>OY770133.1:19100504-20408004 GCA_963669345.1 Gortyna flavago
TGATGATGAAGACTACAGACGGCCATCGGAACTAATCAATGATAAATATTTCACGGGTTGCGATTCGATTACTTTAATTTTTATGCTCGTCACAATGCGTGTGGTGGTGGAGTGGAGTTCTTCAGGTTCTTACCAGGAGAACTCCTCAAAAATTAACGTCCCAGCATCGGGAAAAGCAATATTTTGTAAAAGGTGATGAGCAGTTGACGTTAGGCTATTGTAACTTAGATAAATTACAAACTCTCTCACTAAAAAGTGAAAAATAAAAACTTTTTTACAAAAAAAAAACAACCGACTTCCAAAAAAAACTACAAAGTGATAAATAACTTTTATTTCGGAAGTCGGTGTCAATAAACGAAAATGCAGAACCAACGACACCGACTTCCGAAATAAAAGTTATTTATCACTTTGTAGTTTTTTTTGGAAGTCGGTTGTTTTTTTTTTTTTTGGAAAAAAGTTTTTTGCATGAAATTGAATGTAAAGCTGGACCAGAAATAACATGTCTTTTTTTTCTATATAGCTTTCTTAATGGATAGGTTGACTATGGTCACTTATAGAGTGAATAACTGTCAGGTTTTTTGTTACACACTTTGGGATCTATACGAATCCATATATTTCCTAACACTATCACCAAACATCCTTACAAAAAAACCTCAATTCCTCACAAATCTGACCACAAGCTCCAAACAAAACACGTACGAAATCAAATCTATACGATTTCAATATAGAGAGAGGGGATCGGATAGAAAAACTTTATACCAAAGCGATACCTATACGTAGTACGTCCTACACTCCCGTGTGGTACGTGTCCGGGGTGCTAAGGACGAACCCTTTAATAAATGCCACTATTTTTTTATACCACACACCTTGCGACCGAGGCTCGGTTTATGACTACTTTGTGTACTGAATTTGCAAATGGCTGGATTTTGGATGGATGGTGGAAGATTTGAGGGTGAAGGGAAAGGGATGTTATTGTTTTATAAGGTGGTATCTGTTTTTGTAAAATACACTGCAGTATGCAGTATTAATGCCATCATGATTCCAGTCTGAAAAAGGGATGGTGCTAGCGGTCATGTGTAGCTCCGTCTCTCTCCCGCACTGTAATCATGATCGCATTACAACAACGTCATGATACGGCACCCGTTTTGTAAAACTTTTGTTACTTCTACATAATTAATTATTTTCCTGTTCACGAGGTAGCCTTCGGGGTATATGATATAGGGGCTGGTTATAGAGGTAAAACTACATATCAAACCAACATGAGCACTTATGAAATTTCAGAAGCAAGGTTTGGTTTACTCCAAAGAAACTCCACGGTTACTCTTTTAAAAATAATTGGCTTATACAATGTTTTAAAATTACATTGTTAACAGATTTGGGGGACGGTGTAAGCCTGTCAACACGTATAAAAAAAATCCAGCAGGTACTCTTGTAATTAAGTTTTTTATTTCATTAGAGAAATGATGTCAGAGTTTCATCGACATTTTCAATCGTTTATATTTTACGTTTATACGAAAGCCCGACCTTTTGAATACCTAGACGAACAAGATTGATCAATACAAATGTTCTCTCAAATGAAAACATCAAGCGAACATAAAATTTGATTGAAGACGGCAAACCGCACGATAATAAATAATAACAAAAACGTAAGTTTTGAAGAAAACCAATCTTAGATACCTATATAGGTACCTACTGTTGAGACCAATTCTATAAAGTGCTTATATTTATTGTGATTCTCAAAGATTGATGCATTTTAGTTATCTAGTTTCTGAAGTAATATGTGGCCTGAAAAGTTGCACAAAAAAGGGTATTTTTAGGCACACGGAATTAATTAAAGACTGTAAGCCAATATATTGAAATGCAATGGAAAAACTAAAACGTAAAAGAAGTATCCAAACTATCGGTAGAAGAATGTGTGCCAACTTTGTGTTTAGTTCCTCTATGTTGTAGGAATTTCCTGAAAAACAAGAAATAATAAGGAAAACCCCAACAAAATAAACTTCATTTAAAGCACATCTCTAAAATGTTCTGTTCCGTGTGATCCTAAGCTGCGCACTGCGCCGCTCATTTTGTCATTCAAGATCACTAGCCAGTCATACATGTATAACTTAAATAAAAATGTCCTAAAAGGACATTTTGCGCCGACCCCAAATAGATTGGGATATGTTCAGTTGGGATGATGATGATCTTCTTCTAAGCGTGATGATGGCAAAACAGAAAAAATAAACATAGTTTTTTAAATTAGTTTGGCCCAAAATTCAGCAACGCGGATATCACTCATTGACGCGGCCATTAGGTCCTCACGTATGCGGTGCAAGATGGGAGGTGAGCTATCGTCTCTGAGATGATGATGACTTTGATACCTTTAAAGTCTAATAATTATAAGACATAAACATTTATCTTTGAACATAAGTTGTGTTAACCTATTTGCATGCTTTAGGCTTTAGCAAAACATCTTTTGCTTAACTCATGTAACACCTTTGTATACCATGTTTTACGCAAATAAATAAATATGAAAATGAATATCACAACTAGCTTCTATAAAAACCCTCAAACATATTCATTCTTCCTTCTGCCCAATACTTGTCAAAATGTTCCGGCTCGCCAGCCCCCCTACGCACTTTGAGAGCCACTGGCGCGCATTATAGTGCGTGTATCAGCTATAAAGCTCGTCTAGACAGGTGATTTACGTTCACCTGCGCGCTCTGAAAAAATACGCGGCTTTAGACCTTTACCAAGTAATTTATTATTATTATAGTTTAATGTTTGGGGGTTGAGGTGCTGAAAACATAGGGTGAGCTTTTGAGTTTTATGTTTTTCACTGTACGAAAAAAATGGAAATGATAACATACGTCGGTGAATACCATCCTTTAGGTGTTTGATTTATTTTCAGAAGTGAACTGTAATTTCTACTAAATTAACTTCTTACAAGGGTCTTATAATTTTCATGCATGAAAATGGCTATTTATATAAAAATCTAGCGACCCACACTGCTTCGCACAGTTCTTAAGACTTGACAAAACATTAAGATTCCTTTATTATATGTTAATACAAATATATTTTAGATACTCACAAACCTCCCGGAAGAAACCCTCTAAATGATCGCGAAAACCGCATCAAAATCTGTTGCGCAGTTTAGAAGAACGACGCGGTCATAGACGGACACGAAAAGTGACTTTAATTTATAATATTTAAGTACGAGTATAAAAGTTCTAAGGTGAACAAACTTAGATATAAATTAACCTGAATGCATCTTTCTTCACTTAATACTTCACTGAACAAACGCTCACCGTTTTATTAGAGAATCAGTTGCGCCATCAAGGTGGGCACTTAGCGCAATACTTTGAGCCACAAATCTCGCACACAATACGTACGAATACGTACGGGTTCGTACGGACCTTGCAGGAAATCTCTTAAGACGATAGTGTTGCAAATGGGTTCCGTGGGGCTCCTACATCAGCGTAGATAATGTTGAAGATGGTGAGAGCTGCTTTCCAGTGAAATTTTCAAGAAGAATGTTACAATGGTACGTGTAAATTCATGTCGGAACGTTTAAAGGAGGAAGCGCCATGGTAGACCGCGAAATATAAATTTTCTTACGTTTTCCTGCAATTTGCAGATCAGTGTCAGGTTGTATCTTGAACAAAATTATTATAATTCGCGACCGTAACAAGTATGTATTAAATACAAATAATTAAATACGATAAGTTTTCACAAAAAGAATTCGACAGTTTTCTCCATTCGCCATAGTAATTAAAAACTTGAATTTTATAAAATAACACTACTTTTCTTTGAAAAACTATCTATAAAGGTCCCTGCCTACTTTTGCAAACAAATGTAGGCTTCTATGATCAATTTATCATTTGCAATAAGAAGCAGTGAAAAAACTTGATTCAGTGATCTTATAAAGCAAGCGTAAGTCATAAAAGTATTCTCGTATTTCGTGGCCACTCAATGAGGTGTAACGACTAGGATTAGCTCTGAGGTAGACACTAATGCCACGTAGTTGTCCATTTGAGTCGACACAGACAAGGATACCAACAACCTAAATTCAACCATGAAACAATCTAAATTTATTTATTATTTATTTATTTAAACTTTTCGCACAAAAAGGTACAAAGGCGGACTTAATGCCTTAGGCATTCTCTACCAGTCAACCAAGGGTGGTGAAGAGATTAGATGGCAGGTGCTTTGGTTGAGGAACAAATTCAAATTCAAAGGTTTATGTGAGTAATAACTTAGAAATTAAGAAAAGCTATGTTGCAGAGACAATTATCCTGACCTTATTTTAAACATCAATTTCCTGCCCTTGTCCCATGTTACTTTTTATAATTATTATGCAATATACATAATGCAATATGCAATCAAGGTTAAATTACTGTGCATTAGAAAAAAATATTTTTGCTACTTTTTGATAAATAAATAGAGCTCTGGTACACGTGCTTTGTGTTGGTATAATAATTAGTAGAATTGATACGTAAACTAGAATTTAAAACAGATTTTTAACAGAAACCCAGTAGTTATTGTGTCGATGCAAATGGAACGCACCTCCAATGAATCTGAGGAGCCTCGTTCGGACAACGCTATTAGGGGCTGAAGAGATCCGCCGCCGAGCGACCGATCTCATTGACTTCACCTCACGTTAATAGTTAGTAGTTTAACTTTATACTCATCTTCGTGGCTGGAGTTTACCTTTGACAATTGGCGACAGTGGCTTTGAATTGATTGGACTAAGTTTCAGGCGGTTGGAAATGATACTTAGTTTTGAAAGCAAGTGCTATTATTAAAGATTCTGTCATACTACTGTACATGACTGTTAGTGTTACCTGTATCACAGAAAATATGATACTCTCCTTATGTAGTGTGAAAAAGGTCTTCTTATTTTCGTGTCGCTGGAACATTGTTTTAACTACTTTATATTGTTTAAGCCCGGTAGGTGGGAACGTTGATATATCAGTGGTATTCTTCAGTTCATTTAAGGTGAAAGGCACTTGAGGACTCTCCAGGTAGTAGGACATGATGATACACTAAAATAGGTCATCTTCTAGCACATAATATTATGTAGTAGCTGTGTGCTCTTTACTAATTATTTTTCTAAAATAAGAGTAGTTACTCCTTATAACATCCACTATCTGCCAGTGAAATTCCCGCAAAAATCAGTCCCGCCGTTTCGGAGATTAGTCGTACCAAACAGACAGACCACATTTTACATACCTTACTTTTACATAAGCGTATAAGCATTTAAAAAGCATATAGATAGGTACTCGTAAATTTTTGAAATAACACTTCAAAAAAAGACACTTCAATTTTATTTATTTGTATAGTAGATGTATGCGATGGCCTTATAAAGAATTTAGACTATCCTGAAAACCTGACCTGCAATTTATGTAAACTTTTACATAAATTGCAGGTCAGGTTTTCAATTGTATAGTTTAAATTTTTCAATCAACCTCCAATTTAAAACATCAAGATTTACGGGTCAAATCTTACTACAATTATTTTATGAGTCCCTGTCTTAGTCAAAGAAACCCATATCACAAAGATATCGCCAAAAATAAAAGCTAGAGGTATACCAAGAATTTATGTAACTTAAAGATATAGGAAAACGATCAGGTCTGCGTGTCCGAGGTGCGATTGCCATTAACGTGCGCCGTAAACGAACCGGTCCGGTCGGCCGGGCTGAGATACCGGGCCCGAGGATTATACCGCCGGACGGCCACACCGGGAGCAGAAGGAATAGGGGATTTTCTTTATCTTTCTTTTCTTCTTTCTTTGAGGATTGTTTGTCTTTTTGTAAGTATTGGATTAATAAGGGAGACTATAGAAAGTAGACCTACCTGACTTAGAACACAAGGATAGCGCAATGGTTGTACGATCTACAGACACATTTATTTTTTTAACAGGTTCAGTAAACGAGACACGAGAGAAGTTTTATTGTTAAATTGTATTGTATAGTTTTATTGTATAGTGCCCTTGAAAATGTTAATTGACAGTTGTTGTTGTGTCAAAACTGAACTTGTCATAATTTACTTAATAGCATACAAATCGATTCCGTTTTATACCGAAACTTTTGAACATTCGGGTTGGTGGGTACGCCACTTGAATTTTTTATGACAGTGTCAACGATAGTAATGTTACTGAATTTAGGGCTGATTTTTCAATCATCTGATAAATTTATTCGAGGAATAATTTTGAAATTTTGACAGTTACTGCATACAAAAACTGTGTCAAACGTCAATTTTAATCCTCGAATAAAAGTTATCTGGTGAGGGTAAAATCAGCCCTTAATCGTAATTAAAGTTTAAGAAGGTATATTGTAATTGTGATTTATCAAAATTGGATCATTCTGCAAGAAAACATAAAATATCCGTAAGTAAACCGTATCTGCTCCCGGTACATCTCGAATTCTTTCGCTACCTTATTTTATGGGGATTATACGATCATCCTCCACCTTGTCAACGTTACACATACCTACACAGGTTGGACATTGTTACCGATATCCACCATTCTTACCTTCAGCATCACCTCTATTACTTCTGCTGTAAAGTCGAGAATCGCTTGATTCGGCTGCCTAGTAGTTTTGCACGTTTAGGGTAGAGTGGGGAAAATTGACTTACCCTAGATAAAGATGGTAATGGCTACTGTTTTTTTTTTCTGACAAAATTACTTTCGGCCGGTAACAGTTTTCTTGTTTACCTTTATTTTGTTTTTCTTTTTTTATGACGTCTGCGCTCGTCTGCGTGTGGACAGGGAAGTGGTTATCGAGACAATTGGACGGTAATAAAATGAGGTAGGGTAAAAGATAGATTGTTTTGATGTGTTGGCTTATTGATTTGTATTGCTTTTGTTGTTGTAAATGTCAAGAGGGACAAATGAAAATAGTCTGATAAATAGAACATGTATCTTAAAATTTATTGTCATAGGACGTACAAAGACAAGTCTCGCGAAATAAAGTTTCGTTAAATTATGAAAATATTGTACTCGGTTAAGTTAATTTGTATGGACTTTAGTCGGTTTGGTGTTCCTGGAAGGACTTGGGGGAGGCCTTTGCCCAGCAGTGGGACTGTATGGGCAAAAAAAACTTTTTTTAAATCCCAAATAGCAGGAAACGAATACGCGGCAGGCCCAGGAAGAGATGGCGGGATGAGCTGGACTCCTTCTTAAAGAATTGGCCCATAATCGCAGCAGACCAGGAAAGTGGGAAGAAGGAATGGAGGCCTCTACCCTGCAGTGGGACAACACAGGCTTTTCATAAATAAAAATTTTTTACTAACACTAAATCTCATTACAAGTCTGCTCACACACTAACTACAAAGACTAAATGGTTATTTCTGAATTTCATAAAATTACACATTTGTCCACTAAAACCCAGCACAAAAATAGACTACCTACAATTCTACATTCCCAAGTATTCTAACGCCAACATTTTCATTTCGGTGCGTCCGTCCACAGAGCACCGCCACCGGTGCGACCGTACGATTGCAGCAGGAACCTTGCCAAAGTAACCTGTCAAGCCGCTTGCCACGTACCTACTCCGTTCCAGATTTATTTTGTATAGGAAATTACTGTTTTAGTTTAAAACTGTGTCTGCTTTGGAATTGTTAGAGTGGCGAATAATGGTGAATTGTGGTGGTGTTGTAATGGTTTTGTGGAAGAAATGATATTCTGGTATTGAATTTATATATATATTTAGGATTCATAAATAATAAGTAGTTTGGGAATTTCTGTGAGATATTTATTGCAGGTTTCAATTTTAGTTTTCATTGACTTTACCTGCCAAAGTATTTAAAAACATTAAGTCTAAACGTATATTGGCTGCATTTACCAACAATCAGCTAATATATTTCAGGACTATAGAAAAACAACAAACGATAAAAGCTCTAATCAAGAAAGAAAACTTCAAAATGCGACTAAATCCAATACAACTGCCAATTTAAACTGCAGAGGCCTACGTATTATTCCCATTTCACTCTTACTCAAAACTTTAATCCTAAAATTCCCCACAAAAAATTTAACAAAAAAAAACTGTGCCATCCAGGCCCACTTAAAGCCATCCAAAGCCATTCATAGCCCATATTGAGTTTTATTTCCTACAGTACCTGTTGTATGGCGCACGGGACATTGAATGTAATATTGTGGATGAGAGGACGGCTCCTCTGCCAAATAGCCTCGACCATTGCCAAATTAGATCATAAAGGTTAATATGTGAGGGGATGAGTACGTAGCTACCGGCTTATATTTAGTTAGGTTCTGCGGCTTTAATGTAGTTTTATGATCGTTAGTTCAGGACGCGGGCCATGTATGATTTGGATTGAGGTTTCATGTTGTGTTGGCTCTTGGAACTGCACTTGAAACTGCCAATAAGCTGAGGATATAATTTCTAATGTCATGATAGCAAAATTAATTTTAGAAATTGATGTAGTTATGAGCGCAAAGTTACGGTGACGTTAGATATAGACAAATTTTTGAGACCAAGAATACTAAATTGAGCACTAATTATTTCTATATCGGCTGGCATACAGCGTGGAAGAAAATAAAATAGAAAGAAGAAAGATAGTCTAGTCTCTAGTCTGTCTGTCTAGTCTGTGAGGCTTCAGGCCCTTGTTTTCCTACATTTCACACCAAAATAATACTCTTTACTCCAACTTCATTGGATGCCGCGCCATATCTCACGGGTGCGTGTAGTAATGGTTCGCTTATTGTATCTCTGAAGAATTTGGCTCCAGCTTCCATGCCCCTGCATCTTAGAGGAAAATACTGTGTTTTTGTGTGCGATTTATTTGTCTACTAAATGTTAGCCGGGTTATTAAAAATAAAAGTTTTAAATGGTACTAAAATAAACATAGAACATGCAAACATTTCAAGTTCATACAAGTTTTACTTACGTATATGCTTCTGTAACGTTGTATGCATTTGAATAGACCAATGTCTGGGATTTGAAGTCAAGCTTCCTTGATCGATGAGTTGTAAACAATATCATATTTAATCAATTAATAAGGTATCCAACTCCAAGGCCTACTTACACTACAAATCACAAAATGTTAAATGCATTTAACACTAAACGTATTTATGATCTGTCTCTGATTTATATGTGTCTTAAATTTATTTAGCGCTAAATGAATTTAGAGATTTGCAGTGTAATATGAGTGTAATATAGATACACCTCTGTCTTACCCTTCTGGGAATACAGGCGTGATGTTATGTGAGATTTGTACTGTACGTGAGTCTTATTCTTGAAACAGCAAACGGAAGAAGAATAATACAACAAACGAAGTTACCTATATTAGGTATAGGTAATATAAACGAAATCTCAGTCATGAAAATGACAAAGATATTTTAAGACAATATTTGTATAACGAAAGTACGAGACAATCCGACTGAAATATATCTCCAAGTGAAATTTCTTTTTTTTGGGGACGGGATGGCCGCGCTGAAACCAACTAACTGCGCTCCTGGAGTGCTGAAATGTGGATAAGGAGTCTCCTACATATTATTATAATGATGTACCTAAGTGGAAACATCGATCCATAAGGTTGAGTGCTAAATATATGCACTAACACTAGTGTTTACGTTGTTAATGTAATTACTAACAATTTAGATTAGTTTTATTAACAGCTTGTCAAACTTGAACGTGTTTGTGTCTTTCAGGTACCGATTTATTGTGTAGAACTGTATAATATCCAAGCTTAACATAGTCCAAGCTGTGCACCTATCTTACGCAGGGAACATTGCCAAAGTAACCTGCCACAGTGGCGCTGCATACGTACCGACGTATCTAATGTATCTATGGTATCCTCTCTAGATGCGACGCGATGTATCTCTACTATCAAGGAGGAAGGATCAGTAAACTATTTGTTTTAGAAATAAGACATATCGGAGGGACACTCACAATCTTGAGTTGACAGCTATGCCTTGTACTTTTTAAAACACAAACACCCAAACGGATATCGGTCACCAATATTGTATGAATAGATGAACGGGAAATTTTTGGGTAGAATGCTATATGGGTAAGTAAGTTCGAGGTCTATAAAACGCATCGCTTATGTTCAAAAATGGATCCAATCACTAACCTTGCTAAATTAAGATAGAAATCACGACATCACAATAACACAGGGAAGTAATGTGTATGGAAATATATGAGAAGACGATTTTAAACCGTCCACGAGAACCTAATAACGTGCACGTATCTCTATGTATAGTAAGGTGCACGTATCTCTATATATAATAACGTGCACGTATCTCTATAGATATTTTATGGATGTGGAAGTGGACGTCCGCGATAACATCGTTACGTTAGGAATTATAAAAGCACAGAAAAGGAGATCCATAGGTTGAAAGAAGTACACCTACTTATCTGGAACTCTGAGTAAATCACCGTGCAAAAACAAATAATAACTCACAAGCAAACAAAACAGCTGACACCATGAAACAACAAACACAGATGAAGATTTATCACCAATTACATAGAAAGGATCAAGTAAATATACCTAGGAAAAAAATAAACTTAGAAAGCTTATCGCTTAGTCCTGAACAAAGTTAGGCGCAGACAAAGTAATGTACTGACGATAATTTATTACGACGTTTATGATTATAACTAAAAGCTTAAATTATTAAGTGATGATTTTATGTGATTTTTAATTACCCACCTATGGCCAATTTCGGCATCAATCAATTCAGTTAATTGCAAGTTCGTGGACTTAAGGTATAATTATATTGTAGGACAAGTATTTAAAGGCCTGGTTTATGACGAAGGGATTAGATGATGAAAGCATTATTTATTACCCACCTAAATACGAAGAAGTATCTACTTGATTCAATGGATTTTTGATTTGTACAGAAGATAGAAAATTAAATAAAAAACGCGTTGGTGAAATTCGAATAAAGTTTTTTTTTAAGAGTGAGAAAATTCGTGGTAAAAGCAACTTTCATTGTCATTTCATTAAACACACAATACCCATACATAAAACAGCCCATCCTTGCACAACAGCATAAGTAAGAGATAAGCATTTCCACGTAATTGGCTGAATTAAGCGCTGGCGGAGCGACGTGCAGCGCCGGAATTTAATTTAAATGTTGGCGCGTTAAAAATTGGCGGCAAACGTTGTTACCTGTCGTGTGAGCACGTCACGCCGTGTCACGTGACGCGAGCTGACGTGACAGCGGCGTGTTTTAGCGTGTTGTTGAAGAAAAACGTGTGTGGTTTTAAAGTATTTTTTGAGTGTTTATTTTTTTGTAAATATTAGAGAAATTGTGATGTCTTCAGTTCTTTTTATTAACTGGCTTTAGTAAAAATTATTGTTTAAATCAACTTCAGTTACAATAAGGAATGATTAGGATTCAGTAAGATAATGAACTTATGGCTTTAATTTTTTCACAAACCAGAAAGTTACAATAGCAGTATTGGTACTTTTAATTTCTTTCACCCTTTCTTTAACCACATAACAAAGTTTACCAAAACAATTTACTAATGACTCCATTACGAAAACTCTTAAACTCAAATAACAAGATTTACAAAAATTCCTCTTTCAAAGAGTCGATTAAAATTAAACGTGTTTCAACCCCTCCCTCCAGCCGGTTACGTCGTAATTTTTATTTTCAACAATTCATCACGTCGCTGTTTCTTGGGGGTTGTCACGCCGCGTGACAGGTGACGCCCATCGCGAGCGTTTTTTTGCAAATTAATAAATTGTATTTTTTCGTTTAGACTACTTTGTGAAGGGGTCTTAGCGTTTAACGTGAATAATGTTTCACGTCCTTTTAGGTAAATGTTTAACTTACTTTATAGGGTTTTTAGATTACTTTGTGTTTGAATATCTTGTTGACATAGCTGTAAGCCTGTAATGCTTTTCATAGAGTTGTCTAAAGATACTTATCGTTTTAAACTAGGGCCCCAAGTCTGTATGGTAATTATTAGTCCCCGCGTAATTTACAACGTGCAAACCACGTATGGTTGTCAAGCGTGGTATTTCAGTTCAAATCGCGGTTTCATTCATTGTGCCATAGAGATGTCGTGATTAGCTTAGGAATTGACGTGTATTCGAAGTAAATAATCATTAAGTAAGTAAAGAATTAGAGCCTACAACACCATTCAAGTCCCTCCTGCAAAGTTTTTACTTGTTTTGTACATCACAAGAGAAATATGAGTCGGTAATCCAGATCGAACTTTTTAATTTAACAATTAGAACTTCACTTAAATTCTATCTTCGAAAGTATCAACAGGAGCAAAAATACTTTTAATGTCATATTATCTCTGTCACGAAGTAGGTACGATTATGCTGACATAGTAATGTGGAAAGCCAGAGATGCTCAACTTCTCAAAATTAACGCCCATAAACACATTTACAGGCGTTAGCACCGGGTACTTGGAGACAAGCGGCAGACGCTGCATAATACAGGTGTTAGCAACTGCCTCACGTAGACGTCGCGATAATTAGATGAAGCTCATTACCAACCCTCCTGCGGCCCGGTATTGGCGGCCCCTGCCTGTGGATGCCGCTGGCTTTTTGTTACTATTGATTAGGTGTTTTTGTGCTGAGAGAAGGTAGTGTAGAAGGTAGGGTAGAATTATTTGGTGTTACTGATTGAAGTTAGTGGAAACTAGCTTATGCTAAAAACATCAGATGGAAAACATTATCAGGGAGTACAATTCTGAGGACACAAAATGTCTGAAACCTTAATTAAAGTTTACTACATAAGTATGAAAAAGAAGTTATCAATGAAAATGGCACCGATACTGATACGCTTTGAATAGGCCATTAATTTGTTCTTAAAGTCACCTTAAATGCAGGACTGATAGCGGGTTGAAAAAATGACAGCTAAGGAATTTAGAGTTGTAAAGAAAATAATACGAACACACTTTCCGCTCACGATCGATAAAAACCAGCAAAAGAAGAAGTAAATAAACCTTAAACACCCACCACCAAACATTCCTTTGTTCACTAACCCTTGTCCTCTCCCCTATTACCTCGAGCCCATCCGATCAGATGGCACTATAAATCAGTCTACCTGCGCAGCCACTTGTCCTGCACATAAATCTCTGCTGACCCCGCTCTCATAAATATTGAACTATTGACTCGGGTCAGCTTCGCGCTGTAATGATAGTGGGATAGATGGGTCGCATTAACTAGTGCAGACTTTGTCGTTGTGTGTAGGAGATAAAAAGAAGTTAGTTTGTTAAAAAATAAATGATGTTCACTGTGTTTATCTTAACGCCATCACGGTGTTTCATGATTCGATGATTCATGTCGGGCCGTTGTATCTATGCTAGTTACGCGGTAAACTCTGCTTGCGAGATGCAGGATTTTGCGTGACGTCAGTATGACGCGTTGTTCGCATGTGGCGTCGTAGATAACGCAACAACTTCACCTTTTAAAAGTTTAGGTAATTGTACTCGTTTTCAAAGCAACAAAATGCATTATTCTTTAGAAGCCATTATGATTTATTGGAAAAGTCATCATCATTCTCCTGCCCGTATCCTAATTTATTTGCGGTCGCCGCTACATGTCTTTTTATTCCACATTTCTCTATTAGTCGTTATCTCGGTATTCGCCCCCTTTCTAAAAATATCATATAACTCACACAGTCCATCCATCGTTTCTTTGGTCTCTCCGTACTCTTATAGCCATCAACATTCGTACTCAAAACTTTCCCACGACATTTTCCTCATTTCTCCTTATCACATGCCCATACCATGACATCCGATTCTTACACAACTTTTCAGTTACCGGTGCCACTTTCAGACATCTTTTCCTTCTTGTCTCATTTCTTATTCTATTAATTCGTATAACACCACTCATGTTGGAAAAATCAACTTCAAAATAAATATTGACCACTTGACATACTATCTTGTTTTTCTACTAATTTCGTTGCTGTCGGGCTGCGGAAAACACGTTAAAAATCTCACAATAAATAACAGGTGAATGCAAATGAACTAGTTCTGCTCTGTGACACAAGCGGCATAACAATGCTTGTCGTACATGTTAATAGTAGATTATTAAACAAGGGCTGTATGACATCAATTGCATACGAGGTTTTTGGCGCCTGAGCGAAGCGAAGGCGCTAATTAACCCGAGTATGCAATTGATGCTTACGCCCGAGATAAATACTCTGCTTTACATATCAATTGTGAGGTAAGTAAACAACAAGACAGCAGGTTTCAATGAACATTTATTAAGAAGAAAAAAATGTGTATTTAATTAAAATTAATAGTAAAATTATTACAATTTGTAAGAGATATGGTCACGTTCTTTTTAGGTATATTTATAGTTTGAATATGAGTTTGTGATGATAAGACTTGAGTTTGAGTGACTTGAGGTTCTTGCATCGTAAATGGCGGCAGTTGACTGATACTATTTTCTTCATTAAAAAATGGCTCAGATGATGTGCTTTGACGTGGTGATTTTAAGTTTATATTTTCTGTTATTTTAGAAGTAATTTTGCTTTTGTTTGCCATCGAATCTTCGATATAACCTTCGGCCACTTTGCTGGACTTCCAGCCGCCGTGCCTTTTTAACAGAGTGAGGTTGGCTCCCGAATCAGCCAATAGAGTCGCTGATGTTCTGCGAAAGCAATGCCCGGTGTATAACTTTACGTTACTCAGTTTTAAATATGTGGCTATTTGCTTTGGCATGCCTGTAAATTTGTTTTTTCCTATTACTTGTCTGTGGCATTTTCCTTTACTGTAATTAAGAAAAAAACGATTTGTATCCACGTTTTCAGGCCGAAGAGCTTGATATTTTTCAACATAATTTGCAAATTCTTCATGCACAACAAATGACCGGTCAATTTTAGTTTTCGTGTTAGGCAGTTTTATGAGTAGTAATTTGTTATGTTTTTCTACATTTTCTATTGTCAAGTTTGTCAATTCCACGGTTCTGCAGGCTCCCGATATCCCAAAAATTAGAACAACCTGTAAAAAAGACATAAGTTGTATTAAAGGCACCAAATTCGCATAGTATTTTTGTGAAATATTTTGGTAACTTATTAAAAAGGGCAAGTAAATACGTAGGTACCTTTATTGCTAAATAAATTTCATCCGGAGCTTCATTTAAGAATTTCTGTACTTCTTCTGCAGTAAATACCTTCGATTTCTTGCTTTTAAAGCCGTCAGACTGCCTTTTCAAGAAAGCAGTAAGTTTAGAAAAATCTTTCAAATTCACGTCATGTTTTGTCATCATTGTAGATTTTAGCATGGAATAAAAGCACCATAAACTGGAAGGTTGTAGCCTCTTAGATAATTCATCAAAATATGATATAAAAACACTTTCAGAAAGAGATTTCACTTTTTTTTCTGACCGCCATTTCATAAATTCGTCGTATGCCTTTACATATCTTTCTTTCGAGTTCGGCGGTAATATATTTTCGACAACTGTTTTTGCCCTTTCTTTAATAAAATCGGGCGTTAGATCTATGTCTTCGTCACTAGACATGTTTAAAACTTTTGAAAAAGAACTCAAACAAGAAAATTAATTATTTTCGCGATGCTTTCGCGCCTACTAGTAGACTGCCTTTTTTTTTTCACGCACGCAAGCGCGTCATATCTTGCTGGCCAGTTTGATTTTTAAATCGATTCCATCTAACATACGATGTGGAAACAAATAGTTCCATATTTAAAATAAAATCTTTATAAAATAAATTGTCTAGATTCCGATTCGAGTAATTAATCGATACCGAGAAAAAAAAAATTTACTTTTTAAAAATATTCTTCGTGCAGTATGAGTATGACAGTTCTTTTTTCAAATTCCAAAACCTATGCTGTAATGATAGTCATACACCCCGGCATTCAGGGGTGTAAGGGTGTACTTACAGAGCAAGAGATATGTAAATTATTTTATTTCTGCTAAGTTTGTACAAACTCTTTTACACGTCAAACATATTTTAAAAACTAGATGTGATCAGCGTTTCTTAACTTAACTTTTAGAAGAAAGGCCGTAATAACCTCAGAGGCCACAGCCTAAGTCCAGAAATAACCTCAGAGGCCACAGCCTAAGTCCAGAAATAACCTCAGAGGCCACTGCCTAAGTCCAGAAATAACCTCAGAGGCCACAGCCTAAGTCCAGAAATAACCTCAGAGGCCACAGTCTAAGTCCAGAAATAACCTCAGAGGCCACAGTCTAAGTCCAGAAATAACCTCAGAGGCCACAGTCTAAGACCAGAAATAACCTCAGAGGCCACAGTCTAAGTCCAGAAATAACCTCAGAGGCCACAGCCTAAGTCCAGAAATAACCTCAGAGGCCACAGCCTAAGTCCAGAAATAACCTCAGAGGCCACAGTCTAAGTCCAGAAATAACCTCAGAGGCCACAGCCTAAGTCCAGAAATAACCTCAGAGGCCACAGCCTAAGTCCAGAAATAACCTCAGAGGCCACAGTCTAAGTCCAGAAATAACCTCAGAGGCCACAGTCTAAGTCCAGAAATAACCTCAGAGGCCACAGTCTAAGACCAGAAATAACCTCAGAGGCCACAGTCTAAGTCCAGAAATAACCTCAGAGGCCACAGCCTAAGTCCAGAAATAACCTCAGAGGCCACAGTCTAAGTCCAGAAATAACCTCAGAGGCCACAGTCTAAGACCAGAAATAACCTCAGAGGCCACAGTCTAAGTCCAGAAATAACCTCAGAGGCCACAGTCTAAGACCAGAAATAACCTCAGAGGCCACAGCCTAAGTCCAGAAATAACCTCAGAGGCCACAGTCTAAGTCCAGAAATAACCTCAGAGGCCACAGTCTAAGTCCAGAAATAACCTCAGAGGCCACAGTCTAAGACCAGAAATAACCTCAGAGGCCACAGCCTAAGTCCAGAAATAACCTCAGAGGCCACAGTCTAAGTCCAGAAATAACCTCAGAGGCCACAGTCTAAGACCAGAAATAACCTCAGAGGCCACAGTCTAAGTCCAGAAATAACCTCAGAGGCCACAGTCTAAGACCAGAAATAACCTCAGAGGCCACAGTCTAAGTCCAGAAATAACCTCAGAGGCCACAGTCTAAGACCAGAAATAACCTCAGAGGCCACAGTCTAAGTCCAGAAATAACGTTGGTCAGATCATGTGAAGACCATGTAGATTGGTTAAGGGAGGGAAGATTGGCATACTGAGAGGTTCTATGCTTTTTATTCTGTCAAAGGTGAAGTACAAGGTAGGTAGGTACAAAGGTAATGAGTAAAAAAATACTTTCATCAACCTAATTGCTTTTCAGGAAGAGAGACGCAACTAGTGTAAAACAAAAGATCCTACCTGTTTAATTTAATACTATGTGGAGTTGTTGATTGCAACTCCACATACTATCTGATGAGATACTGGTCTAATGTAAGCAGATAGTACCTACTGTTGCGCGCCACAATTGATATTTGTTACCACTAGCGCCATCTAGTATCGAGTAGAAGAACTAGTGTCAAGAACCTTCTAGAAGTTTCGATGATAGAACTTTCTAGAACTATCGACATCTGGTCAGTTGGGGCCGGAATGTACTCGAACATTCTAGATGTTTCTACAATGGAAGGTTCTAGAACAATGTGAGGCGTATATAAGGCGGGAATGCTCCACGAGCGGACACAGTCTTGGATAAGCGATACAAGCGAAAACATCGAAAGGAAAGCGATCTTCAAGTGCGACTTAGAAGTGATCAGTAGTGCAATTGTGTTTCATAATTAGCGTTAAAGTTGTAATTTGTGTTTTTAATTAAAGTGTCTAATTTTGGTTATTTAATCGGCAGTTTTTAATTATTACGAACCCCAAGCTCGTAACAATTGGTGTCAGAAGCAGGGATTAAAATCATGCCGATTTTACCCAAGGATGACAGTGAGGGTATCCGTACCCGGAGTCAACGCCAACAGGAGACGGACCAGAGACGTTTCGGTGGAGCAACGCTACAAAGGTCGGAAGGCCAGCTACCGACCACGGAGGCCGGAACGTCCACAGCTGCACCAGCGTCATCACCACCAGATTTTGCTGCTCTGATGATGATGCTGCAAGAGCAGGCTCGCCGACAGGAGGAACAGGCCCGCCGTCAGGAGGAACAGGCCCGGCGACAGGAGGAACAGGCTCTTCGGCTGGAAGAACAGCTCCAGCGTGATAAGGAGGAGCAGGCTCGCCGACAGGAGGAGCAGGCACGCCGCCAGGAAGAGCAGATGCTCCTTATGAAGGACCTTCACGCTACCTTCGGGAAAGACATGAAGGAGATGAAGGATAAGGTTGCTCAATATGACAACCGCCTGTCGGAGGCAGAAACCCGAATTGACCAAGTGAATAATCGGGTTGACAATGTGATGGCTGACGTTAAGAAAACGCTGGATTACCTTAAAGTTGGGAATGGAATCGCAGCTCCCGTAGCTACAACACCTTCGCTACGTGGATTCAAAGTGCCACCGTTCGACGGAACCTCTTCCTGGTCGGCCTACAAAATCCAGTTCGAGGCTGTCATGAAGGCGAACGGGTGGGATAAAAATCAGGCCATGACTGCCCTCACCCTAGGCCTGCGCGACCAGGCCTTAACTGTTCTGGAAGCTATCGGTAAGGAAGTGACTTACGAGCAGCTCCTTGAGGCATTGGAGGCTCGGTATGGTGACGCTCACCTGGAACACGTGTTTCGTGCGCAGCTCAAGGATCGCGTGCAACGCAGCAGCGAAAACCTGCAGCAGTGGGCCCTTGAAGTGGAAAAGCTGGTTCGCAAAGCTTACCAGTCCGTACCTGCGCTTATTGATGGGAACCTGGTGCAGGCATTCATTGACGGCATCCGCGACCTTGAGGTTAGAGCTGCTGTGAGGCTCGGTCACCACGGAACGCTTAAGGACGCCTTGGCCCATGCGCTGGAGGTGGAAGCTGTGCGGCAGGATCATCGTTCCCACCGCATCAGGGAGGTTGCAGCGGCTACAGTTCGCGATCGTAATAAAGGATACAGCCCTAGGTGCTACGGCTGTGGGGAAAGGGGCCACCTTCGATCCAGTTGCCCTAAGCGAACTGCAGAAAGGGAAGATGGCCGGTCTCCAGAGGGTAGTGCGGCTAACAGCACCACCCAGCAGCAGCAGGGAAACGAGTAATAGCCAGGACTGAGGGGCGGGTGCTGGCTGATGTTCAAAGAGCCCCAAGGATTTCGATCACACAAACCCAGGACGGGAACAGCTTAATCATCAAGGGCGAGGTCAACGGAACGCCGTGTAAGCTGACCTTAGATACTGGAGCCTCTCGTACGGTCGTTAGTTCCCAACTTATAAGTCGGTTCCTTAGGGACTCCGCATACAACCGAGAACGCATTAATTTGGTAACAGCCACCGGTCAGCGCATACCCGTCCATGGAGAAAAGAAGATGGAGTTGAAGTTAGGCAACAGAATCTACCTGCATAATGTCATCGTGGCTGATATAATGGACGATTGCATCCTGGGCCTTGACTTTATGAGGAAGAATTGTTGCGAGATTGACGTCAAGCAAGGTGTTTTGAAATGTGGACAAGAGGAACTTTTCGTGGAAGGGGCGTTACCAGGGAATGTGAACAGCCTTAAGAAGATTGTTCTTCCGCCGAGATCGGAAACGATTGTGCCGGTTAGTCTTCCTCGGAATCCTGGGCAAACCCATCGTTGTGTACTCGTGGAAAGGGTAGACAATGACCTTCCATGGAAAGTGGCACGAACTTTGGTCAGAGCCACCGACATTTCAGGGGTACGTGTGCTGAACCTTTGTGATCAGGAACAGATTATAGAAAAAGGCACACTAGTCGGTACTTGCGAGGAAGTGGATTGGTTGCGTCGATGCCAATATCTATCGACTGGGACCCTCAGCAAGGATGCACAAACGAGAGTGTCCACACTTTTAGAAGACTGCCGCAGCGCTCTGTCCCAAAATGAAATGACCAAGGCAAAGAAGATGTTACTAAAGTACGCCGATGTTTTCTCGTCAAACGATGCTGACATCGGGAAGACTGGCTTAGTTCAACACAAAATACAGACAGGAGAAGAATTGCCTATCCGTCAGCGGCCAAGGAGATTGCCGGTAGCACGTGAAAAGGAAGTGGAAACCATGATTGAGGGAATGGTGAAGGATGGTGTTATTGAACCTTCATCTAGTCCATGGTGTTCACCTGTCGTGCTGGTAAGAAAGAAAGACGGCAGCATGCGGTTTTGTGTTGACTATCGTCGTCTGAACGACGTTACGAAGAAGGACAGCTATCCTTTGCCAAGAATTGATGACACGCTGGACATGCTTACTGGAGTAAAATGGTTTAGCACGCTGGACCTGAAAAGTGGCTACTGGCAAGTTGAAATAGATCCTAAGGACAAGGAGAAAACTGCATTCTCGACAGGAAAAGGGCTGTGGCAATTTAAAGTTATGCCGTTTGGATTGTGCAATGCTCCGGCAACGTTTGAAAGGTTGATGGAACTTGTACTTACCGGGCTAATTGGCGATGCTTGCCTGGTCTACTTGGATGACATCATCATCGTAGGCCGTACGTTTGAAGAACATCTTCAAAACCTGGAACGCGTGCTCATGAAGATCCAGGGTGCCAACCTCAAGTTAAGCCCGAAGAAGTGTTCACTATTCAAACGACAAGTTAGCTTTTTAGGGTATGTAGTGTCGGAGGAAGGTATCCGCACGGATCCGGAGAAAATCGCCGCTGTCAAAGATTGGCCAGTTCCAAAAGACAAGACGCAGGTCAGAGCATTTTTGGGTTTGTGCTCTTATTATCGGCGATTTGTTAAGAACTTTGCGGATATAGCCAAACCCCTGCATAAGCTAACCGAGGAGAAGCGACATTTCTGCTGGGATGAAAGTTGCGACATCGCATTCCAGGAGTTAAAGGACCGACTGTGCAGAACACCTATTTTAGGGTACCCTGATGCAGGCAAGGAATTTATAGTTGACACAGACGCAAGTGACATAGGACTTGGCGGTGTGTTGTCTCAACGGAATGGTGATCAAGAGGTTGTGATAGCGTACTTCAGCAAGTCGTTGTCAAAGCCGGAAAGGAACTATTGCGTCACGAGACGGGAATTGCTTGCTGTGGTAAAGTCGTTGCAGCATTTTAGCAAATATCTTCTGGGGCGGAAATTCCACTTACGAACTGACCATGCTGCACTGAAATGGCTATTGCAGTTCAAAAATCCAGAAGGACAAGTTGCCAGATGGATTGAACTACTGCAGGAATACGACTTTGTGGTCGAACATCGCAGCGGGAAATCTCATGGCAACGCCGATGCATTGTCAAGAAGACCTTGTCCTGAAGATTGCAAGCATTGTACAAGGCAAGAGGGTAAGGAGGTGGTACCTGTGAGGATGCTCAGGACCGACCTCAGCAACGAGTGGAAGGAAAGCCTACAACGTGCACAGCAGGAAGATTCGGACATTAAGCCGATTCTGGAGTGGATGAAAACCAGAGCTCCTAAGCCCAAGTGGAGTGACGTCTCAGCGATGAGTTCGACCACAAAAAGCTATTGGGCCCAATGGGACAGCTTGGTGATTCAGGATGAAGTCTTGTGCCGTAAATGGGAAAATGCTCGGGGAGACAGCTGTCATCTGCAAATGGTTGTCCCTAAAGCTCGAGTGCCGGATGTTCTACAGCTGTACCATAATGGTTGTTCAGGAGGTCATCTGGGAGTAAAACGGACTCTACTGAAGATACGAGAACGGTTCTACTGGGTCCACTGTCGGGACGATGTCGAGGACTGGTGTCGTAAATGTACAAGTTGTGCAGCTGTAAAGGGACCTCAGACACGTAGTAGAGGTGCATTGAAATTGTACAATGTTGGTGCACCATGGGAGAGAATAGCCCTAGATGTTGCTGGACCTTTTCCGGAAAGTGAAAGTGGTAACAAGTATTTCATGGTTGTGATGGATTACTTCACTAAGTGGCCGGAAGTCTTCGCCATTCCAAACCAAGAAGCTTCAACAGTTGCAGATAAACTGGTGCATGAAGTCTTCTGCCGTTTTGGAGTACCCTTGGAGATTCACAGTGATCAAGGAAGGAACTTTGAGTCCCAAATATTCCAGGAAACTTGTCGAGTTATGGGTACTCATAAAACTAGAACAACTTCTTACCACCCACAATCGGATGGAATGGTGGAAAGATTTAATCAGACATTGGAGAGATACCTGGCAAAAGTTGTGGAAAATCGGCAACGAGATTGGGACAAGCACATACAACCGTTTTTGTTGTCATATCGAAGCGCTGTTCACGAAAGTACATCGGTGACACCAGCTTTCGCAAACTTTGGAAGAGAATTACGGCTGCCTGCAGAACCTGATCACCGGAATACCACCTGATGCCCCACGCAGTATAACCGATTATGCGAATGACTTGCGGAACAAAATGAATGACATTTATGAGCACGTCAGACAATCGGGCCAGCAAATGTCTGAAAAGATGAAAACCCGCTATGACCGAAAAATGAACAATACAGGGTTCGACGAAGGCTCACTAGTGTGGTTGCACAATCCAGTCCGCAGCAAAGGGAAATCTCCTAAGCTTCAAGCTAAATGGGACGGACCGTACCGGATTGTGACAAAAATCAATGACGTAACCTACCGGATACAGAAAGGTGCAAGAGGTACTCCTAAGATCGTCCATGTGGATCGACTGGCGCGTTATTATGGGGCCAATAATGCTCGGGACGAGCATGTCTTAGAAGGGGGCAGTGTTGCGCGCCACAATTGATATTTGTTACCACTAGCGCCATCTAGTATCGAGTAGAAGAACTAGTGTCAAGAACCTTCTAGAAGTTTCGATGATAGAACTTTCTAGAACTATCGACATCTGGTCAGTTGGGGCCGGAATGTACTCGAACATTCTAGATGTTTCTACAATGGAAGGTTCTAGAACAATGTGAGGCGTATATAAGGCGGGAATGCTCCACGAGCGGACACAGTCTTGGATAAGCGATACAAGCGAAAACATCGAAAGGAAAGCGATCTTCAAGTGCGACTTAGAAGTGATCAGTAGTGCAATTGTGTTTCATAATTAGCGTTAAAGTTGTAATTTGTGTTTTTAATTAAAGTGTCTAATTTTGGTTATTTAATCGGCAGTTTTTAATTATTACGAACCCCAAGCTCGTAACACTACCAATTAAGTAATTAAGTAAGTTTACGCTACCTCACGTTAGGCAGGTGAAAACTAATGTGTTGATAAAGGGCGAGGAATTGAATCCTGTAGACAGCACAGTATTCTTGGGCATAACTTTGGATGCTAAGCTTCAGTGGGGACCACATGTAGATAAATTGTCAAAAAAGCTAAGTTCCGCAGCATACGCGGTTAGAAAAATTCGTAATTTAACTGATATAGAGACTGCCCGTTTAGTGTACTTTAGCTATTTTCATAGTGTAATGTCGTACGGTATTTTATTGTGGGGAAATGCCGCCGATATTCAGACCATCTTTGTTTTGCAGAAGCGAGCTGTTCGATCAATTTATAAATTAAGTCCGAGACACTCTCTCAGAGACAAATTTAAAGAGATTAATGTAATGACTGTGCCTTCTCAGTATATTTATGAAAATCTTTTATATGCCCATAAAAATATAAAATTGTTTAAAAAATACAGTGATGTCCATAATATAAATACTAGGAACAAACACAAATTTGTTATACCTACAACAAGGCTCAAGAAAATAGGTAGCTCGTTCAGATGCCAATGTATACGCTTTTATAATAAACTACCAAGCCACGTTCAAGATCTAAGCCTTAATAAATTCAAATCATTCATTAAACGTAAGTTGTGCCAGAAAGCTTTTTATACCGTTAAAGATTATATTGAGGACAAAAAGGCTTGGGATTGAGCTGCTTCCAATTTTTTTTACATTTTGAATGTTTTAATTTTTTTTTTCTATGTACACATTGACATTAATGAATTTTATTTAAACAATGACATTTGCTTACTTTGTAAAGTATTATATTATTTTAATTATTGTGCATGTGAAGACAATGTGGGTCACTTTTTTTTTTAATTTTTATTATTCTCACTGTTGTGTTAGTTTTTGTCTAGGTCTGGCAGTTTGAGTAATTTGTGTGGCCTACCCAAATGTCCTTTCTTTGGTATTGTTCGTCGAATCGTTGAGCTCCTTAAGTTTTGAGTTGAGCTACACGATTTCTGACAAATGCGTGCACTGACTGGACGGGTCCTCTCAATCTGTGTGGTTCTTTCCTCAAAATACCATCTCAGACATCGATCTACATGGTCTTCATATAACCTGACCAAGATTATGATGTCTGGACTTTAAAAGAGACTGTGACCTCTGAGTTTGTTTCGGCCTTTCTTCTCAGAGTAGTCAGATAGGAAACGCCGACCTCATCTAGTTTTATAAACAATATGATTGACGTGTAAAAGTGTTTGTACAAACCTACTTACAAAATAAAATCATTTATCATTTATCATAATGTTAGTTTTTTTTTAATAAGATTAAGAAAAACTATTTTTGTACAATGTTACGTTTACACCTTATGCTTTTGTTTTCACTTCAGTGTTATGGTTTTTTAAATTGTTGCAACACTAGAATTGTTATTAAATAAAGTAGTATTGTAATGTGGACGATCCTTAATATAATACATAAATAAAAGCTCAGTGACGAAACAGTGCCAAGATCGAGTAGTGATAGCCCTCTGTCTGAGCAAGTTAGCATTAAATGGCTTCTGTATACGGCTTGTAATTAAGGCATTACAACAGTTTTTAGGGTACGTACCCAAAAGCTGCCAACGGAACCTTATTACTAAGTCTGTCAGCGGGCTGTATCTCATGAACGGTATTTCTATTCCCGCTATAACAACAAATAACAACAAAAAAATAAAGTCAAACATTAAAGGGGGTTTCCATATCTACAAAAAACGTGTATAAAACAATATGTAGTGATACTATTTACAATCATAACTTCTGCTAGGGCAAGATGGTGATTCATATTTAGCACCGTTGTTAACAACAAGTAAACAATGGGTGCTAAATATGCCTATCAACCACATAACTCACCACTTACATAACTCACCGCAGAAAAAATAAACTGCCTGTTTTCCCCATATTTCTATTCCTGGCCGGAATCAGAATCAGAATAACAAATTCTAGTCATCAAGCTACCGAAAATTCTCACGATTCATGGTGATAATGACATCACTGCCCAACTCTCGGTCGGTAATTCGTGATGATAGCTACATCGCTATGTATACTTAGTAGTCTAGACCGCGGTGTGATACACGACCGGTGATGTATACTGCATATTAATGATTGTTCTAGACTGCGGACGTTATTTAACTAGAGTGTAATAGGAGGACGGGGAAAACTTAAATAAGTAATATAGTTATGTGGTGTGCTTACCTCCCGGCAGTGGAAATATAGACAGCTGGTGATTAAGGTGGTTGCGCTAAGGTAGCCCCCGAAATTCTTTACTTTGGTACGCTTTTTTGCAATTTGCAGGTCAGTGTCAGGTTGTATGTTGATTAAACTATGATTCGCGACCGTAACAAATATCGCTTTGCAGAATTATAATCATTAGAATCAGCAATACAACTCTAAGTTCATATTACCCTATAGGAATTTCGCGGGCTACCCTGACGCTTCGAAGAACTTACAGTAAAGACAACGACACGATTATACAACAAATAGTTTAGTAGTTAACCTCAAGCGCCTGTAACCCACAGTTTCAATCCAAACTACTCGCCTAACCACTAAACCGCTCTGCAAGGGTTAAAATAATTACCAAAGACGTAATAAGGGCAAATAGTTGGTAGGGTGAAGCGCCCCATTACTGGCAGGTACTAATCGAAAAAGTTCGGGCGCAGGTTATTGACTCAGCGGAACTTTTCCAATAGCCGGTATCTGGTGTGTTTACGCTAGTGTAAGGTGATTCCTTTATTGTTTTGTGAGTGGGTAATTAACCATGCGCTTAGCACATTGTTGTTTGTATTCATGGTGATGGAGATAAATCTGTAAAATGATTGATCTTATTTGTCTTATGTTGAAAGGTTGCATTTTCTGAAAATCATTGGTGTGACACTAATGGTAATGAAGAAGTCAAAACTAGTTAATATTAGTACATTTATTTACCGATTTTAGTAAGCTAGAAGTTTCTTTAATTCATTAATATTTAGTAAGTACATCAAAGAGGACTTAAAACGTCAGGAAAGTAAGCTTTGAAACTTACTCAATACCTATTGCATTCCTTGAAAATTTTTCACTGAAATCAAAGTCATATTATTGCTACAAGGTGTGATTTCGCATAAATATTATACAAAATCACATCATGATGTCAAGGATCGCAATATAAATGTATGAGATTGTGTTGTTTGCCTAAAATACACAAGGACAGGTTATCAAACCCACATACTTCCCCCAAGAAATATCACCCAGACAAACCAATTTCCCTTTACCAAATTCGTTACTTCCAGAAGACCTAGGTTTTAATTTAGTGTCCAAGTCTGCCTGGGAGACCTAAATCATACCTGTGACAAGTAACGGCTTTCCTGCCAAGTCGTCTGCGAAAAGATAGGAATAAATTGGTTCTGTGAGTAAAGGTGACCGTAACACCGTCGGGAGTCAACGGCGCATGGCGGCGCTGTGATAGCGTCCTACCTGCCATAAAAGCTATGGGAGAAAGTTTCATTTATGAGTTAAGATATTTCTCATTTGGGGCTTTGAAGGGAGGGTCAGAGTCAGCCTCAAAAAGATGTTTGTGTACAATCTTTGTTCCATTTAATTGTATCAAATTGTAGCCACCCAATGTTTAAAATGCTTTATTGTAAACATTGGTTTCATAATTGTAGTTAAATTTTGATACAGTGGTAAGAAATACAAATTGTAGACAATTAAATGAATTCTTGTCAATGTAAACATCTTTTTGAGGCTGAATGTACCTACTTAGGTAAATCAAGACAATTTGAAACTGATTCGTTGGGCTAGTGGTTGCAAGCGCTATTGTTGAACACTTTCTTTCTAAGGGTGAAGCCAGACGAGTGTAATTTTTTGAGTTGTGATTCGCGTAATTTCTGTCGCGTAATTTCTGCTACATTCGGTTTCATACAAAAATCCTGTTTTGTTGACACGGCGACGCAAAATGGGTTGTTGTTGTGTGTGTTGTTGAAATTACGACCGAAATTACGCACAACTCAAAAAATTACGCTCGTCTGG
Source organism: Gortyna flavago (assembly GCA_963669345.1). Taxonomy (NCBI): domain Eukaryota; kingdom Metazoa; phylum Arthropoda; class Insecta; order Lepidoptera; family Noctuidae; genus Gortyna; species Gortyna flavago. Next base: position 19,127,585 of record OY770133.1, read on the forward strand.
CTTCACCATAAACCAACTTTTCCCAAACAAACCATCACACAACAACAACATAATAATTAGCGCCTAAAACATTATGCTCATAGCCAGTCATAGTTTCAATATTTCGGCTACATTACGTGTATCTACGACGTCGAGGTTCTGGGTTTGATTCCCAGGTCGGGCAAAGTGTTACTGGGTTTTTCCATCAAGAATTTCTCAGTAGCAGTCCGGAGTCTGGATTAGTGCCCGGTTGATGGCAATAGGCTCGCCCAATATTACATGGGACTCTAACGTAACTGGCGATATGTGGGTGCACCTCTGCCTAACCCTTACAGGCGAGATTTTATGCGCTACTTTGAAACTGTTAACACGTGGGAAACCTATTGTTTAAGAAGACAGGTATGTTGCACCAAATAATTCTTAACTAGCAGCGCCCTGCGGTTTCACACGAATAATTTTCCCGTGGGAATATCGGGATATAAACTATCCTATGTCCTTTCCCGGGACTCAAACTATCTCTATACCAAATTTCATCTCAATCCCCCGCCATGGGATCTGGAGGCGATAGTCCTCGCGCGCCTCTTTGAGTGGCGCGCGGAGGCACTACGCCGGGGGGGAAACCCGCTTCCGCGGCAAATTGCTGAGGAGCGGACGGACCTCCGGCGCGATCTCATGGCGGCATGGAAAGCGCGACTGTCGCAACCCAGCGCAGGGCACGCCGCGATAGCGGCGGTAAGGCCCCTCTTTGAGGAGTGGCTAGAGAGGCGTCACGGCGCCCTCACCTACCGCCTGACGCAGGTCCTCACCGGACACGGATGTTTCGGGAGGTTCCTGCACATCATCAGGCGGCAGGAAACGCCCGGGTGTCACCACTGCGAGGATCGCCCTGAGGACACGGTGGAGCATACGGTGGAGGCCTGCCCTGCTTGGGCAGAGCACCGCCGTGTCCTCGTAGAGGCGATCGGCAGCGGCGGCGACCTCTCGCGCCCGGCCTTGGTCCAAGCCATGGTCCGGGGCGAGAGGGAGTGGGAGGCAGTCACCTCCTTCTGCGAAGCAGTCATGCTAGCGAAGGAGGTGGCGGGATGGGCGAGGGAGAGAGCTGAGAGAGCCACCCGTCCCAGCCGCCGCGGTAGACGCTCCGGGCGTCGGGAGCCGCGTGACGACCTGCGGCCTGCGGACGGCGAGTAATGGGTAGCCCGCCGTCCGATCAGGACCAGGCCCGTGCCGGACGGCGCGTATGTGTTCCACGCGCGCCTCAAAGAGATGTCAGCATTGAAAGGAGGGGCCCGTCAGGGCCGAAGCCTGCCGGGGCAGCGGGATTGTCCGAAAGGGTTACCGCTGCCCCGGAATATAAAGGGCTAAGGAAGGAACACGGATGGGTTTTAGTCAGTAAGAGTCTGACACTCCCTTCCGCTCCACCCAGAGCGGGAGGGGTCATTTGATGATTTCCCATCCTTAAAAAAAAAAAAAAAAGAGGTAACAGACAGACAGACACATTTTCGCATTTATAATTTTATTAAGGATGGATATAGCATGGATTAGTATGGATATGTAATTTAATATAGCGAAACAACTCAAGGAAATCTACTTCAAATAGTCGTAATTTATAAATGTCAATCAATAAAGTTGTGATAGTAAAATAATCAAGATAATTATTAGTTGTTAATCGATGAAATAGCAACATGTTAAAAATCAACAGAAATAAAAACGGATCTAAATATGATATAAACCTATCAATTAAAAGTTAATTAAAATGATACTTGAACGATAAATCATTAAAATGAGACTGTTCACTTATTTGAAATATCTTTTGTCTCCGTATAACTCGAACCGTGACAGTCCTATAGTTTGTGCAAATTATTTGATCACCACTGCTCTCAAAATGAAGAAGGAAAACATCGTAAGGATACCGGCATGTCCTAGAACCAAAACATCGAAGAAATATGACATCTACCAACATGCACTGGACTCCACTCCCTCTCACAGAGAGGAGGCCTGTGTCCCAGCAGTGGGAACATTATATACTGATTATGCTTTACATGCGGCATAACTGAAAGGTTGACTGGTAGAAAATGCTGAAGGTTACAAAGTTATAATGAATGAATGAATTGCACCGATCCCAGCGTGGTTAAACCAGACTCGATTAATCGAATGAACCCCAAGATTCGCACTAGCTCTTGTAGCCTCGTGTTCATGGTGCTACAGCGACCATTGCATATCAAGGAATAGACCGGGGGGCGCGGTAATGGTAGGGAAGACGTGCCCGTAGGATAGGTAAGGATTTAGGTTCAAAAATCAACTATTTGGAAAAATAAACATGCTTTAATTATTTTTTGCAAAAAATTAATCAAAACACAGACTCCACAAAAACCTTACAAATGTATTAACATTAATATGACGCACACAAAGTTCATACAACCGACATCCCTATAACTCACACGCCAACGCTTAGGGTCATCACTTTATTTTGGAATCCCACGTGAGGCCAGACTCATAAACAAACGTAGTATTTGAAGCTGGTGTATGTGATTATAGACCTTTACTGGACTTGATAAGGTTTAAAAAGAACGAATTTAATAAATTTGTCTAGCAGCACTTTCTACCAAATTAAACATTAGGTTTTAAAACACAAAAATAAGCTTTATGCTGTTGTTTTAAGGTTCTATTTGATAGTAAATGAACGTGGTTTGTTCAGCTTATGCCAGATGGTCTCATTTGCATTGGACAGGAGAGAAAATTGTCTGTTTGTCACCTTTGGTTGGGTAAGCATGGACGTCTGATATACATGATGTTTGCTCAAGATATTGTGTGTGCTGCAATAATTAAGAGGTTCTCGTGGACTTCTTTATTTATTAGAAAGTTGGAATTGGTGTTATATTTGCTGATGTAAATGGAAGCGCTCTTATTTCTTAATCTTATCGATATTCTGATGTGCAGGTTTTTAAAATCTAACTTTTCTGTACCGACTTTCAGTCTCCTATTACCCACGTACGTACAAAATTATTATCAAAAAGGACATTTAAATCCGATGATTTAAGTGTCCTTTTACATGCAGATACGAAAGTACCTAGCTGTTTACGATGTTATTACTTAGTTAGGATGACCTATTTAGTGATTTTGGGATCGATAATTTGACTTTGCTTTATATGAATAAAATGTCCTGTAAACGTTAGTGCTATTAAACATACACAACTCACCTACAATTACAAGGCAAATCAATCAACCTGTATACAGAAAGACTTGACACAAAAATTCACTGTCCCACACGGACCTCAAAAGTATGGACATTGATCGTAACTCACACATGCGAGCTGACTCATCACTCGTATCAACTAGGTGGAGGGCACCTCAGCTCGGAACCTGACAGGGGACATCTGCTATGCAAGTAAGATCACTCGGCCACAGGGGACAAAACGTTGGGCTTTCTGAAGGACATACTTTGCAGTATGTATGAGTTGCATAAAGATGTGATTTGGAAGGGAAATCTGATGACGTATGAGAAAAGTGATGGCGCCTGTGTTATCGGCGACTGTTTTGAGACAAACATTTTGTGGAAAAAATGCTAGATGAGTTATTTTTGCAGGTCTGTATGCCAGTAAGTGATATTTGTTTACCGGTTTATTTATAAAAATACTTACATTAAGAAAATGAAATCTTAACGCTGAGATAACTGTGAAGTTTATTTGTTAATTTAATTTTTTGATGAAAAGTAGCAAATTATGCAAGGATTTATCTCGTTTACTCGAGGATATTTTTTTTATTGAAGTTTAATTTTGTTTCTAGGATTTTGCATAAAAAAGTAATAGCACTTTATTACCTTGAAATAGGTACAGACGCCAGAAAATCAATCTACTACAATCTGTCAAATTTCTTTAATATATTTTCAACTTTTTTGCTAAATAAAGCATAAGGTTCAAAGTTGATTGGGAAAATTTGACAGTTTCGGGTAGCTTGATGTGCTGGCGTCTGTACATAATTGGTTTAGGAACCGCTTCTCATTTTCAAACTGGGTAATAAATTATCTAACACCAGTTTCCAATCACTTTAAACTATTTAAACCAAATCAATTTTCCGTCAATCGCGTCCAATTCCACAATTACTTCGAATAATACCTCCTCTCCACTCAAACAATCTCAGAAACAATCCAATACTTTCATTACGAACTTGATCAAGCAAAAAGCTTCCCCTGAAGGGGTAAGCCATGAATTATGATGTTTTCTCAGCACACCTACCGTGGTCCAGACACACTCTCATCTGCCGAGAGCTATGATAGCCATTCGGGTGATCGCTACGTGGAACGGTGGAGTTTGCGCTGACGTGCGGTAGATTTTCTAAATTGATTTGTTGGAGTTTAACTTTGTGCTTCTTTGGAGGTGGATTATTTTTGTTTACAGTCTTAGATTTTTGGCAATGATTTGAGTGAGTATTTGTATTTTGAGTTGGTAAGGTAGTGATCATGACTTGAGGGCGAAGGGCAATTCTGTCTTTTGCTAGTCCTTTCAGTAGGAGTCAAACTCGTCCTGCCACCTTCATCTCGGCCTGCCGCGATGGCTTCGTGCATTTAGTGGGACCCAATCAGTGGCTCTCTTAGCCCATTTGTCATCTGTCATGCGGAAAATATGTCCGGCCCAGTACCACTAAAGCTTAGCGGCTTTCTGGGTAACGTCTGTGATCTTGGTTTTGGTGCGCAGATTTAAACAAAAAAAAATGCAGTTTTAGATTTGTCGACATTATCTTTCCAATTCTCATTACATAAATATAATGAATATCCATTATATTATTGAAAATTTTCAAAACCTTGAAAAAGATCTAATAAACATATTAACATTTTCCAAGAATGTCGCAAGTAAAGCAGGGCCCGTTTGCTGGCAGGAGACCAAACGTTTAACTCAACCTGAACTGAAACTTTGTGATGAGGTCTTACTTATTTGTTCAGACTAAAGGTTAGAACTATTCTCAAAGAAAGTTTAAAGTTCATTCAATCAACTCGGCCAATCGCAGTCCTCTGCAAGTCGGAGTTTGTTCTGTTAGAAGTTTGTTTTTACTCTAAATACATCTTACAACCAAATAGGTCTGTATGGTACAGATTGCGCTTATTTATTTAATCTTCCACCCATTGGTTACAATTCAAGAAAACATATTGACTAAATCTATACTGAAAAATCTGAAATCGCCTATACAATTTTTGATGATTCAGTAATAACTATGACCTGCTCGAATGAAAAAAGGCTCGAATTAGCATAATTTTTGTGGCAATGTATGGTTCAACAAAAATCCTTTTTTCTAGAAAATCGTTCACGAGGAAACATTATTTGCAAAAGTTTCCCAATCCATCTGATACTTAAATTAATTTCAATAACCGAACTCCACGCACTAAACTTCAACACAACATCCTCAGATAGTAGGGTGGCTGTAATTGTAACTGTCCAGCTCCCCCGCTCCCCCCCCCCCACTTACCCGCAATATCGCGTTAGTTCAAACTGCACTTTTTAAACTCTTTGTCGAACACTGTTTGCGATTCTCACAATATTTGCTTTCACCTTCGTGAGTGGTCTCTGTGGACCGGACAGATATTGTTACACCTATTGGGTTTACGTGTTTGACTTCTTTGTTAGATAAAGTCTTTTATTAGGATTGGAGAAATAAAATGTTTAAGTTTGTTACAAGAGTTTCGTTGACTTTTGAGAGAATTGAATGAATGTACGTACTTAGATTAAAATCGGTTTCTTCGTTTAACAAAATTAAATGCAAAACGATGCATGGCTGAACATTATAAATGATACAATTTTATTAAGAAATTTTTGACTTGTGACTTTAAGGTTGTTTAGTATTTCATTTATTGAGATATCCTGCACAAAAAATAGCAACACTTTTGTCAAGCATTGTTTGCTAAAAGAGGAATGCAATTTACAATAAAACAATCAGCTCAAACTCACTCATCCCTAACTTACACAATAAAGTGTTCAGCAACTTCAAATCCCACCTTGTATCAGGTTAACTAGCTCGGAGTTATGGCGGCAACTAACAATAAAAGCGGTCGTGCAATTCCGCCGGTATTCGGGCCGCGGTTCCGTGGCGATGCAAGTGCGCCCTGGGGACGTATAGCCGAGTGTTGGTACATCTACCCTACTAGTACGAAGTCCGATTTGTATTTTGTTTGTTTGCAGTGAGGCGATTTTGATTAAGTAGGTGATTTTTTATGGTTGGTGGAATGTGGTATCTATGTAATGAGGACATTGATGTTAAATAAAATAAAATATCCTTGGACATTACACACAACGCCATATAGTCCCAAGCTAAGCAACCTAATATATAATAATAATAATATGCGACATGCTGCGCAGCAGTCAATCGCTCAACCACTGCGCCAAACGTGTCGACAAATAAATAATACCTTAATAAAACCTTAAAATACTTACATGCCCACAATAACAAGCTGTAATAGTGTCATATTTTCAGGAGTCATTGCAAAAATCACTTAAGAAGACAAAATTACGGCAAGCCTTTTATGGGCATTTAAAAGTAATGAAGAGAACTCAAGCAAAACATCTGGAGGAATCTTGAATAAGTAGAATGAAGAAGTAGCGTAATAACTGTATCTAGGTATATTTCAGAGGATTTAGGAAATGTTACATTATTTTTAAGGGGTATTGCACTACAGGAAAATTACATAAAACATTAAAATACATCCACCTACCCTCTAAAACCTAGCCTAATCAACTGAAACAAGAACAGGAGAATCCAAGCACCGACAGAGTTAACGTTAATGAAAGGTGTCCCGATAGTCGCAACTTGTTAAGTTAGGACATTAGTGAACTTCTGTAATGTCGCCACTAGTTCAAACACGCCGCCGAGACGAACGTTTGTGTTTTAATGCTTATAATGTAGTGATTCTGTAAATGAGGTTAGGTGAAAATTATTGGGTCATTTGAGAATGCGAGATAATCTAATATTACCTACCGCTACCTACCTATCCAGACGAAATTGTAATTTATATAATAAATTATAAATTAATTAATTACTGTTACTGGTGTATAACCGTTGCAATTAATAATAATAAATAAATAAATAATTATAAAGAGGAAAGATTAGATTTTTTCTGTTTGTTTGTTAACCATCCCGTCTGCGGAGTTTCGCTAGCTAATTTAATTTGACCCTGTATGTACAAGCATAGTGTAATCGGCCTATAATGTCCGCACTGCCGGGACACTGGCCTGCTTTCGGTGAGAGGGAGTGCCCCGACCACGGACTCAGAGCGGGTTGGTAGATGTCACAATCATGTCTTCGAATTTTTGTTTCTAGGACATGCCTCACGATATTTGCCGTCATCGTTTTGATAGCAGCGATGATTAAATAATTTTCACAAAGTAAAAAGCCTGTTGGGTTCGAACCTACAATTCTAAATACTTGTTCTTGAGTTCGATATGATTTTCAAATAGGTAGTTTCTGAAGCGACGTCATAAGACCCTTTCATACTATTATAGAAATAACTGTCCGTTTTTAGGTATAGGAACCATTCATTAAACAATTGACATTCCTCCACCCTTTTAACCAGAAACAAGCACCGTAAAAAGAACATCAGTAATAAGTAATAACGCTCAATACGGTATAAATATCGGAAAGAAACCCAATAGCGGCAATGGGATGCCCCCCCCCCCGCCCCCATCCCCCGCCCCCCTCGATACCCGGGTACCGCGATAAGGTGGCAGGTGCGGCTTACCAATGATTTATTATCAGAGGTGACTGTGAACTAAACCGATTATGTGGACCATACTCGCGTGAGAACGATGGGATCGGGGCCTTTGAATTTTAGTAGAGATTTTTTTCGTGGTGAAATCGTCTGAAATTACATTATTTTTATTGAAACATTTATTTTGTGCATTGTTACGGTGCGTGTGCCTAACATTTCGGGAAAGTTAGGCGCAATAATACCTATGTGTTAAGTACGTTATAACATTTTTCCAGCTAGCCCGGAAAATATTCCTTAAACGTTAGGTTATTGAATTCACTTTCGAACTCATGATTCTAGGTTATTTATTAGAAACTTTCTATTGAAATTAAAATATAATGAACTAATCTGACTCAAACTATTAAAAAACTAAAATATGGTGTCGAAAAATTCTTCCGCATCGTTATCGACTGGTAATGTACTGAAAAGACTGCATGTTGTATGGCAATGCCTAGCCTCTGCTCAAGGTATAAGCCATTTAATTCATAATTACTTTGTAAGTATTCCTGAAACGTCCTGAAGATAAGAACAAGATTTTTGGAACAAGTTGAAATTAGTGATGGGCAAGACCTAAATAAAACTCATCGTTAAGAATCTACCTGAATGTAAACCATCCAGCAAGTACGGTATTGATATTTTAAAGACACGATAAAACGTCGCATGTAGCGAGGCGTTTCCGAAGCGATGCATCATCGTGAGCGCTCCTCAATACAGTCCCGAACGGTGTGTCAATGATGGAACAGCGTGTCATTTTTCATACCGCTGCCCCGGCGAAGAGGTGGAAAGGGGTTTGGATGTGGCAGTTTTAAGAAAAACCTGATATTTTGAGTTGGAGAAACATTATACAGAATGGTATGGCATCGACGCGCAATCTGTAACCATGAATTCAGCACATGATTCTTAACAGAAAAAAAGGTGTTTCACAGAGAAGTGCAATACCTACGCGGTCAAAATGTAGGTATGGACCGGCAATTTTTTTTAATAACTGCTGAAAAATTTCACTGCGTTGGTGTTCAGAATCATAAACTGACTCCATGGTTACAGCCTGTATATTATCCGCCTGCATCAAGTTTGATTGGAGATTGACTCGAAACATTGTTGAAAAGGTAAAAAGTATGCGGAAAATCTGTGGTTTTCGTTCGCTGTCACTCTAGTCCCCCGGTCATTTGAGTGGATAATAATTATGATGTGTTAATTTGACCTTGAATGAGACCATAATATTTGCGTGTGTATCCAGAATATGTCGCTGAAAATCATAAAAACAAACAGCATCTAACGCCTCCAACCCCTTATTACATCTTCGCATGTAAACAGCTCCGTCACGTCACGTCGTGACGTCCCTGACGTCACGTGACAGGTGACGTGTTTACACGCTTTTTATAGCCCGTCACGTTAACCGCCGCTTAATGCGCAGCGTGACAAATGACCTCGCGTCTCATCTCATACATACCAGTATTATCTGCAAGCTATTTTCTTTAAACAAACTTTTTTGGACAAGTTTTTGAATTGGGTTTTGGCCTGTGACATGGGTGCATCGGTGAAGGTACAGGTACACAAAATACAGAGAGTGTATATTGTGGTAGGTATTTGCATATGTAAGGCACGGTTTTGACCATAGATTTGAAATAAAGTTAGCTTAGAGAAGCCTTCAATTTCATATTTTTCAAGAACACTGTTCTATGTTAGCTGTCAGTTGTCCAAACGGAATAAAATAAATATATATTTTATTTTAATTAATCAAGTTAAAAAATGGTCTTCTTTATTTACTTTTCCGCGTAACACATTTTGGGAGAATTAAATAAAAAGGGTTGTATTTTAGCGGATTTAATTGTTTCAAACTACACAAAATGTTTTAATTTTCAATTCCCTATTTACAAAAGTAAAACAGAAATTCTCTCTCAATTAAATCACCAAATAAAATCGTAGGCAAAATCAATACGATCAATCAGAAACAACAAAAGGGCAATACAGCCAAACACCGAAGCGAAATACATCAGAAAATGACAAATACGCCCAATTCAAAATCGAGGGTGAATGAGCGCTTTCAGTCGCACTGAAAATCGACGTTGAGGTGAAAACAAGTGGAAAATGGGCCGTAAGCTCGCCTGAATTTATTGCAGCCTTTATGGCGAATAGTGACCGATGATTGATTCCTATGCAAGCTCCTGTCTGCCTTTTTCCGGCTGTGAAATGGGAACTTTAGGAGCTCGGTTTTGGAATTGGAAAAAATCGGTGGAATTAAAAACGGGATGTGCATAGCTCATGCCTATGTGAGATCCAACGAAAATAAAGCCATTTTTCAATGCGTGCCTAAAAGTTCCGATACTTTGACGACAGGTAATAATGTCAGCTTCGCGTGTATTGTCGACAGTGTACACTTGTCTTTAGATAGGAATACTCTTTATTATGTACACCATATAAATTACTATAGATTTATATGTAGAAATTTTACAAAGGGTGACACAATGGGCGGTCTTATTACATTTAGTTCCTCAAGTATAAATTTATTTGTAGATGCTGTCACACCGCACATGGCTTGGTGATTCTTTATTCCTCTTTATTATAATAAGTTTCTGTTGTAAACTAAACATATTTTCAATTTTGCCTCGGCCAGCTCAGCCTACCATACCCTGCTACTGTAAAAGGATGGCACATATAAAATATAGCCAGCAATTTAAATCCAAACGAAAAAGCGTTAAAACAAATGGCGGCAAAAGAAATGTGTCAACAACCGTGAGTCCATATTGATGATGACAATAAACGCTGCGCTGAAGAGAGCATTCAATTAGAGGGTAAGCATCAGCTCGTGATTAATTGTAGGACTACTGCCAGGGTACCGGGGTAACGCCAGGGTAATGCCAGGGTAACGGTAGACCCTGTGATTGTTGGATGCCAACAGGGGATGGGAGGAAGCGTGAGCGGGATGCGAAAGATGAAAGACGTGTAATGTAGGTACAATATTATGATGACCCTTTGGTGTTTCATTTTCTTATAAAGGAAGTGGAAAAATAAGTGTTTGTTTTCCATCTAAATAGAACCTGCTATTGCATTGCAATGGACGGCTGTGTGTGCACCAGGACAAAGATGTACAACCAAAAAGATAGACTGGGCATCCACTAACTATGTATAGTGTAAAGATTATTCCAAACAGTGATAAATGATTCAAAAATTTTACAGTAAATGAAAATTCGTCTAAGGTACAATCTGTCACTGTTTGCAATGTTTTCCCTCTCCGCTGTACGCTCGTACCTCGGAATGATGCTAAAGAATGCTATTTGTGACTGATTGCCAACGAACGGGTCGAGACATCTATTCACCTGTCCAGGCGGCTCAACGCTTCGGCCCGATACCGTGGATCTATATAGAGATGATAGTCAGAAAGTAACGTTTCGGAAAATAAGAATCACATGTTTTAAACAGTGTGCAGACTACTAAAAAATTCTGGACACCGAAAATACCTGTAATCATTACTCTCTTCATAACATTAGCATGACATAAACATTATTACGCCTATTCTTAGAATTAGGAAGATTTGATAATTTTTACGAACACTTAAACTACATTTAGCTAAAATTATATGAGAAAGTCAAAAGTTCAATTATATGAGAAAGGCAATATTAGATCGTTTCTTATAATTTACTGTTTTGTTTGTAGAATCATTTCGGATTCAAGGGAACTTTTTAGACAATTCATTCAAAGCATTTAGTGAAAGGTGGTGTAGGTACTTTTTATCAGATCTGCCTATTTCCTACAGGTGATCTCTTATAAACCGTTTGGGATATGTCTACAAGAACTTTATTCTCGTGCACTTAAAATTATTGTAATAAGTTTCCTGAATGAATATGCAGATCATTTACCTCACGGTATCACCAACTCTATACAAATCCCCAAAGTCTGGCAAACAAAAGCATTTATCGCGATAACTCCGACCGGGGCGGGGGCGATTGAAAAACGAAAAGGAAGTGTCTGAAGGTTTTTAAAAAAGAAAAATGGTCGTGAATAGCTTTTAAAGGTGGTCCAAGACAAATGGTTGTGTCGGCGCGGCCCGCTCCGTGAGCGATCGTTCGCGAAACGTTGCTCACGGAAGTATTTACGTATTGTTCTATATTTATTTATTTGTTTATGGAGAAGGTGAAATCTTTCTTGATTACTTTGAAACATACTCGTAAATCCCTATAGCGATAGAGCTTTAAATTATCACCCGTGTTACGAGTATAATGTAGTCCATCTAGTGATAGTTTCATACAATTATTGTTTTATCTGTTTATGTTACTCTTACAAATCGGGAGACGGCAGTGTCTATATTAACCATTAACCGACCAGAAAGTAAAGTAGAACCATCAACGAAGTATTAATCTTGCTCTATTCAAAGGCTGTGATCCATAATTAAAGTCACTGAAAGTTTTACTCTAAAACTAACTTTCGAAAACTTTTATATGCAAACTCAGCCCCACTATCTTAACCAGGTAAACACAATCCCAGCCCAGTGAACTGGCACACAAAGTTACCAAGATGCGCCTTACACTTGCGACTATAAATCTACTGAACTTAGTCGCAGGCTCGCAGGTGAGCGCCCCTACAGAGTTCAGATATGAAGTTATGTTAGTGAGCTCGATTATAGTATTATCTTGTTTGGTATAAGTTTGAAGACGATAGTGCTGGTTGGAGAAGTGGGAGATGATTCTATAATTTAGTTAGCGAGTTCTGTAAGATTCTACATGATCTGCCATACTTGTTACGGTGTAGTTACCTATTTATAAAGTCCGTGGAGTTGGAGGGTTAAGCTACGCTTGCCGCGGTAGGCCCGTGGATGGGTGTCCGTCTTTACATACCAAGATTCTTCGTGCCGCGGAAAGCACGTTAAGCTGTTGCTCCCGGCTGTCATTCGTGGATCTTTGACAGTCGTTACCGGTCGTCAGAAGCTCGAAAGTGTGACAATCAATCTTACCAAGGGGTATCGTATTATAAAGTAACTGGGTTGTGGAGGCAGATAGGCAGTTGGGGGAAAAGACTAGGAAGATGATGATGAGTTGAAAGTTAAGTCACTCGATGTAAACATGAACATAGCTCGAAAGACGCAAGGCAATATCCCCTTGTCTGCTAAATCTTAAAGTAGGTATACTCCCGCAGTTGTAGACGTTTGATTTTATTTAACTCGATTTTAAAGGAATATGAGGCATAGAGGCTTGTGAATGGTAGCATAATAGCTCGCGTACTATATTTTTCGTATAATTACAACATAATTGTTCTGTGAATGAAAAATGAAGACAAAATGATAAAAGAAAGGTTGGAAACATTACACAAAATAGAAGGTGCTAGAATTTCTTTGTAGACTTAAAATAAAATCTCGTAATCCGAACACGGGCAGTGAGTAAACTCGTTAAGGGTTTTACTTATTTTTCGTGAAAGTCGCAAGTGTTTGGGGTTTGTTAATTAAAAACCTGTCTGCGCTGACGGGATGCTGTTTAATGTTACAGAAAAATGTGAAAAAACTCAAGAAATGTGTACCATAGTAATTAGTGAGAAGATTCGCTAAATACATTCCACATAACTATATTTAAGGGAAGTTTTGTATCGGGCTGAAAGAAGGAGCTATACGAGAGGTGTTTGTAAGATATGCTTAAGCTAAAATGTGATTCCAAATGTGTTACTATAACTTATATGAAAGGTTTCCTATCCGGAAAACTTCGAATGTTTCACTTGTTTGTCACCAACGACCGAAATGTTCTGTGGACAATGTGGTATGTTTGCTTGTGTTTTTCATACATAAGTACTTAGGTGAGTGGTGCATTATTATGTTCATTAATCGGTTCATATCTACCTATATATTCCCTCTAATATACCTGACATTTCTGCAGTACCTAACTAGAGCCCGAACAACTTTTTTAGGAGACAAAACTGACACCCACCTAAACCCAGCCAACTCCATAATCCACAAAATTAACCCGACCTAATTCAAAAGTTCTCAAACACTTTCCATTATTACCTTCAGCAGAGCTCCTCAATTTTGCACAATTACCCGCGTCTGCGCTTTTATTACGACACGAAAAGTAATAAAAGAGGATTAAGGATTCAATAACTCGATCTGATGGAACAGGAACACCACCTGCCCCGGATTTACGAGCAACCCTTTAACTGGCCGGTATTGAGAACTTTGCAGATCATTTCATGGTACGGTGGCTGCAATTAGCTGCTTTCTGACCTTAGATGATGGAAGTGATTTGCTGAAAGTTTTCGAGTTCAGATGGACGGTAAGGTAGTGAACTATCACTATAAGAAAGTCAGTGACAAAGAATTAGATTAAAAGTTTGCATTTCTGCGATAAAAACTATAAGACAAGCAAGTAATGGTGCTATAGCCATACTACTACTTTTAACTTATTTCGATTTTTAAGATGTAAATAAACAAATTTTCAATAAATTGCTGTACAGTCAGGGAAATCAATTGTTAAGCAAATTGACGCCCTACAATTAAATTTTCCGTGTTGTAACTTTTTCATAAAACTACCGAAGGCAGACAGTTGTTATTCAAATATTTAAACGATTTAAGAATAGTCTTAAAAGTCATCATTACAAAGTCAAGACTTTTTAATTTTTCTGGTGGCGTGCTTTTCTACACAAATAAATAAATAAGAGAGCAAACACTTTTATGCAGTTAAATGTAATCAAAATTCAGTCGGTTCACGTTATAAACAGGCCGACGTGCGCTCCTGAGGGAGGTAATGCGTTTACGCTAAGAAACTACACTGTAGTGCAAATAAAACGCACACGTAGTCGGCGCACGAACACCTGAGTTAGTGGCGCTTTGTTTATTATAATTACACTGCAGGCGAATTAAGAGAGCATTTAAATTAGTGAAATGCTGAAAATGGAAGCACTTGGTTTTCTAAAACGAACTACACCGTGGATATAAATTGTACATAAGCATTTCTATTCTCAGAATAAGAAGCTATTAAGCGCATCGTTTTTTACACTCTAAGCCTAAATGTCGTTAGACTGACATACAAATAACAGTGACCAGAATAATGATACTCTGATTCCGCACTTTTTCAGACACGGAGAAAATTTCGGAAAAAATCCTATTACTTACCACAACGATATATCAAGTTTGACAAATGTTAAATCAGCGACAATCGTTAAATCCAACAAAATCTTTCGCTTCCCTTAAGCGTTTAGCTCACCTGCCCGATGCCCGCATTGTTTGCGAGGGGATAAACGGAAAAAAATAACAGCACAGTCCAATCAATCGGGGAAATAAGAAAAAACGATTGGATTCACCTCACGTGCCGACAGCCGGACAAAAAATAATGTGCGGCCATTTTTATTTGACGCTATGTGTATTGGTTGTGCGGTGTGACAGGTTTTGCTTTTCGTAGTTACTGTCATTTTGTGATCCGTCGCGACTTTGTTTGGGTTTTTGTTATAATATTAGAACGGTGAAGGTGTTTAGTGATCGCTAGAATAAAGTTCATGTTAGAGTATGAGTAATAAGCCTTTATTGTTCTAAGCAGCAGCCTGCAGTCTGGATTCGTGCCCAGATGATGGCTTAGGCTCGCCCCCTTTTACGTGGAACTTAAACTTACTGGCGAAAAATGGGTGTACTACAGGTAGGTACAACTCTGCCTTACCCTTTGGGGACTACAGACGTGATGTTATGGCTAAACAAAGAAGGATTTATGACTATAGTTTATTGTTGCCAGCAAACGTGAGACCTCTGCAGCCCATCCTCTAACACTTTTCTTCAGAGACAATAGTTGTCTAAGTAAAGTCACAATAATATGCGAAGTAAGGCAAACATTAACGGACACATAGTGCCGATCGCCACTCAAGTGTTGTCTATGAATAGGTTTTTGGAAACCTGTGCATCTGCGCGCACTGATACCTCATAGTAATGTTTGTGAATCTATAGATAATATATAAAGTTCAAAGTCCTGACTGACTGATATATGAACGCACAGCCTAAACTGCTGGTCCTAGAGACAAGAAATTTGAAGGGCGTGTTCTTTGTGAAGAGTAAGTATCCACTAAGAAAGAGTTTTTCGAAATTCTACCCCTAAGAGGGTGAATTTCACGCGGACGGAGTCGCGGGCAGAAGCTAGTACGGGTATAAGACGATCCATCCATTTACTCTGAATTTGACTTCAACCCGTTAGCAAAATTCAGCTCGAGAAATCTACGAAAACCCTTAAACTTTTTGATATCCAAGCAACCTTGGTGATACCAGCAATTACTTAGCCAGAAACTATTTAGGCACTAAGTAAACTCACAAAACTAACACCGAGTTGGCAAGCGCGCCCAAAACTTTCCGCCGATGAAACGAAAACGTAAAACTTTAAGTTATCAGTTTGAGTTTTGAATAGATTTCGATTCGGGTTTACGTCCAACTTAGGTGTTTTGTTATGGAAAGACAGAAATATCAATCAAAGATGGAATCGTGTTATTATTAGAGAAGTTAGTTAGTTTTGAACTAAACTTACATAGTTAGGTGAAGTTTTATAGAATATTGGTTTAGACTTATTGTTCTGGGTTAGAAGGGAAAGAAAAATGTACTGTTTGCAGCTTGGCTTTCTAGAATAATTGAAAAACTCCATACGACACACTAGTTCTTGTAAGCGGTTACCGTTTGGCAAATCAAGTAAGAAATATTCCGTTTTCTAGGTACTTTATTTCAACAATGTAATCGGAAATACCTCTCACCTTACAATTCCCATTCAATACTTATTACATATTTTGAATCATTACCAAGCCGAGAAAAGATAACATGAACCGACAAATACAGGATGGTAGACATCGAAATCAAGACAATGAAGTCAGCACGTGATTCTAAAGCAGGTAGGTTTGCTCTTTTCTATGAAACAGCAGATTTTTTTTGATAACCGTTTAAAAATGACTACGCTAGGGGGTTTACAATCATGTGCTTAATTCATATTGACAGTTTCCGCGTCGATGCCACCCTATATAATTAAAGTTACCTACCACAAATGACCCACTCGATATTTTTGCTGCAGTGCTCAATTTCACGAGTCCCTCTATCAATATTTCAACCTCCCACCCTACCCAGCCCAAAATGTAAAAAGGGCAATCATACATATTAATCCGGCGAGGTGAGCAAGTTGAGGCAAACAGTAATAACTTGAGAGAGGTTTAATTAAAATATTATCCTCTGAGGATGCCGCCAAGATAATTGGTTTGACTGTCAGGTTTTATAGAGTTGTGATAATGGAGATTTGTAAGGAATTTTATTAATTGGAAATGTTATTGATGAATGGTATAAGGATGTAGACCATGCAGGCTTGGAAGCTGCATCCGGTTTGACTGAAAACCGACCCCAACGTTGGGCGGCAGGTGACGATAAGGATGTGGACCAAGATATTTATCATATTCTTTTATTTGAACTAATGAAAGGTTTAGTGTACATACACACGAAAGACACGCGTCGACGACAGAGACAACTGCAACCGTCGACGCGTGTTGGCGACAGCTGTCAACGCGGGCCGGCGTCAGTCGTCAACAACGTGTCACTCATGTATTTTAGCACGGTGCTCAATACACGAGCGCCATTTTGTTGGCGTCAGCCGACGACGCGTGTCGCCCGTGTGTATGCACACTTATGTAGTTTGTTTAACAATGAAATGAATATAATAAAATAATAATAACAATGAATCGTACTATAAATATAGATATAATCAGTCTGTTATTGTTAACTAACTAAGCCATTTTCACTTAACCCTTTAAAACTGGTAAAGGCCCAAGAGAAAGTATGAAAGTTCACTTACAAACTACATTTATTACACAAAACAAACATCGAAGTTAACTTTCAAGAATGTTCCTCTTGGAAAAGGAAATAAAGTACAAAATAACCAATAATAGTGTATAACACGGTTGTTTACCTGCTCGCGGTGGAATCGGAAACAAATCACACAGTTCACATGGCACGCGCTACGCCGTAGCATATGCGTAGCGGTTCGAACGTCGCGTTTCGAAGATGATGAAAGTTGGGAACTGTCTACAGGCTATGGGCTACGGGCTACATGCTACGGCGTAGCACGGACATATTATAGGGATAGTGCTGGAATTTGTGCTGAAGAAACGAGAAATTACTATGAAACTTAAACTCTTGTTATTCGCCACGAAATACTACCAAATTGAGTTTGTGTCCGATTAGTTATAAGTTTGCCCCTATTCACTCTGAATCAAATCCAATCAAAACATTTATTCATAAAAATAACTGGAGGAATGTGTGTACTGCTAGGCACTTATTCTAGGCCAGTATACTTTTTCAGTGAGCTTAAAGCTACTTTCACTTTATTAAAACGTTCATTTCTGACGAAAGCTAGAACGTATAGCTTAGTTAACCAGAAACGCGGCGTTTTAACCGTCAGTCTCAGTCTACCCTTACATAAAAAGTCGGCTCACGTATCTGAGGGCTGAAGGTGGACGAGCCAATAAAAATGTATGGAGGGATTTGTGTGAGAATAAAGTCCGAATTGTGGCGCACACACAGCACGTCGACAATTAGTGAATTATTAGTTGCGGTGCTCGATCGGTGGTCAATGTTGTGTTGCAGTTCTTTTTGTATGTGATAGATTTAGCATTTTAGTTTTTTGGAATATATTGTTTGTCGAACACAGGGAACCGATGGATAAGTGTGTGCGTTCTTACGACGTCTTGATTCTATAGAAAATTGTGTGTTGATATAATTTTCTATAGAATCAAGATTGTAACCCAACAAAAAGCTTACTCTTTAACACCGTTAAAATAGACAAATAATAAAGGCTCCAGTCCCCAACATAAATAAACGAAGCGTCCAAAGTCTATACACATAAGAGATTAACTTTTAACGTTTTTTGTTTTAGTTCATTACGCGGAGCAAAGCCGCGCGATCGGACAGGTGAAACTGTGTCCAATTTAAGGGATTACCACTAAAGCCCCTGGACCCTGTTTAGGTATAAATAAAGGAGGAATTGGAAGGAATTTATTTTGTGTTTTTATGGTCTTTTATTATGAAGAGTCACTAAAGCATTAGTAAACGCGATTAGTAGACTTTCTGCTCTGAGTTGCGGTCGCAGGTCCGATTTCACACAATACGTATAAGGTAATTTCACACAATACTTATAAGGTAATTTCACACAATACGTATAAGGTAATTTCAACTTTTAGGGAACTAATGTAAGATTTTATTAAGACATGCCAACCAACCAATCAATGATGAATTTTCAGTGGGAAAAACATTTAAAAGTTATCATTGCCGAAATTGTAATGCACATTTACATCATGAATATTACAAGAAGATTGACCACAGACATTTGCCAATGACACATCTGCTTTATCGTAGCCTATCTTAGTAGAATAATTACGGAATACTTTTCGAAAATAGGTACTTACTATCCACCCTTAACAGGATCTCTATGCAAACATCTAACCAAGGTGCTTGCTTTATGAAACTAAGCTTATGATAAATCCTCCCAGATATCAATCCGTTTTACTGTCAAATTCAAGGAGCTATTCTTCTATTTACCAACTTATTATACTAGTTACACCGCCCTTATTCTTCCCCCATAAGGTTTAAAATTCTATAGTTCAGTGATTAATAGATTGGTGAGGTGTGTCGATACAATCGTCTATGAATGAAGGTGAATCAATCAATGTCATTCACCTCGATCCCTCATTCCGAAGCCCTAATAATCCCCTACCTATGGGCGAGCTATCGTTACGTGTGATTAAATTTATGATCAATGGGGGCTTTTTACTATGTTTAGACTACCCTCACATGCTTGAAAACTGCTAGGATGATGAAGGACTTTTAAGGTAATAAATAAGCTGAGGAACGCCTAGCCAATATGTCTTAGCTATGTTGCAAATATACGTTAGTAAACGCCTGGCCAAATTGTAATAGCATTGTTTTGATTACACTGTTAGCTGTAAAATGTTTCCAAATGGAAGTTGAAACCTGACGGTGCGGTGTTTTGTTCTGCCGTACTCAATGGGTGAAAACGTAAATAGAAGGTACGTTTCAAGGCTTTCACTAGATGAGACTACTGAAAATATCAAGTGATTGTGCGTTGCTCTTAGCACACTAAAGCTTTGGTTTCGAAAGCGATGAACGGTCACACAGTAACGGCTGCCTAAATGTCAAAAACTGGTGAAAATGACCGATTTTTATGACGGTCGTTACTTATACTATGATGGAACTGCTCTTTTAGCAAACCGTAGGTGTATAGAAACAGTAAAGAAAACTGTAATCTTATACTAAACTGCAAAGCAGACTAAAAAAGATAGAAAATACGATTATTTGCGGAAAACTTAACAACAAATAACTAAATAATGATGTATTTTTAACTTTGTGGACCCAGACTTAAATGTAGGTATTACAACGTAAAATCTTGACGATGTAAATAACGCCCTACTGCAGATCCAAAATTAGTTCTCTGCTAATAATTATAAAAAAAAAAAGTATTAAATGGGAAAAAAACGAAGTGCATAAGATTTTCTTTACCAAATGACAAAAGTAGTAATTGTGAGATAGTATTGAACCAAGAGTAACTAAATTTGTCGATAAAACTGTTTTCTGAGGTTCACGTTCCACTCAAGGCTGCAATGGGTCCTCATTTAACATCCCTTGCAGGACGGTTAAGTTCAGCAGTATAATGCTGTGAGAAAAATCCGTCAATTTACTGATGTTGATACCGCGAGACTGGTCTATTTTATTTAGTTACTTCATAGTATTATGTCGTATGATATTTTATTATCCACTCACACGCCCCGGTTTTCCCCGTTAGGCCGTGACTGTCCCTGAACATAATTTTATTTTGCAGAATAGAGCCATCAGACCCATATATAGCCTCCGCAGGCGTGACTCTAAGGAAACTGTTTAAAGATATTAACATCATGACGGTACCTTTTCAATATATCTATGAAAACATCATGTAGGTACGTAAGGAAAAATCTACATCATTTTATTAAAAGAGGCGAAAGACACAATTATTTCACTAGAAATAGTAAACTCATCTTTCTGTTTAAAATGTTACAATAAAATACCTCTCCACTTAATTCAAGTGAATAAACCGAAATTTAAATCTTGTATAAAACGCACAATATGCAGCCAGGCACAATCAAAATTGGGGGATTACATCGCTGATAAAAATGCTTGGTTAAGCGCTGGTCCTGCTCCATAAGGACGCATAAATAAATTGATTATCATTGGAATGTACTGTTAGAGCTGCTGAAGATTTTAAAATACAATTTTTGCATTATATCAATTCAATCTTCTAGTATTGTATAATTGCACAGCACAGGTGTGAGTACTGTGTCATACTGTAAAGCTACCATTTGCTGGGTACGTCTTTCATTGCCTTGAATGTGCCCTGGCGGCTGAGGGTATGTCATGCTCACTCAAATGTCTCGCTGACGGTGGCGCATGTGTTGGATCATTTAGCTTCCTTCAAAATGGTAGAGCTGAATGGTGCTAATCCATGCGTCATGTTCATGAACGGGCGCCGTCAGTAGGGACTGGTCATCTCTTTATTTTATTTATTTATTTATTTCTAATACTCAGATAACAGAGATCCGTAGTGTTAGTAAAGTACCTTATACCTAGTGTTAGTATTTACATAAATTAAGGTAACAATTTGTGTATGAGTCACGTTGTAAAGAAGGCGAAACCAGTTTCTCAACCGGACATCTTCTCCACAAAATACCTCATAAAAGGGGAAACACATTCTCAGCCACTGTTTTTAGAATGCTGTTGCCTCCGGCTCGGGTTCTGTGCTGCCATGGCTTATTTTAATTTAATTTATTATTTTAATTGTTTTTTTTTTTCTTTTTATTACGGACGATTTTAACGTTCTGCATCGTTTTCCATGCATAATGTTTAACATCAATGATGTAACCAATACTTTGTAACACTTTGTAATACTTTGTAAGGGTGTCCATAGAGTTTCTTGCCTGTTCCGCTCCATAGGTACCTACTACGCTTTGGAATGGGCAACTAGCTTCATCTCTCTGACTGACCGACCCCTTCACAATTCAAAAGTGCCTGTAATTGGTTTATTTGAAATAAATCCTTGAGTTTGAGCTTCATTTAATGAATAATTCATCTCACTTGATGGCAATCAAAGGTACACTGCAGGCGGACGGTGCGCAAGAGTACTAAGTTTGAAAAATGTTAAGAAGATTGGTCTGGATGTAAATTCAGTTTGAATATCAATCACGTAGGAGATTAATTGGAAAGGTAGAGGTAGATCTTGGTTTGGTTGGTTTGATTTAATTATGATGTAATTTAGGTAATTTCAACATGAAAATGTGTAAAGGAAAAACAATCGCTCATGAGGATGCCCATGATTAGTTTATTTTTTATTTTTTAAATTACTTTAACTGTAACGACGACGCCGACAACCAGACGAGTCTATTCCAAGCAACTAATTGCAAAAGGCTAAATCAGACAAAGTTTTCTTCGAATTATAATGATGTAAGGTATCTAACAAAGGTAACAAAATGCCAGCTATTTTGAGAACATCACCAGAAAGTATTGTAATGGAATTGATTCCTCTCATCGCCGCGAGGAGTGCTCAAGAGGGCGCTGGTCGTCTCTGGCCAATATAAATGTAAATGTGCTTGAGGTACTCTGTCCAAACTGATAGGTATGCAGAGGGGCAAGTAGGTAAGGGTTAAGTTAGCTTCTGTGAGGAAAACGAATGAAATCTGTTGTTTTATTATAGTTGGGTTAACAATTTATTGGTCAGAAAATGGTTTTTAATTAATTAAAAAGGGAGACTTTTACTCTACAATAGATTTCAGCTATGTAAGCTGTTACAAAATATGCTCAAAGTTTATACGGTCTACATGTTTTGAGAAAGCTTTTAATGTTCATTTCACAAAGTTTTCCTAAGACTGAAAAAGCCTCTAAAAAAGTTAAACACTGTTGTAATACTTACTGCTGTTTAATGTTAAAGGATATCTTACCATCCACGAAAGTGTGGCACCATTTTACACTATTTTCGTTAATTATCCTACTACTTTAATCTTGGATCATTGACATACACCGTAGGCAACAACCCCGTCCCATTCACCTCGTCTCCTCATCCTACTACTTGGCTACTCTTCGGCTACATATCGAGGACGTGCGTTCCGAATCACAAGAGGCTCTCATGCATAAAGAAACCGGCCGCAATGGCGCAGCCACCTGCACGTCAACGGCTGAATATTTCATTGACATTACCATTTCAGGAGAACAGGTCAATTTTTATTTTAGACTGGGTTGATTTATTCAGGAATATTGCAGAATGTAAAAATGATTGGTTTCATATATATTTATTTGAATGAATAGGTTTTATACGGAAGCGCTTTAGCTTTTGAATAAGACGTGTGGTGAAAACGCGTCTAGTGACGTGACAGTAAAAAAAAATAAGTCTTAATTTTGTTATCATCACTTTACTAGGCACATGACTTACGAGTTCCAGGTCCTGGGTTCTAATCCAGACAAGCGTTTTAGTTTGTGTAAATAATTTCATCACCACTGCTCTCAAAACGGTGAAGGCAAACATCGTGAGGTAACTGGCATTTCCTAGATTCAAAAATTCGAATAAGTGACTTCTACCAACCCGCAATGGGCCCGCGTGGTGGATTGCAGCCCAGTTCCTGTCACTGAGAGGAGGCCTGTGTCCCAGCAGTGGGAACATTGTGGGCTGATTATGTAGACACATCATTTTGGTGGCAATTAATACTTCAGTACAGTAATGCTGCTGTTATTATGTAGTATAATAATATCTAACATAAAGCTAACGCCTTTTTCCAATTAGGGTAGGCAGTTATTATAGTAGGTACCCATATAACACAAACCCAACAAAAACATGATTAGTAAAGGTAAAACTGGTTGGTTGGCTGTGTTGTATAATTTAGAAATTGATGATGAACTAACAACTCAATTCATAAAATTAGAAATTAAAAGATGACATTTAATTTTAATACTTTTATAATTCCTCAAAAAGAAAATAACTGTACAAAGACAATCAAATACAAATCAACCAGGTATCTTCGTACTTTTACATTAAAATTTGAGCTCCAAACAAGCATCCAGAAAGTTTGCCACACAGATGCTGCGCCCCCTACCGTTAAATTAAATAAGTATACCGTCGCCAGAGACAATGCATAGGTAATGTTGTAGAAAGTTCGCGGTAAGTATAAAAATCATGGAAACAGGCTAAGTTGCGCGGTATGAATAAAGTATTCATTGTAATTGGGAGAAGTTTGTTAGGGTCAGGTGCGAGCGACGGATCTGCTTGTTTTTGGTACAGAGTGATGTATTTACGTAAGATTATTTTACTGTAAGTTTTTGTGTAAGACCCGTCCCGTGGTTAAAACTACGGGCGTCGCATGGGACAGTAAAATACATCTTTGTCACAGCTGGTATTAGGCCCCTGGAGAATTTATAAAGTACTTACTTGGTCTCAACTAGTGAAATATCCATAATTCCACACTTAATAATTATTATAAATGCGGAAGTTACTCCGTCATGTCTGTCTGTTACCCTTTAACACCTGAACGGATTTCGAAGAAATTTGGTACACAGAATCATGACCTGGCTTAGGACAAGGATATTTTTTTTCTATTTGTACATTTCCGTTCGATAACTTTCGACATCTATGCGGGCGAAGCCGCTGGCAAAAGCTAGTCCCTAATAGGTATTAATTTATTTAAATAATAGCCTTAACTTAAATAACAGACGGGGTCGTGGCACCACGTAGGAGATGGTGGGACGAGCTGGATAAGTTCCGTCAAACCTGGAAGGAGGACGCCCGGGTTCGCGAAAGATGGAAGGAGTGGAGGGGGAGGCCTTAGTCTAGGAGTGGGTAAAAAAATAGCCTTAATGTAAATAGGTACCCAAATAGGCACCTACAACAGATATCAAACAATGAATAGGTAACCCATTCTTAAAATAAAACCTCCACAAAGAACCGCATCACTTCCCGTCCAACCTGACCTACCCTGAGCATCACAAAGATGATTCCGAACTCATTGTGAAATGAATCTTTTAATATCGCAGCTGGGAGCCGGGCTCAAATATTGGCTCAAATATTGGTAGCACACGTAACAAAAGGTTGCGCTTTATTGAAATCCGCAGTTCGGCTTTGGAACGTTCATACCTAATAACGTGATCGTGGTAAAGTAGGGAGACGGCTCCCTAAACAATAAACTGTAAAAAAAAACATAGAAATCTGACTGTCCTTTGGCAGACTGACTGGTACGGTGTAATACAAAATGCTGTATGTTTCAGAAATATTCTTTTTTTTACGAATTAACTGTTAATAATTATGTTCTGAGACAACTTACAGCAGCATCGCTGAGTTTATCTTACAGCGTAACTGAAAAACTAGTGGCTTTGAGTTATGCACGTCATTCGATTCGAAAAACTCATCGTTTGGCCAATCATAATCAATGGTTAGTGCCAATAAGAACTCATGAGTTAGGCGGTGTTAGAACTTCAGCGACATTAGGTGTTTGATATTATTCTATTAACTTTTTAGTATATTCCATTAAACTATAATTGTCAAGTGTCAGTAAAAAAATCTCTCTGAAACTTTGTTTTGTTTATAGACATATTTCATTAGATACCGTTAGAAAATACCCCGAGCTCTTTCCACTCTAATATAGCCATCGACTTAGAATGTGAAAAAAATAGGTTGGTATCAGGAAATGAAACAAAGGTACAGACTGAGTGTTGCCCTCATTGCGCCTCATTGTCGATTGTACTAGCAGGAGGACTGTGGGGAGGACTTTAGTGATCACATTTTCAGACTTTCAGTGGAAGACCTCTGAAATTAAGCATCTTTTGAGACGTAATGTTTTTAGATAGGTAATCGTGTTTAGGCCAGTTTGCGAGTAATTTCAGTTGACAGTTTGTTAAAGTTAATTACAGTACATAACAACCTCAGTAGGATAGTTTAGTCATTGGCCTTTCCCTGACCTCACGTACGAATAAATGATAAACTGTTTATTTTGTTAATTGGTTTTAGCAAAGACTTTACATTCGAAATATTTTTAGTTTTCTATCCGTCTACTCTGAGTAAAAACACCAAAACAAACTTAGATGTCCGAGTCTCTTTTAAAGTCCAGACAATCTTGGTCAATTTATGTGAAGACTGAATACAATGATTTGAAGATAGTTCAGTATTGACTGTCAGAGGCACAAGCCGCTGAACTAAATCGCAAACTGACCTTCGCAAACTCCTTTATTCTTTTACTACTTATTAGATACTGCACTGCCGTTATAACATACAGTAAGTCTCCCCGATGTTTACCATAAATTCACACGCTCCTAAACAAGTTGAACATAAAATTTTGCTAAAACAGTAGGACAGGAAGGCGCGTCACATATTTATGTGCCGTTCCACACTCTGCCCGGATATTATAGTTACCACCGCATTTGCATTGTGCACATTAACCGTGTTTTATGGCTAATGTGTTTAATTTTACATTTTCGCGGAAAATTCTTGTTTTGTGGGAATGTTTTAGTGACTCCTTACTTAGAATAGTTCATTATATACTCGTACATACATATAATGAAATACATACATATGATGCCGTCTTCCCATGAGGGTAGGCAGAAACGGAGACAGACAGGAAAGCACGCCACCTGCCACCACCTACCACCACCTGCCACTTGCCACCTGTCACCTGCTGCGATCCTTTTTTTTTTTTTTTTAAGGATGGGAAATCATCCAATGACCCCTCCCGCTCTGGGTGGAGCAGAAGGGAGTGTCAGACTCTTACTGACTAAAACCCATCCGTGTTCCTTCCTTAGCCCTTTATGTTCCGGGGCAGCGGTAACCCTTTCGGACAATCCCGCTGCCCCGGCAGGCTTCGGCCCTGACGGGCCCCTCCTTCGATGCTGACATCTCTTTGAGGCGCGCGTGGAACACATACGCGCCGTCCGGCACGGGCCTGGTCCTGATCGGACGGCGAGCTACCCATTACTCGCCGTCCGCAGGCCCGCGCCTACGGTGGCCGGGAGTCGTCACGCGGCTCCCGACGCCCGGAGCGTCTACCGCGGCGGCTGGGACGGGCGGCCCTCTCGGCTCTCTCCCTCTCCCATCCCGCCACCTCCTTCGCTAGCATGACTGCTTCGCAGAAGGAGGTGACTGCCTCCCACTCCATCTCGCCCCGGACCATGGCTTGGAGAGGTCGCCGCCGCTGCCGATCGCCTCTACGAGGACACGGCGGTGCTCTGCCCAAGCGGGACAGACCTCCACCGTGTGCACCACCGTGTCCTCTGGGCGATCCTCGCAGTGGTGACACCCGGGCGTTTCCTCCCGCCTGATTATGTGCAGGAACCTCCCGAAATATCCGTGTCCGGTGAGGACCTGCGTCAGGCGGTAGGTGAGGGCGCCGTGACGCCTCTCTAGCCACTCCTCAAAGAGGGGCCTTACCGCCGCTATCGCGGCGTGCCCTGCGCTGGGTTGCGACAGTCGCGCTTTCCATGCCGCCATGAGATCGCGCCGGAGGTCCGTCCGCTCCGCAGCAATTTGCCGCGGAAGCGGGTTTTCCCCACGGCGTAGTGCCTCCGCGCGCCACTCAAAGAGGCGCGCGAGGACTATCGCCTCCAGATCCCATAGCGGCAGTCCGGCAAGGAGGCTTGCCGCCTCGCGCGAGATCGTGCGGTACCCCCGTATTAGCCGTATGGCTACCACCTTTTGGGGCGCGTTCAAGTAGTGGGCGGCTCGAAGCCGCAGTGAACGCGCCCACACCGGGGCGCCATACACGGCCATGGACCGCACGACCCCCGCGTAAAGCCTCCGGCAGGAGGCGTTTGGCCCCCTCAGGTTGGGCAGGAGCCGCTTGAAAGCGGCCCCAGCCCGTTCCGACGCCGATGTGAACCTCTCCTACCGTCAGTTGGGATCCCGATGGTGGCCCGTTCCGAAGCCCATGAAATGTCATGGCCTCGGACTTGTGCAGAGCCACCTCGAGACCCAACTGCCGGATCCTCTCCACGACTATCGCAACCCCGCGTGTCATTACGTCGGCCGCCGCCTGATGCGACCTCCCCTGCGCCAGGACCAGCGTGTCGTCAGCGTAGCAAACTACGCTGACGCCATCAGGGAGGTCTGCCCGCAGCACCCAGTCGTAACCGATGTCCCACAGGAGCGGCCCCAAGACCGATCCCTGTGGGACACCGCACGACATCTCTCGCCGGTTCCATTCCCCATCGCGACCGGGGTAGATGACGGCTCTGTCCGTCAAATACGCCCCGACTACTCGACGGAGGTAGGTCGGCACTCGGTGATACCGGAGTGCCTCCCTAATGCAGCTCCAGGGCAGGGTGTTAAACGCGTTAGCGATGTCTAATGACACCGCCACGACCACCCCACCCCGAGACACCGCGTCCCCCATCGTGAGGGCTCTCACGCGCATGATGGCGTTCACCGTAGAGCGCCCCTTGCGACCTGCTGCGATCCTTACATACTCCTTGTGCTTCTTTTATTGCTGATGTCCTTTAGAATTTACTTTGTTATCAGAAGAAAATATCAGATTTTCTATACCAGGCTTTGGTTGCTTCCAAGAAGCTAGGAGGCTTCTTGGAAGCAACCAAAGCCTGGTACGTTAGCAACACTACTGAAAGGACCTCTCAGCTTCTTCCTTGAAATTTCGAGATATGTAGGTATATCGCCACCGCATTAACCTCCAATTTCTTCAAGTCCTTTCCACAGCACGTTCCATCAATTTCTCGTCACACAATAATAACCGAACCTGCCACAGTAGAAAAGCGCCACAAAACGAATGAATCACTCCATTCGAAGCTAACAAGCGCATTATTGTACGTTTACAGGGCGCCATTACTCTCGCAGCTCTATTAATGACAGCCATCTTGACTGACTTACCTTGCAAGTACCTTTGTGGGAGACGAGCGATAAGCGGATAGCGAGTTTACGTAGCGTATCAAAAAACTTTAGGTATGCTGGAAGAGATTTCTTTAGAAATTTAATTTATTTTACTGTTCTTTTCATCTTCTCTGTTTTTATATGTATGCACTTAAATGGTTAAATACAAATAACATTTTGAAAGGATAAGATACTTAAATAGGATTGTTTGCACGTGTGGCGTTCAGTAGTTTCTGCATCTATCCAAGGAAAAAGGCTTTATTTTTTTTATTTATTATACTCTAGACGGTGTTCAGAAAGTAGGGTCAGTGTGTCGTTTTAGGGGCGGTATGTAGTTTAATCTGCCATGAAGAAGTGACACGACACAACAGTAAGGGAGGACGTATGCAAAGTCCAAGATTATATCAAGATTCATGTTGTACCTAACAATTTTTTTAAAGTTTGTTTAGGGCATTTAGCATACAGATTATTTAATATCGTTTAGCATGGTAGTTTTACTGTCCATACTTTAAACGATGTAAGTTTCAAGATACACAAAAAAAAAAAAACAAAATAATTTGCATTTATGACAATAATTATCAATAATCAATTATTATTTTGATCGCGATTTTCTTACGACTTGAGCCTCAAGGTAACCCAATTATAAATGAAAGCAAATCGCAACCTTATTATGTTCCTAATAGAACTCAAAATACTAAACCCATACTAAAAGGTTTTCCACGCAGGTTGTTCTAGGGTCTCACTCAATTCGTTACAATTTTTCTTTGTCACAAAGGGACGGATTCGGGTGAAATTAATATTGTGAGTGCATTAAGGCATGCTTATGTTGTTTATTCTTATTATACGTATGTTTATAAGGAAAATATATGAATCGTTACGGTTAAACGGCGGGAATAAGGACTGGGGACACCGGGTGTTATGTTGTTATAGTTTAGAAATCAAACAAACCAAGATTTTTTGCTTTGTTGTCATTAAATGAATAGAGCCCAATTGAGCTCGCAGTCTGATCTGTTGGGTTTCGAAAAAACCACAAGAAATTAATGATTAAAAAAAATGGAAATGAATTGGGTTACCTACAGAAATGTAATAATACTAAACGTCCTAGAATGATTGGCTCAGTCGATAAATGCCCAATTTGTAAAATGCCCAACAGCTTGAAAAAGGACTAATTACTTTTAACACATTTCGCCTCTTATGATTAAGTCCCATGTAATAAGGGGTGAGTCTTTTGCCATCAATCAAGGCTAAATACAGACTCCGGCTGCTACCGAGAAATTCCTGATGAAAAAACCCAAAAACACTTTGCTCGACCTGGGAATCAAACCCAAAACCTCATGCTCAGCAGTAGCGCTTGCAACCACTAGACAAACTAGGCAGTCAAATACACAGAATACAACAAAAAAGAAAGAAAGAAAAAGTTAAATACGTACCTACCTAAAACTTAATCTTAATAATGCTGCATACACTCTACGCATAAAGCCACTCACTTTCTTCGACAAACTCCATTACATCCCTGGGGTTCCAAACCGGTTAATAGTGGTCCGGGATTATCCGGCAGAGTAATACCCGGGTCGGCCTCGCGACGGGTACAAATGTCGGCGAATATTGGTCAGTGGGACCGGAAGCCTAAGGTAAACGCCGTGGGTCCTCCGGTAACAACGTTTTTCATTTGGTTTTTTTTTTCTTTTAATTTGCCTGGCGTGAGATGTTACAAAGATACTGTCTAAAGTTCAAAAGTGACCGTCGGGGGAATTGCGTAAGACATTATCAATCGGAATCGGTTTCACTTTGACAGTTCAACAACATTCATTGCGTTCTTTACGTGTTGAGCAGACAAATTTTTCGAAGTTATGAAGCAATGGATTAGCAATTTGCTTCAAAATGATTCAGATTCCGATTGATAGTGTATTACGCATCAGGGTGCGTGTCCTCTGAGTTTATTTCGGTCTTTCTTCTCAGAGTAGTCGGTTAGGAAACATAACGGACTCATTATTATTACATTTTTAAATGTAAAAGTGTTTTTTGTAAACCAATACACAGAAATATGTAAATCATATCACATTTTAACAATGATGTCCTCTCGATTCGATTCGAACTCTATCTGTTGGCACTTTTCTTTTGTTTTTTTTTTATTCATGACATTTCTGTGGACTGATAGGATTGATGCCAAGAAGTGACTGTAGCAGGTCAGTACAATGTATAGCTTACAGGTCGATGCAGACGCTAATGACCAATAAATTAGCTTGCTGTTGTTTTGCAATTAGGCTATTAAGCGTTGACGTATGACGTGGTTAGTTTAGACACTGACGAACTTACAAGCAGCAAAACAGAATACTTAATAATACGCACATTGTGAATAATTGAAGATAGTGTTGACTCGAGAAATGCTACTTAAATCAAGTGAAAGATTTTATTTGGGACACGCACAGGAAATACAAGCAATAAAAAAGATCATTAAATCTAACAAAATCATAAAAGTCAATAAAACATAAAATAAAGAAAGAACATTCAAAGTTTTAAGTTAATCTAATAAAAATATATAATTAGGATTCAAACTGGAATGGTGATAACAACAAAAAAAAAATAAAAACTTTTTAACAAAAAAACAACCGACTTCCAACAAAACACTACAAAGTGAAAAATAACTTTAATTTCAGAAGTCGGTGTCGTTGGTTCTGCATTTTCGTTTTTTGACACCGACTTCTGAAATTAAAGTTATTTTTCACTTTGTAGTGTTTTGTTGGAAGTCGGTTGTTTTTTTGTTAAAAAGTTTTTATTTTTCACTTTTGAGTTGTGGTACCTACCCCACACCAATTCGTATACCACTACTTGCTAAATATATAACAGTGACAGGACGTTGTACAGAATGAGCTGTGATCGACCTTGGTAAAAAAAACTTTGCAAAAGGGCAAATATACGTCGCGCTAAGTCGTGTCAGAAGTTTGGAAGGTATCGTTTTGTCAGATTTGGATGCCAACAAATTATTAAAGCGACCACACGACGACAGATCATTGACGGAAATAATGAGGCTACGAAATCTGTCTTCTGACAATCAAAGCCACACTTAATGTACCTACGACTCAAGGGCGAAGATCTCTTTGGCGTCTTATAAAACAGTCTTCAGCGGTTTCATTTTCGAGCAGTAGCCTTCGAAATAGCTTCTCGTATCACATCTCCTGTATCATGTGGTTCGCATTTACTCGATAAGCCCAAACACGGCTAGAATACATTGTTTTATTACGATGCTCCGGTACCTACCTTCCAGCTTCATAAGATCGGTTTGATGGTACCAGTTTCGTCAGAACTATTTATTTAAATTTGCTTCGTCATAGTCGCTTAACTATCTTAATCGAGATATCTTATCTCCACCCATGAAATACTTATAAGCATTGAAGAGTTCCTGTGGCTATCTGTAGTCTCCTTCATCAGTTCCACTTCACCAAATTATACTTTCTGAATGCAAATGCTTGAGTTGTCGATGAAAATACCAGAATTGCTATATGTATGCCTATAATATTTGAGGAGTTCCCTTAATTCCTTATGGATCCCATCATCAGAACTGGATTTTGACAAAAATGGGACCAATCTGGAAGTATATCCTTTTAAATAAAAAAAAAAATTCTAAATCGGTTTTGTAACGTCATCTGAAATTGTCGTCTTGTTGTTTTTTCGCGGCCATCAACCAAACCTTGTTTTTCTAGTACAGAGTCTACAGAGTAGTGTAACAAATAAAACTTATTTGACATGCATATCTCTAAGTGCAGTCCGAAATGAGTTATTAAGTAGTGTTATTTTACTGCAGCTAATTAAAAGTCGGAGTATAGGTAAGTGATGACTCTCGGACTCAAACACTTGAATCATCAATAGGTTTCATTTGATTTGAGAGAGTTCAACTAACACACTGTACATGCCTACCAAAGAGGATTTTCCTCGACTTTCATGGGATCCCTTCATCAGACTCTGACTTGGTGACAATGGGACCACCTCAAGAGCATACCGTTTCAAACCCTAATGTCAACTGCTCATCACCTGTTACAAAATATTGCTTTTCCCGATGCTGGGACGTTAATTGTTGAGGAGTTCTCTTGGTAAGAACCAGGAGAACTTGAGCTGATGGTGAAGTCACCATCAGCTCCACTTTACCATACGCATTGTGACGATCATAAATTGCTTAGCAACCATATTAAAGCAATCGAATCGCTACCCGTGAAATATTTTTCATTGAGTAGTTTCGATGGCCATCTGTGGTCTTCATCATCAGTTCCACTTCCCCAAATTATACTTTCTGAATGCAAATGCTTGAGTTGTTAATGAAAATACCAAAATTGCTATATGTATGCCTATAATATTTGAGGAGTTCCCTCAATTCCTCATGGATCCCATCATCAGAACTGGAGTTTGACAAAAATGGGACCAATCTGGACGTATGTCCTTTCAAATAAAAAAATATTTTTTTAAATCGGTTCATAAATGACGGCGTACTGAGGTAACAAACATAAAAAAAAAAAAAAAAACATACAACCGAATTGAGAACCTCCTCCTTTTTTTTAAGTCGGTTAACAAAGGAAGACCTGTGTGAGGACAAAAAGGCTTCTATCTGAGCATAGGGCTGCGATATTTGAAAAAAAAAAAAACGCAGCGCCTGATATGGGCCGAATAAAAGAAGAAAGAAAAATTGTTTATTCTTCGCAAACAAAACGCACATTACAAATAAAAAAAGACAAAATATACACAAACAACGTAGTCAAAAGCCTCGCCACTCAAGCTTATAAAAAGTTGACAATTTAGTCCATTGCTTGATGTCAGGGCCAAAAAAAGGTATATCTCAGAGGTAGATATTTCAAAAACGAAACACAAAAGAGGGAATTACAGAGTGGGTATTTTATTATTGTTATCATTCTATTTTGTAGTAAAAACTTTCAGGTACAGATTCAGGCTAGACTATGTTAAGATCTTATTTTATCAAATCCAGCCGCATATTTTTCATTAAAAAACTGCCGTCACGTCCTAGGACCGAGAGAAGCAACAAAGCTGCAACAAGACTCCCCTCGTTAGCCAGGTAGTGCTGCGAATAAGTAATTAATTTTATTTGTCCCGTGTCCCGGTATCTTGGTGTTCCCGGTTATTTGTCCCGGCGCGACGAGACGCAACTTTAAAATTCTTGAACGAAACAAGAATGGAGAAGTAAACCTTAATTTTCTTTGTAAACGTTGTTTAGTAATTAACGGTGTTTTATTTATTGTTGTTAGTTGGTGGGGTTGTTAATATTGTATGGTTCATTATGAATTTTGGAATAAAAGGTAGGTATTGCTTTCATTATGTTTATTTATTCATTTTCAGAATTTTAATAGAAGAAAGAACAAACTGCTCAAATCACTCCAGCCTTTTGGTATATAACAGAAAAGAAAAGTTTGAAAATGTTGTCCATTGCCTGATTTCAGGGCCAGGGACCAAAGACAACACACATTAATCTGTATGTGTGTGTGATAAAGGACATCTTATTGTCTACTTTTACTTTTGTATCTATATGACTTTTAATTATTATAACTATCATCTACCAATAATAAAGAACTATTTAGCTAATACCTCCACTTAAAACTAACGTCACAAACTAACAGCGACATCTGTCGATAGAACTTAACACTATAATACATCATCAAGATAGATAGGGGTGGGCTGCGCCGTGATCCTGTAATCCCGGCTCACCTGTGGGATTAAGGTGATCCCGGTCCGCGGGACTGCCCTGTTATCCCGTGTCGCGATGCGATACGCTTGTCGTTTGATTCGATGATATATTAGTGGACTGTATGTTACATACTTAGTTTCCCTGTTTAGAAGAAAACTTATAGGTACCTATTTGGTGAATTAGATTTTTTTATTTTTGTTTTTGAATGCCTGATGAATTGATTATATAGTTTATACTCACGTTCCTTACTTGGTGCAGGTAACAAAATGATTATTAATGAAAACACTTAATTTCTCCACTTTAAAATTATGTATGTTTATTTTAAGGCAAAACCTAATTAACTTTCCTTCCCATTAAGTGCAGTCCTCACGTAAACTTAAAGACTAGTCATTAACTTTAAGAGATCTTCCGCAAACTTACCTAATATCCACCTAGACATCTATTTAAAGTTGGAAAGAATCATTTAACTGAAAGTGCGCCGTGAATTGGCCACTCAAGAAACTTCCACCTGAAAACTTTCAAGTTGGGAATTTTAATGAAAAAATAATTTCAATTTGTAAAGTCCCGGGTCCCGGCCCCCGGGAACTTTGGTAACATCATTACCTTCGCATATTTGAGGAAGAGACACTTCCAAACATTTGCTTTTATGTTTAATTTATGCTCTAACTTGTGGCATTTTGTTTGCGGTTTTGATAATAAAAGGAAAAAAATATACACAAACTTTAACCCTTGGGGAACGTAGATCTACGCGAGACACCATGTCTTTTTAATTGTCTGTAATTACAACATTTAACTGGTTACCGTTGAATTTTAAAAACAAAAAAATACCTACATAGAAACAAGACATACAAGTTCGTTGCATTAGCTCTCACTTTATCTATTGACTACCAATGGTACTCGTGCCTTCTCAGTATGAGAAGGCCCTTTGTCGTGCAGTGGGACAATAACATGTTGATGGTGCAGTATACTCATTGGCTAAATAACTTCTTGTCCATTATTTTTCTTCGGGTCTTAGCATTATGCTGAGCAATGGCCGTTTTGCGTGGATGTGACGCATGTTTTCCCCAACATGTTATTTTTTTTTTGTTCTTTTTCTGAGTCATGTTTACCGCATAAAGCTTTCGAATTCTATATTCCCTTCAATACCATTAATATGTATTTGATAGCCAAGGCAAATATTAAGAAACACTCTCGCACCAGGCTCAGGTATTAATCGAAACTTGGTCGGCAACTTGCGCCAAGTTCGGTAACTTATGACAGCCGCACCGCCCGGGAGGTGAAACTATTTCTACATTGAACAACGTTGTGTTCATATTCTTCAAAATGTCTTTTTATTAAATTCTTGTCGTGGTATTAATTACCGACTTTCGACGATTGACCCAAAGGTTAAATGCTTGCAGCTAACCATTATATTTTCCATATAACTTGACAGTAGCAAGTGACTATGATCATCAAACATCAGCCATGAAAGATCTGGGAGTCACATTCGACCGAAAGCTCACTTTCCACGACCACATCGCCACGGTAGCCAAGGAATCCTACCAAAGATTGGGTTTTGTTTTGCGTAATTGCCGCGATTTTAGCTGCGCACATGCCATCAAAATTATATTTAATGCACTAGTACGTAGCAAATTGGAATCTAGCTCCTGCGTTTGGAATCCACACGAAAGTACCTACATGCTTTTACTGGAAAAGGTACAAAAAGCGTTCCTTAGATTCCTCTACAAGCGTAAACACGGCTATTACCCTTACCTCTATCCGACTAAATTTCTACTGGGATGCCTCGGATATAACTCGTTAGAGGTAAGGCGAGCAAAAGACCAGCTTACCATAGCCTGTAAGACGCTCCGTGGCACTATTGACGCGCCTGATCTGCATGCTGTGCTGGCACGCTTCTTTGTGCCAGACAACTACTGCCGCGGCAGAAAGCACAGGTTGTTTGCTGTGCCCCCATGTCGCACAGTTGCGCGTGCTAAGTCCCCAGTACCACGTACTCTGACCGCACTTAATGATCTCTTGGACTCTAATCCAACAAACGATCTGTTTGCGGACGAATGGACGAAGATTTTGTCGGTATGTAAGAAATACTGTGAGAGGGATTTATGAAAGTGTTGTTAACTTTAACTTGATTTTATATTTAATCCTTTACTTGTGTTTATACAAACTATCTTTAATTTTTGTAATTGGTTCTAAACCGTTTTAATTAAAGAATAAATAAATAAATAAATTATAAAATAAATCATAGTTATGTGACTTAGATATATAATGCTAACCTCGTCAAGCATGATACTCGTGTTCTCAACCTCGCAAAAATGTTTCCTTATTATTAAAAAAGCTCTATTTGGGATGGACACACACGCCAACTTGCTGAAAATAATAGGTATCAAGAAAAAAACCCATGAGACAAACATCCCGTACGTGGCAGTACAGGTGTTAATCGAAACTTGGCGGACGACGACGAAGTTTGGTAACTTTTGACAGCCGCCCACCGCTGACAAATGATCCTCACTAGGACCAACGATAGGTAGGTAGGTGATATTTGTCATAGAGAGGGAAATACCCCAGAGGGTGCTTAAATGTCATTTCTTAAAAAAATCGGGATTTATTAAACGATACGCCTTACAGTATATCCCGATTTCTTTGTCACAGTTACCGGAAAAAAGGCTTGTAATAAAATTATTGGACATGGTTAATTTAGGTCGAAAATAGACAAAGATATTATCACCTAATAGTCCCAGTACTCCAAATTAAGATAGGTATTCAAATTATTCTGCTGTGTGACGTAATGTTTTTAATTAAAAGTTTGAGCAATAATGCAAAAGCAATCCAAAGTTAAAACCTTATTTCTCTCAACCATGATGTCATTCCGATGGGATTGTATCACCCTAATCTAGTCAATATAAACATAATTACTCCCAATCTGGATCACATTTTAACAGACGCCCATTATCCACCTTCACATAAGCTGGGAACCTTACCCGTAAGTCTAAAATCGTGTTGGATCCGCTTGGAACCGCACCGAACCGGAATAATCCGGTCCACCTGATCCGGTACGATCCGGCGGCGACTTGCGGCGGCTTCGTGACACCGCAAAATAAGTGAACAGAAGAGCTACTTCCTACAGTTTGAGAAGAATACGAACATACTACCAAAAAATTTTAGCAGATTATGTGCCTATTATTATTTGGCAAATATTAGCGTCGTCTCCGGGAAGGACATCTATGAAACGCTGGTGTGGATAAGATGGAGACTTGCTGGGAGATTGGCCAGTAAATGCAACAGAAAGGAAAAAGTGGAAGGCCTTTCTCCAGCAAGAACTCAAGAAGGAAATAAATAAATTTATTTCTGAGTATATTAAGGTACATTAAGACCATAATGTTAAACGGTTTCACATACACTACGCTGCCGGTGCAGAAATATTAAAATTAACTTACAACGTCAAAGTGGCCAAGTACTAGGCCATAGGCAATATAATTATAGAAGTTAGTTTTGTCATCGACACGCTAAGAAGAAAAGCAAGCTTCTAAAAAATAAATTAAAACAAATATGTTGCAGATTAAAT
Organism: Gortyna flavago; assembly: GCA_963669345.1. Classification (NCBI taxonomy): domain Eukaryota; kingdom Metazoa; phylum Arthropoda; class Insecta; order Lepidoptera; family Noctuidae; genus Gortyna; species Gortyna flavago. The sequence continues at coordinate 19,165,413 of OY770133.1, forward strand.
AAGCACACTAGCGATATTACGATCAGAGAATGTCAGTAAGTTAGTGGTCCTTCTGTTTTCATTATTTTGTCTGCTGGCAGTGTGTGCTCTGCCTGAGTTTCATGTGAAAATGTGAAAGTTTCCTACCTATTTGGTTAGGATTTAAAAGTTTTCTGAAGAGAAGTTTATTGAATAAGACTGGGGGTTCGTGGGAACTGTGTTGTGTTTTGTTTTGAAATTAAGGCGCAGATATACGACTTCTAATGATTTTAAATTCAACATCACGTCTAATCGACCGGACTGATTTCTTTGAAAAAAAAAAATGTTCTACTAGACCATTTGCTTCGTAATTTGATATGTGAATATTTGCAATTATATTTTTTTAACATAGTGTAATTAATTTGTAAAGTAATGTCTACCGCGGACATAAAAACGATAATCACGCAAACACTATCGGGTGTATTTTCATAAAACTTTCACCATATAAAAGACAATTTAATTCCCCGAATTTTAGTATACGGTTTTTATTTGTTTGGTGTTTGATAAATCAACAATAGATGATTGTTTCATATTTTGCAAAAAATTACCAGCGTTGTGTCATCGCGCATCTCTTTCTTTTCTATGCAGTCCGATAGTGACCGCGCTTTAGGTTATGTAGTCGCCTTAAGAATGTGGGTTTTGTAGCTCTGCAAAGCTACAAACAAAGCTTTGGAGTATCATAAGATTGCACCTGCACTCTGAACTGCATCGTTGGTCTAATGGTCACAAGCGCTACTGCTACGCATGAGGTCCTGGGTTCGATTCCCGGGTCGGGCAAAGTTTTATTGGATTTTTCTATCTGGAATTTCTCAGTAGCAGCCCGGAGTCTGGATTTCTGCCCCCTATTACATGTGGTGATATAAGGGTGTACTATATATAGGTCCATCTCTGCCTTACCCTTTGGGGATTACAAGCGCAACTTATAAAAATTGCTCATTTATTAAAACTCTTAGGTCTGCCTCCGCCATTTTGTTCATCAAAAATTCCTCTATCAACAACTACAGCTCTTTGAGTGGGGCCGAAAAAAAGGGTGGTAAAAATATCCTAAAGGGGTTCGTACCTGGCTAATTCATGCAAACGAATGCAAGCCAATTAATTAAGAGCAGTCTGACTGCGTTCAGAAATCTGCTGCCGCGACCAAAACTGAGGCGGCTGAGCTAGGGGGCGCATAGACGAGGGGGTGCGTTATAGTTGCGTTTTTGTGTTTGTTCTGTTTAGCGTGACTTATATTATTTTATGATTCTTTCCGAAAAACGGAATGAGTTTCAGTTTAAAATGGGACTGTTATCGAAATCTTATGGTTTTAAACGGGGTCTTCTTTTCAGCTAAAATTTGGTATGTGGTCTGTAGTTAAATTTTTGTGAATATCTTAAAGAAAATGAAAGAAAATACAAATTTATATAACAAACTGCATAAAAAAACACACGACTCGTGTGTTTTTCTTTGTTGTTGTTTACTAACCTATATAAGGAAAACGCCGAATAAATGTCTTGCCTTTAATAGCCAGTCTGGGCTACCCCTTACAAGTAATTAATACTGCAATATCTCGTCTTTCTGCAACGAGATTCCGGAGAGATTAAGGTGTTTCATTATACTGATTTATCATCGCGAGTAAAAAATACGATCCATTTCAGCAGAGGGTTCCTATTCACCAATTAAAGTTTAACTTTAGACGGCAAAAAATTAAATTCTTAAAATTGGCTTTACGGGTTTTCTCCGTGTTACGTTACTTAAGAGATCTTACATAGCCTGGTATCAGTGTATCTTTATCGAAAGTTACACAATTTCGATAACAATATATTTTAAATATGTCTTTACTTAAGAACTCGTGCATTGTAAGTACCTGGATATTTAGCTCACGTGCACAATCTGTAGACTCAAAGGTACCTGCTATTTGTAAGTTTTTTTCTGCAAAGGATTATCATCACTGTTTATTTTAACAAGTAATACTTCTCCCTAAAAATGATCAAAACCAGCAGGTCTATTTTGTAAAAAACTTACCGTGCTGATAAGTTAGGTGAAGTGAGCTGTCAATAGTGTATGACAGCTCACTTCACCTGAGTTTTGAGGTTTTAGATAACTTTATTCTCATAAGAATACAATATCACTTACATGACAATATGAACTATAACATACCTAAGTGTATGTTGTTATTACACAAACTAGACGTTTGTACAATATCTAATTATTTTGTGGGTAGATAAAAAATTCCGTTGTTATAGCTGCAACAGAAACACATATTCTGTGAAAATTTCAACTGTCTAGCTATCACGGTTCATGAGATACAGCCTGGTGACAGACGGACAGACGGACAGTGCAGTATTTAGTAATCGGGTCCCGTTTTTACCCTTTGGGTACGGAACCCTAAAAACAACTCAATTTTCACGGTGAGATTTATAAAATAAACACGCAAGTTTATCAATCACCTTCTTTCTCTTCCTTATACGTTACTCATATAACCTGAAACTCGGTAGGAGTAAAAATGAGTTGCACATCGGGACATTAGTTTGCGAAATAAGAGTGAAATTGTGTGTTTAGAGACATCCCGCGCGTCTGGTCCACCGGTCTATAACATTTGTTACCCGCGAGGCGATAGGGATGGGCCAGTGATGTCGCTGTTTTGTTGATTTCTAGGGAAATAAATAAGTAATTAAATAAAAATACTTTGCAGTGATGTTCCAGAGGTTAAGACCTCGCCTCTCATGCAGGAAGTTGTGGGTGGCAAATCCGGACAAGTACCAATGTGAACTATTCAATTCCTATGTACCGAGTTTATCTCGGATATTACTGACATATGTGAAAGGAAACATAGGAAACCTGGACTTATAGTGAATATTATAAGTCTGAAATCGCTAATCCGTCTTGAGCAAGCATGGGGATCAATGCTCGTGCCTTCTCTGTATGAGAATAAGTCTTTGCCCTTCAGTGGGACAATAACAGGCTGGTATTATTACTTAATTATTATTATCAGGCTTTTATGCCATGCAGAAGCACTCAACATCATGATTACACTAAGTAGTCACAAACATTACATTATCACAAAGCTTTACAGAAGAACCAGTGAACAAGCATTGTTGCTATTGTAACTCAATGTAGTATGCTGTTGTCCATACTCTTACATTTTGCTTCATAAACTAAAATAAAAAATTTATTACACTAGAGTAATTAGTTACCCTATTTATAATTTGGCTAAGAAATTAAAACAATAGAAGGTCCGATCACAATACATATTTTATCGACAAAAGTCTATCGACATCGACATCTCAATACACCCATACGTTGAGTTATGCAGTCTGGCGTCTCGCGAATATCGATGAATTATTGTGCTATTTACATTACATCACTAGCTGCTAGCGAATGTATTGAATGCACTCATAGTCTTGAATTATGTTATTTATTGGAAAGCTTTGTTTACCTGGCAATCGATTCCTTTGAAATTCATATTTTGGTGGTTACGTTTGTATTATGTAGCAAGCTCTGGAGGCCTACCATGATCTATTTAAAAACGATTCAAAAGCAAGACATTTCAGTTTAGGTTCTTAAACTGCATCGTTCACAGTCGTACCATGACGTCCAACATACTGAGCGGCATTTGGATCGTTGAAAGTGAATGAGCGATAAGAGCTCGTGGTAGGTATCCAGATGGCACGGCCTAAATTGAATCGTTTAACTGACGTCATGGTACGAATTAGCAGAACAGTTCAGTTTAGGTCCTAAAGTGGATCGCGTTAAGAGCTCGTGGTAGGTACCCAGGTGTGTTTTGTTAGATAATCATGATTTGTGTTCTGTACTCATCTCGTCTGCGAAGTTTCGCAAACTAATTTAATGACACTGTATAAAACGCACTTTGAAATGAATTTCGAATAAGCTATATATACGATTGGTAAAGTAATCTTATTTGCTGGAAAAGTACCAAACTTGTAGATAAGTACTGAAAACACCGAACCCCTATAAAAATCTACCTTAAACCTCCAAAAACTCATCCATTCCCTATCACACGGGGTAGGTGTCCGCGATCTTTTCCTGAGATACCCGGAACGACTCGGTTATCTCTGCTGATGATCTTCAGCCCATCCGTCCACGTCACTCAGCTTCCAAATAGCTTTTGTTTACCTTCGTATTCTGTTGTTGTTGAGGTGTTTTGGTTTTACTACTTATTTGGAAATTAAAAGAGTTATTTTATTTCAATACGCAAACTGTTTTTTCTATATTGTTTATTAGCAGAATAATTTTATTGTTTACCTTTAGTGCTAGGCACAGTTAATACAGTGTGGCGATAACGTTATCATATTAATTGAAACCACGTATCCTACATTACGTATTTTAAACATACACAATTAAAATATTTAAGAACAATTTACATTCTAGCCGTGGGACCCTTTTTATTTCGTTTTAGTATTCAACAACATTAGTGTTTGGTAACATAAAATAAAGTTTGTGTTGAATTGTTGATACGAGTACCATCGGCCCGTGCGTGTCTAGTGCCTCATTATCAAGAGTGGTTTTTTCGTTACAATTTTTACGTTTATTATGTTTGTATGTTCTGTTTTCTAATTTTAGTAAAATAGTTTATTTTATTATTTTAACAGACCGATATCAACTGTACTATCCTAATCGCCATTCTGAATAATACATGCGTGCTAGATATGTTATTGATGGCGCACCAACATCTACTTTTCCCTATTGGAGGACACTTCCAGTAGTAGGTATTTTAAATATCTTTAATTGGTTGAATGTCAAATCTACGGTAAAATTACGTGGGAGAAAAAAAAAACTGTGAAAGCTTTATCTAACTTTATTTAGCAGACAACCTGAGCACCTATTCGAGAAATAACAGTTTCCGAACAATAAAAAGGGCAGCATGACCTAATCACTTGACTTTATTTCCTAGTTAATAGATAAACAGCCTTATCAACAACAACAAGGCGCAGTCACCATAACAGTATCCGCCCACACTTATCAGCCGAAAGCACTTATAAATACGTATAATTATGCCCTGGTCCATATCTACAGGCCATTTCTAACGAAGAAACTGTATCAGTCTTTCACGTCAGCCATTACCTCCGAACTAAACGATCACTGGACCTCATTACTGGCGTCTTATAGGGGGAGTAGTGGGAAGGAAGGGGGCGAGAGGGGGAGCTAAGTGACTCCGAACGGAAATAAAGGTGCACGCGACTGGAGGTAATGTTAATTGAATTTCTGCAGACGCTTGGCGATAGTGATGTGGCGAACTTATCGGTATGTCGATAGATGACAATTTATTGTCAAGATTTGTGATAGTTCGCTCGAAAAGTTTCAAAAGGGAACTCTTTCGTGACGTCAATTATATAATTTAAGTACTTAAGTACATAAAAAACGAAGTAAGAAACAAAGACTCGGCCACTAATAAAGAGTCGCCATGTGCTGTGAAATATATATGATTTTTGACGGCCTTTACATTTATGTTGCCAGGGCTACGTGTAGGTAAAAGTTACAGGGGTTCTTTAAATATTGCCTCACTAAAGCCTCTACGTAATTCTCAATTAATTTCAAATTAAATTGACTAATTGAATAATATCGATATTTTCCCACCCCTATTTGTCGACCGGCGAGTGATACGCGCGGCGGCCGCGTCGCACGCAAGATTAAACGTCACAAACCTTCAAGATATTTCCACCAGAAACCGAGGACCACACACCTGTGCCAACATCAACACCCTTATCAAAAATATGTAAGAGTGATATTCGTATAGCGGGAGTGTCGAGCTAACTTGGTAAATTAACAGTCACTTGCAGAGAATACTTCAGTAATATTATTTTGTATTGTGTAGCAATTATTGGAGGGAAAATTAAAGTTAAGACTCAATTTCGTTTTACACATTTGTTTACATAGGGACTTATGGAGGTTTTCTTTTAATATTTTTATGAAATTGAGAATATTCGAGTAGAAACAACATTTATTTTTATTAAAATTGCAACAGTCTCCACACGGTGGGTGCCTGAGGATGGACGGCGGCGCCGAGGCCGGCCCAGGACCGGACAGGAGGTGGCCAGACGATCTAGACGCGTACCGCAAGGGTTGGATGGAGGTGGCTCTCGAAAAGGATGCCTGGAAGAATTTGGGAGAGGCCTTTGCTCAGTAGTGGGACAGTGTAGGCTGATAAAAAAATTAAATAATGTAAAGCGTTTAGTTGATCGTAGTTTTGAAAGTTATTGTGTAACTTCGATCTTTTGCTTCCCCTTATACGTTAACTTAAAAGTAAAGATTCCAATAAAACTCCATCAATAATTTCAAATATAACGTAACAACTGAAGTGTTAAAATGGCGCCGACCGTTTTGGCGGCAATTCGTTCCGATTGCCCATCAATTTCCCACCAAGTAGAGGTGCAGCCAGAAAGGCACGTACGTGAACGTAATGGCGGATTATTACAGGTAATAGGAAAGCACTTCGGTGTGTTATGATTTATTACGATATAGAAATTGAAGCAATACGTTCACAGGAAAAGGTTCAGATCCTGACAAAATAGGAACTGCTAAGCAGTTGGATGGCGATGAAGAACAGAAGATTTGTTTCTTTTTCGCGCTCAGGCTAGATGAAGCGACTATCTTTGCAGACTTATATCTGAATCCTCAGTTACTAGCAGGCAAGTGGAGGACTGCTTAGGTCGCTACAGGCATGAGGTCCTAGGATCGATTTCCAGGTCGGTCAAGGTGTTATTAGGTTTTACATAATAGAATTTCTCAGTAACAGCCCGGAGTCTGGATTTTTGCCTGGTCGATGGTAATAGGCTCGTCCCCTGTTACATGGGATTTAACCATAATTGGCGATATGTGGATGGACTATAGGTGCGCTGCCAACCCTTCAGGGAAATGCAGGCGTGATGTTATATATGTTTCATAAATCCATCAGCCTGTCTTACGCCAATGTCACACTGTGCAGTTACGCACAAGTAGCATGGAGGATTGCATATCCCCTCCAATATTTTATCTGACAAAAAACATCTTCCCCGAAATATCTCCCGTAAGTCCAAACACAGCTAAACAAGTCGCAAACACAGGGATCCCATGAAAGCAAACAGTAACATTAGCTCGGGAACAAGTCAAACACCTGAGCTGTTTGCTAACGGTAAAAGGTGCTATCCGGTTGCCCCCTGGTCCGGCATCGAGTTACTAAACGTTGGAACAATACCAGGAGTCCATGACAAATGGGCGGTTAAGTTTTGGTGAAAATAAGATAGGTACCAATGAATCAGACCGTGTATATGATACGGTTCTTTTTTTACTGGATGCCAAGATCATGAAACCTAGAAGTCGAGAAGGTTTTTAAAGCTATCGAAACTGAGCATGACTGTTTAATTTGAGAATTATAATTGAATGTTGTGTCCTGCCCTTGTCCAATGTTTCTTGGGTCTGCCCGTCAATCATCACGCTATCATTCACTTTCTCTTTCATATCATTCACACAGTCCATATTTGTGCAAATATGGTTCCAAACTGCCTAATAAGAGGGCCAAAATTTGGCATGATTAAAATAAATTAAAGCTCGATGAAACGAGGAATCGATTCTTAACGATTCCAAATTCTACTTGTTAGTATAATAACTAATTGGTCATTGACTGTGCGAAACTAATGTTTTGACGTTAGACCACCTTACTTGATGTTCATGAGGAAACAAACGTGTGTGTGATACCTCCAGAGGATACTGAGTACAGATGAGTTAATAAGTCTTTAGTTAATTAACACCATCAATCAGGGCCGACGTTGATTGAAGCGCTCTTGTTTTTCTGTTAAAGCTAACATTTAGATTACCCAGTGAATCAGTGTGGGCTACACTTTTTACTGCTTTATCTACAATTTTATATATCACGAATGCCAAGATTTGTTGTAAAATGAGAGGTTCTAGGTTTTAACACTTATTTATTGTGTTACTTAATAGACAGCAGTTACTGCTGGTGAGTTTGTTGAGCCACTTTTTCTTCCTAGGAAGTATTGAAAGTCGTACGTTTTGACTGTCTTGTGTAATTTAAACGTTCAAAAAGTACTGATTCTCAGCGTAGTTTGAATACATTTTTGGTTTTGATTTTGTGTCCTGTCATCCTCAATAGTCCAATACAAAATTTGTTCAAAATATCATGAAAACTAATTTTCATAAACTTGAAGCATACTAAGAATTATGAAATTAAGAAAGGATAATAATATAACGGGTGCAAAAATACGAAAGCAAATTTTAAATTGTATAACCTAAATAAATAATATCAGACATAGTTCTTAATCAACAAGCAATCAAGTTTTTCATTCGTAGACAACGATTACTTACACGCGTAACAGTAGGTATAGTGTTAGGTATCGTACAGTGTAGGGGTCGCAATTCCCCGATAGAGGTAACAAATTCTAAGGAACTGACCGACCGCTATATATTGCTTAGAAACGATATACTAACATGGATCCAAACAAAATTTCTTTACAAAAATTTAGGTGTTTGCCTTCGATAAATAATAATTATTGATTAGAATTTATCGACCGTGTTGTATTTTTTTTAAATTTTTATATACTTAAATTGTGGTTTAGTACTGACCTTTCCGAGTAATGTATCGGCTCGCAGGGCTAACCAACCGTGGCCCCACGTTGGGCGCCACTTTGCCTTGTATATTGTACCATTTCAATATTTGGACTAAATTTATAGTATAGTTATGTGTAGTTATTTTTTATTTTTATCAAATTTTGTATTATTAATATCAGTAAGTTTAAAAAAATAGGTAACTTGTTTGCTGCGTTGTGTAATAACTTTGAATTGAACATAAAGTATGCTCACACTAATAGTGTGCCTGTGTATTTTGTAGTATCTAAGGTTAATAAAACCTATTATGGTAACAACGGGAAACCATCGAAAAAATCGGAGTCTTATCCTCCCAATTCTTTTCACCAGTTGGTCAGTAATTGGCGCTATCAGAGTGCGGGCCACGCGGCCATTAAGAGGTGAAGTGAGGTGGGCAACCGATCGACTGTGAACTAACGTCCATACTGAAACGGGTGAAAATAGTAGGTAATATTAGGAAAGAAGAAGAATTGGGATATTATCAGGCCATAAAGTTATTTGGATAGGTTCCGTCAAAACCGCAAGGAGGACGCGCAGGCCAGAAGACGAGAAGGTTAATTAGAGGTATTTTTGATCGATAAGTAGGGACTGAAATTAAAATGCGAACGTTCGTTCAAATGCGGGACTAACCACTCAGATCATAAAGATGAAGTTAGAGCAAAATTGTTTGTGACACCTAGAAATGAATAGAAATAAAGTGCCCAATTGTATTTACAGGGTGGCAAGAACGCATACGCGCAAACTGAAACAATGAATCCAGCACATGATTCTAGAAATTTCGTAGCGTAGAAATTTGTCATCGGGGCTAAACAAAAGAAATCTGCTGTTTCCTAAAAAAGTGCAAAATGTACTGAACATTTTGACCGCGCAGGTCTTGCACTTTTTTAGGAAACAGCAGATTTCTTTTGTTTTAACCGCCGACGGATTGCAACGCAGGGGTGTTTAAAATCATGTACTAAATCTATGGTAATATGTTATGTCGTTGTCCCTGCCACCCTTTATAATATGTATGCACAGTCTCCAGTGATTCCGTAACAGGAGCTGCAGAGAAAACTATAAATCTGCATAATTACGTGTATAATTTTCTCTCGTATTTATAGTACATGCTATTTTGAGTAGCCACCACTCATTTGTCTGACCGTACGTATTACTCTATACACAGAACTCTTTAAATCGCACTACATTTGCTCTCCCTAAAGCCGGTCAAAAAGTAAAAGGCGAACAAAGTGAACGTGTGTGCCATTAGCTGGAAGAAAAACGGTTGTCCCTTCCTTAGGTAGACCGTAGCACCCTACCTTTATAAGAGCGGTCGTGTCGGTTAACCGGACGATTTGTGGGCCCAATTGACTATCAATGAATAGTAGCCACTACTTACCTCTGTGCTCTTTCATGGACGACATTAGGGTTGATGTGGTAGGTTTAGGGTGAGCAGAAGCAATCGTTGTGACTTTGACGAATGAATTTGTTAATGGAGAGGATAGGAAGAAAGTTTCTAAAGAAAAAACAATATTTTCTGTAGGTACAGTAACCAAAAAAGTCGAATGCTGTGAAAATCTTGTCGCGTTCAAGTCCTATATTTTGGGAGCCGGCTTTCATTTTGGTATATGATTTTTATCATGTGTTATATCGATAAGGGTGAAAGATCAGCTGGCCAGTTCCCGTAATTAAAAATATTCATAATCTAGGCGCAATCTTAGCTCAGCGACAATCAATGTCAAAAACTTGTCAAAAAGGTACGGAAATTAGAGCTGTTTGAGACTGAGGTCAGAGGGGCAATTCTCGTAATTTTAAGAGCGTTCACAGCCTAACCTCAGTCTCAATCTGTCAAAAATACGTCTAATTTCCCTACACTTTTGACAAAATTTTGCTATTGATTGTCGCTGAGACGAAATTGTGACTAGATTTTGAACGTTTTTAATCACGGGACTGTAATCGTTCTTAAAATTACGAGAATTGCCTCTCAGATCAATACGAATCAGTTTAGTTAATAAAGTAAAAATAATGCAGTAAAAATATTAAAAAAGGGTACTCAATCATGTTGTGCTCATGACTGCCTCTGGGAATGTTGTTTAGAATCCTTCAAACAATCACGGGACGTAGTTGTAAAAATGAAAAAAATAAAAGAAACGAATAAAAAGTCATGTTGGGTTAACTTATCAATAGATCAATAATGCCTCAATCTATAAGCATAATTTGTAAACAATACCTCCTGTCTCACTGTCACAATACCTCCTGTCTCACTGTCACAATACCTCCTGTCTCACTGTCACAATACCTCCTGTCTCACTGTCACAATAGCCAATTTCCAAACGAGCATCGCACTCAATACTTTCATTCCATTTCCCAAGCGGGCGAGTAAATAAAAATGTGTAATTTAACTCGAGCAGGTTAAAGTATTGAAGACGAGGAGTTTCCCTCGAGTGCCGTGGTCGGTGAGTGCTCCACTTAATAATATTTTTCACCTTGTTTCGTTTTCCAATTTTCCGCAAGTCACTCTCCGGGGTAACGGGCCGTGTTTTGATTTAGAAATGCTTCAAGAGGACGCGGTGGCTTAGAGGCGACTGCAACGATACGATTGCTATTTGAAGCGACTTATCTGTTTTGAAAATTTTGATTGTAATGTTTTCATTGTGCTTATTTATTATTAGACCATTCGTTTGCGATTGGCCAGTTTAACACTCGGTTTCTGTAAAATTTGTTTAAATTATGCTCGCTCTAATAATTATCTTTTTGTATGTACGTGTTTCTGTGACAAATAAGCCTATTTTTCGTTCTTTCTTTGGAAAAAACGTAAGACATTTTAACTCGCGTGTTAAATTATTATTTAATTAAACTTAAATACATAAGCTCACAAATATTTTCCATGGAAGTAGGCAGAAATTACATAAAGTCGTTAGCCTTTTTATACTGTCTTCTTTGATAGTAATGCAACCGGTATGAAACTATTTCTGAATGAATTATTTTTAATTACCGTTCAACTCACTTGACTCATACATAAGTCGTGAGTTGTAAATGAGTTTTTCAGTCTTGTTTGCTATTGTAGACGTTAGTTACTTTCATTTAGACATGACATTATTTACTTTCTTTGCAATATTTTTAAACTAGTTTCTTTGTTGTGAAGTTGTAAGAAAACAGTTACCTACTGACAGTGTAGGTATTTAATAGGTATTTTCGGAATATCTCAATATTATTTCTTTTGTAGCTTATCATTGTATCAGCACCCCAATTGCTAAACACACTTTAAATCACAATCTGACGGATTTTTAAGGAAATTGTGAATCCATTGCTTCATAAATGTTTAAAAAATACGTCTGCTCGACACCGTAAATAAATAATATCCTTGGACATTTCACACAACGCCATATAGTCCCAAGCTAAGCAACCTAATGCTTGTGTTAACGAGATGGCTGATAAACTACTTATATACCTACATTTTTTTTTTGTAAATACATACATATTATAGATAAAACACCCAGACCCGGAACAAATATTTGTAGGTCGTACAAATATTTGTTCCGTGCGGGAATCGAACCCGGGACATGCTGCGCAGCAGTCAATCGCTCAAGCACTGCGCCAACCGTGTCGTAAATGATACAATGAATGTTGTTGAACTGTCCAAATGAAACGCATTGCTCTAATTTACTTTGTTAGCTTCATAATTATGAGTATTAGATGTCTCACACATGTTCACTCCTAAGTATAGGTAGGTACTTTTTACTACTCCTCAAGAGGATACAGTGGACATCGTAGGATATAATTCCACTAAGAGCATCTCACGTTTACCTTAATATTTAATATTTTTCTTCTATATTATCTGATATTTCTTAGATATCATTTCATATATTCTTCCGTCATTGTCCCCGTCGTCTCGCTTGACCCCACTTGTACGAATCTAATTTGGTCCCTCTTACAACTTTGGGCCAATGTTTGGCTCCAAACGTGAAGTGTTTAGTTTTATGTAACCTGTAGTTTTCACACTTGACTAAAATATAATAAAACGTTTTTATACGTCTGTAGACACCTTTGATTATTTATTGAATGCAAACTGAAACAAATTCTTAAAGTAATTTTTTTTCCGAAATAATAAGGAAACTAACTAAACAGACATACTACGAGAATATTTTCGAAATGTTTAAATTCGTCACCAAATAAAATACAACGTAATATTTGTATATTAGTTGTCACCAACACTGGCTCCAACGTTGGCTGTCCATAACAACTTCCATGTCTTCGCAATACGGAGGGCGACTACGACGCAGGTAACTGACGGAAAATCTAATTTCACAAATTGAATTACTGTGTCCACCAACTATGGGATATATTTCAACGGCCAAGGCTTTTTGTTGGACGAAATTATTGTATAGGATGTGATGGATGCGTTGTTATTAGAAATATCTTTTAAAGGTTTAATTTTTTGAGGGTATCTGATGCAATGTCCTGTAGTAGGTACGAGTAGTTAAATAAATTGTGTTATTTCTTTATCATTATCGCTACGTTCTTGAATAAGCCTAAATTTCGTAAACTAATCTTGTGAAAGTTGTAACACAAACTCTCATATGTTTTTTCAGTAATTTACCTAGCAACAAGTACTTACTTACCTACTGAGTGTTTAAACGAGCTGTTATTAGAAAAACTAAGATAATTCCGTGCAGGTATTCCTAACAAGTGTAAGTTAGGAATACATCTGTTGAAGTTGATACATGTAGAGGTAAGTACCTTCACATGTATCAACTTAAACAGAGGTCCCAGTTGAAGCAGGGGTGCAGAACATTTAAACAGAGGTCCCAGTTGAAGCAGGGGTGCAGAACATTTAAACAGAGGTCCCAGTTGAAGCAGGGGTGCAGAACATTTAAAAGTAAGAGAAGCCACGTGAGTCGTTGCAATTTAAATGTAAATGAGTCGCGGGCCGCGGGGAGGACTGTTCTGACAGACTTGTTTGTAGGGACGCGGGGAGATTCGGTAATTGCAGATTATATTGTAGGATATTTTATTGCTGAGGAGTCTTGTATCATTTTCGAGTGACTAAGCATTCTATAGTTGAATTCACCTGTTTAAATGAATAAGTATAATTATAAAAAGTCAACGAAATTATGGCTACCACCTGAAATGTATCTTCAAATCACAACTTCCATAATTTGACAGTTGTAAGTTTGAAATGGCTTTAAAGTCTATAAATTGTCGTAGGGTGTCAATGTGCTTAGCAATTAATACGGCACACACAGGTATTTTTCATTATGAACAGCATGCTTACAAAAAGAGTTGGTACATACTTACATGATTTTGGTCTTGTAGAACTATGGAAACTCATAATTTATTATAGACTTTGGTGAAGTATTTTTTTTCCCCGTTCATTTATAACAATTGCTGTTACAATAATAGCTAGCTTATTTTTTTTTATAATAACATTTGAAACAAAAATAGTTAGAAACAGATATAGCCGTACTATATGACACGATAATCTGAAAATATGTACTATAATTTTTCCCTTTAAAAATTTGCCTTAACATCACGAAAAGTTTTTCAAATAGCTTTAATTCCAAAGCAAATGCCTAAAGTGAGTAGGTAGCTCGTCGGTCTCCCGAGACTAATCTAATTGCATTTTGCTGAGGTGAGCACTGAGCAGAGAGCGGTGTAGGTGAACGTTGACTACTTTTTGCTGTCACCAGGCGATAATCAAATAATCCAGTCGTCTGCTTGTACACTGACATGGGTTATTGACTTTCCAATAATGATTTATTTATTCATGTTTAATAATATGCATGGGTGTGTAGAGTTGCTTAAATTTTAATACTTTGTATTTATTTATTGTAGTATAGTGATTTTGTTCTAGGTATATCATCTTCCCAAATAATTAGGTAATGTAAGTAACTACGGAGTTTCTTTTCCATTCTTCTCCATATTACGTACTACCTTTTGGAAGGTGCAACTAGAATGATTCTATTTTCTTTTTTTTTTACATTTTCTCGTTCAAAAGTGCCTCTTCATTGAAATAAATGATTTGACGACGATTTGAATGATTTGAAGGATTAGGAGCAAGTTTTTTTTCTTTATGCTCGGCTCATAACTACTCCTAGTGTTATTGTAGCCTATCCTTCCTCAAGAATTGGGCTATCAAATGCTAAATTGCAAAAGAATTTTTCAAATCCGTTATAGTTCCAGGGATTAGCGCGTTCAATAACAATAATAATAAATTTTTTATTTATCATACCATCATTGTAGTACATGGTAATCTATAGGGTTGACAAGTGTTCTAAAACTACAACTGAAGTGGTGGTGAGGGCATTCCCAGATAGGTTATAAAATAACCTGTAGGTATAAGGGAGTACAATCAATAAAAAAAATGTTTTTATTTTTCACTTTTTAGTGGGAGAGTTTGTAATTTATCTAAGTTACAATAGCCTAATGTTTGTAATTTATCTAAGTTACAACAGCCTAATGTTAACTGCTCATCCACGTTTTACAAAATATTGCTATTTTATTGATTTTTCAAAAACTGCTTGCCCGATTTCGATAAAATTTTCATGGAACTATTATACCCTTTCTAACAAAAAATATTTTTTCAAATCGGTTGTCAAGCGACGGAGTTATGCTCGAACAAACATAAAAAAAATAATACAAAAATCCGAATTGAGAACCTCCTCCTTTTTAGAAGTCGGTTATAAAACAAATTCTTCAGCTTTAATATATTAGTGTAAATCCTATTACCTATAAATCCCCGCAACAGCCTTCACCTCACTCATCAGTGTTTAAGTCTGTTTAAAATGCTTATATTTCAAACATCTCATAAAATAAAAAGTCTTTGTCCACCTTCATCAAAACTAGTTTATCTGGCCATCAGACCTTTATCACTGACTCGTAGAGACACAGTAGTTCAGCTAATGCCAGCTGACATGTGTCCGGCGCACGACCCGCTAATCCAAACCGGACGATAGACGGACACCGTTTTTGTTCAAATTCACTTCTGTGTGTCTGTTTAGTTGGAAGAACCTGACTTACAATCATACACTATTTGTTAGATCACTGGTTGAAATAAGTCCGTAAACGACTGTTTACGCCTGCATTTTTTTAAATTGTAAAGACGCGCTGTGTGTTTGTCGCGTTTGCTATTCTAAGAAGTCAGGCGCCGAACAAACTTTTATTTTACTTAATCCATCACTAATTATAATTTTACCACCTTATTATTAAACGTATAATATCAGATGAATAGTTACACAGTGATTTCTCTCTTTCAGTCGTCAGTAATTTGACTTTCGAAAGAAGAAGGCAAAGCGTTGTGTAACTATACAGACGCTATACAACGTTAATTAGTAAGGGGGTTAGTTTAAATGTTCACCATCGTCGCGAACTTGTACGCTCCGCATATTTTCCTTGTAAAATGTAGTTTTTACCAAATTAATCTACCATACCTCGACACGGGAGTAGGACCTATCATAGAAGATCCATCAACGATATTTGTACAGATAATTACTTTATTGACATATATCCCTGCGGTCATTGTGTAACACACAACAGTAGCAATGGCTTTCATTTTGACAGTTCAACAACATTCATTGCGCGTTTTTGAATTTTTTTTTTCAAACTTGTGAAGTAATGGATTAGCAATATCGTTCAAAATTATCGAGATTGTGATTGAAATTGGGGTGCTGTATTGATTGTTCAGTATATCTCTATCCTTTCATCAAGAAGACGTGAGCAAGACCGTCTAACACAACTAGCCATGATGTTTGAATTTCGAACAATAATGCAAATAGATTCCAAATTCGAAATAATCTTAATGCAGAAAGGATGCCAACCATGGACTTATAATACTATAAGTCCATGATGCCAACTGAATGAATTAAAATCTTTATTTTTTTATGGGTAATACTAATTTATCTAATGTCAAATTAAACCAGTCTATGCTAATCTGTTCCAAAAGTATGGAGAATGTACCTGTAGTAGATGTTGATTTGTTGCCCACTTAAAAATGAGGGAAGAAAGCTTCAGTTTATGTATGTATTAAGCTTTGGCATTAACTTAATATACCTACCTCTATTTGTTGATTATCTATAGCATAAAAATAATCAGCCTATAATATTCCCACTGTAGGCCTCCTCTCTGTGAGAAGGAGTGGGCCATGATCCACCACGCGGGCCCAGTGCGGGTTAGTAGATGCCACATGTCTTCGATTTTTTTTTCTAGGACATGCCGGTTTCCCCACGATGTTTTCCTCCACCGTTTTGAGAGCAGTGGTGATGAAATAATTTACACAAAGTAAAGCGCCCGCCTGAGTTCTAACCTACGACCTTCAACTCGTTAGGCCACCAATGTTCTCCAGAATAGATCAGGGTCGAAAATCATCAAAATTCAAAAAGCCTAATGTTTAAAAAAAAATTATAATTGAAACAGACTTGTTATTTGTATTTTGTTTCTTTCTTAGTGTCAACCCAATCATCTAGATTTGTATCTTCTTTTCTAGGATGCAGCGTGATCCTTACAGGAGCAGACAGTGGTCCTTCTCCGTTTGCCGTGAATGCCAGCACGGCAAACTGGTAAGGTACGTCCACGTGCATGTCACGGAATGTGGCCATCGGCTCAATGGCCGGAGTTACAATCTCCTTCGGCACTCCGTCCGGAATCATGTTGATATTTATTTTCTGGAAACAGAGAAAATGTTCTAGATTTATTTTAAAAACTAGCGATCCGCCCCTACAAATATAGAGATTTCTCTATTGCATTTCT
This sequence comes from Gortyna flavago, assembly GCA_963669345.1. NCBI lineage: Eukaryota > Metazoa > Arthropoda > Insecta > Lepidoptera > Noctuidae > Gortyna > Gortyna flavago. Next base: position 19,182,729 of record OY770133.1, read on the forward strand.
TTCATAAGAATTAATTATAAACATAAATGTATTCTCTAAATGATGGTGAAAACCGTACCAAAATCCGTTAAGTAATTTAGAAGAACAACGCGGTCACACAGACAAACGAAAAGTGATTCTAATTTATAATACGAGGCATAAGGCTCATTAACAACGACACTAACCTAATACATCATAATAACATAAACATAACATAAAATCACATCTGTAATCCCCGAAAGGTAAGGAGAGTGTACCTTATAGCACAAGTAACCATATTTCCCCAGTTATGTAAGTATAAGTCACATGTACTTAATAACTTAATTTTAAATATGTAGTTGGTCTGGAGTTAGACAAGTAAGTACCTAACCAAAAACAAACAAAAGCGACTATTTAGATGCAATAAAATGTAAAACAGAAGTAGTCATTAAAATTCTAAAATGTTCAGCTGCACCAGCTGTCAGTTTTGCACTGCCTACTTTTATTAAAGAGGGAGTTTATACAAAATTTACACCACCAGTTGGAGCCACTTTCACAAGAGGTCTTCCATTTCGACGATGAATATACAATAATATATATTTACGTTCATCATTCTACCACGACTAAAGAAAGTTTAGGCGCTTTTCACAGGTGCCCGGACCTGACGTCTCAGTGCTGCCACCTAGTGAACGTCATTTCAGAAAACCCTGATTAATCCCAGGCTCTCGCAGTCCACAGACAGACGGCCTCTCCTATGTTATGCATACCCAAAAGCAAAAAAAAATAAACTCAAAAATATAAAATCGACGTACCGGATAGGCTTCTTCTACGAGCCGAACGACTTCATCGCCTTGCTTCTTGTATATTGTTCTTTTGATTTTTTTCACTTCCCATACTTTTAACTGAAATTATATTAAAAACATAATTAATACCAGCTCACTGCAGGGTAAATGCCTCTTTTCATAGAGAGAAGGCGCGAGCATTAATCACCACGTCTGCTCAAGACGGGTTGGCGATTTTAGACACATATTAATTATAAGTCTAGGTTTCATAGAGATAATAGTAACATCCAAGATCAACTCAGAAAGTACATATTGTACCGACTATTGAATAAGTCACATTGGATTTGAACCCATAACCTTGTGCAAGAGGGGGTTGTGGCTAATTAATAACAGCCGCACTGGTCGACCTTGCCCCGATTGGTCCGTGGATGGGTGACCATCTTTGCATACCAAGACCTGGGGGTCATTCGTGGATCTTTGACAGTCGTTACGGGTCGTCAGAAGCCCAAAAATCTGACAACCAGTCTTACCGTAGTCTTACCGTTAGGGTATGGTACCCAGTAACTGGGTTGTGGAGATCAGATAAAATACTGGTATTCAGCTGCATCCCGTTAGACTGGAAGTTAACAATACCTCAACATAGTTGGGAAAAGGCAGGCAGATCATGAACCTTGTGCATGAAACGCGAAGCCTTAACCACTGGGCCATCACGACTGCTATAAACATAATTAAGGTGGGAAATTCCCAATGATACAAATATCTCATAATTTTGTATACTTGGATGTACTGTTTACTGCCTCACAAAAAATACATTGATTTTCCTCATTACATTGTTGGTTTTTCGTGCCGCACAAAAAATTAAGGTTTTTTTTTTTTGAACATCATTTATAATAACGACACCATAATTATTATAAGAATACCAGAATATTTGTCCGCATGAGGTATTAAAGCAGTGGCGAAGTCGGAAGTGTGTGTGTGTGTTTGTTAAGGGCCCATACTACCTCAGCTAAAATTCACTCTTTGTCGCGCTCGCACAATACTGCTCGCGGACTAAGTGTGAGCCAGACAGAGTGCGGTGCTGGGCGGCAGGTAGCGCCAATAGTTTAGGTTTTTGCTTTTTACGGCGAAAATAATTGTAATTAAAAAAAATTAAACACATAGTCGCTGCTTTATAGTTAGTTTAGTTATTATACAAAGTTTCCTGATCAAATTTGAAGTATCTTTTTAATACCAGCGGTTTATTGTTCAGTTTCGAGGTAACTTTGGACTTTTTTTCTATCGAGAAAATTTTATGGAATCGTGTTTTCGTCACATATAGTACCTTACATTAATCCTCAACTTTACCATATATTTATTTCAAAATTAAGACATAACGGAGGATCATGCTAAGCAATTTGAAGTAGTATAGGCCCTTAAATGCGGACGCTTCTAGTCTTCACGCACACATTCATAGCGTGTTTGTACATTAGGTTACCACAAGTAAAGCGTCGATTCGAGAGATGAAAATGCTATACTCATAATTAATTATTTTTTTCAAAATTCATTTTTGTTTCCATTAAGACAAATATAACAAACTTTGGATTATTCAACATTAAACTTACCTTATAACCAATAACAGGATCATCTGGATCATCACTTTTCACTTCAGTCCAATGGATTATCTCATGAGAGGTTATGTTATTAGGATCGTCCTTTGAAATAAATCTTTTAAACTCAGGGATTGGCAAATTTAGCAGTGGGGCCTGCGGCTGCGGTACATCTATTGGTATTCCATGACAGGCTGCTACTAATAGCAGAAAGTATAGAGCCTTCATTACTTTCGTTTTATTTTCAATGAAATCTTCTATTTATAAGCTTGGTTTCTCGATATTAACTTGGATTTGTGTTGTCAGTTCCGTGTTCACTATCCGAATGAGCGTATAACTAAACATGTTTATAATTTCTTGGCTGTTCAAGATGAGTCACTTTTATATTATCCTGTAGTTTTTCCTCTATCATTATGTTTAGATTTTTTATTGCGATTTACATTGCGAGAAAACCTGTTTAAGTAACTGATAATGAGACTTTAAGTTATAGTTTGTTCGTCAGATAATCTCGATACTTATTAGGTACGTTTTTGGTATGTGTGTTACTTTGAAACTTTCCAATTCAATGAAATTATGCTACTTTTTCTCAGCAGAGGATAAATAGGTTGGGATAAATATGGACATAAGTAGTGATTAATAAAAACTACATAATTATGTACACAGGCGGATCCGTGATATGGAGAAAGATAATTAGCGTATTTTACATTAAGGGTCACCCAAGATTCAGTCATAGTAAATAAAATTTTAATTCAAAGATATACATCAATTTTAATCATGGCATCCTTTTAATAAAAAATTGTGTTAACATTAAAAACCCGGATCTTTTAAGTAAAGTAAGTGTTTTCATATTTTCTATGTACTCTAAAATTATCTTTTTCTCTTTATTTTTCAACTTGAAGGCTTGTACTGTAATCTCTTAAAAGTAATATTACTATAGTTCAAATTCACGCTTTCATTTGTGATGCTACTGCTGAAGTTATGGTTTCTTCGGTTACTTCATCGAGGCCGGAGATCAGGCCGATTGGCTGAAATTGGGAAGGAATTTATTACGACCTATAATATAAAATAAAATAAAAAAGTCCTTTTATTTCTTGCCTTACACACGATTTTCTTATTTCTAGTTTCTGGGTATCGCACCTTCATTTCGAAACCGTTACTAAACAAAAAAACGAAGTTTTACAGGAGAGCTAATTTACGATTTTTGCATGACTATTTACCTCTTAATAAAAAAGTAATGAACACATAAGAGATATTTCTGGCTTTATTTGTAAAATTATAGGTTTATTTTTAAGGTGTGTAGTCATATTATGACTACACACCTTAAAAAGAAACGTTAATAACTCAATTTCGTTTCGTTTAGAAACGGTTTCGAAATGAAGGTGAGGTATGTTCTAATGGGTTAAGATAACTTCGATATTTTTAATTAAATTTTTAGGGTTGTTAGTTTTTATTTAGTTCGTTTTTCGTCTGCAAGAACCCAAACTTGGATGAAGACCTCCTTTATTTTTAGGAAAGCGAACTGGGAAGTATGTATTTGAAGTTGTATTAAATACGTACCATCGATTTCTAACAACCAGCAACTGCTTGGCCATTAACATAGCGATCTAATCTCGCCAAAAACAGAAATTAAGGAAACTACCAAAAAAAGGACCAATATACATAAAACACGTGATGTCAAACAAACGCTACTTAAATAAATCACCCGGTCCTCCTAGCGCAAATTAAACATTATTCTTCAACGGAATTCCTCCCAGGGACCGGGGACTTTTATTGGAATTTTTGCCAATAGCTCTACGTGCCAATACATACGTTAAACGGTTGTAACTGTTCACACCCCACGGCATTTAGCTTCTTTATGTCAATCGGCACGCACACAGACACACAGACGCACGGACGCGGCCATACGCGCACACATACGTGGGACATGCAAATCGCAAAGACGGAACAGGGAATCCAACGTGTATTCTATTTACTGTTGCTTTGTGCGATACTAGGAATAGTTTTGATAGTTTTTGGTTTTGATAGTGAAATGAAATAAAATGATATTTATTTCTAGAATTTGAAACTAGTGGATTTTAGGGCTAGTATGATTTAGTATAGGGGATGGGTACATACAAAAAAAGGCAAATTGATAAATTAACTAAAAAGGTATGAGGCATTTTTAGTATCTGGATATTGGTCAACAAGATATATTTATGTTTGTCTTAATTATTCACATTGCGTTAAACACAAGGAAAATTGGATTCTTACGAAATCATTTTGGAGCAATAATCCATAATTTCGTAAGTAACTGCTTTACCCTATAAAGCAGTATTAAAGTACAAGTATTTTTATACATACAAGTATAAAAATATTTTACTTACATATTTTATCACATATGTTTTTAGACTCAACGTAGAACACGACTGTATTAATAAATTGATGGAAATTAATTTACCGGATGTTTTTCATTTATTACAAAAAGACCTTTGATCAGATTACTCAACCCATAAAAGGAGACCAAAATTAGTTCTTTGGAATCATGTAGCAAGTATCAAGATTGTTAGATCGCTGTATAAATCCACTATATCCCAGTATTGTCCCTTTAACACGAAACGGAGGCGTATAACAAAATAAAATACAATACAAAAAGCGTTAAACGTGAACCTATTGATTTGCTGGAATTTTTATTAGGAGCCTACCTCGCGAGGGGACCAAGCAGTTTTATTGTACCATCGCTTACCGGGCTCGCACTTTTAATTTTGTTTATATGGAGATTTGTGAGATGTGTTCGGTTCCCGGATCGAAAGCCATCCTGTTTCCGTGTCTGACCAGACTAGATGGGCTTTCCAATTTCTATTGCCATTTTGAGGGGTCTGCAGGAGGCATTATTTGACCCCAAAATTTGCAGAATTTTCTATATGTATAAAACGTTTCTCTAGAAAATTGGAATTGTAATTTTGTAAAGAGGAAATGGAATGGTGGAATTTTCTCAGCAGCAGTCCGGAGACTGAATTTGTGCCCGGTTGATGATAATAGGCTCGCCCCCGTATTACAAGGGACCTAAATATAACTGGCGATATATTTGTGTAGGTACTATACATAGGTACATCTCTGCCTAACCCTTCGGGGGATATTTAATAAAAAGGTCAAAAGAAAAATATGATCTTGATCATGAATTTTAATCTATCATGACCTATCATGACCTACTGCAGACATTCAAGATATTGAATTGGAAACGTCCAAAGTCTAAAATAATTTATAGGACCGGTTAAAGATCAGCTGACAGTTACACCAATAAATAATCTAAGAATACACTTGTCGATAGTTGAAATATTTAACATTGTAGAGGAGCCAGGAAGTATACAATGTGTAATGCGAGTGATTGCAAATGGCGCGTGACATGACGCCGGTCATCACGACACGGCGCCAATGGGCCGAGCAGGAACGAATAGGTCCAGCTTCACCTTGCGCATATAGAGGGGGGATTGTAATACATCGATACTCTCTACTCAATATAATAAAATACCTTCAAAGGCATTATAAAATATTCAGCATTACCTATATAGATTTTATGCTTCAGGGACACATACATCAAGGATACCAATCCTTGATGTATAAAAATAAAGAATAGTGGTGTCTGGAATTGTTTCATTTGACGAGGTACTTCTTTTAACAACTGACCGTTGGACATTTTTTAATTTGCTAGCCGAAACGTTCAATGCCAATAATGCCCACCTAACATTATTTGCATTGAACGTTTCGTGATAATGTAAGCTGGGTCACATATCTTATTATATCTATCCATACTACAAATAAATAAAATTGAAGTGTGTTTGTAATCTCAAAACAGCTTTTTAATAAATGCATATTAATATGAAAGTATATGCGGTACTTGTAACAATTTGTTTTTTTAATTTTTTGCCTGTCTTTTTGTCAGTCTGTATGTTTAACAAACCGCTGGACCGGTTTTGACGGGAGTTTCACAGGTAGATAGCTGATATTATAAGGAGTAACTCAGGCTTTAGGTACAAATAAAGTCTGACTTAGACTTTATAAAAAAAAAAAAAATGTCATCCGACATCCACACGAACGAAGTCGCGGTCATAGCTTGCCTTATTATATAGCTCTGACGCTGAGCCAAACCAAACATCGATACCCTTTCCGCAATATCACCTCTATTTCGACCCGTTGAAACCATATATTGTCCCGCGTCTGTCTGGCGTTCCGTTTTGTTTTTGCATCTCACTCATTTGGCTACCTTTATTGGTCCGGTTGTAGCATAGGTTGCACGGTTGGTCCGAAACGGTTTGATACCGTCGACACGACGATTCATCTCGTTGGTCTGTTTGTTTTTTCACCGTTTATTGTTTTAGAAGGTGTGTTTGTACGTTGATAGATGCTTCATTCGTTTCTGTGTATTTTGAATTCCTCCTGCGTTTGATTAAAAAGGCACATTGGGAGTACCTACGTAGAAAAATGCAGTTAAGTAACCATGAATGGCATAAGACTGAGGATACCTACTGTACACAAAATACGCGCTTTGACGTGGAGTTGCGGACGATCCGGACGACAGCCAGCGTATTTACCTATGAGGACTGAGGATAAGACTAAATAATAAACCTGCATTTTTTATTATTAACACCCATTTTACTATTAGATACCTTCAGAAGGGAAAACACCTTTACCATTTTGAGCATCCCACGAATTTCTTATTCAACATAAAACCACAATATATCTGAAACGAGATGAGCCAACAAATTAATTTGAAAATTCAAATGCCTTAGTAGGAAATGTAATTGTAAAGGCGTGTGTACACGGCGCGGTAAGGCGGTGTTTACACCGAGCGGCGCAAAAGGTACGGATTTGTTAGAATGTAAATCAAACTGGATGTTTTATTAAACACTCCTCTGCTGGATATTCAAATTAAGCGGTGTCGATGGTATTATTTCATGGAATCTGCTTCGGGTTGTGAAATTATAAGAAAGAAAAGAAAGAAAGAAAAATGCGATAAGGAAATTAGAGCGTAATGTAAATATTTTTTATTAAATTACCAGAAAAATATTATGAAACATTTAAAAAGTTTTTCCTAACCGGCCATACATAGACATTTAAGATAAGGAATTATATAGTGAAATTGTCACTGACTGATATTGACTGCAATTCATTAAAATTTTCCTGCCGTGTAATTAAAATACCGTTAAAAAAAGAATGGCGGGAAATGTCGCGAGATTCAATGAGTTTTATTGATTCGGTATTAAACATATTCCTTATTTTTAAACAGTTTCCTAATTAAAATATTGGTGAATTAAAGTTGAACAGCATGATTTGATGCTGCAATCGAAAATTACACACAAAGTGCAACTGAACTTCAATAGATTTGTTGAACCCACTGTCACTGTATACATATTCTCCGAACGGTTAGGCATATGTGTGCCTATAATACACCTACATTTGGCCTAAATGGTATGGTCTCACGTATTGTGAGCACAAATTTGCAAAATTATGAGACTCCGCGCTACTACTGATAAAGTCCAGATGGAAAAACCCAATAACACTTTGCCCGACCCGGAATCGAACCGAAGACTTCGTGCTCAGCAATAGCGACCACTGGACCAACGAGGCAAGGAATTGTTAAGATTTCTCTTATTTTGAAAATCCATCTCCATACTGTGTTACCCTCACAAGATTTCCACCTCAGCGTTCCCGTTGGCAATATTTACCCGTTACTTTCAGTAAACAGTGCTCGGAACATCGCGAATATAACTCGAACAAGAAAATTACGCTTGTTTAATTATCTAACTTGCTGTACTTTCGTATCTCGAGGTATAGGTATTTGATTTGTGCATATTAAGGTGAATCGATGAGTCAAAATGTAGGCAGGTTGTAGATTGTTAGGAATCTTTGCTTTGACAACGTGATTGTACATTCTGACTTCGGTAAACTTACCGAAAAAAATGTTTGCTTGCTTGCTGACTAACTCGTCAGAAAGTCGAATCAAGACAATATAAGAACAATAGATAATTAAGTTTTGCCATTTTTAAAGTGCTCGATACGGTATTTTCTGGTTGCGACTGTTGCGAGCGGCGTGTACGTTTAGGCTGAAGATACGCATTGACGCATGAACTGATTTTCAGACATAAAAAAAAAACATAGATGTACGGTCCTTAGAGGTCCTTAGGTACCTACTGCCATAGGAATATTTTTCGATAAGCAAAACACCGACTTTCCTCAACTTATTATTCACGGTCATTAATAAGAAGTACTAGGAGAGCAGAAGTCGACCGGAACGAACTTCGTATCTGCTTCCGCTAACTACTAAAAGATGGTAATGAAGCGCACTCACCTTTTTATACCTGTCCTTGTCACACTCACTTCACTTGTAACCTTCTATCCTGCTCTAAGCTGCTGTCACAGCCACAACGGCCGATCCAGACGGTGACAAGAAATTAATTAGGGGAAGCTCGGGAAAATAATGGTGTGCCGTGATTTTTAAATGAAATTTATTTTCTTCACTTCATTTATTTCTGGGCGACATGACACTTCGGAAATTATTAGACTTTAGGAGGGCTTCCCTTTCCGTAGGTAAGGTTTCAACTTGTTTACCTTGTGACGTCAAAACCATTTTTTCTGTTGACATTTTTATTTGTCCTGGTGTTGATTGGTTTTCAAATATTGTGGCAGAGAATTGAATTTTTTTTTAGACTATTTATTTGTCCACGTTTATTTAATTATGATTCTAAATTCAGTTTAGAAATGCATATTTTATCATTGTGTACATGTGTTATGAATGAATGCCATCTTTTAAGCATCTACCCCGCTTTAAAGTAACTTCAGTCAACTTTCGTTAGCAAAATTTGTTTTCTAGTTTTGAATTTCAACTGCTGCAGGTAGTAACATGAATTACCCCAAAATATTGTTGGTTCAAGTGATCTACGTTTTACGGGTCAAGTTTCTAAATCTTTCCAATGTTATTAAATTACGTTACCTTGGTCAGATTCGTTAAGTGGTACATGTCTACTTATTTAGAGTCATATCTGGGTGAGCTAACAGTGAAATTGTTTTGAATAGTAGAGCCTGACAACCACGAAGTCTGTTGATATGTCTACAAGTCCTGACCAGCTCGCATATTCTGTAAAAATCTCACTATGAAATCTTCACGTGAAGTGAGCTTGAAGTGAGCTGTCATTCCACCTGATTTGACACAATTGACAACTTCAGAAAAGTTTTTACGGTCAGATTTTGACAAAATATATTATAGGAGGAAATCCGTTATACTGTCCCACTGCTGTGCTGTTTTTTTTTGGTTGCCTCACTGCTGGTAAAAGGCCTCCCTCAAATCTTTTCAAGAACTCTTTTCCTGCGCTACGCGTCCAGGTCGTATAAATCGTCGTCGTCGGCTGAGGTATAAATACCATAATTGGAAAAATTCAAAACACCGTCACCGGCACCGTCAAATGGAGTTATCGCAAGTAATGATGTCACCTGTCAAAATACAAGCTGTTGAAACAACGCTTAAAATAAAGGGCTGTAATAAAATCACCGGCGATTATTATCAGAAGCCCGCCTAGTGGAAACTCGGTAATATTCACGGTTATTATAATGGTGCAAGGTAGACAGAAGGTTAATGTGAAAGTTTACTGCGGTATATTTAAGATTATAAATTTTAACGGTGAAGAAAAACATATCCTAGAACCAAAAATTCGAAGACATATTGTGAAATTCTACCAACCTGCACTGTAGATTATAGCCAACTCCCTCTCGGAGAGAGGAGGCCTATAATGTCCCAGCAGTGGGAACATTATAGGTTGATTATGACATGATTATGTAGACTTTAATGGAAATTAACGGTTTCACAACTTTATGTAATTTCTTCAAGAAGGTAGAAGAGGTTCGGTGACAAAAAATACTGAGTTCAAACCTTGAATTTGTGCTCTGAGAAAAGTGCAAAAAATCAAAATTGAAATTGTCTTAAAATTATTTTCAGTGCGTCCTTAGAGTCTCAAGACATAGTTATAACAAACATCACTATCTAAGAACTATCTCATTCATATCCATTACTCAATTATTATTCCATTTCACCATAATAGATGTAACCCTGTTTGTTCCAAATTGACTTACTGGGTCGTCCACACCTGTGTCCCGAAACTAATTAAACGCACGAACAGATTTATTAGCGATACGTTTATAATGTTACGTATTAATGGAGTCGTGGCACGAGAGCTATCATTTTGTACTGTGTCAATATGAGTAGGCTTCGAACCGTGATTGAAGGTGATTGTGACGATATTGTGGAGTGTGCAGCTTTTAATGATAATTGGTCGATAATCAAGGTTAGTATTACAAAGACATTATATAATTTGGAAAAACAAAATAGTGCAACCACAACAATTAATAAGGTTGGTATTATTATTCAAAAATACAGGGTCTGATGTTGAGTATCCTTATTAATGTTTATTTAAAAATATTTTATCAAGAAATAAAATAATTTTAAGTTTATTTAAAAATAAAGAATATTATAGTATTTTTATTCCGTACAAGTTGGTGAACTAAACACAACTAAGTTTTATCTATTTTTCAGCTCAAGCAAAAAATGTTCCCTGAGCAATCTTTCCAGGCTCAGATAGTCCAAGATGAGTTACAACGTACGCCTAAGAAGGTCTTCTTTAAACCTAAGAAGAAATTTCATAATGTCTTGATAGACAAAGCAAAACTTTATCTGAAGCTTTTTATGGAGACATCATCCATACATGGACTTAACCATTTGGTTTCGACCAGGAGACACCTTCTTGAAGTGTAAGATTTTCTTTATTTTTGCTAAATTATTGGTCCTTTGGGTAAAAATATGTATTGTTTTTTTTTTACAAACGATTAAAAATAAACAAATGCCATTCGAACAACTGTTGAAGAGATACTTTTATTATTTGAGCTATGTTGCTATTTTGGTGTACAGTATATTCTATCTATGGCTAGATCCCGCGTGACTACCGAGATCACGACTTTTAGAGAAGTATACTTAGAAGAAAAAATACCCAAATAAATTGGGACAGGAGCAAGAGAATGGTGATGAGTATAACCAATTTATTGACAGCCATTGTGGATACAGCATGTACCTACCTAATCTACGTTCGCTATTTATTTGCCAAAAATGTAAACAAACATGAATTCATGGAAAATAACTTTAATTCCTACACAATAAAGTTCAGTTTACACTACAACTTCATACATTTTTATAACTTTTTCAATAGTGCTAGTCACTCTGAAATCAACTTAACCGTCATTGAAATAAGGTTGATATTGGTTTACCTTGAAATAAGGTGGGGTTTGCAGCACTGCGCACTTTTACTATATAGTCGGCAATATTAGCGGTTGATTAGTTTTCCTCCATAATTAGAATTATTTAAAAGTTCATATTCTTCTGAAATTACAATATTATTAATTTTATCACCTCTTTTCAATAGCGTCCTGTGGTTCACCATCATATTCCTGTCAGGGTTTGGCTCCTTGTACCTCTCGCAGATGACTTGGAGCCGCTACCAGTCCTCCCCCACCGTGGTGTCCATGGACCGAGACATGTTCGCTTGGAACACTACCTTTCCGTGCGTCACCGTGTGCCCTAAAAACTATATTGATAAGAGGAAGCTTGATATATTTCTGAGGTTTGTATGAGTTGAATTGATATTGTAATTTTATTGTCTTCTTTTCGTACATCGACTACTTTGTTTTTATTTGGTACCTACTTGAAACATTTATGGAAATCTACTGGATATGGGCAGAGTAATTAATATCGATCGTTGCGGTAATTATTGGGGAAGCTTATGTCCAGCAGTGGACGTCTATTAAATAAAGATGACTATTAAACGCTTCCAAAGTTACCTTCATGATAATGATGTTGCATTTCCACTCTGTTTCAACAGTCAGACTATCGAATCATTTTTAGGAACTCCAACGAACCAAATAAAACCAAATTGGAGACGTTCGTCATAACTCTTTCCAACGCGTCCTATAAGAACTTTGAGAACATTCCGGTCTATGATGGCATCACTCCAGACAAGTATATTCAACTCCTGATGAACTTATCTGCTCCGTTCAAGCCGTCTTTGACCATTGGAGTATCGAATGTGGTGCTGTCCATAGTACCTACTGTCTCTGAGATGGGACTGTGTTATGCTGTGAATTCGAGGACTGCTGTGTATAATTCTCCGGAGTAAGTAGTTTTTTTACAGTACTTAGAATTAGGTAAAACAAGGCTTTCAATTATGATGAACTGGTTTTTCTGATGACTGTTATTATCTTTCTTTTTTTATCATATTGGGTACAGCTTGTCTACGATCTTTCATTAAATAATTTCTTGTTTTTGCAGATACAGAGACGCTAACCGATGGGACATTATAACTGACGATAAGAAGTCGCTGTTCATTCATCCTTTAGATGGTGAAGTTTTTGCTCAAGTCATGAACATTTCTACTGCTTATGATGTAAGAAATTTGTTTCTCATTTCAATAGAAGTTTAATTCAGTTTTAAAAAGGATTACAAGGAGACACCTGCCTTCTATGCTTCTCATTTATTCATACATTTATATATATATAAGCACTGTTTCTGATGAAAAGCTCTCCATAGTCTTGGTTGGTCTTAGAGCAGTGGTCGCCCAGTGGTATCGGCCCTATGAGTTCGAACCCATGCGGGCACTTTAATTTATGTATATAATTTTATTACCGTTGCTCTCAAAACGCCGAAGGAAAATATCGTGAGGAAACCGGCATGTCCTAGAACCAAAAAATTTGAAAACATTTGTCATTAAGCTACCCGCACAAGTAGGAAACATTATAGGCTGGTTATGCTAGTCTTGGTTTGTTTAAGGTGTATATCCACGGCCCTCAAGAAGTGCCGGACATATCGACCAAGTTCCAGCACTCGGCTGAAGGATACTACATGAAGCTATACGTTACTGCGCTCACCGTCTACACCTCATCAGAAGCTGCTAAGTGATTAACTATTTTATCATGTTTATAATCTTCTCCTTCTTATGTTTCTTTATCGGAATAAAATTTAATTGTTTTATTGTCACAAAAAAATTAAATTAAAACTATTAAATTGCGCCTCTCACCAAACTGCGTCCTTTTCAACAAGCAACATATTTCTTTTGGATTTGTAGAAGAATAAAATCTCTATGCTAAAGAGCTCTTCATTGTCTCCAGATTAAGCGTTAATCAACGTCGCTGTAGGTTCCCTCACGAGAACAACCTGAAACACAACTCAATATACACTTACACCATGTGTCGCATGGAGTGCCGCATACGACTGTGTCTCAAGTACTGCAAGTGTATTCCACACTTCTATAGGAGGATCGGTAACCTTTCCATCATCCTTAATTTCCATGTCCACATTAAATTTGTTACTTACAGCAGTCAATTACTTAATATCATTGTATGTATTTCACAGGTGACGAACAATTTTGCGACATCAAAGGTCTGCATTGTTTGGCTAAACATAAAGGTAGCTATTGTTATCATCATACAAGTTTATAATAATTAACTTTTATTGTCAGACCACAATGGAATCTATACAGTTGTGTGTAAGTAAAGAAAACTTAAAACTAATGTTAGTATCCAAATAAGAATCATATAATATAATTATCATAGAATCATCCAATAAGAAGTTCACACTATCCACGTAGTATGTCGTACGTACTCGTAGACGTAAGTATTCAGACTCAGTGACGCAGCATTGGATAATCTCACCTACCGCACAACATGCTCAGGATGCTGTGGGAGCCGGCACACATTCTGCGGAGGATCGAGGCACACCGCTTTCGAATGATGGCATGAAAGCCATCAATCCATACATCTCATTTGCATTTGTGAACCATCTGACTATTTTACAATAGATAATTCAATTTTAACACTTTTACAGATGAATTGTACAAATTACAAGACAACAGTGGAAAAAAAATAAGCTGTGGATGCTATCCTCTTTGCGACGATGTGAACTATGTGTTACAATCAAATGTATGTACCGATTGCCAAGTTTGACAAACATGCTTCTGATACCACTGATTAAAATTAAAGCACCTAAATATATCAGACAGGCGTTTTTAAGCAAATCACCGTAATGAAGCGACATAAAATTAATAAATTATTGATTTTCAGGCTCTTCAAGAGTGGTTCCTGGGCACCAACCTTCAATGGGGAATGGTGACATACCCACGCATGAGATACAGACGGGACATCATTTTCGGCTTCACTGACGTGTTGGGTATGACAATTTTCTTTATTTCTCTCTTGTCTAAAATTCTAAAGTTACCAGTTACTGGTTTATGTTTTTTTTTTGTTCGCCAGTTGCTGTTGGTGGTATGGCCGGCTTGTTCCTGGGCTGCAGTGTTCTCAGCTTCATGGAAATCGTCTATTTCCTCTCACTGCGTCTTTTCTGCTATGCTCACACGTCTAAATAGGCTGTGTTGTTGTTGCACCCTATCCTAGTCAAAATAAAGTTTTCTGTTGCATCCAAATAATGTGATGTATCTTATTTAAACTAACTAGGTATGTTTTACAAACAATCGTTTTAGTTTGGCAACTTAACAGTCATCCATACTTTGAAATATATTTCACAACAGAATTTAGCAGGGCAATGGCTATACAGGGTGGCAGGGACATCGACGTGTCCTTTTTTTGACCTGTGTCTAAATTTTTCGTCGGTTGATAAAAAAAAATCTGTTAAATACATTTTGGATCACTGGTAGCCCAGTGGTAACAGCCGCGACTTACGAGTTGTAGGTCGTAGGTTCGAGGTTCGAACTCCGACTGGTGCTTTACTTTGTGTAAATTATTTCATTACCATTGCTCTTAAACCGGTGAAGGAAAACATTTTTAGGAGACCAGCATGTCCTAGAACCAACAGTTCTAAGACGTGACATCTACCAACCCGCACTGGGCCCGCGTGGTATATTACGGCTCAGTTCCACTCACCAAGAGGAGGCCTATCCCAGCAGTGGGAACATTATAGGCTGATTATGTTATTATGCATACATTTTGACCGAGTTCACTTGTTTATAAAACAGCATTTTTTTATAACCGGCTTAGAATTACTATAATAATTATGTGCTGAATTCATAGTTAAAGTTTGCGCTTCGATGTCCTTGTCACCCAGTATTGTGCCTCTGCTTGTAGTAATAATTTATCTGGAGAGTAAAGGAACTAGTTATTTATTAAACTCAAAACGGCCACTAATTTCATTATAAAGCCATTAACATTACAATTTATACAATGCACCCAAAACTACAGCAATTTGTAACAAGGTACCCGCTGTGGGTCCAACAGACCCCAGGTAAATTTAATTTAGGGTTAAACGTAATTGCAGGCGACGCACATCGGGTCGTATTAACACATCGTAAATTCAACCCTTAAACACCTTGCTAATAATTAAGATGGGTCTTTGAGACCCTTGGGATTGTTGGGCCAATTTAACAATAACACCTACTGTTGCGGACGGGTTAAGGACATATCGGGTCACCTTTATTTAGTGATACTTTACAAGGGTTAGATTAAATTGGAGCGGTGTTGTGTTATAATCTTGCAGTTTGTTAATTCATCGTTTAGTTAGAATTTAGATAATGGAAGCTGAATCACCATTCTCCTTCCCTTATCCCGATTTATTTGTGGTCGGCGCAACATGTCTTTTTCTTCCATATTTCACAATTGGTCGTCATCTCGGTAGTCACCCCCTTTCTAGCCATAAATATCATCTTTCACACAGTCCATAGAACGTTTCTTTGATATTCCTCTACTCTTAATGAAAGCTGAATGAAGCTGGAAAATATTTGGGTGTTAAGTATCTTTTCAAATCTCACAAGCACATACGCAAATGCATGAGCAACCTATTAACAGTATTAGTATCGTTTCACATACACACGAGCGACCCGCATCGACGACAGAGGCAACTGCAACCGCCAAAGCTACTGTTTGTTTTGTATTGTTGTTATATTTTGAATTTTCTCGTTTTTTTTATTTAATTTTTTTTTCTGTGACCCTGACAATTTGTATCTTTTGATTTTTGGTTATTTTAATTGCATTGAAATTTTATTTTAATTCTGTGACCTTTTCAATTTTATATTTGTATTCGTCAATTTATTTTATTAATATTGAAATTTTATTCAGAGGCATTTTATGTACAGAAATATTTAGAGAAATTTTATTCTGTGGCATTGTGATATTTTTATTTTATGTAATATGGGTCTTGTCTAGTGTCTTACCCAGTAACTGGGTTGTGGAGGTCAGATAGGCAGTCGCTCCATGTAAAATACTGGTATTCAGCTGCATCCGGTTAGACTGGAAGCCGACCCCAACATAGTTGGGAAAAGGCTAGGCAGATGATGATGATGATGGGTCTTGTCTGAATTAAATAAATTTTATTTTTATTTTAAAGCGGGTATTTGATCACCGTACTCAAATACACGACCGACGCGTAGTCGGCGGCAGCTGCCGATACGTCGAAGGTTGCAGTTATAACCTCTGTCGTCGACGCGCGTCACTCGTGTGTATACACTTAACAACTGCTAAGTTTCCCAAGAGATTTTTAGTAACGATTCCATTAAGCTCTTACCTAACGATAGATTCGCAGGGCAATGCCTGAATAACGCCTAGTAGCTCCACTCTTTCTCTCTTATTACTTTTACGTCTAACTTCGCGGAAGTTTTAATTTAGTTTTCTATTTTCTCAAATAACCAAAATAATTTATACCTGCCAAATCTGACACACAAAATAGTGCATACCGCAAGCTGTCGATAAAACTCATCATCGACTTATCTGTCGCCAGCAAGACGTACTCGCAACACATCGTCATAAAAGGCTTAGCTGTAGGACTGTGGGGGCACGGGGGGTGGGGGGGTAATGTTTAAGATTATTGTTTGGAGTTAGCGGGGTTGAGGTAATTTAATTCTGAGACGTTCTACCTTTGTGTTTGGCGGAAGTGATGGGGTGACGTTGTTGTCGATAGTTTGTAAGTTCTTAGTGGTGTTATTGGCACAATTACAGTTAATTGAGCTTGACAGAGTTTATAGTAGGACCATTTTCTATGTCGTGAAAAACATCTAAGTGTCAACTTTGACTCCCATTAAGTTAATTAACACACAGGCCAGTTGCGATTTCCCTTTTTAATAAATTGTCAATCTTGCTTGTTTTCAACTCTTGTTGTGTTAGTGTCACAATCACAAATAATCTCAGTCCGAAAACCGAAATTGCCTCACCAATCAGGCTTACAAATTCTATCGACATCAGCGTCCCCATTCCTAAAACGTGGTGTTTATTAATACTACATGTTAAGATTTTAATTGTGGCCATCAAGTGGCTTTTGTTTATGAATGAGTTCCCGCAGGGGGCGCTACGTACCTCGCTGGAGGCCGTGAGGTGAAACATGTAGGTGTGTGGGTACGTATGTGCCGTGCGCGTATCAATTATCTTTGACAAGCTGTAACTTATATTGAGGGTAGAAACTTGCAAGTAGGGTGATTACTGGCTTGAAACATCGTGTTTGACTCAGATAAGTAGACGCCACAGTATTTTCATTACATTTCTTTGGATTTTATCTTATTTAATAACTAGGTTTTTAATTTAAATGAGCTTCACTCGTAAAGAGTTAGATATTGGAAAATAATTTAGTATCGATCGTAAATATGATTAAGATAATATAGATAGATTTTTCCAAAGAATTTGAATACTTTTAATTAGTGCCTAGGATGCCTTCTTGCGAAGATTAAACATTTTGAACTTCTAGCAAATCGTTAAGTAATAACCAGAAATAGGTTTTAATAAAAATAACATATTCACAAACTAAAATACAGTCAACAGCGATGCGGATGAATATTTCGATGGTATATTTTAGTTTGTGAATAGGAGGTATAGGGTATTTTTTTTTAAATTTTTATTAATTAACTATCTGACCCGGCGAACTTCGTACCGCTTCAGAATATGAAATGCCTTCGTTTTTTTTTTCTTATGTTTTTCCCATGTTTTAATAGTTATTCTGCTGTTCGGGGCGGAGACAGATCCAACAAATCAAAGATCATAAAAATCGGTCCAGCCGTTCTTGAGTTATAAAACGGTGTAACTAACCCGACTTGTTTTATTTATATAGATAGATATAGATTAGGTATTCATTGTTATTTACTTACAAATTATTTTAATCGTCAAATAAGGGTTTTTTCAGGACTTTAAACAACAAGGTCCTTTAAGTACCTATTGTCCTTTTATCCAATCTCTTTGTCCAAAAAACCAATTCATTTTCTACCCCTCGCATACCATAGAAACTTGTCTACCATTTGCCACCCTTAGCCATTTATATTAAAAGCTGTCATAAAACGTTTATAA
Organism: Gortyna flavago; assembly: GCA_963669345.1. Lineage (NCBI taxonomy): Eukaryota > Metazoa > Arthropoda > Insecta > Lepidoptera > Noctuidae > Gortyna > Gortyna flavago. Next base: position 19,201,396 of record OY770133.1, read on the forward strand.
TATCGATACACGTGCCGATTGTGAGATAAATAGGTAGTTTACGAGATACGGAAAACGTAATGTTTTTTGAAGGGGATATTAATCGTTAGATTTTTTTGAAGGTCATGTTTCGGTGGAATATTAATTATTAAAATTTAATATTTATATAATATTGTAATATTTATTTACTTAAAACAATGGATTGCCTACATGTTAAGCATACAGTTTTACAAAATAATAACTATGTCTACAATCGTGTGGGTGTGCACTGCGCTCCAAGCTAGGTTATGGAAACCTTTGTTAAGGAAAACCAGTCCGAGGAGATTGAACTGTTTTTCCTTAACACAGGATTATGTATAATGACATATACTTATCAATTATGCATAACATAACGTTGTGAGTAGTGTATTTGTTACCTCTATTATTAAGTTCTAAATGTTTACTTATTATTACACTGCTGTTTGTTGTCCCTAAATAAATAAACAAATAATAGTAATATGAAAAACATATCTTTTACTTAATTGTCATCTCAGACTGGCACTGTAACGTATTCCAAGTTTATCAAGAGCCTAGTGTCCGCTCAATCATATTAGTGATTAGCGAAACGGACCATCATTCTCCTATCCTTGTCCCTTCCTACTTCAGTATTGGTCGTCATCTCCGTAGTCTAGACATATCCTCCTCACCTCTTTCTAGACATATCATCTTTCACACAGTCCGTCCATTGTTTCCACTAATATCCACATTAGTACTCAAAACGTTCCTCACGACATTTTTCTTCAGAGAGTGAAATGATAAACCTATATAAACAAAGTCCATTTAATTATCTGAATGTATCACAACAACAACAAGTGTTATCCAATTCCCGCACTCGTGCGTGTATTGCCATCAAATCAAATCCCCTGACCAATCGTTTATTTACCCCACCTTTAAGATTGCTCGATAAAAAAATGCTCCCTGATTTATGGGTATTTTGTCTCTTCGATAAATAGTTGTCTTGAAGGCCTGTAGGGCGGGCTCTCCTCATTTTTCTAAGGTGGATATTGCCTTTTTTGCTGATAAAGAGATGACGAATGAGGTAGGTGCGAGATATTTTATGTTGCCGTCAGATTTATTACATGGGTTTTTATTTTACGATCACTTTATATAGGTGTGGTTGAGATTATTTTTTGCTTTATTTTGGTGTTGATGAAATTGGGGGGTAGTTTATAGGATGTAACGTTGATTTTGTGAATCAACTCTGAATATGTTATTGAACCAACATTGAATTTCTTACTAGGTAGATGACCTACCTGGTAAGAAATTTAGACGAGACGTAATGCAATATTCCTTTTTGATACATGCAAGGGAAAAGTATCGAGAAAGAACGTTAAATATCAGTTTTTTGATGAATAGTTTGATCGCAGGCACTCATATCAATTAAATAGATAAATATGATAACGTTAGTACTTAGCCTCAACTCCGAAATGAACGAACACAAATAAATAATCCACTCATCAACCAGCAGAACAGGATACCTCAGCTCAATACACTTGCCACGCGTAAAGTAGACCGCTATTCACAAAGGGTTAATTTTGAATACAATAATAGGTAAAAGTTGAAAATAAACATTGAACATGAGCACAATGAACATTTTATTTTTCAAAGTTCTAGTCAACAAGTTTATTAGTTTTCTGCTGTAGGGTTATGATGAAGATGGAACCCGAGTCTGATAGATTATTGGGGAAGACGTGTGGAGACAAACGTAAGGAAGAACGCCTTCAGACAGATGAAGCAACTATACGAGCAGGGTGACTGGTGGCAGCTCGATGAAGAGTGGTTGAATATCAAGTTAGGTGGCACGTGATGACGTGATTGGAGAGACCTATGTCCAGAAGTGACTGAAAGGTTCATGATGATGACGTCATAAAAAATATTTTAACCTTAGTGTTTTCAGAGATATCAATCATCATTATCAATAGGCATAAGTTGGTTGGCAAACATGATCCGAAATTGCACTATAGAGGGTTTTGAAATCCTATAAAACTCTAACGCGACCATAGAATATTCGAGGTAAGCAGACAATGGAAATACCAGGCGTTTAACTGAATAATGTAAACTAGTACCTAATAGCTAGATTACAATTTTGTTGATGTTAAAAAGTATACTTACGCACCGCAATGCCATACCTCTGGCATTACAGTTGTCCTTAGGCGCTGCGACCAGTTACGGACAAGTGGGCCGCATGCTTGTAATGTTCAAAATAACTTATAAAGTCAAACTTACGTTGCTGCTGTGATATGCTAATGTATGTACATAAGGACCACGACTATCGTTGCTGCCATCTCCGACCTTAGCCAAAACAGTGTCGACTAGAAACAAAACAACAACGAACTTCATCATACGAGCTGCACTTGATTAGAATATAACAGTTTCTAGCCATGAGTGAGTATTTATAATGGCAATCAGTATGTGTTATAAATTTGAGTGCATTGACCGGCTTAGTTAAAGGAGCGCTAATGCAATTGGTAGGTTGATTTGCTTGCTGATAATAATACCTTAGCGATGTCAGCGACTTATTAAGAGATGTTGCTTGTATATGTTGGTGCGGGAAAAGATCGTGAGCTAACATACTACTTAAATGCGGGTGCTACACATGAGTAATAATCTCTCGTGACCACATCTGCATGTCACCAAAAACGCCTAATTAGTACTATCGAAACGATATCGATATGCCAAATTGACCTGTTCCTGATATTTTATCAATATAATCGACTATTATACGCTGTATTATTGCAACGAAACTGAGTATAAATACTGAATCTAGCTTTTGTTTGAGGCATAGTTTCAATGATTTACTACAATTGCAACAGTTTCAAACAATGAAGTTCTTAATCCTTTTCTGTTTGCTGGGTGCTGTCCTAGCTTGGGACATGAACCCGCTGCGTAGAAGCAATAACGGTCCAGGCAGGAATGGATACAGGGTGACATCTGGTGACACAAGTAAGCTTATTAATTTGACTTCAGGTCTTGCATTGTAGTTTTCTTAATGTTAGTTACTAAGCGCTAACCTCGAAACTCTAACCGAAGTTTATGGGATTTCTTCTTCAAGCAGATTAACAGGCACTATGAAAATAAAAGTACAAGGTGGCAGGGACACCGAGGCGCAACCTGTTACCATGAATCAGTACATGATTCTGAACCTGCGCAAATAAAATTGCTGTTACATAAGTTTTATCGCACTTTTCTCTGAAACAGCAGATTATTTTGTATTCTAGGGGTCAGAATCACTGCTGAATTCATGGTTACAGTTTGCGCGTCGATGTGCCTGCCGCCCTGTATAAGTGATTCAAAGAAAAATTACGATTTTCCATAAAAACTTTCAATCCGTTTATGGAGGATGATTTTTTTTTAAATCCTTCATAATGCAAGTAAATTAATTACCTATGTTTTTTTTATATTTTGCAAAATTTCATGCTTTTAGTAGACCCAGCGGCTCAAGCTGTGCGTATTTAAGATTTTTACTAAGTACTAACTTCTGCCCGCGACTTCGTCCGCGTTAAATTTCTCGTTTGCGACGTTTCTATTATTTGACTTACGTAGGGTTGCTGGTTGTGAAGCTCGAGTGAGAGCCCCCTTATGTTGATATGATAATTTATAGGTAACTTAACAATAATAATAATATGTGGCAACCCTAAGTGAGGTGTTGAAGGGACTGCGTGGCTATCGCCCGTCAAACCTTCCTAGCTGACTGGTTCCTGAAGACTACTAGACTATCGAAGCAGGAACTAGGTTTACGTAGTATCAGAATTGGCTGCGTGGCTACCGAACTCTAAACCTCCAGCTAGTGAACTGACTTTTGTTCTGAATCGTCGGTGTTGGTACCCATGGATTTTAACATGTGTGCCATGTGTGCACAATATCGACACATATTCGTCAGTTGTTGTGATTAGGCGCTAGTTATGGCAACAGTATGTACATATTTGCTATCTAGTATATCCTAGGTGGGATGTCATAGTGTAGTACACGTGTAACTCTAGATGGCTTTAGTATGTTACACTTTTATAGATTATTTGCACCAATTTTTGAGTTAATCAAGCCACGTATCTATGTGCAAAATTTCATGTCTAGCGGTTTGGGCTGTGCGTAGATATATCACACAGTCAGTCAGTTTACCATTTTATATAATAAAGAAGAAGATAAAAGATGTCTGTGCCACATAATAATGTTTCTTTCTAACTCCCCAGGTGGACGCACGAAATGCGGTCCTGTCGGGTACTGCCGTCTTCTTTGCAATCTGACTTGCATTCATACTGATCATGTTCTGTGCTATGAGGGTTCCTGCTTCTGCGAGGCTCCACAAAAAATATGCTGATCCATAATATTAACTTTGTCGTGTTACTCGACACCTAAGAAGGGCAATGTTATGTTTTCTTATTAAAGTTTTCTTTTTTTTATTATCTTTTTTTCTCTTTTGGGAATGAATAAATCAGTGTCTTGCAGCTGGACATAACTCTTCCTCTTTCTATCAAGACTATCGTGCTCACCATCGTTAGCAATTACCAGGAAGACGTAAAGTGGCAAGGATGTGTAGACGAATGAATTGCGTGAGGAATGAAAAGGGACAAAGATTAAGCGTGCTGTGTTTGATATTCCATAAAGAATGAGACTATACAAACAGAATCCTAAAGTATTATGTGTCAAAGTGAATCCTTAGCCTAGGTACGCACGGGCGCGTTTTTCCCGTTGCGATTTTTTTTCGCACTCTTACGTTTTCAACGCATTGCTTAGCGCTGAAAGTTCAAAATCCAACGGTGCGTTATTTTGACGCGCTAGGATGTGCAGTACGTATAATTTTTTTTAAAATGTCTATATATATTTTTTTGTTATTAGGCACGGTGACACGTTGTTGTTATAATATTGGATACTAATGCTTTAGGGATAGTGTGTACTTGGTCGTAAATAAAGAACGTAAGTATTATGTTATAGTCTTCCTGCAGCTTGGCAGTAGCAGGTACCTCCTAAACACATCGTCTGGGTAAAACGCAGACAAGTGCGGCGGCAGACCAAAACACAATTAATGAGCTTGCACGTAGATCGTCCGCTCACATCCGTTAAAAAAAGAAATAAATAGGTTAGTTTAAAATAAATCTCACGAGATTATATATAACTAGCTGCTGCCTGCGACTTCTTCTTCTTATAACTAATCCTAACTTCCTAACTAATATTATAAAGATACAATATCGCTCGCCATACAAATTCATCTTAAGATACGAAAATATGAAATATTTTTTATTATCTTCGTCGTGTGTGTTAGTCCATTGAATTGTATGGCGAGCGATATTGTATCTTAAGATAAAATATTATAGTATCTTAGCCGTGTGCAGCGCCCCTTAGTGAACTCCACTGCGTGTGACGTAACCTACGACAAACTTATAATTTTGCGGTTGGTACAGTAATCAGGTCTATGGATCGAACCGCAAAATTAAGTTTGTTTTTTATTGTATATACTTTTCCGGGATAAAAAGTACCCAGTGTGGTGCCCAGGATATTAAAGAATAATTATACTAAGTTTAATCGTAATCGAAATGGTAGTTTTTGCGTGATGCCTGAACAAACAGACAGACAGATTTTTTTTTAAATCTCATTTTTGGGTTCAGTGTCGGTCTAGTAACGCCATTTATTTTTTTGATATTTTCAATGTACAGAATTTTCACTTCTACAGATTTATTATAGGTATAGATAGATTGGGTTTTTTCTCCAGTTCTTATTCCTGGACATGTCACTCAATTAATATAATATCTAACCTATTCCCAACTGCATTGGGTCCGGCTGCCGGCCTAACCGGATGCAGCTGAATACCTACCAGTGCTTTACATAGCGCGACTGCCTATCTGACCTCGACAACCTAGTTACACGATACCCCTTGGAAATAATGGTTGTTAGATTTTCGGGCTCCTGACTATCCGTAACGACTGTCAAAGATCTACGAATGATCGCCGGGTCTGGTATAGTAATGGATGGTGACCCATCCACTGACCAACTTCGGCAATCGTCGCTTAACCTAAACGATCGACCCGTTATGCGACTGTAATTAATTATTAGGTATCTACGCATCCCCTAGGCGCAGACTAGGGCTATGTACTCGTATGTATCATTATTTCGTTATGAGGAGTCAAATCGATTCAATTAGGTATCTTACCTAGGCCACCATTATCAGGAACCATCCTGTATCTACCTTTTGAAAAACCTATGACAGCCCCCAGCAGACAGAAAAGGATAACTTCATTGTTGTAACTGTTATACGAGTAGTTCCTGTAGATCTACAGTACTATGAGCAAGCGCCTGTATTTATACTCAGTGCTTTAATAGGTAGGTATGCAGTAAATAGGTAATCGTATACACCTATCGATAAACTATCGGGAGTAGGTCAATCACTGTTTCACAGCATTTAACTTATCTCGTTTTATTTGATGTGCAACTTGTTTTAAAGAAGGCTAATCATGTTTAGTTGTAGGTAGAATATGGGTAGAATGCTACAAAGATTTTTTGGCGCCTGAATGATATCAACAAGAAGACGTTAATAGTAAACATTTGTGAAATTGTCACATAAATCATTATGCCAAACAAGATGGCGGCGTTAGTTCCAATTTTTAAATCGCGTCAAAAGAACCTCGTTGCGTTGTAAAGTAAAGACGAGTAATTATAGTCCATGAACCTAAGACAGAAAATAAAGCAAATTGTCGATACCATACTTTGCTAAAATATTTATGAAAGGCGCAAACTTTTTTTAGAGCAGTTGTGGTGTGGTAGCACTGGTAGCTCAGTGAAAACGTCCGGGACTTGCGAATTGTATGTCGTAGGTTCGAACTCAGACAGGCGTTTTACTTTGTGAAAATTTGTTCATCTTTACTGCTCTCAAAACGGTGTAGGAAAACATCGTGAGGAGTGGCACGTCCTAAAAACAACAATTCTAGTCATGTGTCATCCACCGACCCGCACTGGGCCCGCGTGGTGGATCACGGCCCACTCTCTGTCACAGAGACGAAACCTGTGTCCCAGCATTGGGAACATCATAGGCTGATTATGCCAACTTGTAGAGTACCATATTCCTTTTGTAATTTCAAGTCGTCCTTGGGTTAAAATGGTTCGTACATAGATACTTACAAACAATGTACTTACCTATTGTTATTTTGATGCAGTGGATGCGAGCGCTCGTTAAAAAGTTAGGCGACGAGACGCGCCTGACACAGACTACCACAATGGAGAGAGGTGAGAGGGATGATACAGGGGGTGACGATGCTGAACATTATAACATTATTCGATTTTAATAGCTGTTGTAAGACTTCATGACATAACCAGCCATAACGTGCCCGGTACTGGGACACAGAACTCCTCTCTGTGAGAAGGAAGGGTCCTTTATCTACCATGCGGGCCCAGTGTGGATTCGTAGATGTCACATGTCTTCGAATTTTTGGTTCTGAGCATGTCGGTTTCCTCTCGATGTTTTCCTTTACCGTTTTGAGAGCAGTGGTGATGAAATAACTTACACAAAGAAAAGTGCCTGGCGGGTTCGAACCCACGACCTACGACTCGTAAGTCGGGGCCGTTACCACTGGGTCACCAGTATTCTGCGTAAGACATAAATCATTTACATATGGGACTAACGAATATAAAGTGAATGTTTATATTGTTTTTACCTACCAACTGCTTCTTAAAATTTAATTTTAGTTTTTATCATTCGCCCTTAACATAATAATTATTTTGTGTTTCCTCATACTAGTAAATAATTGTATTACTTTTGAGTGAAATAAAGTATACCCAAGCATTGACACTATGCTGGGTTTGCAATGTATAATTAGGTTGTGTAAGTTATGCCATCCATACTTTATGCCAACGTAACGTAACGTAGCAAAAAAAAAAAAAGAAGCGTAACAATTCTACCTAAATTTTCTGCTTTAATTACCAAACACCCGTTAAAATAATAAAAATCATTGTTTCATTTCTTCTGACTTCTTTAATATTACTTCTTGCGTAATTTCTCAAACACCCTTTCACCACCCGCTATAGGTAACATCGCAAGTAAGCATGTTTTGTTTCTTAGTTAAATCTTTGTTCACCGCAAGTGGCGCCCCCTCTGCCCCCTCGAGTGACATCAAACGCGGGTGTCGGAAGTGACGTCATTGTTAATGGCGGATCGGTTATTTTGAATAAGTGGGTAAGTTAAGGGTTTGAGTTGAGGTATCTTGTTGTGTTGGATAATGACAGGATTATTTCGTCGTGTTCGTTAATTTTGGGCTTAATAAAGTTTTTTCAATTGACATGAAATGTGATAAAAACTTTTATCATAGAACGACCAATCAACTATATTAAAATACCGACTATAAATAGCGATTTATTTTCGTTGGATCCCGCTTTTGAACCCCATTTTTTAGGTATTAACGATAGGTCCCATTTGCTATTTCCATTGAATCCCATGTTATAACAAAATGTTGCTTGATTTTCATTTCTTCATAGTTAGGTACATAGATTTACGTAAAACAAACTAACTATAAGGGTAAGCACACAGGTGGCTTACAACTACCGGCGGCTGTCGCGAGCTGCTGCGGTGGCGTGCACTGCTGTAGCGAGTGGCTACCACCAGCCACACGTGTGCGACGAACTGCTTCTCGCTGGGGCACCTGCACCAGTGTCTGTGGCCGGAGGCTCGTTCGTGTCTAGCCTAAGAGTTTCAACAGTAAAGTTCATGATCCTATTGATCTTTCACTATTGGGTCCTGTCCTAGGTTTTTCCCAAAAACTAATACATACAAGGGAATCCAATGCGTTCTACTGGAGATCCCGGAGCGAGTCTGCTTATGAGTTTCCTTAAGAAAAAAAAATACGTACCTACGTCCTTTCATACGTATCGTAGCAGAACAATCCTTTGATTGCTTTTTTTATTTAAGTAAATATTTATGTGAAATAGATTTATTTTGTCAATGAGTTGAAACACAATAATCCAAGGAAGCAGCAATTCCAAATATGGAGGTACCTTCCGCGTAGTTCACGCAAAACCATGCCTAATTTTGTAATCGATTGTAGACGTATAAATTAACCAATTAGAGTGTGCTAATCTCATTCGGTGATAAGTTGTGTTTAGCATGTTAGATATTGCATGCCTTATTATTACCTATATTAATGTTAATAGAACCATATGACGACACGATTAGTTCTCCCTGACCGTTTATTTCTTGTTGCTCATAGATAGATTCGAAACACAGGAAAAATATGTAATTGAGCTTAGCTGAATGAATTTAGCTTTAGATTCTAGAATCTAAAGCTGAATTCATGGACACAGTTTCAAAAAAAAAAAAAGTGCTCTATCTAGATAGAGCAGAATTGTTTTAATAAAAATCAGGGAATAAAATTTTTTTTAGAACCGCTGAAAATTTTATCCCTTTTTATTTCGCCGATTATCGGGGTATTCTGCGTAGCTCGCTAACTGGCCAAGTACGTGTACTTGGCCAGTTTTTTCCTGTGGCTACCACATTCCTACAACAACCCTCCTACCTCAGACACCTTTCTCCATTTAAGGTTGTGCATTTTATTAATCAGTGCCTGGTAGATGATATTGAGATAAATAATGATTCTGTCGCATGCCTAAAGCGCCAGACTTTAGGCAATAATCTCTTTCATTATTACATAGGACTAAATTGGTAAGGTACAAGTACACTTCGGTTACTCCTGTTTGTGTTACTATTTATAATGAAGTATATCCAACATTGTTTTCTTTTTGCAACACACAGTTTTTAAAACTATGTGTTTTTAGCTTCTTTACATGAACATTAATTTGTTATTCGTATTTATTTCATTCATTTATCTATGTTGCTCTGTTCTAATCTTTCAATGACTTACAATCAATTCTTTTGTAAGGTTACATGTAAATTAGAGATACTAAGGAGCAGTTAAAGGTCAAAAATACAATAACGAAGTAAAACATTTAATTGAAAAAATATATAAAGTAAAAAGGCACACAAAAGAAAAAACACGTTTTGAAGTAATTACGCACGTAGGTACCTACTAGCGTGCATAGATCATGGTGTTTGAAACAATATAACTTCAGGTGACTGGTCGGTGCAGCCTACAGTAGCACTCTCCTTTACGGCATATTTCAAAGTCATGTAGAAACGGGTTGCAACTTAACATGCAAAGTGTAGAACAATCCTCGTCGTAGACGCAGGTTCGGCCACGACTATCGCTACTATCACCATCACCTGTAAGTGAAAGAAAATACAAGTTTACGTGAGTTTCACATAGGGTTCCATCATGTATCTACGCAGAGAATTGCGAGACGCCTTTTAACATCTGAAAATACATTGTCAAATTAAATTAACTAGCGAAACTTCACAGACGTGGTAGGTGTCAATATCTAAACACGACAAAATAAAAATAAAAAGCTTATTTTTGTCGGGTCAAAGACCGCAGATGGTTTTGTTACTTGAACTATGAGTTGAGAAAATATGTTTTTTATTGTTTTATCGTGTTTAGACATCGATAGCCATCACGTCTGAGAAGTTTACACAAAGAAAAAAACTGATATTTCAAGTGACTAGAGTACCTGCGATTGAAGACCCCAAAAAAAAAAACTCATCAAAATAATTTATTTTTTGTTTGATCATGCTAAGATACCCAAAACGTCTGCGGAGTTTCGATAGCTAATTTAATCTGTATGATGTTCCTGCCCTTTGACAGCTGCTTAATTTATGCAAGTTATATGAAACAAAATTTATTTCAATTTTTTTATTTCCATTGTTTTGCCATTTTTAGGGTTCCGTACCTCAAAAGGAAAAAAACTAAACCCTTATAGGATCCCTTTGTTGTCCGTCAGTCTGTCTACCTGTCAAGACCCTTTATCTCGGGAACGAGATAAAGGTGGAGGTATCGAGTTGAAATTAAAACATATTCAAGTCTACAGTCCCTTGAAAAAAGATACGGCCGTTTATGCCGCAAAAAACGTAATTATGTTTCGACACTCTCAAGGGAATCAAAATTTATATTGATACTTCCCGTTGAAGTAGAATCATGAAATTTGGCAAGAAGAAACATGTAGCAGGAAAAAAATCCGAAATCCGTAAAGAACACCGGCGAACTGCCAAACAAATTTTTGTTGACATTTTTTTTTTGCGTCTGCCTATGAAAAATATCTAAGAGTATTGAGTTTGAATTTCTGAACAGTTTTGTCTTCAGTTACTTTCATAGGAAGTCAGGAATTAAAGATATTTTAGTTTGAAGTTTTAGAGGTTATGTCTTGTCAACAACAGACTAATCGAAAAAGAAATATAGAAATACTTACCTATCACTTAAAATATCATTGATAGAAATGCATTTTCAACACAAAATAATGTACGGACTACGTATTTAAGATATTTAGTCCAACCGAATGTCCGTAGGTCTGCCACATGAAACATAGGTAGATACATACGACCTACTTAAATAAATATTTATTTAATAATCTTAGTCAACTATCTTTAGGGCAGTTAATTATAGATATATAACATGATTATTTACATGGTAAGAGTAGGTCATTGGTAGGTACTTAAAAAAAAAGTTTTTTTTTTTAAACATTTATTCCTCATCTTCTCTAACCACAATGCCATCAAGAAAACCTGCGGGTGCTGTGATATTTGGTTGATGTCTGGCCCATCCTAAATACCATACTACAGTCATTGTATGAGCGCAACATCCAACAGTTCGTCTTCCTACTAAACAACTACAACAGTACTCCACTATTCCTGCTCGACCGGGCACATTATTTTCTATTATTAAATATACATAATATTGTCTTCTTGAGACATGGCGTGACTTTATTTTACCTCTTATTAAGGTAGTGTCACCACTGCCTCTAAGGTTGTACTCATCCGAATTAAGTCGCTCACTACATGCTTCAATCCGGTACCCGCCGTGGAAACGTACATGCTCGCCGTAATACGAACGGGCCTGTCTTATTTGGTACGTTCCCAAGGCGAATAGAATGAGGTCCCTGTATTCCAGGACAGGAAAGTAAATATTATTTCTGTCTGCAGTTATACTTAGAAAGTTGGATGTTCTCCTATTTAAATTAATAGCCTCAACCATTCTAGCCAAATTATTTTCTAAATTCATATTTTGTCTGATAATGCTTAATATTTCATTTGCATTCACATTGTCCTGCAGGCGAGCACCAAACTTGTTTATTAAAGCCGCTGCAATTGTGAAGTTTTGCATCATGTGGGGAAGAGATGTATGGAAATATTGTTGTCTAAATAATTTAAAATCTCTTTTAAAGTAGCCGTTGATCACTTCCACCACCCATCTGCAAATGGTAACACAGCGGCTTCTATTTGCTTGAGCTGTAGTTAACTGGTGCTCGCCTTCTAACAATGATTCCGGCATGAATGGTTTGTAGCCACATCGTTCCAACAAAGCAATGCTATCTCTAAAACCTCTATCTAAAATAAAAGCGTCATTATTTCTGAAATACAGCCTTAGAGCAGAATTCTCATTACTGAATAAATTATTCATGATTTCCGAGTCTGATGTAGTTGCTTTGTATGGGCCAAAACAATCAATAATGTATCCATCACTGGCAACTATTAAAAACGGTTTGAGGAGATTCCTATATTTGTGCAAAGAATATGTATCTTTTTGAAACATATAATTGGAACTTTTGTTGATATAAATATATGTGCCGTCACAAATGACTATGGCATTGTTATCATTTCCGAACAACCCATTGGGAATGGTTAAATTATGTTCAATCAATTCATCACGAGTAATATGACTAATGCCGAGATATCTTGATACAAAATCTTGGCATAAAATCTCCCGTACTTTGTCCATTAAACCCTCTAACGTTCGACGAGGCACTTGTACCAATGTGGCAATTCTCTCATCTGAGTCCCCTGTTCTCATCTTCAGCAGAAGTGCTGCCAAACCCAAGCTACCTCTGTGCAGTTCAGAGATACGTGGTATTTCTCCAATTAAAACATTGAATTTTTCTTTTGAGAATCCTATCCAGTATTCAAAAACTCTCTCATCCATATCTTGGATATTCTCGAAGTCAAGCGTGGGACTAAATGCATTCACAAAAGAAAATACATGCTGTATTTGATCTACGTTAAATGTAGAAATACTGTTTTCGGAATCATATAATGTATCCCATGAATTATTTGTCAAATGTTGACTGCATACACGAGCTAATTTAGGCAAATAATAATTATGATTATGCAGAACCGTGGCTCGTAACTTGTCAGAGATGTTGTGAAATGTGGTGCTGCTGCAATTTGGAAAGACACAAGTGTGTGTAGAATTGGCTGCTCGTCTATAATTGGCTAATTCCACTGCTTGTGTTGGCTCAGGTTGGGTTGATGCTGATGGCTGGATAAGGTTTTCTTCTGGTTGCACATTATCAGTTGTGTCCAGTTGAGGTCTGCTTTCATCTTGACGATTCATTCGTAAAACCTCTCTTTTTGTACGTAACCAGCACGCAGGCAAACACGATCTGAAGATGAAATCTAAAAATAAAATAATAAATTAATTGGAATAAAAATTGCTGCCTTATAAAGTGAAATGTAATTAATATTTTACAACTTAAATTGCAAAACAACAAACCTCTCGCGGTGCCACTTTGCTCTCTATAATATTAATTATAGATTGCTGCATCTCAGTAGGGTTTTGACTTAATATTAAGTCACTCTGTCTTTGAAGAGTTGAACAGCCACATAAAAGGCACACATTTGTATGCCCCCTCGTACTTGGTCCAGCTTCTTCACTGCCAGAAACTTCTCTTTGCAAGGTATCATTAACTGCAGCCATTGCAAGATCTCTGCATGCCTCGCAGACATAGTCATCTTCCAAAATCTAACAACAAAAGGATACTACTCTTAGTACATTAGAATGATTTATTATTTTGTGACCAATGTACTTATTATATATACTACAAATATAATTGAAACTTGTCAACCTAATGTCATTTAAAAACATGATTTTAAACAACATAGTAAGCTACAAACAGAAATCAAACAAAAATCTTGTACTATACTTGATGAACAGTTCTTGGCAATGAAGTTAATCAGTACTATCTATCTGTAACGGGACTAGTCGTCAGTTATACTTACAATTTGAGGATATACCCAGCTGCAGATTAAAGCAGTGACTCTCGAGTCAAGTGCCAATGCCGGGTATCGTCGCATTTTATTGACACATATGTTGCAGTTGACGCACATGATGCGTGTAGGCGCTACACGGCTACCCATCGTGATTTATAAACAAATCGATGCACACAACAAATCCGAGGTATCAGTTAGAATCGGAATCCAGAGTCACAGAAAAATGTCGTCGTATAGGCAAACAATCAGAATCCTTAGGCAAGCACTAGTCACACAAGAACAGTAAATCTCAGAGTCCATAAACAGAAGCAGTCGATAAAGTAGAAAATCACGGAAAATCGATGGAAAACAAAATAACGAGACGCACGCACAGACGACAACAAGTTATCTGTTCGGTACGGTACATGTCAATATCAATATGCCGGTTGACAATTGAAATGTCATGTTTTTTTTTTGGGATGTTGCCATACTCGAAATTCACTACTATGTCATTTGTATGTATTAAAAAACTATGACCGCTCTAATCCTGCACAAACAATCGTGTTTATTTTAACATTTATATTTTGATGCAGACATGTATTTCCTAAGTATATTAATGCACTATGTAAAGCCAAGCATTTTATGCAACTTGACTAAGATTTATATTACATGGCAACATTAAAAGTATAGCTTATCCAAAAGCCATGAAGTCAAGCCAGAAATAAAAAAAAACAAAGCCATGATTATTTACTAGCATTAATAATCTAGTCAATTATGCTCTCAATTATGAAGATTTTTTTTCCAGACTTTGATAGGCCTTATGATTGATTTGATAAAACTTAGTAAATTATTTCGTCGGTATCTATTACGGTGACATACGTAGACGCTTAATAATTTCATCAACAATTCCCTCGCCGGTGTTCTTTGTAGTTACATACCTACAACTTTGTACGGAACTCTCGGTACGCGAGTCCGACTCGCACTTGACCGGTTTTTTTGGTTGCAGGGACTTCGACACGCAAACTGATTCAAAACCATACTATGTTGAAAGTCGTCGGATATTAAAAAAAATTAGCTGTTCCATACATTTTGACGGCGTAGGTGTGCTACTTTTCTATGAAACGGCAGATTTGTTTATGATATCCGACGCAAAATTCTACGCTAGGGTGTTTAGCATCATGTGCTGAATTCATGGTTATAGTTTGCGTGTCGTTGACGCCAAACTGTATTATCAGCCGTTTATTTTTGAAATTGTTTATTTGAAAAATTTGTTTACTTTATTATTTACAAATATGGCCTTAAACTAGAGGTATATACCTAATAATAATTGGATGCGACTTGAACTAGGAATAAACCTGTATCTCAGGTATCACGCTCATTTAAGCTTATACTGACATAACTATTATGTAAGATTCCTTAAAGAAATAGATGTTAATTTGTCTACTTCTTATTGTTTGCTACTTTTTGTTATATTTTTGGAATCTACTGCCCTTTATTTCGATACCCACATGGCCACATCCCATCTTTGTCGTCACGCAGTCGGGTAAAATCAGATCTATTATGTGTCGCTTGAAGGCAAACAAAAATATTTTACACTTAAATACTTTTCTCAAGATTTTAAAAGAAATTGAATCTCGGAGTAAATGGAAAAAGTATTAGCTATTTCATTATGAGGAATCTAATGTATATACTTATTCTTACCTTGGTTTTTAAGACGCCAAGAGGCTTCGCCTAGTACAACACCCAGCAGACAGAAGAGGATGAACAACTTCATTGTTTGAAACTGTTGTAGCTGCAGTAAGTCAACTATGATGGAACCACACGCCAGCGCCAGTATTTATACCCAGTTCCTAAGCTATAATAAGCAGAAAGTAATCGATACTATTGATAAAATATCGGAAACGGGTCAATTTGGCAAATCGATATTACATGCCTACTTAATGAAATAGCATAGGTCATAATATTTATGCCGGCTTTCAATTGCTTTTATTGTGGAGGGCCTTACTCTTCGCAGAAATAAATTATTTTGTTCGTCCTTTTGGCGTGTTCATTAATGAACAAAAAACGAAAGCAATATTAAAAGAACTCTACATTAATACCGTGCTTTCATTCTTAAACACCTCTTTTTAAAGAAGAATTAGCACTGTTTTAGTATCTACATTAATTTGTTAGTAAAACAATGCAGCCGCAATACGATACAGATGCATAGAATTAGAAAATGTTACCGTCATAGTTGCTATGCTCACGCTTTCTTCAGGAGGCACAATGCTGGCTCCGGCAAGGTGAACCTGTATATATAATATGAAAACCTGAAATTTATAATTGTAGTAAAGCTCTACAATCAACACCATGCAGTCAATTTTTTTAGGTTACTTAAAAATACAGTCAGGCAGGGTAATTAACAATAAAAACGTAAAAATAAAAATAAACTAGAAGAAAATTTAATAGATTAATATTGTGTTGAATATTTTGTCCTGCACCGTATTATCGAAGCATTGAAAATTCAATCAAAAACTCAGCAATATCTCTTAATAATTCGCCGCCACGGTTCTAAAATCGGCAATTATAACAATTGCATTATAGTCACGTTATTAATAATTATAATATATATCGGTCAATGCACTCACAACTAATTGACCGGTTCCGTTATTTGTAACACCTTCTTATTGCCATTATAAATACTAAAACATAGCTTGACACGATTAATCAAGTGCAGCTCGTACGATGAAGTTTGTTGTCGTTTTGTTTCTTGTCGCTTCTGCTTTGGCTAAAGACGGAGATGATGGCGATGACGGTTCGCGTCCGTTTGTACATACAAGAGCGCATCATAGCGGTCAACGTAAGTTTGTCTTTTTATGTTATTGCGTGCTTAACAAACAGGCAGATTACCTTATGGTAAGTGGTCAGACCCGGCTATGGACATCTGAAATACCAGAGGTATCGCAAGTGCATTACGTTGCAGAGAGTACACAGCAGTTTCTACAGCGGGCCACTGACATAGGCTTCTCCAATCGCACTCCATATACTCGTAACTATCACCTCGGTTACTTTCATCCATCAGCTTCTAGCCACCCTGCTCGTATCGTCGCTCCGCCTCGCCTGGAGCGTTCTATCGTCTGCCGATCGCAGTCTCCACTCGAGAACACTTGGGCGTCTGCGGTCACCTGTTGTGTGGATATATTTTTAACAATGTTCTTTTTCCCACAGTTGGCCAGGAGTGTAGCGTTGATGCTGATTGCCGCGAAGTCTGCCGCGACACACTGCTGATGATAACACGAAGATGGCCATATGTTACGAGGGCGCCTGTTTCTGTATGGTGTCAAACAAATGAATCTCATCGTCATCATCAGCCATAACTAGAAACTGTATAAAACTTGACTTCACTAGAATTTTGTATAATAAAATGATTATTATATATCTACTTATTTTCAACTTTTTTATCATTTCTGTCTGTCAGTCTGTCAAGACCCTTTTTCTCAGGATCATGTGGAGGTATCAAGTTGGTGTCAATATCAAATATGTAGATCTGCGGTACTTTCGAGCTCAAAATAATAAAAAATTGTGTTAAAAGTCAAGCTTCTCAACGCAATAAAATGAATTAATGCATTTTTGCGACATAATTTTGATAATCACAAATAAATAAAAACCTATATGGTACTTCCCGTTGACATAGAAAAAAGAAATTTGGCAAGAAGCAAAGCGTTTACGCCGTTCGGCTTTTCATACAAACTTTCAAGCCGTTGTTTTTCGAAATGAATTAACCGATTTTAATGAAACTTCATACACATAAGCAGGATACAAAGGTCTAAAATGTTAGCAGAGAACATTTTCGAAATGTCTTATTTAAAAAAAGATAACTGGAGGTCTCTGTTTCTATGGAAACTTTAAAATCGGTCTAATTTGGCTGTAACACAATTTATTTATTTTTTTTGATTGTAACACTTCTGTTACTCCTATGATAAGGTTTATCCAACATTTATTTTTAAACACACACTTTTGAAAGCTATGTGTTCTTAAGCTTCTTCTTCTTTCTTGCTTTCTTCTTTCTTTTTCTTAAGCTTCTCTCCATGAATGTATGATGTTATTCGTTTTTATTTTGCTCATTATTCCATGTTGCTCAATTCTAATCTTACAATGACGTACAATTATTTCTTAGGTATATAGCAGTAAAAAGTAAAAATAATATAACATTATCAGCCTTTAATGTTCCCACTGCTGGAGCACAAGGCCTCCTCTCCGCGGAAGGGAGTGGGCTATATTCTACCACGTGGACCCAGTGCGAGTAGGCGGATGTCATTTGTCTTCAAATTTTTCGTTCTAGGACATGCCGGTTTCTTCACAATATTTTCCTTCAATGTTTTGAGAGCAAAAAAAAAAATACAAATACATTACATACAAAAACAAAACATTTTATTAAACGAATGTGTAAAAAATACACAAAAGAAATAGCAAGTTTTGAAGTAACTACGCACACGCTAACGTGCATAGATCATGGTATTGGAAACAACATGGCTTCATGTGAATGCTCGTTGCAGCCTACAGTAGCACTCTCCTTCAAAGCACATTTCCGAGTCATATAGCACTGGGTTGCAACTTAACTTGCAAAGTGTAGAACAATCCTCGGCGTAGACGCAGCTTCGGCCACGACCATCGCCACCACCATCATCCGTTAGTGAAAATACAAGTTTACGTGAGTAGGACATAGACAGGGCAGGCAGAAGACAGGGTTAGGCTGCGGAGAAGATAGCGAGAGGCCTTCTAACATCTGAATATACCTAATATAAAGTATAACACTACTTTTAAAATAGTAAAATAAGCAAATAATAACTAATAAAAAAAATAACAAATTTAAATCCTAACTTAACTAAAACTATACATAAACTAAAATATAGCGTCGAAAAATTCATCCGCATCGCTGTCGACTGGTAATGTACCCAAGGGACTGGCGGCATTACCATGTTGTATGGCAATACTTAGCCTTTGGCCAAGGTAAAAGCCAGCCCTTGGGTCACGGGAAGTGTCACCCAGCCGTTTCGAAATTTCCTTAAAAAGACCATGAGCCCTCGGACCCCACGGCCCGAGGGTTTCAACCCTAAACGGCTCGAAAATATAATTTCCGATAAGGTTATTATATTTTCGCCGCTTGAGGTTTTCCGCAGCCGCAGCAGCAGCGCCAGCACAGCATGCCGAGCCAGGAAGATGGGATGGCGCAAGAGTATCGACGCACGTTGCGTCCCACACTAAAGGCCTACCCACCTTCCATGGAAATAAAGACATACTCTCCGGTCTCTTGCCATCGTCGCCCTTTGACAGCTGCTATATTTATGCAAATAAAGACAGACAAAATGTTCATAACAATAACTTTTTCAGGCAGTATTTATGATGCAGTTTGTGGCAGTTATTTTAGTTCAATCTCAGATTTGATGCCACCAATTGCTTGAAAAGTGTATATTACCTACATCTTTGTGTGTGTGTGAGGAACATTTGATTGTCTATTAAACACAATTTATTCTATTCTTAGTCTCCGAGACTTTCTGGTATTTATGTGACCCTAGTTCATTGCTCTCGAGTGTATTACGAATGTATAATATTGTCATAAGTTAAAAGCTACCAATCTTAAATAATAATAATATGTACAGACGCCAGCACATCAAGCTACTACAATCTGTAAAATTTCTTATATTTATAACTTTATCGCTAAAGCTTATGGTTCAAAGTTGATTGGGAACATTTGACAGTTTCGGGTAGCTTGATGTGCTGGCGTCTGTACAAGTATATAAAAAGGGAGGGGATAGAATTAATAGGCATCTTTTGTCCGGATCGTTGTCAACAGGATAAGTGCCCTAAAGGCTGGCAGCATTGCCACATTCTTTCTTTTTTCGATTGTTTGTTGTGTTAGATTTTGGAATAGCAAGCCCTTAATTTCGACACCCACATGGTCACACCCTATCCTTGCTGTCACGCTGTCGGGTAAACAGAGATTTCAATCTTTCTCAAAAATTTAAAATAAATGCAATATCGAAGTAAATGAAAAAAATATGTTTTTTCATTATAAGGAATATAAAGTATAATTATAATCTTACCTTGTTTGATAAGAGGCCCATGGTCAAATTCAGCTAGGGCAACACCCAGAAGACAGAAGAGGATGAATAACTTCATTGTTTGAAACTGTTGCAGCTGCAGTAAGTCAACTATGATGGAACCACACGCCAGCGCCGGTGTTTATACCCAGTTCCTCAGCTATAATAAGCGTAAAGTGATCGATAATATTGATAAAATATCGGAAACGGGTCAATTTGGCAAATCGACATTATACTTAGGTATATAAATAGTATAATAATATTATCATCGCTTTTAATTGCTTTTATTGTTGAATTGTATCTAAAATCAGAGAGATTGCTAATTACCAACGATTCTTATTTAAAATGACATCGATTTGCCTAAATTGACCTGTTCCCGATATTTTATCAATACGGTCGAGTATAATATTTTACGTGTGTGCAAAGAAAATGGACATACTGGCGCCTACTTTTGTTTTCTCAATAGTTTGAAAGAGTTACTGTAACCACAACCGTCATTACAAAACAAGGTTTTTTTTAATTTCGAACTGTTTACCGACTACTGTCAAGTTCTTAATTCAAAACTGACAACTTAATACCGTTCTAAGCTATCAATTTTATATTTAAAACTGTATTTAAATCACAGTAACGTTCTTATTAGAAAAACTGGCTCGCTGGCTCTGGAATAACAGTTCAAACAATGAAGTTCTTATTCCTTTCCTGTCTGCTAGGTGACGTCCCAGCTTTTGACATGAACACGGTGTCCACTGCCACTGATAACCAAGATAAGATAATCACTTTAAGATTTTCCGTAATGAAATCATGCTTTCCGTCATGTTCCTCGAGGTTGAGTTTCTTCTCGGCATTTTTTTTAGATGGTGAGTTCGTAGCTGCACCCAACACTGAGACTGTTTACCAGTTTGCAAGACTGCTTGCTTCCAGTTGCTACAATATTCAGTAATGTGCTATGATGGAGATCGCTTTTGCAAGTCGCATTACTTTTTAAGAAAAAAAATTGAAGTCATAAATGCAATGTCCCCGTTCGCGCCTCGCTCAGATAATTGAATAAGCAAACCCAACCGTAACTAGCGAATCACATCACTAGCAAGCGGACCGCACTAGCGCCGGCGCAGCGCAACGGCGACTCACTTCACTTCCTTCCTCCCATCAAACAACAGTCCACAATTATAATTTCAAACTAACCTACGTTTACCTGTGACACCATTGTAATTTTACTTTTTTTCAAATTCAAACGTTCTGTAATTTCATCTGACCCAATTTTCAAACGAAACATAGCCTAAGTACTTATAAATCTTTTGTTTTATCGCGAACAGCCGCCAATGTTTGCGTGATTTAATGATGACAAAACATCACGTCTGTTTGAACCAAAGGGCCCTACCGTACACCCACATTTCGCCAGTTATGTTCATGTCCGATGTTATAGGGGGCGAGCCTATTGCCATCAACCGGGTATACATCCAGACTCCGGGCTGCTACTGAGAAATTCCAGATGGAAAAACCCAATAATATCTACTTTGCCCGATCCGGGAATCGAACCAAGACCTCATGCTCATGTAAGTAGCGCTTGCGAGTACTAGACCAAAGAGGCAGTCTGACGTGTTTTAATCCTCGCACTAAAAACAATTTAGCAAATAATGCGGTCAGAAAACCTGCGTTTAAAATTAAACACTCACAACACAAAAGGACAGTTTACCCCGCACAACAGGGGTGCACACATTTCATTAACCTTTACAGTTTAATCCGCAATCCATCGGATTCATTCGCCTTTTTTCGATAGTCCTTCACAACGTATATCGTTCTGGCAAAGCGGCTGATCAAATCAACCGTTTATTTGTATGGGGGCACTCGGCCGTGGCGGATATCGCGGATATTCTCGCGGATACGCGGATATTTGCGGTGTGCATTCGGAATTTAAATAGCGCGCTTGTGTATATTGGTGTGTTCCACTAATTTGTAGTGTCCTGTTAATTCCGTGACATTTTGGTCACATTAGTTTGTTGTGGTGTTCGAAAATTAGGTTTGCTGTCGACACCGCTGTATTTGTACTTTATATTTATGGGATACTGGAAAAAGCCTATAATTTCCCAGCATTTGGTGAAAATGGGTCAAAGAATAAGAAAGAAATATCCATTTTAATTTCCATCGGAGACTGTAGAATTTTTTTATTGCACAATTTCTAATGTTTTGTTTTAAACTAAAACAACAAAGTAAAACTACGAACAACTATTACTAATGGCTACATGATCTAACCTCATGACTTGTTCCTCATAATCCTTAATCAAATCATCACGAACCAAAATACTAAACAAAAACATCGTACTAACTCTAAACTAAATCCCTTATTAGCAACATCACTAAAATATCCGAAAATTAATCCTCTCGTCACTACGTTCGCTAAATTCGAAAATCCGTATTCCGAAATTTGAAAATTCGTATTCCGAATTTCGTATCGACCGTTGACGGTAGATCGAAATTAACAGGGGATTGGTTGTCCAATCAGGCTGATCGCAGTGTTATTGAGCCTCCACTTAATAATATGCCACAATAGTGTTCACACTTTCTGTTTAGTGCAACGTTGATTGGCAATCAAAAATGTTGTTTGGCTGTTTAATTTGGGCTTTTAAGGGTTATTGAGGTAAATTATGAAATTACATGTTGGATTGTGGTGTGACGATGATTAGCAATTAGGTACGGCAAAATGGTTGAAATGCAAGTTAACTGGCAACAGTACAGTTTAAAATTAGGAAAATGCCATAACATCATGGCTGTTTTCACCAAAGGGTTAGGCAGAGATGACCTATAATACCTACACCCACATTTCACCAGTTATTTTTAAGTCCCTTGTAATAGGGGTGTTGATATCTTTTTACTAAAAGTATTTAACATGATATTTTCTGAACCAAAAAATAATTGAGCTTAGTTTAAACTGCGCTACTAATTACCGCTATGGAAAAGTTCACAACAAAAGCTCAGGTATTTAAATAGTTTTACATTTACCATAATTTTCCTTCCACTATCGGTAACATTGTAACACACAGGGCGATGACAAACTCTTAAAAGAGTAACACAAGTAATTGTTTATGTATTTGCGTAGGTGTGGGGCCATAAAAACCGCGAGTTACGAGCACGCGTCGCTCACACGTCGGCCCTAACAGCGTATTTACGTACCTGAGTTACGAAGGGAAACTGTTCAAAGGATTCGTGTACAGTCGTGGATAAAGTGAGGAAGTTTAAAAAGTCAAATATTGCTATCCTTATGCATTTTTCACGGGTCTCTTGACACAAGTTTAGTATGGTGATGGCTTAATTACTTTGTTTGTTTTCTTATTTTGTTTTATCATACCTTGCGATTGTCTTACAAATTAATTTAATTGATAAGGGACTCCTGCATTATATATACCAAAACTTGCTCTGTTTATAACAACGAATCAGTTCTCCGATCTATAGTTGTATTAAAATGCAGACTTTCTGTAGACGAGTAATGTGACAGATGATTTTTCAATCTATAATCAGAATGAAAAAGTAAAAAAAAATCTCAATTACAATCTCCCCAATATGCATTTATCTTAACAAAATAATCATCGAAGTCTCACCATTTTGTCAAAACAAAACGATACTCAGTTGACACCGCGTCGTAATTGGCTTCATTACATATTCTCGTTAAAGTTATTTGTCGAGCGCTTGTTCACATACCGCGCTTATTTCGTGGCTCCCGACATGTTTATTGCTGACGTATCCTTGTTTTTTTTTTTTAAATAAGATGATATTTTATTACAAAGGTTAATTGGTGTTTTTATTTATTTAATGATTGAGGAATTAATGTTTGAAATGTGATTTTATTTCTTTATGGTTAACCAATCAATCTGCCTAGCTGTTTCCCAACTATTTTGGGGTCAGCTTCCAGCCTAACCAGATGCAGCTGAATACCCGTATTTTAGAAGGAGCGACTGCCTTTAGTGCTAACCATAAGTTATAAATGATATTTATTTCTGTAAATTGGTTCAAAAAACACTTTTACACGTCAAAATTAAATTATGTTTTAAAACTTGATGAGTTCAGTGTGACAGAATTGTGTGGAAAAGGGAGAGGGAGGCCTTTGCCCTGCTGTGGGGCAATACAGCCTAGTTAGATTAGATTAGAGATCGGTGTTTACTAACTGACTACTCTGAGAAGAAAGACCGTAAAAGTCTCTCAGGTCACAGCCTCTCTTATAGTCCAGACAAAATCATGGTCAGGCCATATGAGGACCATAAATGATAAATGATTTATTTTCTGTAAGTAGGTTTGTACAAACACTTTTACACGTCAATCATACATACAGATTAATGTCCGAGATGGTCTTTTGAGGACCGTACCAAAATGAAAGAAATATGTTAAGGTATTAAAGCTCCATAAGTTTGAGATGAGCTCATCTCCAACAACTCAAACTAAAACTCTAGCTAGACGATTACTGACAAATGCGTACACTGGCTGGACAAGAACCACACGGATTTGAGTGCACCTGTCCAGCCAGTGTACGCATTTGTCAGTAACCGTCTAGCTAGAGTTTTAGTTTGAGTTGTTGGAGATGAGCTCATCTCAAACTTATGGAGCTTTAATACCTTAACATATTTCTTTCATTTTGATACGGTTTCCGTAGGAACCAATCGTTTACCATAGTCCGGTTTTCAATAGTGGAAACTGGTCTTCAACTAAATTTAAATTGAGGATTTTGGGTTCGACATTCTTCGTTCATCCAGAAGTATATTGGACACCTTCGTCGGCTCCGGAATCCGGACTCTCAAAGTCCTTGGCACCCATTTATTAATTAATAACGTTCATAATAATTGGAAGGTTATATATCTTAATATTGAAATTTATAATATTTAACTAGCTGCGCCCCGCGGTTTCACCCGCGTAAGTTTCGATTTAGGGGGATGAAAAATAGATGTTGGCCGATTCTCATAGATACCGGATAAGCACAAAAAATTTCATCAAAATCGGTCAAGCCGTTTCGGAGGAGTATGGCAACGAAAACTGTGACACGAGAATTTTATATATTAGATTTGAACTTCTAAACGGAACAGTACTGGGTTTATCTCCAACTCCCCACAACCATAGCTGTATTTGCTGAAATTTTAGCTGGCTGGCAATAGTAGGTTTTAACTGCTCAACGACATAAAGTTAAATAAATATAAAATATATAATTTAAAACACTAAACAGCCGTATAATGCCTTACAATCGAACGTTAAGCGCGGTACACACTCGCAGCATGCGGCTAATGGCGATCTGAGTGGTTTCACGTGTACACCCACCTTAGGCGTGCGGGGCGCCGCTAAATCCCCTACTTTTAGTTTTTTACTAACTTCTGCGTAAAGTGCACATTGTATCGCTCTCTCATAAGAGGATTTTACTGAGCTTCACAGCTTAACTTGGCATGTTAATTTTATTAGGTAATCTGAAAATATTTAGTGATTTTCTGAACTTATAATTAGCGCGGAGTATTTTTAGGGTTGACATAGATCATGAGTCATAATCACAACAAATCAATATACATTGGCTCTTTCAGTTTATTACCCTGTGTGTAAAATAAAACTAAACTACTCGATGTTGTTGAATATTACAAAATCATTGCTGAAAAAATAAACTGTCGGAGGAGACAAAATACACACAGTTCGAAATCTAGAGGCATTACCTTTTCTTTCTCGGGTAAACCAAGCAAAAAGAACAGCGGCGGGGTAATAGTGTATCGTACTCTCAGGGGTAATGACTTTAATTTTGACAGTTCAACAATATTCATTGCGTTATTTACGTTGTTGAACAGGCACATTATGAAGCAATGGATTAGCAATATCCTTCAAAATAATTCAGATTTTGATCGATAGTGTGTTAAGTACGCAATTAGTGTGCAGGTTTTAATCTATACTGAATGATATGAATCCCTTGAGTGCGAATTGCCTTATTATACAGGTTGAAATTGAATACATGCGACAAATCGAAATGGGAGATTGTACTCATCATTATGAACAACTTTTTCGCGATTTCAGGTTTGGTCCCATAGTAAAAGTTGTTCATAATGATGAGTACAATCTCCCATTTCGATTTGTCGCATGTTTTCAATTTCACCCTGTATACCCAAGACCACACATTGACACATCTCCATAGAAATAACAAATTATTCAAATAAAAAAACAATATAATTTTGAAGCAGCTATTTACTGTTTCTTTATAGTTATTCCGATCTATAAAACTGGTTTATATTTTTTATGTCACTCACTACTTATAAAAACAGTAAAGTCGGTTTGCCTGTTGGTCATAATTATAATTTTTATCAATAGTTTTTACAGGAAGTTGTTAAATGTTTGGTACGTTGTGTTCTCACGTTATTTAGTTAATAAAAAAAAGTTTTACGATTGTGTTGTTATGTGAGTGTGATTGTGTTGTGTTAGAAATAAGTTATCACGAGGAACGATTGTGCAACTTTATTTTAATGTTATTATTTTCTAAAATTGATTAGCGAAAGGAAAAGAAATCAATCTACTATGTTGGGGTCGGCTTCCAGTCTAACCAGATGCAGCTGATTACCATGGAGCGACTGCCTATCTGACCTCCACAACCCAGTTACTGGGTAACACGATACTTCTTGGTAAGACTGGTTAGCAGACTTTAGGGATTCTGACTACCCGTAACGACTGTCACTCGTCGATCCAGGAACCGGCCGTCGACCCGTGCGGCTGTTATTATTTAGCCATGAAAGAGAAAGAAATGTAAACTAGTACTTTAAATAGATTATTTACATAGTTTTTCATTTATTCTGAACTTTTATGTTATTGGTATTGATGAAGAAGGAAAGATAAAAAAATAAATAAAGGAAAAACGAAAGAACGAAGGTTTATTTATTTTCAGGATTTTTTTTAGGTCATCAACAACAAACCTTTTTTTACTCGATTTATAATTTAAAAAAATACCACCAGTACAAATGTGTCGTGAATAACTAAATGGTGCGTTCATGACAGACCTGTCTACCCCAATTATATTACACAGGAGATGAAAGCTCTCATAAACGTGTAATTACCGGGACGAATCGCGAACGCGAACATTGTAATATGTTATGTGGGACGAGACTAGACAGTTTTTTCATATTTTTAAATAATAAAAAGTGTAATAATATTCTATTTTTATGTGAGTCTTCTCATTGTTTTATATATTTTATTATTTATTTTGGAGTAGATACACAGCTGTGTAAAAAAATATTTCAGTTAGTTACTCAAATATTTGTTCTCTGTCATTTCTACGATTTTCTCTGTTAAATTCAGTAAAAGTTAGCAAATAGGTATGTGTTGCTGTGCACTATTTACTTTTATAGTGGTTTGCAAATATTCATTCGACGTAAATTAATCTAACAAAGAGTTTTATTTTTGGGAAATCACAAGACTGTTGGATGCCTGGCTGACTAGATACCTACCTACTAAAAGAAAAACATATATATGTAACTTATTTATTTAAAAAACTTAATGCACAGGTAAAAAAAACTATGTACAAAGTTGAACCCAATGCTTGAGACATTTTCTACCTGTCAACCTTATTTTACAGAAAAATCCAACATAATCGGGGTCGAAGTTTTTATAACAGATTTTTTTTTAAATTCTATTCTAGTTAATTTACACCATATTCTAAAATCCTGAACCAAACTCAAAACCTTAGGTGTACGAAACTACATAAATCACACTAGCAAATGACGCCGGTTTGCCCTGCGCCTATACATCACGCTCTGTTCAGGACTGCACTACATATTTTATATTATAATATATAATTTATATGCATATTTTATGGCCCCAAAGATTTACTGGCGTTTTAGAAGGTTGTAGGTTTAATACCACTATACCGGCTTTTTGTTTAGTGCAGTTTGATAGCGCTTTTAGATTGCTGGAGAGTAAATCCACCTCGGAATACAAGGCAAATTCAGATGATAACATATTGGTTAGCTTAGCAAATATTTATTTTACTTCGATGGTCCTAGTTTATCATTTGTGACTTCAAGTGACAGCTATGTGAACAGAACCCAGCATTGCATAAATATTTAAGTTGTCACGCCCTTTATTTAGCTAATAAGTTTTTTTTTACATTTTTAGTTATTATTTTTTGCTTGAGTAAGTATAGTTTTTATTGTAGTTGATGGTTAGCTGACATAAGGCAAATAATTTAATTTAATGTTCTGTGTCTCGTAATGTTAATTGCTTTGCTTACCTAATATTGTATAGAATCAAGAATTTTCTAACTGAAGTGAGAGCTGTGCTGCTGGGGAGTTTGTTGCGCCACTTCTTCCCAGCGTAAACGTTTTGGGGGACTGTCTTATGTAATTTTGACGTTCGAAAAGTGTTGATTCTCAGCCAAATTTAAATAAATAACTTTTGACTTAGATACTGATAATATACTGGCACAGGAGCGTGAAGATTGGTACAAGAACAGTGAGGCCTGTGCCCAGCGGTGGCTGAAGTCAGGCTGTGGATGGTGATGACGATATCAGACAATGGTTGCGTTACTCTAATGTGTAAGACAAATGTGATGGTTTGAGTTTAGTTTCATTGAGGCTTATTTTGCCCTTTTATATTTTACTAGTTTCTGCCCGTTACTTCGTCCTCGTGAAATTTCACCCTCCCCCCATCCACCCTCTCAGGGGTGGAATTTCGAAAAATCCTTTCATAGTGGATACCCAATCTTCACAATGAACACACCCTCCAAATTTAATGTCTCTAGGACCAGTGGTTTAGGCCGTTGATATAACAGTCAGTCAGTCAGGACTTCGAATTTTATATATTATACATATAGATATTTGTATAGATTAATTTCTGACATGCTTGCTTCGCTAGTTTTAATAATGTTTATGTTATGTGTTCAATAATTTTATTAAAAAAAAAACACCTAGCACATCAAAAAGTTTTATTTCCAGCAGCTAGTACAACACCTTCATATATTCCTGTCTGCAAATCATAAGAAAAACACATAAATAAATACAAGCGTAGGCGCACCTTGTCATTGAATCATACAAGCTAAACTTAAAACCTTTCAAGCAACATCACTTAAGGGAAAGTGCACACATAACCATAAAATCACAAACGCACGAGCGACTGAACGCGTGCGATTCGAGTGCGACAAGCTGCTCAATTAGAGTCGGGCGCATTAGCAACGTAGCGTCTTCTTAATGAACTTCCTAGGTGTTGAGAGCTAAATATAATCGCTTTTCGTTGTCGCGAGCTCGTGCGTTTTGTGCGTGATAGTGTGGCATGGGCTCTAGATTATCTATTAAATGAAAATGGAAGTGAGGGGTATTCAATAGGTTTTAGAGACTGTGAAAATTGGGTCAGGTTGCGTTGACAACCCGAAAAATAGGTCTAAATGTTTTATGGTTATGTGTTGCCATTTCATTGGCATCATAATATACATAGCCACCAATTTGGGACACAGCAATAAAGCGCGGTGGTAAAAAAATTGTGGTAGCTGCAATTACTGATACGGTGAAGGTGTGGCTGATGGAACAATCTTATGATGAAACAGAAAAATTGCTTCTCACCCTATCCTAAACAACTTGAGACACATATACTCGTATAAGCCACATATCCATACACACACACACACACACACACACACACACACCCACACACACACAAAAGAGTCCTTAAAATCAACCTGTAGACTACGTATATAATATGTTTGAATAAAATGAAATTTGGCGATGTTTACCTCCAAATATGTTTGGAACTAAACATCGCCATTTGAGAACTATGAAAATTGACATGTGACACTTTAGGGTTTCATATTACTTGACATTTTTTGCTTGTATAAGTATGTATGTAGTATATATGGATAAGGGTATCCATATATACTACATTTATTGTGCGCAGAAACTTAAAAAAAATATTAAAATGGCGGCGGGTCGGATATGGCAAAGTTTCGAACCCCTTTCAATAAAATACATGAAAGTTGGGTTTTTGCGAATTCCATAAATTTTTGCCTAGAATTTATGGGGTGCTTAATATTGTTGCAAATGGACTTTCATGTCGTGAAAGGAATACGTCAAGTTACAAGTCATCCTGTATAAACAAAGTCCACTTCTACACTATCCCACCGACATTCACATAGTGCATCGCAGGAGTCAGATTGCGTTCCGCACGCCAACAGCAACAGGGAAGTAGCGTTGTGTTCATCGTGTACATAGCGCCGCGGTGGCAGGCAGCGCGCGAGCACATGATATGCGCAAGCGACGCGACTTGTGTTGCAACGTGTACTGTTTCATTAAATTGATGTATCGGTAACAGTAAGATAGATTTTGATTATTTATGGTGTAATCATTTTCATTACTTATTATCTGATTAATTTGGTTTTAAGGTGGTAATTTTTAGGGTTCTGTGCCCAAAGGATGCCAACGGAACCCTATTACAAATCCTCCGATGTCCGTTCGGCCGTCTGTCATGGGGCTGTATCTTTTGGACTGTAATGGATAAATATTGTACAGTGCTACAGAACCCATCGTTTGCGAGTGCGACTCGCACTTGGGCGCATTTTTTAATCGGCTTTTCTTTTCCAACCACGTATGTACTAATAATAAAAAAAGTGGCTGAGAAACATAATTACATGAATTTCAATGTGATATAATAAAACGGCAACCTAATAATCACATCAAGGAGTAGAAATAATGGAAAACGAAAACCAAGAAGTTTTCAAACTTTTTGTTTCGCTCTCAAAAGTCTCATACAACTTCACTAGATACTTTTGACCTCCTTCCACATCAGAGCAAATATTGTAGGTACACAAACAACTTAAGTAGAACAACTATGCGACAAACAGTAGGTTAAATTTCACATTCCAATAACAGCATAACACAAATCGAATTACAACGCCATAATACTCGAACTAATATTTGTATTTGTAGGTTAAACAGTTGAATGCAATACAAAACAATGATGGCGGCATACGCAGGCAGTGTCGTAAATACCTGCCGTTTATTGGTGCTGCCTTGTGACTGGACAGTCCACTGGGGCTAGTACTGGAATAGAAACCATACCCTTGCACTGATGGGACTGAAACTTAGGTATCTACACCCGGTCCGCACTAAGAATTGTCACATCGCAACAAGGTCGCAACACAATTTTTTATAATATTATTTATCAAGATTTGGTCGATTTGGTTTATATATAAATAATGCAAAAACTAAGAATGCAGATACAAAGTTGCCTAACTTTTTAGATAGGACAACTGTAGCGCGGGTTAACTGACCTCAGTATGTAATTAAAGATATTTGTTACAAACATATTGTATTAAATAGTTGCCGTAACTTTTTTTTTAATAAATTTGAATGCTGAGTCCATGTACATTATTGAGTTTCATGACGTAATTTGCAACATCCCATTGAGTTAGCTGATGTCATAATTATGTCAAAATATTGTCAAGCAGAGTGGTTAATCATTTACTACTTAATCACACATGTGACCATTCGTAAATTACCCTAGGCAGATAAAATTTTGATAATGTTGAAATTAGTGTTTAGGGTGGCTGATAAGAATTAGATTTCGCATTCCCCTACACTTGCACACTACTTTCTTAACTCACTCTGCTGGCCACAAATTAAGTGTGAACGCAGCACACCTTTACATCATAAATAGCGCGGCTATTACCAACAGTTGTCGGTAATGTGGCCGCGCCGACATTAAACGCGCGGATATTGTGTCTGTCTGCAAGCATCTGAATGTTTGTAGCACCTGATCGTATGGGTAATGCCGTAAAATTAGCTTTTATAAAGGTCTAGGAGGAAGCTGACAATGTATTGGTCGGATTCCATTCATATTACGGAGGTATTTAGTGTGAAACTTCTACTGCAATCGAAATAATATTTTACAGGGCAGCGGGAACTTTGAAAAGTCATGTTGCAATGGCCGAAATTATCTGCATTTCTTGCCTAGGTCCCACAGTTTTTTTTTAAACGAGAGACACATGATTTGCCTTTGTTCGGAGACTGTTGTTTTCCAAAGCCAGTAAACTATAACCCTAAATAGTTTATGTCTAGCGATCATATTAAAAGCGCATCAAGTAGGACTCTTTCATAGGAAATTCATAGCTAGAAAATTCATAACATTTATATTATTTGTTTTATTTTATTAAGTGAATTGTTTATGATTTTATGTATTTTATTTTCTCTTTTACTATTACACACGCTGTCTACATCTCTTTCCTATCGCAGGTTCGCAGGTATGCTGGAAGAGATTTATTTCTTTTCGTTCTGAACTTACTTATGCATTACCTTTGTGCCTTTTTTTCTGCTCTTGTCTGTTTACATATGTGTGTACATAAAAGATTAAATAAATCAATTAATTTCCTTCATAACACTATTACGGCAGCATACCTTTACGACGCAAACTACGTGCCTGTACCGCGCGGCCATTACGAACAGTTGCCTGTACTGTGGCGCGCTGTCATAACGCGCTTATTGTCTGAGGACACATCCCGGTGTTTGTCGCACCTGACTAGTTCGTTCATTAGTTGGAGGTGGGGTGCTAAACTGTTTGTTACAATTTCTGTGTGGAACTGAAGAGGTGTGATAATGCTACCTACTGATGTTTTTGAATAGTTACTGGAAAAGACCAGCAGGTTAATTGCACACTAGCAGCAGCGGCTTTTATTTTGCCAGCTCTACAACATTCATTGCGTTATTTACTTTGTTGACCAGACAGATATATGGACATAACTATGAAGCAATGGATTATCAATATTCTTTAAAAAATTCAGATTATTATTGAAACTGTGGTACGCAATTAGGGTGCAATTAAATAAAACATAATTTATACCGTGTTTAGCAGAGAGAGAGAGAGACTCCCTGAGAGCAGTGGTGGCTACGTGTTACGTGTTGTAGGTCGTGGGTTCAAACCCAGGTAGGCGCTTTACTTAGTTTAAAAATTTTTTTTCACCACTACTCTGGAAACGGCAAAGGAAAGCATCGTGAGGAAACCGGCATGTCCAAGAAACAAAAAAAGACATCCACACATGGCCGGCGTGGTAGATTATAGCCCACTCCCTCTCACAGAGAGGAGGCCTGTGTCCCAGCAGTGGGAACATTATAGGCTGATGATGCAAGACTCCTGTGATTTCGTTAATATTTTCTTTTTGGCTCAGTTAATACGCAAGGCAGTCAGTAGTCCTATTCTGTAAAAATCTCACCGTGATAACTCAGGTGAAGTGAGCTTAAAGTGAGCTGTCATTAGTATCAATCCCTGTAGCATATCATCAGTTGGAATGACAGGTCACTTCACCTATCTTCTCACGGTGAGATTCTAACAGAATCGATCGGCTGTACCGGACAGTGCCTTACGTATTATATTCTTATCGCAGCCTCGTCGGATCACACAGTAGGTACCTATTTGCTAAGATCAAACTTCTAAAGCTTGTTAAGGAACCATTACTATCAATCAGTAGCTAAACGTCTTATCGGTACAACCGATATTATTTCTGTGATATTCATATAAGCTTGACCGTAAAAAGAACTAAAGATGAAATATTTTTGAACATAGGAAATGATCAAAAACAGAAAAAATTACCCTAACCTTTCATGATACCAGAGGAGAGTATGATACAATGTAGCAATGATCAATCGACTATTGTAACCAACCTAAAAAAAGTCCCCAATAGAGCATGTCCCCAAATAGGCTACAATAACCACCTGCTGTACATTGGTTCGCGATATCTAACGAGTGACATCCCTAAGCCTTGGTATTGTAGTGCTGCGACATACTATTAGTAACTATTAGGGCTGATCCCGTTTGAGCCGCGTAATGAAGACTAATCGACAATTAAATCAACAGGTTAGCTAGTTAGCACGGCTTAGGCTTTGCGAGTGAGGATTTAAAGGTGCTAGCAGTGTGAGGAGGGATGTGTGTGTGTTGCTTGATGGGGCTGAGAAGGAATCTATAAATCTATAGAGGTAAGGTATCATTGCACAATAGGAAGGAGGCCTATTCTACTCAACAGTGGGTGGAATGACAAAGCTACCGATGATGAGGATGATGAAGGTATTTTTAACTTAGGAGTTTTCTCTCAATCGGTTCCATATACGAATTATGTTATAGCCTTCGCAAGTTTTAAAGCTGTATGTTCTTATTTTATTCTTCCGAAAATTTGGTTTGCTGGTAGAAACTAGCCATCGAAAATAGGGCTCTTCCATGACTGTTTTAGTAGGTACTTAATAATAGATCGTATATGAGAACTAGCCAAGTCAAACCTTAGGCTTCAATTTATTATCCTAAGTTTTAAGAAGAAATAATATTTTAAGTTTTTATAAAATATTTTATGTTGTCATAAACAAATTTCAGGACTGACCATTGAACTTGGCACCCATTTAGATCTCACTTCTTTTGTCGTTGAAGTCAACAACCAAGGCATATATTATCATAATATTGAACTTTCTCATTTCACATTTATGTTTTTGATGGAATTTTCATTTACATCATTCTGTTACAATTACAATCCTGACAATTCTAAGATATATTTTAACAAATTTTTTGTCAATTTTCAAATCAACACCAAGTTGATGTAAAAATAGAGGGCTATGTAGGTAACCATATTATATATTGATCTTAATAGTCCCTAGATCACTAAACCAACTTTATAAATCACGCCCAGCAAACACTTAATACTTTTATTGCACTTCGCGTGCGCTTAAATGAGTTAAAATTAAATGCTATTCCAATGTGATATACGATCATTACCTGACATTTGTCCTATCTGCTAATACCACGTCTAATACTGTAACAACCGCCACTGAAACATTGTAG
The DNA here is from genome assembly GCA_963669345.1 of Gortyna flavago. Classification (NCBI taxonomy): domain Eukaryota; kingdom Metazoa; phylum Arthropoda; class Insecta; order Lepidoptera; family Noctuidae; genus Gortyna; species Gortyna flavago. Next base: position 19,236,340 of record OY770133.1, read on the forward strand.
TCGGCGGGATATTAATTATGTTCTTAATAGCTTGAAATATTAGAGTAATGTGCCAGGACGAGGTACTCATGTTTACTGGTATTACTGGAATCGCTTATTTAACTTGTGCTAGATTCTTAAGAGGATCCGGTGATGTAATCTGAAGATAGTTCTCAAGTGGATCAATAAAATTAATATTGTAGTAGTAACACATTACTAAAGTAGATTTTTGGGCAATTGCTATTATTAGTTTCGATTAAATCAAATATCACAGTGTTAAATACATCCACAGTAGGTACATAGATAATAAAAAAAATTATAATTGAAGAAAAAACCTGATTACCCGATTTATTTATTTAAAGTGTGTTAAAGAATCAACATTATGTAAATAATGATTATGTAGTTTTATTCCTTTATCTTGTTCAGACTAGGCTTTGCATATGAAAAACTCCTCAGAAAAACTGTATGTTGTGCTATGACGTCATGGTTTCAGGTCACTTTTACTTTTATTTTCCATTCTGTTTCAAACCAAACAAACCCATCTGTGTTAATATTAAAATAAACTAAACAAAACCAAAAGCCACACATCCGAAACTTGTTCATACAACATCGTTTAAGAGTATTTTAACAAAATATCTGAAGCGAAATAATAAACCGCGCACGTCACCTCAAGATAAAAGGGATTAGCGCACTTGTGAAGCAGGTTGTCTTAACTTCCACAATACCAACATACACCCTACCATCAGTCAGAACTTTATTTTAAATGAAGTAAGGGTGATTGTGGCTTGGTAGAACAGCACCAAGACTTTGCAGGAAATAATCAGTGTGTTATTGCAAGTGTAGGTGAATCTTTGTATAATTTCATTTCGCGACAACCCTAATGTGTTGTGGTGTGGTATTGTCGATGAATTATTATAAAAATTTTAATGAATGACTTTTGGGTTAGAAAACAGTCTGTTGGCTATCAATCTTCTTGATATTTATTTGTAAATGTCTCTTAGTCTTGAACAACCTCGTCATCGAACTTTTTTGGCATATGACATTCACTGTTTTTCTAAGCATAGGCCACTCCTTTATACTTTCGTAACAAGATTTTAGAACGTTCTTGTTAGCATGGTTTAAAACTTACCGAAACACATGGTATTCAAATCATGATGTGAAAGCACATTAAACTAATATTCGTAAAAAAAACATTATATTAACTAGAGCCAAACGCTATACTTACACGACAAATGTTTCACAAAAGTAACAAATCATATAGAATCTATCGACAACCTCAAACCACATTCGCCCACCACTACCCCAACTTCATCAACAGTTAATAATAAGGGGTATAAGTGCAAATTTTAAGTGGCTCGCAGTTGAACCGAGTTACCCCTTTATGACGCAGATACAGCAGGTGAAGTTACAATGTGTGATGATAAGGTTTCTTAGCAATGGCTTACTTTGTTTACTTGATTACCTTGTGCGTTGGAGAGAGGAGATAACATGAGATTACCGGGAATTGTTCGCGTCTTTCCCCTGTGTGCCATTTGGTTAAGAAAATAGTCTGAAGTGTGAATGCATGACTTGCATCACTTAGCTGATTTTTCAATATTTTATTTTTCGATTGTTGTTTTGTTCAGGACACTTCTAACGCGTACCGAGTGTCCATGGAGTTTCTTGCCCGTTCTTCTCCATAGGTACCTACGCTTTGGAATCGGCAACTAGCTTCATATTTTCTGACTGACCGACTTCTTGACAATCAAAAGTGCCTGTAAATGGTTTAATTGAAATAAATGCTTTGAGTTTGAGTTTGCAACTTACCTATTTTTTTTGAAGGGGAAGTGCCTCGATGTCCTTCGTTTTTTTACAATTTGCAGGTCAGTGTTTTATTGAATATTTATTAAAATGTGAGTTGCGTGGGCTACCAAAATACATCGCATCATTCGCATCCTCCTTAAATATATAAATAACAGTGAGTGGATTGATGTTAAATTCTGGCTAATCATAGGCGCTGGGCATGGGTCTTATGTCATTGTCACTTCCGCTACGGTCGAATTTTCATATTTAGGTGGGTACTTTTTCTTTCCCTTTTATTCTTTTTAGCGTGTCGATGACAAAAATAACACGAAAAAATAATATCCTTAAAGTTTGGCCTAAAATTCAGCAACGAAAGCAGCGTTTGCTGACGTACAAGGCTTCAAGTGTGCAAGTAACAGGGGCATGCGGCGCAAGATTTAATTTTTATGTGAGTGAAGTTTTGATTTAACCAAAAGTAAGTCTGATATCAACTCATTTCTAAATGTTTGCATTCCTAAAACATACACAAACCCAAAAATATCTAAATTCAACTCATAATCTCAACAGATTCCAAAAACATATCAAAATAAATTCCGTATATTATCGACCTACATAAAAATATGTGTAATAAAAGTTTATCCGTCGAACTAAACAGTTGGTTTAGCGTTAAAATAGCGCATATAAAAATACACGTACGCCCAGGTAATGGTGATTGCGACCGAATTGCGGCGCGCGCGTAGCCGACGTGGAACACATGGCCCGAACGTTTACGTGAACTACTACGAACAGGTGGTCTTGATTTTAGATCCAACACTCATCATTATATACACTAAACTTATGCTTTTCTTTGTAATAATTTCTTTCTAAATGATTGTGCTAATCCAATTACTTAGTTTTTCAGCACCGCTTTACCCTTTTCTTAATGTTTCGCTTCCACATTTATTATGTTCACATTACTACGGATACATGCTACATTTTAGTAGACGATGAATCAAATTCTTCATGTGTTTTCAGTTTCATTTACAGTGACAACTTTATTTCCCGTGTTAAAAACATACTGTAATTCAGTGACCAAAGCCGGTGTAATAAAATCAATTCGTCTTAAAGTATCAAACCTATTCCGTCCTGCTACGCATGTCGATCAAGCGCAAACGCATCAAACATTTCAGTGGAACCAACAGGTAATTTACAGCTGCGTGCGCGCCGATACCAGTGTATGTTTATTTTCGTTCATACTATTTATTTCGCTGCTCGCCTAACGATGATTAGATTTTATTATTACTACCATCCGATCTTTAATGGCGATTCACCACCTGGTTTCACGTGGGCGTGATTTTGTAGGATTAATTAGTTTTCTCAATCAAATCTGGTTGGTGTTTAAAAAAAAAAAACAGAAAATTTATAAAAGTTTGCCTGATTTTCACGAAGGTCTTTTACTGAGGCTTCACTTTCACAACACATAATCTAATCCGGAAATAATTATTTTCCAAAAGTTTCCTTGCAACCACGACTCGTGTGTTATAACTTTTCCTTAAAATGAACTCAGCAGTTTTCAATACTTTGATCTTATACTATATTTTTATCTTTTTTGGATATTTTTCACCTGTTTTTTTTTAAATTTCCTGCATTAAAAGTGTTACTTTCTTTAACTATTATAGTAATTTGTTCGAACGTAAGAGAAATGGGCCGAGGACCATGTTAATTTACTGTTTGATTTGCAACAATTCGAGAATATAACTTCTCCCGACCACTTACCGCTATTCCAGTCCGCATTACCACAATAGTAACAGAAACAGTCGTATTTCAACTTGATCCAGATCCACATACAGTTAATTTAGCGTTCACCTTTTCAAAACAATTTAGCGGCGATAAATCGTTAGCACCTCGTGCTGTCGTCGCGTGTACGGCGCGCGGTCGTTGCGTTCCCGTTGCGTGCCCGCGGCGTACCCGTCACGTAGGCGGCGCGTCGCCGGCGCGCCGACGTGCTGCGCGGTCCTCACCGCCCGCCTACAATTCTTTGTGTGAGGTGTGAATGATGGGTGTCCGATCTTGTTTATATTGGTGATTGAGCTAATTTGTTTACGAATGATGTCCTTTGTACTGGATTGTGCTGTAGATAGGGATTAGGTGTTATCACAATTTTGGATTTAGACAGTTATTCTGAATCTTTCATACATTTTCACGCTAAGTATGTATAAACGTAAGATTTTTTCTTCTTCACAAGTCTGCAAATTTTTAGGGTAGAACAACTCCTAGACTCACATGGGATTTTTTTTTCATTTGTTAGTTTTAAATGTTCCTTTTTTATTATTTGTTTCCTGTGCGTGTCCCAAATAAGATATTTTTCTGTCACTATCTACCTTTTTGGCAGATGTCACCATAATAGCTGGCATTAGAAGGCATTAGGCATATTAGAAGAGGTGCAGGGAAATATAGATTCGTTTTGATCGAAGATGACCGATTACGTTTTAGGACACGTCAGACCTCACGGCAAGTTTTATAACTTCGGACTGGGTAACTGTACCTACATATTAGTACACGAAAGGTCCGCGTTACGGTATCCACAAAGAAACTTTGGAATTTAAAGAGCAGTCGTAAAGTACCAAGTTTGATGTTTAGGTCAAGCAATGTGTTATTCAGATTTTTTTACTTTTGGTTTCAAAATACTTATTTAAAATCCACAATATTATTAGCCGTAAACGGCGAAATCGTTGTCTTACGTCCAACTATTCTTTTCATCGCGTAAATTTACGTACAGTCTCGTACAGTCTCGTACCTTTCGCACACATTATTATAATTCCTACAGCTGTGAGACATTATTTTAAAATAATATTGTTTACTCTCCACGGAGCGTTTCTCACGTTTGCGTTCCCCGTTTATATTCGCTTGCCGTGTTTTGAATACATTTACCTCGCGTATTTGTATACTGCTGTTAACATAAACATATCGGATTAAATTAATAGTTGTTATCAAATAAACATGGCGGGAATAATAGTTGTTATCAAATAAACATGGCGGGAATAATAGTTGTTATCAAATAAACATGGCGGGAATAATTGGAGGACCTTTGATCAGACTAGTGTGCTAATGGAGCGTTATGAAGTGCCACGGCAGCCAATCAAATTCGTACGATACAAGCTGCCCGACCGGATGTCTCGTCGGCAAAAATTACGAACTTACATCCCCTATTTAACCCCTTTCAGGGATGAATTTTCAGAAATCCTTCCTCATTGAACACTTTCATTATACAGGGTGGTTTTAAATTGGCTAGATACCTAGCTAGCCACTCTGGGGTAATAAGACTAAACTTAAATTAATATGTTGTCTGTGGCGCGATTACAATGATCCATAAGAGGAGTCTGAAAGTGGCACCGGTAACTGAAAAGTTGTGTGGAAATCGGTTGTCATGGTATGGGCATGTGATACGGAAGAATGAAGCTGTCGTGAGGAAAGTTTTCAGTATTGATGTCGATGGCCATAAGAGTAGGGGAAGACCAAAGAAACGATGGATGGACTGTGTGAATATGATTAGAAAGGGGGTGACTACCGAGATGACGACTAATAGAGAAGTATGGAAGAAAAAGACATGATTTTTATTTATTTATTTTGTAAGTAGGTTTGCACAAACACTTTTACACGTCAATCATATTTTTTATGTTGTCATGTTGTTCCGACCCCAAATAAATTGGAATAAGAGATGGAGAATGATCATTACAATGATGCAATCAACGATAGGTACAATGACTGAACCACAAAGCAGATCACAACTCTACCTATTCTATTATTCAGTGATAAAGGAAGGTAGGTAAGAACACAATTATAATATTAATCATTATCAACGGAAATGGAAATCCGACATGATTGCTATTGCGCATGGGTATTCCCTGTGTAGGTACCGCCACATTTATAAGGTTAAAATGACAGCAGCCGGCACTGAAATAGATAGGCATACCGGTTCGCAAATATTGAGTTAAAACAAAACCATCTTATATACCTACCTCAATACAACTTCATACATTATCGCTCAATAACAGCAGCATTTTGGATTTCTTCAGAATCCTATAGGGTAGGTAGGGGAAGGTTTGTTGCTCATAGAATGTTAGTAGTGGACCCTGCAAGTCAATCACAATCTGAATCATTTTGAAGGTTATTGATAATCCATTGCTTCATATGTTCGAAAAATTTGCCTGCTCAACAACTTAAATAACGCAATGAATGTTGTTATACTGTCAAAATGAAAGCCAATTGCTACATAATTATTCCGCTGGTTTCCATTAAGACTATCACTATTTTCGATACCCTTTAGTTTTAAAACAAGCTCTTCTCACCATCAAAATATAAAGTTTTTCAAATAAAATAGTAAAAAACAAAAAAATATGTGAGTATATTTGAGTACACACGGCTACACATCAAGCTATACATATCCAGTATAAGTAAGCTGACTTTTGATTGTACGAAAAACTTATACAATGCCAGGTCAGCTAAAACTGGAAATGTATAGCTTGATGTGTATCCGTGTGTAGAATAAATAAAAAAAAAATGGTTGCCAGAAATACACAACCACACCGTACTGCATTAATTCCCTGGAAACCCGTCCAAAATCGTAATAAAATCGCTACAAATAATTTATACAAAATAGATCAAAATTCGTGGTTCACGGTGAATAAAGTCCCCAAGATAGAACAAATTAATACTTGATAACACAATTAATTTGATGCTCGGGTTGGCGGCGGTGCTGGTGTCGGCAAGTAGCGAGGGCAATTTATTGAGATTTATTTTATTTTCACACAATCTTTTTCAAAATTAATTTGGCCATTAGATGATCTCTGGGTAGTAGTATCGTAATAATAATCATGGTGTTATTTTTTGTTTTTAAAGAAATTTTTGAATACGTAATTAAACCGGATTATCTAAATAGAAGGCCTTTTTTAAATCCGAAATCAATGATAAATTTGTTATTATTTAGGTCACGGAGGAAAACTAATTCGACGAAATTATTTCGTAAAATTACCTAAGTAGTAGATAGCAGTAAAAACGACGTAACCTCTCTGAGTTTTCTGACTGTAACAATTTAAATAAAATATGGTCCTAAAAGTTTTCTTCACTTCAACCCCGCTAATCGCTGCCACTACCACCTCACCACAATACTCGTAAAATTTTCAATTTGCCCGCTAAAGTTTCACCTGATAAACGTGAACTTAGGTGCGTTAAAAGGAAAAGTATTCCTCCGATAAGACGCCAGCGGTCCGTGTAATTACTGCTGACTGCGGGGCTGCTATCGTAAGGTTTGTAATTTACTTACTGGGAATTAGCTGCTATCTGATCCGAGTTACCGTAAAATGTAGGGAAGTATTACGTGCTTTAGAGGGTTACCTCAGCCACATGATATGCTGTACGAGAATCTAGAAGCAGTACTTGCTTATAATGATATTATAAGCAAGTCTCAGAAGTTTTTGGAGGAAAGACATACTTTTAAGGTCTTGGTAATGTCACAAGTATTCCGTGCTGCAGTAATGATTGGTAAAGGGATTGTAAGCTGAACATGAGCATTAGGAGTTTTTAAAATCTGTCATCTGGCCTTATCGTCACTTACATAAGGTCAAAATTTATAATTGGAGAAGTATAATGATCCGTTTATTGCCCGTGGTCTCTGACATCAATCCGCCTTTCTATGATCTATGAAGTTAGCTTATCTTGTTATACCAACCAATTATTGTCTCACTGTAGGGATAAGGCCTCTTCTCATACAGAGAAGGCACTAGCGTTGATCACCACGCCTAGCGCCTGCTCAAGACGGGTTCGCGATTCCACACCTACCATATTAACTGTAAGTCCAGGTTCTCTCGTGATGTTTTCCTTCACCGATGTCAGTCACATTAGATGTTTACATTCGGTGAGTCAACTGAATCTCAAACAGCATCCATTCCCAGTCTAAATAAAATCTCTACATCTCTGACGAAGGAAACGTCCATTTCTTTTTATAAGCTTTAAAGGTAAAACAAAAGGCATTTACACTTTAAGTGTATCCAGGTGCATGACGACCGAAATACCGAGAAATGCTCTGAACAAAAATGTGGTTATTTATACATGCACCTTTCAGCTGCGGCTTCGAACAATGGTAGGAACAAACCTTTTAATATTATTCGCTTATTTCCGAGTTAAGCCTGGTTTCATAAGCCCGCTTGTAAAACAATAAGTTTAAAATCCAGATAATAACTACGTAAGTGATTGTTTTCAATTTTCAAATAGTTTTCAAAAGTACGAAGAAAAATATTTCATTTGTAATCGGCAACACGCAATGAAAGTCACTGCATAGTGTCCATTGCTCGTTTCTTCTTTGTTAGAGAAGAGGCCAAACTCTGTCTTGGAAAGATTATTATCAGCCGCCTCCATCTTATTGGATTTTGACGGTGAAAGAATAAATGTGGCAAGCAGATAATCGAAGACTACCATCACTAAACGCGATTCTTCAGCAAAGTTACCAACTTTCAGTTGGCTTTAATTTTCAGCAAACAGTTAGTAAAATAAAAAAGGTCAAGTCAGTTGAACGATCTACAGCTAGCAAGCTAACGTGCGTTGTCTCATTTAATAACCTGTGTACCCATCACGAGCAGCGGGAATACAGTCCACACAATTATAAGAATCCAACACAATTAATCAGTTGGAATCAGAGGGAAAATGTTCCAATAGTCACCAACAACTAACAAACATAACTCCTGCACAGAAATAATCGTGTTATTTTAAAATCGCCACCTTCCAATTAGGGTGGGTTCGCACTGCGCGTAAAAACATTCGCTGTACAGTCACAAACACAAATAAAGACGTTAAATTTAGAGGCGTGCGGTTCGAGCACCTGGCGCCGACGGCACGTGCCACTTTCGGGCTTGACTGTACTTCGAGGATTTGTACAGAGCTGTTTGTAGAAATATTAGGTTCATAAAAACTAAATAAAGCGAAGTGATTTATTTTAATAAGATATTTATCTAACCAATGAGTTTAACACTTTTCCATTTTTCCCCGTTGCTTATTATAAACTCTAGTTCAAGTTAAGTAAACAAACGACGACAAAATGACGAAGACGACGACGAAGACGACGACGACGACGGCGACGATGACGAACACGACGACGACGATGTTTAACATCAGTGTAACTTTAATTGTTTGAAGTTTACACTTGCCTTAACTTTAAGTAAGAGGGCAAATATCTAAAACGGTAGAACGCTTGCACAAGTGTTATGTTATGTTGTATCAGAAAATTTATAATTTCACAAAGAAAAGTATTTTCCTTTAGAAGAACTGATATACATATACAGGGTGAAATTGAAAACATGCGACAAATCGAAATGGGACACTGTACTCATCATTATGAACAACTTTTCTATGGGACCAAACCTGGAATCGCAAAAAAACAGCTGGTCCCTACATTTTGACGAGTTGTGCGAACATAAATGTATTTGTATGATTTTTTTTTCGCGATTTCAGGTTTGGTTCCATAGTAAAAGTTGTTCATAATGATGAGTACAATCTCCCATTTCGATTTGTCGCATGTTTTCAATTTCACCCTGTATACCTATTACAAATTTTCAGGCTCTTTTTGAAACGATGTTCCCACGTTTCAAGCCATTAGATACTCTGGCTAGGTGGTATCATCCACTCTTGGTCAATCTATCGACTCCTAAATACCGTCGGTGTATTTATTCCGGTACTTTTACGGGGAAACTGGTCGCCGGCTAACTTCTTTCAAAGTCCGAATGCTACAGATGTTATTATTTGCACGTCCAATTGGCTATTTGTTTTTCTTTTTGACTGTACTTTTATTTACTTTGCTTGAATTAAATTACTGAATGTTTTTCAAATTATTGTGCTTTTTGGAATTTTGTTATCATTTTGTAATGTGGAAAAATATACTGTTTTTTAGGAAACGTATTATTTTCCAAGAACTAATTTCACATCATCGTTAAAGTTGCACGTATGCAGTATTTAGAGGCTTTTATTCAGCAGATGGCAACAAACCGCAATGAAAAAAAAATACGATACCTATTATCAGAACAATTTAAATGAACGTCTGCAACATAGTTTTGTATTGATGAACATATTACAGCTAACTAAAATGAAACTCCTCATTTCGTAACACCTGCAAAATAGGTTAACAATCATAAATTATGACGACCCGTCACTCAAGCTCAGAGGTATGCAATAAACTGACAAACCCCTTTGGACACCACCCGTAATAACTAACGGGCTCTATTATCGCCACAGATAAATAATGCAAGTAAATCAATTAAGTTTTATGATCTGTGCTCTGTTCAGACGCACTGGCATAAAACGACACGGTCAATAGACTTTATAACGTCTCGATTTTCCGAGATGCAGGAATTCGTTTTATGACTAAAGTATCAATTATGACAGACATTTATGATCTCGATTTTCTTACTAGGTGCAATAAAATGTCCTTTCGGTACATTATAATTTGTTAGTTACGAGTTTAGCTACTGTTTTATTGCTGATCTGAGAAACTGGGGTTATGAATGGATTCACTAGATTTTCTATTTACATTGCGTACCGTTTGCGGATCATTTGAAAGTACTTTGTTATACATGAAAGTTGTTATACGATCCCTTTGTTTATGATTTGCATGACATGCATTTCTTGGAAATTTGCTTAGATTAGAAGCATCTTACCACCGAAGTCTGTAATTAATCCTATCTATTTCTACCTGAGATTTTTTTTTGGTATTTGGCTGAGACTTCATCAAACATTGAATCTCGGGATGAAAACTCAGAACCTTGTCCTTACTCTACACAAGTCACGGATCAGGAATTGCAACATAGCTCATAGTTATGTTGAGAAAATGACCTGAAAAAAAAAACTAGTATAAACAAATGTATTTCAGATGCAGACTATAGTGTGAATTGCACTGTTATATAGCATAATATCTAAGCCAGCTAGTCATCACCCATAATGCTAAATATCCACGCCTCATTGCACGCTATCACGCTATCGTCGGTAGGGGCTGGCTGGCTGCCAAGTCCACGACTGGACGGCAGGTAACTCTGGCAATGGTTTGTTTGCGTTCAGACGGGATAGTGGAGTGGAAAGCTAGATTTATTTTTGGGCAAGCCAGTGGGGTGTATGAGCGTAGTTTTATCGCAATATGCATTGAGTTGGTACGCAGATGGAACGATTGGAAGACCATCAAAACAATATTATACGAGTATCACTATCTGTCACAAAGATACACACATTATTAATTCATCGCCAAACTCCCAACTGCAGACCATAAAGCGTCAAAAACCATTGTCACCAACATCAAATTAATTTGTCTTTTATCAAGTTGTGATGATGAGCTGTTCCATATCCAATGATGTGTAATGCGATGCCTTGTACCACTAGCAGAGCAATTTCCTGCATAGTGCGAAATTTATTAATTAGGAATTCTACTTGAGAAATACCGCAATATTATACTTACAAATTTAACAATTTGGTTACTACACAATTACTTAATCAATCATTTTTACAATCAAAATGAAATTTATGTAACGTTCCATTTTGGGTTCCTGGGCTAATGATGCAGTTCACGTCACTCAGTTACCAATAGCTTACCTCATCACTCTCCTGGTGTAAACGCACCCGATCGACATGGGCGCGATAAAACGCAGGTATTTACGGTCGGCGTGCGGCCTATTGTTTCAATATTGATCGCTAACATTGCTGTTTACCTAGTCATTGTGTACGTAGATACCTACTAGCTTTAGATTTGTCATCATCTCGACAAGTAATGCGATACAATTTTTTTGAAGGAGTTGTAAATTTCGTTACACGCAAGCTTAGGTACCTACATAAGCAGCAGCATTCTTCTTTGCTGTACCAAATGTTGTGATTGTGTGTATTAGTCTATAACTAGTTGCGCCCCGAGGTTTCACCCGCATAAATCTTGATCCCTTAGGAGTATCGGTATAATAAGTAGTAAAATAGTCACGTGGCCTAATCCAGATCATGGTCTACCCATGTGCAAAATTTCATCCAAATCCGTTCAGCGGTTTTAGCGTGAAAGCGTAACAAACAAACGTACAAAAACGCCCGCATAAGTATCGATCCCATGGTAATATCGGGATAAAAAGTATCCAATGTGTTATTTTGATGTATAAGCTATGTTACTGTAAAGTTTCATCAAAATCCGTTCAGTGGTTTTTGCTTGAAAGAGTAACAAACGTCCATCCATCCGTCCTCACAAACTTTCGCGTTTATAATTTTAGTAAGATAGTTTAGATCAACATTCTTGTTATAGTCTACAGGCATATGAGATCACTATTTTTAGTTCCACTAGTAAAATAGCTTTCACGAGTGTTAATAATATTGGCACCTGCTTTCAGAATCCTGGGTTTGCTACCACCTCGCTGTCTGATCGAGATCGGACAAACGGTGAATTTGTCGGTTTGCCATGGATAGAAACATAAAACGTTAAATTGTAAATGATTTGACGCAGTTCACAATTTTTTGATAGTTTACAATCTCACGAGATAGATTATAAACTAATAGTAATAACGATGTTCATAATTAGGTATACGGTGACATAACACTACTGAAACTCACTCGACACATTGCATATCCCATATTTGCGATTCGACGATGCGTGATAGCATACTTTCACTGTTAACTTTAGGCTGTTCGATGAAAATAATTCGAATTAGTCATACCAATGTATTCTGTGAACATCAAAAAGAGTCAGTATACACAAAAGCCTCAATTTAAACGCAATTACGAATCCGTTAATCTGCCTGAAATGAATCGACGGCACAGTTTCACGGTCACGGCAGCCACATCAAAGAGTTTCGATGCAGGGGATGTTGCTCCCCCGTGCAGTACCACCCTCTAGGTATTCTGTATAGCGTTGCCGAACGATTGTGGTGCGGTACAATGATGCGTGTTTGTTATGGTTTTTTTTTTTTGTGATTTTTCATCGTTTTTTTTTTATAATTTTTAAGTGTTAGCAGTAAGTTCAACGTTTGCTAAAAAAGCTAAAATGTTATGCTGGTTTGCAAGTTCTGAAGTGACTTATGAAAGCAAGGACCAAAGTTACAAAAAAAAATTGAGGGATACACAGAAGATCCATAAGTCGATAGGATTTTAATTTATGTAAAATCCAAGGTGACCAAGAAAATAATAATACAAGGATCTTCGGAATCTTCCCTGCTGTTTGACCAAGTATATTAAAATACCTTTGTCTATAAAACCGCACACGAATCTATACTGCATTATTAAATTCCACAAATCAAATCATTGATACATGAGGTCATACATATCGAAAGTGTGCAAAATTTTATGTATTATAATGAAAATATTTCTCGCACCACAATCAGTCGCACGCGCAACAGAAGGGCCAGTGCGCACGTACTCGCAGGCAGTCGGCACAGTCGCGATTCGACACCTGAGTACACTGCACCCTTGCGTTTGTTGTGGGGGATAAAGCTACAAAAGTATGGAGACTGTTTTCAATTCGTCATTCGAGCAATAAAACTCATCTCATTATGGTTATACGACTGTTGTGTAGTTCTGATTGGTAGATCAATTATTGCAGTATACGTTACTATTTTACTAAATAATGTAGATATCTCTCTATGTTGTGGAGGGGCCCGTGGCTAAATAATAACAGCCGCACAGGTCGATCGATCAGGTTAAGCTACGCTTGCCGCGGTTGGTCTGTGGATGGGTGACCATCTTTACATATCGAGACCCCTCCGTGCCTCGGAAAGCACGTTAAGCCGTTGGTCCCGGCTGCCATTCATGGATCTTTGACAGTCATTACGGGTAGTCAGAAGCCCGAAAGCCTGACAACCAGTCTTACCAAGGGGTATCGTATTACCCAGTAACTGGGTTGTGGAGGTCAGATAGGCAGTCGCTCCATGTAAAATACTGGTATTCAGCTGCATCCGGTTAGACTGGAAGCCGACCCCAACATAGTTGGGAAAAGGCTAGGCATGGCAGATGATCTCTCTATGTTGTGATGTTGAGTAACGATATAGACTAATATACTAATCAGGGCTCAAGTTCGAACAGTTTGTAGGACTCAATTTAGCACAATTTCTAGCTATAAATAGTTCAGTGAGAAAGTTCGCTAAAGTTCAGCACATTGGTCCCCAGTTCAAAAAATTTAAACCTATTTTTGTAATATTTCACAAAAGGGTTCTTGGAAAAATCAATGAACTTCTATCGTTCTGGGTTTCTCAATATTTGTCCACTTCATTTCTTTTCTGGTGTCTTACGATATTATTTCTTCTGGATAGAAAACTACTATGGTGTATATCAATTATCATTTATATGACTACCTAAAATACGAAACTTTTCGATGCTCAAACAAAACAAAAACCAATTAAAATCCGTCTCCACACGTCCGCTCACCGTTTTAAACAGATTCGATCACACATTAGAGGGGAGGACCAAAAAAATTGTCACAGGAACAATTACACGGCATCTGTCGCTGCTGCCGGCTCCGGCTGCCGTCCCGGTCCGGTCCGGTCGAATTTATGCTGATTGCATTACACTCCACCGTGAGGGAATAAATTAAACAAGTACGCGTATGACTCATACAGGGTAGTTATTGATTTTAAAATAAATTGGGCACATCTGGCTAGGTGGAATAGGAAATTATTTGGTTTATTCAAGAGTTGGTAAATACCATGGTAAAAACTGTTCAAAGCTAAGAAGACTAAGACAATGTGAAGTTATATCTACCAGCCGGTCAGCCGGCATGGGTTGTTCATTTCATTTTGGGTTGAAACTATATAGGTGCCCTTTAAAGCTATATTGCTTGAGAAGATATAAATTAAAGATACACTTACAAATAGCGCGTATATTAAGTACTTGTTTTAGGTACTAAACGCTTGCTTCACTTACTTCTAACTACCATAAAAAGGGAAGAAAACCAGTTAAATTTGCCACAAACATCAAAAGCAACCATCTCTTAAAGACATTTTCTATTACAATCCAGACTCGCTTCCATTATACCATTATTTAGTTCCTGGAAGCCGTTCCTACGTATTGTTCGAGTGTATTCCTCCTATTAATGGGCGAGGAACGATTTGTCACCCCTTTTTTTTTTTTTTTTTTTTAACTATGGCATCTCGCAGTTCATCCTTTATGAGGATGGCTACTGCTTAACCGGGCTTTCCTGTGGATGCCTCGAATTAAGGCCTCCAGCCAGGGCATACGATAACTTAAAAACTAAGCGACAGCGCTAAGGGTAACCCCCTGCGGGGTTCGGACCTCGGCTCAGGGCGTCGCTGGAAGAGGACAGCAAGGGACAGGCTGGATCGGTATTATTATTAGTGTTTAGGGGCGAATTTAAAACTACAGGCTCAGCTGCGCGGGCTGGCTCGAGCAAGGGTCGGGGCGGGCACGGTGATGGTGCGGGACGTCGCGACGGGCCTCGGCGGCGAGGACGGAAGGACGGATGTCTGAGCTTGTGTTTGTGTTGTCGACTGAGAGTACTCGTGGCCTTACTGCTCTCCTGGAGGAGGGTAGTGGCGTCGTCGGGGATAGTGAGGGTATGCCTTGGTCGGCGAATCCTACTTATGCGGGAGGGAGTGTATCGGGAGGCCGCCGCAATCAGGGAGTTGGGGTGCTTTATGGCAGAGTCAAAGAAGCGCTTGGAGAGGCGTTTCATGAACTGCTGGATGGTGGGGAGTCTGAGATCTAGATGCAGATTCACATTTCGGACATAGAAGGGGGCTCCCGTGACCTTTCGGAGGAAACGGTTCTGGAGGGTTTGCATTTTATGCAGAAATCGCGGCTTGGCGTGTGCGAAGACTACGCAAGCATAGGTCATGATGGGACGGATGACCGCGGTGTAGAGGCGCAATTTGCACTTGAGTGACAATTTGCTGCGGGCAGTTATCATGGAGTGGAGCCTACCGAGAGCGAAAGAGGCGCGCGATCGCGCCGTCTTTATGTGCTCGTTGAAGGTGAGGTTGTGGTCTAGGATGACACCTAAGTATTTGGCTCGCTTTCCCCAGGGGATCGGCTTGCCATACATAGAGATCGGGCGCGGGAGGGGGGGGGGTAGTTTGCGCGGTTTCGAGAAGATGACCGCCTGACTCTTATCGGGGTTGACCTCGATTCTCCATTTCCGGAACCAATCGCTCAAGGCGCTTGCGGAGGTTTGGAGGTTTCGAGCTATGGATGACTGGTTGACACCCGAACAGTATATGGCAGTGTCGTCGGCGAAGAGCGCCAACTGTGCCTTTTTACTGTTCGGGATGTCACTAGTGAACAGGGTGAAAATGAGGGGAGATAGAACGGAACCCTGGGGGACTCCGGCGCGGATGGGGTGAGGGGGAGAGAGAGCGCCCTCGATACGGTAGCGGAAAGTGCGGTCCGACAGAAAATCTCGTAAGATGAGCACGAGACGGTCTGGCACACCTAGCAGGTACAGCTTATATAATAAGCCATTGTGCCAGACCTTGTCGAACGCCTTCGCTATATCGAAGAACAGGACGCCTGTCGAAGCACCTCGCTGAAAAGCAGCGCTAATGTGCTCGACTATGCGGTGGAGCTGGTGGATGCACGAATGCTTCGTGCGAAAACCGAACTGTTCGGGGGGGATGAGGCTCTTTGCTTCGGCATAGTCTTTGAGGCGCTTATAAATAAGCCTCTCGTAGACTTTACCGAAAACATTGAGCAGACTGATGGGGCGGTAGCTGGAGGGCTCAGACTTGGGCTTGCCTGGCTTTGGGATGCCTATGACTGTGGCTTCTTTCCACATTTGGGGGAAGATGTTGTTGCTCAGGGCGCCATTGAAGATGGCGGTCATGAGCAGTATGAGGGGGGCGGGGAGGAGTTTGTACACCCTATTGGTGATACCGTCCGAACCGGGGGCTTTGCGGGTTGCGAGCCCTTTTATGATGTCTTGCACTTCGTCGGGAGTGACGGGAGGCAGAGGATCATCAGGGTCTTCGACTGGCGGGAGGGAGGCTCTCCGTTCGACTTCAGCGTTCACCTCGTCGAGGTGCGCTCTGTCTACTGGTTGAGAGCTGGGAGTGCATTGAGCCTCTAGGCTGTCGGCTAGGCATTCGGCCTTTTCGAGATTTTCGAAAGCGACCGTTTTGTCGGGGCGTGTGAGGGGAGGAACTGTGGCCTCTTCAGAGGAGCGGAGCTTCCTCTGGAGCTGCCAGAAGGCGTGGTGGGTGGGCTCGAGTTCGCCGATCATCTTATCCCATCCCTCGGAGCGCCATTCCCCTATGCGTTTCTTTACAGCACGCTGTAAATGGCGCATGTGGGATTTGTTCGCGTCGCAGGGAAAAGAGTCATAGGCACGAATGGCAGCGTTCTTCTCGGTCACCAGTTCACGTACGTCATCGGGCAGTTTCCAGCGATGGTCTTCCATCACTGGAACTTCCCGTGAGCAATCCGTCAGTACGGATTGAACGTGCTCTGTGAACGAGTCGATCGCCCCAGTCGTGTCTGCGACTGAGATAATTTGCTCGGGGATGGAGTCTAAGTGGGGAGACGTGGTGGATTTCAGTCTTTCGCTTACTTTCCTCCAGTCGGTGACTATTTTGGTCTGGGGGGGCTGGTTGGGGTCGTGCGGGAGGCCCGAATAGGGGGCCAGGTGCAAGATGACCGGGCGATGGTCAGAATCGAGCTCTTGTACCGTCTCGATAGACTGCAAACGGAGGTTTACATTCTTGAGAAGCGCTACATCGAGAACGTCAGGACGTTGGGCGGGGTCGCCCGGGAAATGAGTGGGATACATCGGAGCGATGATATCGAAATTGAGGGAGTCGCCTAGTTTGAACACGATCCTACCTCTGGTAGAGGTCGTGCTGCTATTCCAAGCGGGATGTTTGGCATTGAGATCCCCCGCCATGATGACGGAGTCACTCATACCGAAGAGGGTAGTGAAATCGGTAGAGAGAGAGATGGGATCCTCCGCACCATTGGTGGGCGGGATGTAAGCGGAGATGATGGTGATTGAGGGGTGACCGGTCATGCCGAGCCGACAGATAGAGATCTCTAGCTGAGAGAGGAGGGCAGGCGGGTCTATCGGGATGCAATGGAGGGACTTCCTATAGTAGATGAGGGTACCGCCCTTGTGGCAGCGAGACCTGTCATTGCGAACTATCTTGTAGTTGGCAATGCTCGGGTTCCGCAGATGGGGCTTCAGGAAGGTTTCCTGGACTAAGAGGACATCGAGCTGGTGATCGCGGAGGAACGCGGCGATCTCTTCGCGTTGTTTTTTAATGCCGTTTGCATTGAAAAACCCTAGTCTAAGGGATCGGGGTTTGGTAACGCTCATTCTTTGTAAAGCCATTGGAGCTTTTAGAAGTTGAGGGTTTGCATGACTTGCGTAATCTGAGGATACGCATTGAAAATCTCGGCGATGCGCCGAGGATTGCCGTTACAGGCTTGGATTTCCGCTGCCATGGCATTTGCGGGGGCAATAAAAGCTGCGTAAGCACCGATTATTACCTCCATGCTGCTAGGCTGGGGGCGGGAGGCGGGGGTCGGGGGGGACCTACTGGGACCAGCGGGAGCCCTGGGCGCGGCGGCGGGAAGGGCTACCGGTGGGGCTACTGGGACCGAGGGGCCTACTGGTGGCGCGGGGATGACAGTTGCCATCAGCGCTGGGATAGTCGGGGGTGGGGGGGGCACCGAAGCTGCGGGAGCTTTGAGGTGGTTGAGGTTCGCCCATGGGGAGGGCCTTTGGGGACTGAGCCTATCGGGCATCTGGGAGGAAGGGATCGGGATCCTCACAGAGGGGCTTTCCCTTTGCTGACGGTCGCTCGCGCGCTTCGTCAGTTTGGGAGAAGAAGACTTGGGGGCCTTGGGGCAGCCACGGTAGTTAGCCGGGTGCCCGGATTGGCCGCAAAGAACGCAGCTCGGTGGCTCTGTGCACTGAGAGCGGTCTTTGGGGCGGGGACAGTCTGACGTGCCGTGGGCACCTAGACACTTGACGCATCTAGGTGTCGCGTAGCAGTGGGATTGGGAATGGCCATACAGTTGACACCTGTGGCATTGTCCGATGAGGTTGGACTTTCTGGGTTTCTCGATAGAGATACCCGAGAGGGAGCAGACTGACTTCACCTTGAAGATGGGGTGATGTCCTTCAGTAGGGTCGCAGATGACCAGGACCATGTCGTAGACTAGGCCCTTCCATGCTTTGTGCAAGCGATGGACTGCTGAGACGGGGATGCCTTGTGAAGCAAGGTCTTCTTTGATCTCCTCGGTGGGGATTTCTTTGGGGACGCGCCTGATGATTACGCGGGTGGGGACTTCCTCCGGAAGGGAGTACGTATGGAAGGAGTAAGCCCTTGTCTGGAGGAGACGGGTAAGGTCCCTGTAGTCCGAGGACGAGGCGACCGTTACCTTAATACCCTGTTGGGTTGAGCGGGCGTTCGTGTAGTTGATCTTTTGATCAACACACGCTTTGGAGATTTCTGTCCATTTGGACTTATCCTGGACATAGATGGGGGGCGGGGGTCGTGGCTTCTTTGCGTTCGAAGCGGGAGGGGTAGCCGAGAGGCTAGACGTGGGATTGGCCTGCGGTGCGGCGGGGGTTGGGGTGGGGGGGCGGGGGTTAGAGGGGATTACCGCGACCGACTTTTTGGCCTTGTTGGCGTGAGAGGAGGCGTTCTTCTTTCTCTTGCCACCCTTTCCGACGACTATATAGTCGTCTTCCGAGGAGGACGAAGAGTCAGAGAGGGCTTCCTCTGAGTCGGATTGAGATTGGGGTACGGACGTGTCCATACTCTCTGGAGTATCTGCTGCGGTAGCGGCTGGCACGGAAGGTGCGGGATCGGGGACTGGCACGGACGGTGCGGGTTTCGGGGCGGACACGGAGGGAGCGGGTGATGGGGCTGGCACAGAGGGTGCGGGTTTTGGGGCGGGCACAGAGGGTGCGGGTTTAGGGGCTGGCACGGATGGTGCGGGTTTTGGGGCTGGCACGGAGGGTGCGGGTTTTGGGGCTGACGCGGGGGGTGCGGGTTTGGGGGCTGGCACGGAGGGTGCGGGTTTGGGGGCTGGCACGGAAGGTGCTGGTTTGGGGGCGGCGGCTGGCACAGAAGGTGCAGGCGAGGGGGCTGGCACGGAGGGTGCGGGAGGGGAGGCGGCGGCAGCCTCGGGGATTTCGCCTGAGTTTGGCGGAAAGAGGGGGCTGACTAGCGCGTCGCTAAAGTCAATGTCGATGACCGAACCGGGAGGGCGTCTAAAATTTATAAGACGTTGGGCATACTGGTTAACGAAAGAGGGGTCCTTGAAGAGGACCTCTTTAACGAACGCCAATATGACCGCGTCTGCCATGATCGGGATGGGGGCGGGGAGAGGGAAGAACCATAGGGGGCGTGAATCCCTAACAACCTAGCACCCCGGGTGGATGGGCCCGGGGGTGTGAGATCCTACCCTCCCTGTCGGGTGTGAGACAGGGAGGTGAGTACCTGAAGTGAGCCCTAAGCTTGTGACCCGTCGCCGATCTTATTGTGCGAACGGGGCCCTAACCAGTCTGTGCGATGGGTGTAGAGACACCCTAGACCGGCTTCTAGTACGAAGGGGTTGACACACCCAACCGTACTAGACGCGAGCTGTGGACAAGGGATTAGTTACGAAGCTAGAGCTGACTAGGAGCCACCCCCAAGGCCAAGCTTCTAGCTCCCGATTCCAATTGACAGCCTCGCCCTGATGGGGCTCGGCGGGTGAGATTGGGGCACCACCCCCTTGGCTTCGTTGGCACCGTGAGGTATCCACCAAGGACCACGAAACTGTGGTTTTTACCCGGAAGGGGCCAAAAACCTCGACGACACGTGTGATGACGATTCTCTCTTAAAGAAACAACTTCTATCAACCACGCCTTGAAAAAGGCGGCTATTGACAGGGTGCGGGCGTAGTCCGGAGACTACTGAGCTCGTTACGGCTAGCGTAGCGAGAGCGGGCGGTGGCGGGGCGGCGAGGCGGTGGGGGCGTGCAGCGAGCGAGAGCGGGCAGCACGACCGTCCACGGCGAGCGTCGAACGGAGAGTGATTTGTCACCCCAATTAGCATAAGGAATTCATACACGCACCAATTAGTCTTGCGACATTCCCTGAAGTGTCTTTTTGGAGATGTCGCGGCGACTATGCGATTTGTCGAAGCCAAACTGTTGCGGTGTGATGCATGGCTTACATCTGCCTCTGGAGCTATTGTGTGAAATGGGTGTGTAGTTTCATGTTGTATTGTTTCTTGTTTATTGACTATGAATAATGATCAGTAACATTGCTGCACCTATCAGTAACATTGCTGCACCTATCAGTAACATTGCTGCACCTATCAGTAACATTGCTGCACCTATCAGTAACATTGCTGCACCTATCAGTAACATTGCTGCACCTATCAGTAACATTGCTGCACCTATCTGTAACATTGCTGCACCTATCAGTAACATTGCTGCACCTATCAGTAACATTGCTGCACCTATCAGTAACATTGCTGCACCTATCAGTAACATTGCTGCACCTATCAGTAACATTGCTGCACCTATCAGTAACATTGCTGCACCTATCAGTAACATTGCTGCACCTATCAGTAACATTGCTGCACCTATCAGTAACATTGCTGCACCTATCAGTAACATTGCTGCACCTATCAGTAACATTGCTGCACCTATCAGTAACATTGCTGCACCTATCAGTAACATTGCTGCACCTATCAGTAACATTGCTGCACCTATCAGTAACATTGCTGCACCTATCAGTAACATTGCTGCACCTATCAGTAACATTGCTGCACCTATCAGTAACATTGCTGCACCTATCAGTAACATTGCTGCACCTATCAGTAACATTGCTGCACCTATCAGTAACATTGCTGCACCTATTAGTAACATTGCTGCACCTATCAGTAACATTGCTGCACCTATCAGTAACATTGCTGCACCTATCAGGTTATTTCTTCAAATAACTTTTCAAACTCCATTCCTTTATTCCATCTATTTAACATTATTGCTTTCCATTCAGGAGTTATGAAACAATCCCAGTCTCAGCTTGCTAACAGCTTTTATCGTCATAATATTTAGAAGGTTGGCTTTCATAATAGTCAAATCACTTTGCAAACTTATTGGTGATCGCAGTGCACCTACCAGCAAGATATCCAAAACGAGGCAACCGATTCTTTGCTAAAATCCTTGTGATCAGTTTTATATCCAAAATCGTAAAGTATTTTTCCAGATTGTTTATACGATCCAATAACGTAACAAAACTTGGGTCATACTCAAACTGATGATAGTCTCCTGGGAGTTCACCGCACGGCTCAGCAGTCCCTCAAACATATCAACTACATCCATTACGCGTTCTCAGAAGGGGTAATTAGAAGTCACGTGCACTTTGCAACTTTGTACGAGTGTGTTTATACGAGTGTTTTTATGTTGCACCGGCTTATGCGATACGACCGGCGTATAACTAGATTTTGTGAAAACTGTAAAGTAGAATTAACAAGACTTATCCCAAATACTAAAAACCTGTCGTAGGTACCTCGTTCACCCTGCACCTTAATTACGGTAACGTAATTACGTGTAAACCTAATCGCTTTTATGACATCTTAGAATAAAAAATTCGAAGACATGTGACATCTCACGCCCACAGGCCCACGCCCTGGGCACGTGATAGATTACGGCCCACTCCCTCTAACCGTGAGGAGCCCTGTGTCCCAGCAGTGGGAACGTTAAAGGCTGATTATGACAATGATTAACACACTCGTGTTACGCATTCAGGTTGCAGAAGTGTATAGAAGCTAATTGCTGCAACTAACACGAGTCGCGACTGAATTCTGGAAATCCTTCCACCTATTTTCACCTGGTTTCTCCTTACCAATGACGTCACCGAATTCCCCTCTTACGTCGTCACACTACATACCGCTGTACCTACCGTGCACTATTTAGGACAGCCCATCGGACGCATCCGCTACTGTTCCCAGAAGGGCTAATTAGCACCGCACTTGTGTCTTGATTAATGCGAGCACTAATTACGTGGACAAGCGGGGTCTGTCACTGAGTGCACCGTGATTTGTATTATTGGGTCATGATTTAGTTTTGTTGCTGGGTGGGCAGAGTCAGAGGTCACAGCGGGACTGGTGAATGTGGAGGAGAATGTCTAGAGATGAGATATTATTATAATTATTAACCGTACCTTATTATTTAATTTCATCACCACTGCTTTCTAAACTGTGAAGAAAAACATCGCCAGGAAACCAGCATGTCCTAGAACCAAAAAATTCGAAGACATGTGACATCTACCAACCCTCACTAGGTCAGCGTGGCGGATCACTGCCCACTCCCTCTGACAGACGATACCTGTGTCCCAGCATTGAGAACAATATTAGGCTGATTACTATTTTTTAGACCAGAAATATCTTTCTCCTATTTTTGCTGTGTCCTCTAACTCCATCATCTCCAAATTGACCAGCTCAATAAAAAAATTTGGAACTCAACATTAGTCCACTCCATAAAACTTTACTCTTAACAATATTCGATACTTCAGTATCGACAAACACATCTCCCCTTCGCTACAAAATATTATAAATCATTGCCAATACTGTATGTATATCGAGATTTTATCGACACCAATAACTGTTTTCGCCAAACGCATCGTTTTTACAACGACTTTCCCACCAACTTACGTTTGCCAACCCCAAAAATATCTATACCTCTTTATTTGAAAGCAGTAAAGGTTATAGTACTATGGAAGTTGAATCAATTGAAGTTTAGCATCAGCAAAATGAAGTTGGTATCCTTTTGTAATTGTCTAATACCCCAGGAGACGGTGCGTGGCCGTTCCATTAACATTTTAATGCTTATAGGTGTAATCACAACATAAATAGCTAATTTATATGCGTCTAGACGATACGGCAGCGAATTACAACTGAGGTGAACTTAATTGACTCTTAAGAATTCGATGGCATTACTGTTTGTTTCAATTTCATGATCAGTTAAATTCGTTTTTTTAACACTGCCTTTCATACAACGAGTTCAAGAACAAATCAAATTTCCAACTATTAAAAATTTTATCTTAAAATCAGCCCGAAAATTCTATATTTGTTAAAATCCCAAACATGATAACCCATTACTTTCATCCATAGGCAAAAGTAGATCTAATAACTTATCGTATTTCACAACATAATCGATATCGTATACCACATCACTATTTTCTGAGTGAATAACAATATCTACCTACCACCGGACCGGCCGTGCTGCCCCCACCCGGTCGCAGTAAGCATACTCGGCGAAAAGTTACGCTAATTACCCACAATTTAGAATTATCACGTCTTTGTTTTAACTCATCGATGATAAATGTTTAAATCTAAGTTATGTTATAGTATTGTAATGATTTAGCCTGTGCTCCAAATAGTTATTGTATTATTTGAATGCATTACCTTTAATACGTAAACAATAGTGGTATGCGTTTAAAGTCAGTGCTAAGACTTTTTGTTCTTTTTGAATAGTAGTGTGTTCGTTTTATAAAATAGTAAAACAGTAAACTCAGTGTAAAATGTTTGTAAAGGTAAGTTAGCCTAAGAACTTGTTATGTATATGGTTGTACACAATTAGAATAAGATCTTATGGTATGCACTTTGTGTTATTATGTTAAAAATAGACTTAAAAAAAGAAATTGTTGACATACCTTTGGAATTACCTGATGAGCTTTTCTCTTTAAAGTTTTGACATTTCAGGTTTAGCTTTCAATAATTATTTGTTTATAGCTCCTGGGTCTCTATGACACAGAAGTGGTGGCCCAGTGGTAGCGGCCTCGATTTACGATTTGTAGGTCGTGGGGTCGAAGCCAGGCAGGCGCTTTACTTTGTGTAAATAATTTCATTACCACTGCTCTCAAAAACGGCGAAGGAAAACATCGTGAGGAAATATCTTAGAACCAAAAATTCAAAGACAAGTAACATCTACCAACCCGCACTGGGCCCGCGTGGTAGATTACAGCCCACTCCCTCTTGAAGCAAGGAGGCCTGTGTCCCAGCAGTGGGAACATTAAAGGCTGATTATGGGTCTCTATTTCATCTCATCCGAAAAATGAGCTACTGCCACCTTAATATTAACATAACATAATGAACTCAGCGAAAATGTTTAACGTTAAAATGTATCCAGCTTTCAACCTTGAACACCTACTGAAAGATCAAATTAGTACCTTTGTAACCGATACTATGCCACAATAATATTTTACGTTACGAGTTTCACTGCTTAAACTTCAGGCACAGAGTCCTTTCTACACAGGTGTCAGACTTCACACAAAAGTTGTCAAGACGGTGAGAAATAGGGTCCTGTTGTGCCTGCAGGCATACTAGCACCTTGTCCCTTTTGGTGACGAGGGAGAACTCTGGCACAGAGGGGGGCAGAGTTTACTGTACATATTTATTATCTTAAAAAAGATTTACCCCTATAGTACCTACTATAGGAGACCTTAGGAGTCTCTTTGGGATCTTGGTATTAATATACCACATGGTTTATTAATTATTATTCCTTTACAGAATTACTTTTAACATCAAGACGGGGCTGTCAGTTATCCGAGAAGACTTTCGAATCTTTTCACTATTTGTAATACGAAGTAGTTCCAAATAAATGCCGTTAGCTTACCAAATGTTCGTGGAGATTGAATGAGAAAACCGTCCAGGTGTAAACCTCTACAATACATACGTACGCAAGGTACTGTTCCATTATCATTGTAAACTTAACTACCTGAAATTTATTACGCAAATATTGCAGTTTAGTTTGTTACTTAGTCACAATTCCATCTCTAGACTGCAAAGTATATGGGAGACTGCAAACCTCACTCATGTAAATCCTAAATTCTACAGGAAAAGACATCAATCATCTATTTTTCCCACCCTCGGCATGGAGTACCTCCATGCTAATAACGTACCTATTACAAAAGATATTGGATCCAACAAAAACATAACGACTTTACAAAGACAGATCATCTGCAGGTAGGAACCTGTACCAAGTTATTAATACATTTCAAACCACCCTTGAAACAAGACAATAAAGTGCATATTAGCCTAAGTGATGCAAAAGAAGATTCTGCTGAATTGACGGATTAGCAGAAAGTAGAAATCTAAAAAATTTTACGACTTGCAGTTTCACTAGTTCTTATAAGAAGACCGATAAGGGTGGGATTCGTTCGAGGGTGTGGTGTTAGGTGGCTCATTTGGTCAGGAAGCTCATCAATCAAGCCGGACTTTGATGGAGGTGGTGTAATCTAGTTTGTCGTGTCTATCGTTCTACTAAACACCTACTAATTGTGGGTTCAGGTGCACGAATTACAAAATGTTCATCGTGTTTCCAAAAATATTGACAATATTTGCATTACCTGCATGAAAATTCATATTCATCTACATAAGTTATCTCTTGTTAATAACTTCTTCTTATGTAGAATTTTACTCGGAATACTAATGCTGATCTTTTCTATTAACCAAGCATCCTCGGAAATCGTTTTATTTTTCGTCGCAGTTCCTTTCATGTGTATGTCATAAATCTCAAACCCAGACATATCAAAATATTCACAACATATTGTGCTCAACTTTTAATTTCACTATACTAATAGAAGGTACACTCGTACAAATAAAGCGCGTTACAGACGCGCATCTGTCGATCGGTTAAGCTGCGCCCGCGGCACTATCGAGTCGGTAGTGGCGGTAGTTGTTTTGATGTTTGGTTTGGATGTGGCAGTTTCTGTAAAAAGGATGGTAAATTCATGGATTCTGATTTTGAACTACTAAAGTCTAAACCATCCGGTGGTCATTAACGGCAAACTGTTCCAAAAAAATGCGTCTTGTAAAACAATAATTTTCTTATAGGTGCAGACAGTAAGGTAATGTCGCGGTATCCTTCTGCATCTGTATTACAAAAAAAGGCACAGTTAATAAAGATCTACTGATGTCAACCCCTAAACTTATCAGATGTTTGATTTCCATAACCATTTATTTGCAAAACACAGGTTTATGGGATGTTACAAAAGAACCAGTGCTGGTGACTGGTCATCTTGATGACCTTGGTTTTATTGTTGTTATTAGTAATTAACTGTTTTATTTATTTTACTTCGATGGTCCAATACTCCGACTTTTAATTATCTGCAGTAAAATGACACTTCTTAAAAACTCATTTCGAACTGCGGCTGCGTTTAGAGATATGCATGTCAATAAGTTTCGTTTGTTACACTATTCTGTACTAGAAAAACAAGATTTTCGTTGATGGACGCGAAAAAACAAAAAGACGCCGATTTCAGTCATTTAAGTAACACATAAGCTGTCATTTTACTGCAGCTAATTAAAAGTCCGACTATAGTTAATCATTTTGTGACTTCGAGTGACAGCTATGTGAACATAACCCAATATTGTATAAATATGTACTTAAGCTGGCCTTTTATGCCTGGAGGTTTTTGTTTAGGTATTAAGTTTTTGTTTATATTTTTAGTTATAAATTTTTTGCTTGAGTAAGTATAGTTTTATATAGTATAGTGTTGGTGTTTTGCCGTGTAGGTAATAATTTAATTTAATGTTCTGTGCCTTGTAATGTTAATTACTTTGCATATCTATTGTATAAATTCAAGTATTTTCTAACTGAACAGACAGCTGTGCTGCTGGACAGTTAGTTGCGCCACTTCCTCTTGCCAGGAAAAGCACTAGGAAGTATTAAGGGCGGGCGTTTTCGGGGACTGTTTTATGTAATTTTGACGTTCGAAAAGTGCTGAATCTAAGCCTAATAAATTACTTTTGATTTGATTTTGAACGGAAATGGCCAAATTATCATAACGCTTACTGGCACAAATATTATGATATAGGTACCACATCTGTTCTTTTATCCTCCCCGCGTCTCATATTCGGTGCACTTCCCCTAGTTTATCACGGGAGCTCAAGTGGCGAGGTGTACCACTCAGTGCCCGATCGATACCGTTTATTGTAATAGCACGAACTATTCTTTACGCTCTTCAACTTTTTTGGACATTCAATCTGTTTGCAGTTGCAGTGGGTTGGTTGTTTGTAGCATTGTAGTTAAAAGAGTAACTTGCGGGAAGATGGCATCTGTAAAAAAATTGTGTTGAATGGTTGTGTTTGAAACTGATTGTGGGTTCAACAGAAACCATTAAAGCTCTCCTACGTTTCACCTACAGCTGTAAGCGTAAGGCCCGGACTCCACTAAAGCGGAGCGGAACGGAGACGTGCAGGAGTCGTCCAATCACAGACGAGATGAGTGACACGATGAGGATTTCAACCATTGTGATTGGTCGATTCCTGCACGTCTCCGTTCCGCTACACCTAGCTCCGCTTCAGTAGATTCCGGGCCTTAAAGTCTGATTCTGCTGAATTTGGCTTTGTTAAATACTTCTGCAACTTACAAAGCGTGTGTCTATTGTACTTAACAGAATTGAAAATGTATAATTCCACAAATGTCAGGAATGTTTGCTAGCCATTGTATTTTTGATCAAGGACTACTGTGGTGGATTCAACTCTTGATGTAATTTTATACCATTAAATATTTAATTAATCAAACATTTCAAAATATGCCTTTTTGAATTAGAGCTCCAACAAAAATTTAAATGAAATCGACCGTAATCGCAACAAACCGCAGCCGTCAATAATAACGTTCATCACAAAATGTTTTACATGAAAAAACCTTTTTATAATCAATTGATTTTCCGCGCGATCGGGCCGATATGCTGGGGCCGATATGTCGGACAAACGGATGGAGGTCGGTGTTTAAAATTTATGTAATTAAATACAGCGTGTCAGTTGGCTTTCAGGGTTTTTGTTTGACCGACTACGGGGAGAGGATATTGTAATAATAGGATTTTTTCGGACATATTACTTTCTGTTCAGTAATTTCTCTTGTGAGAGTGAGTTTGACCATTATTTGCAAAAATCATTTCAGTATTTCGTTCTACTGGAAATGTATAAATTATGAATTATGTATATCATTATTATGTATTACTAATATCTGTTTAAGAAATATCTGGAGGCCCTTGCTCTTTAGTGGGATAGTGATAGGCTGGTAATTAAATTATGATATTACGCCACTCCGTCACGCGTCATGAATCCATCAAGGACAAGCAGCGCGGTATGGAAGAACATAATATCCAAATGTCAAATGAACAGGCGACATTAATAAATTACCAAAACATTGCTTACCTTATCTTCTTCCTACAACGTCGAAGTGCATTTAAATTCAGTTCCACGACCACCTTCGCGGTAAGTTTTCAAGTAATTTACGAGTGAATATTAAGCATCACCTACCAGGGGATCAGAACACGCCAGGGGTGGAGTTTTGTGTGTTTTACTAATTGCTAAAAGATGTTAATCAGGTACCGGAGACGTATACCCATCCCGCTCTAATACATACAAATATTGACGCGCTATCTCTATCACCTGTCCTAAAGATATAACTCAAAAGCTGAAGCAAAAACCATGACAAGGAATTAATTAGAACTCAAGGTAAATAATGAAGATTGTCGCTTGTACTAATGAGTTTTCTGTAAAGTTCTGTTTGGTAAAATAATTATGAGACAGGTAATTAAGAAGTTTAGGGGAGTATGCAAATGGGCCGAAGTTAATTATCCAGAAAAATTACAAAGAATAATCAAAGAATGATCCTCTTGAATCGCGCTGCTGAAAGATATATTATTATTATTATTTAAGCAGAGACTTTTAGAAGTTTAAATCTATTTTCCACAACGTAACAATATTTCAATCAACCACAACTGACCCCAAACGCAACCACATAAAGCTACAATCACACATTTGCAACCACACAAACAAAAGCTAAGGGTTTTCATTAACCATCGTGTAACGCCACGCACACACGATCCTTTGACCACGTTATTATGCGACGTGCACCCTTGCTTATAAAAAAACGTATTAAAACAGAGAAATGTTTGAATAAGTGTGTGATTGCGGGCCGCGGAGCAGTGCGAGCAAAACGAGGCGTTTCATTAGTAGGTACGGGAGGAATGTTCATTTTGAGGAGGTTTGCTGTCTTTTTGTGCGATACCTGATGTGTAGACTGTTCGGTATTAAGGTGGAAATTACGTTTTGGGAGATGGCGTACCTACGGTGGTTTATTTAGGTCTCTTCTATAGATGTTTGTTTTCGTCGTGTTTGGTCTGGGAAAAGTAGGAATGTTTATTAATGTCGGCTTGGATTTATTGACTTATTTTGGTAGTTGTAGTCAGGGAGTATGGGTGTAGAGTTTCAAAAGTTATTTATTTAAAGAGGCAATTTGCTTCTAAATAGGCGTTGTCTATCGTATGGACACGAAACTACCTATAGAATAGATCATGCCGTAGTAAATTGTTTTACAAGTTGGTTCGCAGAGTAAAATCAAAATTGTTATCGTTAACTTTGACAATGAACATAATTTTATTGCCCGAATCCGATACAAGTAGAGTCTAACGTTTCATTTTTAATTAGGTATTTATCGTCAATTACAAAGCTCCAAGTTGCTCCATATGTAGCATTTCATTATTTACACAACTAATGTAAAATTCAATGACATCACCCAAAAGACTCGTTTTTATATTTAAACCCAAACTTGCGTGTGGTCGTCTTTGGACGATAAAATGTGTCCAATCAAAGCATTTAACGGTCCAACGGCGGCGGTTGTCAGCGGCTCGCGTAATTTGAATTTGGAATACAACGCGCGATTGGCAAGACGGCAATGACGCGGCACGGTGTCGCCCCGATGTGTGGGGCGGCTTTTATATTTTAATGTTCAATGTTCTGATCGAACTGCCCAATATCTGAATTTTTAACGGCTATTAAAAAGATGTAGTGGTACACAAATCGAGCGAAGATAAAAT
Organism: Gortyna flavago; assembly: GCA_963669345.1. Taxonomy (NCBI): domain Eukaryota; kingdom Metazoa; phylum Arthropoda; class Insecta; order Lepidoptera; family Noctuidae; genus Gortyna; species Gortyna flavago. The sequence goes on from OY770133.1 coordinate 19,266,917, forward strand.
GGTCATTATAAGCAGTTTTTTATGTTGTTATGTGACTGTATTTTTACTTCTAAAGAAAACTATTCGCTAGTTATAAACTATTAAAAAAATATATTGCTTAATTTTTGCGTTTGGAAGTTTTATTTCAGAATTTAACTAGTTTTCTTTTATTAATTTTTAATTATATGTACCTACATGTTGGTTGTTTAGAGAACGTAACAATCAGCATCACTATCTGAAAAGACAATTTCTTCTTAATAATCCTTATTAAATTCTGCTGTTATTAGGTCCTTACATATGAAATTAGCGTTTTGTCGTACTGACCACTTTGATCTGAAATATCTCCTCTTTGGTTAAGAATACCAAATTCAAATTTATAAATTCATTTATCTGGTACATTTGAGTTTTGAAAACAGTCATTCATTTGTTTTTTCCTAATTATTTTTTTCTTTGGCGTCGCTTATTACCGCACAATAGAAAACATGAAATATCGGTATATTTACGAGTAGGAGTTCTACCGTGGCACCAGTGCTGCAGAAACAGCTCGAAGGATTAATGATGTGTACGGCGCTGGTGTCGCAAAAGAAAGCACGGTACGTTTTTGGTTTCAACGTTTTCGTTCTGGAAATTTCGACCTTCAGAACCAACCCCGTGGACGGCCGGAGACCAAAGTGAAAAATTAAGAATTAAAGGCTATTGTGGAAGCGGATCCATCACAAAGCACTTCAGAGATAGCTGCAGGCTTCGGGGTAAGTGACAAACCTGTATTAATCCACTTTAAGCAAATCGGGAATGTAAAAAAACCTGAACGATGGGTACCTCATGAATTGAGTGAATCGAACTTGCAAACACGCATATCGACTGCTGTGTTACTTTGCTCAACCGACACAATAATGAAAGGATTTTAAATCGAATCATTACTTTTGATGAAAAGTGAATACTGTACGATAACCGGAAGCGCTCGTCGCAATAGCTGAACCCTGGAGAACCAGCCAAATCCTGCCCTAAACGAAAATTTACTCAGAAAAAGTTACTTGTGAGTGTTTGGTGGACTAGCGTCGGTGTCGTTCACTACAGCTTTCTAAAATCTGGCCAAACGATTACGGCAGATATCTATTGTCAGCAGTTGCAAACCTTGAAGGAAGAACTAGCTGCCAAACAACCGAGATTGGTCAATCGCTCTAGGCCACTGCTGCTTCACGACAACGCAAGACCACACACTGCACAACAAACAACCACTTAGTTAGATGAGCTACAATTGGAATGTCTGCGACATCCACCGTACTCCCCGGACCTTGTTCCAACAGATTAACATTTTTTCCGGAATTTGGACAACTTCTTACAAGGAAAAAAATTCAACTCCGATGCGGCAGTCCAAACCGCCTTCAAAGAGTTCATTGATTCTCGCCCCCATGGTTTTTTTAGTAAAGGTATCAGTGAACTACCTATGAGATGGCAAAAGTGCATAGATAACAAAACGGTGCATACTTTGATTTAATTAAATATATTTTACAAAAAAAAAATTTACTTTATATTCCTCCCGTACAAAACGCCAACTTCATATGTAAGGACCTAATATTAAATTAAACTGCTAAGTGACATTTTACATATTGATAAGCAACCGTAATCAGCTTAAGGAGTTCAGACAGCTGGGACACAGACCTCCTCTCGGTGAGAGATAGTGGGCCATAATCCACCACGTGCGCCCAGTGCTGGTTTGTAGATGTCACATGTCTTTGAATTTTTGGTTCTAGAACATTTTTTTCCGGTTTCCACACGATGTTTTCCTTCACCGTTTTGAGAGCAGTGGTTTTGAAATTATTTTACACTAAGTTAAGCGCGCGGTTCGAACTCAGACGGTTCGACCTTAGGACCTACGTACAACTCGTAAGTCGCGGCCGTTACCACTAGGCCACATAAATGCACATAATTAAAAATTTGATGTAAGCCGAAAACTGTTGCAAGGGTTGCAATGTGCAGACGCTAGCACATCAAGCTACTACAAACTGTCAAATTTATTTAATAGATTTTTACTTTATCGCTGAAGCATAAGGTTCAAAGTTGATTAGGCAAATTTTACAGTTTCAGGTTGCTTGATGTGCTGGCGTCTGTACCTTAGGCCAACTGGGACTCGCTCCATGTAAAACATTGATAGTCAGGTGCATCAGGTTAGATTGAGAATTAATCTCAATTCTCAACTAAGAGCTGGGAAAAAGCTAGTCGAATGATGAACCAACTACCAGAAGATTTAAAGATTTCTCCTAGGAAATAAGACTTTATTTTTTCTGTTTCTCTTATATCCCCAATTTATAACGTATAAGCCCATAAACATAATAAATAGGTATATTTTAAAATAAACGTCAGCGCACACTGGATGGCTCTGCGACAGGCCGCGCGTTATGACGCGTGTCGTGGCCGCGCGGCCCGAGTAGTTTGTCTCCGCTGACCATTTCCTGCACATCCCTCCTGTATGTTGTTATAAGACGATAGAGTCGCTGTTGTTTGTAATTTTTTTTGTTAAACTCTCTACCTAGCTAGAACATTTTGTGTTACCTTAAACTAAGTTTCTGAATTAAATAAACTAAAAGCCACATCAGGTGATGGTGACACACACCTTCTTGTTGAAAAATTTCGTAGTAATCAGTGGTTTAAAATGAGTAACGTATTAAAAGCGACAAATTTATAAGGAGTCATGTAGTCCAATATGTACCTATATTCCTTTTATCAGACGTTTAGCAAAGCCTACGTTAGGATACTGTACATTACTGGGCACATATTTTATCAATGGTCAAACAGTAGTCCAAGATCTTGGTTAGTGTTCATAAAAATAAGTCACCGTTAAATAAACAAGGCATTTCTTCTACAGTTTTCCCTGTCGCGGCTAGGTTGGTCCGACCCGAGGGAATATTTCAAGAATATTATTATGTAAGAACATGCGCGGGACTTTATGATCACCTAGCCTTTCACGGTGACCGCTCTGCCGCGTCGCAAACAACAGGGTTGACTGTTTGCCTAAATATTTCAGTATTTTTATGTGGAGAACTGGTTTAGGCCGATAACTAAGAAATTGAATGTGTGTTTCGTCTTATATTTACATGAAATATTAGGTAAATTCAATAAATAAGGTTAGGTTAGATTAGGTACCTACTTATCACACACGTAGGTAGCGTGAGACGCACCCCTAACTAGATACATCGAGAACCTTAAGGAAGTGGCTGGGGCAGGCCGGATGTGGAAGGAGAAAGATAGGGTGTTGTGGCGCAGCCTGGGAGAGAGAGGCCTATGTCCAGCAGTGGACTGCGTTAGGTTGAGTTGATTGAAGTATTGTCTGTAATGTTCTATCAATTTTGAATGTAAGTAACAAGTCTAATTTAAAAATCACACGTTTGATAAGTGATAACTTTTAGTAATTATTGCTCAGAACCAACGTGCAACGATGAACGTAAATGACAAACTTAATGTGGACTCTTCAAACAATGCCAGAATTTCTCGAAGATTAATAACCTGTTTTTTTTATGTAAAATTACAAGTTCATGTAGCAACCCTGCTAGGTCCGGAAGTTTGTCCGCGGATTCTTTATATTTATATTCACCTTGTCGTTCGTCCGGCAGATTTATTCACTTCTTTAGAGCGCGCGCACTGACCGTGTCCACGGATCGCCCCCTGTATGCCCGCCCTAACCTGGCTACGCACTGGTTACAAAAAATGCTGCTTAGATAACTGTATGAAATTACCTGCTCCACAAGTATTTATTAAAAAAACTTTTGAGTACTGAGACATTTTTTTAAACTGTACCTATATAGATGTTTATAAAAAAAAAATGCTATCTTCAGCTTTTAAAAGTCAACCTCATCTGCACCGAAGGACATTAACAATAATAGGTAGTCTTTGGACAAGGCTAGAATGCCATAATTTTTTGGGCAATGGCATTAAATTACTAATCAATTGATGACAATTGCTTCAGATAAGTGAAAAACGCGTCAATCTCTAGGATTGCCTGAGTGGTAGAGAAAAAAGATACCTTATAATGTCCAATGATCGTTAAAAAGCCTTTCATAATGTATGTAAAACCGCTAGGTATTAAGTGAATTTTAAGGTACAAAATCAAATATTCTTTCAACAAACCGCTTCGTTTTATCCACCTTATGCGATCACCTACCGCACCCCAGTCCACTATGATATGTGTTGCGTAAAATTTTGTTTTTCAGAAGTCAGGCCTAAGGTATCGCTGACAAATGTCCGACAGTTTATCATAGCACGGATAAAAGGGATAGTGGACGACCACCTTTAACATGTTTGTGTGTACTTCATTTTTCAAAGATTTATTTTTGAGTGGATGTTGGCTTTGGTTGACCGCTCTAGAATATGAAAGGTAGACAAATGTTATTACGATAAGTACCTTTTTTACTAGGTAATGGGAAACGTGTAAAATTTTATACAGGCTGGAGTATTGAGATGGACAGTAAGGTCAGGTACATTAACCCTTGCGGCTAGAGGAAAACGGTCTTAGGACATAGTCCTTCACTTTTGTGAAATTTTGATCTGCATTCACAGATTTTGTAAAAAATTACAGCCAGAAAAGGGGGCCGTTTTGGCATTTAAACTTGTTTTGACGAATCCACCCTGTAAGTAAGTTGAGCTACTTTTGAAGTAAGCTTCAGATAATGTGCTACCACCACAACGATTTCTGCGGCCAGGTAGCGTTTGCTATGTTTCGAGTCGGTGTTTATAGGTGTCAGTGTCTTACAAGTCCATGAGATACAACTTTAATAGTGATAAGAGACAAACTAAGAATTTTTTGGAATGTGGGACAAAAATTCAGGACGAACGAAGAATAAATCATATTTCAACTGGGGTGAACAGCGCATCTTCAAAGCCTAGTAAGAATTGAGTGTAGATTTGTTCTGCGTCGGTGACCACTTACCATTAGATCTAATGAAGCGCTATTTTGTAGGCAAAACTTATTTCTTTACAAATTCGATCATTGAAAATTGTTTACTTACTTTAAACTTATTTCTATCTAAAAAATGCACACGCCCAGATTCGCAAATTCTCATCTCCCAAAAACGGCACACGCATCACTCACAAACTACCCCTAATCTCCATTATGCTCTAATCACCCCGTCCCCCGCGGCATAACTGTACGGCACTAATCCCCATGTTGCCCACCGATGCCCACCGATCCCCATAGATCCCCACCTGGCTAGCTAAGGGGATTGAGTGAACGCGCGTTTGAATCGCGGGATATTGTTGATTGATATTTTTGGGACCTATAGGTATTCCATTTTTTTTATATCACAGATAGGCTGTAAAAAAAAAGTAGGTACCTACTTTGGTTTTTAATAAAATAATCACGAAAAACCGGTAGAAATGCGACGTTGCCAGCCCAGTGCGAGATAACTTCTTGCTTTGTTTTTTGTGAAACAAAACAATTACTATGGTAGGTACTGGTTAGCGCTATAAAAGCTTAACATTTTCAAAACCACCACTCACAATAATTGAGTTAACATTTAATTCTTAGCAAAATATTACCGTACTTTGCACGTGACATCGGTGAAGGAAAATCATCGTGAGGAAATCGCCAACCCGTCTTGAGCAAGCGCGTTGATCAATGCTCGTGCCTTCTCTGTACAAGAAGAGGCCTTTGCGCTGCAGTGGGACAATAATAGGCTGGTATTATTTACACCCGTTTCTCAGACTAAACCAGTTAATCATCTTCTAAAATGACACAAAACATAACGACAAACACATACAACATGAATTGATGCAATGACAATAACAAATCGGTTCAAATCGTCCTCATGCCAAACTATTCAAATCGCCCGCTCTAATTGACTCGCAGCCATTTCAACAGGTGATTTGATACCCTCAATCGCTCCTAGCGTCAATAAACCTACATCCAATTGAAGAAAACTGAAGAACAAAAATGAATATAGGTCTTAGTTTGTTTGCTCGTGTAAATAGAAGAGATGCTGCGACATTCGTCATCAATGACGAGAGACACTGCGATGAGTCGGTGTTATAAATTAGATGAAAGTGCATAAAATTTTAGTTGGAAAATGAGACAAAATAGGCTTTATCTTTATAGTTTTTTTTCCTACTCCAACCTTAGTTAACAAAGATATACATTGACAAAATTATTTCAATTAAATATACAGAGTTCTTATATTATATTAAAATTATTATTATTATATTTCATGGAGTGCAGTTTGCATCGTCAAAACAAAAATTCACACAACATCATTGATCCATCGGCCGTGCTCCGTGCTCAAAAGTGCACACATCCAATTACCACTCAACGAAACTACACATCTGGCCAAAACGATGTGCTCCTCTTAAATTGCAATTCACAATCGATCGCTCACCTCAGCGCGGATCGCTCCCACTTGAGATCGCCCCCGTTCGCCACTTATTACGCCCCGCGGCTACTGGGGCAGCACTATTGTTCGATGTTTTCATTAAAAGGTGAACCTTTAAAAAGTTTTTGGCTGTGGGGACGTTAGATATGTACACGAAATGACGTCGTGTGTAATGACTTTTACAACGAGAGCTCGGTATTTTCCATAATTATTATTCTCCTAATTTCCCATGTCTTACAATTTTAGGTGGCAATTATTACCTGGTCATCTAATTTTAAAGTCGCAATACGTGTTTTTCGCTTAATAGGAATTTAAATAATGCATAAAATGCAAGTTAATAAACAGATCCACAATTCTATTAACCCACATTTCAATCCAATTTTTTTATTGATATACCCCTCCAAATAAAAAACAACCCCGTTCCGTGAACAATAAAAACGCATTCGTATGCAGCGACTTACAGCGGCCATTTTAAATGTTTTTGAATTAAGAACTCGCCCGCGGCGTAACGGTCATTTTTTTCTCCTTTTATATTATTTTATTTGCACACGGGCTTACGGGGCAATAAAGGTAGGGATGGGTTAATAAATTTCGGACGTGTGCCAGTAATAAAAATTTTGATTGTGTTTTTTAATATAATGGGCTCATTGCGTTCCATTGTGAGGTGAGTATTATTATGATTTGCAGTGGATTATTGTGATGGATAATGCTAATGTTGGCTGGACATTGTGCAGTTTGATGACTAAATTATTATTATTTAGAATTGTAAAGTGAATAAACTCTAATGCAGATCTTGTTTGGACGATGGCGTTTGAAAAGTTGTGATATTTTTTTTTTCAGTTATATCGGATAAAACATATAATTATTATTTAAAAATACAAAATAAAACACAGCTACCATTTAAAGTTATTAAAAGTATTTAAAGACAGTTTGCAATGCATCGTATAGAATAAGTACGCATAAAATTTTGTCTTTGTACAAAACCTATTATTTTTAGTTATGATTTACAATAAAATTTTAAACCATGACAACAAATTCCAAAATAAAGCAAATCAAAAATAATTCTCATCACAAAACTTCAACTTCGCTACGAAACACAGTCGCCGCTACTCCCCGCTGGAGGCGCTGCGATCGCCGCCCACGCTCTCTCCCGATGAATGAACGCCGTTTGGCCATTTTCCCAAAGGTATGTTGATGTTATACTCGCCTTGATTCCTAGAAGTGATCGTTTATAGCCGGTTTATAGCCGCGCGTGTTATGAACATTAAGGATCTCTTATGTGTATTGATGCTATGTGTGTCAAACGTATTTATTTCTGTTAAAATAATCTTGTCATCTGATTGATGTTTATTTAGATTCGGAGATTGATATTTTTTGTAGGTACTATTTATAGTTGTAAGAATATATTTCTGGTGTTGTAAGAGATTTTCGGATTAAGATAAATTTAGCAAAGGGTTTTCAAACCGTTTGATCGGTCATTAAATAAATAAAGTTGGCGGAATTACATTAAAATAAATCAATTAACCTACCCACAACTCAGATTTGGAAAAAATAAGCATTTGATTTGTTTGTTTTTGTCTGATGTACTATCTGCCTAGGTATATTATATTGTGTGTATTTTTGTCTGTGCTAAATAAATGTGTTTTCTGTATTTCTTCTTCTATATTGTTTATCCGAAGGTTCACTTGGTAGAACTCCTAAAAACATTTGGTCTTTAAGTAAATACAATAATATTATGCATACATAATACGGACTTATACTCGATTGGTAGTTAAAGTCAATTATATTTTACTGTATCAAAAATAGCATTACAAGATAAATACATTAAATCGAAATACGAGTGTCGTACGTAAGCGCTATTAGACAACTTTTTCAGCTCACATCGTAAATAAAGATGTAAGTCTTGCCTAGATAATCTTAACCCTGAGCGAAAAGTGTTCAGTTCAGACTGTTTTGAATGGCTGCCAGGTAGTTAGCTCAAAGACACGAGTTACTGGGTTTCGATATAATATTGTTGATGTAGCGGTGCCTAGGTAACTAGGTACAGATTTAGCGACAGTTTTTTACATAACTACAAAGTTAAATGAAAATAATGGCGGGTGAGCTGATAGAACTCCTTAAAGTACCTATGTTTAGCGATTTCGGTAGATAGTCTTATTATCATTCATCTTATTTTCAAACAGTAGGATCTGTGACAGTTCAATATCCTTCTAATGGGACATATTTACAAACTGGTTCAAATCTAATTTGGCGAAGCTACCTTTTGTCATCTTACGCTAAACTTGTCTATTAAAAAGAAGGTACCTACCGTAGACTTTTCTCACGGTCGAACTGGCATTGTGTTACCATTAACACAATGCCAGTTCGACCGTGAGAAAAGTCTTAACCACGTTGTAGAAGACTATTCTTGTATACACCGAAAAAACTCGGTCAAGTGAAAACTAAACTTTATTTGATGTCGAGTTTTCACCACCTACCGCACACAGCTCAAATTCATGTCCCGCAAATGAAACATAGATGACAGATGCCATCCAAAATTACGCCGTACTTCGCCTTTTAGTCGGAAGATAAGTAGCGGTGTCGCTTCAGCCGTGCGACGGCGGCGGCGCGGTAAGACACAGATAATCAATTAGTTTGCCAGTCGCGGCAATTAGTCGCAAGTCGCACCTCCTGTTATGATTATGATTAATCTTAGGGATCGGTTTATGCTGTAATTATGGTCGTGGTAGGTAAGTTAAGCCAGTTTCAAGTTTTTTACCGAGTCTTGGAAGTATTCTGAAAGTTATAACGTCATTAAAAATGAAGGAAAAATTATGACTTCATTTTTAATAGCACTAAATAGAAAAAGAATATACTTCTCATTATCTAAAGTCTAAAACAAATTCTACAGCACCAAAAGTACCTAAAATCTAATTACCTGAAAAAATAAGTCCATTATTTTCTCAGAAAAGCAAATTAAAATTGGTTCTAACACAACAAAAGCTAGTCAGCCTCTCTCAGTCCTTGAGAAAATAAACATCTGTACTTAACATTCAATGTTTTTCTTCCACATACCTATCCATACCTACACGTGAACAAGTGCGTATATTTAGATGTTATTATCTCTCGGATAACGTCGTTGAACGAAGTGAAAATCTTACAAAGGAACTTGTTTACCTCTAATTAATATGCCGTAGGTAAGATTAGGGAGGGTAATGGAGTCGCCTTAAACAATAAAAGAAAATGACTTGCAAAACACGTGGCTAGTTCGGCATGATTTTTAGGACTAGTGAATTGCCGAAAATTTGTCGAAAATACGATGAAAAAAAAATTTTACTGGTTTCACAATGCCAAGACTCAGAGATGTACAGATTTCTGTTTTAATATGAAATTATGTTTTGTTAGAAAAAAAATAGGTTTCAGCGAAAAAAGTTTCAATCACCTAAGAATTTATCAATAAATTATTTGGCTGGTTAATTTATGTACATGGCAATATATTCTTAACTGTCGCAATTCTCCAATGGTTTCTAGGGCTGTCCCATATTTAGGTATATATTATATTCATAGTTTTAATAGGTTTATGCGTATCTTTATATTTAAAATATTTATTCCTCAATTTTCATTATTGCACCTACCATTGTTTGTCTCTGCATCACCCAAAGGTTGACTGGTAGAAAATGCCTATGGCATTAAGTCCGCCTCTGTACCTTTTTGTGCTTGAAGTATTAAAAAAATAAAAAAAATATTTATTCTATGACTACACATAATAAACTGTCAGCTGAAACAAATGCTTGGCACGAGTAGAACTGTCACTTCTCTCAGGCTGACAGGTGGGCGCACCCCACCGATACCAACGTTCTCAGAACGTTACACACGCTCACAACCCATATAATATTTCAAAAGGAAATTATTCATATTACTTAATTGGAAACTAAACATAACAGTTATGAAAAAAGAGATAAATTATATTTTCTGGAACCGACTTTGCATGATTATGTTACTTTATAAAATTAAAGCTACATTGGTTTTCAATCAAAGTCAGTATTTTAAAACAATTCTCAAATGATTTGTCATTTTTTGTTAAAAAAATACCTAATTCATTGCCTATTTTCCTTTCCACACTTATCTCTTTTCTTTCTTCGTCTTCAAAATATTTAGGAGGTGCAACTCCATAGGTTTGTTGTGCATCAAAACGTAGTGAATGACATCAACCCATTAGCGGTGCGCGCAGTCAGCGCCGCCCTTCCGTGTACACCGCGTTTGTCTAGGCCAGGCCCTTTTACAGCCCACGATTAAATGAAGACGACTGAAACTTTTTAACTTATTAGGACAAACAAAGGAGAAATTGAACAGGGTGTAGAGTTAGCAGCCCCGTATTTTTCATGCCCAGGCACTTTTTGTTGGGCCTCCCGAAGAATAAGCGTTCTGAGGTCTTCGTCATTGTTTTATATTGTAATTCAATTCTTTAGTAAATAGTTCTGCAATACCACATTTGAATTATCAAGTTTACCGCTTCACCACCCAAAAACATCATAAGGTCTTGTAAGAATGCCATTGCTTTTACCACCATTGTCTGTCACGACTGCGACCCCGCCGCGACATCGCGTCGTAACGTGTCATGTAAACGCTCCAAGAGACATTCTCCCACGTACATCCAGGTTGCTTCGCTTAATCAACCCTCGAGTAATGAGGGGTATCTTCCGAGGGGCGCGGAATCAATTAATGAATATTTTACTTCTCCGGGATCTTAATCAACGTCTCGTGTCCCGGATTTTTGGGGATCGCGCGGGATTCCGGAGTCTTGATTTATTATAGTCCGCGGAAGTGATTGATTTAAACTTGATTTAATTATGAGTTCGATTCTCGTTTGTTTACGTTTTGTTTTGTTTTATTATCCGTTTGTGGAGTGGATGGTGCTGGTTTAAGGATTTGATGATGGAAGTGGAAGGGTGTTTACGTTGGGTTGGGAGTAACTAAGTAACTTTGATTGGATTTTATCTTATTTTGCCTGCTTTAAGTTCTGCTTAAAACAATTGTTGATGTTTAAATGATTTATTATTATGTATAGGTACTTACATAGAGTACCTAAGTGGCAGACTGATGACAAAAATTCTAGAGAACTTGCCCAGGCTAAATTATACGTATTTCTATATTCTTTTTTGATCTCAATGAAAAGTTCAATAAACTAATAAGAAAATATCTCTTCAATTCAATGTCACGTAGGTGTGCTCAATCACCCCATGAACAATTCCACACCTTGTTTATTATTATAACTACAGCGAACGACTCTCTTTCATATATCTAATGACACGTAGCTCTCATCGAGTCAATAACCTTTCCCTCACAGCTGATCGCGCAACTACCGCACGATGACAACCAGCCGATACAAACTTATTTATTCCTCTAATATACCCGTATATTTCACAAAAAAAACCTTGATTTATTCTAACATTAGCGAAAAGGAATTCTCTAACAAGCTGTGTGAATCCGGTGTTCAAATATTTTGCAAGACCAACGGAAATACTTTCCCAGACTGTTTGGTTGTATGTTCTTCGCAAACAAACTAAAATCAGTAATAAATCAACGTCTTTACGTTTATTTAGTATTTCCTACGTAATTTTTCGGACGCCACCTCTGTGCGCTCGCGCTAAAATTGATCATTAACTAAATTTCAAAGATTATTCCTCTCATTTCTAGATCGCGACCGTTCGAAATTAATAACCACTTCTTTATTTACACCTATAATCTATACATTCACTGAAAACTAAGCACTATGACTGTTATTTTAGAATATGTAATGTGTTTTTCAAGTGTCGTTTATAAGTTTGTTTTTCATAGAGACAGCCCGAAGACATAAATTATTGTGTCAGAGCAGAGTCACCTGAGTGTTTTTATATTTTACGATTTTCTTTTTAAAAATGCGAAACATGTTTAGTTTGACAACGCAGTAAAATAACGTCGTAGGTAGAAAAGTTTGATGTTGGCGTCTAAAAGCTTTTTATGAAACACCATAATAATTTTTGTTATTGTGTGAAATTATTATTATTGTGGGTAGTTTAGGTTTCTATTTGATCTGTGGATTTGTACTAATGGCGCCTTATTACCAGACGGTTTAAACTTCAAAGTGTTATTTATGTGATTAACTGTAATAACGAATGTTTTTTGAAACTGTGAGGCTAGTATAAGAGTATCGAATCAAAATAATGCAGTAGTTTTGCGTACATTTTTAAGTGACACTTTTGTGCCGCTTTGTTAGGTTTATTTATGTACCTACTCATTTTTAGTTGACTTGAATCGACTGAATTTTGTAAAGATCCGGTATATTCCTTTAAATCTCTTTCCGCAGCTTTTGTTGTCTCTTTGATTAAATAAAGCTGAATTTAGATATCCATAGAGACTAACCTAAATTAGTTGAATGGTTGTACAATATTAAAATTGTCTCTGATCAAAGAAACTTGCAAAATATTCTCCGCCGGTAAAACATACTAAAGAAATTAAGGAAACCGAAGATATAGGAAATAGTCACGTTCGACCTAAATCCAAAATTTTCAATCTGGCAAGTTTCACCGTATATTAACGGCGGTTAAATCGACCTAATATACAAGGAAAAAGAACAAGATAAGAGCTAACTCTTGGATCTCACGGTCGCGGTGTCCAATAATTCACTTTAAGCCCAGTTTAATTCTTGCCTTAACTGGATGTTGGGGAGTCGACCTCGTTTCTTAAATTATGTGCTTAAAAGCTAATCGTGGCTATCTGTACCGTTAACTGAGACTACTGTTTGTTGATCTTGAGATATTAATGGGTTCTGATAGCTCCTTTCCCCGTTGATTTATGGAGGAAATTCCTGATAGCACCCCATTTTCCAATTAGCAGCAGATTTTTGTAAACGGTCATCGTTTCTCGCGTAAAATCGTTCTTGAGACCATTTTAGCATTTGAAAAGGCAAGTAAAGAGTTTCAAATGCTAAGGACTACTTCTTTCAGTATTACTACTTCGATGGTAGTACCTAAGAGTGTTCTTCTAAAACGTTTGCTTGGAACGCGCTGTTTTGATTACACCAGATTCGTTTTGATGAAAACGTTCATCATAAAAGTTAATTAAAAAGAATGGTCATGCAAAGGATTTGGTTCCATAAAATTTCAATCAATATTTTCCATTCAATTTCATTACTAAAATGGACTCCCCACGAATACCTAGAAAAGCAATTCGCCTGTCAATACAATTAAAAACTAAACTACCCAATAGACCAATCAGGCTACCTACCGTCCACCTACAGACAATAGGTAGCGGTCATTAGAACCCCGGGTGTCCCCGCGGGGGTCGCCCGCGGTGGTCTGGGGCTTAGTCAGTGCCGGTACAATGCGCTAATGCACCCAGTTTAAGTGCTTTAAATTGATATGTCCTGTTATAGGTATGTATTGATGTATTGAGCTGAAATAGATTTTTTGGTCTGTTGATAATTAGGTACATTATGTAAAAATATTTTGGAAAAAGATTTAGGATAGAGATTAATTTAAATGAAAAATGAAGGAGAAAATGCTGCCAACAGTGCTACATAAAAAACATAAGGAAATGTAGGTATATAAAGAAATCAGAGAAGATATTTAGCTAGCCATGCTCAAATTCGGTTTATTGTTTTCCAATATTTTCTACTTTTACTACTGTTGGCAATGGCATGATGGCATGATCGAATTTCAATAGATTTGATAAATTCGACCACGCATTCAAAATATTAACAGCAATAGCTTTACGGATATAAATATAGGTAAAGGGTGCACAATTAGGTTCCAATTGCCAATCATTAAAGTAATCTGAAATCTGAATCACTCAGAAAAATTCAGCTTTAAAGTTATTGTTTTTTTTATTCAAGATATTATGTTTTGCAGTATTCCTTACCTACTTTTTTAAAGTTGTTGTTTTTTTTATTCAAGATATTATGTTTTGCAGTACTCCTTACCTACTTTTGAAAATAAAAAGAAAACCAAGAGCTTGAACTTACGACAAAAATCCCTAACGTACGCGTCCGGCGCCGCGGTATATAAACACGTTCGGTCATTTCATAAAACATCTGTGTATTTTCTATTTTGATAGGTTTCATATTTCTGACCGCAGGGGGCGCTGCTCGTAAAACGCGAACGGTTTGGCTTTCTGCCCTCCCTGTGTATTTTATTAACGGCAAACGCTAAGGTATAGCGTGGTGAGGTTCGGTTTAATAACATTTTTGGGTGGCACAGCCAAAACTTGTATCCATCTTTGGGTAGAGTTGTCGGTACATCTGTGACTTGCTTGTCTTGGGATTGTTTCGTTTGTGTTTTGTTTATGCAGGTCTTTTGTTTTCTTTCGTAGACTGATGCGAAGAAGTGTCTCAAATACACAAGCTTCATACGTTTTGCCAAATGTCTTATAGTAAAAGCTTTTAATCCGAGTCATCTTGAAGAATATAAGTATTTCATTCCCTTTATAAACTATACAAAATTAACAAAGTAAAAAAAAAGTAACAAAGTATAGCTTTTCTATTTTGCTTTGTTTTATTGAAAACAATCACAAACCAGTCATTTAAATACATTCCTAGATCTACATTAAATACGCTAGGATTCAAAATTCCAGCAGAGCTAATTTTTTTGTGTGGCAACAATATTTTCTCGACCACATCTTTATCCTTACTTAACCCCGTACTATAAATCGTGTTCCTAATTCCGGCATTTATTAAGTAATAAAATTATTAAGTAATAAAATTAAAAACATACTAGATAATCTACATAATACGAGTTGCTGGCAGTATTTCACTTCAGTCGTAAAACCTCTTTAATTTTTATATTTTTTTCTTGTAAGTATACGAAATGTTCACGTTCAGTGATCCGTAAGGCCCTTTGTAGGTACACGGTACAGTTTCTTTACAGTACAGCGTATAAACCGCGACGTAGAAAAAACGTGTCCATCTACAAGCGTTCATAGTGATCCATACAACTCTGGCGACCGCGCCTACACACGGCGAATATACCGTAGTTTTTCACGGTAAGAAAAACGTTTTTGTACCTACAAAGGGCTCAATAGTAGACTGAGATACATACAACTTACTATAAACTATAACATAACTGACTAACTAATCCTCTACATTTTCCAAACAGTATTATGTGTGTAACTGTGTATACCTACTGTGCTCCTGGATAATTCAATAATAGGTAATTAACTACCTAAATCAATCGTTTAAAATAAATTACGTTATGAATAATGTGAAAGCGGGCCTTGATTTAGCTACTTGATTGATAAGAACTTTATCAATGCCCATTCTTCTCCATGCTCTGCCATGCTTTAAAAGTATGCTTTGGAATGGGTACCAACTAGCTTCATCTTTCTGACTAAGGAGTTATTGAATATTGTCAAGGAAGAATATTCAAAAGTGCCTGTAATTGATTTTAGAAATAAATGGTTAGAGTTTGACTTTATTACCATACGGAACACATTAAAAAGAACAGTTTCGTGCTTCATTAGAAAAACAGTGTTGATAATAATGTCGTAACGTATTTGTTAGTAGGTAACAAGAGCAGGTGTGATAAATGTGGAAACAATGAAACAGCCGGCCTGGTTACGTTTTAAGCTTACAAGGTTAATGAGGGTGATAAAGCGGTAATATCAGATTGTTTTCTTTCAAACTTTCATACAATGTTTTCTAAAAGTATTGTATGCCTACTCTGGTAGCTCTGTTACGCAACTGTAAATTGAAATACGCATTATCTAGGTAAGTACCTACCTAAACCACCTTTATAGGTATAAATAAATATATATATATCTGAAGGAAAATTCTAATTCCTAAAAAAAATTCAAATTCAAATCGCAATCTCATCTCAGAGACAATGTTTTTTTTTTACAAAAATGTATGAAAATTAATAGTGTTTTTGACAGATTGAGACTTAGAATGCGAACGTTCTTAAAAAACAGGAATTGCCCCTCTACTGTTATGTTCTAATGAATTTGTGCAACACCTATGTGCTTGCTTTCTTAGTCTGTAAGTATTTTCATAGTTTATTATTCTATAACAAGAAAGTATCATTTATTTACCAAAAAACTTAGCGTCGATAACATCAGTGTTGTTTCAATAAGGGATGGGTTAGTATTAGGTACAGATGAGTAAGACCCCTGTCAAACTAGGAAATTCTGTATCTTGAAGGACAGTTTACTTTAGTGGGAGTAACACGTCTTACAAAACATTTATAGAAAAGAGTACTACAGTCCCAGTACCTAAAATAATTAGATATTTTTAATTATTTTTGCGCCGAAAAGATTCTGAAAATCTTAAATTTCGACAGGGATATTTCAGGTAGAAAACTCAATCAATTTCAATACCTACGTGGATACACGAAAATAATCCTAGATCCACTTGTACCGTCTCGCTGTCATTTCAACCTGACTTTTATAGCTTTTCGTAAAAACTGCACACGGCTTCAGTTGCAAATCACTCAGCGAATTCTTTCCTGAGATTTTATTGCGATCGCCATTAATTCGATTAACAAATTGTATGTTCCTCACCTGTCACAACTGAACAACAAGGTGATATTTTAGAGAAAAGAAAAAAAACTGTTCTATTTTTATTGAGCTTTGTGACATAACATCACACTTGTTCTTGCCATATTGTTAGGCAGAAGTGTACAGTAACAGGCTCATTTAAGGCCCGTATAATAGGCTCGCTCTCTATTACATGGGACTTAAACAAAACTGACGATGGGTGGACAATATGGTACACCTATCCCTTCGGGGATTCAAACTCAAACTCAAACCATTTATTTTAAATAAACCAATTACAAGCACTTTTGAATTGTCAAAGGGTCGGTCAGTCAGAAAGATGAAGCTAGTTGCCCATTCCAAAGCATAGTAGGTACCTATGGGGAAGAACGCGCAAGAAACTAGGCTCGAAGGTGAGTTTCAACTTATTAGCACAGGTTCAATCATAACAAATAATCATAACCGAGCGTTAGGCATTATAATTACAATAACAAGCATAATTGGTTAAAATATGATTAGAAAGGTACCCTAGTAATAATATACCTGCATGAAATAAAAGATTCTTCATCGTAATATTTCACAAGCATTATCTTCGCGTACCACCGCGCACCGGAAACGTTAGTAAAGTAACGTGCGTGGGCGCGCCTATAAACAGTTGTATGAAAGGTGCATTTGTAAGGTAAATTAATAGCCGCGAATCATCTCCGAGTAAATATGAATGTGTTATTACGTGCGGGCCGTTCTACAACGGATGCATCTGCCCAATGGAATTCATAGTATTTTTTTTCGGGTAATACCTGCTGTCTGAAATTTCCTTAAAAGCGATAAGGGATTTTATTATCAAAGAACATTCGGAATAAATTATGTATGTACTTAGGTACCTACCCATTTAGGTACCAACTCCTTATTTGCGTGTCGATGCCAATCTACATTTTATATTAAATAGAGTCAACCCAGAATTTGTCTACCAGTTACTGGACTGACTGGGTACCTACCAACTAATACCTTCAATAATTATACTTCAAGAGCAGGTAGATAAATAAGACATCGACAGTTAGATAGAATATACTGTATTGACACCAACTTATTACGTAGGACTTTTACAATTATTGCTAATTCTGTGGGTAAACTTCCCAAAGACTTTTCTTTTAAACCTCTCTCCCTCTCAAGAGCCATTTCTGCGATCACAAAACCAGTTCTCTTTGATAAACATTATACACCAACAGTGCATATCGTATAGATAATATAATTTTACTATAGTATATTAATAATATTATAAATTCGAAAGTAACTGACTGTATGTTACTTTTTCACGCCAAAACCACTGAACGGATTTCGATAAAATTTGGCAAGGAGATTAGATGATAATTTCCGGCATCCATGCAGGCGAAGCCGCGGCTAAAAGCTAGTTTTAATATAAAGTAATCTAAAATAAGACAATTTTAAATAACGCACTGAAAGACACAAAAAAATTAACTACGGGGTCAACGACCTGTTCCGTAACTATTTAATCAAAATGCAACTCTCATACATTTCGCAAGAAGAAATGTCATCAAAATAGACATCCGGTGTTTTATCATCATTGGACGTATCAAAATCCGCGTCTATTGCCACTTTGGCACAAAAACTAACGAGAGACGTCATAAGCGTCATAATTTCTGACAAATTATTGTCATTCCCATCACTTTTCACATTTCACCGGTGTCGTTACCATTTTGGATTATTTTAATGTTATCACCGTCTTCGAATGGTGCTTATTATGACGAAATATATACATTTAATGTCACTAAATGAGCAATCTGCTCAGTAATTTTCGTATACATGTATCTAATAAAACTGTTGTTTTAGAGTCTTTTACACTTTTGATGTGAGCAGAAATGATTATTTTTTTTTAATAATTTTGAGTAGTGGAGATGGGTGGTCTTTCCGGTAAAGTTAATTTTTTTGAATGTACCTATCTATATGAGGTAGGTATCTAGTTAATACACCAGTTATTTTATGAGTTAGGTATTTGAAATTTAAAACTACAGGAAAAATAAAAATATTGCACACGTCTTTAAATCCCATTCATACTCAATTATTTTGTCCACAGGAAAAACATTAATCCAAACGACATTTTACACATCCTGTAACCTGGTTAGTGACAGCAGTTACCTATATTAATCTTGATCATTTGCAATAAATCTGATTCACAATTCTATTCTAAACAAGCTGAAGCTACTGAACTTTTTGACTGATGATAAAAACGATATCTACTGAATTTTCAGTTGCTGCATTAAAGTTAACATTGTACCTCTATATAAGGTCAGCGACACAAGTCGATGATCATATCTAAAGGCCAATTCTCTTAACTTAAAACGTTCACAATCTAGTCGCAGTGTCATCTCGGCGACAAACAAATGTCAAAAGGGGAGGTATTTTTATTACGAGAACTGCCCCTCTTATTTTTAATGATGTTTAATTTATTGTAGAATCTAGTTTTTATTTTAAATATATGTACAAGTAATTCTAGTTTTTGAAGCGTTCTCTGGTCTTTAAAAAAATGTTACAAACTCGTAATAATTAGCCAGTTTTCATTCAAGATCTCTTCTGAAACTTTGGACTGTTTTTGCCACCGCCTTACTTCGTTGTCATTTCCTGAACTATTAAAGTGACTGACTACCCTCATAAAAGCCTTTGTATTGAGTTCTTGGATATTTGAAGCATACCTTTTTCTTTACAAACTTTGGTGTACCACCAATTTTGCCTCACCACCTAGCAAAATAATTTAACTCCTCATTACATAATCCTGCGTCCATTATGACAGCTCCCCGTTCCCGTACATCCGGCGCCGTTAAAAACTCGGACACATGATTGACGGCCGCTGTTTACCTTGCGCTACCGGTATGCTAACTAGAAGCGCCTGTGATGCTGACGTGCGTGCTGGTGGTTACGACAACCTGTGAGTCATGTTCATTCAGAACGAAATTGGGTTAGGAGCAGATTCTACTCATTTCCATTATCTAAGTGCTTTAGGGTATTTTTTTTTATTTTTTACGCTAATGACCACCATCTGTACTACCCGCTGGCTGTTATTCCTTGATATAAGGCCATTGTTACGGGTAGTCAGAAGCTCAAAAGTCTGACAACCAGTCGTATCAAGGGTACCTGGGTATCATGTTACCCAGTAACTAGGTTGTGGAGGTCAGATAGGCAGTCGCACCATGTAAAATACTAGTATTCAGAGGGATCCGGTTAGATTGAAAGCCGACCCCTACATAGTTTTGAAAAGTCTAGGTAGTTTGAGGTAGTTCAGACGGTGGTTGATTTGGAAAATCAATAAGATTTGTATTGCTAAGTCGGACTTTCAACAATTGAAGCCTCACTACTGAAACCGTAGCGGTTTAGCCGTAATTATTTATTTATTTATAAAGGTACACCAACAGCTTCTGTATACAAAATATCAAATAACAGTAGGTAATAATTATGTGCTTATAATGGATGGGTCTGAATTAGATTTTAATTGCTTTTTCATTTGCGGACGGCCATGCCCACATGCAATGCCTCACGGTCGAAAAGAGAAGTTACGTTGACAAAAAACTTCTTATATTTTCGTAGAAAATATTTTATACTAGTTATCCGCTGTTAACGAAACGGCCAAGCCTCATATTTTGACTAAGGTGTAGAGTTTGTGAAGTTAGGGCTTGTAGAGTTAGAAGCTTGGCTATACATGAGATCTGCTAACTTTTTGACAGTGTGAGCCATAAGTGGTCTCGTCATAGCAACATTTTACATGAAAATGTTTTTGGTGGGTCAAAAGTACCCTAATGTGTTAATCCAGGTAATGAACCATCTGTGCGCCAAATAGCCAAATTCGTTTTGCCGTTTTTGCGCTAATCCGGAACATACATCCACTACTACTATTTTATTCTAGGAATATGTATAGATTCTGAACAAGTCGAAGGCTTTGTAGCTGTAGCTAAGAATCTATGCAGCAGTCGATGTCACCAGCAATAATGTATACAAGTAAGGAAACTTATGAATCCGTGGAGCCACTGAACGTTGCCTATTTGTAACCGTGAGCCAATCATTACACTCTCTAGCACTTCGCCCACCGGGCGTTTGTTTTCTTTTTTCATGATCTGTTGATTTTGGACGCACATTGTCGGATATCTAGATGCCGTGGATTACACGTGTGCTATGAAGATTGTTGTGGGTTCCGTACCTATAAATTCTTTTTGGTAACCAGATGAAGACAATAATAAGTAATGTACCTATAGATACAAACCTGAATTTAGACTTAACTAGAAATCAACGTGGTCTTTTCATCTCTTCGTCCTGCTCTCTGCAGTATCGCCTGCACTAAGTAGGTATAAAAGAACTTTGCGAGCTTTTATAATTGTGTATCATGGATACAACGAAGAATAACGTGGATTTAAGTTTAAGGATTTTTTGTGCCATCTTTCATAGTTCGTATTGGTTATTTTTCTAGGTTTTCCGAGGCAATTATCTTAAAAAAATACCTAATAACAAACCGCAGCTATTAAAACGGTACCCAAAAAAACATACAAGAAAAATCGACTTGATAGATCGCGATCTAAGTGCTTTATTTTAAGCGTTGACGATATTGTTATGTCTGTACGTGGGCGTGGCGCCAGTCAATATGAAGGTGCGGAAATCTGACTTATGCCGCTTTGCCGGCCGGGCAGGCGACGACTGAGAACATTTCGCGACCCTTTGATGTTCCACTACGTAATATATCTAGCGCTCTGTTTACAAAACCGGCAATGTATATTAATCGCTGCTTTAGTGTTTTATTTAGTTGAAAGGTAAAAGGTTTCAAGTCGATAGTTGTTTGGATTGAGTTTTGAAAGATTGGTGATTATGTGCAAAGTTCTTTAGAAGTCTGTTTGAAATATTTCATCATGTTTATTGTGGATTACTTACGTTGTCCTAACTAAATGGGTAATATTGTAGTTAGTAGCAGATATTAATTTAGCACCTCACATAGATAAATCAAGCGTCAGAATAGTTTATAAGAACCATATTTTAACAGTTCTTCTAACTTCACAGACAACTGTGCTGCTGGGGGGTTTATCGCACCACTTCTTCTTCCTAGTTTAAGCTCTAGGATGTGGTGAAGGGCGAGCGTTTTAAGGGTCTGTCTGTAGCTGTCTGTTATATAGTTATCACGTTCAAGAAGTGCTGATGTTCGGTCCAATTTGAATAAATCACTTTTGATTCCATTTGAACAGGGAGCTAAATGAAAAGATGTGGCCTTACCCAAAACAAAACACTCAATTCGTCTACCCACACAAAACGTCAATACTCTACAATTTCCCAAAGATTCCTAATACCAGATTGTACCAGAAATACCTATTCAACAAAAAATCGGTTCGTCATGTCGCAAAGCTCGATCTACGAAGCGATGCGAGTCGGGGCAATCCAGCAGTTGTCGTAACCATGGCGACATCTAAACGAGATCTGTGTCTGTCAACCTGAGTGCGCTAGGTATAGATGCCTAGATACCGAGGTAGCTTGTGTAGTGCAAGATGTGTTGTGCGATAGAATGTTCAGATTGTGCGGATAAAAACTGAGTAATATTAAGAAAAAATGAGAAACATACCGATAAAATATAACGGCAGAAGAGTGACGTTGTCGAGGGCCTTGTGGCTAAGTAATAACAGCCGCACGGGTCAATAGATCAGGTTATGCTACGCTTGCCGCGGTTGGTCCGTGGATGGGTGGCCATCTATGTAGAGATGGTGCCTCGAAAAGCACGTTAAGACGCCAACGACTTAACGACTGTCAAAGATCCATGAATGACAGTTGGGACCAATCCCGACTGTCATTCGTGAATGTTTGACAGTAGTCGTTACGGGTCATCAGAAGCCTGAAAAGTTTGACAACCAGACTTACCAAAGGATATTGTATTACCCAGTAAAATACTGGTACTCAGCTGCATCCGGTTAGACTGGAAGCCGACCCTAACATAGTTGGGAAAAGGCATGCAGATGATGATGAAAAGAGTGATGTTGTCATTGAATCAGCTTACATACTTCTTTAGAATGATGTATCATTAAAACAGTGTCACTTTAATCGGACTGTCTTCTATTGCACTATTTGTGTATCTACTGAACTCTTATGACTCACCAACATAGCAATTTGTCGTTTTCGTTTTTCATCAGCGACAACTCGGCTGTGCAATTTCAAAATCAAGAAACTGACATTTTTTAAAAAATCGGTGTTTTTGCATATTTGACTTAGGTATTAGCAAGTACTTATTATCAAATATGCAAAAACGCCGATAAAAAAAGGCCCGTTGCTAGGTTTTGAAATTGCACAGCCGCAGCCGAACTGCCTAAACATCGCATTTTATTTATTTACACAACCATATTAAAACTCCATTTTACATTTACAACCTCACAGAAAAGTGTTTAGTTCAATTTTTATCTCTTTAACCAGGTGTTGCGAAGGTGTATGTGTATTTTACACCCCATCTTTCACGTTAACTCGCTATAAATCACTGAAAGAATCACACTGTTCAATATGTAACGACTACTTGAATGTTTGCAAGTAGTTTATTGTTTGAATTTGAAAATCTATAAAATTGATAGATGTAGACATGTTTGTTCTTTTGTTTTTGAGCTTTTGCTACTAGGCCTTCATTTGTTATTCCGGTATGTTGCTTGCATTACATGTTCATAGCGATTATTATAAATCTTTATCTATTATAAAATATGTCGCTTTTCGAGTCTGTCTGTGTGTCCATGTTGATCTTCTTAATTAAGCAATGATTTTGATGCGGTTTAAACCATCATTTAGAGAATTTATTTCGGAAGGTTTATGTGTTCCATATTAGGTACATTCATATTAATCGCATAAATTACAAAAAAATCTTTTTGTTTTGACTAGTCGTAACAATACTGCTAGCTGTTAAAATCTAGGAGTAGGTAGGTACATCAATATTCATTTTACTAAATAAAACTTTATTTTTCTGTTTTCTAAGAATAGAGACATTTCATTATTATTTCCATAACCGTATCATTTTGATTATTTAAAATCCATATTGCATTACAACATTTGGGTATTGTTTACTCAGTACTCAATGTTTATTATTCTTACATTCCCAACAAAACTGCAACACGAATAAAATCCGCTGGAAACCACATCATCAATAAAAAATAACTGAATATTTTTCTTCTAATCCAACATTCAAACAAAATAATATTTATAGCTAAACATCATAATACTATTTTGAACCGTATTTCCATTACCGAATCGTTTCCGGTACTCAGCGGAGGATCATCTACTAAAATAGCTCAGTACATTACCGTTCAAGACGTTTCAATACAAATTACGTTGAAAAAACTCACACATACACCTGAAGATAAAAATAAACACAACACTGGAGCAAAACTTACTTCTATTCACAATACATTACCGGTTTTTCATCAGATGTAAAATTTAGATATGAACAAAACGCGAAATGGACGAATAATTTGTGAATAGTGTTGTCCTTACAAAAGTTTTGCCCCACTCGTTATAATAAAGTGTTACCTCGGGTGACAGTCCGCGAAATTGCTCGAAAAGCAATTAATATGATTTCGGACGTGTTTTAAATTAAAAGTGACAGGACGGACATGTGCGATGTTTAAATACAACGTTGTTTTGTTATTTCAGGTCATTTTCAGGAGCCGTGATAATTGGGTGAGTTTTTGCGAATTATTTCTTTTGTCTTTTATGTAGGTCCTTTGTCTGTATCCAAATTAAATACTTAGAATGTATTCGCCAATTCCAATGCATGCTCCAGAAGTATAGAATTTATCTACAGGTACATAAAATAGCAAAGTGTGTTTCGTGCCGTCACAAATGCTTTCTAAACTAAAACAATGAAGCAATGAGGGTAAACCCACAGATGTAATCTATCAATAACTGCAGTGGAAATATTGTCAGATCTCTTAGTTGAATCCAACGTATCAAGGAACTTTACTGAAAACGACACGTGTTCATAAAGTACTGTTTCAGAAAAAAAAAATGGCGCAGTGAAAGAGAATATTAAAATAAAAGACATGTTTTATAAATAATGAAGTGTAAGTATCTCCAGTAGGTATTGTGAAATATTTCAACAGTTTGATTTATAACGAATCTACGCTTCACAAAAACTATACACTTTTAACAACTCAATATAATTCACCTCTCTGACAGGTGATAAAGTATCGAAACACCATTACATCCACCGTTGGTAAAAATGATATAAATATGACTTGAAGAATATATGCAAAACATTGAAATATCAACACTCACCGATTATTTTTCCGCGTTTTTTTACTCTTTATTAAAGCCCTAAGCGTGTTAGCGGTCGTTCATAACGCCCACGCGACTACATCCCTAATCTTTTGGCAAACGCTCAAATTATATCACACCTAGTTATTTATATTGTGCGACTTTTTGTTACCTCGATTGTGTTTTTATTTCTTCTATCTACGAGAAGTCAAAGTGCAGTAAATTAATGTGAATTTTAGAGACCATAAATTAATTTGTTCATCTTGTCTGAAAATAAATAAAATATAATAATACTCGTATCTACTCTGAAAATAAATAAAATATAATAATACTCGTATCTACTCTGAAAATAAATAAAATATAATAATACTCGTATCTACTCTGAAAATAAATAAAATATAATAATACTCGTATCTACTCTGAAAATAAATAAAATATAATAATACTCGTATCTACTCTGAAAATAAATAAAATATAATAATACTCGTATCTACTCTGAAAATAAATAAAATATAATAATACTCGTATCTACTCTGAAAATAAATAAAATATAATAATACTCGTATCTACTCTGAAAATAAATAAAATATAATAATACTCGTATCTACTCTGAAAATAAATAAAATATAATAATACTCGTATCTACTCTGAAAATAAATAAAATATAATAATACTCGTATCTACTCTGAAAATCAGCAGAACCAAGACCGAATATATGTTCTGCCATTTCGGCGGTCTCTCCAGTTCTGGAGCCATAGCGCTTGATAGTGCACTTCTCCCAGTCTGCTCCGACTTTCGGTATCTCGGTTCACTCGTGCAAAGCGATGGCGAAGTAGATCGGACGGTTAAGCACAGAATTAACACTGGATGGATGAAATGGCGGCAGGTCACGGGAACAATCTGCGACTCCCGCATTCCCCTTAAACTTAAGGGGAAGATATATAAAACCATGATTAGACCTGCTGTCTTGTATGGATCAGAATGTTGGGCCACAAAAGGGATGAACGAAAGGCAATTGCATGCAGCAGAAATGAGAATGCTAAGAGGGATGTGTGGTGTTACACGAATGGATAGAATAAGAAATGAGTACATAAGAGGAAGTTTGAAAGTGGTACCGGTGACCGAAAAGTTGTGTGGGAATCGGTTGTCATGGTATGGGCATGTGCTACGGAGAAATGAGGAAAATGTCGTGAGGAGAGTTTTGAGTATGAATGTCGATGGCTATAAGAGTAGGGGAAGACCAAAGAAACGATGGATGGACTGTGTGAACGATGATATGGCTAGAAAGGGGGTGACTACCGCGATGACGACTAATAGAGAAGTATGGAAGAAAAATACATGTTGCGCCGACCACAAATAAATTGGGAAAAGGGCAGGAGCATGATGATGATCTACTCAGTTCTTGGTCTGTATAGTATTATTGTCAATATTTAGCTTTTTTTTTGCTTTAATTATTGCTTATATTTAGTTAGAATAAATCAACTTCTGTTAAAAAAAAATCTGTGGGCCTAAACATCTGGCAATCACTTTCAAAGCGATTTCCACTTGTTCTTTCAACAGGATTGACGTAAACTTTTCGGTAGCTTATGTCAATCCAATAATAATGTTTTGTGGGATCCAACGACAAACATATTAAACTGGGATTCAAAAGTGGGATCCAACGAAAATATATCTTTTTGATTTTTCCATCTTTGATAATTGAATGCAAAATACAATTAAAATTTTCCGAAAAGATTTTCACGAATGATTTTCTTGCATTGTGTCGGTTTTATACCTATAAAGAAAATGTAGCATGTAATTAGGTACATAACCTTTAGTACTTACAAAACATAATAAGCCGGTTAAAGAAATATAAGTTATCAAGCGTGCTAATCAAAATAATTAATTAATCGAATCGCCCTCGTATCGTGACAACTAAACAAATATTTACATTGTAAAGAATTTTCATAGATTATTGTACATTTTTATTATTGTTTATTATTAACTATTTTCCATAGTTTATTGGGTGAGGGAGTTAGAGTGATTTGATTGGTTCTTTAGTCTATGGCAGAGAGTGATGGCGTGTGAGTCGTATATTTTTCGTTAATCGTATATATGTAAATCATTTTCTATTTAGCTCTACTTTATGGTTCCCTGATCTAGTGTAGGATTAAAAATATGGGACATTGGTATATTAGCCGTGATCCATAGATCACGGCTAATATACCAATGTGTCGTTTACCCATAGGTAAACGGCGCGGTTTCGTGTCAATTATTAGTTAGCTTGTAGGTTTTCTAACAACATAATACTGAATCGTGTGTTTGGTTTCATAAAGATACAATTTAGATCATTGTTTGGATTCAGTTAGAGCTAAATGTGGAGGAAGTGTCGGAATTCAGCTTTAATCGTGTGTAATAAAACTGATTGATCGATTGAAAAATATACTGATACACAAGTGCAGAGAAAATGGACTGTCAAGCTGTCAATATCAACCAATGATACTTTTCGCATTATTACCTATACGATGTTCAAAAACTATGCCGTAAATGCGTGTGTAAGCACTAAATCCTACAGCTAAAACTTTACCTACCAAACAGATACTTTAACAACTATGTAATAGCCTTTCCAAATATTGGCTTGTAGGGTCGTGTTTTCCTTTAGCCAATCAGTAAGCTTGGCTGCAGGGCTCACTGCACAGAGTTAGAAGAACGTCAATCTGCCTAGCCTTTTCCCAACTACGTTGGGGTTGCTTGCAGTCTAACCAGATGCAGCTGAATACTAGAATTTTTCATGGAGTGGTTGCCTATTTGTCCTCCACAACCTAGTTACTACGATACCCCTTGGTAAGTTGTCAGATTTTTGGGCTTCTGACTATCCGTAACAACGGTCAAAAAATCTACGAATGACAGCCGGGACCAACGGCTTAACATGCTTTCCGAAGCAGGGAGGGGTCTCAATATGTAATGGATGGCCAAACATCCACGAACCGACCGCGAATCGGCTGGCTTTCGGCTGTTATTATTTAGCCACGAGCCCCGAGTTAGAAGAACGTATTGTCACTAGATGGTTAGGAATACTTGTGCTCAATAGATCATGCCAGATCGATGGAAGATTAATGTGCTGCTGATATGCAAGACATTATAAATAAATTAATTGACACGCTACATGCCTATCATCATGGACATACCTGAGGGTCAATTTATTGCTATTTGCAGCGAAGTATTTACAGCTGTTAAATCTGGATGCAGTCTTCTTTCTTAGTTTTGAAATACCTCTCTCAATCTGTGTATCGGTTCAGCAAGAATTAGGTTTTATCTACAAGTCAGCGTAGGATATTAGATAATCGCTCAATATTGTGAATGTTTTTGACTATTATTCTCTAGATCCATAATTTCAAATTTATGATTTTCAAAACCTTGAAATCTCCTAATTACTTTCTGTGCAAAATTACAAATATTTCTCCTGCATAACTTCAGTCTAGACAAACGAAGCACCTAAGCCGAAATTCAAGAGAATAGAAAAAAAACCGTTTGATTGTCTGTATTCTGATCGGTGAGCGGTGAGCGCACGCGCTTCTATTCCGGTCACATCGGGACAGTCTGTGGCACCTGTCGCGCCACGATTAACAATGCGTTGTTAAAAACACGATACTTCGATACGTTGAGACTGGGTTTAAACTGGGATCAAATCGTATTGGGTTTCCTTTGCTGAATGTTTAAGAGAGGCACGCATGTTTTTAGAACTGCTAATTGACAGTTGTTTTATTTTAGAAAAACTTGAGTAAAGTTCTAGATAACCATATTTTTGGTAGGACTTACCACGTAAAAATTTTTTTAAAAGTATGTAACAACATACCCCCCCTATCGTGACAAGGGTGACCATGGCTATAAGGTTATAAAATAGACCACTTTATTTTTTTTTATAATCCTTGCCATGTAAGTTCTATTTGATGTTGTTTTGAATATGGTACTTAACTCTAAGCTCTAAGCGTTTTTGGGAATATCAGCCAATGCAATCGGCATGTTCTAGTTACCGAATACCGTTTACAGTTTCCAACGAAAACTTTTTACGGCATTCGGAAACGTTCATTTTCGGCGAATTTAGCCGAAGTGCGTTACCTCTGTGTCGTGTCTAGACACGGGATAGGGGCAATTGCGCGTGAATTACAGCAACTATTACAACGTTTATGAGTGAAATAATCTGGCACACGTGTGCTAGCATATTGATTCCGAATTATAAGCAAATAGCTAGTGAACATGGCACCTCGCCAGTCGACGTGCCAAACTGTACGGTAACCACGGCGCGAGGTAGAAAGTTAATTAACTGGTTAGCTTATGTACCTACATCACTGGCAATAACACTATCTCGTTCAAACTTATGATGTCAATTATCGTTGCGCGGATAATTCATGCTTTAATGTGTCATACCTACGTTTTAATTTCTATAAAGAAGGATGGCGAGTTTGGACCCATATTATTTATAAATTAACGAAGTGTCATTCACTTGCAAGTTCATATTTACTATAATTAAGAGTTTGTAAGAGGATTATATCAAAAATATTGAGTCACTAGGTGATGGGAATTAAAAGTTAGAAAAGATTTTTATTTACTTAAAAATAAGTCATCATGCAGTCATTAAACGCACCGTGTTTCGTATTACATTCCAACCTACACAATAAATGATTTACGTTGTTACACTTGTAGACGTTTACGCTTATCATCTTTTTTTTTAACAAAACTTGTAAAGTATTAGAATAATATACAAAAGTTAATATTAAAAATGCATTCACATTTTTTATCCAAAAATGTACAATATTATAATTATTACGATTATTTGTGATAACTTAGAATGGAACGTTATGCTGTCAATAGGAGTTGGCTGTCAGTTTTTTTTTTATTTTTTTATTTTATAAAATGGCATCTCGCAGTTCATCCTTTATGAGGATGGCTACTGCTTAACCGGACTTTCCTGTGGATGCCTCGAATTAAGGCCTCCAGCCAGGGCAAACAATAACTTAAAAACTAAGCGACAGCGCTAAGGGTAACCCCCTGCGGGGTTCGGACCTCGGCTCAGGGCGTCGCTGGAAGAGGACAGCAAGGGACAGGCTGGATCGGTATTATTATTAGTGTTTAGGGGCGAATTTAAAACTACAGGCTCAGCTGCGCGGGCTGGCTCGAGCAAGGGTCGGGGCGGGCACGGTGATGGTGCGGGACGTCGCGACGGGCCTCGGCGGCGAGGACGGAAGGACGGATGTCTGAGCTTGTGTTTGTGTTGTCGTCTGAGAGTACTCGTGGCCTTACTGCTCTCCTGGAGGAGGGTAGTGGCGTCGTCGGGGATAGTGAGGGTACGCCTTGGTCAGCGAATCCTACTTATGCGGGAGGGAGTGTATCGGGAGGCCGCCGCAATCAGGGGATTGGGGTGCTTTATGGCAGAGTCAAAGAAGCGCTTGGAGAGGCGTTTCATGAACTGCTGGATGGTGGGGATTCTGAGATCTAGATGCAGATTCACATTTCGACATAGAAGGGGGCTCCCGTGACCTTTCGGAGGAAACGGTTCTGGAGGGTTTGCATTTTATGCAGAAGTCGCGGCTTGGCGTGTGCGAAGACTACGCAAGCATAGGTCATGATGGGACGGATGACCCCGTGTAGAGGCGCAATTTGCACTTTAGTGACAATTTGCTGCGGGCAGATATCATGGAGTGGAGCCTACCGAGAGCGAAAGAGGCGCGCGAACGCGCCTTCTTTATGTGCTCGTTGAAGGTGAGGTTGTGGTCTAGGATGACACCTAAGTATTTGGCTCGCTTTCCCCAGGGGATCGGCTTGCCATAAATAGAGATCGGGCGCGGGAGGGGGGGGGGGGGGTCGTTTGCGCGGTCTCGAGAAGATGACCGCCTGACTCTTATCGGGGTTGATGTTGGCTGTCAGTGTCAAAACCATTAGTGTTATTCCATTGTTTGTTTTATTTTCCTAGCTCCCAGACGTATTTTTTATTTTGAGTAGGTAAGTAGGTAGTTTAATTGGCCAGAGAGATGCAGAAACACAATGGTAGTGTTGGTAAATATTTATATTCTGTTTGATCGCCTTTTTGAAACAATATAATACATAAAAAAGATATTGTAATAGTAAATAAGCACTATTAGATTCGTTTTAGGTTATAATCTTTTACATTGCATATCTTTTTTCTCCCAGCCTCTACGACTTACTGCCCATTTGCTTTTTTGCTAGTTTTATATAGTTCTACAACTAGCTATAAGTTTCCATGCTGTACGATACTCCTAACAGTGGGTCCCATTGTACATGCAACCTCGCCATCCTCCTTTCGTGCATTACCAAACATTCGACTAAAAGCCTTTTGATGTTTGATTTTGTTAATGTTCTAAGCTTGGCTTAATTAAAAGCGACGTGTGTTCGTAAATTGTTAGAGAAGTGTGTGTGGTTTGGTTGTTGAACATCTAAATTAAACGTCACGTGTAGTCACCTCACAGACACAATCAGTGCGTTTGAAACGCAGGTAATTTGGCTGCCATTTTGTATAAAGCTTCACTTTAGTGTGTTGTAAATATATTATAATATTTTAGTTGCATTCTCGGAACAATTGTGACTACAAACTCTAAACATCAAAGGTTCGCGTTCATATCCTCACACAAGTACATAAATGCCGGCAGCAGTAACGTCCCAGTTGAAATGGCAGCATGGTCACCGCAGAGGTACACGACGGTACGGTTTGACCGCAGGCTGTAATTCACAGGTAATGCTGTTGTGATTGTTGCGCAACATCGCTGCAGCGCTGCACCGGCCCGTTCACAGCCAGAGGCTTAATTCTTTATACTGCTCGTTTAGAATTATGCTGCTGTAATGGTTGCACAACTATAACGCTGCAGCGCTGCACCGGCCCATTCAGTACGTGGGTTATATCGTTAAAATAATGCTGTGCAATGTTCTTATTGAGATGTACTAGGTGTGTTAGCGTTTATGTGATCGTTTTTATTCAAGTTTAGGTTAGATTTGTAAATGTAGGTTTATGTAGACCGAAGGTGCTTCAAACTGAAAAGATTTCCTTCTCGCTTACCGAACTATCACTCTAACCATCTATTACTACAGTTTCCTGTTTTATCTTTTATTTTATTACGTTGTTTGTTAAAGTTGTTGTTCTTTCTTGAATCACGTTTTTTGGAGAGGGAAAAAACCCTAACCCAAAAAGGTTAAAAGTCTTTAACCTACACCTACCTACTACCTGTGATCTAATAAATTGGGCGTTTTTATAATTTCCCACATGACGATATTATTGTGGACGTCCACGGCATAAAGAATTCATGTCAACACAGTGAAGTAAAATGTATAGAAATATATGAAGACGCTTTTAAATTGCCGTCCACGATAACGTTATAACGTGGACCTATTTCCATACATTAGGAAAATGTATAGAATGTATTTTATTTTTATTTTCGATTTGCCGTGGATGTACCTACTCGATAATATCGTCACGTTAGAAATGATAAAAGCGCACATTCGATGTTGAACACGGTTGCAAAACAAAGAAGCTTATAATTATGAGGAACGCCGATAAAACATGCAAATCCTATCGACCTTCGCTTCTTTGTTGATCGCGTAATAATAAAAACAAGCACAGAATTAATTTACGTTCGCTAAGGAAGTCGTGTTCTCACGGTGGGAGATATTTTAATAATGCTAAACAGCTGACTGTCCTCGCTTCCGTTGCTGCGATGTGGAGACATCGGAAATTTTAATATTTGACTAACAAAATTGCCCCGTGTTCTTTACTGGTAAGACCTGGTTATTTATGAGACTCGTTAAAGTATCTATGTTTATTTGATTAAAAACACACTTACCCATTATACACACGAGTCCTAAATCATAAGAATCATAATTCACATGGGAAGCTAGATAAAAACAAACAGCGTGAGAAACAGGTAACGTATTACCCAGTTGTGGTTGTGGAGGTCAGATGCCTATCGCCTATCTGACCTCCACAATTAAGTTACATGCGCTACGTGGAGTAGTAAAGTCTAGTAGTAGCAGTATTAGTGTAGTCTAGTCTAGTATTCGGCTGCTTCTGGTCAGACAGGAAGCCGACCCCAACCGGGAAAAGGCTAGACAGCCAGATGAGCCAGATACCTCAAGAAATTAGTAGTAAGTATCTCATCATCAAAATAATTCAAACCTACCATCATCATTCACCAATGGAGTAAATCATTGATTGATGACTTAAAGAAGAATAGGTTTGTTCGAAAACAATAGTTTGTAGAAAGAGCAACGAGGCGCAGACTTTTCCACTTCAGCTGCAACATTTCCCCGCGGGCCTTATTGGAAAATATTCCCACTGCCGTTTCCTTTGCTTTGCTTATTGAAAACAAAACAACAAATGAACTCAAAGTAGAATACATTTTGCTAGAATTTTTTTTCTTTGTGTTTTTGTCGCCACATAAGCAAAGGGTTATTTTTCTTTTAACCATTATTAGCCTCCTATTTCATGATGCCACTGTCGATGTACCTATGATGATGGGCTTATTTGTTGTGAGTATTTGTTATAATTTTTAATTATTAGGTTAGCCAACAATAATTGTTTACACAAAACATTCACAGTAAATTCCTTTACATTTCGTATGTAGGTGCAAAAAATAAAAAGATTTTATTTGGGACACATATGAAATATAAATAGTAAAAACTAACAAAGTTTCATTAAAAACTACCATAAAAATTGGTGAAAAAATTACTGGCAAATAAAAGAGTTTCTACATGGCAAATTATCAAGAATACTAAAATTATGATGCAGTTCGAAGACGCTTTTCATGTGGATTTAGTCAGTTCAAAAGACGCTGTCTGCGATTCAATTTAAGACCATAATCGCCATCGCTTCTCATTTCGCTGACTTCAACGATATAATTTGGCACTACAAACCAAGATGCCTTCGAAATAATCTGATATAGCATACATGTCCCACCCACAACGTATCCTCGCTCATTCTCCTCCACAGCCACATGCAACAATAATGCACTAAATATCACTACTTTATTATACATTCAACATCAAAATTTAACGCCACTTCTACATCAAAACGATGATAATGCCTAGAATAACGAAGATGTGCCATAAACTAAAGTTACGGCAATATCCCCGACTATTTATTATCAGAACAAGGTACCTGGCAATACAAGCCTGCCCGATACAGTTTTACGAGATGCATCGTGCAAACATACCGACGTATTAGAGCGGTTAATGCAGGGATTGTAAACATTCGGGCATTGCTCACTTGGATTGGAGAGTGACGTATTTAGGTGTGGATTGTGAAAGGTTGAGTAGTGTGAATCCTATCCTATTATTAGGTAACCCAATCTATCTTTATCATAGAGATTATTATTTGAGGTAAGTAATGTCTATTGGGGCAATAGTTTTTTTTTTTGACATTGAGCGCCAAGTCAACCCTTGAGAGACCTATCTTCATTTCCTTATACTCCTTTAACTATTATTTTAACTCTGCCGGTCAACTCTATTGCATTAGTTGTGACCGGGTATTTCAAACTAAATTCGATCTGGCGAGTCATATTAGGAACTAATAATTTTAAAGGTCGATCGGTTATCGAAATGAATAAGGAGGGTAATCACGAGTTGATCAGCACAGGCTGTCAGGAGTTTGCAGTAGCTGGCTTAATCAGTGTTGATCCTTAATAAATTATAGACAAACATTCCGGATTAAAAGTGCTAAAATATACGACTATGAAGCACAGATAAAATAATCAAAATCAAAGTTATTTATTAAAATTAGGCTGAGAATCGCCACTGTTCGAACGTCAAAATTACATAAGTCCCTCAAAACACCTCGCCCTTCACCACTTCCTAGTGCTTTCCCTGGAGAGAAGAAGTGGTACAATAAACTCTCCAGCAGCACAGCTGTCTATTCAGTTAGAAATGTTTTATTATATACAATAGTAGGTATGCAAAGTAATTTTATTAACATTACGAGATACAGAACTTTATATAATATACCTACTCGTATCTCTCACAAATATTGCGGCTATAAAAAAGTGCAGAAAGAAATGAAAGCAGTTCTGGAAATAAGGTTGATTACCTCTGTCGTAATGTGTAAATAATTTAGTATTTCCTAATCTTGTTTACTCATATAGAATCGTCAAACGTATGTAGTTTCGCCAGAAAATCGTGCTTATGCAACTGCGTGGAAATTACTTCAGAGAAAATAATTTGGCAATAGGTACCTAGTATGTTTTCAACGAATGAGGAGATATTTTGTTTTGTAGTACTTTTAGTTTCTTCAGATTGTATGAAATGAAGATTTCTTGTACACTGACGCTATAATATGCGTTTTGAGTTTAAAATTTCTATCATTCTATTTCATACAGGTTATAACTACTATAGGATATTTTGTAATTGTCCATAACTAATGAATGTTATAACTTATTATACTCTGATTTTCAGTGTCTATTTAGGCTTATTAAAAAATTTCGTAATTTAAAATGGTCGACCAGTCTGACTTCAGCGCTTCAGTAGCTCAAGTTTCGAGATTCGATTTCGATTTCAACAAGAAATCTATAAAGCCACTTTCCTACCAACTTACAAAGTATATTTTATCAATTCAATAAAACCATCCCAATAAAATTGGAATAAAGTGCGGGTGGTCCATTTTACTGGCCATTAACGATGTTGGACGGCGATCGGTTGCGCGTGCGCCTTTGATTCGATACGTTACGATCTATGCAGTTTACTGATCGAGACAAACAGGCGTTGTGTGGACATCTGTCGGTCTTTATATCTGTGTTACTTGATGGGGGGTAACGAGGAAGAGACTGCTTGCTGTTGTTTTTAAATGGTTAAATTGTGTTGTTTTTAAAGGCAGTTTTCAATACTTGCACAATTTTAGCAACGTAAAGCATAAAGAAAGGGTGAGCCGGTATTCTTAGGTAATGTCCTATATTAAAATGATAGATACTATAAAAATAGTAGTAGTAGTGTTTTAATGAAGGCTTCAACAAATTGATAGGTATTCTATCAGCGATAACAATGATGGACAAACCAAAAATGTATTGGATTGACATAATAACATTAGCAAAAAGCTGATGTCAAGCTTGGAGCATCATCACAGTGGTAATGTTTTCTCGTAGTTTGTCTTATTTATTTTTTATATATTCGTGTATTTATGTATATTTATTTGCGCTTATATTTATATCTACCTAATCGTGTTCGGATACTATTGATGATCACATCTCTATTTCCATGTCATTCTATGTCAAAACGAAGGAAATTACTCAACCGCAACCAACCTTAGTAATGACATATCCAGAAATATGGGTCGTTATAAAAATAAAATACGATATCCGGAAACGCATCGTCATTCACTGAGGGTATTGCACAACGTTTACAATGTAATGTGTTGATGACTGCGCGATGGAAGTGTGGTCGCTTCGGAGAACCATTGGATCAACTGCGGAAGGCTGTTAAACGTGATTGTAAGACGCATTGATGTGCATCGATGGTGGTATGTGCTAAGGGCCACCTTGCCACCAAAGTCAGAGAAAAGACCTACAGCGATCTGATTACTTCGTTACTGCAATAAGGTTCATTATATCGGATGTTCCCATTCGTTCATAATATTTAGAGCAAAAACTTTGGCTGGTGTGTTGAGTTCTTTGAACAATCAGTTTTGGAAATTATTATTCTTACTTTATTTTATTTTGAAAACTTTCGGAGAGTTTGTGCATTGCAGGTTGAAAAGCGAGCAGTGGTGGCTCAGTTGTGACTTACGAGTTGCAGGTTGTACTTTTGAACCCAGTCATGCGCTTTACTTTGTGTACATTATTACATCACCACTGCTCTTAAAACGGTGAACATCGTTAGTAAACCGACATGTCATAATCAAAGATTCGCACTGGGACCGCGTGGTGGATCACGGCCTACTCTCTCTCACTGAGAGCAGGTCCCAGCAGTAGGAACAATATAGGCTGATTGATTTATTTTGTAGGTTGAAAAGGAATGTCCCATTTCAAGGAGCCAGATAAAAAAACCAAGTCGCTTGTTTGATTTCAAAAAAAATTTCATTGACGAAACAAACTTTAGAGATAAGTTTGTACTTACAAATCAGCTACTATCATCTTGTATTCTCTCATAATCAAATCCTTATATTGCATAAAGCATACCACACTCGAAGACATACATAAATGCTCGTTACGGCGGCGGGTGGATGAGTAGGTACAGCTTTTCAGCATTCTCTAAGAACGCTCATCCGCTACTGTTGCCTAGATGAGCAGCCCATTTACTGCTCTCCGGAAGAACGATCGACCTTGATGTACCTACCTACGTACGTACGTACATGCCCGTACAATCTGTGCTACCTACACACTAATTTCAATCTGTTCTTAAATAGTATTGGGAGGTCCAATTATTTTAACCATGTCTTCCGTTCTTATTCTAGTTATCGTTTCCCGTTTTTTTTTGTCTAGAGACAATCAAGTTTTGAAAACCTGAACTACTAGGAATTTATGAATAGAGTTCCTTTTCAGATTGTTGTTTGGGGTTCAGTTAATTTTCAAGAACATTGCTTTAATTTCATGTCTCTTATTGATAATGCTCCTGTTCTGAGTAGGTGTTTTTTTTTTTTTTCAAGAACCTTTTTGATGTAGGTACCTTCCTAAGTATACCTACTTATGTAAAATAGTACAATCACACGTAAGTATATACTCCTTGAAAATGTCATCGTGTAGAATTTGGGAAAAGTCTTTCGTCTTACTAAATAGACATAATCGTTTCAACACAATCACAGCCATTCACGATTTTCCATTCTAGATCCTACTTAATCCTGAATATTGTCCCCTATCCAACTTGAAAGCAGTTTTAGCTCCATTTATAGTAACTCCATCAGATCTAAAACTCGTTGAATGAATCACAGGGTGATACGTTTGAGTTATTTCTTTGTGTTCCTTTGTGATTATTTCTGATGGCCGCCATCGCAGGTATGGCCAGCGACTGCGTGACTCAGCGCGTATTTCGGTACACTCGCCGACTTAGGTGAGATCTTTGTCGTTTTGTCTTTGTTTACATTAGGAGTTCTTTTGTGAAGTGGGACAAAAGTACTTGGGTTTAATAACAAAATGCGTCTACGTAAAGTTGAGTGTGTTGTTTTTTTGGTTTACTTGAATCATCATTTTCGTACTTATTTTTAAAAGATGATAGTTTTTTACAAATGCGAATGTACCTACTTGTTGGTATATGCATATATATAACCATCTAAGCATACTCTATAACAATACACTCACTACTCCTATGTTTTTATAATAATTGTGCTAAAAACTAATCTTTCTTCAGAGAAATATTGATAGAATATAATATGTATGGTAAGATCTTCAACGAATCGTAAAGTACATTATTTGCTTGCATGTTTGAAGTTATAAGAAATAAAATATAAACAAGTTTCAGATGTTTGGATGACTTCACAGCCGGTTGCAAAGACTGGTTCGTTGAATTCAACACAAACTTAAAAAATGGGTTACATTATAAAGAAATGATTGCATAGGTGATCTGATTTGAAGACCTAATTAAAAAAGTTAGTAGAAAAATAAACAAACGAGTATGTTTTCATCCTTTGATGGATAGAAGTGGGTTCTTTATTAGATATACATGAGTATATTTCAAATTAATTGTAGGTAGTTAGGTATTGGTAGTTGATATTTCAGAATTTACTTACTATCAGCTTATAATCAGCCACGACAGCTTTATTTTGATAATCATTTTGGAGCTCTTGGGCCTACCCAAAAAATCCACGACCACTAAAATGTAACAGACATTAGCAGGATTTGTGTGCAACGCTAGAAGTTATGTATTGTATGTTATAATATATATATTGGGAAAGATTGTTTCCACCGTGAATGTCCAAAATAAAAGTTTACTTGGAGAAGATGTGATCACTTTTAATGACAACATTGCACATTGGTTCATATTTGCTGAATCAGTTTCTCTTAAGATTGCTCTTTTATAACGGCATTATGTCCCAACACACTCATTGATTTGCCTTCCAAGAACAACTAGTACAATATCTTCTTCGTATCAGCATAACAACAAGACTCGCAATATACATGACCCCAACACCAAAACAAAACGGGCACTTTCAAACAAAACATTTTTTTTTCCTCTAGACTCTGTTATTATAGAAACATGATTTAGCTCTAATAGCAAGATGTCCACCTGTCATTCTGTGTGCAAGACACACTTCCTTTCTACCACACGACCTGACAAACCTCCAAAATATTTTGACCGTTGGATATCCATTACCTGTTTTGTTCTATCATCGAATTCTGTCTCTCAAACTTAGCCAGAAATGTATGTTAAATTTTGCGGTATGGTAGTATAGTTTGGCGACCACGTCGCCGTAGCATTAGTATAAATTTTCGCACGTCTGTCCGTCAGCGCTTGTGACAGCTCGACGATTGTCTTTCCGGAACTCGTTTGCAGTTACGGGGTTCTTGGTTTCAGCAGAATACATTTCATAGGTTAACTGGGTCTACTTACCGGGTTTGTTTACAGTGCATGCGCACTGGAATATTGTGATGATTCTCTGTATTATTTTTCTGAATTATATGAAGTACCTACAATGCGTTTTAATGCAATCAAATCATTCAACAGTAGGTACTGCTGGCAAAGATCTTTTCTTATAATCTACTTATCTTAATCGTGAAATTGTACAGCGTTTTGTAAATTCTCAAAAGGCTCCTTAAATTCCAATAAACTTCTAGATACAATCCAAGCTTATGTATGACGTGAACATGTTGATGAGGTCTTTGTTTTACTTAAGGGAAATTTTTAAAATAGGTACCAGGTTTCTTAAATAAGAACTGAATCTGTAGGCCAATGGGGCTCAAACTAAATAAAAAACAATAACGAGGAAGAGTACCATTCGGATATGTATGAGTTCCATTGACACGAAAAGACGAAGAAGGCTTTTGTGATTACAAAGAACTTGAAATGGTTATTTTACATTAAAGCGAACTCCATTATTAAACAGTAAGTTGGAAAATGCTATCGCCTCTTCTTGAGATATATCTTCTAATTATTAAGAAATTGCTAATATAACGATCAGTCTGTAGCCAAATAACTTTATAGTGCAGATTACTTGTTTTAACGATAATATAAAACTAATTGTAATTCATTTGGTTCAGTGTTGGAGCGCAG
Organism: Gortyna flavago; assembly: GCA_963669345.1. Lineage (NCBI taxonomy): Eukaryota > Metazoa > Arthropoda > Insecta > Lepidoptera > Noctuidae > Gortyna > Gortyna flavago. Next base: position 19,307,173 of record OY770133.1, read on the forward strand.
AACTGTCGCCTGCCTATCGCGACGTGTTCGTGGAAAAGTCGTAAAATACGGAGTAAACATCATTCTTGATGATGATAGGATGACGTGGTGACGTCACAACCTATTCCTGGTGCTTAGGTTTAACGGTGACTATTTATTTTTAATTAAATTTCGATTTTGTATGATATACAAAAATGATTACATAATTTCAAAGTGAGAGTGAATAGGCTTCTTCTGGGTAAGCTCACTCCATCGTCGACTCTGTCTCTGTCACCTCTGACCTAGACTAGAGTCAAGAGCAAACCCATTTCAAATAAAAAAAAATATATATATATATATTATTCATGGTGCCGACGCGGCGACGAAGCTTCTTGCGATGAAAAGTCCTAGGTATTTTTTAGAGAATATGCGAAGGTAAACACGCCGCTATAATTATCATTAAGATGATATTATAAATTCATAAAAAAGTATAAACTACCCAAAAATCTACAAAAGAAAATTCACGCGCATTTTCTTTTCCCTTTTTTCCCATTCAATCGAAAACACACGTAATGTTTCTTACCTAACTAAAAAGACTCACTTGACAGCTTTTATCACCATCACCATCTACAGCCCAGCTGTACCTACTCACTGATAGGCCTCTTTTTGTTTGTGCTAATCTGCAAGCACCTGCCCCAGTCTCTCCCAATCCCAAAATAAATTTTCCAAAACGGAAACATCACTAAACTTACTGAAACTCACCTACCACCTCAAACTTCCACCGCCATCGTACAAAGAGCACATAAATATGGCAGCGTATACAGAGCGTACAAACCTCAGTGCACAAAGAATATTTGGCGCACAAGATCAAAGCCGACGGCAGGGGCGTGGCTAATCACATCCCGGTCGTTCTCGGCTCTATCCGGCTGTTTCACGAATTATTTTTAGTGCACAGGTAACAAGAATGCCCCTTTGAAATGCAACACTTCCGCTCGTAACATCGGTGTTGGACGCATAGTTGGATGGTTTGTGAGGGACAGGTTTATGCCTACTTGGTCAAGTGTTCAGGGAAGGTAGGCGATAGTGTAGCCGAAAGTGTTTTCCTACTTTAGGGTGAGTTTGAAACTGTGATCTAGAGTCAGACAAAGGGTTTGTCTAGTTGTTATGAGGCTCACCAAAATGCGAAGTTGCATCTTTTGTGGGTGCTGCAGCTAGGTCGGTTTCTTTAGTCACTACTGTAAATCTAAACTAAATAAATATCATTTAAAATAAGGCCTTGTAGTGTCTTGTAGACTGAGCACGAAGTCCTCAGAAGAAGAAGAATTGCCATGAAGGTATTGCAACATAATATTTTTCAAGAATGCAAACATAGTTGCATGTAGGTACTAATATATAAATCCTGTGCCCCCTCTGCGTTTTCAAATCCATGTCCAACTGTCCAAAAATAACATAATGTAATGCCGTCAATATTTTATACATTTTACACCGTTGCCGATCTTCTCCGCTCTTCTCCGCACTTGTCACCCATCATCACGTTTAGGGGCCGGCAGACAAGATAAAACAGGTAAGTTATTAGCCAGAACAATCATAAAGTATTGAATTAGTGTTGATTGAAACTCCAGTTTTATGATAGGTATTAAACTGTTTATTGGCCAAAGTTGTTATTGGCTTAAATCATTGGTAATTTTGGATATCGTTTAATGGTGTTAGTACGTCTTCGGGTACAAGTTATTTGACAGGTTTTATTGCTGTGTAAATAGGTATTTTATACATAGAGTGCAGCGTAATATTGCAGTGCCCTAATTTTTCGTCCTGTAATTAGTGAAACTTTCTTCTAGTTTATTTTGGCCATTCGTAAGCTGTAGTTAATATGGGCTGGTGTCGGCAACTCCACATCAATGCGCGTATTTTGCTTACGGTTCGTATTCTGAATCTTATCTTTCTGTATTAAAGGTACAATAATTGTTTGTTCTTAATAAGGAAATGCTAGTTTTCTACCATAAGTAAAAAAAAAAATGTTAATCCAAATTTGTCATAAGCTGTAAAAAAAAATTGTTATCTATATATATGTCTATCTGATATAACAAATTTATTTATAGTTGCTCCAACTACAAATAAAACCGACCTATTGAAAGACAAGGTTCGGTTAACTCTTACCGTTACTATGCAGTGTCGGTATGAGATTCGAAGCACTTTTACTCATTTGTTTCATACACACCTCTTTTCAAAGCACATCTTTTCCCCAGCACCCCCACTTGTATACAAGTCAATACCAAACAAGATGTATAAATCAGCTCTGCTTAAAATTCCCGCATTTCGTGGAGGAGGCGCCCTCTGGGAGGGAAAGCAAAATAATGAGAGCTCTCAGCTCTTAAATCTTGAGTCGCATCCACTTTTAATGGCATTTAAATTAGCTTTTTATTTGCTCTGGTTTAGTGGTTGTGGGTCGCGGTGTAGCGGGATAACTGTGGCTTATGTTTGGTGGGAATTTTGATTGAAGACTTAACGTAGTGATGCTAATTTTAAAGCTGTAGTATTCTTCAAGAGCAGTTTGAAATTGTGGCTGAATAATTGTAACCACCGCTGTTATTGAAAAAAATCCATGTGGGATAGATTTAAAAAAGTCTTTTATAACCCTGTTGATCGTTCATTACAGTGGTCAGTGAGGCTATTCTACTGGCTGATATGATCGACCCGGATCGAAATCTTTTTATAGGGTGGCAAACAGGAACCATGTCTTCAGCAAGGGGTTCAGAATCGTGTACTGATTCCATGATAACAGGTTCCGCTTCGATGTTCCTGCCACATTGTATAAGACGGCAACATATTTTACACATAAATAATAAATTTTAGTTAAGTTGAGACTTAAATTTGTTATTTTTTTATTAATTAATTAGGTATAAGTTCATATTTACTTACATATTATTTTAATTCTAAATGAATTCTTCTATTTAGAGTGAGAAAAATGTACTAAATTAGCAAAGTGTATTTTATGAGGGTGTCGCTGAAAATGTAAGGATGGTAAAGACAAAGATGGCTACAAAATATTTGAAATACCAGTCCTTATTTATGTCTGCTTACCTCTTCCTGAGGCTACAACTCAGTCATATAAACAGACAAACATAAATACACAGCGTACGGACAGCAGCACAAGTAAACACATAAACGTGTCGTTTTGTGCAAACATTATAATATTCTCATCATCACCATCAGCCAACTCGATACAGGAATCTGACAATATTGGGGTCATTTTCCAAACTGCATCTTTACCATCTGCAAATATGTTTCAGACTCCTTGTTATCTCGTTTCAGTAACAAACATCTATCTTGTGCTAAATATCTATATAATATCTAGCTCTACTCGAGATATGGATTAAAGGTAAAGTAGAACTGATTTCCAAGGTTGTAAGTACCTGTAGATATCAAACAAGAAAACATTTTTCATTCTAAGTTCCCGCATCGCAGGTTTGATTTATAAACCTACGAGTAGGCATGAGAAACATTATAACCTGTCGGTGATCCAAACCTGTGACTCCAACATTCAGGATTTCTTGTATAAAAATTAATAAAAATAGAAAAGCTTTTATTTCCCATTACCCTTAAAATAACGTTGTTAACGTATTTTGTTTCTCTATTAGTAGTTTTACTTATCTATGTTAGAATGTTCTTTGGGATGTGAGCCCCTCCACGGGTGAAGGCCTCCTTCAGTTTCTTTCATTTGTCCCTGTCACTTGCAATATTCTGCCAAACTTTCCCTGCTGTATCTATTATGTCGTCAGCCCACCTTCTCTTCGGTCTGCCTACTCTTCTGTTACCATCTGGCCCTTTCCACTCTGTAGTCTTCACTGTCCACCTACCGTCTTTGTATCGTGAGACGTGAGGCTTACGTGAGGGCATCAGTTACCTTGGTTTTTTGTCTTATGACTTCGTTTCTGATTTTTTGTAAGACAAAGAGCCATGGAGAGAAGTATACTGAACATAAGGAAAATCCAAAAATCTGATTTCTTGTATGTGTATCAAATATTTTTGTTTTAAACACACTTCCGAAACAGGAGTAAATCCTGCTGGTCTCAAATCGCTCATAGAGAAAGACTAGAGGACATCATTAATGTTTTCTTTACCTTCAATCCGTCCCATTACTTGGGTGGGCAGGTTTACAACCGGCAGTGAGGTGAGTGAAACATTGCGGCGACTCCCGGAAGAGGGTGGGCAATGTTATAGGATTTATGTGCCGCTAGTAAACGCGATAGTAAATCTGCTTTGTTGATAATAACTTCACTTATGTTAGGAGCCGTTTGCGAAACGGTACTGAGGTGTTTAGGTAAACAAGGAAATAACGTTATCTACCACGTCCTTGTTTGGTATGTTTAAATGCCTACGCATTTTAAAGTAACATTCTTCAATCAAAATCAATAATAATATTTTTTTTACATGGGCACTTATGAAACGTCAGAAGCTGGTGCACGGTTTCAATTCGTGGTTTCCTATGGAGAAGAGCCAGCAAGAAACTCCACGGTAATCTACTCTAATTAGCTTAAAGATTTTCTTCACTTGTCAAATGAACGCAGACCAGTAATTTGAAGGTTTTTGTTTCGTCTCACTAGTCCCTACTCTTTATACTTGTGTTATGTTATGAATATCTAACAACATACTTACAATTTTATTGATAATTTTTCATTAATGATCACTTGCGTAAAGCACCAAGTGTGGAATAAAATTTAACGACTCAATGTAGGTAGTTAAGTCGTTGTCACAATATCCGGTCACTTCAAACGCTCATTAATTTATGTACGCTGGGTACTCCGGCGCATGCTCACTTTGATCTATAATAATAATAATAAACTGATAGTTGTAATAGCTTCAATGACACTATTGAGAGACTAAGGAGGATTGTTCCATAACCGGCACTTGGATATTAAAGTTATATCATATTTAAGTGTTAATGGCTATCCTTGTATTGCCTGTGAATCACTAGGCTGATAAAATTTACAATAAATACATTCTTCGTAGGAAAAGGTGCTGTTTCAATCAACTCTGCCTATCGCAGTCCACTGCTAGCGAATGCCTGCGCCACAACACCTTGTCCTCCACCTTCCGCATCCAGTCTGTCCCAGCCACCTTCGTTAGGTCGTCGGTCCATCTAGCTGAGGGGCGTCCTACACTACGGTTGCTCTATTCCAGGACTCGTCTGCTCCACCGGCCATCGGTCCTTCGACAAACATGGCTAGCCCACTGCCACTTCAGTTTACTTACTCTGCAAGCTATGTCGGTAACTCCGGAGCTTTTTAGCAGGTATTTATTTATACTATCCACTTTATGAAGTCCAGGAGGCCTACCATGATCTATTTAAAAACGATTCAAAAGCAAGACATTTCAGTTTAGGTTCTTAAACTGCATCGCTTACAGTCGTACCATGACGTCCAATACGCTCAGCGGCATTTAGATCGTTGAAAGTGAATGAGCGTTAAGAGCTCGTGTTAGGTATCCAGATGGCACGGCCTAAATTGAATCGTTAAACTGACGTCATGGTACGAATTAGAAGAACAGTTCAGTTTAGGTCCTTAAGTGGATCGCGTTAAGAGCTCGTGGTAGGTATCCAGTTCCTCAATAAACACTCGAAAAAGGGAATAATTTATTAGCCACGATTCAAATGAGGCTAATGTGGTAAATACTAATTATTACCATTGACAATCTTGAATAGAAATATACATTCATCCTGTCGAAACCCAATACACAATAGAAAACACATTTCATGTAACGTACCTGAGCAGAGCATTTGCAAATGTGGACGATTACTCTGATTTGCATAATTGCAAGTGCAGCAGTTGACTGTATCCGCCGCGTTTTACCGGAGACATTAGAGTCTCATTAGTACACGCTGAAGAAGGTGGTGGCTAGTTAGTTTCCAATTTTTTGTTTTTTTTTATTGAACCGGTATTGTCCAGAGCAGTGGTGGCCCAGTGGTATCTGACTTACGAGTTGTAGGCCGTAGGTTCGAACCCAGACAGGCGCTTTACTTTGTATAAATTATTTCATCACCACTGCTCTTAAAACGGTGAAGGAAAACATCGTGAGGAAACCGGCATGTCCTAGAACCAAAAATTTGACGACATCTGACATCTACCAACCCGCACTGGGCCTGGACTGGATTATTATAGAAAATACAGGATAATATCGTGCAAAGTGAACAAAAAATTTATGTATTCCAACCTGTCTTTAAACAAGTAGGTATTTAAAAACAACGACAGGTGACGGTGACAAACTTCAGTTTACACAGCGCACGTAAACATTTAGTATGAATATCTAACAAATTATTGGCACAAGTGACAGCGGTCTGAGCCAACCAATAAAACCGTTTCAGAGTTAAACGTGCGTTCTGTCCCGTCCTAGAAACTGTCGTATATCATGCTATTACGTTTATGAGAGGTAGGAACGTTATCTTAGTCGTAGTTTCAGGTTTGTGAGGTACTAAACATGAAGAAGGGAGAACATTGTGTCGCAGGCTGATAGACATACCGGTAATCATCGTTAATTACGGTACACAGTATAAGACTGCTGTAATTTTGTAAAGAATACGTATTAAATAAATAAGATATTTATATTTCCGACATGTTCCGATGCCTCCAGGGGCCTATTTATTATAACCGATAGGCAACAATCCGAGAATATAACATTAATTTTCTGCTTTATTAAACAGTATCTACCTATCATGAATGTGACAATTGTGTAATTTTTTGACAAGTATGTCATGGCGGTCATCAATGATGTATGTAGAAACTAGAATTCTAGTGCAAATATTTCGTCTTAAAAGAAATCTCATAAAAATGACGAGGGTTTTCTCATAAAAAAACAAACGCAGGTTCTAGGTAGCTTCACTCTCTCACACACACCCAGTTCCCACTTTCTTTTAACCGTAATACAAAAATTATCATGCGCGGAATCTATGTGATGCGAAAACCGGAAATTGGGTCAGAGCCGCCCACTTATCCGCCGGAAGTAGACGCCCAGGGGCAACGTATTTCCGGTCCTGACGACTACACACCTCCTCGGACTGATTACCGTGTTTTGGGGGCTTTAACAGTTCACTCATAGTTTTAAATGGATATCTGTTGCGTGCTTTAGGCTCTATTTACTGTTTCCTGCGGCTCTTTCCCCTCAAAGAGCCGCAGCAGGAACTACCCTTAGTTTTACAAGCTTTATATTAGCTTGCTTCGTTCCTATGTGTTTCCAGTTACTCGCATTGTCATTAATTTTCAAGTACTTTCTGGCATCCCATTGAGCAGAAACTTGGCTTATTTATGTATCTTTGGTGACAATGCAAAAATATGTTAGGTACAATGGAGCTGCTGTTCTGGGTTTCCTGGAGCCGGAAGGTGTTCACGGGCACTCCTCCACTAAACAAGATAGCCTTATCATATTTCGGTCATTTGGATTTATCTTGATAAGAACCTTACAAGTGAAGGTAGTAGAACATATATTTAAACAAATTCTAATGCTAAAAAGTATGAAATAAAATACCGTTAAAAATCTTTTTTAAAACAAGCTTATGGAACTAAAACATACTTAATAAAACTAACGTAAACATAGAACTTTCTTTATTTTCTTAAAAGCTTGAGGCACGCCTCAAGAAACCTTTAACCTTTAACCTTCACGATCCGAAGGTCCTGCTTACACTTAAAGCTACCCAGGGGTCCCAGGAAACGTACCGCGACATCGAAACAGACCTAGAAGAAGATGGCGGGACGAGCTTGACGCCTACAGACAGGATTGGTCCACACTAGCTCAAGACAGAGAGGAGTGGGAAGGAGAAAGGGAGGCCTAAAAATAATAATAACCCCAATCCTCCTTCCATATAACCAGTGGTGTGTGACGTAATGGATACTAACAACTAGTTACGTCTGTATTCCGTTTTAGTATTGGTCACCCCCACCATTAGCGGCTACTATGAGTACTCTGACACGTTCATACATTAACGACGCATGCGCGAGAAGCGCGCGCGCACGCTCTTTGATCTTTACGCCTCTTGCGTCATAGAATAAGTAAGAATAAAAAGACTGAATGGTGAGAGATAGTCTTTTTCTGAAACTGTGTTTTAAGACCAAAGTTTCAGAACAACTTTTCAAATACGAAGTTTTCCCATTTTCCATGTAAACGACACTCTATCATCTTAATAACCCGTTGAAAAAAGCCCGTACAATAGAACTGACTGTAGAACGGTCACTCCTATGGTCTAATTCATTTATAAAGCAGTTTCCTATCTCGACCTCAGCAGATAGTAAGATTTGTGTGAGTCTTCCAACTAAGCCCCTAACTGACTCTCGCTAGTGGCTGATAGGTCTGCAGTCCTACTATAACTTTAAACCATGCTATTTTTCAAAGCCACTGTCAAGTCTACACGTTAGTCTTTGCACCTCACCGTGTGACGCGCCATCTGCCAACCTTGAACGACGAATGCCAATTATCTAGCGAGTTTATTGTTCTGCTTCATATTGTTTAATAACTTCACTGTGATCTGCCTTTTATTGCTCATCTTTAGGTGGACTAGAAAATGACGACGCCACGACGGTTTTTGTTTTGTCTACCAAGTTTGATTTGCGGTAAAGCATTGCTCATAATTTTGATTTTGAGTTGTCTAATGTGATTGGAATAGACAGCCTTCTGAAAATCCAATGAAATTTGTGGTAAATTAAACCTTCTTCAGATCATTTTCTTGTAAAGAATAAACAAAGTAAAAAACAAGTTAGATATTTCGCTAGTTGTGTTTTGAAGTCCCATGTAATAAAGGGCGAGCCATTTGCCATTACCCGGACACGAGTCCAGACTCCGGGCTGCTACTGAAAAATTCAAAATACAAAAAAACAATGGCACATTGCCCGACCTGGGAATCGAATCCAAGACCTCATGCTCTGCAGTAGTTGTGACCGACCAACGAGATAGTGCCTTGGACATAATATCAAATTAAATGTTATAATCTCATATTTGTGTAATACGGTGTTGGTCATGAATGTTTCGCACTTGTCAGCAAGTAACTCACACACTAAATGACTGAAGTTAGTGACTTATCTTGATGGCATGTCAACAGTAATTCAACTACCTAATGAAAGTAATTTTACACATTATTTCTCTTTTTATTAACAACCAAGATGCATGCTATGACAAATAGTGCCTATGTTTTTTTAAGCACGCTGTGCATTCATTATTGACTTCCAATCTTTCCTTAGAATGTGCATAAACGACATGATGAATTTTGAATAAACAGCATAATCAGCCTATAATGCCCCACTGCTGGGACACAGGCCTCCTCTCTGTAAGAGGGAGTGGGCCGTAATCCACCATCCATTTATTCACAGTATGATTTATTTGAATGGTCCTTTCCTGCCCTTAATAAAGTGGCAACAAGTTATTTTAAGCTCATAATTAACAAACATGAATCATATTATAATGGATGCGGCATCTCCTGCGTGGCGATGGCTGGTATAGTACCATGTCCAGCAGTGGGCGTATTTCGGTTCAACTGATGATGATAATGATCTGCTTTGATGTTACTGGCACCTACTATGTAGTGTTATGTACAGGACAAGGGCAAGTTCAGTAAGGGAAAGGTCTTCTTTAAATTGGTTATGGAATCCTTTGTTTTGGCATAGATACAATTTGATTAATTTTATATTGTTTTTCCTATTTTGGCTCTAATTTTATACTAATAGTAATTTTCACTTGCCAATTGATGGTAAATTAAGTAATTGGGCAAGTTTTCATGAAAAAAGTTAATTATTTATTATGAAGGTCGCTTCACATTTTCCGAGGTGAAAGGTTTCACAGTAATACCTGAGTGATGTCCGCACTCTTCAAACCCGCAGTAACTCATCGCGACCGCGTAATTAACAGACTAGCTAATTAAACGTGCTCATTGGTATACTATATTTTTGAGGTGTTGTTGGAAATATCAAGCCCTTCTGAATAATTTCCCATGTAGGGCTGTTTTGGCCAATTTCCAAAGTTTCGGAATTTTTACTACTTTTGTGTAACGTGAAAACTTATGGTCGCAAATTATTTTACCTATTTTATTTGGGTATAAGGTACAAAGAAAAGTATAATAAGAATAATAATAATTTTTGTTCGCATTTATTTTGTTTTGCAGAAATTTTGCTTTATGCGCTGCCATGTTTTTTTTTCCTCATTATATAAGTATAATGACAAAAATCAATCAATCAAAATGAACCAATCTATTTAAAAAAACCATGCATCATTATCTTGTCCCCACAATGTGAACGGCGGCCAATAAAGGGTTGTTACAATAAGTCTGGCTTGCTAATTGTGCACCCACCGCAAAGCCTGCCCACTCTGTCAGCGTTATATCGTGATAGAAGATAAAGGATTTTATTACGTGACAAACATTTCCAAATTATCTATAATATTTTTTCCAACAAATTACCTACGAAAGACGCTAAAATGATAATTTCATTCGAAAATACATATTATAGTTTAGATTTAAAAGGGTTTAATATATGGGTTGTAGTTATTACCATATCGCCACCCTTAAATTCAAAACTTACGTATCATGATGCATGCTATAATTGGCATTAATAATTATGTTCAATTGGAAGCCAGTAAAATAAATATTTTTCATCAAAGATTTTCCTCTCTCCACTTTCAATCTGCCAGCGATACAAATGTCCACAGTGGAAACCCAACCCCCCTTGCACCGCGCTCGGCCTCATTTGTTCGCCAGGTGTGTCCGCGGGCGGTCGAGGTGTCGCCGCAATCAGCCGCGGCGGCTGACACGTGACAGCGTGACAGTTGACACTGACTGACAACAAAGTGGATACAAAAGTTCTACTCTACTTTATAGGTATTTCACGACTGAAAATACTGATTTAATGGAGCTTGCCCAAAACTCTGTTATTTTTTAGTTGGTAGGTAAAAGTATGCACTCTCCGAAACCATCTTTTGAAAAAAAAAAAAACATGTAACCAATGCTTAATTCTGGTGAAGAATGAGGTTCAAAATTGCAAACCATTGTTAAAATGAATGACATCACCATAATGAACTTACTCAAGTAAGGACCTTCATTTTAGGGATAAAACAGATTTTAATTATAGGTATTTCGGTCATTTCTGCCTACCCTTATGGGAAGAAGGCATGTGTTTATGTATGTATGTAATTGTAGGTACTGTTAATGTTTAGCTGTGTCCTGGTGCACTCATTCTTAGTGTATCAATCATATTATTACCGCAGTCGATTTTCATACATAAAAGATAACCGTGAAAGAGAATTGTTCACTAAGCCTTCTGTACACTTTCATTCCGTGTCTGACACGGCTGACATCGGGTGACAGATTGAGGCGACGCCATTGTTACCTTCCGCTTTTGTTTTAACTGCACACTTTTCCGGTAACGGTGGGATTCGGGTGGTGTTCGTTTTTTAAATCTTGTTCGTATTTTTTGCATTTTAAAATTGTGGTCGTGGTTCATTGTTTGGGATGCTGGCTGATTTGTTTGTGAGTTTCCTCGACACCTCGTCAGGTTGGTTATGTCGTGCTAAGGAGAGGGCGTTTTGTCTATTACTCATGGGATTTATATTATTAATATTTGTATTTATTAGTTTTGTTTTTGTTTGCTACCCGTCTTAATTACGTTCTGTTTTAGTTTATTTTAGTTAATTTAATTTCAAGGCAGCAATATATTTTAATCAACGCTATGTAAGCCTTAATTGTCATGTATATTAGTCCTTTAGTTATTGACATTATTTTTTTAGCACAAGGTATACTAATGTATGTGATGTGCCTGTGCTTTTAACAAAAATTAATAAAAATACTTTTTTCATCACAACTCTAGAGTTTTCTCCTAAAGTATTATTGTAATTGAGTTCTAAACCACATATAAACTTCAGAATAAGGTTCATGTTTATAATCCTCAGATGTTACCCTCAGCAATAACTCTCTCAAAGCAGTACCAATACTGGCATTTTTCACATTATTGTAAAACCCTAATAAATATCAAAACAGAAACCACTAAACAGCTGTTGTACCGACAGATTACCTGAGAAATACTGCTTATTTTGCAAAGAAAAAAAAAACTAACTCGGTGTGCCAAAAATTTCTGGCACTAACGACATAAGGTGTTTATACACTACATTCCCTGAAATAGTGTGCAGTCCGCCATGATTTACTACGAATGACAGTTATTACCTTCGAATAAAAGTTTCGTGTAAGAGCTAGCGATTATAATAATTCCTCTTAATTGGTATTAAAATGTTGTTCGTTTTGAACAATTTGTTTCTTGGCTTTACGATGGTAAGACTCGATAAGATTGGTAAGATTGGTAAGACTGGCGTTGATATGCGACTTTCACTAACTTTTTGCTTTTTTTTTTTTTTTTTTTTTAAAATGGCATCTCGCAGTTCATCCTTTATGAGGATGGCTACTGCTTAACCGGACTTTCCTGTGGATGCCTCGAATTAAGGCCTCCAGCCAGGGCATACAATAACTTAAAAACTAAGCGACAGCGCTAAGGGTAACCCCCTGCGGGGTTCGGACCTCGGCTCAGGGCGTCGCTGGAAGAGGACAGCAAGGGACAGGCTGGATCGGTATTATTATTAGTGTTTAGGGGCGAATTTAAAACTACAGGCTCAGCTGCGCGGGCTGGCTCGAGCAAGGGTCGGGGCGGGCACGGTGATGGTGCGGGACGTCGCGACGGGCCTCGGCGGCGAGGACGGAAGGACGGATGTCTGAGCTTGTGTTTGTGTTGTCGACTGAGAGTACTCGTGGCCTTACTGCTCTCCTGGAGGAGGGTAGTGGCGTCGTCGGGGATAGTGAGGGTATGCCTTGGTCGGCGAATCCTACTTATGCGGGAGGGAGTGTATCGGGAGGCCGCCGCAATCAGGGGATTGGGGTGCTTTATGGCAGAGTCAAAGAAGCGCTTGGAGAGGCGTTTCATGAACTGCTGGATGGTGGGGAGTCTGAGATCTAGATGCAGATTCACATTTCGGACATAGAAGGGGGCTCCCGTGACCTTTCGGAGGAAACGGTTCTGGAGGGTTTGCATTTTATGCAGAAATCGCGGCTTGGCGTGTGCGAAGACTACGCAAGCATAGGTCATGATGGGACGGATGACCGCGGTGTAGAGGCGCAATTTGCACTTGAGTGACAATTTGCTGCGGGCAGTTATCATGGAGTGGAGCCTACCGAGAGCGAAAGAGGCGCGCGAACGCGCCGTCTTTATGTGCTCGTTGAAGGTGAGGTTGTGGTCTAGGATGACACCTAAGTATTTGGCTCGCTTTCCCCAGGGGATCGGCTTGCCATACATAGAGATCGGGCGCGGGAGGGGGGGGGGTAGTTTGCGCGGTTTCGAGAAGATGACCGCCTGACTCTTATCGGGGTTGACCTCGATTCTCCATTTCCGGAACCAATCGCTCAAGGCGCTTGCGGAGGTTTGGAGGTTTCGAGCTATGGATGACTGGTTGACACCCGAACAGTATATGGCAGTGTCGTCGGCGAAGAGCGCCAACTGTGCCTTTTTACTGTTCGGGATGTCACTAGTGAACAGGGTGAAAATGAGGGGAGACAGAACGGAACCCTGGGGGACTCCGGCGCGGATGGGGTGAGGGGGAGAGAGAGCGCCCTCGATACGGTAGCGGAAAGTGCGGTCCGACAGAAAATCTCGTAAGATGAGCACGAGACGGTCTGGCACACCTAGCAGGTACAGCTTATATAATAAGCCATTGTGCCAGACCTTGTCGAACGCCTTCGCTATATCGAAGAACAGGACGCCTGTCGAAGCACCTCGCTGAAAAGCAGCGCTAATGTGCTCGACTATGCGGTGGAGCTGGTGGATGCACGAATGCTTCGTGCGAAAACCGAACTGTTCGGGGGGGATGAGGCTCTTTGCTTCGGCATAGTCTTTGAGGCGCTTATAAATAAGCCTCTCGTAGACTTTACCGAAAACATTGAGCAGACTGATGGGGCGGTAGCTGGAGGGCTCAGACTTGGGCTTGCCTGGCTTTGGGATGCCTATGACTGTGGCTTCTTTCCACATTTGGGGGAAGATGTTGTTGCTCAGGGCGCCATTGAAGATGGCGGTCATGAGCAGTATGAGGGGGGCGGGGAGGAGTTTGTACACCCTGTTGGTGATACCGTCCGAACCGGGGGCTTTGCGGGTTGCGAGTCCTTTTATGATGTCTTGCACTTCGTCGGGAGTGACGGGAGGCAGAGGATCATCAGGGTCTTCGACTGGCGGGAGGGAGGCTCTCCGTTCGACTTCAGCGTTCACCTCGTCGAGGTGCGCTCTGTCTACTGGTTGAGAGCTGGGAGTGCATTGAGCCTCTAGGCTGTCGGCTAGGCATTCGGCCTTTTCGAGGTTTTCGAAAGCGACCGTTTTGTCGGGGCGTGTGAGGGGAGGAACTGTGGCCTCTTCAGAGGAGCGGAGCTTCCTCTGGAGTTGCCAGAAGGCGTGGTGGGTGGGCTCGAGTTCGCCGATCAACTTATCCCATCCCTCGGAGCGCCACTCCCCTATGCGTTTCTTTACAGCACGCTGTAAATGGCGCATGTGGGATTTGTTCGCGTCGCAGGGAAAAGAGTCGTAGGCACGAATGGCAGCGTTCTTCTCGGTCATCAGTTCACGTACGTCATCGGGCAGTTTCCAGCGATGGTCTTCCATCACTGGAACTTCCCGTGAGCAATCCGTCAGTACGGATTGAACGTGCTCACTAACTTTTTGCATCTGTCGCGTGGCTAAAATAGTTCGATAGAAATGCAGTAAAATGTTGGGAATGATGGGATTCTTTAAATTGCCCGAATGTAAATAATGTTGTGATTATTTCTGGATTACGTAAAGACAAATAGAAATAATTATTAAGCATTATTAATATTTAAGATAATAATATTATGATATTATTACTTTAATAGATTTTTCAATTATTATTTAATGTTGCACTGAAAACGAATGAAAATCTAAAAAATCTTGTTAAAACGTATATTTAAAAAGCTATTTTTTTATGTAATTGCTATGTACGCCCGTAAGTGACTAATTCACCATAACTCAATGCATAATTATGTTATTTATTATTATGTCAATGTTTCTAGTCAAGTCGTTGTAACTTTTAAATAAAAATAAAAATCACAAATTGTTTAAGTCAATTTAGGAAAATGGATTCTTTTGCGAGTTTTATGTATCTCACATTTTTTAAATAGGTGTCTGATAAATTATTGAAGACTATAAAAACGTCTTCACTGACCTACTTACTTGTATATTTAGACAAACTATGACATTCAGTGCACCGGTAAAAAATTGCAACAAGGAAATTTATTTGTAGGTAATTCATGCGCCATTTTCCTGTGGAGCAGTTATCTCATGAAGTGCCAGACACTGGCGCCCCAGTGATGGTCTACTTTCTTAATAAATGACTACAAAGCTAGGTTTATATGATAAGTTTCCTCTTCATGTTTTCCTTCACTAAAACTAGTACCTAATTTATTAAAAACGTCTATAAAAACGGGAGTTTATGCGATATTTTCCGACTTCCGAAGTCGTGAGTAGAATAATTAGCGCGGAGGGCGAGGTGCCAACCGTGCCAGTAGATAATTAATATAACTGTGTGATAAATAAATCAAAAAATACTGACACTGATTTTCGAGGCTAACGGTGAAATTGATACTGTTTTCTTTTTCTGTTAAGGCGAATACACATTTTGTGAAATAAATTAGGCCAAGTGTCAAGTGAAATGTGAGTGTGTTTTTATTTCCTGTTTGTTTTATTTATTTATTCATTTTGAATTCTATCCTCATGAGAGCTCGTGGCTAAATAATAACCACCGCAGGGGTCGATCGAAGGTTAAGCTAGGCTAGACAGATTGATTGATTTTAAATCTATCCTCACTGAAGAGTTGCATCAGTATTTTATTTAAGTAAAAAAAACTTTATCATTTTGAAATTGTTCGGTATCACAGCGTCATAAAAATCCGTTTTTTTTTTTCATTTGACGCAGTAGATGTTATCGCCTTACATTGCAAGGTACCCCTCTCCCCTGAGCGCGATATTTTTTATCGGCGACTCCAATTTTGCCGGTAAATTGCAATCCGATAGGCAGGTTGGGGCGCGGGCGCCGCGGGTTACGCAATTAGGATTCCCTTACATCTGCGACTATTTATATCTGGGGTATCTCCCTGAAGGTAACGTGTAGGATGTATCTAGCGTATATTAGGTACCTACCTATGTGTAAAAAAGAGACTGTTATTTTATGGTTATTGGAGCTTGGTAACACTTGTGCAACAGAAGAAACGACGTCACAATGAACTACGATTTATTTATCCCAAATCTGATTGTTTTGGTTATAATTTAAACTTTTACAGCAGTGGGGTAGTGGTGTACCTAGGCTAAATAAAAATAATTAAAAAAATAGATAAAGTTCTAATGAAAGTTTACATTGCTATGCATCGCATTTGGCATACCCAAACTATAACGTTCCCACTGCTTGAAACCTAGGCCTCCTCTCTTTAAGAGGGAGTGGGCTGTAATCTACCACGGGGTTCTAGTGTGAGTTGGGCAGATGTCACATGTCTTCTAATATTTAGTTTTAGGACATGCCGGTTTCCTTACGATGTTTCCTTTACCGTTTAGAGAGCAATGATGATTGCCATGACACCAAAAAATAAAAAATAAAAAGACTCCTAAGAGTAGGTATTTAGATCATTCACACATCCGGGATTTAAGAAATAATCCCCAGTAATAAAACTTACCGGATACCATCATCATAAGAATATTAAATTATTCACAATAAACTGTTCTAATTTAATCTCTCACCACGCACTAAAAAATAAAATAATATACTGAAAACGATGCACAATTCTCAATAAAAACGTCTGAACCTGATTATATCTGAATAACCTAGTCCATAATAGACCATTATATCTCGAAATGATTCAAATAAGCAATATAATAAAAATTTATGATTAAATTAATGAGATGAACCGCGCGTTTTTTATATTTGTGGGTTTACAGACAACCGCATTGCCTAGTAACAGATTGACTTTGACTGCGCCTTTATTTCTTAACACCAACCGCGATTGTTATAGTTCTAGTGTTAGTCTGACGTGTGGCTGAGCATACAATATGTCCTAAAGGTGCCAAGTCTAAAAATGCGCGATATATCGTCCGCCAAGGTATTCACGCCTGTCACATACACCTTTCATTAAGTATGTCTCTAGTTTGGTTGTTTTGGCAAATGGCGCCTACCAACAATGCAGGGACGGGCGTGTTGTTGTCGATAGTTGAGGAAGATTACTTCAGTATTTTGTGTTGCGATGGGTTTGTCTCGTTTTCAGATAAATAGTTTCCCATTGTTTTCAAATTAAGTAAAAACTCATGTTGGAAATATTCATAAGATTAAGATGTAGGTACGTGACTTACAGTTTTAACGTTAGGGGAAAATGTTTCTGTTTATCAAATAACAGTAAACATTTTATCGCAATAAAGCTAAATTGTAAGTTACAGAAGCAGATTGTGAGAAGCCGATTTATATACAATTGCGTTGTTAACTATGCTACATAGATTTAGTCTTCTTTCTTTGTATTACCGCCCTGTAAACATAAATCTAACACAAGTAATTTTCCGATGTAATCGATAGTTTCATCGATACTTTTCCTATTCCAGCCCTAGTTCCTAATGAGCAGCGCGCAGCATCCAGGTGAAACGTCCACACATCATTACACGTCGTTATGCACCGGATTTCCGCCACGCTACTGCTCAAACACCGTGTAATGTTCCCCAGATATCTGCTGAAAAACATACTAATACTTGCCAACTCCTCCTGGCTTTAATGAGAAAATAAATGTGAAAATATAAGTTTTAGGAGTGACGGAGGAAGTGTTCGTACATCAGCTGTTTCTGAACTGATGCGTTAAATTAGGGCTTCCAGTGGCGCTTGTGTTTTTCCGTGGGTTTGGTTGACGTCAGAGCTATCTGCTCAAATGCAATTTAGGTACTATATAATTGAATATTAATTACTATTCGTGGAAAAAATTGCAACGAAATAGAGATAAAGTTATCATTGACTTTCAGCAAACACAGGTTTTTTTAAAATAAAATGTCAGAACTTTACTCAGTTAAACAATAAATCCTCTATCTCAACTCTCAAGTGACAACATCTCTGGCCTTCTTGTGTTGGGAGAAACACCTTTCCGGGAAATCCACTTGGCAGAATCATTAGACAATTTCCTCCATCTTTGATTCGCCATTCTTAATTTTTTTGCTGTTTCAAAAATTTATCACAAAACGTTTTTCTGCCCTATCACAACGATACTTAAACGAAAGATTCTTGGTTATATTACACTTCAAGTTTAAGTTATAGCAACAAAAGGTGTTGCTACCTTATCGCCGCCTACAGCTCAGGTGTATAACCCCGCCTTAACATCGATCGGACAGGTGCGCTCGCCTCCCATTGGATGAGAGGTGGCTCGAGACAGGTGTCCTGCGTGTGGACCAATCCGATGCGAGGGTTGTACAGGTAATGATAGGAGGCTCTACCTGTTCAGTAACCTACATTTACGGTGCCTGTTTACAGAACTTTATTTTTTTTTTCGGAAAGCCGAACACTCACGCTACGGTCCAAAACGGGCATACTGGATGTAGGAAAGAAGGCTGCCAGGCTCAAACGGGATTGGGCGAGTCACATCAGCTGCATGCACGATGACTGCTGGGCAAAAATCTCCACACAATGGGCGCCTGAAGATGGACGGCGCCGCCAAGGACGGCCCAGAAAGAGATGATGTGATGACCCAGACGCCTCCCGCGAGGGCTGGGTCGAGGTGGCACGGGAAAAGAATTGCCCAGCAGTGGGAAAGTATAAGATAACGAAAAAAAAATTGCTACTTCGAATATGTTTGGTAGTTTTGTGTTTGGGAAGTAATTGCTGTGTTTTTATTTTATTTTTTCAACAAAATTAATATTTATATTTAGTAAAAATACACAACATAAAAAAAAACTTCAGTAAAATCACCATCGAAGGACTAAATAAATGCAGTGTCCTCCAAAAGTTATTTGACAAAATGTTTTACCTGTTTTTATTGACTAATTCTTACCTATTCTTATCATAATAAATAATTCCTTAAACCCGATTATTTTTTTATTTTAAATCTTTAACAGCTGATGTGGGAAATGTTTTAATTCATAATCTCAGTTTTAAATATGAGTTCTGTGCGTGTTGATTATACCTACATAGAACACGCACAGCACTCGGATTTAAAACTAAGATTTTCTTCTGCTCTAATTACCAGACTGAAACACGTTATCCACGATGTCAAGTGTCACGACTTTACGTCACCAAAAAGCACCTTGAAGTCTATTTAAATATTCAGAACCACATGTAAAACTGAACCTATTTACCTAGTCAAGTATGGCCACTAAATTCGAAAGCATGCAAAACTTGGAACTATTAGTGTAACGGACGATTAAATATTTCACGTTAGAAATAATTCTCCAGCACGGATTAATTACACGCCGGTTATTTATACGAATTTAAAGGTAAATATCTACAGTGATTGATTAGCCAATCCACGTGTTGGCTAAGAGTTTAGATGCGTATTTTACTGGTAAGAAATGATAATAGACAGAAGTTCCACTTTAAGCAGAATTTACCTAAGACCAATGTCTCCTTAATGTGCATTATCAGTCTACAATGTTCCCACTGCTGGGACCCAGGCCTCCTCTCTGTGAGAGGGAGTGGGCTGTAATCTAACACGCTTGTCTGTCTGAGTTCCAACCTTACGACCTACAAGTTATCACTTGGCCAGCGCTGCTCTCCTTAATATGTCTAAACATAAATTCGCTAAGTAAAAAAAAGTTTCACGAAACTCCTTTCCTCTACTGCTACTATACCAACTCATTGCACGGATACTCTTTAGCAAAATGTTAACGTCCCGACTACATCAATTTAGCTTTCATCTAAAACAAGAGTAATCCAACTGATTTTATTTTCAAGCAATTGCCTGATTAGCTTTCTATGTAGATATTGGGAGTATTTTAAACGACTCAAGAAGGTAATCAATGTATCCTACCAAAACAAATAGAAACGTCCAGATGCAATTCAATGCGAAGATAGGACAGGATACCAATATAGACAGAGTACTTTATTATTATACAAACAAAAACAACGACACATCATAACGTGTATTAATTTTAGCATTTCCTATGAAAACGTGTAAGGACACTGTGCGCATCAGTGCGCAACTATTCGACGTCGCATGCGCACCCGACGCGAGCGTAACTTACAGGCCTTTGAAGTGATAGTTTATTGATTGAGATCTTTGTAGGTAGGTACTACTGGGAACTAATAATAATAGAGAGCACTTAGCAGTTATGCGTAGTGGATGGACACACAAATTTAGCTCCTTGTTTCCAGATGAAATTCAGCAGAAATTCCCCAGAAGTTTTCAAGTTTTTCTTATTTTTCTAGATTCATGGAAATAAAATATGACTCTTAAGTGGGGATCGTGGCCTAAATAATAACAGCCTTACGAGTCGGTAGAAGGTTAAGCTATGGTTGCCGCCGGTTCGTGGATAAGTAACCATACATTACATATTGAGACCCCTCCGTGCCTCACGTTAAGCCGTTGGTTCAGGCTGTCATTCATAGACCATCGTTACGGGTCGTCAGAAGCCCGAAAGTCTGACAACCAGTCTCACCAAGGGGTATCGTATCACCCAGTAACTAGGTTTTGGAGGTCAGATAGGCAGTCGCTTCATGTAAAATACTAGTATCAAGCTACATCGGGTTAGACTGGAAGCCGACCCTACCATAGTTAGGAAAAGATGATGATAAATGAAAATATTTGAAATTATTTAATTAAATACTTATTATGCCTAAAATTACGGTATTATAATTTTGCATTTTAAATTCGAAACCCTACACAAAATCCCTTAACATAACTACAAAATGAAAAAAGAACGAGAGATAAAACCCTCATTTAATTTGCTTATAAAACGCAGACAATTTGATTGCACCCCAACAAGGTGAACACGTGTCAATCAAGCCCCAGGGGGCTACCCCAGCCGTCTGGGGCTGACTCGTGAGTCGCACTTAACAGCCAACCAATTGAGTTCTTATTCACGGAGCCACGAATTTATATGGTAATAGGGGCACGTGAGAAGTGCGGAGGAACTGGGGACTTGTTGTGCGAGGAATTCTTTCTACTTTTCAGATTTCTGTTATTTTTTGTTGAATAGTTAAATTGGCCTCATCGTCTGGCGTTTGCAAGTGATACTGCTAAGCATGAGAAGAGCATAGATTCGATTCCCATGTTGGACAAAGTGTTATCGGGTTGTTCATTAGAAATTCCTCAGTAGCAGCCCAGAGCCTGGATTTGTATCCGGTTGATGGAGATAGGCGCGCCCCTGATACATAAATGGGACTAAAATAATTATAACTGGCGAAATGTGGGTGTACTGGAATGTAAACTATCATTTATGATTTGTTTACACTTTTAGATAAGTATTTTAAAATTTGATTAATAATATATTTTTAACAACTTCTTTATGCATGCGGAGTTAGCCAGTTAGTGATTGTTGCACTGTTGCTTAAACATTCTTGCACGTTACCTTTGATTTAAAACCAGTGTGGACAATTGTTGGTAAACCAATAGAATTAAAATAAACCTCACAAAAAAAAAACACATAAACTTATATGGGCACTTATGTACTCTGCCCTCCCTCTGTCACCCCCCTCCCCTCTGCCTAACCCTTAGAGGAAAACGTGATTTAAATTGTCAGTGGCCATAAACTAAAATTCTTTCAAGTGGTCAGGTGTTTGCCTCTTTTCTGTCTTTCTATCATCTCTGTTCACTGTTGTCTGTATTTGCGTGATCTAGGCGACTATTTCAACCCGCCATGTTTTTCCAAGCTTAGTAATCACGACACCTTTAGCTGCTCTTATATCTAAATTTGTAACTCTCTCCGAATTTTGTACAGCATCATTTCACTAGTTACTTTTTACACAGACATTAAAAAATGGTCCTAATTTCTTAGAATAAAATAAATTATCTGTACTGAATAGGCCAGCTGCAATTTTTGCGTGTACAGCCAACGACAGCCAATTAATCTGGTTTCTCTTGTTTTTATAACTAGTCTACTTTTTTCGTTTCTAAAACGTAACACTTCTCCGATTCGATACGGATAATCTAAACCACCGTGTTCCACCAAAATAGTTTCTACGAAATTAGGTAAATGAGGTTTGGTGTTGCCTTTGAAATCGGAGAAAGCCAAGACAATCGCTCTAACTTTTTAAATGTTATAACTGCCAATGGTTCCGTTTGCTTTAATAAATAGCCCTTCGTTATGAAAAACTCTCTCCAGAGTTGCTCTAAAATTATCATTATAATACCTACATAAACTCAAGCATTCCTTCCATGAGGGTAGGCAGAAACTACAGAACACCACCTGCTAGGATCCCTACATCGCACATTAGTACACATTCCTCTTCTTGTTATTATAATTCTATTTTAATTGCTCTTTAAATATTGCTGATAATATCGATTAGAAACTTATAATAGCTTTAGTTTTTCTGCTCCTAACAATTCCCCGCAACAAAATCTTGTTCTGAAAATGAAATGAAATTGCTTATTATACAGACATCATTCATGTAACTTACAATAGGTAAATACAAAATAATAACACATAGACCGTAATAAACATAAACACGTCAATACAATACCTATTACATAATTGTTTTAGCTGATGACTAGGTAAACAAAAGATCAAGCTAAAAAAATAGGCAACCTTACCGATGCCAAGAACAAACCGCAATTTAAACCTAACACTATCTAACATATCTACACATTACTTACATGAAAAACCACAACTACATATTTCCAACTGCATACCTCGCCTACCTGCATCTACCTAGATGACATCATTAAAAACAAACATACATTTCCTTGTATTAATTACTCACCTGTGACCGTTGCAACAATCGTTTCCACTAATTATTTCCTACGGCGATATGGATTATAATTAGCTAGTCTTTCCTTAAGCCATTGTCCCGAGTATTTTTAGATGAGACACATGTGTTTGTCTATGACGGTCAACGTAAGGATGCAAACTCACTAAATCGCAACAGGACAATTCTACCGCTTTGTTTAATTGGGCGTCTAATACCGTCACTTATTTCGAGTCAGTCCGATATATTTAGTTTTATACAGTGGTAAATAAATAAGCCAGTAAGCAGGGCAACTAGAATAAACCGTGGAAATCAGACCAGATAACGCTAATTGTTGCAAAATCCAATAATGACATTATGTGAAATCCTCGAGCAAACAAAGTAATATTACCTAGGCTAGATTTTGGTAAATAAATAACAAAAATACTAGGTATAGTATTTATTCAAAATTTCAATGTAAAATATTAACAAATCTTAAAAGACATTTATAAATACTGCAATGATAGATGCCTGTACGCAATTACGCGATTTCTGTATAACAGATTCGGTATCTTTGGCATACTTATTACTTGTTTGTTTAACGAAGTGTGATAGGCTCACTTAGAGATGACCTTGTTGCCATTAATCGACCTGTGTCATTAGTGGCCTCGTAGTGAAATTTGGATAACCTACGCTTTGCAAATGCAATCTTTCATTTCCTGTCCCCTGATCGTTTTCGTTTCTGATTCGGCTTTCGACTCACGCTCGCCGAACGCTACATCAAAACCGCTGCGCCTGTTACACCCTAGTGCAGTCAAACCTCTACAGCATCTATTTCTGTGTTGATTTATACCGGCACTTGTACTCAACGGGCGCCTCCAGCCGCGAATTAATTGTTATCTTTTTTTACTCGCAGATGTTATTCACATTAAACATTTCTTTTATGATGATAATAAACGCATAGTTTTTTTTTCAATAGTTAATAGTTATCTAGGATATACTTTTTCTTGAAAATGTGTTAAGGCTTAACAGCGACACTGATCTAAAGCGCTGTCTATAGTGGACAGCAAGGTAAGTGTTTTTATGGTTTTCAGTTGTTTGTTCAAATTGTTCCATCTTTTCTTTGTCAGGTATCTCTAATAATAGCTGTTAGATGGCCAAGACAGTTTTTTGTCAGTTAGGTATGTACTTAATTTTTTTTTATTGTACCTACGCGACTGTGAGCTGCATGCAGGTTTAATTAATTAACTGCATCTGCTTTAACTAAAGGCCCATCATTCTCATTCCCGCAAAAAGGATAGGATGATAATATTCGATGAAAAAATTCCATGTGGGTTCGCATCGTATATCAAACTGAGCTCACTAATTTTTCAGCTACGATTCTTAGCTTTAATTTATTATTTACGATTATTTTGTCAGCTAGAACGACGGCCATTACTCCTACATATTCTACCATAGACTAGGCACATGTAGAAGTTGAATTTCAAAACAACAACAAGCAGAGAAAGGGCTTGGTGGCCCGTGCTATCGGCCCCGACTTAAGACTTGTAAGGTCGTGGGTTCGAACCCAGCCTGGCACTTTGTGTATTAAATTTCATCACTGCTCTCAAAACAGTGAAGAAAAACGTGAGGAAACCGGCATGTCCTAGAACCAAAAAAAATCGAAGACATGTGTCATCCACCAACCCGCACTGGGTGAATTATGGCCCACTTCCTCTCACAGAGAGGAGGCCTGTGTCCCAGGAACAATATAGGCTGATTATGATGATGATTAACAAGCTAACGCACATAAGAACGCGAAGTGAATCTTTTTAGGCTTGCTAATATTGACTGCTTTGACCAAGACAGGTCCGTTTACTAAGGTTTCGTTGTCTTTTGTAAGCTATAAAATACCTAAACAAAAAGGTTGTTATCAACGTCGCAAGTGATGCTATAAAGTGGCCTGTTTTGTCGAGCAGGAATAACTGTGCTCTCCATGCTCGTCCCTGACGAGGTGTATATTCCGAACTACATTGCTTTTCTCGCGACTTGACTTAGTACCCTAAAGCTGGTTTCAACAAATGAGCCCTCTGACTTCCTGTGGTCCTCTGTTTCAGTCGTAGCTTTCATAGTGTGAGTCTTCTGAACTTTATATTCTGTGGTTGTATGTTAGACCCAGCAACTCGTGCGCAAGTTAACACTACAGTTATTACTGTTATAAATAATTGCAACATTATAATAAGTCAGGTAGTGATTATTTTTATAATTTAACGTTCATTATTGCGGTGTTTCTGTCTATAGAGATGGCGTTTATAAAAATATATGGAATTGTAATGTAGTCATTTTGGGTGAGTTATAAATGTGGAGAAAAAGTATCGCTTTTTATGTTTTCGTAATACATCATTTATAAACAGACTGTTGATAGATTTTGCAATTCGAAGTTTTCATTAGTATCTATCTTGAAGAAAATTTTAAGAAGTCTGGTATAAACAGATAATCTCAGAAAATTACAAAAGAAAAGCCATTTTCCCAAAACAAAGCAAACTATGTGCATAGAAACTACATACAATGTTTTATTAATGTGAGCCATTTTCTAAATAGTCCCTATAAATTGGAAGGTGTTAGCCGCGCATTACAGCGCTCCGGGAATGTGAGGAATTTAGATTCTAGCGTCAACATTAGACTAATTTTATTGCCTAGACTTTTAATCATAAGCTATACAACCCACACTTTTCGTTATCTTGTGTATGTAAATTATACTATTTAGGCCCAATCGGTGGCCACATTTATTGCGGTGTCAGAAACGTTGTTTAGATCCTTAAAGGTGCAGGTAAACGAACATTTAGGACACTCAAGCAGATGGGACATACTCTGTTTAGGCGCACTGCACTGGCACTGGGTCATCAGTGGTGGGTGTCAGAAACTGGCTGCGGTTGCGAGTGGACAGTGTGGTAGCTTTAAATTAATAGTCGCAATATAAATCGAAACACCCACTCTAGATTTTAGGACGTGTGCTAGTCGTTCAAAGATCGCAGAAAATTCAGGTGTTCAACCGCCCATGATATTTTACGGTGTAACATATAAAAAATAGGGTAATCACCTACAGTTAGGCGACACGCCAAGACATTGCGGATTTATATTGTTTATTTCAGTGTAGTCGATTGTCTTCAGTGGAATTTCAGTTATTTAGCTGTAAAGGTAGAAAATTTATGATTTGAATTCGACCGTGAAGCTTGTTTTTTAGATTGTCATGTACCTAAATATTATTTTTACTGAATTTCTTATTATTTAGTTTACTGAATTCCGCTAGAGATTTTTAGGTTGTATGTAATTAATTATAAAACATGCCATTTTTACCAATATTTGTTCTGAAAAGAGATTTTATAAAACCTTCAAAATAATTCGGTGATTGCGTTACATTACGAACACATAATAGCATAATCCGAACATAAATCATAACATTGTAGTATTTTTTTTTTTATTTAAAGTAAGCGTAAAACTTTCCTACTGCTGGAACATAGCCTCCTCTCGGTGACATCCAATTGGGCAGTAACTCCTTACGAGGGCCCAGTGCCGGTTGGTAGATATCACATGTCTTTGAATTTTTGGTTCTAGGACATGCCGATTTCTTCACGATGTTTTCCAGTAATGATGAAATAATTTACACTAAGGATAAAGCCTCCTTGGGTTTGAACCCACGACCTCCACCTCATAAGTCGCTGCCGTTACCAATGGGTCACCACGGCTCAGACGATACCAGAATATCTGTCTTAAAAAACACAATCTGTATCTATTCCTACTTATATCTCTTTAAAAGTTTTCCGAAACCACGTAAACTAACAATTAACTAACGTCCGATTGAAATAGTTACAGTGACATGCTGTGTCCTTGTCGCCTCGTCTGATTTAGCGCAGGTGATGTCGGTTAGTTTTCACACAATTTTTACTGAACACTTTGACATTGTTTACGCGTGAATGATTGCGCTGAGAGTTTAACACGACAAGGCTATTTGTTTCGTTGATAGGCATTTCTTTTCTATATTTTGGTCGCCATTTTGTTTAAAACAGCTGCGTTCATTTTTAAAAGTGACAAATTAAAATTGCTGCTATTTTATTTTTGCGGTCAGAAAATTATTTTGTTTTTATGAAAAAGTAATGAGATAATTTAGTTAAACTAATACTTGGATTCTGTTAAATTATTTTAGTATAGTATACTAGCTTCTGCCCGCGACTTCGTACTCGTAAAAGTTCTTATTCCCCAGACCCGCACCGGCAAATCGTTCTTTCTAACTTATTTGTTTTTGCTCCTGAGAGTAGAAGCGTGATGTTAAATAACCTACCTCAAAAAATGGACTATCAAATGCAAAAATAATTTTTCAAATACGACTGGAAGTTCCAAAGATTAGCGTGTTCAAACGAACTGTTCAGCTTTATAATTAGTATAGATACATGATGCTGCAAATAGTAAAAATGGGGGTTAAGTAGGTAGGTACGTGGTATCTGTATACACATAAATACCATAGCGGCTCGTTCTTTATTCCAATAAAGATGAGGTGTCGAAAACAAACTGTAAAAATACAAGCTTGTAATAACGTAAATTCCATAATATACGCAAAAAAAAAAGAAAATATTATGTAGAGTGACGACAGTAAATAAAACGACGTATTCTTCCACTACTTTTAGGTGAAGTGACAATTATTGGAAAATTTAGAATTATTTTGTTTTGATTCTTCTCTCTTTTTTTCGTGTCGACGGTACTTAGACTGGCTATTATCATATTGCTTGAGCCCAGTGTAGGTGACCACGTTAATTGCGGCATTAATGGCATTCCTAAGGTTTTAAAGGTGCAAATGAACGTGCACTTAAGACACTCCAGCAAGTGGGACAGCGATCAAGTAGCATTCATGTTAGATCCTTACCTATGAAATTGCCGATTTTTGATACTGGCTATTGTGAATGTCGATATCTTTCATTCTATTTAGAATTCCAAATTCAAATTTATTTTGATTTATTTTGATTTTCAAAACCAGTTATTTATTTGTTATTCCGTCGTTCAATTTTTTTTTAATATCGCTGTTTCTTTATCCATGGAAAAATCGAAATTGCGCGCTATTTTCGAATACTAGTTCCGCCGTGGCACCAACGCAGCACAGACAACACGCAATATTAACGACGTGTGGACAAGTACCGCAAGTGAACGCATGGTGAAACTTTATGACAATCAAAAATGTCCGGCGCACTAGTTAGACACATGGGAGGCAACCACACCATGTCCATACGCAAATTGAGTCAAAAGAAGCTGCTTGTGACTGTATGGTGGACTTGTGCATTGTTCATTACAGCTTCTTGAGACCTGGCGCAAATGATGATGGACAAGCTCGCTGTCAAATAACCGAGACTTGTCAATTGCTCCAATCCATTCGTTCTTCACGACAACGTTCGTCGCACACAGCCCAATGAACCGTCTCAAAACTTCAGGAATTACAACTGGAAACTCTCCGTCACCCACCCTGCTCACCAGACCTTTCTCCGACTGATTTCCATTTTTTTTCGGAATATGGATAACTTTTTACAGGTGAAAAATTTCAAATCCAACGAGACGGTGAAAATCGATTCCCGAGATTCCTATAGTAGGGGCATCAACAAACTTCCACTAAAACGGCAAAAGTGCAACGACAATAATGATCAATACTTACTAAATATATAGTTTTCTCTAAAAAAAATCTTTCAGTTTTCTATGTGAAACGGCAATTTCATAGGTTTACCTAATAATTTAGCTATTTTACACCTGTTTCAAAATGAACGCGACTTACGTTAGAACAATATATTTAAAAAAAACCTTCCTAACTTCTTTCCTGAAACATTCAACGCGTTTCAGCACTAAATCCCATAAAATATACTATTCAACGTTTTCTAAATGATCACATATATAATGACTGTAATATATTTCGAAACGGTGGTAGGTGACAATCTACGGTGCAACTGAAGAAATACGCAATAGATTCGAGATTAAATGTAAATTTACTACCAGCGAGTGGGTAAAAATGTTTTGTTTTCATTTTATTTTAGCACATACTTGACCGGTCATTCTGAAAATATTTCGAGGTGAATCGTTTGAATGTGGGTAATTGAGTTTTTTGCAGGTTTGAGGTAAAAGTTGCAATACAGAAAACTTAGTTGAAGTCAAATAAAAATATCTAGAATAAAACGAGCAATCTATAGTTACTGAAAACTTTAAATGAGATAGATAAGGCTTTTAGTAACTGTTCGTGGAATTAAAGAGTCTTATGGCGAACTCGAGATTCAACTCGAAAATCGAGTTGAATGGCGTGCAATGGGAGAGGCCTATGTCCAGCAGTGGACTGCTATAGGCTGCTGATGATGATGATGATGATGGCGAACTCGAGTAAGTCTTATCTTGCGAACCTACTATTAAGTAGATTATTCACCGAGGGGATTAAACAGGAATCCCGAGCGCAACGAGGGTATTCAGACTATACTCCTGAGCGAAGCGAGGGTTAAAACTAGAATCCTAAGTTCAGCAAGGGGTTTCAGAGTGCCCAAGTCCAAACGGACACACCTTTAACCCCGAGGGTAATAATGTACTTATCACTCCTGCAAGATTATTAAATTCAGTACAACAATATTGCTCGACTAAATCATAAAGCCATTATGACTTACTTTAAATTAGGTTTGCATGACATATAATTTGACATTGTCGAGCAAGTAGTCTGAAAAAGATATTTTAACTAGACAGAAAATAGTCGTGACCAGACCAACAGTAATCCGTGAGACATCCTACACTAGTACTGACTAATCCGAAGCTAGTTTTAGGTAATTAATCCGATGCTAGTCTTGGCTAGTCCCAAGCTTAGTCCAAACTATATGTGATTAGTGAGAAAGATTTGGATGATTTTGAAAGTAGGCACTAACAATAAGTGGGTTTTTTGGGTTCTGTTCTGAAAATGTTGGAACGTCAAATCCAGACAAACCAACAACCAATTCAGAGGTACAATCTTAACGCTAAAAACATACATTTACGAAACTAATCCCAAATTAACCCATACTATTAAACTAACTATAAAAATGTAGGTTACAAGATCCGCGCAAACCAAACTGCCACTTTAACAGAAAATTACGACCCGGGAAGCGAACCTGGACCATCGAGCACGCTCCCTGTATATAAACATCATGATGGTCTTAGTTCTCTAATCCTATGCTTTATTATATTTTGAATACGGCAACTATAAAAATTGATTGTACTATAGGTTCGTAGCCAACTTCAAAATAGATTAGTTATGTATTTGGTAGATTACTTCAGTAGGTCAGTGGGGGAATGGGGGATTTAGGGAGATTACGTAAAGAACGTATTTCGTTGAAACTGAACGATTTACCTTTATTATCCTTAAGATTTACTGTTTAGATCATTATCTCGAGTATAGTAGGCAAAACCTAGTCGTTTGTAGTAAACAAATTGATACTTTTTGTTTGTCAAAAAATGTTCTTTTCATTCTTCTATGAATTACTTATTCGTAGTCTTCTTAGCGTGTCGATAGCAATCTAAATGGACTCGGCCCAGAATTCGGCTACTTGTTTGGCGCCATCACTCATCATTCTTCGACATAGCCCAGTCATGTCCCAGCCTTCTTTTTTAGGTCGTCGGTCAATCTTTGGGCTCACATTACGCTTACGCTTACTTACCGATACACGGGGACTCGTTAGCTCGCCTATTGCCACTTCAGCTTGCTGATTCTGCAAGCTATGTCATATATAAAGAGCAAACTTTGAAGAAAACATTTTTAAAGATCCAGTTTGCTTAAATTATCCTCTTTGATTGTAACCTAGCTCCTGAAATAACACCAATTTCCTTTATTTTTCTCCTGAATCCTGTCATCTACTTAAGGACACCATAACTCACACAGACATCTATCACTCAGCCAACTAGGTTTATCATATTGTAAATCATACGACGCACTTTTGAATCACCAACTTTTATTTGCACCCGAGCTGACTAAAATTCAACCTTGTCTTACTGAAGATAGAGGTATGATTGGTGGTTTTGATAAAGTTGTAGATGGATACTTAGAAACTTCAAAGGGCCGATTATGACATCTGTTTTATAGTGTATCCGTCTGTTCTCACAAGGTGACCCATTATAAATATTTTATAGTAAGTGTAATTTGTACATCCATTCGGATGCTTTAGATTCCGCCGGGTGGAATCGTTTGCCAATGTTAGGATGTTTTTGTCGGGAAGATGTTAGGAACTGTATAAATGACGTTGTAAACAGTATCTGAGTAGGGATCCACTGTTTATACCTTCATTTAAAATAACTGTTCCTTACCTCAACGAAGTTAAATATTTTACAAAAAGTTCACACTTATTCTTCGATCAATAATACTTATGTATATGTAACAACAACGTAAATGTATATGTGTGTGTGTGTGTATATACATAAGTGTAAGTTGGTTTGTTAGCTATGTTAAAACATATTAGACATTTATGTCTTCTTTATGCAACTGCTAATCTTGCCATAAGAAAAAAAAATTATATTCAAGCAAATGCTCAGCATTTAGAAACTCGGCATAACATTGCTGATGAACATTCAGAAACTCGTGGTAGTCATGTATGTCCACTTCCAGGTGAAACTAACTAATTGGATACAGGAACCATAAAGAAGGGAACATCTTAACAAGCAGTAAATTATTGTCCTACTTTTAATCTATAATCACCACGGTATAACATTATCCAGTATATCAATCGTCCAAAACTATTTCCACGACCATAAGTGTATGCGGCAGCCCTTAATCACAACAGTAATATGCATATATTACTTCCACAAAAAACGCAGAAACACACTAAAATAATTTACTATGTTGATAACATTTTGTTTATAAAAATACGGCACGCAACGTGGACCGTGTTAACCTATTTGTCACTTTGACAAACTACTTCCTAGATGTCATAGCGTATACGGTGACCGGAGGCAGTTGATTTACTGACTAACGCCTGCACTGTGCCATTAAATCATTGTGTGATTCTTTTTGTTTTTTTTTTAATAATTTTCTGTTTTTGCTTATAAGCCACAAACGCCACAAATAACTCTTGTAAAATATTACGGGAGTGATTTGTGGCGTTTTGAGTAGGAGAATCCCATTGTATTTGATGAAGTTCATAAATAGATACTAATTGCATAGAGATAGTAGCCAGCAACAGATCGCAAAAGTAATGTGAAAAGATTACTAATCAACTGTTGCAGCGTCAGCACAATAGTCAACAGTCGCCAGATATTGCCTAAACAAATGTTTGCTGAAGAATTTCGGTTACTTGAAAGGGTTTTGACACAGCTACAGACTTGTTCATGCAGCTTCAACAGCTAATTCTAATCAGTTTAAGATGTTCTCAGTAGTTTAAGTCTCTCTTTCATATAACTTCTTCCTCAAAACAATAATATTCGTCTGCGCAGTGCATGTTCATTGTTTACTTGCATACTTTGCTTTTTTCCATGTGTAGGTACTCATACAAGTTGAAGATATATTATTGATAAAAAAACTAAAGAAAGGTTTCTTTGAACTTAAAACCAGTTGACAGATAACAAACATTTTCTTTGTCCTCACATCAAAAGCCATATCAAATTCATAGCAAAAATTGGGTCAGTCTAAAACCCTCTAATCTTGCTCTCCAGAATCTTGTACAAGATCAAAATACAATATCTACCGGAACAGCGGCCACAGACAATTTGTCATCTGTCAACCTGTACTTTAATTACGGGCGTCTCCTTTCCCCCCGCTTCGCCGCTACCCCCCGGACACCTTGATTAAACGCGGGGCTATATATAAAGTACGTGGAAATTGGTCATACTTGTCATTTTTGGATTGACGTCCACTGCAAGGTGACGTCTGCTAGATTAATTTGGGTTTTGGGCTAGAACTGGGAGTTTAAAATCTTGGAATATTATGAGGAGTAGCGAGGATTTGAAATTAATTTCACGGACTTTTGAAATTAATACAGGTTAATAAGCTTCGTTTACTGTATGTCATTTCGTACAAAGGAAAACCTAGTTGCGGGAAAGTGAAGTATGTAGGTACGAACTTTTTTAGTTTTTAAGTAAAAGTAATCTATTTAACTTCAGATTTCAAACGGAATATTTTCAGCTGAACTAAAAAAGCAGTCCGGCGAAACTCTTCCTTTAAAAATCACCTCCATCTCATTAAATCAAGATACTTCATAGAAATGTTCGCTCACCATTACCGCAAAACAAAAGCAGTTGACATTCTCGCTTAGAAACAAAAGCACGATGAAACAAATAGTGGCATCGATCATGGAGCGATACAAATGCCGCCATTGCTGCCTGACAGGGAGATGGCTACACGATTGTCATCAGAAATAAAATTTGTTGTAACACTTTGTATACAGTGGAGTGGTTTTAAAAAAGATTGAAAGATTTTGTGTATTTCGTTGTGATTTATTGAATTTGTATGGCATTGCCAATACTGAATGAATACTTCACGGCTTTTTGCGTTATGGAGAGTTAATGTTTTAAGTATGAAAATTATGAGCTTTCTAAACTTTCTTCCAATTTGAACGATTAAAAGGTACCTACACACGGCTACACATCAAGCTATATATTTCCAGTTTTAGCTGACCTAGCATTGTATAGGTTTTTCGTACAATCAGAAGTCAGCTTATACTGGTTATTAACTTGATGTGTAGCCGTGTGTACTAACAATGGTCGATAGTTCAATTGTCTTGAAGTATGTGAGTTTTATATTTATCTGTATTCAGATGTTTCAACAGAAAATACCATTATTTTGGTGTTGAATTTTCAGTTTCATCTTCTGCAACCTTTTCAGCTGTTGCTCATACAATTTTGCACCCAGAAAAATCCAATGTTTTCACTTACGTATTCAATTCTTGTAATTTAACGTATCTTTAAATCTAATTTATCATCTTCAACGCCACAACAAGAAATCTAGATCCATTCATATCTATATATATCATATCACCTCACTGAGAGGCAGCTGTCACAACCATTGCAACAAGCACTATAATCACTCAATTCCCACATCCAGCTATTAGCCGCCGTACCTTGCCGTGCGGTGCGTGCGCAGGCAAGACTAATTATTTTCTAAACGCCGCCTGACGTTACGGCTAAATACACAGTGTACTGTACTAAATTTATTTCACGGCACGTCAATTAACCTGGTCTTGGAATATAAATCATTCATGTGCGTTCGTTCCCGTTTGGGTGACGAAATAGAGCTAAGCAAAAGGTTTAGTTGGCATGTGAAAGCGACACAATGAACTTTAATTTGTTCTTACTACATACATAAACTGACGCTTTCATCCCATGGGGGGTAGACCGAAACTACAGAACGACACCTGCTACGATCCTTACATACTCCTTTTGCCTCGTTTACGTTCATACCTACATCTGGTCATTCACCCACGCCAGTTGAGAGTAGTTTGCATCTGACCTTTCTGGAGAACATCACTAAGCGTTTCCACTCAAATCTGCCTTGTGATAGTTGATAGTCGCTTTCATTCCCCTCAACGTGACCAAAACAGCTTAGCATATTCTTTAAAAAATTTGTCGCTGTATGTAATTTTTGTATGTATATCTTTTTTTAAACCGCACCGTTGCCTTATAATTCCTCGGCCTATCATTTATAGTCACACCGCATATGCTTGGTTCTTACATAACACATTTAAACCAGT
The DNA here is from genome assembly GCA_963669345.1 of Gortyna flavago. Classification (NCBI taxonomy): domain Eukaryota; kingdom Metazoa; phylum Arthropoda; class Insecta; order Lepidoptera; family Noctuidae; genus Gortyna; species Gortyna flavago. Next base: position 19,341,728 of record OY770133.1, read on the forward strand.
CTGTTCTACTGCTGGAATTATGACCTCTTTGTGAGAGAGCCGTAATTTACCACGTGGGCCCAGTGCAGTTTGATGGTCGTCACATATATCTGGGCCCTAATTCACTATGACCACTTAACATTTCTTTACTTCGAAACCACGTCAATTCTTTAGTTGTCTAAATACATGTTTTCCGTACGGTTGACATTTCGATTCCTTGCCGTTAACAGGTTTGCACGTGGTAAGATTTTGCGGGGAATAATATAGAATTGGGGCCCTGTTCGATTATTTTTTCATCTTGGACATGCGGGTTTCCAAGTCCTTGTTCCAGTGTAACGGAATCGAGAGGACTGATTAAACATTAACATAACAAGATAGCAAAATAAACCGAAGCAATGATAATAGATTACGAATGATTTATAGATTGTTGATGACGTCAGGTGCCATTTACAATGGCAGAGATTCAAAACAGTTCCGTTTGACACATAGCTAAATGTTAAAATTAGGTATAATATCTATTTAAGGTGACCTTGGACGTAGACCTTCTGTAGATTCTGGCTTCATGGTATGCACTCATGCGCAACTTTGTCGCTATGTCGCGTCACGTCGACAAAGCATTTGATTTACCGACGTTATAGTAAAAACATTAGTGTGAACTACAGATTCGATTTGGTTCGTTCGATTTTGTTGCTAAAATATGATGAGAACTATTTGGTCAACTTGTGATACAAATTGCACCTTCTACTTTTCTCATATTTGAACGAACTATACCTGTAAGAATTGCCATCATCATCAATCTGCCGTACCTTTTCCCAACATGTTAGGGTCGGCTTGCAGTCTAACCGGATGCAACTGAATACCAGCATTTTACATGAAGCGACTGCATATATGACCTCCACAACCCAGTTACTGGGTAACACTTTTGGTATGACTGGTTGTTAGAATTTCGGGCTTCTAACTACCCGTAACGAGTGTCAAAGATCTACGAACGATAGCCGGGATGATCATGGCGGTGTCTCACTATGTAAAAATGGTCACCCATCCACGGACCGACTTAATCCGATCGATCGACCTGTGCTGCTGTTATTACTTATTATCCACGAGCCCCTCAATAGCCATTATCATCATGCCGTCATAAAATGATAAGCCAGTCAGCAGGTGTAGGTTTCCTCATCCAGGCTATTGAAACGGATATGGACACCCAGAGACGAAATTGATGATAAGCATTGAATGCAAATGTCTATGTTAGTTGAAATCACCGTATTATTTATGAGTTTTCTCCTCATGATGTCACCAAAGTATCTCGTACTTACTGCAATGTTGATAATAGATATTACAATGTAATAAGTACTTATCTACTGACTTTGTAGTAGTTTTACCTCATATTTCTGGCACGCCAAACTTCTCAATACTAGCATTTATGATTCCATTGCCAATGTATTTGTCCATTGCCAATCGTTAAGTACCTAAGTAGGTACAACCAATAAGGTTAAAATAATTAGCGCTTCCTAATTGTGACTATTCAAATCTGCATTCGTGTGGTTGTAATCTGGAAGTTCATTAACGAGTTTGAAGATTTTTTTAGTTTGTCAGATATTCTGAAGTCCATATTAGGTCTCTCTTTTCTCATTTGACTTATTCAAAGTGTCCCTCATTTTTCATTACTTATCTCCAATATAAATATGAATACTTGTACTCAGCATTTCTTTAATCCAAGTCTTTCATCTCGACATCATCTTTAACATCTCATAAACCCTCTCTCCGCTCCGCTCCCTCACCATCCACCTGACCGACAATACTTTTCTGCTAAACGCTTTAAGCGCTTTATAATTTACCGCGCTCGTAAACTCATGTCTGCTTTTAAGTCTATATGAAATAGTGTAGTTTTGACGTAGGAAAGCGCTGCAGTGGCCATCATTCAGCGAGCAACATCAAAGGACGAGTGTTCATTGCTCGTATGATTGTTTATTTTGTATACTTTGTTGCGTTGACGGAGCAATGGAGTTGAAATGAGGTGTTATTGAAAATTGTGTATTATAAGGTCCGTTGAAAAGAAGTGTAAGAAAAAATGAGTTATGGTTTTAGATTTGTGCTCATTTTTCTTAACTTTTGTGTTTGGGAAAAAGATGAATTCTGAGCAGATGTCCAAGACTTTACATACCTACGTATGGAATTTCGTTACCACGAATACTTAGTACTACTCCTGAAAGAAAGAGTGCGAATCAAGTCCCTTATTATAACTTTATACAGTGCTAAGATCAAAACAAAAAACCAATGAAAAAAAGCAACAGCATCGTCCCTAAGTTGAAAACGACGACGTATGTGACGAAATGCTGGCATTCAATGTAAGTTTCTGCAAAATCACAATACATGTTAACATTAACTCCTAGAAAAAACTTCTCAGAACTCCTCACCAGTGCCAAGTAACCTCATCTACAATTCCTTCTCCACGTACCCTCTCTCTCACTCAGAATATTTCAGTCACCTGCCGCCTTAAACAAGACTTACAGCGATGACAGATTACCCAGTTGCTCAGTCCGCAGACTCCTCAGTTCCTAGGAATGTCTCGCACCTGGCCGTCTCGTAACAGCCGGTAAATCTTTCCGGAATAAATTGTGGCTGAATCTGAATGCTCGTAAACGGATTATACCTTTGAAGTGTTAAATGTTTGTCTTGGACACTACTGAGATGTTTTGACAAAAGAAATATGTTAGTTCAAGAATGTGCATTAGTTTGGGAGATAGTGCGGAACTTAGTTGTAGATGACGTGTTGTCAAAGAATGGAGTAACATTGAATCAAAAACTGATTACAGTTCAGCTGTTTTGTCTGTTGAGTATTTAACATGAAGGAACCTACTGCATTTCTTTAGTTTCTTACCCATTTTAACAACGTTTCAGTTTTCAACAACGTTTTGTAACAAAAATCGTGGTGGGCATCCATTTCGCTCTAATCAATTAATCGAGGCTCACTCGATCAAATATATTTCTTCATGCTCCATCTATAATTTTGCATTCTATGCATGGCATCTCAAAATATATCATTAGAAAGCACAAATCCCTGCAGACAATCTCCACATAATATTCCCTTTAACACCAAAATCCTTTCCAATGTTTCCACCATTCAAACCCGACACCTCCGAAGGTATTCACGCTCCCCCGAATCAAGCATAGGCAGGGTGTCTGCCTATCCCCTATCCCCCTGGCAGCGCTATATGACGCAGATTGTCAGAATAACAATAGAGCAGGACAATGCGCCGGTGGGCGAAACAACCGGACTCTTTGTGGTGAGGCTGACATAGAGTAGTGGACAGATGTGGCGGAAAATTGATTTTTCTTACTAATTTCTAGTTTTCTTTGTCGTGTCAGAACTTCAAAAGTGTTTGTGTTATAGCAATAGCATTGTTTTTAAAGTTAGTGTGAAGAAGTGGAAATAAAGTATCGGGTTGAATCATGATTACGCTACATGTATTTTCTTCATAAGTTCATCGCCAATAGCATTAGCTTCATGTTTTCAATCACTGCTTTTTTACCATACTTCCTAACACCCAGGTGTCGTCAAACCACAAAAGTTTGGAACTGAATGTTCCGCAGGTGCAGACATGAAGCTTAGTTAAATCAACTACACATACGTCATCATCTTCCCATCGCTATTGGAAACCTCCAGGAGACAGCACAATCTTAGGCATAATTCCGCCAACCTAAATCAAACATCCACAATACTTCATCCCTAATGTTTAGACGGGCACAGTTGAAAGGTGGTGGAATACCTTCACAGATACAATGCGAACGGTTTAATACGACGATTTAGCCCTCCGTGCCATTGTTGTGCTAAATGTTATTCTTAAATTAATCGACCACTACTATTTCGGGTTCTAGTAACTTAACAATAAGGTCTAGATTCCAGTGTCTCGTGATGACAGTACGTCTACAGGGGATAGCCATTTTTCTTGTGTTGAAATTGTTATTAAAGTAAATATGTTTTCCTTTGTGTGTAATCTGGCTTGCGAAACGAAACATTATTTCATAAAAAAAAAAGAAAATGTGAAAGTTTTCTTGAGAGACATGATTCAAGGTGTTCTGGCATGAAATACTTATCAGTTTTTGCATTATAACATTTAAGTTTTTGTTTCAATAAAAACATTTATGACCTTATACAGTGTTTTAATAATTTATTGAGAAAACTCAATCCCTCCTATAGTACATAATTATTTATGTATCGATAAGAATGAATTACACGCCACCAGGGCACTATGTGTTTCCATAGGTGTGCTTCGTAAAATATCGACTTTACAACTAATAAATATAAGGTATATACATAATATTATATATGATATTACAGCATAAATATTTTTATTGCAACGTTCACTTGATTTATTGACAAGGTGCTGCTAAAGTTAGGGTTCTGTGACGAAATTAGGTCACAATAAAATGATTAAATATTCATTTTCTAAAGCAATCAATCAGACACATTATCCCCGGGTGTTTTTTGAAGTCCCATGATTCTTTTACCTTTATTTTTATATTCATGTACATTTGAAATAAATAATGATGTTATTCTCTAAAGCAGGAATACATAGTCGGGGCTTCTTGTTACAATAGCAGGTTTAAATTTCGCAAATAAATCTAAAGCTGTATGAGGCAAGGAAAGCATTGATCTTATTTAGTTATTGTAGAATGGTCCCAGGTTTTATTTTGGTAAGTCATTAAAGTCATTGTTCAGATGCACTGTGTTCAGCTGTCGAATCGTCGATACCATTGTCGATGTAAAAAACAATTTTGTTTGTCACCCACTCAAATATTTTCTCTTGTACATCTTCTAATCTTAGGCATCTAGAAATCTCCCACAGGAAATTTACGTCAAAACGCACAAGATTTCAGTATCTGTTTTTCCTCCTCCATCCAGCACTCAAATATTTTTCTATTAGCAACAATCTTTCTTTCAGCACTATATTCATACAGAACCATCGGCCATTTAAACGTCGAACACGTAATTACGGCTCACATAATTCGACGCTAGATCAACAAACAGTGCTGCGCGGGCGCCGAATTATTTGTTGGTTTAACATTTTTTTATTTAGCACACGTGTGGAAGTAAGCCGACATCATCCGATATTTAGGTGTTTAGGTTTCGCGAATATTTTTAAAACAAGTTTGGTGTGAACTTTTATTTGAAATTCGACAAAGGTTTGCTATCTAAGATTAGCTTGATAACAATTAAATGCCAATGCAGTACAATAGAAATAATGAACAAACCACATTTTTTTAAACTAGTACAAACAGCTAAAACTAGAAGATGGTGGGATGAGCTGGAGAAAACAAACAACCAGTGCAGTGGTCCACTTTAGCCCTGGGTCGAAAGAGCTTGGAAGTCATGGGGAGGCCTTTGCCCAGCAGTGGGATGTTGCAGGCTAACAGTAATAAACAGGTGTCCTTATCTACTGGAAAGCTGTCATTGGCATTTACTAATTTGTCACTTCAACTCCGTTCTCCCTCCACTTTCAATTTGTTGCCCTGCAGTCGTCTTCAGGAGATCGTTCTGATATCTTGCTGGGTAGCTCCGCAACGTTTTCTCATTCACGGTTACTTTTTTAATTTTCTTTTGTCTTATAATTTTGCAAGTCATTAAAGTTAAATAAGAATGAAGATTATAATGAATTGTATCACTTTTCTCCACATCTGTACCGGTGAGAAGTGAAAGTATATTACGGCGAGAGCGGGGGTGACAGGACGAGCGGGGGGAGGCGCGCCAATTGCGCTGATTGCTTCAATTGCTACCAATAAGCGCGGGCGCACGCTAGAGGTAACGCTTCGCACCATGACCTGCCTTATTGAATGTAGATAACGATGTGTTGTTGTTTACTTTCCTTGTCTACTTTACTTATGTACCTATAAAAGTATTATGTAAAAGGAGAATATATGGTTATCAAAAATGTGGAAATTCCCAAAGCTTTCTACTCAGAGTGAATTCTGGAAACTGGTCACCTAATAAAGTGTACGTGATGATTTACCATAGTTTTGGGAAAAACCTGTGGTAAACTACAATAGAATCAATGAATGGGATGTTGTTTCACTGATGGAATAGTTACATCGTTTCAGAGTATTGGTCGTATTCATATTATAAATTGAAGACAAATTGCCGGCCTCCACTATCGACTGCAGATGAATAGTAATCATAAAGTATTAGCTGCTGTGATTGATCACTTACATCACCACTTTCTATCATATTCTTACCAGGTCACGAGGGGGGAAAAATGTCACTTTACCTCATTAAATTTTTACTACTAATGCTTGATGACTTAATCGCTTCCACTATTTTTTTTAGTTTTTCCTGTACCCCACAAATTAAGCTGGTAACATTTGCAAAATCTTTTAAAAATACTTCCAAGAAATCCTCGGACCCACGCAATTGATTCCATACCCTTTTGAAACGATCCAATGCACCCACCGCTACATAAGCCGACCTCGACATATGCCTTCGTATACGTACTCCTGCGCAGCGGTCGTTGACCTCGCCGGACATCCCAATTGCTGCACAATAAAGGTGCGTTTGCCTCGTGACCTGCCTTGAACTTCAATGGTACCTTGATCGGAGATGAATGGGTGAGGGAGAGATAGATATCTTTGTTTAGTGTTGGAGGATTATGCATTGACATTGGATACACACAGTTGATACTCGTGTGATATTGATACATCGAGCTTAAGAATGAGACACTTGAGTGACAGAGACAAGGTTCTACGAAGGCTAACTAGTATTTTTAACTTGATGTGCCAAAACAGCCGCGTGCTGATTGATATTCAAGATTCATATTCTCGTAAAAATCCTCTATTTAGCGATAAGGCAGAATATTGTTATGTTTATTGTGATAGGACCTGCCTGATATCATAACTATAATCATAGCTACCAACCACCTGATTCTATTCTATTCCGAAACCGGACAGATCGGAAAATTCTCTACTCTAACAGATTGTTGTCGTTTTGGTTATGTAACCCATAAGTTATTTTCATTAACAGTATTTTGTAGCTTTACTTCTTTCTTGCTTATACTTTTCAAAAGATTTTCCTGGAATCGAATCAGCACCACAGCATAAGGACGTAAGTGCATACAAAATAAAATAGAAAGCTCTGTGTGCTCAACTGTACCGATCAATGAGTCAGGTCTTCCACCTTTTATTGTCGCTTTCATATCGCGGTGTCCGGTTGCCATCCGGGACAATTGGACTGATAGACAGAAAGACTTATATGAGCACAAAGGAAATTGAACTCTAACATTATCTGTCATGGTTGTGTTTCAATTGGAGGAAGAAGGAAAGGTCTAATCGAGGGAATTTATGTGTGGTTAGGTACCTTTGTTTTGTTGGCGCGTAATGATGAACTTTGATGAACGTCTATAGGTACATAAGGGAGGTTTAAGTTGGTAATGCTGGTACAGCACAGCAACTACTTTTTAGGTATTCTATGTGTACATTGACTGTAGAAGTGTTGAGTCGTGCCAGCAACTCTAATTCAGCCCTTAAAAGAGTACTGCCTATAGACATAACTAGTTCCTTTATAAATAAGATTATAGTTTTGGCTACCAGACAATAAAACATTATGTAAGTACCTGCTCTGAGTGGAATACCTCGAAAAATAATTGAAAGTGCTCTGGAAACTGTTTTCAATTATGACACACAAAAACATAAAATATTTCATGTTTGGTTGTGAAGTTACCTATTTCAACAAACTTGGAATCAATAACACGATTGTAACTGAAAAAAAAAACTCTTTTTCATTGCAAACAGCCAAATAACTCAAATTCTTGACCACTCTAACGTAATACACTAACTTTTCTGACCACCTAAAATTGCTCACAAAAAATATGAACGCCATTCCATTGTTTAACATACATTACTACTCCAAAGAGCAAAGTTATGAGCCTGCTTCAAACGTAAGGACCAATGGATTTTGAAATCAAGTAAAAGTCGATGTTTGGGAGACTGGGGTAAAACGGTAGGGGTCCGGTAATAGTCAAAGTTAGTTTTTCATAGGCCCACTAATGTTCACGTTTGATGGACGACCGCAAAGTGACCACATTACCGTTATACTAGAATTTACGTATATTACAGTTTACGTGTAAGAGAAAAGTTTGTGATTAGTAGATTAAAATACTAAGTTACTTAGTATTAGTAGAGGAAAGGATGGTAATTTGGAATACCATTTTGTTTCAGACCTGCAACATTTTTTCCGTAGGGTATTAAGAAATAAAACCTTGATTAAATTGAAGCAATATTATCTTACTATCAATGTGCAAGCTATCAAAAACAATTAAATACAGGTTAAAATATTAGGTTGAATGCAAAATGGCACTGTTTAGTTTTGGAGATGGGGTGCAGGTATATTGGTATAGGAGTATTCCAAATTATATTCACAACGCTTAACATAGTTATTTTCGCAATTATTAAGTCAATGTTTAAGAAGAAAGTGTAGGGTTTGTGATAATGAAATTGATCCCAGAGAGCAACTCTCTAAAATCGGTTCCTAAGCCGACTGAAGGTAATTTGGCATACTATTTTGGTAACATTACATCGGGTATTCCAAATTAGCAACAAGACGTAGTCGGACGTAACATCAATTTATGTATTTATAAATACACAAATTGTTGAAATCAATGCTAATATGCAAAATTATCTATTTTACACTACACATAAAGCTAAACAACACAATCATAAGGAAATTTAGCGATGGGAATGGGTTAAACACGTACATCAAAAAATTTCTCACGCGCTGTTCAACGTTTTTATCTGTGGTCGTCATCTTAGAAAAATTACAGACTATTCGTGTGAACGAAGTGGCACTTTTCGTTTTTGTGAAACCCTGCTATCCCAAATTAACAACATTATTCCACAATACCATCCTTTCCTCTAGTAAGTAAGTATTATTTAAGTTTTGACAGAAAATGACTACATTTCTCTTTGTTTTTCTTTTAGTAAACAATATTAAAGACGATTCAAGTGATATATTAAGAAGATTAAAGCACATTCTTTTAATGATATATCGGTAATAATTAGTATCAAAAGAGAATACGGTGAGAGACTAATGGCTAATGATTCAGATGGAACAAAATGGAGGACATTAAAAAAGTTAAACGACATTGTGTTTCTTTGTAATTATTGTCGTGGGACAGCTGCTGCGGTATGTGAGAAATTAATAAAAGGACTGAAGGGATACACGATTGCACACGTCATGGGTATTTTAAATGTAATTAAGCATCGTAGAAGTACAAGGTGCAACGTTACATAAAGAGTAGTGACGTAACGTAGTCACTAAAACGGAAATAATAACCAAACAAACGATGAGGGCGCCATTGCGCGATCGGCGTCGCCTTAAATATTTTATGTGTTGTATTTTAATACAAGATTTTGAGTATTGCAAATATTTTGCTAATCGAGCATGTTGAAGGACACTCATGTATTTCAGGACATAGCCTGTTTGCTTAAGTTACAGCGAGCCAAGGAAAATAATATGTATCTTAGCTATTTTTTATATGTTATGCCAGATTATGTTATGTATTAAGCCAGATTTTTATCATAAAAAAATATTACAAAATCATTGTTTACACACATCTATAAATCACTCACATTCAAACAAAAAAATAAACTCCAAAAAGTAAACACCACCCCCTAACCTGCTTGGTCACGACTTTATCACAAGATTTATGATAATGATTATTCATCTGACGACCTCCGCCCACGGCGCAAGGTGATGTCCGACCGGAAACGGAAGGGCGCTGGGCGGGCGGCCGCCCCGTGTCTTAATTTCCGGTCACATCGCATCACAGATCTCCTTACGATTATGCCTCTCTCTTATCCCCGGCTGGATAGCGTATTTTTCGTGGAAATTGAGAGTAGGTAGTGTTTTCAAGATAGGTAGGTAGATATCGGAATGTTTTGATAGTGATGGAAATAAATGAGAATCTAATCTCTTTAATAATTTTTCTAAAACTTTTTGTGAACAATTTTCTTGACAACTCGAACTAAGCATATTGTTATCTGCTGGGTTGTTATCTGTTGGGTTGAAACATGAATATTTATTGTAAACACTATTTTTTTCACGATTATCTTATTACTTATGCGTCCTAATTAACTATTTCAACCGTATATAAACAATACCTTTATTCTCAAATTTGCAAGATGGACTACCGAAACTCCAATACTTCGCATATCCAAACGCTATTACATTCCCAATACGAATTTCAAACGTCCAATCTTTGAATATAACCAAAGAAAAACACATATAATTTGACAAACCCGACCTTAAGCCCTTCAAATAACCGGCCATGTTGTCGCGATCACCTTATTTCGGCTCGATCAGGGTGGACGGCGGAATATTGGAATATTTTTCATACAAACACGACTCTACGTGGACACTTCTACTTGGTACAATATTGCTGGGGAATAGCGTGGGTTTACATGGAGAATTTTTCATAAAAATAAAAATGAAATAGCATAGTGTGTTTTTTTCTTTTATTGTGTGTTGCTGAGGAGTTTGTTGCGCCACTTCTTACCAGCTAAAACAGTAGGAAATGGTAAAGAGTAGGCGTTTTGGTGGTTTGTCTAAAGTAATTTTGACGTTCAAAACAACGTTAATTCTTACCCTAATTTGAGTAAGATTTTTTTAATAATTTCCTTTCATATGTTTTTTTTTCGAGTTGTCTTGGTGTCCACCCATCCATCCATGTATTCTATTTTCATCCCAGGTAAGCTTAAATACATTTGTAGCAGGTAGAAGATGACTATCAAAGTAATATTAGTTGGCATTTTCAGTTTATTTTGTATATGTGTAATGAGAGCATACCAGTTTTACCAAGGGGTGTCGTGTTTCCCAGTAACTGGTATGTGGAGATTAGAGTAGTCGCTCCATGTAAAATACTGGTATTCAACTGAAGCTATATATAGGTATGCTTCCTGTCTAAATAGATGCAGTTAGACTGGAAACTGACCCCAGCATAGTTGGAAAAAGGCTAGGCAGATTTTTTGTTATTAGAGCATTACTTAGTCGTACCACAGTTTCACGGGTTTATTAGTTTTGCCTAAAAGTGCTAAGATTTTTTAAAGTTTCTGTTATTTCTGTCACCATGTAACACTCTTCTTACCGTAGGTGGTTGTGTCACTGTCCGGCGGCGGTCAAACTTTATATATTTTATGTTTCGGCACACCGCGCACCTCGCCCCGCACCCCGCACCCCGTAGCCCGCAGCCCGCATTTATTACACCACTTGTTTTTAGACGAGCTTTAGATATTATATCTTAATATTATATCTTAAGCGTGTAATGTATTACATTTAAGTATAACTCATCATTTCAGTGAAACTTTAGATGTAGAAAAATCTCGTGATTGGGGGCAGTTCAATCAATCTGCCTAGCCTTTTCCCAACTATGTTAGGGTTGGCTTCCAGTCTTACCAGGTGCTGCTGAAAAACCAGTATTTATCATAAAGCGACAGTTTATCTGACCTACACAAACCAGTAACTGGGTAATAAGATACGGTAAGACTGGTTGTCGGACTTTCGGGTTTCTGACGACCCGCAACGATTCGACTATCAAAAATCCACGAATGCCAGCCGAGACCAAAGGTTTAGTGTACTTTCCATGGAAGGGTGCTTTCCGAGGCTTGGATTCTAAGAATGGTCACCCATCCACGGACCAACCGCAGCAAGTGTAGCTTAACCTGATCGATCGACCCGTGCGGCTGTTATTACTTAGCTACAAGCCCCTGGGCAGTTATGAAACAGAATAACACATACTACTGAGCATCAGAGGAGTGACCCAATCTTTGAAAGTCTCAGGGAATGATAGAGGTTCTTCGTGAAGATGACTTTTCGTTAACATTCTAAGGTTTAACTAAAGCGTTGCGATGTGGAGATACTATTTGGGCCATCAAAACTGCCTCCTATCAACCAACTGGCCAGTTATGGATCATTGTAATATTTTTCCTAATGAAAGCAATACCTACAATCTACATGTACCTATATTAATTGGGAATTTTTGAAATCTTCCAGTCTAAACTAACTCAGCTCAATCTAAGACAAAAACACACCTTCTACTATCCCTTCGCAAGTGGACACACACCCTATATCTTGACAATATCGGGCCATCTCGTTATAATAACGAAGAGTCGTCCAATACAGCGGGTGCCCGTTTACGAGGAACCCTAATCTCACGGAACCCACCTTGATATCGCCTTAATAAAGACGTCACGTGGACACCCATCGTAAAAATCATCTGACGCGATAGCTTCACTATGTGGATGTGGACAATGGGGAGTTTTTATGTGTGTGAGTGTGTGTGTATGTTTAAAGGTATGAAGATTCGATTCGAGCCTGTTGAAATAATCATTAGTGCTGAAAAGATCAGTTGCTTATCAATCTTTAAGCGACAAAGTCCCTCTGAAGTTGCGATGGTATCCTGAAATTTCTCAAAGATTACTTAATAGTAGAATTAGTAGATTACTGGGTAGTATTATATAGATACATAGATAACGTATCCTTCAAAGACGTAACTTTGTCTAAATCCACTTATTTTATTTCAGTTTCTAAACTTAAATGTGTAATTACGTAATACTGGGGTAATTTACTACTTTATGAGTTAGGTATGCACTCTGGGAAAATTGAAAAGTGAGAGCTGTAAACCACACTATTTTTTAGACAAACAACGCAAAACTCGGTTAACATTCGTGTAGAGAAAACGGTATATGTGGGTATATATTTGACTGTATTTTTCGTGTATATTTTCTGAAAACCGTCAAATCGTACAACTTGAAGTAGCAAAACAGCTTGGAATAAATACGCAATCAAATCAGAGGAGAGGAAGGTGGGTAAGTTTGGACAACAAAAATAAAAGTAATAAAAAACAGACGGACGCCGCGATGACCGTCCGGGGCGACATGTGGCTGGCCACTTGCATTTTTTAAAAATAAAATTTGCATACGTTTAGGGTCCCGCACGCTTTTCATGGCGGGCTAGGAGACATTTTTAAACAATATTGCGAAGGCTAAGGAGTTTATAAAGCGGTTTATACTGCGGTAAGTTTGGGGATCGTCTAATGAAATTGTTTTTGGCTATACGCTCCGCTGTAAAGTTTTATTGGAATGGAATTCTGTTTTGGTAGAAACGTTTTTTGGTGATCAGAATTCGGATAGAGTTAGAAAATAATCCGAGATAAACGTGCGTCTATGTGCGCAAAAATCCTGAATACGGGTACCTATTTGAATAAAAAAGTAAATATCGAGCAGAGCTTTGTGGAAGCTAAATGACTTTACCCATCTTTAGAAAAGGTTTTATAGCGTAAAACTGGAAGGTTCAATAACAATTTATGACTTAGCAAAACTAAAATGTCTGTGATTCACCATAACGCATCATATCTTTAGGTAATAGTGTAAATTCAGTTTCTTTTATTTGGTTACTAATAGCGTGATTACTGATTTCCCATTTCTAAAAATAGTTATAACTAATATTCCTCTATTATTTCAGCTGAGCTTCAGCTAATGTATCTCACATATCCAAATGGTCTTCTCATCAATTCCCCTTCCCTTACAGCCCATTCGGAACTACTTAACAGCTTATTTTCAGATCTCCCTTTAATTACCGAATTAAAAGCCACTGGCCTGTGAAAGTGCCACCATTCAGTTCTCACGTCAGTCACTCGGTATCGTTAAAAACAAAACCACCTCAATGTAACATAGGGAAATCATGTCTGAACTTGGCACTTGACTTTCAACCTTATTGCTTATGTGGTAAGGTGTGAGATAGGAGGTGTTATAACGAGTAATGTGTCTCCCACGGTGTTGAATCTATTTACGTATGTGTTGGACTCAGAGTGTATCGAGATGAGATTGTTGCATGCATTTGTAGTTTTCAACGGAGTGGCTGATCGTTTAATTTATTTAAATTAAATTACCAACCAAGTAGAGAATACCATTATAATTTAATTATTATAAAAAAATAATGACTATAAATAATAATTATATATATATAATTTAATTTAATTATTATAAATTTGATTAGTAAAAATACTGCCCGGTTACAGTAATCTTAGAAGTAGCAAGGTTCTGAAATGAAAGAGGAAAATTGTCAATTTTCTGGTGCATATGTGCACTTAACAACAAACTTAGAATTATTTGCATTATAAATATAAAAAGAGGAACACTACACTTAGAAGAAATTATTTGTTAACAAAAACCCTGAAAAACACGATTAATGAACAGCTTTTCAGTCATTCAGTTCCTTTTTTCGCACATCCTTTACCGCCTGACAGGTCGCCGCACTACAAGCAGCATTAAGTCATATCAATCGACAAGAGCCCGTACATCATCGCACGACCGTTCACCTCGTCGCTGCGGTCGACGGGCATCGCGTTTTTTTAATTATATTTATATTTCAATTTCGCAGGCGGTCCACATGTGGCGCCTCTACCCTTCTCACGTTAACGAAGTTCCACAGGTATTTCAGACTTTATTTTTGAGTAGTTAAGGTTGGGTTTGGATTGTTTTATGTGTAGATGTTGCTTGTAAGTTAGTAAGCGTTAAATGAGCATAAGTAAAGCGTGGACACGTTTATGGTAGAACGCTGGGAACACCTGGAACGGTTCTTGTAACATATTTATACGATTTCTCGGAACAAACGTTTGTTTTGGCACATTTAGATCGTTTTGTTATTAATTTTATAATTAATGTGGTGAGAAAACGTATGACTTGTTTCGGCCGAAATTCGCGGAATTCGAGGTAGGAATTGTAAATCATTATATTAAACGAGGTGGGCAAGTGATATGAAACGTTTTGGTAAAGAGAAAGTCATTCAAGAACACGCCCATACAAAACAAGAGAGTTTGAATCAATACCTATTACACAAAACATATTTAGGTAAAAAAGCTATCGTACCTTACTCAGTACTCTTGAAACGTCCTAATTCTAGTGTTATCTTTCGGAACCCAATCAGGATAATTCTTTGAACTTTTCTTTGAACTGAAACGCATGATTTACACATCTGGTAGCAAAGGACTCTGCAACGACGAACTTCTTGAAATCCTCTAACACAATTCGGACCGCACAGACAGAACCTGTAAAGTTAGCAATAAAACTGTAAAATTAAGTTTACACAGCATTCACTCCCAAAAAAAAATAAGCATTCGATAGCTAGGCTCTTAGATAAGAAATGTCGACTCCATCTATCTTATTTTTTCGTCTATTATGACATGTAACAGTGATTCAGGTTTCCTATTTACAAAATAAACCATTTCATTACTTGAACACAATTGTATTTACCTGAGACACATTCCTATCTACCTCATTAGGGAAAACCGCCGTTTTCATAATGTAACCCAGTATGACCTTCGCAAACCGCTCTCCTGTCAAAGCATCACTCGACATTACTCACATACAAAAACAGATGATGTCTAGCTACGAGTATGTTTTCTCAGCCGACTGCGCCTGTTAACGTCATTAGCCGGTTGTCATCGCGACGCGACTCCTGATTAATTGTCTGAACTACGCACTGACAGACAAAATCACTGGCTGTGTCGTATTAGATCATTTCATTATTGTTTTTTTTTACTAATGCTAAATTAGCTAGGTGACTTGATTTAAATTAGCATAGCGTTTTCTATAGTAAAGCAACATCACAACGCAGATGTTGGACGGATTTTAAATAGATAACGTTACTGAAAAAACAAAATGAAGTCAGCAAAATGACATCAAAGGTCAACTTTAGTTTATACTTCAGTTTAAAAGAGGCATTGCGTTTTATAAAACATGTTTCCTTTACCTTCAATTATTTTTAACTTTTTAAGCTGCTCTTTTCAACATGGCTACTTACCTTTCAAAAGTTCTGTATTTCCATACCATGAATATACTTAAATCGCTCCCAATTTTCACGGCAACTCCTAGAATTCCTGCCATATCAACTAAACCCACCTTCAGAGTGAGTTTATTTCCGTTGCGAGACATGTCTTACCAAAATATTTCCCGAACATAAAGATTCCGATGCCCCGCACTACGGCTCAGCTAATCCAAATAAGTTTGTCCACAAAAATGCGTTCAACCTTTATTTTGGGAAAACACGACTATTTCGATGGCGGACGCGACAGGTGTCGTGAGTTTAGGGTTGCCAGAGAACCGAATTTGGTTCAGTGGTTTAAAATTTCATGGAATAGGAAACTATGTATTCTGATTGGTCTACATGTAGAATTAACTGCATACGTTGAGGAAACAGCACCTAAATGCATTTTCCCATTAAATAAGTATATAGGTAACGTACATACCATGTCTTTATACTGGTGCTGCTAACCAGTTTTGCTAAGAACTTGCACAAATCTGAAACTGATGACCAACGACTAATTAGAGAATCCAACCGAAAATAAACGTGGTTTATCACAGTCCTAGGTACCAATCAGTATTTCAATACAAGCTTCCCTTAGAATTTAAAAGCATAAATGGCGCAAACTTATTTAAGAAGAAATTGAAGACATATAATTATTGAGGAATGGCTATTACAGCGTCGATGAGTACCTACATGATAAACGACAACCGTAATATTATTGTTCTAGATTGGAATTAATTTTAAATGATAATTATGTTGACTATTATTGAAAAAAAATATACATAATATTGTTTTTGTTTTTCTTCTTTATAATGTAATTTACACAAAGTAAAGCGCCTGTGAGAGCAGTGGTGGCCCAGTGGTAACGGCCGCGACTTACGAGTTGTAGGTCGTAGGTTCGAACCCAGACAGGCGCTTTTTTTATTTTTAGTTGACCTCCTATTTTTATTATTGATTATTCACAGAAAATTACATGACATAATAATATATTATTAATCTTTTTTACACAATTTTTAATTTATTGCAATATTCTTAGAAAATTAGATGTCTTAGATCACTGATCTTGATCTTTTTAAACAAATTAGATTTTCGTTTTTCTTTTTATTTGGCTACTTGTATTATTGTATTATTTTGAAATGAATGTGTATTATTATCGAATTCGTTATTTTTATTATTTATTGTTGACTAGATTAGGTACTGTGTAATCTGTCAAATCTAAAAGCAGGATTGAAGCTTAAGCATCACTGTAAAATACACGATTGTTAATAGAAAAAAAAATGTGGAATTATTCTTCGATATTTCAATCTTATTTACCTACGTGTGTGTGGTAACCCTGGCCAACAGGCGCAGGCGCCGTGTCGCGGTCGAGCGCTACATTCGTCATTGTCGCGCCATACGCTGAAAACGTCGCCGCTTTTTCCACCAAACCTAACATTTACACGTCGCTCCGACGTAGGCGCACAAACACATACCTGCGACTCTCATAAATCTCGCGACATTAACCTTCTGACACCAAATAATTTATAGTTTTGACGGCAGACTGCACGGTCTAATAAAAAGTCATAAATAATTTTTTGTATGTTTATTTAGCTTTCAATTTTAATATTTTTGTAGGTTTAGTGAGTTATGAAGCTTGTACCGGATGTGGCGAAATATGTCCGCCTTCTTTGTGTCTCGCACAAGGTGCATGAAACATAAAAAAAGAAAAACGCCACAGTTATTTACCTTCCTATATTTTTGGCTCACGAACCAATGAAAAGCTAGTCTCATTCATAATCACCAAAACAATGTTCAAAGCGCGCTACAATGTACTGCAGTTCATCATAAAACTGCCCAATTCTACGTCCCAGAAACACATCAAATAATTTCTCTTTCGATTGTTTTCGTAACGTCAGTTATTAAAAGTGGGTAGGATGGGTCAAAGCAACAGAGCATTGGCGGGGAGCCAAAGCTAGTGGGTATTAATCAAACGAGTAGAGAATCACTCAAAAATCGCTTCGTACGCCCGACAGACGTATCGATAAGTTTGACGATCTTGTAAACACTAACGTTTTTTCGATATGGGTGTAGATTAGTGAGAGGTACAGACTTACACAGACATTAGTGTTATTTGCTGTAGTTTTTTGTGCAACAACTGAGAGGAATTAAAAAAAAATCTTTTCTTGGCTATCTAGATACGATGAGTTTCCACAAATAAATAACAAGCAATGAAAAATATCTACGAATAGAAATATCAACGATAAAACTGGTATTTTTTTGATCTCACGCAAGAATTGACGTAGTAATTATAAAAAGTTAACTATACATCCTCTCCACTATTTGCACCACCAATAAAACATTCTAAAGTATTTATCTAATCTCACACTACTCTGTGCTAAGGTAAACAGGGAGCGTTCACACTGGCCGTCAGCGGCCCACATTAGCCCGTCAACGCGCGTGTGAACCGCCTTTATCAACAGCCAACCCGACTATGATCTCATAACTGAAGCATAGAGGTGTGATCTCATTGCGGCGAGTGGTAAAAAACTAAATGTATCGGTAAATAATCTCCGACTCTGTGGGATTATGTGGAAAGTTGACGTTCGTAGAGTTAAATCATTTGTGCATAGGTATATTTTTGTGTAATTTTGCTTATGAAAAACACAAGTGTAATTTGAAATAGCGCACTTTTGTATTCTATTTTATTTAACGTTATAATATGTAACCTTAATGTATGTGTATGTATAAAGATATACTTATATTACTATTCATTTACTGTGTTTTTTTCTTACGTTCTAAATCTTTTGTTATCGCATGAATGTAATGTACCTATTACCTGCCTTTTTTCGATCTCTTAATATTGATTCAAACTCTATCTTATTACATATTATATTTTGTTGCCATCTTCACAGTTACCCGAGTTCTATCAGGAAGATATCTTGTAGGTATATCCGTGAAATTCCCGGTTTCTCTAAACCGATTCAATTGTTTTTATTTATTACGTTCGGATTAAGTAAACTTCCTGGCGCCAACATATTTTTAACAATAAAATTATACGTACCTATGATACTGTGAAAACAATGCAGTTCACCCAAGTCATGATCACTTGTGAAAATTGATGAATAGATCGTTCAGTACGATTTGATAAAATGTCGGGTAAATAAACATTGGGTTTATTGTAAGCATAAAAATACAATAACGTGCTTAGTAGCTTGTGATGGTTAGGTTACTGCTGTTTTTGACTTTCCAGTCATACTTTAAGAATGCAACAATGGAAAAGAAGAAAAAATATTTAGGTTGCACGAACAAGACACACATTACAAAAAAAGTGCACACACACACAACATAGGTAAATTCAAAGTTGGACAATGTTGTCCATTGCTTGATGTCAGGGCAGGTCACAAGTTTCATAAGGACATGCTATACTCAGCCACTGATCGACTAATGATCGAGATAGAGTACCTACTACGTTATAATTATTATTTAGAGAAATGGACACTAGTGGTATCCCACCTGTACTGTGCTGTGTAACGCCACATCGAGATGCTTCATCTAGGTTGAAAATCTTTGTGGCAACAGGCATGGCGACTGCTTAAACAACCAGGAGCCTAAAAACTAGCTTCGGGCTCCCTTTGTTTTTAAGTACAAGCCTATCTTATAGGCACTTTTACTTACTAGTACCTAGGTATGGGCGAACCACGGGGCGAACAGTCTGTTATATGTTGGAAAAAGTTCAGACTGAAGTATTATTAAAATTTCCACATCTATAGGTACATTGCCAGAAGGTAGTGTATGTCAACTCCGTAGTAATTTTCCCGTACAATTTGTAAGTTTAGATATTTTTCTCCATTTTCCAATACAAAAGAATTCCTAAAACCATATTGCCATAAATATGTTGTGCGCTAATACATTATATACTATGTTATCCGGTCGGCAGCAAGTATGGCGAATTAACCAGCGCTTCAGAACATAGCTATATTTTACAATAATAAATGTATGCCCGCGGCACACGATATATGTATTTTTACACGCCTCTCGCTGATGCCACAGTGTTCATTAATAAGTAAATTCATTGGAAAATTCTACAAAAATTATAAACCTACATTTGGAAAACAGCATAATTAAAAAGGTTCAAACAATGTCTCACAATGGTGAATGTGTGTAAATGTTCAAAAACATTAAAATATGTAACTAGTAAACGTAAGCTCCTAACAGTTCCTGTATTCGAAATTTTTGGCCATGTCATTCTTGCCTTTGTCACGCCATGTTTAAAGTGAGAATTTTGGGTCACTTTTTCAATTATTATTTTTGCACAAAGTCAACCTACCGCATTCCCCTACACTACACATTGTACCGCGCGCTAAAAAGATTTATATCTCCTTAGCGTTTATTAGCTGATATATTTATCACAAATACTCAGAGATATTGCTCTGCTAACCCTCTCCGATGGTGTGCAGAAAAAATCGTCTAAATATCGTAAATCATACGTTAGGTGTCTAGCCCGCAATCTAGCTAATAGACTGAAAAAAATGTAGCTGAGAAGAAAACATAGAATACAGAGTAACAATAAATATTATATAATGCAGTCTGTCTTTATTATGATTGCTTATTACTATAGTCTTGAGAAATTGGAGTGATGTAAAGTGGATGAAATATTGCACCTAATATTTATTATATTTATTTTGTTCGGTGTTTTAAAGATTTGTTCTGGTCTGATCCCCTGAGCCCCCCCCCTCCTCGATCCCCTGCAGTGGTGATTAGCGCATCATTTAATTTGATTTTAAGTTATCTAGCTAGTCTGTCGACTAGCTTTTAAGGTTTTTCGGAAAATAGTTCAAGCATTTTCGATCTGGTGCTCTGATAAAGTTGGTGAAATAAAAGTAATAGAAGAATAATTGATACTGACACAATTATTTAGTGATTTAAAAAGTACCTAGGTAAGTATTTATTGTGACTGTCATACTTTTTAGAATTCACATTAAACAACCCACACATGTGTGCTATCGTCAACTTTACATAATTTTCCATCATATTGCACAATGAAAAATATCCACGTGTAAGTCCGATCAAAGCATAAACAAAATAAAATATATCCATCTTTTAATTGCACATTATCTTCAAACGTAACTCAAAGTCTGCAGCAATCTTATATACTTCACATTATCGTCATAAAAATTACGAAAGTATTCAATAAAAAACATTATAAACGAAGGAAAGAATTACTGAGAGTTACGGAAAGTGCGTCTTTACAAGATCAGTAATAAATTATAGAAAAAATGTGTCTTTTCTGCCAAGTGCAATGTCGGGCTAATGAGAGAGCTGTTTCATGTCGTAATGATAAGCAGAGCGGGACGTGTTTCATATTATAGTGATCATCATTAATGTCCATAATGATGGCGTCTGAGGTGTTCTGTTGTGTAGGTGACTTCAAACAAAGGAATTGCGTCTTTTATGATAAATCTTTTTTTTTTTTATTATCTAGTGAGCTTTCTCAGTCTACTGTTTGTTTTTAAAACAATCTACAAGGTGTGATAATAAGCTTACCTTGATCTACGTAAAGACTCGCTTCTTTATGTTCATTAAACTCAAAGGTTCGTATCGAATAAATATAGAACAGAATTTTACAAAGTTTTTACGGGGCGATTCCTTTGTGTTCCTTAAAAGTTAGATAACCTTGGTCACTACTAAATGCTAATCTAACTAACCGTTGCACAATATTTTGTACTAGAAACTGATGACTACTTATTCTACCAGATGATAAAAAAATGAGGCATAGGAAAAAAATGAGGCATAAAAAAATGTAGCTGAGAAGAAAACATAGAATACAGAGTAACAATAAATATTATATAATGCAGTCTGTCTTTATTATGATTGCTTATTACTATAGTCTTGAGAAATTGGAGTGATGTAAAGTGGATGAAATATTGCACCTAATATTTATTATATTTATTTTGTTGTTGTGGTACGGCACCTATATCAACACGTCACCACAAAAATATGATACAATTCGTCAACTTATATTTTGAATTTAACCAATCAATTCACACATTTCAAAGTTATGATCCCTTTGAATTTGTGAGAGTAGAAGACAATTGACAAATGATTACAAATGAATGAGATTTTTTCAAATGAACCGTAACATTGCCTAGTACTTGTTTGTAATGTGTGGGAATTAATAACATTGTCCTAATCTTCATCTGTCGTCAGTTTAGCTACAGTGTGGGATGTCTCCTGAGAGTTTCATCAAGGTTTGATTTAGCAGTGGAAGCTGGGACGAAGTATTTAGGTCAATATTGAGACTAGTAATTTTAGGTTCTCTTTGATGGGCGGATTCGTCCGAGAACAACTTAAAATAGTTTCTAGATATTGTTTCTCTGTAATCTATTCATTAGTCTATTACTTATCAACGCTAGGTACGTCACGTTATATCAATTATTTCCTACTTTTATTTTTAATGATTTCTCTGTAGAAGACGAGCCATTTTCATAAATAAATAATTCAGAAAAGACTTTGAACAGACTTAAACACTGGCTGCTTACGTCATGCAGGTACCAGACAATGAATCGATAGAATCGTTCATTATTTTATAGCCGCAAAAATACCACAGATTCCGTTGTAAAAGAAAATAAAATTGGCATTGTTCACCAGGTATAATAAATACCGCGAACACCGATGTTTACCTTAGGGGACGCACTATTTCTGGCTTGCCGCGTGCCGACATGGCACAACTCACTTTGTTCACGATTTTATAAATAATACCTTCACTATTGTAAGTTTCTAGGCTAAATAAATGTGAATATGAGGGTTAAAATGTATTTTAGGTTGTATGTTACCTGGGTCATACCTGGGTCAAGGGTTCGCAGATACCAACATCTAGGTACCCTTGGGTATCGCTACAACTGTTTCCAGGACAAAGAAAGTTTCAGCGGCGGCCTTCTTGTGTTTTCATATTCGACATTATCAGTAGTGGACGCTTTCAGGCTCTGTTATTGGTTCGCTTCATCATCCTCAACCCAAAGTCACTCAGTCATTGCTGGATAGGTCCCTCTTTGCCTGTGCCAATCCCCACGCTCCTGTGCCAGCTTCACCAAAGTTCTACCTGATTCGCTTAGGTACCGTCTGCTCAAGATCAAGACACTTGTCTTCATGAACAGATTGATTCCTACATACACAGAGATACTTTATATTTTTTCTTTTTAAACGATGGAAACTTTCAAAATTTGCCCACCTACCTAATTATTTTCAATCAATCAAACTTCTCAGCTCTCCACACTTGCATCCAAACACATCGCCCCCACTATAAGAGACCATCCTCTGAATAAATGTGGGTACTTTAGTTGTATCGTCTATCCCCATTAGTTACGAGACCCGCCGCTCCATCATCCCACATCGTCGCGCTATTAAAAATATACTTCATGAATCTGTTTGCTATATATGTCCGGGCACTTTTTAATCTTATAGGTTGTAATGTCACTCTGTTAGTGTGAGTAGGTATACTGTTTAAGATCGCTAATGAAATGGTCTGTAAGCATTAATAATAATATTAAAAAATTGTCCTCTAGACCGAATGTCGGCCATGGCGCCCAAATCTTAGCGGAGACCAGCCTTCGGCGTGGTAGATACCTGTTAAAGTCCACACAAGTGTGTGCGCACACACAGGTACACTATCTCTACCCTCGCTCTCATAGTTCGATGGGACGGCAATCCGCCACGACCGGAGAAAGATCAGGCGCAGGAGCAACGGCTTAACGTGCGCACCGAGGCACGGGGGGATCACATCGCCAACTTCCAAACTCCGGGCTGTTACAAATAATTCCTAATGGAAAAACTCAATAACACTTTGCCTGACCCGGGAATAGGTAGTAGGAAGCCCTCAGGCTAGGTGGAGCGACGATCCTCGCACGGTGGCGGGGTTTAGGCGTGCAATTGGAGAGTCCTATGTCCAGCAGTGGACTGCAGGCTGATGATGATAATGATGATGTTTTTTCATATTAGATGTAAATAAACGCATTTTCTTTCTTTCTGTTGCATTTGACCATTTACATTTTAAATACAGGTACGATACGGCATGAGCTTCACAGAAATATAACAGCTTCGATATCCGTTAATAAAACCTCAAACATGAGTTCCATTTTGATAGTAGTTGCATCTAACTCGTAACAAACAGACATTAACGTCGCTCACCTCAAAAGCGAATTATATCGCGACGGACAGACAGAGGCTCTTTCATGCGCGCCCGTCCGGAGGCCATCCGGCGGCCGGATGCGTGCATCCTGACATCCACACCGCGGGTCAGGTTACTTAGTGGCCCATAATCTTATGTGATGGACTAAAATATGGGTAGATGATTAAAAAATTGAACAGTGCATATCTTAATAAAAAGCTTGTAAAGGCGCTTTACTGACGGCGGGTCTCCCAAAGACTGCGACAGTGACCAATTCACAATATCACCACACACGCCAAAGGTATTAGCGGTTGCAATTGATTATTAATTTGAAGATCGATTCAATTTAAAAACAAAGTTTTAAAGTTTATAATAACTAAAGCTGATACAATGGGTTGTAGGTATGCCACAGGCAAGAATATATAGGTAGTTCTAGCTAGGTACCTATATTGTATATTTATTGGAGCAAGAATCAATGATGTGCAGTGTGCAAGACATTTTCTTCTTTTTGATATTTTACCTTTTAATACCTTTTGTTTATGCCTTTTCTACCTTATGGTTTTTACTTTTGAGTGACATATATTATACTTTGTTTTACCACCGAACCAGCGCATTTATTTAGTAGTTAATATGCAGTGTCTTAACACTCTTTTATTGTTGCTTTAACTTATGGTATGCCACAGGCAATTAAATCGCACCGTGTCTATCAGGCTTAAGAAACATTTAGACTTAAAACAAAATGATCTTTCCAAAATCATTTTTCAGGCCAGAAAAAAACTTAGAAACTAAAACATTCCTAGTTACATAAAAACCATCGGAACTAATAACTAGTATCCTGTTGCCTCCTGTTATCCGTTTGAATGAGTGAGTCAGTCGGATGTCGAACCCAATACGGACTCAAATAGCCGATCAAGTCTAATATTAACCGAGGACACCTCACCGGTGAGATTAACACGTGTCGAGACGAACTGAATTAGGTAGCTAGCTGTAGTTCGTTCGCGGTAACGGGAATATTTTGATGCTACGGTACGAGGGTTTCCTTTTTGAATGGCATACAGTACGGCAGTAGGTACGGGAATGATTTATTAGGTCTAAAAACCTGGTAACAAGAGTTATACTATAGAGAGTGATGATTGTATTTTCTGCAAATAAATAATTATTGATTCTTGAATAGTGAAAGATTTTTCAAAAATTTGCTACCTTCACAATTTTAATACCTTACCTGTTTAATCGATAAAATCGGATAAGTTCTTATGCACACATACCTATAAGTACAAAATTTAGTAAACAATAGAGGCTGACATCAAAAGGCCTATTTCGAATTGAGAAAAATAAAAACAACATTCAAAAAAATTTAAAGAGCTAAATTGTAACTCCATTAATGACAGCTTTTAACTTGTCAAACTAACTATGAACTCTTTCAATCTAATCATTGTTCGAAATCCATAAAATTTTCAGTACCTATCTTCATTTTTGATGTTACTTACTGAAAGTTTGATTAATGAAAATCTGAAATCTGAGCTTTGCAGTTGACGATTACAGAGCACCGTATACCTACGATTACCTACCAACAACTACGTCATTAAATCGCAATAGGTACTGTTGTTGGCAAGCCACTCAATTAACAGGTAGAGGCGCCATTCCGCTCATATTCTTTGGCAGAACAAATCCCGCCGCGTCGCCCCGTGTCATTCAACGTCGCGGTCATTTGGCACGTGCCGGCTATGTAGGTAGCTACCACGTTCCGCTGGTACCTCAGCTATTTTATTATCAATTTGGTATAGTCAATTGTCAACGTTCTTAGGATTACTTACATTGTGTTCGAAAATAAATGCGTGGGGCTACTGTGGTTAAAGGTATTTTCGCTGAGGTGAGACGGGAGTTTGGTCCTAGGTGATGCACAGGTTTAAACGAACATTAAGTATTTAGATAGTCTGAAATTATGTAGGTAAGGTAGCGAATATTTATTTGAATATAATTTCAACTTTTCCAAAGCCTTTATATCCATTGAAATAACAAAACAACAGATACAACAAACGGCACTACATGCATTGCCAGTCCACTTCAAATAAATGATGCATATTGATAATAATTTCTAATCAGAGCGGCTCTAATTAATTTATTGGCACTAAGTCAACATTACATGTGTATTGTCTTGTACCAGTCAGTTTGTGATGAAGCATTTATTTAACGGTGTTCAAGCATTATTATCTGATAAATAATAATCAGCGTTAGAACTAATCTATTGGATAGGTATTATTATTATTTAGTAATAGGTGCTAATTTTATCGTCTGGCGATTTAACTTTACAGCCTTCGATTACGAATCACGACTAAGTAGGTGTATAAAGGTATTTTCAAAAAATAATTAAAGAAACATATTCCATTTACCTGTGCGCATACATTCATACCCACATAATAATAATAATAATAATAATAATTCTTTATTTCAGATAACTTAGATCCAAAGCGTTAGTAATTACAATAATGACTTAAGACTATTGTTAGTAAAATGACACAGTATTGGTGATTCTTATTTATTGATCACAGTCCTTACATAAATAAATAACGGATTAACTTACATAAATAACGGATTGTACGTATTCAACGCAAAATGAAAATCTTATTGGAATGGAAAATCCGAAAGACAGTCTCAGTAATTAATAATTATCAACATTTCAATTAAATACTTTAATAAAAAAAAAAACTTACTAGGAAACGTAAACACAGACTGATTGCAACTAAAAAAAACAGTGTTGTCTCACGAGTTGGCGCGCGGACTGTTTTAGTGATTCTACTAGACGCTAGATGGCGTTAGTAGTCATTCAGGTTTGAACGAGTTGAGAGATTTCAGTCAAAAATATATTTAATTTTTCAGTAAATTTAAATCGTATTCGGTGTTTCTAATTAACTTGTTATGTCGATTTTTAGTAGATCTCTTATCATACATAGTTTGGTATTTGATTTGTCATGTCTTATGTAGTAAAATTTCGCTAGGTAGCCTACTCGAGCATCTTCATAGTAGGTAGGTACCTACATAATGGAACTACGAGGATAAATGATAAGTGATAACTATTTTGGGATGTCTTGTTCTATGCCACACTACCTCAGTGGTGTTAAATGTATAAGTAATGTAGGTATTTTATTGAGCCTAATTGTAAAAGTAAGTTTTAGACGTAAGTACGTTACGTAGGTACTATATACGTACATTTCAAATAGTGTATAAAAAATATGGCCGCTTTATATACCTAACGGGTATTATAAGTTAAGGAGACTGAAAATAATCTAGGTATCTAGCTTATAACTACAGGTAGGTAGGTATAACTTTCAATACAATGTTATGAATTCCAAATAGTTACTTACTGTAAATAAGTCACCTGAATAATTTTTACTTACTTTAAAATTCAATTTAGTAGGTATGTCATCATCATCTGCCTAACCTTCTCCCAACTATGTTGGGGTTGGCAATTCAGTAGGTAGATATGTAAGTATGTTACCTTATTTCAAAAAACTTATACAGACCTTGATAACTACAGGAAATAAATTACCAGACATTCTAATGTTACCCACATAAAAAAAAATTGGTTCGATTTCTGTGAACCGTCACACCGTACCTTGTCTCACAATCGCTAATTATTCGCTTCTCAGAACCACATGTGTGCAGGACAAAGGTCGCTTTTTATACGCTTTTTGTAATCACCTACTATATACGACCATTCAATTTTAAACTCTAATTTTTAAAGATACAGTCCAATTTACAACAACATTCATTATAGACCCTATAGAATTTGACACACGGCTTTGAATCTTATGTTGTTGCAATAAGGAGTGGTGGTAAAGGTAAGTATAATGTTACCTGAGCAAGGTGGGGCCATGTGTGGGCGTTTGTGTTACAATAATGGCGGTCCTTTCGTACCCGAACCGGAAAAAAATGGTCGTATTTAATAACATTTTGGGTTCTTAGGAGCCGTCGGAAGGTAGACATGTTCCAAACTCCGAAATTATAATAAAATGGAAAAACTTAGACAAGAAATCTTAGATTAATAAGGTGGTGAACTAAAAAAGAAAACAGGAACTTGTAATATAAGGTTTTGTTATAGAAGATCTAAGTGCTGACAATGACCCCGTGTCTTTTGACGTCACACTTTGACAATGCGCTGCCAAAAT
Organism: Gortyna flavago; assembly: GCA_963669345.1. Taxonomy (NCBI): domain Eukaryota; kingdom Metazoa; phylum Arthropoda; class Insecta; order Lepidoptera; family Noctuidae; genus Gortyna; species Gortyna flavago. Next base: position 19,369,863 of record OY770133.1, read on the forward strand.
GGTCATCAATCAAAATCAATTGATCCGTTTACAGCCATACTGAAATTATTAAGACACTAAATTAGGACCAAGAGCGATCTTACTAAAGTGGGCTGGCACACTTAAAGCAGATAGATTTATGTACTTGAACAGCTGAATGTAGAAATTGCAAGATCTTCATGGCATATCGTTATGAACGTTCTAGAGAAAGTTCAAATATTAGGTATGTTTGGCCCAAAGTTCAGCCACGCGAATTCCATATACTGACACAGCGTGTGCACAGGTAACAGGGCACGATGGAATGTAGATTCTGATAGATCAAGTGTAAATTGAGGGAGGGCCAAAAAAAAAAAGATTACCACAGTTGAAATAATTTTGGCAAGGAGTAATATTAAACTATAAATTAATGAATTCTGGATACGTTAATGTAGTAGAAAAGAACATTTATTCTGGATTTCTGTTACCCAAATCTTCCAGAACAATCGTAATTACCTAATTAACAGATAGAGTAGCAACAATGTCATTGCGTCACTGACGCGGTGAAGACGCATGTACCTACCTCAGATAACACCTGACTCCTGACCCCACTTCCTTGGAACTAGCCTTATCAGTAGGTAAGTACTCATTACCCGTGTAAATCGATTGAGAAACAATTGTCCAGTGGTCTGTCTTTCACTCTCTCTTCCATCTATCCAATGCTGCGGCCTGGGCACTTGTCAATGTAGCAATACTACTATATAATTCTTTTAGTTGCCTACATTTTTGTTTTTTCCTTCAGTTGACCCACGTAAGTATTGTCTTCTCGTTTTTCCTGTTTCTTTGATGTTATTGTGTATGTGCACTATGATAAGTTTCGGTCACGTTAACCACTATTATTTATCTGTTAAGGTGATGCGGTCATCGATGCAATGGAGCTCGCTTTTCTAGATGTATTTTTTTAAATAGTTTTCAGACTATCCTATTTCCGCATAGCTCATGATCATAATGTTCGTAAGAATCAATAATTCCTTATGGCTTCGTTGTAGTTTAGTACGTATTAAGTTGTATAGAGAGCCCCATTTTTAGCAGTGGAATTCTACCAATACGTATCCAAATGATGCAATATTGGCCACGATTTTCCTACAATCTACTGTAGGTACTAAGACGATACCTATCTATATGGAATGTACCTATTGCCAACGATACTGAGATGTTAGTGAGACAAGGTCGCATTTCAGCATACAGAGGTATCTAAGTGATGCGCACGATATTATTATGATGCAGCTATTTCTATTGATATTACGTTTATGTCAAAGCAGTGATTTGAACATTCATCATGTTTCTTTTTGTTAGTTGTAGGTATCATTTACACTGAATTGATCATTTTGATGTAGCTGTGTCAGTAATATACTCTAAGTTTATTTTCGAATGTCTGCTTAGTTTATCCGAAGGAGTCTCTTGATACGCTGACTGATTATATGAGTACCAGCTTGTTATGAGCCCATCGCTGGGCAAAGTTTATTTTTTACTATGCAAAACGGATAGATCGCCAAACCTGCTCTCTATTAAAAATGTCTGAAATTGATTCAGTAGACGATTCTGAATCATCTTTATTCAGGTATCACGTATTGTATTTTTCTACCTATGTATTATTCTATCTAAACACTATGTATAAGTATTAAAATAAGTAAACAGTGCAACTTGGAACTGTAACCTATAAGAGAAATAGGGCAAGAATGGAAGTGGGCCGATGAAAATAGGTTATCTGTGCGCGCTAAACTAACTATTGTGAATTTCTACTGAGGTAAGTATACCTATTTATTTATCACTTGCTACTATTATCGAATAGATGACTGGTCCCTATAATTTACGGCTTGTTATTGGTGCTGAGTTTTAGCCTGACTCCTAATGATTCATCATCAAGTAGGTAATGGAATTTTTATTTCATGTAATAAATACCTTGTAACATTTCAAAATGATGGGACGTAGAATAACCACTTAATATAATTACTTTTTCTGCGAGCTGTTTAATGTTTTATTTCGTTCAATACATCCCCTATCGCATACCTATTTATCAAGTATCAACAATAAAGGTGTTTTATCGTGTCCTCACCCCGCACTATCTGGGGTCAAGCCGTTACTAAAATTGTACGTCTTGGCGATGATAAAGAGCCCAGTGACGTAGATATATTGTTTGGAAACTTATCATGACTGATAAAGGTGGTGAGTGACCCCATTTGAGATTACCTACTGAAACACTAGTTTTTTGACAAGTATAAAATTAAGTGCTCTGCTATCAATTTCACATTATTTCTTTAGTCTTCGAGATGTTTTAAAAACTATACATAATAGTAGATTATTAACCAAGGGGATAAAGCAGTGTCTTCTGTCGCGGGTGACGAGTTAAATCGCGAGTGTAGCGAGGGATTTAAGTTCACCCAAGACTAAGACAGCTTTATCACCGAGGAAAATACTCTACTTTTCGTACCATTTGCGAAAAAATTAACACAATAATAATATGAGATAAGCATTTATTAAAAATAATGACAATTAAAAGTAAAATAAACTTAACGTTTATGTATTTGAAGAAAACAAAAACGCGGCAAATTCCTAGACTAATATTTTCTGTCGGAAAAGCAAAGGCATCAAGCTCATACGCTCTCGTCGGTTTTCGTAATTTTTATTTAATAATCATAACTACATAATAAACATACATAAATATACAGGATGAATATACATCGTAACAGTTTACGCGTCGATGTCTCTTACACCGTGTAGAGAACATAGGTATGTTTGTGAATACAGAATGATACAGCAGATTCCTTTTCACATTACTTTTATAGGTTACATCAAAATCCTTGAATTTGTAGTGAAAATAATGCATTCTTCTTCAGTTCATCTTTGTCAGTCTATCATCATCGACACCTGAATGAAGACCTTCTCGTAATCACGCCGTTGACCTTGGTCTCGTCCTATTTTTTCTCTTTTCGTTGTGATTTTGGAGATAGTAGGTACTTATGTTTCATTCATCGTTCATCGATACCCATCACTATATTCACGGAGGCCTATACGCTCATAGGCTTCACTTCGATTTTTGATACGCCAATTGGTCGATTTTGTTTGGTTTGAGAAACTACTCAAGACGTGTGCACGCAGTGGCAAGGTGGTCTTCATAAGGATTCAATCAATCAGCTGATTGGCTCGGAAAATACCTGATTGGATGTACTGGAGTATGGCTTCACCGTTGATAGGCAGTCATTTGTTTTAATTCTTTAGTTAGCACAGCTTCTTATAAGTAACTAGCTTCCGCCCGCGGCTTCGCCCGGGAGGTATGTTGATAACAACTATCCTATATCCTTTCCCGGGATGCAATCCATCTGTCTGCCAAATTTTATCGAAATCTGTTCAGTGGTTTAGGCGTGAAAAGATACAGACAGACAGACAGAGTTATTTTCGAATCAATGGTAACAGGGTTTTGGAATTAAACCCTTTATCAAATATAAGTAGGTATGTCCTGCTTTTCTTAGGGCTAATTTCACGAAACTTTTATATCTAGAATAAGTCTCATCCTGAGAATTAATTTTGAATTTTTGACCGTTTATCCATTCTAGAACTGTCAGACGTCAAATATTCCTCGTATAAAAGATATCTGACTTTGTTACAATCAACCATAAGTCTAATAACGTTAGTTGCTTGTGTAAGTACCTACCTAGTAATATAGATTTTTTTCTAATTTCATAATGTATTACCTAACTTAAAATCCCTTAAAAAATTTTGTTTGTATGACAACTTTTGATATGATAATAAGTTGATAGCATGTCGATGGCAATTCGATTCGGCCCAGACATTTGGCGAAGAGTTTTTAAATTGATTTGAATGAATTAGTGTTTAACCGCTTTATTTCAAAAGTAACCGCCGTTCTTAATTACCTAATAGTGATAAACTCAGCATCCGCCGACAGTGTACAGCTCTCTTACTGCGGGCTCTTATCAGGCCATATCTTGAACCATTTCAGTTTAACGATGTATTAACAGCTAGAACACAGGGTTACTTTGTTGTCAAATAAGTACTACTGTTAATTGCCAAGGAATTGAGATTTTAAAACCAGGTTTTACGATGGTAGAAATAAACTATGTTAGGCTGTAAACTTAGGAGTACTTTGAAAAAATTGTGGGCGAAGTGAGCGAGTACAATGTTTAGCCTATTCGTCATCATACAGTTTTAAGGAAGTGGGAATTTTGGTAGTCTTCACGAGTATATTTTGTTGTTTCAGGCTTGACGGCTGACTGAGCAAAAAACTGACTTGTTTCTCTCACTTGTTTATTTCCGAATCAGTGATTATTGATCAGTGCCCACAGATACATGCCTATATACATGTTCCAAAATAAAATAATACTTTTATGTTTCTATGTGGTAAATTGTCGACCCGACTGTGTGTTTTCCCCAACGATTAAAAGGAAGGCGTTCAACTGAAATGAAATTGTTTATTCTGTAAAATAGGATATCGGCATCACTTTTACCTACACGTCATTCTATAACATAGGTATACCTAACTCATAAGGTTTTAAAGTAGGAACAAGCCAGAAAAAAGAGCCAAGCTTTTGTTTTGCATTAAGAAGTTCTTTGTCTACCTACTCATTTAAAATACACATCACATAACCATGCAGCTTAGAAATGAATTAATATTTCCTTAATTCCTAGACACATGTTTCGAGCAAAACAAAAAAGACGACATTTAACCGTATACCCATTACTTATAGTTACAATAATCTACCTACTGTTTCATATCACACATCACTCACACAGTCACACCTACACACTACACCCATTATATTGCAAGTACACGCACATCAAACAATGTTCGAAATACCTCCTTACATACACACACATGTGTAGTGATGACGTCATCCGACAACCTGTCGCCCGCGCCGTGTAATTAAACCCGTCCAAGGGTGGTAGGGAGGGGACACTGTCGATTTGTGTTTATTGTCGATTAATGATACGTAATGGCCAAACAACGTTTTGAAGTAAGATAAGTTAGACACATCAAAAAAAAATTTGTAAGTATGTACTAATTTAAACTAATGTTATATAAGTCGGTGTTAAGTTATTACTTAGAGATGCTTGCGCTCAGAAAGAAATGTTACAGAATATTCTTGAACAAAATATTTTTATTCCTACCCCTTCTCAGTTATATTCCTGATTACTTATCCTCTTCGAGCATTCAAGTATTCAAGTATTCAATAAATATGTTTCTCCTTACAAAACACAACCACAACAACGTATTCTGGTTGGGCCAATGGGTAACATATGAGATTATAAATGACTCATTTTAATAAAATTACCTTAATGCGTTGTCTATATTCGATTAGATAAGTCAAATTCTCTGTTCTACGAACTTTCGTCAGCAATATTTTAAGAAAGATTTCCTCAATACCTAATAGGCAAAACAATACATAAGCTTCCAAGTTTTCGTTTGTTTTTACATTATATAGGTATTGTGTCGTTTCGTTCATCTGGGGTACATCTTACGGTGTCTTCTCTTACCGATAATTTACTGTACCTACATACGATACGACGCCACATCAAGCTATAAGTTTTCAGTTTGCTGACCTCATATTGTATACCTAAGCTTTTCGTACAATAAGAAGTCAGTGTAGCATTATCATTAAGACGGCATCGACCAAACGCCGACCGCGCAGTGGCGCCCTCATCGTTTATTTGGTTATTTCTTTTATTTTAGAATGAAAATGCAGAAAATAAGCACGTTAAGTTGTGCTTCTCAAGATTATACGTAGTATTGAGGTAGTTTTATATTGCTTAATTTTATTATAATCCTAAAAACGGATAATAGTGGCCACTATTTTCTTTTTTTATGATTATAATCTAACTAAACAATGTGAAACTACCTCTTATAATAATGTTAACGTATAATCTTGAGAAGCACAACTTAACGTACTTATTTTCTGCATTTTCATTCTAAAATAAAAGAAATAACTAGCCACTAGTGGGTCGGCGCCCCCTTAACTGAGTCCGTAGATCAGGTAAGTTCATTTAAAGTCAAAGCCAAAGCATTTCTGGGCACATAAATGGCACTATTGAACAACAAAATTTACAATAAAATATAATTGATTATAGTCACCGCTACCAAAAGGTAGTTTTCGTATAGAGAAGAATGGGCAAGAAACTCCACCGTTACTCTTTTAAAATGTTTTACAAAATTTTGCTTTAATATAAATGTGAAGACTATGCACCTAGAATAAAATTACTATACCACAATAGGCAAAATAATTAAAAATAAAGCAATGATTTAAGATGCTGGCAGAGCCAGGACATCATGATGTCTAGTGTTCCATTATTGAAACAATGAAATAAGACTCACACAAATATCGAGTACGGTACACGTCCCTATTGTCGACCCCCGCGGCACGTCGTTTTATTAAGGCGCGTTTTTTGTGCGGCCACACGTGCGGCCCATACCTCGGCCGTCTTGTCCGACATGATATTGTGTGCTGTACCCGCTGTAGCTATGTACACAATGCTTATTATTTTATTCTAGTGTTAGGTAGTTGAAGAAAAAAGTGGTTAAAGTAACGGATGTTTGTTGTAAAGACAGATGGGACTGTGCCGAAGATTTGGCCTGTATTAAGAAGCCTGATGCTTTATCTATACTTATAATAAATCTGTAGAGAGGTCAATTCTGTACATGATATATATTTTCAAAATAACTATCAGGGGGTAATTAGTGATCGATACTGATGCCAAAAATGCAATCAGTAAAATTTTTGTCTGTCTGTCTGTCTGTCTGTCTGTCTGTCTGTCTGTCTGTCTGTCTCTATGTTCCTTATAGAAACAAAAACTACTCGACGGATTTTAAGGAAACTTGGTACAATTATTCTTCATATTCCTGGGGAGGTTATAGTATACTTTTCATCACGCTACAATGAATAGGAGCAGACCAGTGAAAGGAAATGTTGGGAAAACGGGAGAAGTTGCTCCATATTTTAAGCTTCCGTCGCGTGTGCAGCCTTAATGGTTAAAGCTACATAGAAATCATTTATGACGGAAATGTTCTACATAAAATTATCTAAAAAATATCCCACAACAGCATATGTCTATCTTTTATGGTTGACTCACAATAACACGTGTAACTTCCGACAGCTTAGCAGTTCGGAGCTTTCTGATTATATTTGTTTACTCTTACGTTTATAATACTCTCACTCATCCCTAATTAAAAGAAGTTAATATTATTACCTATTCAATAAAAAAAGAATCATAGTAATCGGTATAGAAACACCAAACTTAATTATACATGAAATACGCTAATAAGCCATCCCGCCATCGCGCGTGAATACTGAATCATGCCATAAGGATTATTTTTGTGTAACGGTTGCCGCGCTCGACGCGGGTCGTGGCGGTAATGTATAGAAAGGCGGGAGGTCCGAGCGGAGCGCGAGCTTCATTCAATATTTGGCTATATTGATATTAACAAATCGTGCTTATCAGCGCGACTTTTAGTCTTTAAATAGTTTATTTGAATTTCTTTTGTTGTTATTTTATAAAATAGATATTAGTTGTTTTGGTAGTGTTTAAATATTCGTTCAAATTACAAATCTATACTTATAATAAATCTGTAAAGTGAAAATTCTGTAGATTGAAAATATCAAAAAAATAAATGGCAGGGGGTGTTATTAGACCGACACAGAACCCAAAAATGTGATTAAAAAAAATTTGTCTGTCTGTCTGTTTGTTCGGGTATCAGGCAAAAACTACCGGTTCGATTACGATGACACTTGGTATAATTATTCTTTAATATCCTGGGCACCACACTGGGTACTTTTTATCCCGGAAAAAAATATACAATAAAAAACAAACTTAATTTTGCGGTTCGATCCCTAGACTCGATTACTGTACCAACCGCAAATAATAAGTTTGTCGTAGTACACGACGAAGATAGTAATAATAGGCGAGCGTTCGTTCATATTAGCATTCTATAAATTGTATGTTTTAACTGCTACTTGCAATTCCAAAACGTGCTTTTCAGTGCGACCTTTTTATTCCTTTTAGTTTTTACTAAGTACAGTTTAAGGTAGAATTATTTAGGTTTATTTTTATAAGTCGTAGGTATAGATTTTAATTTTAAAGTATGGGTAGTATATTTGATAGTGTACGTAGTGACCGTAGGTTATTTTATAAAACTGTTAGGTAGGATTAGTCATTCATTAGTTATCGTCAGAAATAGGTTTATTTAGGTATTTTATTTTCTGTTATTGAGTTTTTTTTTAACCGACTTCCAAAAAGGAGGAGGTATATGTTCGACTTTATGTGTTTTTTTTTTTTTTTTGTATGTTCACCGATTTCTCCGTCATTTGTGGATCGATTTCGAAAATTATTTTTTTGTTTGAAAGGGTATACTCCCAAGGTGGTCCCATTGTCAGCAAGTTGGAATCTGATGAGAGGATCCCATGGAAATCTAGGGAAACCCTCAACTTTTTTTGGCAAACCTATAGCGATTTGGATATTTTTAGAGTAACTTGAAGGGTATACTCCCAAGGTGGTCCCATTGTCAGCAAGTTGGAATCTGATGAGAGGATCCCATGGAAATCGAGGGAAACCCTCAAATTTTATTGGCAAACCTATAGCGATTAAGATATTTTTTAGAGTAACTTGAGCATTTGCTCTCGGAAATCATCATTTGGTAAAGTGGAGCTGATGATGAAGACTACAGACGGCCATCGGAACTAATCAATGATAAATATTTCACGGGTTGCGATTCGATTACTTTAATATGGTTGCTAAGCAATTTATGCTCGTCACAATGCGTGTGGTGGTGGAGTGGAGTTCTTCAGGTTCTTACCAGGAGAACTCCTCAAAAATTAACGTCCCAGCATCGGGAAAAGCAATATTTTGTAAAAGGTGATGAGCAGTTGACGTTAGGCTGTTGTAACTTAGATAAATTACAAACTCTCTCACTAAAAACTGAAAAATAAAAACTTTTTTACAAAAAAAAAACAACTGACTTCCAAAAAAAACTACAAAGTGATAAATAACTTTTATTTCGGAAGTCGGTGTCAATAAACGAAAATGCAGAACCAACGACACCGACTTCCGAAATAAAAGTTATTTATCACTTTGTAGTTTTTTTTGGAAGTCGGTTGTTTTTTTTTATTAGGTAGGTACTTAGGTTTACTTTTATAATCTAATAAAAAATTCAAAGTCCTGTGATCCTGTCTGACTGATTATATCAATGCACAGCCTAAACCGCTGGTCATTAAATTTGGAGTGTGTTCTTTGTGAAGTGTATAAAGGTATCCACTAAGAAAGGGTTTTTCGAAATTCCACTCCTAAGAGGGTGAATGGGAGAGGGTGAAATTTCACGCGGACGAAGTCGCGGGCAGAAGCTAGTTTAAGCTATATTAAAATCAAGGAAATATTATTTTCTGTTTTTTTTCTTAATACAGAAATGACATGTAAAGTTATGAGGGATAAAGTAAAAAATGTAATATTGGAAAATTAAAACTATCAATTTTCAAAATGACGATAAAGAAGCTCTGCATTTAAAAAATTTTGATGTGCTAGCATCGTCCGTTGCATTTAATATAAGTGCACAAAAACATCCTGCCTTTTATATCTTGTTTTTTTTTATGGCTTTGATAATCGATGTTTCAATAACTGCATACTATGAAAATCGAGAATATATTATGCAAATACAAGGTCTGAAGATTGCAAAAGAGTATAAATAGTTTGCGAGTACTACGCGCGCTAGATAACACCTATACATAATACTTTGTGTCTACATCTCAGTAGGTGAATGACGTATCGTAACATATCAGTTTCCACCGACAAAGGTCACGATAACGCCCACAGGAGCGACAAGTTTATATACTTAGTTGGAGGACACATTTAGGAGTTGATGTCTTGGGAATAAATTGAGTATAGCTTGCGGTAATTCAAGGACGTACCGAATGATAATTAAGTTTATTGATGTTTTATTTATTTGGTACACTAACAGCAGTACATATAAGGAATTAATATCAAACAAAAGGAAATAAAAGTGCTGGTGCCTATTAGAATAGGTATACCTACCTACGCAGCACAGAGAGGACAACGTACCTAATTATCTATAAAAGAAACCATAATATAAGAATACAAAAAAATAAATTAGAATACAAAACAAAGTAATTGGGATGCACGAAGAAGCCTCCTCGTGTAGCGCAGTTTGTCCCGCCAGTTACTCAAGTGAACCGAGCGCTCGCCAATTCTTTCTTTGCGGTTTGCGACCACCACCCTCCCACCGGTGTCCGGCGTCAAGCAGCCAGCTGTGAGCTGTGTTTCATCGATGCGTGGGAGTTCCAGCGCCTTAGGCATCTTCTGGGTACGCTCGTTCTATCATAGACCTCATCCATCGCTTGCCATCTAGCGTGATCGTGGTCAAGAGCGGGCCAAATCAGCAATTAAAAAAAAATGCAATAAACTTAATAAAATGATAATTACGAGTAGGGATGACGATAAGTGTGTTATAATTTACGAAGGAATGATAACTAAGGTTTATGAACATGGATTTATAGGTTAACTTGTTACATTGAATTATATTTTATTTTTTAACTAAGTGTCGTAATGATGAACATCACATTTCAAGCTTTTAACAATAAGAGGAGACTCGATTCCCAATTGTCCTCGTTGTGTCAAATACTATGAGTAATGTCAAATACGTATCCCAAATATGTAGCCACAAAAACTCATTTTACATTTCACAAGAATGAATAAACGATCCATCTCCACAATAAGTTAAATAAAAATCAAATAAACTTACAACAAACTGGAAAGACTCAACAATCAAGTCGTACCTAAACATAAAACATTCCCCAAAGAATAATCCACTAGGTATTCAATATTCCCACAATGTTTACGACGACACTAGAAAACTGAAACTCTTTCTACATAGTCGTCTAGCCGAGTTATTCTATTTTCTACGGTGTAAGATTGCAGGCTGCAGTAAAATAGTTAGAAAATAATATGACAGAGTCGGCCGCGGGAGATTGGAAAACTTCGAGAAAGTATCCGTTTATGGCTTGCGAAGTTCGTGTAGACGTTGGATTTGTCGCCTTACCTAGCCATGATGGCGGGTAATGATCATAATGTTGCCGACAACTTTTGTTACGTTTGGCAAAAATTGGCGTTTGTGTTCGATAAATACTATATTTTTCGTATGGACGATAGTTGGGGGTTTCACCTTATGCGACACCTGTGTTCTTGTTTGTTGTGGCCTTAATGGGTCTGTGATTGAAAGTATAATAATATGATAATAAGGACAGAATTATTATGATAAATATGTTAGCTTTTACATGTCAGTAAATGTATACATTTCGTCCATCGACGCTTTTGCCACTTTTAATCCCCATTTTTTTTTAAACTTCGAAAATGGTTTGCTGGCAAAACAAACAACTCGATGATATTCTGTAATACTCGTATCCCTTATTGATACTTTGCCATAGCACTTGACTTAAAGGCAGAGTAAGCAGTACCTACAACAATCCAAAAAAATAACTTGTTTGTTGGGCGCCAAACTAATATTTTGGCGCCCAAGAGGGACCCTCATTTTCCTTTCCCTTTCCCAAAAAATAAACTCCAAGGGTCTAGAACAAAGCTCAACACACCGCGATCCTCCTAACTAGATTGCGTGTGTGAGCTACGAGTGTGTTTACATATAAATTGTTAGCTAGTTATAGTCCAGGAGTTACAGCGATAGTATAAGAGTGTTGTTTGTCTGTTACAGTATGTACAGGGGGATGGGGGGGGGGCATATTTGCATGAGACAATTTGCTAAGTGATGACATGTGAAGAGTGTCAGGTTAGGAACATTTGGAGTTATGTGGACAATATAAAAAATCAATGATGAAATGAATTTTGCTCCATCATGATCCATGATAAAGCAAAATTCAATTCAATCATAGAAACCAAGGGTACCTAAGTCTGTTGATCATCAGACAGATTTAAGTAACAGTTATATGAGGCAAAAAGTAAGACAAGTTTATACGCTGAAGCATATAGCATAACATTTTGGAAGAAATACTTTAGTTAAAATGAGACCCTCTTGCCATAAGTGATGACATGTGAAGAGTGTCAGGTTAGGAACATTTGGAGTTACGTGGACAATATAAAAAATCAATGATGAAATGAATTTTGCTCCATCATGATCCATGATAAAGCAAAATTCAATTCAATCATAGAAACCAAGGGTACCTAAGTCTGTTGATCATCAGACAGATTTACGTAACAGTTATATGAGGCAAAAAGTAAGACAAGTTTATACGCTGAAACATATAGCATAACATTTTGGAAGAAATACTTTAGTTAAAATGAGACCCTCTTGCCATAAGTGATGACATGTGAAGAGTGTCAGGTTAGGAACATTTGGAGTTATGTGGACAATATAAAAAATCAATGATGAAATGAATTTTGCTCCATCATGATCCATGATAAAGCAAAATTCAATTCAATCATAGAAACCAAGGGTACCTAAGTCTGTTGATCATCAGACAGATTTACGTAACAGTTATATGAGGCAAAAAGTAAGACAAGTTTATACGCTGAAGCATATAGCATAACATTTTGGAAGAAATACTTTAGTTAAAATGAGACCCTCTTGCCATAACAGCTTACTGCTAACAATTAAAGGTATCACAAACTAAAAGGCGCAAACCTACACAAGACACATTAACAATTCACTAAACAGAATATCTACGCAGAACTCGAACTAAGTATATCACACTACCGTCCAAAACCACTAAATAATGCAGCGCCATCTGGCGGCACGAGACACGTCACGGCCTATTACGTCACAGGACACGTCATTAGCCCAGCTTTGATGACGTCACGCCGCGTTAGCCTAGCACAAACCACGGCCCACTTTAGGCTTTATTTAGATGAACGAGAGTGGGTCAAGAGCCTGTACCTATTCTAGTTTGTATTTAGGTAGGTGGTAGGATTTTGGATATGGAAATGGACGTTTATTTAAAAATGGTTAATGTGTTATGATAATCTGTTATGTTAATGATACGCGGCCTGCCTTTACCCAGCTTCTATGTCAAAAACGGCTCGTTTTACTAACCAATCGTGAATTTACGAGAAAAAAAAAACTATTACAAAGTCATGCCGTGCATATACCTAATACAAAAACATTTAATTAATTGATCAAAACCAATGGTAAATTCAATAATTTCATCAATTGCTTTAGTGCGTTTCAAAGCCTCTTTATTCCGCGTAATGTAGTCTCGTACAACACTGTTAAACAGAAATCCTACATAACATTAAACTCACACAAATGTAATATAAAACAAAAACCTCTCTATAAAACATAAACCCGCACAGAATATAGTCCACATAAATCCATCCGCAGTTACCTACGGCTACATAGTACAGGGCGTCCCACGGGTGGCGAACAATCTACGCGGGCAAAACCGGAAAATTAGACATAGCGACACGGACATGTTTTAATAAGCTCGGTGCATCTCATGCCACCGCTTTTTGTAGGTTTTATACCTATAGAACTTATAGAACTGGTCCAATTAACTATACCTACGGAGTTCTGTGCTTAAATTAATTCTATGGGTTTATTTCTTGTTTTAATTTTTTTTTAAAGTTTAGCAAATGGAGTCTTTGTAAGAAGTGGCATTGTTTGGGGGTGAGGTAAGTACTAAGTACGTACTTAGATCACAAATTAAAAAAAACACACTCATAGAACTTTTGTATAGTTCAATTCGTTGGTACAGCCATTGAGGCAAGATTGTTATAAGAGTATGCAGATTCAATAAGTATTTTCTATAGAAACCGTGTGGCCGCAGTGAAAAGCATACCAATCCACATCTTTTCTGGGTAGCGTTAGAACAAAACTGGCACTTTATAGAATTCTTTTTTTTTTACTTTAAATATAAGTGTTCTGCCTTAGGACAGTTAGAAAGACAGATGTACTCTAAACCCTTTTCTCTCTTACCGTCTATCACAGCAATTTTAACATTATAACGCATTCTGTAGATTCACCCACAAAACTTGGTGATAGCACCATGTTATTCACTTTTCAGGAGTTTACAATGACTCCTGCTAGTGTTTAATTTGTCAAAATCAATGTTTAGGTATAAAGTATTGAAGCCAAATCCAGTTATATCATCATCCAACTGCCCTCAACTCCACGTGAGCCATCTGGCAGTGATGACGGCGGTCACCTCACAAGCTCCGCAGCGCCGCGTGCGTGAATTCATTTCAACTTGCTATAAAAACTCGCGCTTTTTTCCCATGCCCCAACTGAATATGAAATCCGAACACGAGAAAGTTATGGAAAAATACAAGGTTTCGCACGCGGTTTTGTATGTAAATAAGTGTATAGGACAGTTTTTCACGTTTTGCTAAATTTTGTTGTTTGTATGATGCTGGGTTTAACTAAAAGGTTTATTTTTAGGTACTTATGAAGGAGAATATCGGCAAAAAACCTTGTCTGATTGAAATCACCTGTACCTAGGTGAAAGAGCAAGCAAGGTGGTCAATCAATCAACTCAGTCTATTGCAGTCCACTGCTGGACATAAGCCTCAAAGGCCGGTGGTCAATGCTCGTCACATATTATGTCACCGAGGAAGTTTTTGCGTTGAAATGAACTACCTACTTAAGAGCGTTTACGCCGTACGGCTTTTCATACAAACTTTCAAGACGTTGTTTTTTGAAATGAATTAACCGATTTAAATGAAACTTCATACGCATAAGCAGGATACAAAGGTCTAAAAAGTTAGCAGAGAACATTTTCGAAACGTCTTATTTAAAAAAAGATAACTGGAAATCTCTGTTTCTATGGAAACTTTAAAATCGTTCTAATTTGGCTGTAACACAATTTTTCGAAAATGTGTAGTCGTACCTATGGTTCAATCGACGTATTAAGAATATAATTGACAGCATTTTACATAGGTAGGTAGGTATGTAACAGATTGATTATAATTGACAGCATTTTACATAGGTAGGTAGGTATGTAACAGATTGATTATAATTGTTTAATTTTAATATACTACAAAGTACATAAAGGTACGAATATAAATCTCAACACGGTACAGTCGGGAGCGAGAACTCATAACGAGAGGCTGCAGAAGTTGTGGCGCAAGTTGTGCAACTTCACCTATTGCTGTCATCCTGTACACTGCATCGGCTGGAAATATGTTGCTTTACATTTTTAAAGTTCAGAGTAAAAAAAAACTGGCCAAGTGCGAGTCGGACTCGCACACGAAGGGATCCGTACCACAAAGCCACAAAAACGCTTAAAAATCACGTTTGTTGTATGGGAGCCCCCCTAAAATATTTATTTTATTCTGTGTTTAGTACTTGTTGTTATAGCGGCAACAGAAATACATTATCTGTGAAAATTTCAACTGTCTAGCTATCCACGCTTCATAAGATACAGCCTGGTGACAGACGGACCGTGGAATCTTAGTAATAGGGTCCCGTTTTTATCCTTTGGGTACGGAACCCTAAAAACACTTCTGGTTTGACTGGAAGCTAGCTCGATGTGCACGTTTCAATTTAATGAATTTTGGGTCTAATAAGACCTTTCCATTCTTGGTGATAGGTACATAACAATCAGCCTACTTAGATATAGGTAATTATCTCACACACACAGGCTTCCTCTCTTTGAGAGGGAGTGGTGATGAAATTAAACACACAAAGTAAAGCGCCTACGGAGGGGCTTGTGGTTAAGTAATAACAGCCGCACGAGTCAATCGATCAGGCTTGCCGCGGTGGGTCCGTGGATGGGTGACCATCTTTACATACCACGACCCCTCCGTGCCTCGGAAAGCACGTTAAGCCATTGGTACCGGTTATCATTCGTACCTAGATCTTTGACAGTCGTTACGGGTCGTCAGAAGCCCGAAAATCTGATAACCAGTCTTACCAACGGGTTTCGTATTACCCAGTAACTGGGTTGTGGAGGTCAGACATGCAGTCGCTCCATGTAAAATACTAGTACCCAGCTGTATCCGGTTAGACTGCAAGCCGACCCCACCATAGTTGTGAAAAGGCAAGGCAGATGATGAAAGTAAACCGCCTACCTGACTGTGAACTCACGAGTCGGTGCCGATACGACTAGGCCACACATCACATCGCTTGGTGATCATATCTTTAATATTCAGTTCAGAAACTGTTTGAGTATCGTTTCAAAAACGTATGTGCTGAGGTGTAAGGCGAGCTTATTAAAGCTACCAGCCAAAACTCTTCCAATATTTGCCAGAGACCTGCCTGTACTCACAATTAGACCACAAACCGGTATACGAAAAGTAAAACCTTATGCCAGCTGGCATCCCTAATACTATACAGCCTCCAACCTCATATACATACCCCACAAGGCCTCAGCCCAAAGATCGCAGTTCCATTTAAAAAAAAGCTCCATATTTATATTTAAAGGCTGTGGCGGGTGGTGGGGTACAATTTTTCCACCTCTCAACCCCCCTCCCCCCTCCAGCGCACAATTTGTCTTCAAACTTGCTCGACCTGGGAGAACCCCCCCCCCCCGTGTAATCAGTCGTCCCCCCTCACACCCCTGTACCGCCTTTGGTAGATTTTAAGGTGTAGGTATATAGCCTACCTCGTATATGTTTATTTTGTATTTTTCATGATTTACTGAGTACAAGTGGAGGCTGTATATGTAGAAGCTGTCTGTCAGAACTCTTCGGTTTTATGAAAGCTTTTGTTATCTGTAGATTCTCATTCAGTGTAGTTATTGTAGCTTTACTAAATCGGAGGTCTATGAACAGAGTGATCAGTAGTCTCTTATGTTAGCTGATATTCGACCCCTACACGCACTACATCTACAAATGGCTTCAAGGTTTTAATGGATTAGGTAGTTGTAGGCAAATGCAAGACTGTAGTGAGTGATCTGTATTTTGACAAAACTTCTCGTATCATGTAACAGGATTTTGTATGGATTATTTATACCTATATCCTGAAATAACATTATTTTAAAGCTACTACTAAAGACATATCAACCAGAATCCTCCGTGTAAGCAGTCACAAGACACCACATTCACAAACGCGCTTAGGTGTCTTATTCCACCCCTAAATCTCCGTAAACGGAAGCCAAACAAAGACTATAATTTAAGTTTAAAACAGTAGGAAACATACGGCGTCCTCGCCAGTACGGTACATAAGGAGCACGCACATAGCGGTGACCTAGTTCCGCGACCCACTTCGCGCGACCAATACCTGCCGCCATACCTACGCGGTCGCACCTCTCAGGTAACGCGCCACTGCCGTCCCATTGGAAGACTCACGACCAACCCGCAAACACCCACACCTGCCTCATAACACTGCAGGTGCGCACAGGTACAATTCCCACCGCCTCTGCTCAAACCACGCCCCTTTTTATCGAGCTGCGCAGGTAACCTGCGCGCTGATTGGTCGACGCAAGGTGCGGACAGGTACACCTGTCACTACAGGTGTATTTCGTATTACGAATGCGGTTCTCAGTTCCGCGGCTGTTACCCAAGCGGTGTGACGTTTTTTGTGCGGTTTCGTTGCGGTGGAAAATGAAAAATTGTGCGCATGTGTTGGTGCGATTGATGTTTCCTTGAGGTGTGCTAAATTTAGTACTTAGGTGGGCGCGGCGCGTCCTTGGGAAGGTCAGGCGGGTGGAGGGCGGTGCGCGCCACGATACAGGCGATATTTTAGACCTTTGTTAGTAAGTCTATTGAACTTTGTGTACCTACTCGATATTAATACCTAAGGATTTTAGAGAAAAGTTATTTTAATGTTATCGAGGGAATTCTCGAGGCTTAAAATAAGTTTTCTGAATAAAACATCAATTAATAAACTGAATCAAAATGTAGTTCATACCTATCTATTTTTTATATGTTTTCAATAGATATCCATGTTAAATCTGAATTCTAAGCAGATGTTCTCGCCATTTTCCTTAACTTATGTAAAACGTAGAAACACGAGTGATACCTACTAAGGTAGGTACATGATTTTCGTGTCAGATGCTTTCGCTGATAAAACCACTTTAGATTTTTTCTTATCTTAACTTACCTCTACGTAGTTAATTATGATATTTAGTGCATTTTTTCTACTGAAGTAAACCTATTATCCTTAGTTTTATTTAAAACCTACGGTAAAGATAAGCACATTTAATTAACTGAGTACCTAGGTAGGTCTATAAATTATGAAGCTGCTATCTATATAATATAAATTATGAAATGTTATCACCACAAATTATAGGTACCTACTTACCACCACGGCTATCATGAATACTAAACCTACATACTTTCCCGTATTACCCTATGTTTTAACTAAGTACAAAGCTAATCAAGTTGTTTAATTACATCTCAAGTCGCAATTCCCAACACATCTCTCCTTGAGAGAGAACAAAAACTGCCAATTACCTACCTACCTCCCCCTCCTAAGGTGGGGTACATAACGTCTCTAGTAAACCTACGCGCAGCTCCTAGGTAATGACACCACGCAGTTCATGCAGAAGAACTAGCTGTCTCAAGACACCTAGGCTGCAGCAAAGCAGACATTTTGTAACCACAATAGGTACCACATTTCGTTTTTTTCTTCATTGTAGATACCTATTTACTTACATAGTCTGCCAATAACAACGATTTATTCCGGTCTGATCCCCTGAGAAAAAATATTTTCTTTTTCTTGTTTACCGAGAGCTCCTGCGCTTATACACACATTCACAGCATGTTTGTACAGACGCCAGCACATCAAGCTACCTGAAACTTTAAAATTTTCCCAATTAACTTTGAACCTTATTATTTAGCAATAAAGAAGAAAATCTATTAAAGAAATTTGAACGATTGTAGTAGCTTGACGTGCTGGCGTCTGTACACTTGGTAAACACTAAAAATACTAGTAAATTAATCCTTTGCTCAATTAATTGAAGGACATGTTCCTGTTCAAGCAAGATGATGTCGACAGGCAACCGCTCGATATTTTCCTCTTACTTTGGTTCATTCGGTGATAGTTTCGCTGGACCTTCTGCCCCTCTACTTTATGTCAATAAGGCAACGGGTGGTGGGACACTCGAGGGGGTGAGGCGGGGTACTGAGGTAAAAGCCACTTTAATTATGAAAGAAGATTGAGCGGTAGGTAATATGATGCCGAGGGGGAGGGGTATAAGACCTAGGTAGCTAGGTATTAGGAAGACGCCATGTTTTAATAGTGTAGTTCATTTTAACCGCTTTGTTTGGCTTGGTAATGAAGCTTCAAGTATTAATGTTAGGGTATACCTAAGTAGCTTTTGGTGTATACGTACGTGCATGCTTATATAATGATTGGTTCCGTCTAATTAGGGCGATGCTTGAAATCAGGGTATGGTCCACGTCTTGTTATATTGCGGTTTACAGTTTTGTCTGAAAACAATTATATTCGGTGAGTATAAGAACTCATCTAATGTTAAGTAGGCGCTCAATACAAATAAGTAATGCGTGATGTGCTTACCTGTAAGAAATTGGTACACTAGTCTATAAGTCTTTTGGATGTATCTCATATCTTTGTATCAGTGTATTCAATTGTTGGTGAGCCAAATAAATAAAATAAAATAAATGAATACAGATTCAGATTAATCGTGTTTCAAGTTTGTTTGGCTATCGCATATTCTATTTGTCTGTCGTGGTGGTGGTTGGGTCTAACCCAACCAGCATCAGCAGATGACTGATATCTTTGCACCTACTGAATTTGAATATGTCATTCAAAGACAAATCTTACCCCACTAAGTAAATGAATCATGAAAGTTTTAGGACAACAAACCCTAGTGTTTAATTTTAATTTTGATAGTTTATCGATTGGCAGCTTGAAAATTAAAACTAACGACCATTAACTGTTTAAAAACAACAAGAAAGACTTACCTTGTGCCCTTCTCTACAACTCATAAAATCAAGGAACCAATTCTAATCCAGTTAAGAGTGAACCCCACGAAGTGAAGTTAAATGCTAACATTGTAGTGCACAATAAACTCTCTGACGACTCTACTATAAAGTCACCTCAGTTGAATTGAAACTAGACTGGTTGTACTCTCGTTACTGATGAAACACTGTAGTGGAAGGAAGGTAGGAGCGCAGAGTTAGGGTTACAATATGTTGTTTAGATTTGTACTATTTTTGACAGCCATCGAGTCTGTCAGCGGATTGAAATCAATTTGTCAATCTGCCTCACCTTTTCATAACTATGTTGGGGTCAGCTTCCAGTCTAACCTGGGCAACACGATACCCCTCGATACCCCTTCGTAAGGCTGGTTGTCAAACTTGGGCTTCTGACTACCCGTAACGACTGTCACAGATCTACGAATGCTACCAGCATAGAGTCATTCGTTCAGTCATAGTACTGAATATTTAAGTAATTAATAAAATTTTAAGGAAGAGTGTATTAACAACTGTGTAAGTGGGCAAAACCACCAACCAACACCACCAACATCCCACCATCTACCAACCACCACCACCATTTTTACCAGAGGTGCAATTCTCGTAATTTTATAAAAAAACGTTCACAGTCTGATCTCAGTCCCAATCTGTCAAAAATACCTCCAATTTAATTTTTTTTTGTCGCCGAGATGAGACTGCGACTAGATTTTGAATGTTTTAAATTACGTGAATTGGTCTTCTGGTTGTGGTAGGTCCACCACCCACCACAACCTGGTGAAACGGGTCTACAACCAACCACTATATCTACAGTCATTCATTATTTTGAACTGCCTCATCTGCATCTTCACAACATTTTCCTAAATATTTTCAGTCGGCTACGTATCAAGCCGTGCCCTACGCCGTACCTCATAAAATACATGCTCAGACCAATAAAATGTTCGTTTGGCAGCCAAAGTAAAAGAAAAGCTGGGAGAACTTAATGTTGACAGAGGCCATACGAAGTCACCTAAGCAGTAACGATAACTCATGTGCATCGTCCGTACTATCACTAGCGGGTCGTAAAACCGCCGCGGGTAGCGGACATGGTGGGAGGCGGAGCGGGAATTATAATATTGTTTGTTAGGATCTACAGAGCTAGTGCTTGTGACTTTTAAACATAACTGGTGACATCTGAGGGGCAATTCTCGTAATTTTAAAAACGTTCTCAGTCTGATCTCAGTCTCAATTTGTCAAAAAATACTTCTAATTTCCCTACATTTTGAAAAGTTTTTGAAATTAATTTGTTGGTCGCTGAGATGAGACTGCGACTAGATTTTGAACGTTTTAAATTACGAGAATTGGCCTTCTGGGTGTCATTATATATTTCTGCCCAACCCTTCCGGGGATACAAGCGGTTCTAGACAGTCAAAAACTGGTTTTGTTCTGATTATGTCTTAAGTACTTCTAGCTGACATGGCAGTTGTTGAAATTAGCGTAACTATAATAATCACTACCGTTTAGATATTTTAATTGAAACAGTCCAATGTAATTGTGTGTGCTTATCTTTTCTATCAACTTGACAATACCCTTCGAAAATGAAAGATCCTTCATCCGATATCATGGTGGGATAGGCAGCCTAGTATAGCTACGTTAACGATGCACGTGCTATGTTTTGTTTCTCCAATACCTGACCGCTATCCGCAGCCTCCTGTCAGCATACCAGCAGCCCGCCACGTCAGCGGCTCCAACTCTCTAACTCATTTTATACAGTGAATACTGTCCAATTTGGAACACGCACATACGGAAAATATAATGCGATTTTATCTGCACTACACTCGCTACAAACTAACTAGAATAATGAATAGGTGGCCTATATAGTGTGTGTCGAGATTTTTAATTTTGTTTGGTGTATAGAGCTCATTCTGCACTCTATTTAATATTCGGGGAAAACTCATGGCTATTTTTTCTGGGTAAAGGGTTCTTACGTACGAGTAGTACATAACTTAATGTTGACAATGACGCAGGGCTGCGCCTGTCACGCGACCTAGCTGTTAGGAAGTACTTTCTGTTTTCTATTTCTCACTTCTTTATTGTGAAAGATATGCATATGATAAGATTTTGATCTTAGTAGAAGCACGAACTTAGGTAGCTAATCAAACAATTGATACTCTCTTCTTCACGCGCTCTTCATCTCTTTCTTCTAGAACAAAACAAATCTGTCATGAAATAATCCCAATACCACACCTTGGTTTATATTCTTTTAATTTCCCAACAAATATAACAACTGGTATATTTATATAATACCACCACAATTGAATACAGCTTTCTACAAATACTTTAACTAAATTACAGTCCAGTTTAAAACCCACACGTCCCGGAGGTACCTCTGTTTGCGGCTCTCCCTTGTTTGTTCTGCTAAAATGTTTGCCTCGCCGAGTGCACTCCATGACCTAGAAATATAGTGTGTGTTGTACCTGAGATTAATGGGATTTTATGTATTACTAGCGGCCCGCCCCAGCTTTGCACGAGTGCAATTTTTTTTTCGAATTTCCTAAAGCTTCTTTCATACAAACCTTGTCCTGACAATACCGAACACAACAAAAAAGGAATTAGCGAAATCGGTTCAGCTGCTCTCGAGATTTGCGGTTAGCAACACATTTAACGATTAATTTTTATGAAGATATACCTATATTTATTGTTTGATTTATGGACATTGTAGGACACATCATCATCAAGGGTTTGTTGGCTTTCAGTCTAATCAGAATGATGCACTATCAGATCACTATCCATTTCTGCATTTTTAACAACATTTGCTATCAAGTCTCAGAGTCAATCTTTCAACAATTGCATAGCGTTTACCGACATTAATAATTGTCGCTGACATGAGATTAGGTACGACTAGATTCTGAATGATTTTAAAAACGGGAATTGGCATTTTGATCTCTAACTATAGTCCAATTTTCGTGTAATTTTCGTAAAATTTTAGGGTAACACAGGGAGCCAGGATTTCCGACAGTCTATCAGTAGGTATCGTAGCTTTTTCTATCATAAGGGGGACACTTGCACTCAATCTCTTTATTACCCGACTTCCAAAAAGGAGGAGGATATATGTTCGAATTTATGTAGGTATGTTTTTTTATATTGCTAATTCATTGCTTTATGTTAAAAAAATGTGTGTGCTCAACAACGTAGATAACGCAATGAATGTTCTTGAACTGTCAAAATTGCCATTCTACTAAGCTGTTAGTGTGTAACGCAGTAACCTGCGTGTGTGAAGCTTGGTCATAGGTTCTTAACTCTGTAAATGCTGATAAACCTTCTATTATTTCTCCGAATTAACCATGAAGAGATAATAATTGTGATTCAGATTATCTAAACAAGCTGACCAACACAGGATCCTGTGATAAGCGATGATGTTATGATATGGTCACAAAAACTCCATGAAATAATCAGCCAATTGTCTGTAGTTCTTAGATAGGTATGTATTAGTAGGGTCACACTACCAGCGAGTTCAGAAATTAACTTAAATATATTCCTATTTAGATATCTATAGTAGATTGTGTTTACATTGTGAGCGTACCTACTAGATATTATATTGAATGGATTTGCTGAAAAAGGCGTTCCAGATGAATGAACACTGATTTAAGTTAGTAAAAACTTATTTAAGTAGTATCACTATCAAAACGCGATTGTGAGAAAGAGGAATAAGCTAAAAATAACTATGAATTCGTCAGAAATACCCGTTAGCACTGGAACCGCACTCAAATGTTAATACAGGCCACATTAGCGCTCACTCAGCTCGGAAAAATCCAGCGATTATAGCTTTATTATACACTACAATTAGTGTAATCGTCACTGTTGGCTACACTGACAGATTGGCTGCGGGCTGAGATGCTGAGATCGATGGGATTACTAAGACGACCAGTGAACCTACTTGTGCTCTAAATCCTTGTGAACAGCCATAGGTGAGGTAGAAAGGTACTGCTATTCACGGTAAGCTGAATAGGCACATTGATCAGTAAAATCAGATGTTCATAAGTTCACCCAGGAGTCAGTCCTCAAGTCTCGATAGAATTGGTAAGTTATAGGCAAGAATGCATCGTCTACGACTGCATTATCGCTTTCCATGAGATGAGACAATCGTTCAATAAGAAACTTCCTGGAAAAATAACCAAGTTATGAACAGCTATCAAAGATCAAAGATTAGTTTAGGGTGTACAATCAGCATTACTCTACAATGTGGCAGTACTGCCAGCCTTTTGGGCACTTTTCCTGTTGACAGCGATGCGGAAGATTTTTTTCATCCCTATAATTTTTAATTTTTTTTTATTTTTGCATGAACTTACATATTATCATTTATTATTTTATATTATGTAAATATTATCTTGTTTAAAAATATACTAAAATGGCTGTAAGTACTAGGAACTTGATTTATACGCATGAAACGGGCACCATCCACCAGGTTTCGAACCACAAATGCAAACCTTCATAATCGAACTCCTCTCCAAGGTGGTTATAAAAAACCTGCCCTCCCGGCGACATTACCCTCTTTATTACATTCCGAGCTCTCAATATGTCGGCCGTTTTTGCGTGGCCCGTAATGTCCAGAGTAATAACTCGTTTGAGGGCGAAGTTACTGTCTGCTCCACCGCCCCTGAGCGTGCTAACAGCCTGCCCCAAGTTATTTGTGAACTGATTGGGTTCAGGAGGACATCGTAAGGTAGCGATGGACTGATTGGAAGAATTTTATAAGTGTGTTGTTTGCTGATCTGCTTTTAAAGCATATTTTCAGCAAGGAAGCCAAAAAACAAGTAAATTACAAACTACATCTAAAATTTAAAACAATTTAAAAGGAGTAGCATTACCTCTGTTAGTCAGTGAACTATAAATTCCATTCATTCTTGTCACCCATCATTAAAGTCAATTTCATTCCATTATTAATAACTAAATCGACATCGCCCATCGTAGCATAGTCGGGTATCTACTACGTCAGTAGGTACCGATCTTACTAGAATGCAAAAAAAAATATGAAAACGAAATTCCACAAGGTTAGACATGCTTGCAATCATAACATGTTTCCGTCGAATCTCCTTCACATATACCTACATAGACACTGATATATATAAAGCAAGGCGAGTCCGTCCGTCTGTCGCGACATACGTAAAATATCATATCCGCTGCTTTGATCAAATGCTGCTAATTGTGAAGATTTTCACACAAATGTAGGTGGAATAGAATTTACTAGTTTACGCATTCGTATTAAAGGAACTGTCAGAATCTTTTAACGTCGTAAAGTGTTTTGCGTTACGGAAACTTTGGGCACAGCTATTTAGAATGGGGCTAGAATTTGTGTGAGAAGTATGCAGGGATATTTGAAGACTTTTGGAGGCTCTACAAAAGGTCAGGTTCGTTCTAAATAACGTTAGACCTTGGGACGATACATTTAATTTCGTATACGGTGTAGTTCTAGGTCCATTTACCAGGCTATATTAATAACGAAAACTATGTAAATGCTATCTTAGTTTTAATGTAAAATGTTGTGAGCACCGTCCTGTGCACTGATTTATTATTTTAATTCCATTTTAGTGTTGGGGGTTTGGGAGGTCTCTTGGGGTCTTATAGAGCTTTCCAATCTGTTCACCTACACCATCACCATATATGAATAGGTATCTATTAATTATTATAGTTTGATATCGCTCAATTAGTATCATATACCAATAATACCTCACCTCCTGAGAAACACTGTGTCAAACACGAACTAACACACCTAGTAATATATACGATCGAAAATCATCGCTAATTTGCTCGCAACACTACAGGATGTCACAGCCAAACACTAACGTACATTATTGTCAAATTAAACGAGTTACCGTGAGTTATGACCGCTTTTTATTAGAGAAGTCGTTAAAATTCATCAAAACATATATAGGTTAAATATATCAGGTTTTAATAGAAAATATGCTAAAATAATATTTCCGTGGGTGAATATTTCTACGGAAGTGTGTGGGAAATGGTCAGGAAACTGACGTTATGCTAAAGTTATAAAACACAATTGCATAAAGCTGGCTGCAAGAAGATATAGTACATAAAATCTAAAAAAAGTTGGAGTAAATGACAGCCGTGATGACTCAGTGATTAAGGCCTCGCCTCTCATGCACAAGGTCGTGGGTTCAAATACGGGCAAGTACCAATGGGAATTTTTCAATTCATATGTATGAACTTTCTCAATTTATCTTGGACAATACTGACATCGGTGAAGGGAAAACCTGGAGTTATAGTTAGTAGGTATAAGTCTGAAATCGCCAACCCGTCTTGAGCATGCGTGGCGATCAATGCTCGTGCCTTCTCTGTTTGAGAAGAGGCTTTTGCGTTGCAGTGGGAAATAAAAAAGCTGCTGGTATATTATAACAGCCTTACTGAAGAATGAATGTGGTGCTGACTGCTGACTTTCGCTAGCCAAAAATAAGTTTCAATAAGGTTTCCAACTGAATAATTTCTTTGTTCAATGCATGAGCTATAGTGTCTGAATAAAGTGACACCTATCAACCCATAAAATTCTACTTTCTGGTACGAAATAACTGACCTAATAACATCTGATCCGTCGATCCTCATTCTTGATCAAATGCAAGGTTTTTTCTTAATTCTCATCGTCATCTGACTTCGGATGCGTCAGTAGTATCAAATTCGTGTCATTGAGTTTTACAAATTGCTTGGGTATTTGATACACTTTGTGTTATTTTCATTAGACATTGATCGATTAAAATGTTGCGTCTACTATATATATTTTAGAATCTGAATCACAAATGTATTGAGTTTCATTTTTGATCTAATTATTAATTTAGGTTATTTTAATAAATATTTTCGTCAAACCAGAACACAAACATTGTGGCAGAAGGAAATGTGTTCTGTGTGTACATACGGGGATGTGTCACTGTAAAATTTTCTTCTTCGCCTCAACACAGCTCGTGTGATGTGTTAGAATCACACGTAGCTTGTAGGTATTTACAATTTGTCTGCCCAAAAGCTTCTTTAGCACAACCCCGTAGGTTAGTGACATGAAGAAGCATTTGTAAATACGCGCCAGTGCCATTGATGTACCAGTTGTTAATTGGCACAAAAATGGCATTGCATAATACAAAATCAAAAGTTATAAATAATCGTACATAATGTAAAGCGATAACTGCACTTATAATATCTTCAAGAAGTCATAACCAGCTAGTTTAATAAAATTTCAAAAGAAGTGAATAGCGCAGAATTATAAAAACAGTACCTACGTGTACTATGTATAATCAGCCTAAAATGTTCCCACTGCTGGGACACAGGCCTCCTCTCTTCGTGAGGGAGTGGACTGTAATGTACCACGCAGGCCCAATGCGGCTAGGTAGATATCACATGTCGTCGAATTTTTGGTTCTAGGACATTCCGGTTTCCTCATGATTTTTCTCTTCACCGTTTTGAGAGCAGCGGTGATGAAATTATTTACAAAAACTAAAGCGCCGCCTGGGTTCGAACCAAAGGACTCGTAAATCCGGTACTACAGTACTAAATACCTTCTTTTCAAAACGCCAACAGAGCATAATAATAAGTAGGTATAATAACGTTAAAAAAGTGCATAACGTGAGTGAAGTAAGATAATCTACATAGCGCCCGCACCACGGGCCCACACTGCACCGCGGCCGCGTGATTAGCTCGCACTGCGTTTTAAAAGCCTTAAAAGGTGCCGATGTACGGGGCAAAGATTAGGTTAGTTGTAGAAAGTGAAGATCTTTCACAAAACAATCTATTCAAATTTAGATGTAGTAAACTGTTCTGTAAGTGCACGTCACAGATATTTTACTTCTGACAGCAACAACCTAACAGCAACCTTATTGTAACGACTATAAAGATCACAGTGATTTTGACAGACCTGCCAGTGGCAGCAACCACACAGCAACCATACAGCAACCTTATTAAAATGAGAATAAAGATCACTGCGACGTTGACAGTGATGCGAAATCAGAGATGAAAAATAACGGAAAGGATTGTAGCAACTGTCCAATTTCATTAGAACTGAAAAAGAAAGCGTTTTGGTTAGAAAAAAGACCAACATAAAAAAGATAAGAAAGAAAATAAAAAAAGGAACTATATCAAAAACGATTATTTTATTACCAAAAGGGAAAATAGAGGCAATAGTTAGAGAAAGACCAAGAAGAAAGTGCATAGACAAACTGAAGGAAAAAGCAAACGCTACACCAATTAATGTGCAGCAGTAAGATACTGAACAAGGCAAGACATCAAAAAATTTCAGTTGTCTAAAATGTTTTGATGTTTTGTCCATGGGACACCAAATAATTATTCTCCTTCTATTTTATGGAGAACAGGATTTGTATTGTTATTATTAACCTATTCTATGAAGACAAGCTAGGCTAAACTTACTCTGAGAGAATAGAATTAAGAAGGTATGTTTCTAAGTCCTGTATCGTAAGTCGGTGGTCTGTGGTGGGTGAGTGTGGCTCATTACTCGCCGCTAATGAATGCTCGCGTACGACACAGAAGCTTTGTGAACGGCAACCTGTGTGCAAAGACTCGCTGTGCAATATAATACAAGGTATATTTATGTTACAGTTATAATCAAAGAACTGTGGTTTTTAGAACAGTTACTATAAATTGGAACCGTAAGATTAACTTAACATTATCAACATTACTTTTAATATTTCTAAATAGTCATAATTACCGGTAGTTACAAATATAAAATATTTAATAAAAAATGTAATATGATCAGATGCTGATCTACATCTTAATACTCTATTACAAAACTATACTATTTTTGCTTCTAACAGTTATATCTACTTGTAACCTTTTGACTCACGACGGACATTTATCATCGAAAATATAAAACAGCAAAGAACGAATAGGTAGGTAGATGAAAATAATATCTAATATCACACAGGGATAAACCTTCCCTTTTCAATATATGCCATACATCACGGCGGATTACGTCTCAAATAACGGCCATACAATAACACATGAAGCAACGCTCTAATTACAAAATTTAAAATCTTTTGATGGTGACGTCAGACCTTCATCAGGCCTCAAAAGATCTTTATTGAAACCCCGCCTTCAATTAACTGACCACCCCTGTATAATGTCATGTTTGATGATGTCTGTTTGTTGCAACATGTTTAGGGGTTCTTTATCTTGTGCTTTAAAAGCTGTAATAAACCAATAAACTTGTTTAACTTTTGCATCTTTGACTGAAGACAGCTAAGTAAGTACCATTTAAATAACGAAAGATATCCTAACATCATTAAATAGCTTTACAATTGTGTATGTATATGATTCATCATTTTCGTTTATTTCATTCACTCGCTATCCCAAATTCTTTTCACTCGTTATTCCAAATTTTCAAATCCATTTTCCTGGTTTTTATAATTACTTGAGATAAAACAATCACATCGCCATGCAAATCAACTGAAATATGAATAAAACAGACGGAACCACGGGTAAAAGCTAGCACTTAATAAAGAGGCACGTTTAGGGTTTTCATTACACCATGTATAATGGCGCGTACAAATATTTTTAATCCGCTGCCTCATACATCTTCCGCAGTTCATTTTGCTGGACATACTCTTGCTAACATATTTTTAATGCAGACAATTTTCAACTTTACTCCTCAAATATTAAGTCCATTTTGCAACCAATCCTCATTTACAACATTTAGGAAATTTTCACATCGGATTATACAACATGTACTAAAACATATAAGGTTGAAAATGCTTTGCATGGAGAGTGCTATATCAAAAACTGAATAGGTGGCCGGCACTGGGGATTTTTTTTAATGTGTGGATATTGCATCGACGTGTCCGGACGTATTTATGGACAGGTAAATATTTTCGTAGCGATTATAGAGGGTATGTAATGTAGGTATGTTTACTTTGATATTGGTGGAATGAGATATCGTCATGACCTGGGCTGGAAATATCCATTACTGATCATTTTTATGAAACTTTTATGAATGTGGAAAACAATGAACATTATTGGAACCATTACACCGACTTGGCAGGATCTTCTAAGGACTGTGGACAGGCTATAATACCTTCCATTATAATGTAGTGCATGCTCGAAGTCTATCGTTTATTGCATATAAATGATGCATATATTAATCCATCATCCAAGCCCTCTCGCAAAGTACGTATATAGTTTAGCTTCTAGTCTAATCAAAGGTGGTAGAAAATCAATATTGAAAGGTCATTGTACCAAAAAGCGAAGTAGTTTTATGAATTTAGTAAATTAAACAAAGATAATATGAAACATGTTTTTATTACCGCTAACACACGACACTATAATATCACTAGGAAGTCCCAATTTACGGTACTACATTACTGTCCGGAATTCCGCTTCACCTACCCAATACCCACAATTGAAAACACAATTGAAAATCTCTTACTAAAAACAATTGGTTGACGGTGCTACAGAGTAGGTAATTCTGTCTACCCTCGAAGCCACGTGGCGGTTGATAGTCACAATTAGCCATGGCATTCAAACATAGTCACGTGAGGGAAGAACCGTGTGCGGGAAATGCGGGAACGAGAAGGACGCGTGCCAGAAGCCGCGTGCGAGAACTGAGCCACATTCGCAACACTATCGCTCCACTGACAATGAATTGAAGAATTAATTGTTTAAATATTGTGAGAGAGATGGGTCAGTGGATGTTCTCAGTACTGCAGCTGATGTTGGATGCTGCTCATTGATTTAGAAAATCTATGGAATGCTTTTGCAAAGTTTATCGTATTACAGATTGATTTTCGCCTTTTCACCTTTATGAAGGGCCTAAACAAGTAGATCTGCGGAGTAATTGCGTTACACACTAACAGTAAGAATAACTTTCATTTTGACAGTTCAACAACATTCATTGTATTATATACGTTATTGAGCAGACAAATTTGTCGAACTTATGAAGCAATGTCCTTCAAATGATTCGGATTGTGATTGATAGTGTGTTAAGTAATTAGGGTGCTGGCTATTAATCCTGTAGTAGGTACCCGGCAAAAAAACCATTCTTTATGTAAATGTCCTTTCTAACAACTACTTTTTTGTAATATTGTGACATATTTTCAAAGGTAGATACTACCAAAACTAAACATGACATGACATTTACTTCCACACCTACATAACATACTAAACAACTTCTCTAATAAGCCGCTGAAGCTAAAAACAAAAACATAAAAATCACGACACAAAGCCTCTATCCTGAACCAATTGGATGTAAAAATATTCTCTCAGAACACTTCTAAAAGAAGGTAATGACGCGAGCTCGATATAAATCTATACATAATGTTTATAAATAACGCACTATATGTACACGGGCTATTAGGAAATGTGTATGGGCATAATAATAAATATTCATCAGGTCTTCTGTTTGTGCCTATAAAAACATATGTGAGGGAATAGGGGTGCTAGTGAATGGTTAGCGGAGTTTAATGAAGAAATACCAATCTTTATTATGGTTGAATTTGAAAGCTAAGAGTAAAACGGTCGTCAATTTGATGTTGGGGTTTTCAATGACTTAATAATAATGAAGTTAACTTTGATGTACTTGTAGCCAAAGTCAAAGAACACCTTCCACCACCGTAGACTTTAAAAACGCAAGGCATAAAAGTCTTAGAAGGAGTCGAAAACATAAAAATTAATGCTGAACACATACTAGGTATTACAACACGCAAAACGATTTCGTCGTGCACAAAAAAGGAAATGTAGGTAATATAGGTACACTTGATACAAAATGGCATGCACGAATGCATGTGACGCTTATTAATGTGCAACATTACCACAAAACAGTCACACTGCCACTATGGTCACTAAGTGAATTCGTGTGTCCATGCCACCTCCAATTTAGTGGCGCGAACCAATCATCATTATCCGAGGGTCAACCGCGATCAAAATAAACACAACACAGAACGCACCTTTATTTAGAAAGAGACAAAAATACACCCTAGCCCAAAGAGTAAAAAGGATGGAAAAATAAGTGGGCCAGAGATCGTAAACAATTGTGCAAATGAAAGATTATGTTTATAGAGTTAAGGTGTATACTCTAATAAAATTACGTCTTTATCCCCCGGCCTGCAGATAAGTTCTGATTCTCTTATATTGTTGCCGTTTTCATTGCGATCTCGAATATATTTTGTGAAGAAATTTCTTTTTTTTTCGTGTAGGTGTTGTTTTCCTTGCCTCGCTGGTATTCCAAGCTAGATAATAATGTCTTGAATAAAAGAAACGAAAGTATTGAAATTTTGTTTACAAGACGGTGAGCTTTCATCAACAGTTTACCTACCTTTCTTTCATTTTTAACTTTCTGTTTCATTTTTCTTTTTGTTACATAAGGTTTAAAAAAAAAAAGTTAACCCAACAAACTTTAAGAGGTGCTTTAGACCATCGAACTGAACAACTTTCACTATGGGACCAAAAAAGAAAACACGAAAAAAAAATCAGCTTCTTCTTCTTAGCGTGTCACAAAAGCTGATTTTTTTCGTGATTTCAGAGTTGGTCGGGTTAATTTTTAACACTTTGTATAATTAGTTTTTTTATTTTTACTGTGTTAAGTTTGTGATCTTCCTGTACTTTTTCTTTCTTTCTTTCTTTTATTTACTTAAGTAACGAAAGGACGATATTATTCCTTTTGGTTATCGTAATAAAAACGTTAAAAGACAAATTGTTTAAGAATTGACATCCATTTAACTTCGGTGATAACATAAATCTTGCACCTAAAGTTACAAAAGGATTAATAAATCAGAAAGTTACTGCTTCTGCAACATTTACTAAATACAATTTCGTATGTATATTTGCCCATAAAATGTAGCGAGATAATCCAACTCATGGCGCTTCCTTTCAATTTATAAATTTAATTCGTCCGTCACGAGAAGAGTGACCTTTTACCACGTGAGACTGCCCATTACGTACAAGAACATCACATATACGCTTCGAAAAATCATTGTAAATTGACCTTTACACTTCAATTTCAAAGTACAATTTCGTGTGCTCATCTTGACGCGTCTTATTCCAGAATGATTTACGTCACAAGACAATGCAATCTATTCTTCCAGGCAGCAGTCCAAAGAAAAAGAAAACGTAGATCTTTTGGAATTGAGTTGAAATTCGAATGGGAAGAGCGTGGAAAAACTAAAGGAGCTCTCACATTTCACTGAAAAATGTGTAAGAAGTAAGGCAGGGAAAGCCACGGGATCCGTTATAAAGACATATTATTCTTTTGAGCGCGGGACGGTTGTCGAGTCGCAATAAGTCGCAGTAATCCGCGGAAGGTATAGTGCGCGAGATTCAATTGTCATTGTTTGCCTCAGCCCTAATGAAAAATATTTCGCTGTACTTTTTTTGAAAGTGTTTTGAGCTCTTTCAGTTTATTCTTTGCGAGAAAGGTTTTGTGTTGCTTCAAAGTTTTCTTTAGACAGACTATTGTAAGGTATTCTAGGTGCTTTAGCAACAGACACGTCGGTTGTGGCAAATGGTTTCTCTTTGTTGGGTGAAAGTTTTGGGAATTCTACTTAGTTTTATTTTGTGAATGATAAAAATCTGTGTGCTGTATTTTTAAGCATCAGAATGAGTTGTTTTTTTTTTATTACAGACACGTTAAATTTACCTACAAGTAAGTTTTATAACCTACCGACTTTGCTTGCCCATGTTAACCATGAAAAAACGCCACTTGCTAGACTAATAGAAAGGTTGACTGGTAGAAAATGCCTATGGCATTAAGTCCGCCTCTGTACATTTTTGTGCTTGAAGTATTAAATAAATAAATAGGTAATAAATAAATAATGTCATCACTTATAATGTAACGGAAGTGACGGTCAAAAGTTTTACATATTGATGGTAAAACTAACCTATTTGTAATAGAAAACCCACGCACACAACTTGCTTCATTTTTGTATCTCCAAGTTAGAATTTTCAGCTTGTTCGCGAGTTCGATTGGAAAAAAAGCATGTCCAGATTTCCTGAAAGTGTCGAAAGCATTTTGGCGCGGACACAGTGGACACAGTGGCCCAAACAAATTCAAAACAACCATAAATCAGGAAGGCACAAATAAAAAACCAAGGTAAGCGCTCCTGTTGTCGGTCGCGCCGAACCGGGCCACTTCCGTTCGCGGCGGAAGCGACTCTATTGGCGTAAAAAAGCTGCGAGTCAACTGGCCAGTTTGTTAGAGGTTTATTGAAAAGCGAACATTGATAAAAGTGTTCGACGACTCGTCGTGCTGTCCATGTTTGAATGTGGCACTTTTGTGTAAACGTTAGGGATTTACGGACGGTTTTCGGTTTTGGCAAAGTATATTTTTCGTATTTGCTTGAATTTACCAAAAAAATAACATCCTAAAACTTCTTAGACATTTTCTTTCCAGAGCGCCTACACTCTACATATATTATATAAGTAAACGATTTAATAATTATGCATATAAAACCTACGGTATCTCACAACAAACCATATTTTCATTCCCACACAGCATCCCCTCCACGCGAGCGCACGCGCCGCCATTCGGCACGCACGTGTAGCGCAAATTAAAAACGTTTCTGCCGCGAGTGCGATTATTAATTACCGATAAGTCGTGCGCTCACCCTACCCCATGCCGTGAGAGAGGTGCAATTAACGTGCATTGTTCAAGACCATCTTGGTCTTTTTGCTTTTGAGTTTTTAAAACGATTTTGGTTAGTTAATTGACAACGAAAGGGGTAATACCTAGATATTCCCGGTTGAGTCCACCAAAAGTTTTCCATGATTTAGTTATCTAACAGTAACGACTTCTTGTTGTGAAAATGTAAAACATTTTTACGATAAAAAAAAACAACCGAGTTCAAAAAAAAAACACTACAAAGTGATAAATAACTTTAATTTGGGAAGTCGGTGTCGTTGGTTCCGCATTTTCGTTTTTTGATATCGTCTTCCGAAATTAGAGTTATTCATCACTTTATAGTGTTTTTTTTTTAAGTCGATTGTTTTTTTTTTGTAAAAAGTTTTTATTTTTCACTTTTTCGTTGTTCCTACCTCACAAAAATTCAATTAACAGTACTGCATTGAAGAATTGAAGACACTGACTAGAAGAATCATCAAAATTCGCATAGAAATGCCGGAGATGCAGTACGTCTACGCTGCATATGAAAGTATGTAGATCACATTAATGAAAGAATTATCAAAATTGGTTCAGTAGTTTTTGAGAAAATCGCGGACATACAAACATACATACCTACATACGAGTCGAATACAGAACCTCCTTTTTTGAAGTCGGTTAATAATGACCACCATTTTCAGTAATGGACTAGATGAATAAGTATGTACCAATTGCTGTTTTTCAGTAGAATCTAAATATTTCCTACTATTTTTTTATTTGGCCACTTACAGGATGTTAGGTAGGTACTCTTCATTTCTTTCATATCCATAAACTGGATATTTCTTCGAACACTTTCAGATCCTACTAATACTGTAAAAGCGAAAGTTTGTATGTTTTAACAAACATACTGAATTACGCAAAAATGGCTGAACAGATATAGATGAAATCTGGCACACAGATAGGTTACTTTTTATCCAGTGAGGTAAATTCCGACGTCAACACAGGCGAAGCCGCTAGTAAAAGCAAGTTAAAAATAATTACCTACATTAAATACCTTAGATATTTATTATTATGGACACTACAATATCCTTTATGCCTTGCTAACGAACTTCAAAGTAAGTAAGTAGGTACCAACATCACCGATATCTCCCACACAACATAATCTCATTGAAGTCTGGCACACATCGGGAGGCCGTCCACGTGGCGTTTTTAAGATCAGCTGCCAGATAACCTTAATGAAAAGATCCCTACCGGCTGATAACTTCCGCGGTGGAATGGACGGTGGCTCAGGGGCAGGCACGGTCGTGTAGGAGGCTAACACTGATAGTAGTTGGGAGATACAGTTCATTCTGGTGTAGATAAAATGATTAGGACAATTTCAGTATAGTTCAGGAAAATTGATCTGGAAACATTTTCTTGAGCGCCTGATGGGAACAGAAATTCCATTACGAACACAAATCTATATACCCCTTGTATATAGATTTGTGTTCGTAATGGAATTTCTGACAAAATCTTTATAAATGTTAAAACTGTAAATTTTCAAATTACCAATAATAGTTACCATGAAAAATTTTTAGGCTATCAAAATAAACTAAAAACTTTGCAGGATCACAAAAAACCTCTCTGACAGACGGACATACCAGTGATCTTATAAAGGTCCCTATAGTCCCTATATGATCATAATACAAGGTCGTAATTCAAAAAATAGTATAGGTAAGGCATTTAGGTAAAAGCTGAGAATTCTTTCAACTAAACTGCTTGAGGCAGTTTTAATTTTAAAAATCCTTAAAATTCAAGTTTTCCAATAGGTACCAAAAGCTTAAAATACTTTTCTATTGTTAAATTCTTCACCGCATCGTACCCAGTGGGGTCAGCAGCTCACCGCACACATGACAGGTAGGTATCCGACGGGCGCTGGCGCAGACAGATGCGCGCCGATTGTGCGCGAATAGTTTCTAAATTACTTTACGATAGCATCTTAATGCCACCTAATGTTATTGCACATTGATAATGTTCGTAAGTAGACTTGATGGATCGTTGTTGACGTGAATTTTTTTATGTAGTTCTGCGTGTTAAAGTTCAGATATTATGAAAAACCGCTAAACGTCGCGCGTCTTCAGTATTTATAAAACGGAGCTGTTTTGTAAAACAGCTAGCGGTTCTGTAAAATAGCGGATTCGACAATCCATCTGCGACATATTTTCGACTTATAAATCTGCTATTCCAGAAGGCTATCTAATTAAAAACTTTTTTGCAAATAAAAACAGGTACAGTAAGTTTTTATTTTTCTCTATTTTAGTTGTACCTACCCAGGGCACGCCGCGATAGCGGCGGTAAGGCCCCTCTTTGAGGAGTGGCTAGAGAGGCGTCACGGCGCCCTCACCTACCGCCTGACGCAGGTCCTCACCGGACACGGATGTTTCGGGAGGTTCCTGCACATCATCAGGCGGGAGGAAACGCCCGGGTGTCACCACTGCGAGGATCGCCCAGAGGACACGGTGATGCACACGGTGGAGGTCTGTCCCGCTTGGGCAGAGCACCGCCGTGTCCTCGTAGAGGCGATCGGCAGCGGCGGCGACCTCTCGCGCCCGGCCCTGGTCCAAGCCATGGTCCGGGGCGAGAGGGAGTGGGAGGCAGTCACCTCCTTCTGCGAAGCAGTCATGCTAGCGAAGGAGGTGGCGGGATGGGCGAGGGAGAGAGCCGAGAGGGCCGCCCGTCCCAGCCGCCGCGGTAGACGCTCCGGGCGTCGGGAGCCGCGTGACGACTCCCGGCCACCGTAGGCGCGGGCCTGCGGACGGCGAGTAATGGGTAGCTCGCCGTCCGATCAGGACCAGGCCCGTGCCGGACGGCGCGTATGTGTTCCACGCGCGCCTCAAAGAGATGTCAGCAGACATGGAGGGGCCCGTTAGGGCCGAAGCCTGCCGGGGCAGCGGGATTGTCCGAAAGGGTTACCGCTGCCCCGGATCATAAAGGGCTAAGGAAGGAACACGGATGGGTTTTAGTCAGTAAGAGTCTGACACTCCCTTCTGCTCCACCCAGAGCGGGAGGGGTCATTGGATGATTTCCTATCCTTAAAAAAAAAAAAAAAAGTTGTACCTACCCCACACAAATTCAATTACTAGAAGAATCATCAAAATTCGCGTGAACTGCCGGAGATGCAGTACTATGCATTTAACTTCTTACATCAGAATGTGTTAGGTAAGTAGGTACTTACTTAATAAACCTTCCTGAAAGTAGGTATGTAGATAATATTGATAATAAAATCGCAGAAATACAAACATAATACGGGTCGAACACAGAACCTCCTTTTTTGAAGTCGGTTAAAAATGGTACAACTTGATGAGACCTACTATGATTTTCTTCTTCACGTCAAACTCAAAGCATCTATTTCAAACTAGCTGCGCCCCGCGGTTTCACCCACATAAGTTTCGATCCCGTAGGAATATCGGGATAAAAAGTATCCTATGTGTCAATCCGGGTTATAAATTATCTGTGTACCAAATTTCATCCAAATCCGTTCAGTAGTTTTTGCGTGAAAGACTAACAAACATCCATCCTCACAAACTTTCGCATTTATATTATTATTATTATATTATTATATATTATTATTATTATATTATTATTATTATATTATTAAGTAGGATAGTAGGATTAGTAGGAAGTAGGATAAACCAATGACAGGCACTCAAGAGCTCGATCAGTCAGGATGATGAAGCTTGTTTCCCATTCCAAAGCGTAGTGGGTTACTGTGGAGAAGAACGAGCAAGAAAGTCCGCACAGACACTCATAACACAGTGCACCTGCAGATTAGCAAGTCAGCAAGGCGGGTAATGTAGCGTGGCTGACACTGAAAGATATCACATCAACGATTGGTTAATTGTATACCCGTCGCCTGCTTCAGCATCCTTCCTTCATCCTTAAAAATAAATATTAGAAATAAAAAAATACAGTCTAGATTTCCTTTTTCAATATTCTTCCCAGACTTATAATAACATTTTGTTTTATAACACAAACATATTTAAAACTTACTGACTCTTTTAATAGCCAGCCATGTGAAAAAGCAACAGCGCATTATTAATAAAGCCGTGCACAGAGCTGCGATTGTACGCGGATGAAAAGGCGATTAGTCGCGGCGCGTCCCCTACACCCTCACCTATTGTTTGTCGCGGACGTACCTACGCACTATTTATACTTATTTAAATCTCTATAGATTGGGTGGAATGGGTGAGGAGAGAAAGGGCTTAGCGATTGATTGTGAACACTGAACGCGATTTTATTTTTAAATAAACTTTAATTACAATTGTTAGCTATTGGCACAAATAAATTATATAAAAAAACTTGCCTTTTGTTAGAATGGTTATGATCTTTGCGACAGTAGTTTAAAAAACGAATCACAAAACTCAGAAGTCACAAACGTAATAAAACTGAACTGATTGAGTTTTGTGACAGCGGTTTTTTAAACTCCACTGCTTCGATTACATTTTTATTTTTATTTTATACCAGCTTTCGCCCGCGGCTTAAAAAAACTACCCTATGTCCTTCCCCGGGATGCAATCTATCTCTCTGTATTTTTTCGAAATCCGTTCAGTGGTTTAGGCGTGAAAAGGTATCATACAGACAGACAGACAGAGTTACTTTCGAATTTATAATATTAGTATGAGTTATGGCTAATTTGATTCGTTAAATACACCATTGCTATGTAAATATTCCAGTTAAAACCTGCACTATTAACATAACAAAACATAAATTTTGTGCGCATAACAAATGTTACCTGAAATTCACTTACATCATTTTTACTCTGCACCACCTCAGATCGGGTCTAAAGCTGGGCCCACACTGTTGCGAACAGTTCGCGTGTGCGAATTCCGTCTCCCTCCACTGTTGACGTCAGACTAATGCGTCGACGTCACGGAGGGAGCTAAGCCGCTGTCGAATCGCGGGCGATTAAAAAAACTCTTGTTTTCTCTGATGGATTGATTTGAATAATATTGTTAATTTGATTTCGTTTGGTAAATTGTTATGATTGTATTTACATTTTTGAAAAGGATTATTATAACTTATTACGAACAGTCTATTAGTAGTGCATTTATTGGTGCTTCATTTATTTGAAAGACATTGTAAATAATTTTGTAAAACACTCATCTCGGGTTTATTGGTATACTCTTTGCACATCCTTTGCTGACGGTCATATAATAACCAAAAAAGGAAAATGGCAAAATACAATCGGATGCTTTAAAAGACTAAACTACACCCACAAACCTTTTTGTCACACACAAATCATACTGCAAAAAATCTATACTTACATAGATTAATAATAAAATATAATGAAGTAGGTACATTTGATGAGGTATAATTTAATTTCTATACACCCCGTTCGCAAACCTATAATTTTTTGTAGTACATAAAAAACAAAATAAACTATCTACGTACATAAAAAAAGACCGTTAGTCGTTACGTTTAGATAACAGTAATACAGCAAACCCTCCACCTATACACACGTACATAATTAACATAAAAATAAATTCATAATCACATGAAATATTGCAGTCGTAACTAACAATAAGTGCAATTTTCCACGCGATAAATCTTTTAATAATAATATTTAATGTCACTGACGCGAGCGAGGGCGACGGCGACGGACACAATGCGACGTGCGACATGCGACGCGATACAATAGTCGGGAGATTTGACGCGGGCGATCGTGTGCACCTTGCCTTTGTCCTAGTCCCCCTGGATTGACGCGATGAGGTGAGGGTCCTCGGTTCGAATCGGGATTTGATCAGTAACGGTCATAGTTTTGTTACTGAACGTCGCGTGGGTCGCTTTTATGTAAAGTTTGGCTGACTGATGCGGATATGATAAATGGTTTGACTCTTCAATCCCTTTGATAAAGCGTCTGTTACTATCTTGCTGTTTAACTACAATTATGGACTTCGAGGTTTAACAAGCCGTCGTCATCAGGCTCGTCCATGCTATGATGTATTTACCTACATGACATACTTATGTTATGCTACAGAATAACTAATAGTAGTTATGCTTAGATTTATATTTATCTTTCACGTCATTGATTTTAATATCTAATCTTACTAATGCCGCTATAAAATGATTTAATCAAAGTTTCCGATGGTCGTAGTCGGCATAACCTAGATCTCGTTTGCAGGTTGAGAATTTTAGAAAAAGCAACGATCAAGTTGATTGTTAGGTAAACCAACAAATTAATATTAAATTAAAATTTTCGGTCTTTATGTTTCACTACAAATAGAACACATCATTACTTACCGGCCATAATCACTCTTGCTACAAGCTTTATCAAATTCCGTCTGCCTAACAATAATAACAAGATTGTTAATCGCGTCTCCAAAAATTGAAACTAAAATGAAATCACAATTATGAGTAGGTATCGTCCTTCACTTCGCGAGCTACCCTTCCTCACCGTTACTCACAGGTCCAGGGGAGACGGGGACATAATGCAGGGTGCAGGGGAGCGACTGAAGGGCGCAGTCCGCTGCAGCACTGATTGTTAATACTTACTACTAAAATCGATCTGCGTTATCATATGTATAAGTGTAGCTAGCATGCCTTCAAAAAAACAATGCAAATGCAAAAACCATACGGTAAACCTTATGTTATAAAACTAACACTAGAGCTTCCACATCTTGTCAAAATTCCAAATATTTTTATTTCACTTAGGTACCGAAACGGCCGTCAACCAGCAGCAACCTTTTGAAACGACAGAAGCTAGGTGCATGGTTCCAATTGGTCGTCTCCTATGGAAAAGAGCCAGCATGAAACTCCACGGTTGCTATTTTACATGTCTTGGCTCCCCTTTACATGAAAACTGAATACTCCGCATATTTCATAGCAAATACATAGTTAGTCTTACTTCATCGTTTTGGTTAAACTTAGATCATGTGGATTTCCACGTCGAACGGTTTCGACTTTTACGTAACTGCTAAATCTCAACATTGGTAACAGAACGATAATAATTATAATCAGAACACGGCACGTTCACATCAAGCAAACAGCACGTGAAGTCGTTTTCACTTTGTATAAAATCAGCCATTACTAACGTGTTCACCCCATTTACAAGACTACCCTCCAAAATATAATATTAAATTAACATAAACCCGAACAGCGAATCAAAACGAGAACATCACGGATATCGTTAATTTGCGTCTGCCAGCTCTTTCAGCCAGGGGAAGGTAACGATGTTACGGAGTCAATGGTAGTAGTAAGTGTGTTAACAGCTTTTGTTTGTTTCTTAAGATCTGTTGCTATGGTTACCGGACACCTTGCGCTTTGAGTGAGTCTCAGTCTCAGGCTTAATTGAATGAGTGGTGGTGCTAGCTTTGCTTAGGTACTTGAAGGTTTATGTTAAATAATAGTCTACACTGCGCGACTGTTGAAAAAGCGTCATCAAATGCGATAATGGCTGTACTGAGTGGTTTTCTCTATTCATTCAAGTATAAGAAAAAATGCCAGTACCTACTTATAATAGTCACAGCTGTTCAACTATTCCTCTTATTTTTTACATAATTCAGTTTTCCAGGTCTGCATCCATGCGACACATCTTGAAATATCTTATCGCAGGTTATCACTCTAATATTTTCATACCGCATAACCAAGAACCCAAAATTAATTCTCCCATAAAAAAATCATAACGCCATCAAAAGTTAACATGAATCTCCTCTCAAACATAAACACTCATAAACTGATCTAAATGGTTGTTGTCTACAACAGAGTGTCAAATATTGCCATTTTATGCACGAGGTAATGATACAAGGTGGTTTATGGGCACTTTGACCATAACCTTTGATTGGTCTTCTTAAAGTACCTACTAGCGAGTTTTTAGCAGTCAGGGTCTTTTTATTAGATGTCAGTGTCCTTGTTACCTGACCTTTGATGGGTATTTGAGTGAGGAATAACAAATCAATCATTGTTGTACTTTTCCGTATTTATGCGTGTGTAGCGCAAGCTCTGGAATACATTGTAAGTGTTCGATTGCGAATCAATGATAAACGATAGTATGCAAACTTATTGAATGTTTGTTCAGTGGTCAACAGAATTGGTCAACACAGTGAGATATTTTGTTCTTTAGAATTGTAAGTTCGTAATTTACATTTTATAGTAAATAGAAATCAGAAATGTTTTTTTTAATTTTTCTGTTACCTTCCCAACTTTATGCAAAATATTACCTACCTACAGGTTCAAAAAACCACCACAATTGAATGGTATCAAAAATTTTCATATTATTTACCATAGTTACGAGTAACTAATTTATTGGAGCCAAAGTATAACAGTGATCCCTATTGAACATGGTACCTACGTATTTATTATACGCTCTTTAAATAGAACATCGCAAATTGAAATTAATACAAAATAAATCAAAATATGAGTCATGGTCCTCCACCTCGTAAATCTTCATCTCCGTACCTTCGTAACCCCTCGACGACATTGCAACAAACAAAATAGTCAAATCGATCTTTATTGATGAAATAAAAGTGCATATAAATTTTATGAAGTATAAACGGGACATTTCTAAAAGTTTATGGGCCGAACACTCGTGGGGGACTAAGTACCTAAACCTAAGTCAACGCACAATGATATGTGTCGAAACTTATAAGAAAATATTGATACTTTCAACTTCATCGCCACTTTTTATAGAACAGAAGTTATAAGTTACTGAACGTAAGCAGCAATGCATAGCTTGTTTGCAATTCGAACGGAGTAGGGTTGTCCCAATGCATAGTAAAGGAGTTACGGTGACCATAAATTCAAGTTAAATTGGAGACATATCTTTTAATGTGCGTTTATTGAAGTGTTTATGTGGAGGTCTTCAAAGTCGCGCCTCTTCTATTTAATGTACCAACGAGATGAATTTGCGTCTCACGTCTTAACGAAAGTTACTCACTGAGACGGTTCAAAACTTTCTAATACGATTACGTATTAAAATTAATATTTCGGTAATTGTTTGATGACGAGGTGAATGGAGTTATTTCAGAGCTCTTTGAAGTAATTACTAACTAACTCTTTTGATATTTGTATTAATTGATTTAGTTTTAGTTTAGAAGTAGGTAGTTGCTTTTGTTTAGCTAATGACGGGATATAATAAAATGAATGGTGATGTTGAAAGGAATTGAAGATGACTCAAATACAAGGTACCTACCTATAGCAAAGCCACCATAATTTAATTTTTCTTCTTCGTAGCAGATTGATTTTACGCATGATAACTACTAGCCTCTTTAGCGAAGCTGAGTCCTTGCCGTTTTGTAACAAGCGCTATATTTTATTTTTCCAACCCCACAATAATCTTGATCTACATAATAGTCAAAACTGTGCTAAAAAGATAAAAGTCAAAAAGTCATCACCTCACTCGTGCAGTGTAACGTGAGCAGCTAAACCCTGACTTGATCATGAAAAATTGTATCTACGTATAGTTTTCTATTACAGTGACGTTATCATGGGGCACTAACCAGAGGGGCAGTTCCCGTATTAGTTAAAACGTTTGCATTCTTATCTCAGTCTCAATCTATCAAGAATACCTCCTAATTTACCTACATTTTTGTTTGCAATTTTTAATTGATTGCCACTTCTTAAACTAGATTTCAACTTGAATTAGAACTTTTTTTCATATGAGTATTATCTTCAGGTTACTTGAAAGCAGTTGTGAGTAACCCTTTCAAAGACAAGTGAAAAGGCCCGTCGTCTCGACCAGCCATCATTACCAGTGCATAGGCTCGTCACAACACGGACGCAGGGGCAGCCGGGCAGCGGGTCTGCTTCAGACGCGGCGCATTAGGCTCGTGACAAACGAGGATTTTATGCAAACTCTGCGCTGCCGCCGACACACTCCTTTACCGGTGCGGGAAGGGATAGTGTGGTGTCGATAGTTTGTGTGCAACCAACATTGAAACTAAAATTATTGAGTATGACGAATCAGAAATTATTAATGTTAATTTTTTTTTTATTAGCTCAACAGTAAATACAAATAGTTTAATATGACAGAAACAAAATTATATAGTATTTTTAATTTCAACTATCAAGCCAACTTCGTTTATTGTATACCTCTCGAGGTTTGCCCCATTGTTTGCAGACCTGCTGCTTGTTAGC
The DNA here is from genome assembly GCA_963669345.1 of Gortyna flavago. NCBI lineage: Eukaryota > Metazoa > Arthropoda > Insecta > Lepidoptera > Noctuidae > Gortyna > Gortyna flavago. The sequence continues at coordinate 19,414,393 of OY770133.1, forward strand.
ATAGAAACACCGGAATATTTGACCTCCTGGTGGGACGTATGAAAATTGTCTTCGCGATGGTGATATCTTTCCCGTATACCCACACCAGGATCCAATGCATCCACGTTTCAGTTCGATGACGTAAGAGTTTGTCTTGAGTAGCACGTTATCATCGAATTTCATCACTTCTTTCATCTTCAATCCGTCCTCAAAAGGAACGAAAGGGTTGAGGTCACATTGAACATTCTTAGCTTCGTCTTCCTCACAAATGAACTCATCCTGTGACAGCACGTTCGTCTCGTTCGGTCTCACCAGAGTGCCAGTATCTACCAGCTCAGCGTGTGAAGCGTGTGAAGCAACATCGTCTCTCCTGTGGCACACTCTGAGCCACCCGTCTGGCCCACCGTCTGAGTAAATTAAACAGTCGACCAAGTAAAACGATTTTTTACGTATCGTCTTAGACAAGAACAGTAACTTGTCGATGTTTTTGAAGTAATGATATCTTATCGTTTCACACGCATAATCGTCTTCTTTCGTTATTTCTATAAAGCAAGACTTCAGGAATAAGGTTGGTGAAGTGAGTTCTGTCATGGAGGTGAATATGACTGGTGTACATACTGCGGTACAGTTGTACAGGGTGGTGTGGTTCCTGGGTATGTACGGGTCGTGAGATGGTTGTACAGTGTTGGAAGCGCTTCTACTTCTCACTTTTGGCGACACTTTGCACACTGGTACTTGGCCCTGAAATATAAAATTTGATCTAAGTATGAATTTTACATAGTATTCATAGCTTTGTACGTAACTTCTACGATATGGAGGAAGAGGAGTCGTTAAACAAAATTGATTCGCAGGTTTTATAAAGAACAAACAACTAGTCATGGGCACAACTAATACCTATCAACTAAAAACAAATGAGTAGGTCTTACCTCATCTATAACACAAGTTACATCCCTATTGTAAACCTGAAAATATTTTGAATGGTTAGTAAATGCAGTGATAGTAATTTTATCACTACTTAGTAAGACAACGTGATTGGCCTTCTCAAATATAATAATATTTTTATAGAATAAACTTACCGCATCAACTTCAAACCTACAAGTATACTGAATAAAGAATAAACATATAAAAATTACATACATGTCTGTGTTATAACATTATGCACCTACGTATAAAAATGAGAAAGTCATACGGCAATAAAATATTAACTGCATTCCGGTCCATAGCACATTAATGGAATAACTAATTGGAAACTCCTTGATAACAAACACTTTCTATGTTGAAAGAACAACTTGACTAAATATTTGGAAATTGTATGACTCCCAAAGCAATATCGATAAATTATGACAGTTTCACATCACTGTGAATATTCAAATGAGTAGTTTAGGCGTAGTAGGTAAATAGCATTGCCTATAATTCGTTCAACCATAGAGAAGTGCTAACCAGTATAACAGTAAAATAGGTAACAAAATAAAAGGGATCTGCTTTTGAAAAACTTATATGGAATTACTGTAAAATTGAAAAACTTACTAAAAAGTGAACCTAAATATAGGTACTATTGTTTTACATCAAATAATTCTACAAGTAGACATACACTTCAAAGATACATATGTACAGTCAGTTACTGCAATTAGCTGACCCACCTTTGCATAAATGGTTGAGATTTTTTAGACGAATCGATAGAATTTTATAATTCTTTTATATTTTATTTACTTTGCTCAAATAAATAAAATATAAAAGAATTATAAAATTCTATCGATTCGTTTTCTAAAAAATGTCAATAATGTATACAAAGGTAGGTCAGCTAATTGCAGTAACTGACTACCATTATATGTATAGCAACTGTAGGAAGTTTTTCTATAAACCTCTGAGATTTGTCTTAGCATGCCTTGCCGGTCTGAGATTTTATCAACGTATTATTTGTAAAAATACAAAATATGGATCAGAAATTAGAATATAAATAACTAGTGCATCGTTCAATAATATGCTTTTTTTAATTCTTTTATTATTTCTTCTGTTGACTAACTGTCTTCCCCTACTCTATGGCGGACATTCGCGACAGTTTTAGCGATTGACTACAGTGTAAGCCGTCGTAAAAACCGCCTGCGCGGTAATGCAGTCGCTTCAGCCACTGACGCATGGATAGTAATATACCCACAGTAGTTTATTTGGACGAGTTATCAGTATGACACTATATGCATTCATAGTTTTAGGTACAGGGAAATAGGCATATAATATTATTATTTTAGCAGAAAATCAACGTTCAATCACTTTACTAATATACTTTCATCACCATTGCTCTCAAAACGGTGAAGGAAAATATCGTGAGGAAACCGGCATGTCCTAGAACCAAACATTCGAAGACATGTGACATCTACCAACCCGCACTGGGCCCGCGTGGTGGATTACGGCCCTGTACCACTTACCGAGAGGAGGCCTGTGTCCCAGCATTGGGAACATTGTAGGCTGATTATGCCGTAATTATGGACTGTAATCTCTTTCACATTTACCTTTTTTTACGTGACTGAACGAGTTGGCATCAATTTCTAGTCCAATCTCACTAAAAGTGGCGGTATATTCGTTCTAAAAATAAATAACGGAATCTTAGTATACGTGAATACCTCAATAAACAGTATTATCAGTAATTATCACTATCACCCAATTCAAGTCCCATACTACAAATATGCAGAGAATTGAAACAACTAAATGTGACTATTACCAGTCGTCTATACGTCTCCATACGGGGCACGAGGAGGTGTCACCATACGAGGCCACCGGGAGGTGTCGTCGTACGGGGCCTTACACCTCGTAAACGTTGTCAATTGAGCTTTATCGATAGTCTGCCGTTGCAATGAATTTTTATTTACCTATAGAAGAAGACTTTTATATTTCAACATTATTGGTTTCTTCGATATCCAACAGAACTTCTATTGGCAGAGTTGATTGATTGAACTGCTCAGGTATAATATTCGTGACCAACACACCAGGGCTTTTACCCGTTTATAATTATCACACGTGATCAACAGGCTAAGGCATTAGTGTACTAACGTCTTATGAGAGCCTATCGACTACAATATCAAACAACTGAATGCTGGTACCTACTACGTTCTCACAATGAAATTAAACTGCATTATGAATCAAGTACGTAATGTAGCGTCAATGATGATACCCAAACACATATCGCGCAGTAACTCGATTACATTTTCAATTTTATAAAACTGGGCGTCAAGTGTCATGAGTACGGCCATAATATTAATCAGAGTAGGGTAACAAGATTTGGAGCACGTAATCGGACGGTCTCAGCGGGGTGCGGGACACTTTATTAGATTGTCGCCCCAACCTGCCAGCGAACGAAAAGAAACGGACGTTGGGAAAACATTCGCGTATGAGTTTGTTGCCAAATGTTGGTAGGTGTGGATCTGCTGTCACACGTATATTTTTTAATTCTCGAGGCATGTTGTAAAATATATTTAGGTCAGGGAATGGTGTACAATAAAAATATGTAGCGTATTTGTTTTCTTTTCAGTTCGAAATAGTTAATAGTTGGTTAATAGTTGTTGGTAGTTAATAGTTTGAAATAGCTAATTAATGTGATCAATGAACTGAACAACTGACACGTATCAAAATAATCATCAGCTACATATTACAGCTTAGTACAAAGATTATTGGGACACAATAACCCAAAAAAACCTATAATCCATTCTTACAGCAATATGCACAACCGATCAAAACATTTCCCATCAACACCACCAATAATAATCGACATTTCAGTATATAATACTAACACAACGTCATTCGACAGCGTCACACGCAGATGAAACAATCGAATGACGTGCAATGACGTCTGCACGCCGGAGGGTGACAAAGCCACCGATTTTAACCGGAATCCGACCGGCACACAATAGTTCACAAAAAGTTGCCTTCACCTTCCCGCACCCCGCGCCCCTCACCTACAATAAATTACTCTCCCAATGATTTTTAGTCCGTGCGACACATTCGCATGATTTATAACGCGTGCGAACAATACTAACCGGTTACGGTATAAATCTGTGAGCATTGGGGGTGTTACTGAAAAGCTTGTTTTCAATGTACGAATAGTAATTATTGTTGAACATAAATGGGCTGATTGTACTTTTATTAAAGTCATTGTTGGGAGTGAATGACTAAGTTAGAAAGTAACTTAAAAATAACCGTCAATAAACTTTGCTCATGGCAATAAAAATAACAGTAACTCTAGTTGAATTTATTATGTAGAAACAACTGTTGGAGAGTATTTTTATGAAAAGTTCCTGGGCTTTCAAGGCTTATTATACCATATTTCATTCAAGGTAGGAATATCCTCAATAGCTCAGCTCTTCGAGTAGATACTCCACGAGACTACTTCTTGTCCTCAACTAACAAGTACCTTAACTCAGAAAGTTTTATCGCAACTTTGTTCAATAAAAAATCTTAATAACATGTACACAAATAAATCCTCTGGAATGGTAATTTACGTTATCTCAATCATAAACATTCTGATATACGACTCTCAAACATATCTTCGAAAACAGAAACATTGATATTTACGTTACCATTATTCGAAACGGTATAAAAAACAAGCACGCCGCGATTGAAAACAAGAACATTTTTTTCCTCAACAGATAAGAAATCATCATTACCGTCAAATGGCAGGGGATTCCGAAATCCATTCTCGTCATTACTCTCGCGACATTGACTGCTCAGCACGCATCGCCAATAAAAACACGTCGGGACACGGTGGGACCTCCTGCCAGCATGTTTATTTTGTCACACCGCTCCCTACTCGCGCACCCCTTGCCAAGGTATTATAATTAAGCTCATTTGTTATTTTTGCTCTACTCAGCGAACGATGTGGTGCGCAGGCGCGATAAGCCAGCCTGTATAGGTGCGTCATTAAAGCAAGTTTTTGATGCGCACGCGACTCCGACCCGCATTATCTTTTTATCGTTGCACCCCATGTACAGGGATTAACGTGTGGGACAGAGGTTGGGAACTTTGACGAATATTTGGTACAATTTAGTTAGTACAAACTTTTGCTATCAGTAAATCATAAAGTGGATCATAAAGTTAAAGTATACTTTCATAAAGTAAATGATAAAGTGTAATGTCTTAAATTATTTAAAAACCAGATTCTAATTATAATACCTACCAAAAAACCTAAGTAATGCTTATGATACTTTTAATTTTGAATACTTTCATACCTACCCAAAATCATCCTTTACAAAACCGTTATCAATATTGTGTTAAAACCAGTTCCATTAATACCATTCACTATAAAAACCTACTGAAGGGGTTCTAAAAAACTGCACATCAGTGCGTTACCTCTGGCTATAGGTGCACAATAGAGCGCGCGCGTGTCACCCGTGTGTCACCGAACAAATATTGCATTACCCGCGTCCCCCGCGTCCCGCACGGCACGCGCCGTGTGTCGTGAGAGTCCATTGTTTCGTCCCCTGCACCGCTCGCGGCTTGGACACCCTACTCGCTAATCCCACGGAAATTGCATCGTAAGTGGCACTGATTTTTTTCCGTTAATTTTTGTTGTGTTTAATTTTTGGTGAGAAGGTATTCATTTTTTATTCCAACCATTACTTTTTCCTACTATCTGGGATGGTACAGCTGATTTTTTTTTTAAGTTTACTTTCATCAACTATTTCTGATCACTTTCTTTCATCGTTCTAACACACTGAACTTTTTAGGGCACCATTTTCACTATCTTTGCACTAAAATCCAGGCAGGTAGAAATGTCTAAACCACAACCTGTTTTGATCTATTATTTGGCGTTGCATCACTCTAAGAGACTGCCATCTGTTGCCTCAACTCAAGGGATGCTGCGTGACAGCGTGATTGATGTTACCCATCCACCAAATCGCCTCTTACGATATCTATGGGGATACATCAAGTGGTGCCTATCGTCTTAGATATAACAGTAAATCTTGCAGTAGCAAAATCTTCACGAGGAGGCGTTTTGATAAGACACTCTATAAACTTTATGCCGTCCATGGTACACGACCCTCAATGGAATGAAAATGACGACTAGAGATTATTTTAAAACAAAAGCAACCAAATAGCAAAAAAAGTAGATAATTAAAAAAAATACGATGTACTTTCTATAATGATGATCATTAACGTTTGCATTCGTACCTCAACACCTTTCTAATATTCAAAGCACCTAAAATGGACTACACCATTTAAACGTTAAATATCAAAAATTCCTGCAGTTCAAAGAAATAACATTGAATTAGAAAACAAAAGGGCTAAGGGTGGCTATCGCGGCCGCCATCAGAGCATGCGGGTAAGGAAATTATTAATTTGGACCTATTAACGTTACCTACACCAATTGAGGACAAAAAGGTCCCCCTCCTACCTCGGAATACCTTTTTAATAAAGGGATATGGTAAGCTGTATGTCTTTGACAATGAATGATGAGTTTTGGGAGGTCAGAGGTTGTGAGGTACTGAGGGTTTCAGTATTGATGGAGGTAAACGAGTTGAAAAAATATGTGCAAATAATGTCGCAGATGGAAAATGAAAACATTTTTTCCCAAAACTGAGTTAAATATTCAAAACACTTAGAAAGCGTGTTTACATTAAGAAAGCATAGACGTAAAAATAAGTAGCAGTTACGTCGACGTTTCTCCAAATGAGCGATATCTCGTTTCTTCATCACGGTGGCGAAAACTAACGTGGTGGATCAAGATATACGAAATCCAAATAAATGCTTCAAGATAGCTTTTAATTTGCTCACTAACTTTAAGACCTGGAACCTTGTTTCCTACCTTTTGTTAAGATTGGAAAGATGATTCGGATCGTACTGTAATAAAATCCAATTGTAGTTTAGACTTTCAAGAAATCAGTACAGCTGCTGGCTTGATATCTACAAACTGATTGAATCAACAATGAAGATGACTCGAACTGATCGTCATTAATTTATTGTTGATTCTACATTTGAAAGCTTTGATTCCATAAGATGCTGAACTAATAAAATTCTTTGAAGCATTTCCTTAACTTTTACTGAAACGTTATCCAGTACAGAACACATATTAATTAACAAAATGCTCCCTCTGAAACCCAACACCTCATAACTCTACGACACAAAATAAAATACCTCAAACTCACGCTATAAGGGTTCAATTGTTACCTTTTGATGTGCACTAAAAACGCTTAAAACTATCTCGGAGGGTTCCGTATGCGGGCTCTCTATTAGCCGGAGTTCGGACTCGCCTTTAGACTGTGCGGGCGACACCTTTACAAAGTGCGGCCTTTATTTAATTTCTCACTACGTTTTATGCTACAAAGGGATTTTAAGGGATAACTAGTTTAGTTAGGGTTGCTGCTCGTATGGAAAACATGTGGAAGAATGGATTTTAAGTCTGTGGTTAGTGTTGCTAATGTTCTAAGGTGGCTACGGTAATTGTTTATTCTGTGATACAATCATAAACAGGGGACTAATTAGATACCTACCTGCATTATTGTTGGAACAGGTGATGATGGATGCAACTACTAGTTACCTCTAGCTGTGCTTTTCTATTCATTTTATTGTTTCCATTGAGAGAAACTTTAAGTTCAGTATTATTATGATTTAAACAGTTAATTGACTACTAATAGTAGCTTATGGAATCTTAAAGTGTGCGACCAAAGCACACGACATCAAGTAATTCAATAACACAAAAGTAGCTATCGCTGCATCGTCATCATGACCCCAGAATCTCCGAACGTCTTCAAACCATACAGAAACAATTGGTCAATCTCCTAAAAGTATAATAGTTTAACAAGGTGAGCCGACCATGTCCCGTCAGCTGAATGCAATCAACTCATCTGATATAGTACAAGTAGTGGAAGCGGCACCTACACGTACCTGCAGCACCTCAGCCAATTGGTGGATTTGGATCAGTTAGATTAGGATAAAGTGTCTCATCTTGGCTTGAAAATCTTAGTTATTGGATGGAGTTGTCATTGTGTTTAGCTTATTTTTTCCATATTTATTGACTCTCAAATAATCAATCAATCAACAGATACAAAAAGCCTTTAAAATATAACATCCGAAAAATGGTACCTGCAATATGATTGTTGTCAATTTCTGAAAGCTTGTGGTTACTTTAAGGGGCTTATGGAAATAAAGTTTGTTGCTTTGTTTCTTCCTTATGTGAACTAATATTATTTTTTAAAGGTGAACTAGGAATCTATCAGAAAAGAAGCTAAAACCACGGCCGTAACGCTGAACAATGATTCATTATAAAATTAATAATATGCATCCTAAGAACGATGGTATTCAATCAAAGTAGAGTATAACATGTCTTATAACTTCGGTCCAATAAACCCGTACAAACCAGAAACAATGCGTTAACACTGGTTCAAGGTACTTGAGACAATAACCTCTAGATTGCATGTACTCGTGCGCACGGGCACCCTACGCGTCGCCCGTACCTGACAGCACCTAAACTGACTCAATTGGTCTACATGTGGGTCAGTGGACGAAAATGTGGGATGGAGTAGGCTGCTAAAAGAACTGTTTTCAGACAGCTCCAGTGGTACTGTTTTAGTGTTCCATCGGGCCACCAGCTATTAGGCCCAACAGGGAAAAGGAGGGTTTCATGATTACCTACTCACATTGTCTTGTTTAACAAGCAGCAAATTGTTTGGCATGCTGCTTACTTTCTTCAACGTAATGACAACGGGATTTAGATGTCAGATAAAAAAACTTAGCTTGTGTCATGCCATTTTTCTCTTAAATCGATATAAAGTAAAAAGAAAAAAGCAGCTCATTTACGGCAGAAAAAATGTCAGAGTGCAAAATTGTCAAGATGGCTTACTGACTCGGGAAAGATTTGGGTCCACTGAACGTCTCTGGTGATACCTCTTGAACTGCAACTGTGGAAAAGAAACAAAACAAAAAGTGAACAGAAATAGTCGTAAAAAATATTCAGTGTCAAGTCACCTCCACGGTACGCTCCGTGCTCACGTGGATCCTATTAACTAAATTGTTGTTTGAGTCACCGGCCACCTGGCAGGCGATCACCTTAACTGTCGCTCAATTGACTGTCATCATCTCTATCATGTGTGCACGTTATCGCGTATATTTATATGTAGTTATGTGGGCTATTTGATAGCGGTGTATGTACAAGGTGTAACCAGGGTGTAACAGAATAAACGAAAGTCCTAAAAGTAGTTTGTTCATAATTGACTACTGAATCGATTGCACTAAATTCTAACATATTTTTTTTTTTTTTAACAATGGCATCTCGCAGTTCATCCTTTATGAGGATGGCTACTGCTTAACCGGACTTTCCTGTGGATGCCTCGAATTAAGGCCTCCAGCCAGGGCAAACAATAACTTAAAAACTAAGCGACAGCGCTAAGGGTAACCCCCTGCGGGGTTCGGACCTCGGCTCAGGGCGTCGCTGGAAGAGGACAGCAAGGGACAGGCTGGATCGGTATTATTATTAGTGTTTAGGGGCTAATTTAAAACTACAGGCTCAGCTGCGCGGGCTGGCTCGAGCAAGGGTCGGGGCGGGCACGGTGATGGTGCGGGACGTCGCGACGGGCCGCGGCGGCGAGGACGGAAGGACGGATGTCTGAGCTTGTGTTTGTGATGTCGTCTGAGAGTACTAGTGGCCTTACTGCTCTCCTGGAGGAGGGTAGTGGCGTCGTCGGGGATAGTGAGGGTATGCCTTGGTCGGCGAATCCTACTTATGCGGGAGGGAGTGTATCGGGAGGCCGCCGCAATCAGGGGATTGGGTTGCTTTATGGCAGAGTCAAAGAAGCGCTTGGAGAGGCGTTTCATGAACTGCTGGATGGTGGGGATTCTGAGATCTAGATGCAGATTCACATTTCGGACATAGAAGGGGGCTCCCGTGACCTTTCGGAGGAAACGGTTCTGGAGGGTTTGCATTTTATGCAGAAATCGCGGCTTGGCGTGTGCGAAGACTACGCAAGCATAGGTCATGATGGGACGGATGACCGCGGTGTAGAGGCGCAATTTGCACTTGAGTGACAATTTGCTGCGGGCAGTTATCATAGAGTGGAGCCTACCGAGAGCGAAAGAGGCGCGCGAACGCGCCGTCTTTATGTGCTCGTTGAAGGTGAGGTTGTGGTCTAGGATGACACCTAAGTATTTGGCTCGCTTTCCCCAGGGGATCGGCTTGCCATACATAGAGATCGGGCGCTTAGTTTGGCTCTCCGTTCGACTTCAGCGTTCACCTCGTCTAGGTGCGCTCTGTCTACTGGTTGAGAGCTGGTGATTGAGGGGTGACCGGTCATGCCGAGCCGACAGATAGAGATCTCTAGCTGAGAGAGGAGGGCGGGCGGGTCTATCGGGATGCAATGGTCCCTCCATTGCTTCCTATAGTAGATGAGGGTACCGCCCTTGTGGCAGCGAGACCTGTCATTGCGAACTATCTTGTAGTTGGCAATGCTCGGGTTCCGCAGATGGGGCTTCAGGAAGGTTTCCTGGACTAAGAGGACATCGAGCTGGTGATCGCGGAGGAACGCGGCGATCTCTTCGCGTTGTTGTTTAATGCCGTTTGCATTGAAAAACCCTAGTCTAAGGGATCGGGGTTTGGTAACGCTCATTCTTTGTAAAGCCATTGGAGCTTTTAGAAGTTGAGGGTTTGCATGACTTGCGTAATCTGAGGATACGCATTAAAAATCTCGGCGATGCGCCGAGGATTGCCATTACAGGCTTGGATCTCCGCTGCCATGGCATTTGCGGGGGCAATAAAAGCTGCGTAAGCACCGATTATTACCTCCATGCTGCTAGGCTGGGGGCGGGAGGCGGGGGTCGGGGGGGACCTACTGGGACCAGCGGGAGCCCTGGGCGCGGCGGCGGGAAGGGCTACCAGTGGGGCTACTGGGACCGAGGGGCCTACTGATGGCGCGGGGATGACAGTTGCCATCAGCGCTGGGATAGTCGGGGGTGGGGGGGCACCGAAGCTGCGGGAGCTTTGAGGTGGTTGAGGTTCGCCCATGGGGAGGGCCTTTGGGGACTGAGCCTATCGGGCATCTGGGAGGAAGGAATCGGGATCCTCACAGAGGGGCTTTCCCTTTGCTGACGGTCGCTCGCGCGCTTCGTCAGTTTGGGAGAAGAAGACTTGGGAGCCTTGGGGCAGCCTCGGTAGTTAGCCGGGTGTCCGGATTGACCGCAAAGAACGCAGCTCGTTGGCTCTGAGCACACAGTCACAGAGCTGACAGTCTGACGTGCCGTGGGCACCTAGACACTTGACGCATCTAGGTGTCGCGTAGCAGTGGGATTGGGAATGGCCATACAGTTGGCACCTGTGGCATTGTCCGATGAGGTTGGACTTCCTGGGTTTCTCGATAGAGATACCCGAGAGGGAGCAGACTGACTTCACCTTGAAGATGGGGTGATGTCCTTCAGTAGGGTCGCAGATGACCAGGACCATGTCGTAGACTAGGCCCTTCCATGCTTTGTGCAAGCGATGGACTGCTGAGACGGGGATGCCTTGTGAAGCAAGGTCTTCTTTGATCTCCTCGGTGGGGATCTCTTTGGGGACGCGCCTGATGATTACGCGGGTGGGGACTTCCTCCGGAAGGGAGTACGTGTGGAAGGAGTAAGCCCTTGTCTGGAGGAGACGGGTAAGGTCCCTGTAGTCCGAGGACGAGGCGACCGTTACCTTTATACCCTGTTGGGTTTTTTTTTTTCTTTGGAAATTTCAGTCCATTTGGACTTATCCTGGACATAGACGGGGGGCGGGGGTCTTGGCTTCTTTGCGTTCGAAGCGGGAGGGGTAGCCGAGAGGCTAGAAGCGGGATTGGCCTGCGGTGCGGCGGAGAGTGGGGTGGGGGGGCGGGGGTTAGAGGGGTTTTCCGCGACTGACTTTTTGGCCTTGCTGGCGTGAGAGGAGGCGTTCTTCTTCCTCTTGCCTCCCTTTCCGACGACTATATAGTCGTCTTCCGAGGAGGACGTAGAGTCAGAGAGGGCTTCCTCTGAGTCGGATTGGGATTGGGGTACGGACGTGTCCATACTCTCTGGTGCGATGGTTGTAGAGACACCCTAGACCGGTTCTAGTACGAAGGGGTTGACACACCCAACCGTACTAGACGCGAGCTGTGGACAAGGGATTAGTTACGAAGCTAGAGCTGACTAGGAGCCACCCCCAAGGCCAAGCTTCTAGCTCCCGATTCCAATTAACTGCCTCACCCTGATGGGGCTCGGCGAGTGAGATTGGGGCACCACCCCCTTGGCTTCGTTGGCACCGTGAGGTATCCACCAAGGACCACGAAACTGTGGTTTTTACCCGGAAGGGGCCAAAAACCTCGACGACGTGTTTTTGACGTGCTACTGTCACAGAAACAACTTCCATCAACCACGCCTTGAAAAAGGCGGCTATTGACAGGGTGCGGGCGTAGTCCGGAGACTACGGAGCTCGTTACGGCTAGCGTAACGAGAGCGGGCGGCGGCGGGGCGGCGAGGCGGTGGGGGCGTGCAGCGAGCGAGAGCGGGCAGCACGACCGTCCACGGCGAGCGTCGAACGGCGAGTGATTTTTTTGATTTTTTTTTTTTTTTTTAACTATGGCATCTCGCAGTTCATCCTTTATGAGGATGGCTACTGCTTAACCGGACTTTCCTGTGGATGCCTCGAATTAAGGCCTCCAGCCAGGGCATACAATAACTTAAAAACTAAGCGACAGCGCTAAGGGTAACCCCCTGCGGGGTTCGGACCTCGGCTCAGGGCGTCGCTGGAAGAGGACAGCAAGGGACAGGCTGGATCGGTATTATTATTGGTGTTTAGGGGCGAATTTAAAACTACAGGCTCAGCTGCGCGGGCTGGCTCGAGCAAGGGTCGGGGGGGGCACGGTGATGGTGCGGGGCGTCGCGACGGGCCTCGGCGGCGAGGACGGAAGGACGGATGTCTGAGCTTGTTTTTGTGTTGTCGACTGAGAGTACTCGTGGCCTTACTGCTCTCCTGGAGGAGGGTAGTGGCGTCGTCGGGGATGGTGAGGGTATGCCTTGGTCGGCGAATCCTACTTATGCGGGAGGGAGTGTATCGGGAGGCCGCCGCAATCAGGGGATTGGGGTGCTTTATGGCAGAGTCAAAGAAGCGCTTGGAAAGGCGTTTCATGAACTGCTGGATGGTGGGGAGTCTGAGATCTAGATGCAGATTCACATTTCGGACATAGAAGGGGGCTCCCGTGACCTTTCGGAGGAAACGGTTCTGGAGGGTTTGCATTTTATGCAGAAATCGCGGCTTGGCGTGTGCGAAGACTACGCAAGCATAGGTCATGATGGGACGGATGACCGCGGTGTAGAGGCGCAATTTGCACTTGAGTGACAATTTGCTGCGGGCAGTTATCATAGAGTGGAGCCTACCGAGAGCGAAAGAGGCGCGCGAACGCGCCGTCTTTATGTGCTCGTTGAAGGTGAGGTTGTGGTCTAGGATGACACCTAAGTATTTGGCTCGCTTTCCCCAGGGGATCGGCTTGCCATACATAGAGATCGGGCGCGGGAGGGGGGGGGGTAGTTTGCGCGGTTTCGAGAAGATGACCGCCTGACTCTTATCGGGGTTGACCTCGATTCTCCATTTCCGGAACCAATCGCTCAAGGCGCTTGCGGAGGTTTGGAGGTTTCGAGCTATGGATGACTGGTTGACACCCGAACAGTATATGGCAGTGTCGTCGGCGAAGAGCGCCAACTGTGCCTTTTTACTGTTCGGGATGTCACTAGTGAACAGGGTGAAAATGAGGGGAGACAGAACGGAACCCTGGGGGACTCCGGCGCGGATGGGGTGAGGGGGAGAGAGAGCGCCCTCGATACGGTAGCGGAAAGTGCGGTCCGACAGAAAATCTCGTAAGATGAGCACGAGACGGTCTGGCACACCTAGCAGGTACAGCTTATATAATAAGCCATTGTGCCAGACCTTGTCGAACGCCTTCGCTATATCGAAGAACAGGACGCCTGTCGAAGCACCTCGCTGAAAAGCAGCGCTAATGTGCTCGACTATGCGGTGGAGCTGGTGGATGCACGAATGCTTCGTGCGAAAACCGAACTGTTCGGGGGGGATGAGGCTCTTTGCTTCGGCATAGTCTTTGAGGCGCTTATAAATAAGCCTCTCGTAGACTTTACCGAAAACATTGAGCAGACTGATGGGGCGGTAGCTGGAGGGCTCAGACTTGGGCTTGCCTGGCTTTGGGATGCCTATGACTGTGGCTTCTTTCCACATTTGGGGGAAGATGTTGTTGCTCAGGGCGCCATTGAAGATGGCGGTCATGAGCAGTATGAGGGGGGCGGGGAGGAGTTTGTACACCCTATTGGTGATACCGTCCGAACCGGGGGCTTTGCGGGTTGCGAGCCCTTTTATGATGTCTTGCACTTCGTCGGGAGTGACGGGAGGCAGAGGATCATCAGGGTCTTCGACTGGCGGGAGGGAGGCTCTCCGTTCGACTTCAGCGTTCACCTCGTCGAGGTGCGCTCTGTCTACTGGTTGAGAGCTGGGAGTGCATTGAGCCTCTAGGCTGTCGGCTAGGCATTCGGCCTTTTCGAGATTTTCGAAAGCGACCGTTTTGTCGGGGCGTGTGAGGGGAGGAACTGTGGCCTCTTCAGAGGAGCGGAGCTTCCTCTGGAGCTGCCAGAAGGCGTGGTGGGTGGGCTCGAGTTCGCCGATCATCTTATCCCATCCCTCGGAGCGCCATTCCCCTATGCGTTTCTTTACAGCACGCTGTAAATGGCGCATGTGGGATTTGTTCGCGTCGCAGGGAAAAGAGTCATAGGCACGAATGGCAGCGTTCTTCTCGGTCACCAGTTCACGTACGTCATCGGGCAGTTTCCAGCGATGGTCTTCCATCACTGGAACTTCCCGTGAGCAATCCGTCAGTACGGATTGAACGTGCTCTGTGAACGAGTCGATCGCCCCAGTCGTGTCTGCGACTGAGATAATTTGCTCGGGGATGGAGTCTAAGTGGGGAGACGTGGTGGATTTCAGTCTTTCGCTTACTTTCCTCCAGTCGGTGACTATTTTGGTCTGGGGGGGCTGGTTGGGGTCGTGCGGGAGGCCCGAATAGGGGGCCAGGTGCAAGATGACCGGGCGATGGTCAGAGTCGAGCTCTTGTACCGTCTCGATAGACTGCAAACGGAGGTTTACATTCTTGAGAAGCGCTACATCGAGAACGTCAGGACGTTGGGCGGGGTCGCCCGGGAAATGAGTGGGATACATCGGAGCGATGATATCGAAATTGAGGGAGTCGCCTAGTTTGAACACGATCCTACCTCTGGTAGAGGTCGTGCTGCTATTCCAAGCGGGATGTTTGGCATTGAGATCCCCCGCCATGATGACGGAGTCACTCATACCGAAGAGGGTAGTGAAATCGGTAGAGAGAGAGATGGGATCCTCCGCACCATTGGTGGGCGGGATGTAAGCGGAGATGATGGTGATTGAGGGGTGACCGGTCATGCCGAGCCGACAGATAGAGATCTCTAGCTGAGAGAGGAGGGCAGGCGGGTCTATCGGGATGCAATGGAGGGACTTCCTATAGTAGATGAGGGTACCGCCCTTGTGGCAGCGAGACCTGTCATTGCGAACTATCTTGTAGTTGGCAATGCTCGGGTTCCGCAGATGGGGCTTCAGGAAGGTTTCCTGGACTAAGAGGACATCGAGCTGGTGATCGCGGAGGAACGCGGCGATCTCTTCGCGTTGTTTTTTAATGCCGTTTGCATTGAAAAACCCTAGTCTAAGGGATCGGGGTTTGGTAACGCTCATTCTTTGTAAAGCCATTGGAGCTTTTAGAAGTTGAGGGTTTGCATGACTTGCGTAATCTGAGGATACGCATTGAAAATCTCGGCGATGCGCCGAGGATTGCCGTTACAGGCTTGGATTTCCGCTGCCATGGCATTTGCGGGGGCAATAAAAGCTGCGTAAGCACCGATTATTACCTCCATGCTGCTAGGCTGGGGGCGGGAGGCGGGGGTCGGGGGGGACCTACTGGGACCAGCGGGAGCCCTGGGCGCGGCGGCGGGAAGGGCTACCGGTGGGGCTACTGGGACCGAGGGGCCTACTGATGGCGCGGGGATGACAGTTGCCATCAGCGCTGGGATAGTCGGGGGTGGGGGGGGCACCGAAGCTGCGGGAGCTTTGAGGTGGTTGAGGTTCGCCCATGGGGAGGGCCTTTGGGGACTGAGCCTATCGGGCATCTGGGAGGAAGGGATCGGGATCCTCACAGAGGGGCTTTCCCTTTGCTGACGGTCGCTCGCGCGCTTCGTCAGTTTGGGAGAAGAAGACTTGGGGGCCTTGGGGCAGCCACGGTAGTTAGCCGGGTGCCCGGATTGGCCGCAAAGAACGCAGCTCGGTGGCTCTGTGCACTGAGAGCGGTCTTTAGGGCGGGGACAGTCTGACGTGCCGTGGGCACCTAGACACTTGACGCATCTAGGTGTCGCGTAGCAGTGGGATTGGGAATGGCCATACAGTTGACACCTGTGGCATTGTCCGATGAGGTTGGACTTCCTGGGTTTCTCGATAGAGATACCCGAGAGGGAGCAGACTGACTTCACCTTGAAGATGGGGTGATGTCCTTCAGTAGGGTCGCAGATGACCAGGACCATGTCGTAGACTAGGCCCTTCCATGCTTTGTGCAAGCGATGGACTGCTGAGACGGGGATGCCTTGTGAAGCAAGGTCTTCTTTGATCTCCTCGGTGGGGATTTCTTTGGGGACGCGCCTGATGATTACGCGGGTGGGGACTTCCTCCGGAAGGGAGTACGTATGGAAGGAGTAAGCCCTTGTCTGGAGGAGACGGGTAAGGTCCCTGTAGTCCGAGGACGAGGCGACCGTTACCTTAATACCCTGTTGGGTTGAGCGGGCGTTCGTGTAGTTGATCTTTTGATCAACACACGCTTTGGAGATTTCTGTCCATTTGGACTTATCCTGGACATAGATGGGGGGCGGGGGTCGTGGCTTCTTTGCGTTCGAAGCGGGAGGGGTAGCCGAGAGGCTAGACGCGGGATTGGCCTGCGGTGCGGCGGGGGTTGGGGTGGGGGGGCGGGGGTTAGAAGGGATTACCGCGACCGACTTTTTGGCCTTGTTGGCGTGAGAGGAGGCGTTCTTCTTTCTCTTGCCACCCTTTCCGACGACTATATAGTCGTCTTCCGAGGAGGACGAAGAGTCAGAGAGGGCTTCCTCTGAGTCGGATTGAGATTGGGGTACGGACGTGTCCATACTCTCTGGAGTATCTGCTGCGGTAGCGGCTGGCACGGAAGGTGCGGGATCGGGGACTGGCACGGACGGTGCGGGTTTCGGGGCGGACACGGAGGGAGCGGGTGATGGGGCTGGCACAGAGGGTGCGGGTTTTGGGGCGGGCACAGAGGGTGCGGGTTTAGGGGCTGGCACGGATGGTGCGGGTTTTGGGGCTGGCACGGAGGGTGCGGGTTTTGGGGCTGACGCGGGGGGTGCGGGTTTGGGGGCTGGCACGGAGGGTGCGGGTTTGGGGGCTGGCACGGAAGGTGCTGGTTTGGGGGCGGCGGCTGGCACAGAAGGTGCAGGCGAGGGGGCTTGCACGGAGGGTGCGGGAGGGGAGGCGGCGGCGGCCTCGGGGATTTCGCCTGAGTTTGGCGGAAAGAGGGGGCTGACTAGCGCGTCGCTAAAGTCAATGACCGAACCGGGAGGGCGTCTAAAATTTATAAGACGTTGGGCATACTGGTTAACGAAAGAGGGGTCCTTGAAGAGGACCTCTTTAACGAACGCCAATATGACCGCGTCTGCCATGATCGGGATGGGGGCGGGGAGAGGGAAGAACCATAGGGGGCGTGAATCCCTAACAACCTAGCACCCCGGGTGGATGGGCCCGGGGGTGTGAGATCCTACCCTCCCTGTCGGGTGTGAGACAGGGAGGTGAGTACCTGAAGTGAGCCCTAAGCTTGTGACCCGTCGCCGATCTTATTGTGCGAACGGGGCCCTAACCAGTCTGTGCGATGGGTGTAGAGACACCCTAGACCGGCTTCTAGTACGAAGGGGTTGACACACCCAACCGTACTAGACGCGAGCTGTGGACAAGGGATTAGTTACGAAGCTAGAGCTGACTAGGAGCCACCCCCAAGGCCAAGCTTCTAGCTCCCGATTCCAATTGACAGCCTCGCCCTGATGGGGCTCGGCGGGTGAGATTGGGGCACCACCCCCTTGGCTTCGTTGGCACCGTGAGGTATCCACCAAGGACCACGAAACTGTGGTTTTTACCCGGAAGGGGCCAAAAACCTCGACGACACGTGTGATGACGATTCTCTCTTAAAGAAACAACTTCTATCAACCACGCCTTGAAAAAGGCGGCTATTGACAGGGTGCGGGCGTAGTCCGGAGACTACTGAGCTCGTTACGGCTAGCGTAGCGAGAGCGGGCGGTGGCGGGGCGGCGAGGCGGTGGGGGCGTGCAGCGAGCGAGAGCGGGCAGCACGACCGTCCACGGCGAGCGTCGAACGGAGAGTGGGATTTTTTTGAATTCTAACATAGGTTTTTATTTCAAATATATTACGTATTTTGCCATACTGACCGCCAATTGAGCCAAAAAAAAATAAGTCTTATTTTAAGGCAATAAGACTCCATTTTAAATGCATAAAGTAATGCTAGAATCAACACGATTTTCTAGTTAGCTTTTAAAAAATAGTGTTGGTCATTGTATTATGCTTTTAACTCGATACTCTAATTGGGGTGTATAAGGTCTTGCGTTAATTATGTTACTTATTGTATACAAGAATTTAGTAACACATCCATGGTCTGATTACTTCCTAAGCAAATGACGATGATGAGCCACAAGATGTGATTAGTTCCTTCCTAGAACTCCAAAAAGTTCCCTACTCCGTGGTCTTCACTCTAGCAGCGACCAGTGGTACCTATAATGGCATATTTCCTAACACAAAATAAAATATACTTACCTGAGATCATATTTTATTGGTTACTTCCAATTTACAACAATCCGTAATTAATTCGCCCTCGGCGTTCGGTTATAATCATAAAGACTCCGACCAATAAAAAAACATTAAAACAATAATTTGCAAAGCAATTAAAAGCTCTCATCATCACCTTATCTCTCGATCTTCGCCCGCATCGCACTGACCGGACATGTACCGGCAGACGGCTGGCAATTGAGCCCGATGGGGGAGCAGACGGTGGGCATTTAATGTTACACCAATTACAAATGCTGTGGTTTCGGTGTTGACGTCATTATGTGTAATTAGGTACTATTTTTGTTACGTCATACTTAACATACCTATTTATAAAGGGAGGAACTTCAGTGGGTTGAAGTTTTCGAAATCAACGATTGTATTTGCGAATATTAGTCATTTCTGGTATAAGTAGTTATTTCTTAGATACTCGTAGTTTTCATCATTTATTTTGGGAAACCTACTCTGACTTATCTGATTCTAGTAATGTTTGTCACCACACTGAGCAATTAGAGTCTAATTGAGTTTAAGTAGTGATTTGTGTACAAAGTGCCAATTTGTAATGAGTTGTTTAAAAGTTTTTCACTCTTTTTCTGCGTGTCTAACCTATCCACGAGACCTATAACTGAATATTACAACCGTAAACGAAATTAAAACAATAGTTCCATTCTATCTAGGTACAGTCGACTGCACACACTCCAACTTTAATTTACCCCTTACAAAAGCGTAATAACATATTAATATGTCCGCCAGGGTTGATTCACCGTGGTGTAACTCGATACTCGTTACCGAACAAAAGCGCGCCAGGTGTTCAACCCTAGCTCGCTGATGGTCGAATCTCTCTTGCAATAATATAGGGGTAAAGATGACTCGAAATTGAAATGCTAATGTTGTTATAGGACCAAAATTTAAAAGTGAACATGTTTTTTTTTGTACCTAAATTTTGATCGGGTGCTAGTTTTTGTATTGTTGGTGAAGGGTAATTTTATATTCACCTGGTATGATTTTGTTATTGAAAACTTGTAAAATGCTGTGCTGTTTATTATTTTTATCGTTGTAGAACGGTAACTTACCGATGTGGTTCATAAATAATCATTATTTAAGTCAATAAAACTAAGGCAGAATACAAATTGAAACGCAGTTATTCAAAGTCAAAGCATTTATTTCAAATAGGCACATAAAAGGCACTTTTGAACGTCAAAAATAACAATGAAATAGAATTGATTCTAGTCGCCCCTTCCAAAAGGTAGTTTTCGTATGGAGAAGAATGGGCAAGAAACTCCACCGGTACTCTTTTTAAAATGTTTTACAATATTTTGCATACATTAATTATATAATAAAATAATATGTGAAGACAATGTACCTAAAATAAAATTACTATACCACAATAAATAAAATAATTAAAAATGAGACCATGACATATAAATTAATAATCTGATAGATACATGGTGCTCACATATTTACAAAAATGGTAAAAGCAACGATTTTCATAAAAAAAATATATAAAAACAATTTTAACAAGTAATAAGTCAGGGTTTTTTACATTCTTTTTGGGTTTTTTTCTAAAAAAAATAATAAATTTACAATTAAATTAGCAACCAGTTTGATTTTGTCTAGACTCTAGATTGTCCTATGGAGCAGGACCAGCATGTTTCCAAGCGTTCTTATCCTAGATATAATCTTCAGCAATTCATTCTATATTTTTTTTATAAAAATATACTTTCATCCAAAGAATGTATCTCGAGCAAACAATTTTTTGCTCTTGTTTACTTCTACGTCAGGATAACTCGTAGTTTCGTCTAGCTAGCAGGCTATTCAATCATAATTTAGAGAAACTGTCACCAAGATTCAAGAGGCTGGCTCAAAATAGGCTCAATGATAAACAACGTGAATGGCTTATTCTCGGAAATAGTTTTAGGTTCTGACCCGACTAAATAAAAATATCTCCCAAAAAAGGAATAACGAAGTAGCCATAGAACTTTTTATCGTCTGGAAAATTTTCAAAAATAATACGTACCAACAGTTTATGATTAGATTAATTGTTTTAGAAATGACTGTCACTCCATGGTTGTGTTTTTTTTTTTTGTAATTTACCCTTTTTTATCCAATCTAATTCCAGTAATATAAATTATGATGAACTTACAAATTTTCGATGTTTTACAATATAAATGATATAGGCACCTTTTGGTATTACCATTTAGTATTACTATTGTGACTGTTCTGATCTAAACTTCTCCGAGTTTGTCATCTGCACATGCTTTATACATCTTCTAACACTAAACTCACAAACACTGAATACAACAACCACTCTAAACAATTATATACCTAGGTAGGTAAATGCTGCACTGGTTGATGTCTTCCAAGTCAAAGCTAAAAACCAGCACTGTGGCTCTGTTTCGCACATGAGTCGCATCATTATGCTGATGATGGCCAGTTAGCATGGACGTGCTGCATTCTTTTCACTATTTGTTTTTTTTTTTGTACTATAGGCTTATAAAAAAAGATGTACTCCGCGCCACGCATATCGAAAGTGAAGCACACTAAGTATGTTCGTACAAACACGCCTCACGCTCACATGTACATCATAGTATGCCGACTGGCCGTCATTACGTGACACGACAGCGTCAATCGTTAATCACGCACACATAGATCGGTACGGTGCTTGGCTTTCGATATGCGTGGCGCGGAGTCCATCTTTTTTTATAAGTCTATGCTATACACAAATAAACTTATTTTCTTTCTATCTATTGGGTCTTGTCTCAGACTTCTAGACAATGTTTTCGTCATCAATTTTAAAGACGGTATCTTTATTTTTTTTTTTTTCAATCCATTGATCAAACATGTATGCACGTATTTCGACTGTTTCTCATTACACTAAATTGATTCCCTCTCAGCTTCCGCTCACCTCCGGGTACAATAAACCCCAACATACTGAAACCGTTTAATTATCGTTCACAAACCATAATCCACAAACATAATCCGTTGACCCAGTACAAGTCAAACAGACAAAATTTATTAATCGCCGGGTCTTGGAGACCCGTGCAAACACTGCAGGGTTACGCTTAAGTAATTACCGTGGGCCTGCGGACTGCGGAGCTCGCTCTCGTAACTTGCCATCGACACTCGATTGTTTAACGTTAGGTTAATTTGGGGGTAGTTTTAGATATTTACTTATTTATTGATCAGGTTGCTGCAAAGCGAAATTTAATACCTGTTTCTAAAGCACCCATATAGCACTAGATTATTAAGATGTTTAGGAAAATATCTGGCAGATAAGGTAACTGAAACTTACCTGAACTGAAGCTATATTCATTGAGAGTACAGGTAATGAGGGGAACTCCCTGCCAGAGTCTGTTATACCGGATAGCTATATACTCGTATAACCTAGGAGTTTTCAAGTGTTGAGTGGGTAGATAACCTCTACAAAAAGTGGTGAAACTGCTTTTAACATAATTTTATTTACTTTTGATGACATCATTTTTAATTTAACCTTTTGACCGCCACACGTGAACAAATCAAAAACGTGCCCTCGGCGTCAAAGTCTGTCATGTAGGCGATGTAGGTGGCGTGCTGGGCACATTTTGGTTTGTCATCTAATTATATGACTGCGGCGGTCAAAGGATTAAATACGTTAGACCCATAGACTTATAAAAAAGATGGACTCCGCGCTACGCATATCGAAAGTGAAGCACCATACCGATCCATGTGTGCGTGATTGACGATTGACGCTGTCGTGTCTCGTAATGGCGGCTGGCATACTATGATGTAAATGTGAGTTTGAGGCGCGTTTGTACAAACGGTCCCGGCATACTTACTGTGCTTCACTTTTGATATGCGTGGCGCGGAGTCCATCTTTTTTTAAAAGTCTATGGTTAGACCATTATTTCTAAGCACTACACTGGGGAAAATAACTACAGCAACATTTTTATAGTCACTTTATATCACGATTTATATGCCCAGCTCCTTTAGCAAGATAATATTACAATAAGGAAAGAATTCTCTTATAAGGTATGCATTTAAATATTCTATATGGAAATTCTTTCCTATGATAATACGTGGACGGAGGAAAAACAAAAAGTATCTAATATCAAATTCCATAATTTGTAATAGCTAAGAGGAAATGAATTATTAAAATGTTAAATAATAATAGGTAGGTAGGTAAGTATATCGTGTCCACACAACTTTACTGCTTTATATTATTCAAATTAGACCTTTGGGCTTTTGATTTTTGAGAGGAAAAGTTTTTAATCATTTTTTAGGTTTGATGTTAGGTTAGGTCAGAGATGGTAGGCAAACTTTTGGCAACATCTTAACCGGCTGTTATAAACAAGTATCTTTTTAGAGTTCCGTACCTCAAAAGGAAAAAACGGAACCCTTATAGGATCACTCGTGTGTCTGTCTGTCTGTCTGTCTGTCTGTCTGTCTGTCTGTCCGTCTGTCACAGCCAATTTGCTCCGAATCTTATGGACCGAATAAGTTGAAATTTGGTACACATATGAATCTCTGTGACCCAAACACAGACGTGTAACGTAAATAAATGAGTTTTGAAAATGGGAGTCATTTTTGAGGGGTAAATAGACAATTTTAAAAAAAAGATTCGCAATCTGTACCGTGTGACATATCAAATGAAAGGGCTTATCGTGAGAATCTCAAATATTTTTTTTTTCATAATTTTAAAATAAATTGTATTAAAGTTATTTAAGACAATAGACGGAAATTTACCATTCCCCCCCCCCTTATCTCCGAAACTACTGAGCCTAAAATTTTGAAAAAAATACAGAAATTAGTTCTATACCTATAGATTACAGGAAAATTAATAAGAAGTCTATGATCTTGAAACAACATGGTAAATCTCTCAATATTGTGCGTACAAACTTACATTTTCAGTTGGAATGTATGGGAGAACATGTTTTTCAACTACAATGTTAAGTTTGTTCTTGGGATAAATTCATTCCAACTACGGAACCCTTCATTGTGCGTGGTCCGACACGTACTTGGCCAGTTTTTTTTTATATAGAAATCATGTATTTGCTATAGGTGGCTACAATATTAAATCAACTTGACAATTGAATCAAATTGGAATTGTTTGGGTAGCCCACTTTTCTTTCACATCAACATTGGAATTGAATATAATAAGTAATGATTATGTGGATACTTATAGTATATTACAGACAAGGTTTTAATTACAGCACTTATACACACAGCACATGATGGGAGGGTTCATGGCAATCTCAATCTATTGTTTGGTGCGCAAACAAAGCGAGTGCGTCTTACCCCATGCCCCAGGTGAAACTAATAACTTTTACCACCACCCTGTGCAAACATCTACAGTATGATCATATTTTGTGTACCTACTCGTAGTGTGGGATAGTCTCATTGAATACTGTCGATGAGATGGTTCTTTGTTTTGGGAAACTAATTTGGTGATTGTAAGAATCAAGTTTTTGCACTTTGTGTCGTGGTAGAGGTAAGTAGGATGATAGTTTTCAAGTTCAGAGGAGACTTTCTTTGAAAGTCTGAAAGCTGGAAAAGTGAAATGAATGAAAGATTTCCAAGAACTAAGAGTTCAGTAGGAAACTAATAAAACTAGATTATAAAAATAAACTAATTACGTTTCATAATTGAGTTGACTCACTGGAAAACTTTACTTTAACCGTACCTACAAGGAATAAAGTGTTTGCCCCAATTTATTTCTAGTTCCTTGTTAGAGATTTTAACTTCAATACAAAATTAAACGAGAGTTTAATTATTATAGGTAGTCAGAAAACACAATGAAAAAACTACCGTCTAAAAAAAAACAATAATTAAAAGTAAAGTACTGTCTTAAACCATATTTAAAAAAAATTACAATCATTAACATTTTCTAATCTCTCATAAAAAAAAAAACAGTAATCTCACCGTGAAAAATCTAGCCTCTCTTGCTTGTTTGCCTTTCAGCAAAATCCGGGTAACATGTTCGCCTAACCAATAACAATGAAAAATAATACCTCGAGAGATAGGTTAGTAGCATGTTGTACTAAAGAATTATTCATTACATACGCGTGGGGGACAAACGCATAACCTCGCAGTTATTGCGTGTGTAAGTAACGGCACGTGTGCGCATGCCCTTATGAATTGTCTGCTTTGTCATGTTTACCTCTTTGGCTTGTATTTATGAACCTGCAACATGAGTGGATATGGGTAATGAAGTATTTGGTTTTCTTTGGCGTACTAACTCTTTTTATTAAAAAGCTGTGTTTAATCTCGCATTGTTGCATCTTTCCCAAAAGCTTTTCAGTCATCACAACAGTGTCTCTTGGCTAATTTTGGTGACTTTAAACAACAGCGTATCACTTATGTGCGGAAGTTAGTTTAGCAACCTTTTCTAATAATAACACCTCATGTCACTTCACCTATAATAGCACCTAGGTGCTATTACGGTTCTACCAGCAGCTCGGACCACACGTGTTTTCTGTCACGATTACAAACAACAGCCACACCACCACGCTGATAGCGTAACACTTTCTATCACAATCTGAATCATTTTGAAGGTCATTGCTATTCCATTACTTCATATGTTCGAAAAATAACTCAGTAACTGGGTTGTGGAGTTCAGATAGGCAGTCGCTCCATGTAAAATACTGGTATTCAGCTGCATCCGGTTAGACTAGGAGTCGACCCCAACCTAGTTGGGTAAAGGCTAGGCAGATGATGATGATATGGTCGAAAAAATTGTTTGCTCAACACTTGCTCAACAGTGTAAATAAGTAATGCAATGAACGTTATTGAAGTGTGAAAATGAAATCCATTGCCACTGATAGTGTGTTAAGCTATTTCCCGCTGTAACTTTCTACCTATCAGTATAATGTCGAATTGTACCATCGTTTAATGTACGAACATTGACTGTTATTAAATAATATCTATCCTTTGTAGAGCGCTCCTGTTCCTCGGTGCACCGCAGTTCCCCAGAACCTGGTTATTGTTCGTAAGGCGGCGGCACACGGTCTCATAACTAGCGCCGGCTGCGAATGTTTGAACGATGTTATTAATTCAGGTGGCAAGCAATATTGTCTGTAGCTGAGCCACCTATTGCATAGTCAATTAAACTTTCGTGCATCAATGTCATGAAAATTTATGTTTTAACAGTGCAAAACCTGTTTATTTTTATTTTTTAAATTTTGTTATCGTCATATGAATTGATGGTTGAATAAAAGTAAGCTTTTTGTAGATTTTGGCACAAAGCACAAATACAGCGTAGCATCACATCGATGCGCAACTGTAACCATGAATTACTAACACAGCCATGTGTCTATATATTTGAGGCCGCAGTATTTGTCAAAAATAATATCGACATGTATAATTACTACACGCGTGTACGATGTAAGGACAAATTACGCACAGTAGCTAGCAAGACTTATCTAATGCATGAAAGTATCTTTTGCACAGCTTCTCGCATCTTCAATAATATTCCGGGGCCTATCAGAAAAATTACGGAAATAAAAAAATTCAAACAGAATCTCCATGATCTGTTAGTGGACAAGTGCTACTACTCTATAAAAGACTTCCTATCAGACAAATCACTGCTCCAACATAGCCTCCCTCAGTCATGATGTGTGCGGTGGCCCACTGAAATGTATAAATGTGTATCTACTAAAATTCGTTCCGTTTTATTTTCTTTATTTTATTATTATTTTTTATTTTTATTTTATGCGACATCTTATTAATTTGTAACAATAATGTAAGTAAATTTAATTTAATTTAATTTATATGTACCTAACTATTGTATGTCCTAAGGGCGGGACATAGTTGATCACAATTTAATTATTTAAGACCTGTATTATGTATGTAACCTACCTATGATCAAAAATAAAGATATTGATTGATTGATTGAATTCAGCAAATTACTTTTTCGTCGATTATCAAATACAAAATCAGCTATTTCATAGAAAAATGCAATACCTACGCGTTAAAAATGTATGGAACAGCAATTTGTTTTAATAACTCTTTCTGGGTCAGTATCATGTAAGTACATGGTAACAGATTGCGCGTCGAAGTCCCGGCCACCCTGTACAGTAGGTACTTTCTATGTCTGGTTCATCTTAATACTCTCTGATACCCAGAATGTACTACGATAGAAGTAGTTGTAGGTATACCTATCTATAATCATATTAAACTGCCACATTTTATCTGTCGTGTAGATTGAGTGGCGTCCGCAGGGAGGCGCGGTAGTCTCCGGTCACACCGGAGGAGTGACAGCGCCGCTATTCTGGATACAGCTTTACTGTACTGTAAGTTTTACTTTGCAATATCTTTTAATAAGATTAATTGTTGAGCATAGTCTTCATCAGTTGGCTTTAATGATCAGTCAGTCAGGTTGAATATGATGATCTGGGCCAACGTCTAATCCCTGACACAGATCATATCTCTAATCCCGTCCAGATTTAAGAAATCTACTAAGAGTAACTGCATCAAGCCTACCAAGGCAAGGCCTTAAAAGTTAAGAAGGATTTCTGGTTATAGGTACTAGTTTATTGTCATTTTTATGACGGCCGGGACAAATGATCAAATATTTTATCAGGTTTATAATAGCAAAAACTCCGTCAGAATAGGGCCGCGTGTCCGTGCAAGGGTTGGGCCCTTTGCTGCATTCAATTATCTGACACGAAGCAGCATTGATGGGAAAAATCACACCATAATAGAAAACAACGGTGCGACTCACCGCGCACTAATCGTGTTATCTACGTCATATCCTATTATTAGATGCTGTGGACATCGTGTTGTTCTTAGCTGGCTGGGGAAAGGGTGATAAATATGTATTTTGATATTCCCCTTACATATTTGGATAGTAGATAATAAAAGTTAGGTATGTCTGGAAATGAAAAGGTACAATGTTCCAGTTTACAATTGCACAAAGTGTAAATTGAATTCCCTATCGAAAATAAAAAACAAGCATACCTACAGGACAGATATTTTTGCGTCGTGTTTTATAGTTGGTGCTAATGGAAAGATTGAATAATAACAAGAAGAACCAAATACGTTACAAAATATAATCAAAAAAGTTTTATCGTGACTATTTTTGGACAAAATTCTTTACATTGTTAAGGATAACGTAACAGGCACACAGCAGCGTCTAAGAGGTAGTAGTAACATAGGCGTCTTTATTCGTTACATTGCGTCGAACCCTCCCGCGCTATGCGAATACCTTGACTAAACTTAATATCGGATGGAGGCCTGGTATGGCTAGGAAACTAGCGAATGAATATGCAAGACTGAGAGATATATAGATAAATCGTACATCGAAGAGCTCCAACTGTTCTTACGCTGAATACAGATCACCATCTTCTGTTACGCCTTGTCTACTGCTCTTCATCTCTACCCAGAGTCTTCATTCTGTCGCTCTTCCTCCACTAAACTCTCCTGAGAAGCTTAAGCTTTAGTAAAGTGAAGAAGTTTCTGAATTCTGTCGAACTATTCTGTAAAACCCTCACCGTGATAACTCAGGTGAAGTGAGCTGTCATTCCGCCTGCTGCCAGGGATTGGCAGTGTTGAAAGTTCACTTCACGCTCACTCCACAGTACTACTAGTGGAAACAACCTATCCCTATTTTATCTTTCTTCTCTCATACATTCCCAGTAGTCAGCTTCATGGCCAAACGCTAAGAAACTCGTGTTCGCATAGTTGTAGAAACGTTTAATTGTTCGCTCAAGGTCCGGCCTCGATTTATGAGCTGTAGGTGCAGCGCCTCACACTCCGGCGTCACCCGCGCGTTTGGCCTATTTCTTCTACTGTCCCACACAACTTCACACCAGTTTACTGCTGAAGTTATTTAGGAAGGTCTTGGATACCGGGGCTTTGTGGAAGACATTACTTTGTTATAATTAATCTTGGCTTTACTACAGACTTATCTTACAGGTACAACTACCCACAAATTGTGTTATGTGCGGAAATATCTTAACAGTTTACTTGGACATTGATCTGACTGCCAATAAATAGTTTCTAAAATTAACAAGTCAAATGCAAGTCTGTTTTTTCAACATTCTATGGAAAGTTAACTTACCTAGTTTCCGTCGCTACCTGCCAAAATACACCAATAAGTGTTCTTTCAACTATGCACAGCTATCAAAGCCAAAACTTTACCAAAACCTCCTAACTGATACCTCACCCTCATTAATTACCGCCACGTCTGCCTACCTAGGAAGGTGGCGCCGACATGTCGCCGCGTCCCCGCCGCGTCGCCGCCACGTCCCCGCCACGTCGCCGCCGCAACACGGAGCTACCTCATTAAACTAACTTCGTTTTCAATCTCCGCCGCGTGCCGCGTGTTTGAGGTATGACGCGATTGATAGTCGCTGCTTTAGAACGGTTTACTGAACTTTCCAATGCCGTGTGTGTTTTGGTGTTATTAATTAGATGCGTTGGTTATTAATTAGGTGAAGACAACAGTAAACATCAGACGACTACACTGAACAAGATAGGTCTTCTTTTACTTATCAAAGTTGCAAATTGGTTAGGTATTGCTTATTGTCCGCCCCTTGCAGAGTCGCAAACACACTTGTCACAGAAAGTTTTTCCCACTGCCACATAGATACCTAATTATTACTATTTATACTTCTTGAATCTCAAGATCTTGATCTATCTTAAAAAAGATCAGACTGAACAGATCTTTTTTTAAGATAGATGACTAAGTTCACCTTCCTATCCGTATGATCTTACCTTTGGATACAATATCTTCTATCAGGAGAAGTCTTGTTTTAACAGACTGTTAACTAGCTCCAAAGTCCCTTACACTAAGAGAATGACTTCGTAGTCTAAAAGTTAATGATATCTTCTGGCTGGCGACTTGCTGTGACGTCACGGTGACGTAGCGAGAGCCGGGTGACACAATAAACACGTCCGCCAGATCGTTAATCAACGACAACTCACCTTACCAGGCACCGCGCCGGCCGGCAGCACGGCGGAACCGGGCTTAACTGTTCTTTACTTTGGAGATTAAGCCGTAGTTAAGGATTAGTTTGGATAAGTGAATTAAAGTAATGGTTAAAAGAACAAGAGTACAAAGGTAATTTTGTAAAACCACGGTTTATTCTTAGGACCACTATCAGAATTGTCTTAAATAATTATTAAACATCCTCCTTAAGATTTCGATAACGGTGACATAGATTGGATACTATGTCTTAGTTAGCATTACTCTGTTGATGTAGGTACGTTATATTGGCAATTTACTCTAAATCTTGCCAAGTGGCTGCTTTTCTGGATGGACGAAAGAAAGATATAATAACATTACGTACAAAATTTTATCAAACTTCCAACAAAAATCCACATACCAAATCATCGCAAAATCTGATCTCCCGTTACCACAGTGCTACAGCACCATCTAGAAACAATAGAATCACCTTGACACAACACGGTTACTTCAGACAACAGGAGCAGTGGGTGACAGGGGGTGACCCTGGGGTGTGACCCGGGGGGTGTAGGGGGGTGATAATTAATGACGTCACTCTGGCAGGTGCACAATGACTGGAACTGCTCTGGAGGTGACGAGGCAGGTTTTTTTATCTGTGCTGGCGTCATACGCAGTGAAGTGAAAGTTTTGTTGCCAGGGGTTTATGGGCGAAGTTAGGTGTAATATCTTGTTTTATGTAGTTTTGGGATATTAAACATCCCAGAGTTAAAGAGAAAGTAGGGTATTTTGATTCAGAAGAAACTGGAAAGTACTCTTATTTTCAATTCCGACTCTTCATAAAAATAAACAATCGTAAGTAAGTACCTATGTGTACCAGGTTTAATATTTTCACCGAATTGTTATTCAATAAGCTATTAACCTCATAAACGAACACTCAACCCGGAATCTCAATATCAGCATAATACATTACCTCAAAATATATGAATTGATGTTCCACTGAACAATTTACAACGCGGACAATAACGTGCGAAACAATGGCGGAATACCCGTATCCGCACATCCGCGGCGGCTACAATCTGGCGGACGCTTTACCTGAAAATCCGCATTAATTCATATTCCGACGCGAAAACAATGCGGACAGCGGAAACCTGTCCGCGGTCTCACCAACGGATTTTACACGCGGATGTACACCTCTAGTAACTCTCAAACACTCCAAATTCCGCTCTAACTGCAAAATAATACAGCAGAAATCCCATTGGGCTTGCAACTGGATCGCATTTACTGCAATTCATTTTATAAACAACTTAAACATGTTAGTGATAAAGTTGAAATCAGCTTGCAGTACAATCACTGGGCATCGGGATGATCTCTCAACCGTTTTGAAAATGGAATAGCAATTCTCGTCACCTGCGATTGGTGTACATTCGAAATACAAGCTTAATTCGATTCGTTTATGTTCGGTTTTGCTTTGATTTACGTTAGTGAAGTGGTGATTGAAAGCTAAGACGTACTTCCAAATGAAATCGAACTTCAGTTCATGCGACATAAGGTTTATTTTTCCATGGGTGTGCACTAAGTGGACACTGACAGGTGCAACAGTGTGGAAGGCTCGACAAACGGCTGATTTAGCATACAGTATGGCGGTCCATCCGTTTCCGCAGCGATTATGAGGTGGGGTGTGAATCATGTATAGATAAACCAAAGGCTTAATTGATACTTTTGCACAATGCATTAAGTTCAGCTTTCAGCAGCATTATCTGTGTTAAAAACAGATTTCGAATAAACTGGCGTTGCTACTAAAATGGCGAAGATGCGTTCAGTTTATTTGTGACGTGGGAGTTTACCTTAAAACTTTAACAAGTAGGTACCTATTTAATAAAGACCTTCAAAGAAAATAACAGGCACTAGTACAAGTTATTATTTACCTTTAATTAAAATAGGTAATAAACTAACTCACTCACTCAACTGAGGTTTTTTCTAACTCAACTAGTATTCTTTGTTTATGTTTTGCAATGTTTACTCAATAATCACACTTATTTATACGTATTCGTTATTGTTTTATCTGACACTAGTTATTTTATTTATCTATTTAAGTATATATACACACGTCACGTTGCAGTATAAAACTGATTTACATCCGTCACCTCACACACCAGGTCCAGTTGAAAACCAGCGTCAGGCACTAGTTGTCTGGCATTTTTGCTGAACTGGGCCTATTTGGCGCAGCCGTGAGGCGCTTTCCTGCTAATTTCTTACATCGGACTTTACACCTTTGTTATTTTGACGTTTATTCTTTGTATTTTACTGATGTATGTATTGTGCGTATTGTGTGCCTTCTAGTATGTGCTAAATAAATGTATTTTCTTTCTTTCTTTCTTTTCTTAACTCAACCATGAAGCACTTGATTGACGTTACTTTCTATAATTTATTGACCTTTCCAAATGTATTTGGTAATAAACACTACAACGTTCCCACCAGTCATCTCAAGGCGCTAGAATACCAACATTCCTTCCTCCTTGTAGTGACTAGTTCCAATTGTCCACGTCATCAGCTAATCCGCAACAAGCGGACAATTAAATGATTTGTCGCGCCGCCAACGAATTGATCCAGTTAACAGATAGCGAACGTTGGCGACTGAACTGAGGTATGGATTGTAATACAGTGGGACTGTGTTCTTTGTTTGATGTATCAGCTTTATGAAGAACTAGCTGCGCCCCGCGGTATCAGACGCATAAGTTTCGACCCCGTGAGAATTTAGGGATAAAAATTCTATGTGTCAATCCGGGTTATAAACTATGTACTAAATTTCATCCAAATCCGTTCAGTAGTTTTTGCGTGAAAGACTAACAAACATCCATCCATCCATCCTCACAAACTTTCGCATTTATATTATTATTATTATTATATTATTAATTATTATATTATTAGTAGGAAGTAGGATTATTCGGGTTGCTTAGATTGGTGATCAAAACAGACCAAGTACGAGAGGTTTCTCTCGTTCTCAAGCTGCGTGAGCAGGCAGACCAGAATACACCAGAATACACCAGAATACACAGATGCTGAACATTTAAGTACCTATGATCTCTTCTTAAATGGAACTTGATTCGTGAATATGCATTTTCATACAAGGCACCATTTTGTAACAGTTCAGCACAGTTTTTTTTATGATATACGTTTTAATTTGTTTAACAGGGCTTATATACATTCGATTTTCAGAATTAAAAGGCTGGCTGCTACTCGAAACCACTAAATCATACTTTCAAACCGATCCATCTCCTGAACAGAGAGAATTTTGATGCGTGCCTACGCAACAAAACTAATCCCTCAAAAACAAAGGTACACAACTAGGATCTATTCGCGGAGAGGACACGTTTGATTTACGGCTGCGCGTGCGCCGTTCATGGAAACCACGAGCTAATCACGGACATGGCCGATGAGCTTGTATGAGAGAATATTTGTATGTTTAGCGCAGTAGTCAATCTTCAGTCAGGTTGAAATGGATGTAATATTTCTTTGGTGCAGTGCCAGCGACTATGGTATGGAGGAGGAATTCTATCAGGTGCTCTGTGCAGAATAAATAAGTATTGTCTTTGTGCGATAACATAGATCTACTGACAGTCTATTGAAAGAACTGAAAAATATAACAGTGTCATAAGATCTACACATATATCGTATTTTGGTCTGGGCGGGAATCGAAGCAGACATTCATAAATGCAGCAAAGTGCCTTACTCTTACATGCTTCATATTAAAACTATTACTGCCTGGCTCATCATTGTGATCATTTCTTTAGCAATATTTTTTCGTTCCTATTCGTTGGCGCTTAAACGGTTTTCCCTTCCACCCAATCACCGATACTAACAAACGTAAACAGGTGTAAACCCACAAATTACCAGTTATTCTGATCAGCGAACCTTTGGCCACCACTAAAATATTAATAGTACGTCACGGACGTAATATATGATAATAGATAGAGCAAATAATCGGCCACTTAGCGCCTCGCCGAGGTGAAAGATGAATAAATCATGGCGCTTCCTGGCGGGGCGAGCGCTGAGAAATATGTACGTGGCAATTAGGTGGCAGTTTTAATTCTAGATACGCCTGTAAATTGTGTAGGTGTGGACGATGATGTGCGTGGTGGGGTTGGGTTTTTGACTGTAGAGAAAAGTGACCTATATAATTTTTTTGACTCAAGTATACTTTAGAACACTTTAGTTGCCTCAGAAGTAAAAAATCAATAGGAGTTATCTATGCTTCCAGAGAAAATGTCAACAGAATACATTCAAAACAGGCGCGTTGTCATTATCAGAAGACTATAATTCCTTTTACAATAATTATGACTATTAAGATGTTGAACCACCTTTGCTAAACTTCGACTAGCCCATTGTTACATCGGATGGTTGATAGCATAACGTCATAACGACCACGCTTTGGAAACGGTGTAGCACTGCAAAGAAAGCTGATATAAATTTTTTCCATAGGCATTATCTGTACCCACCTTTTTTGACCCACTGGAAGAAAGGGGATAATGTATTCTTCGAAACAACAAAGTACCTAGTTGCATGTTTCACTATATTCTCAGCTACTCCGTCTGTCGTCTGTCTGTCCGATACTACTCAGCAGTCACTAAAGCTAAAGAAACAAAACTGTTTAATGGAACATTAGGGACATCAAACACTCATCGAGGACATTACACTGACGCACTATTGTCTCATGTATGAAGTGAATGGCAATAGATCTGTCAAACGCAGGACAATTATCATGTTTGAGAGATGGGAGGGAAAAACAAGTTTAATTATGCGATCAGAGCCAGTATGTGAACCTGTTCGTCTTGTAAGGTCATAGATACTTCGTTTGTTCAAATAATTACATAATATATCGATACTGTGCCAATTGGGCTTGATGAAAGTACATGGTAACAAAGGCGATGCTTTGAAAATATATTTTTTAATTTTTTATTGCTATAGGGGCCTACTTTTGACCTCGATCGCGCCTGATGGAAAGCGATAGATGAAGTCTAGGAACAAGCGTGCCCAAAAGATGCCTGTTCACTCTTGCTTTGACTACCTTGTTCTACAGTGAGAAGAACAAAGTAGTCACGGTTGTTGTCCACGGTTTAATTATAATTATTTTTAAACTATTGAAACGATATGATACTCCAATTATGCGTGCCACCGAATATCCTGGAGCTGCATAATTTGCTAAGAACTATCGTAGTTTTTATTAGACTGAAAAACTCGCATAAATGATTCGCCAAACAAAAACATGCATTAAAAATAATTATGCTAACCAACGTAACAATAGCGACCAAGCTATTGTTACTTTACTCGCTTTAAATATTTATGACTTGATACATAACACACATAATTACAATATCTACCAATTGCCATACCTTCCCAGCGATTAGCCATCCCTCAGTACTGCCTACCCCTCAGGATCTAATTGACATGGTCACGTGGCGCACATCTCACACCGGAAGTGCGCGCTCTCGGTGACTTATGCGTATTTCCTTCCGGTTCCCGCGGCGCACGCGCCTACGCCTGCGTTTTTTTGCTAAAACTTGTCTAGGCATTACTTTTTTATCTGGAAGAAAATGGTGGCGCTTTGTGTCGCAGCAGGTGTCGGATGGTGTTGTTGTCGTTATATTTCAGGAGAAAATCTGTTTTCTTGAAATCTGTTTCAGTATCCGAATAACTAAGTCTTAACCTTCAAAGTTGTATTTAAAGTTCTTAACCGAAAACAGAAGTTTAACTCCTGGAAAACCAATGCTTTTAAATTGTCACATTCATAAATATGACTTTTCTGCACTATCGATTAGACCAATTGTAATGAAAAAGGGTCCAGTGAGCGTAAAAATTACTTTTGCGCCCCACACGACAAAGTCACGTGTGATTTCATCTCTATGTGACAATGATGGTGTATTTTGTTAGGCATTAGGTAGAAAATGTTGGATGAGTCTTATGTGGGGGATTTAGGATTGATATTTGCTTATTTCATCTTAAAGAGATGGTTTCTATGCGCTTTTTGTTGTGAAATACGTGAAGGATTTGGTGCATTACGTGTTTATAAGGCATAGGCGATTACGTGTGGAGAGAACATATACCTAATCACTATGCCTTTAAACTGGTTAATATTATCCTTGTTAAAAACATAATTATAGTGGCTAAAAATACAAAGGAGAATGCCGTCAATTATGATTATAGGGTGCCCTGAACCAAACAAAAAGTCACAACCAAACCTAGTGTAACCTAGAGGAGAATTTAATGCCCTTCCTATATTGCTAACTATTTTTAACATGGATATCCGCAATTCGTATTTATTTGCCATTTACCTACTTAATATTTTGAGTTTACGTTCGAGAAAATGACGAATGAACGATGAAGATGAATGATGGAGGCATCGCTAAGGATTATCACACAAAGACTTCGTTATGGAAAAGCACCTGAACGTTTTCGTTAATAAGGATTTTAAATAGTTCAGATGAATATAGAAAGTAACGTCATCCGTGACGGCGCCACAGAACAAATGCAATACGTCACTAAATACATCAATAAAAACTTTTTTTTATTTTTTCGGTCCTTTTTTCTCTTTTTAAATGCTTAAAATGTATTCCAAAATGATAATTTAAATTAATACGACGCAACGCGTGACCTAAAGATTTTTTGACACATAAAAATATACCTAATATTATAGTAAATCGGTGTGGGCAAATTATTAACTTCTTGACTTCTTCATTTAAATGTTTGTTGGCAGGTACCTATGTTTTTTACGTAGTAGCAACATTCGGAAATGAAGTGCAATGGAGTGACATAAGAGAAGATCCGTAGATGCGTACAAAAGTAAATAAAAATACTTTTATTTTTGATGTCCGAAATCCGGGAATCTTTTTCATAACAAAAACAAATCTAATTAAAAAATAGTAGTAATTTTATGAACTAGATTTGGTTGTGACCCGCTCCCTTGCAAGTTTTTACGGCCCCATGGTATTCTCCTTTAGAATCTAATTAAGAGAACCAAAAAAATGTCATAGGTTTAGGTTTAGCAACCATGCATGCCTTTCTGTTCATAGCTCAAACACAAGCTCGTTTGTATGTATCTTAGGTGCACATATACCAAGGAAAGCAATAAAAACACTAATTCTTGTGACTAAAATAGAAGAGACCCTAATAATAACAATAATATCTGAAATAGTGACAGTTCCTATCGATACACGTAATTTAAAACCTCACAGATCTCGGTAGCCAGTAGCGTGTGTCGGACGGAGAGACGCGTGTCGTTTCCGAATCACCGACTGTTCTGTTTAATTGATGGCTACAGGCAGGGGACGCTCAGCGGGTAGTTTGATATGACAGCCGTAAAACGTAACATTTGGAACAAGAGATGTAAATTATTTATATAGATAAGATAGCAAAGAAAATGTGATACTAATCAAGGTACATAGAAAAGAGATAGTCTTAGAAAAAATCTGAATGACGGAAGGAATACTCGTATGTGGCGCATGGCTTGGTGATTGGTTCTTTTACACCCGTTTAACAGTAAAGCAACATAAAACAAGAAGAATCGCAATGAGGATTGAGCTCGCAAAAGAACTAAGGGATATCATCCTACAGAATATAGCACCTTTTCAGCAATCTACGAAATTATACTACATCAGCACATTTGAGTGTCGGAGCATTCACATCGGATGTGCGGAGGCGGATGCATGCGTCGGACATAGTCGCGTGACGTTTCCGAGTCACTGAGTGTCGCTTTTAATTGATACTACCGGTAGTCGGTGAGGGGCCATCAACTTTGTCGTCAATTGTGAAGCTTTAGGCAAGGTATAATATTAAAAGCAGAGTTGACCGCTCAGCAAAATGTTGATATTTTGAAAGAGTAATGTTTTATAAAACAGGTTGGTTGGCCCTATGAAAGGTGACAAATAAAATATCTGAAACAATACAACAACCTGGAGGTAACCAGCAGCATCATACAGACTAGCTACCTACTTACATATTACTTATTTTTTTTTTAGAAAAGGCTGGTAACAATTTATAGTAGCTAGTTTTGCGATCATCAACTACCTACTGTTGACCTCCCCTTCTGCAGAAGGTCTAAGTCAACTGATATTTAGGACTACCCCCGAAACAGTGAGTGAACAAGTGAAGTGCATGCAGTGGCGATGACACGCGCATCTGATTCACACACCACTGGCGCTCGACCTATGTCTAATCATTGGCATAGTCTGATGTTAGCGATAGAGATGGCAATATTTATAGATTTGGATGATGTATTATGACTTAATAAATAACATGAGCAGCTTGACTTTTAGCATTATGGTCCATAGCGTGTTTTATTTGTTTGCTTGTCGAATCGAAACAAAAGTTTCAGATAGAGTTTTTCAAAAATCAAAACAAATCAAAATCAAAGCAAATTCCCACTTACATCATGCTTCTTCACTCCCATATTTATTTTTCTTAATTTAGCTTTAACAAGTTTACACAAATATAACCAAATTCTACAACATTTTCGCAACTTACCAACCTTAGTTCAGTAGAACACGTAACAAACTTGGGCCGTCTCTAGAAACTCGTGGCTCTGACCCCCGGCGGCCGGACACGGCTCGTGTCAGGCACAGCGCACGACTTTCCGACTGGAAACTGTCGCGTGCTGCCGACAACTGAAGCCCAACCATCTAGACATGATTCTTCCTACACTTCATTAAGATTCAAACGCCATAGGTGGTAGAAATTATGGAAATGATAACATGGCCAAGCAAGAGTTGCGTTATGTATGTTCCTGTTGCTTTTTATGTTAAACAAAATATTGGTCAAGGCAGCTCAAGGCAGCAAGGCAGCTGGTCATGAGTCAAACTATAATAGCAGATAGTACTACCGCATAAGCTAAAAACAATTTCAGCTAAGTTTTTTCTATAAACTATTTACATCTAACTCAAAATCAGAATCGTTCTATCGTTTATTAGGTCGTGTTATCTCTCTTTCCATCTCCTTAAAACTACGAGACGTAAAAACAAACTCCTTTAAAAAAACACCATAAGAGTTCCTCCAAGCATCTGTTGGGGCCAATCATGCTCCCCTTCGGAACACTTGCATACAATTACTTAATTTGCCACTTTATTCAGAGAGACTCTCACATCTAAGGTAGCTCCGAACCATTGAGATAATGCCACAGACTCCCGCAATCATTTTATTTAACACGACGACGATTTTGAAATGAAAATTGGAATTTGAGTGGAGTTGGAGGGTTTTGTTTGTAATAAGGGAGTAAAAAGAAATGGGAATGCAGACACAGCTTTTGAATGATCAAAGGATGATCAACCTGTGTTTTGTGTATTTGTTTTTGATTTTGGTAAAGAAACACAAACGGCTACAACGGTTTGTGAGTCCCTTAATTGACTAAGAATAAAATAATAACTGATTCATGGTAGAGATATCATTAGCAAGTTTTCCTTAGAAAAACTTTTTATAAATATAACTATGTTTTGATGGAAGTCATAAGATAGATCGAAAATAGCAAACTTGTGCTCAGCCTGAATGCTCAAAAAAGAACCAATTCCCAAATGCCTAACAAGGTCACTTACTGATTAGGGCGATCTTAATCCGAATCTCTAGCACAAAAACATGTTATATATTCAAAGTACCCACGGATGAGTATGATGGTGTCACTCGTCGTGATTACACTTGCACAGTTATGGTGGCAGTATTTATGGGGTATTTATATAATTTGGAGGAGGCACCGGCTGGGCGAGTGCGGAGGGACGTGTGCGGCCTACTACAGACCTCTTTACTTCTGTCAAGGACTAGAGGGACGGACTACGCTGTTAGTGAATATAAGAAAATACGCTTATTTATTAGCCTGTTTATTTTGGTATGGTAATCTTGTAGGAGATATGGATGGTATTGGCTGATTAAAATTGGCTGGGAGAGGGGCGAATTTAAAAGATCAAATTTTCTTTTTTTGTGTTTCTTTTTACGGTAGTATGTATTATTTCTTTACATTAAATCGGGTTTGGTATATAGTGTTTGGTCTTATATATTTCATGCGTCATTAAATTGACTTCTTTAAATTATCAAATCACAATAATTGTATTGTAATTTAATGAACAAAGAAATTTAAGACAAATAACGGTCATAAAAATACAAAATCAGTTTTCGAATTTTATTTGTATTTTGTAAAAAGGCAACTTTCCACGAAGATCTAATTGTTTCACCGAAAATTTCAGCCAAATGCGTGCCTGCGCACAGCACCTCGACTCTTTCATTTCGTTCCATTAATTCCGGCGGATAAACGTAATGAATATCATCGGATGATAATACAATGCGACGCCTTGGAGCCTCAGAGCCCTGGGCTCTAGAACGCGATACTGTTATGAAAATACAACAAAAAAGTAGGCACATAGTACTAAGTTTGATTAAAATTAATTTTCTTTTTGAGGTATTATGAGAAATATTGCTTACCTACAATAAAGTAAAAATCTACCATGAATTTTAAACACCCGCGTCATGTTTTTTTAGCAGAAAACAAAAACAGTAGGTATCAGGCTCAAATTTACCTAACTCCAACATTTCATTTTGTTTTATTCTTCTAGTTTCAACAATCGACTGATCTATAAACTCTACTATCTCATAAAAAGTTCTCTCTGTAAGTTTGGGGACATGCCTAACAACTTCTCAACATCTGCAAAGTTTGTTCATATATTTATAAAACCAAAGGTTCTTCCTCAATTTCGATATACTTGTAGCTAAATTGCAATTCAACTTATAAAAGTTCGAAAGTGCAACTTGTCACTTGACTCGCCACTTTTTTAATTCCCCTTGAAATCTTGGCCGGCTTCCAAACATATCCACCTGCCGATCCCCACTTACAATCTATGATTATTCAAATCCTTTTAGATTCGTACGCAAACATCTATATGCAAATGGTGACAAACAACCGAGCGTTTACAAACGCACAATATATTTTTATGGTTCAGGAAAAGCCGATTCTTTGCCACCTTTATCTATGAAGGCTGAAATTTTCAACTCTACTAGTTGAAGAATAGGGGGTTTTAAAGTGTTTTGTTAAGTTGGTTTTCCATGGTGCGTTCAAGATATTGTTTCACGTGTTTTATGAGGTGGGCTAAGATTTCACGGCGCTTTTGTCAGGGGCATTTTTGAGTGTTCCCTTTGCGTTGTATAGATGTTTATTTGTGAGGGGAAGTTATGTCCGATTGAGTGTAATTCATGTCTACTGTTTGTTACAAATGAAGCAGGTTGTATTTGTTGTTAGATACGTGTTTGTAAGTGACGGAAACGGGAGGGATCTCATTTACGGTCTGAGATTAGAAATTTAAAGTTTGCAACATCGAGTCTGATGTGTACATTTTCGGGCAATACAAACTACATAATTAGATGAAACTGCTGACGAATAACAAAGCAAATCTTTCAACAAAACTTATTTCATATATACGACTAGAATTTAATAAAAAATAGTAGGTATATGAAGGCAAAAAATATAAAAAAGCTTACATGAAAAAATCATCAATTCTCCAAAAAGAAAAATACACACATAGCGAAACATTACCCAACAAAAGGGTTCTGAAAGACACTTTGAAATCAAAACAGAATAAAATGCAGGACGATCCCGTTGTTTACCTACGAACCTGAAACAGTTATGACAACCTTATGTAATCACATTGGTATTTTTTCCCTCGTGTTTACAATGACAACATCCATTAGATGAGGGCACGGTGGTGTCCGGCTGCCCGGCTACTGTCGCCCAGCGTGGGACACACACAAGCGCTATTGCCGTCCAAGATGAGATACACACAAGTGACCATTTCTTCAAAATGTTATTAGCATGTGATGCTCAAAGTTGTTCCTTTTATTTGGGAACAAAAACAATTCAGTAAATCAAAGTTTGGACAATCATTATAATATAAATTATAAAAA
Source organism: Gortyna flavago (assembly GCA_963669345.1). Classification (NCBI taxonomy): domain Eukaryota; kingdom Metazoa; phylum Arthropoda; class Insecta; order Lepidoptera; family Noctuidae; genus Gortyna; species Gortyna flavago. Next base: position 19,456,074 of record OY770133.1, read on the forward strand.
TTGCAGGTTAAAAAAATCCGTGTTTACGACAAGATCAACAATCTCTCTGAAGTCAGAAGGGAACTGTAACGCGAGCGGTTTATATGAACTGCTAACGTGAGGGGTTACTAGGAAGTTTTTCTGATTGTTCATTGTTTTTGTATTTCTCTGGTATTTTCTTTCAACATTTAATTTCAAACCTCACAGTTGCATGTTACTTCACTACTATTGAACACAAAATCAACCATGAAGCTTTGACAACCCCACCCTAACTCCTTAGTTCCATCGCAAATTTCCCTGGCAAGGAATAACGCAAAATAAACAAAGTGTTATTGTAGCTTATTTTCATAAGTTAATAGGCGGACGAGCGATAACCCTGGCCAGACGGACGGCACTTTTTGTTTATAGCTTGTACACACCCTGTATATGCACAATATGGGGAAATATTTTAAGGGTTGCTTGACATACTGGCTCCCTAGTCTTTAACTTATCTTGTCTTCTAAACACGGTCTCACATTTCCGTTGATTTAAAATCTATATGGTAATAAAAGTGTTTTAATGTTAGTTAAATCAAATAGCTAATTTTAATTTTAAATTTTGCCCTGACTGGGCGGGAGGGAATAGATGTTCAATGCTTGATAATTTTGCAGTCCTGCAAAAATTGCATTAATAGTCAAAATAGTTATTTTTAAAAGCAAAGCGTCACAAGAATAGTTTCAACTCAAAATAGAACAAAATCCTAAAATACTAAAAACCTACGAATTTCTGCAGCTAAAACTTAGAATACTTCCTAAACCGTCATTGTATTTGCCCCCCACACCTCAAATCTTTATTCGCTTGAGTCCAATCGCGCCATACCTCAACCAGCGCGTGGCGCACAACTTAACAAATACGTCATAATCTTTGATTTACTGTATCGACTCCGATATATTATAGTGTTCACTTGCAATAAGCATTTCGACTGTCTACTTTACCCGCGTATTATTGTGAGAACACACTTACGTTTATTGTAAACAAATGATTCGCATAAGTCTATTTTTATGTAGGGTAGGTGTATTACGAAAATAGTATATTTAAGAGAACACCAAAACAATATAGCACCCGTGACTTCGGACTCGAAGTAAACATTTATTTGAAAACAACAAACGTGCTAAAACTGTAAAACTTTAAAACTATTTCAGCTAAAACTAGGTATACCTAATGACACAATAATGATTTATTTGGTATCATTTTTGTTGAAATGGTAAAAGCTCCGATCAATAATAGTCGGTAAAAGCAAACGAGAGAAAGGACTTCAATGAGATTAATCTGTTATACAAGTAACCGATATCACTTCCGGCATTGTTTCATCGATTCTTATGTAGAGCAACATGCACTGAGATTGTCGGCTCTTATTGTGTTGATCATATCTTCAAGCAGGTAGTTTTCAAGTGTACTAAGCCAGGACTCTGATTATTACCAATCCGAAATGCCAGTTGGAAATGAATCGTCAACACACTTAACTCCAACGAAAAAAGTACACAAGATACTTTTATTGAGGCCTTTAAGGTGGATGAATATAAAGTGGATTTATACGGATTATGTGGGGATGGTCTGCGTGGGTGACGGGGACACAGGGGGACAGGGGGATAGGTCGTTCGGGAGGTGGATATACAGCCTTAATCTTTGCGAATGCCGTGAGCCTCGGAATTGAATTGGTTCTTATATGTAAATTGTCGCGTGCGAGTAAATAAATAAACGGATACGTGATTTTAAAGTATTTGCAGAAGGATAAGCTAGGTGGAGCCGTTTGTACAAATAGCTTCTCCAAACTATTTGGAGATTCTGCAAGATGCTGATTGCGAGGATTAAATCGAGAGAGTAAATCGGTATTTTTTTCCCTAAGTTTGAATTAAATAGTGCTACGTCTGCTTTCTGAAGTAAATGAAGATGCTTAGTTGAAGATTTCTCATTTTAGTAAAGCCTTATAAATCTTATTACAAAGTTGCATCTTCTTGAAAACAAATTTAAAGAAAAACCTATGTAGGTAACTACTTATCTATGTTGTGTTCAAAATAAAACACATTTACACCTCAAACACCGTCACATTACAAGCAACAAATATAACATTTAGAGCAATAAAATACAACATTTTAGCAATAAAAAATACAACATGAATAGATAATAGTCACAATAATGCGCTATTAAGGAACGGCGCACACTGCACGAATACATTACAGGCAAGCGAACGATTCGGATGCTGAAAGTTATTTACGATCTCACTTTTACGCAACGATACGTACGTTTTATTGACTTTTTAATATATTCATTTGAATCATATTTCCGTAGGTATCAAATGGGAAAAACGTGGATTTTATCCAGCTACTTAATGGACAATAAAATACAATTATTTTTCCTGTCCTTAAAAGAAAGTATCGACTGCGGTAACCCACATGACCAGCGTAATAAATATGTTATCGCTGAAATTGTCTGCCTTTTTAGTACCTATTTCAATGTCCAGCAACGCCTGATAATAATAATAATAGTTGAATAACAGTTTAAGGCCTGATTAAAGAAATAATAAGCACGGAAATGTGTATAATCCATTTCAAACAATAAATCCCAACAACAATATTTACCTAATCATTCGCCCAATCGTTTACCTTGAACGAGGCCATAACTTGGTATAATAATTTTTCAATTTATTTCATAGTATTTTTATTATGGCGTAAACTCGATGCGTCGTCGTGACGGTTATATCCGCACATATCCGCACTCTTATATCCGCACGGTAATGTCCGCATGTTTATATCTGCCGTGTGTGTGTGTGCGTTGCTTATAAACTGTTTGTACTGTTGCATAAACTTGGGCATCTTCGTGGGTAGCTAAACGTATAAACCTATAACGAAGGTGTATGTGTGCTTATACATAATTAGTGATTACACAAAACGTTTAGGTAAATAATAACAACTTAATACTTATTGGTGAAACATTTCCAGTTAAAAAGCTGGCGATAAGATTTGTTCGAAAATAGATAGCAATGCTTGTATTATATTATAATGAAGAAATAAACTCTTTCATGATGACCGAGTTATGGAAGGTTCCCCGTATTTTTATTTAGTTTCACTGTAGCTAGGTAGGTACCCCAAATCAAGCCTTATCTCTTATCTCCTTTATGGTAGCCGTTGTCAATGAAAATAGTTAAAACTTTTATGACTGTTGATAAGCAACATGTACCTACACGTTTATCTTTTACTAGCAATAAAATATTTGGTAGATAGTGACAGATTTACGACTTCACCGAGGTAAAAAACCCGTTCCATAAACGAACAACAATGACAAAATACATAGTTTCAGGATTTTACCATTTGTTTACATAAATAGGTACATAGATTCACGCCTTTTCCCCATTATTTTATAGTCCGTAAAATAGACAATGAATGTTTACCTAATTATGTTAGCTGCTTACCCAACGAAAGTCGGTTAAGTAAAACATATTTTAAAACAATGGATCCATCCATCCCTCGCTTCTTTAATTAAGATATTTACTTCCACATTGGGTGACCGCGCCACTAAAGCCGCTTTTACACTCAGCAATTTAGCACTTTTATAAGCAATCGTTTTCGGCCTTAATATTCAATTAGGTGTAATTGCTGGGCAGATTAGGAGTGATGTCTAAGACCAGATTAACGACGCTAGACATAATTCATTACCGTAATGGACCAAGTTATGGTTGGCTGTAAACTTTTTACAGTAGCGAAGTGTGTAAGCGGCTTTATTGGCTGGTTGTATGGCCAAAACCTGGGATGGGAGAAAGTAAACAGGCTATCTTTGACAAAACTAACGATGATGTATAGGTTTAAAATCTCTTTCACTTTCTAACCCTAAAATCCAACGTGTCATTTTATAATTTTAACAAACTAATGTGCTGTATTACAATTTTTATATTTAACATGTTTAAATATTTGTATACAAGTCCATGGCGGTATATTATATTGGTTGCTTCATTGACACTGGAAAAAGCAATTAATAATTCATTCATCACCTAGGTGTGTAGGAAACAATTTTTTCATAATATTGCCAAAATAAAAAGCTATGTTTCCGCCCGGGACCGAACCGGGGGCCTTCTGCGTGTTAGGCAGATGTGATAACCGCTACACCACGGAAACTTGAAAGACTCTTATAAATTAAGTAACTACGTAAAGCAAATAAAGAGAAAGTTGAATATCAACATTGAACAATCAATAATAGCCACCGCACGTGCTCTGCGTACGAGGTGAAAGTATCCTCTTGACGCCCATGCATCGCATAGCATTCCAGTGGCATTCTATAGAGAACAGACCAAAAATAGTTTGGTACTGGATCCGATGGTGCATACTGGATCCTTACAATCCTTATGTCTTTCAAGAGCCAAATCAAAATTAAAGAACTAGCGCTCCAAGTCCACGTGGGCTCTACCCACGTTTTGACATTCAGTTGCATATCAAAAGAGATCTTAACACAGCAGTCTACCACAGCAGCAATCGACATGTAAAAATTGTTGCGATATGGTAACAAAAAGCTATGTTTCCGCCCGGGATCGAACCGGGGGCCTTCTGCGTGTTAGGCAGATGTGATAACCGCTACACCACGGAAACCGTGCAAGAGAAAACCAAATACGACATTTATTAAAGAAATGTTAATAACAAAGTCTAGAACAATGCGTCAAAATGTTATCGACTTGTTTATTATAATATACCTGCATTAATATTAATCAATGTCATAAATTATTTATTGTTTGGATATCTGTAGTTATTTATAAAAACAAACAATCAAATGAAACAATTATTATATAAACATCGTCCGTTTATTCCATAATACCTATAATTGAACATTTAACAACTTTAATGTGTTGGGTACATTCTCTAGCACAGTTCCATCATGATTAGAATCAATTCCTGTGTCGTTCCGCTCACCACATGGTGATACTTTTTTCTAATGTGCGTGATTGCCACTTTGTATGATTTTGCGTGTTTTATGTCCTGTCTGTTTCCGGGGGACATAATGTTATCGTTAAACTATCAAGAGAGATTCGATAGAATTACCATGCCTTCATCTCTTAATGTCATCATCATCTGCCTAGCCTTTATCCCAACTATGTTGGGGTCGGCTTCGTCATCTCTTAATGTACAGTCAGACATAGTGTCTTTCCCACATACCTACAAATACATATTCCTCGAGCCTTGTGGGCTCTGAAAAACAGTTTTATGAAGCAGAATGAAGCTCCTCGAATCAACACGTGATAATGTCACATAAGTATTACGTACACTATTTAGATCATACTATAAGTAATCGTGTTACGAAGTATCCACAAAGTGGGTAGGTAGGTACCTACATATCATAATATAATCGCGTTACTTACGAACTATCGGCAGCAACAAGGTACGGTGAGATAACACCGCTCGGCGCCGGTATTAGCCGCGTATTATGTGTACTGCGGATTACGGCATCATTACCAAGCGTGGCAATTAATGCACATTAGTTAGACCTCCATTGAGGACAAATGGATTACATCGTGTGCTATGGACTAACAGATGCTGGTTGTTTACGCGAGCAAGATATTGAATTACAAGGTAGTTTTGATAGAGGAATGAAGATTGTGTTACCAAAGGTTTTGAAATGAAACTTCGTGGCTGCACTGCACGAGGAGACGGATACATGCGTGCTAAGGATAACTTGACTACAAAGTAAGAAAACGCTGAAAAAAAATCGTGTTGCCAATCCTAAATAGATTGTGAGAAGGACGAATGAAAACCGTGTAAAAGAGTAGGTAGGTAACCGTGGAGTTTCTTGCCGGCTCTTCTTCATAGGAAACGACCAATTGGAACTGTACACCTAGCTTCTGACGTTTCATAAGTGCCCATGTAGGTTTATGTGAAATAAAATATTTAAAATTTGACGTTTATGATAACTAAAGCATATGAAGAACAAACGCGATGATATATAAACAGGTGTAAGCAAAGGTGTAACCCGTTGGATGCGAGAGGCACAGAACCGGTCGAAGTGGAGTGTCGGTGGTCGTGTCGTGTGGTCGAAGTTTTGCTTGGGGGGCCTATGTCCAGCAGTGGACGTGTTTCTGCTGAAATGATGATGATGAAACAAAGTAGTAGTAGTGGGAGCTTTGATCTCAATCTCAACTTTGTTTTAAAACAATTTGATGTTTTATCAGGTGTCGCATTTTACTGTCTCTTGCATAGTTTCCGTGGTGTAGCGGTTATCACATCTGCCTAACACGCAGAAGGCCCCCGGTTCGATCCCGGGCGGAAACATAGCTTTTACTTTTTTGTGACGTCATGTCAGAAAGTAAATTCTCAGGAAATTATTATGAACAGTAGAAACACATTATTTGGAATTAAAATAATATTTAGGTACCTAAGTAGGTAAATAACAACTAAAACCTAAAAATAACAAAATATCCCAACTTAACTAAAACTATTCACAAAATAAAATATGGCGTCGAAAAATTCCTCCGCATCGCTGTCCACTAGTAATGTACCCAAGAAACTGGTGGCATTATTGGATGGCAGCAAATTGGCTTTGGCCTTTGGCCAAAGTAAAAGCCAGCCTTTGGGTCACGGGAAGTGTCAACCAGCCGTTTTGAGATTTGAGCCAAGAGATGAGCAAGAGCCCATGAGCAGGGTTTCAACCCCAAAAGGCTCGAAAATATAATTACCTATCAGGTTATTACTTACGCCGCTAGAAGTTTTCCGCAGCAGCGGGGGCGAGCCACGAAGATGGAGTGGCGCAAGAGTATCGGCACACGTTGTATTCCACACTAAAGGCGTAGGCCTTTAAGGTGGGTAGCCACCTTCCATGGAAATAAAGACGGTAGATAGTTAGAAACGATATCCATAACAAAGCCCCGTGAACAATCCATCAAAGCTAATTCAACCTCAAACTCGCTAACTCGATCACTCGCATCGATGCTAGGTATCGATTAGACCGTTGTATCGAGTGGATATCGCCATGGTCTTAGACTAACATCGTTAAGGCCGAGTTATTCCGATCTTGTTAGCGTCTGTGACGCTTGTAAATAATCGAGTTAAGGTTCTGGAGAGTTTCATGTGGCCTCGGTAAAGAGCCACCACCTTCTAAGACATTCTCGAGCTTGGTCGACGGATTTGATAATAATAAGGATGGATGGCATAAACTCATACTTACGTAGTTTAGTCAGAAGGCCATGGTAGACCTGGTGAAGGTAGGTGAAGTCATTTTCTTGAACGTCTCCTTCCTTTCCAGAAATGTTTATTATTTTCTTTAAGTATACGTTTTTCTGACATGTTCATCATTTGGTTTTCTTTTTATCTAATTGATTAAGACGGTGTTTTCTTTTTCTACTTTTTTTAAGATTAAGTTTGTTTAAATTGTACATCGGGTAGGTCCAGATTCTTAGGCACGTAAATATTTCTTAAGACCTTACTAGATTACTAAGATATCAGAAATCACGCTAGTAATTAATATTCTTAGCGTGTCGAAATTTTTTTGGCCCAAAGTTCAGCAACATGAATAGATGCCGTTCGCTGACGCAGCTAATAGGTTCTCACGTGTGCAGGTAAATGATTTGATCTGAATGTGCCTATAACTTTTCGTTCTCTAAGAGAACTGTTTCTTGTCATCTATAAGAATGTTGGGTTCTTCCTTTCTTTTTCAAAACAGAATGAATGCATATTGCATCATTTCAAATAAAGTTTTTATTATAACCATGTTTCCATCCTACTTTTGTATTCCCTGAGAGCAGTGAACACAAGTTATTCGGTAGTCACAAAGAGCTGCGGTGAACAAAGATAACGATGTTTTGAATGCCACTCAACTCATTACGTGCCGATATCTTTCCTCAGGAAGCTCTTCACCTAGACTTTACTCAGGACCTAACTCTGGGCATCCCTTCAAACGAAACTCAACCCTGCTTTAGAAGATACAGGATTCAAAGTTCTCTGCTAATGATTCCACAATAGCACTAAGTACCTAATGAGCGTACACCAGCCGCCGTGAATAGGAAACGTCTTAATATGGAACTCCGCAATCCAATCCAAACATTGTCAGTTGGTTATAAGGTTGATATTGGCTTGAAAATAAAGTGTAGCCGGTAATACAAGTGGTATAGTGTAAAGGAGGGATTGTACAAGCGTAATTAGTCATTAGTGCGACAGCGCAGTGGGCAGGAAGAGGCCGCGATTGATCGGACGTGAGAAAGTGGCTTACGTGAGGCAATCACGACCTATTTGTACTGATCATGTTTGTGGCGAGCTCCGACACGTATCTATCGGCTATCGTAAGGCAATACGATACACGGATTGGAACCTGTTACATGACTTAATAGATTAAAGTTTGTTGAAACTCGAATTATGGTATTATCAGCGTTCGGGAGAAATGTGTTGAACGGTAAGGTTAGGCGAGCGTTGGTCAAAACGGCGATTGCTATTGACAATATTTTTTTTTTATTAATTTATTTAACACCCTAGAGTTTATAAGTAGGCGGTGCGATACCACCGTGCCTTGGAAAGCACGTTAAGCCGTTGGCCCTAGAAAGAAAGAAGCGGTAAGAAAGAAAAACTGTATATTCTGCACAAACAAAACGCACATTAGGTACAAAAAAAATAATTAATAAAAAAGATATAGATAGCCCTACGCCTGATGTCTCTTCGGTCGTGTCGGATAGCCGTCTCACGGACTATGAGAGTGAGGGAAGAGAGTGCACCTGTCTAGTCTCCGTTGAGATTGGCCGCCGTGACAGAAATACGGTCTAGAGGATTATATAATAATAATAATAATAATCGTTTAGTTATTATTATTAACGATATTGTATTCTTACATTTCCTTCTAAATATAGTACAAATAAACTATTCCCAAAATTATTGTTGCAAGGGAAACATAATTATAATATTTTAACTTCGGACTCCACACTAGATGAAGCCTGTCTCGTAGAGTCCTTGAGATACTATTATGTTCATTCTGAATGAATCTATCCGCCATCATTATCTACCACACTTTGCAACAATAACCAGTATCTACCCTAACCCTCATTACCAAACATAAAATGAAATAAAATTAAGATTTTAACAACCCACTGAGACTAATATCCGACCAATCCCATTACATTGAAAGCCATCATCCAAAGAGATAAATGATTAATTAGTTCATAAAATAACGATCATTAACGTAATCATATTGGTGGGTCAGGGAGGGAAGAATATGGCGGGAGTAAAAAGTTCTTTATTGATATAGCTCACTTCGACAAATTGATACTTGGGGCCCTCGGCATGTGCACTGAATCTGTTTTGATACGTAAATTTTATAGTTTGTGGTCGACGAAAAGATGGACTCTTCCCGAATTATTGGCGGGGGCCACTTGCAGGGAAGTAAATTTTGGAAAAAAAACATAAGTAGATACTTATCTAGTCTTCAAAGTGTTAACGAAGTACTTAGGTACTTACTTAATTGTCAGCGAAGTAATTGTCAGTCACTCTGAGGACTAAAGTCTTCTTTTGGCAGTTAGGTACTGGACTGTGGTAGATAGTTGCTGTAGAGATAGTTCAAGTAAAAACACTAGCATTTCTATAACCTAAAAGCAAATAGGTACCTACTTGATAAAATTATTGTTTGCCACTAACAGAGTGTGACGTAACAGTTACTTTCCAGATACGACACCAATCTAATCAACCATAACTAGAACCCGTAAATGGAACATTTAGCACAAAAACAGTCATAAGCCCACCTCTGCCCCTCAGTGGAACTCGCGAACTGCCATAAACGCAATCATAAAAACAAATCAATCAGCAGTCGGGAGCCGTTACCTCCACCTTATCCTGCCGCCCTGGTACTCCGGCAGCCAGGAGTGTCGTAAATGAACCGATTAACTTTGACGCTCGTACGGACAACTTTTATATTATTAGTGTTTTCCTTTTATTTCTCGTCATAGAAGTATAGTGATATATTTTTTCGTAGGTATAACTTCGACTTACATATATTATCACCAATATTGCGTTAAGTTGGTAGATTATCATCTGAATTGGATTACCAATTCAGATAATGTATACCTACTAAGAGGTAAAATGTGTTTGTTTGTATGTAGAGGGTAATTTCCAGAACCACCAGTTGGATTTGAAAAAATATTTTTAAACTTCACGCTACGACTCATAGGAGCCGAGCAAAAGGAAAAAAGATGTCAGAAAGAACGCTAAGCGAAAACGAAGATCAGTAGCATGCGCGTGAGCAATGGGATGCGACGCGATGGATCGGGGGGCGAAATTTCAGAAGCTAGTAATTAATATAGCAAATTATTGTTGAATAGAATAATTTAGGTAGATTAGGTCCCTACTGCTCCAAAAACAAAAGAAAATGAAATATTAATTGATTTGGACATTGCACAACTCACAAGCACATGTATGGTTCTCTACAATCATAAAAAGTTATATTAATAACAAATGACTTATTTAAAAATGTTTTTATTTTTCACTTTTTAGTGAGAGAGTTTGTAATACTTATATCTAAGTTACAATGGCCTAACGTCAACTGCTCAGGTGATGAGCAGAGATTTACAAAATATTGCCTTTCCCGATGCTGGGACGTTAATTGTTGAGGAGTTCTCCTGGTAAGAACCAGGAGAACTCCACAACAACCACTCACCATACGCATTGTGAGGAGCATAAATTGTTTAGCAACCATATTAAAGTAATCGAATCGCAACCCGTGAAATATTTATCGTTAATGTTATATATAGTATATATATAGTTCCGATGGCCGTCTGTGGTCTTCATCATCAGCTCCACTTTACCCAATGATGATTTCCGAGAGCAAATGCTCAAGTTACTCTAAAAAATATCTAAATCGCTATAGGTTTGCCTATAAAATTTGAAGGTTTCCCTCGATTTCCATGGGATCCTCTCATCAGATTTCAACTTGCTGACAATGGGACCACCTCGAGAGTATACCCTTTCAAACAAAAAAAAATTTTATAGGTCCACAATTGACTGAGACCAACAACTGATGACCAAACTCAACAACAGGTAGTGATCCTGTAGGATGCTTTAATTTTGAGCTTAACCAGAGCTTTCAAAATAAATGCATACTTAAGCCTCCGAAAGTGTTCATGTCCACAAATATAATTTTATTTCATGGCTATTGCTGTCACCTACGCTGGCCAGGAAAACATCGGCCATCAATATGCCGCGTCACGTTCCGCACAGTTTTTTGCGCCCCCTGTAGTTTGGCCAGGGCTGCTACTTGAATATAAACAAGTGGTCAAATTATTTGAAATGGTTTTAATCTTCGTGATCTTTGAAATTATTCCCTTATGCTTAGGCACGATCTACTGCAGTTCAAATACTTACTTCTTTTCTTCTGTCTTGTGTTAGCAGTAATAAAACTTTTTACTAAAAGTTATTCACGGTAACATTTAACAGGAGGGAGGAGTAACATGTATGAGGAACACGGTGTAAAGTTCACTCATACTCCACAGAAAAGGGAGGATCCTCCGACCAGACGGGTGTCGTGTCTGGCGGGCAACTACAAATGCTAGTTACTCGGTAAACTCTGCTTGCGAGATGCAGGTATTTGTGAGACGTCAGTATGACACGTAGTTCGAATGTGGCATTTGTAAATACCGCTACACATTCCTCTGAGTTTTCGGATCTGGGTTAAAAATCTTTCTCTGGGATCTTTAGTAAAAAATCTAGCTTAATCAGCACCGCACACTAGACATTGTGGCAGCCCTGCTCTAGGTGTGATACACAGGGTGTGCAGATAATCCGTATTGATAACTATCGCGTGTCGTTTGTCCGTCTGTGTGTCAGTTCCGTTGCACGGCGGGGGATTAGGGCAATACACTCACACGGTTTTTACGAAGGAATTTATAGCGGAAAAACAATTCTTTTTTTTTTTGTAAGAAAAACAAGAGGATTGCAAGTTTTCCTTCTTGGTTTTGACCAAAAAAGAAAAGCCATACAAAGAGTTATTTTATGGATAATGAATGTGTTATTATGGCTGTGCTATGTAACAGGTTTGGCGAGAGCTATGTTTCCTAGCAAAACTCGGACAATCTATTTTATACTAACAAACCGAGCAAAAACTTACCTTTCAACAATGTTATCATCTAATCTTTTCCGAACAACGTTGGAGATGCTTTCAGTCTATTATTATTCAGCCATGAGCCTCTCCTCCTCGCCTTTCAGCAACATATATATTACGTAAAATAACCATATATTATATATTAGCGACTAAGTATAAACATAATACACAAATTTTCAATAATACAGTATAATACAATACAGTGAGACGAACGTAAATGTTAGTTATCTGAACTAGTATTCTCCCGCGAGCCGTTTCAGTTTCTTAGCGCGGTAACTCAATTACACAGGACAGGTCGACGCGATATATATGCGTTTTGGTTACCGCTGACGTGGAAGTGACGAGAGGTAGCGGCAGTGAATTTGCATAAAAAATCGTTCAGCTTAAGTAACTGTCAACGAAGAAAACATCAATCTTTGTACTACGTAGGCATGCATAAATACATTTAAAAACAAGCTCGGATAAAATAATATCTGTTTACATACCTCTTCGGTTGACTGTAGATTCTGTAGTCTCTTTGGTTGACAGAAGATTGAAGCGTTACTAGATTTAGCTCTTCTTGAGTTGCAGCAAATAGAGATAAAAGTACATCCAGTTACCAGTTTTAAAGCATTAATAACTAGTTTTTTTCCCTGTAAGTATAGGTAAAGTATATATCATGCCTTCCATTAGATGTTGCGAAGAAAGGGTCACTGAATGTTCCAAAGGAGCTACCCAAGAATAGATACCCAAGAATTAGTTCTTGGACGTTTAGTTCTTTTTAACATTAACTGCCTTTATAATTAAATGGCAATTTATTAATTCTTCTCTTGTCAGTACATACAAGGAGGCAAACCCGCTGTCTTCTATAACGTACGCCGTCCATCCGCGGGGCGTGCGGGCCGTACGGGCGTGCGGTCGACATAACTCATAGGCGCGCACCTCGCACTCCGTTAACTTGCAAACTTTGATATATCACCTCTCCCGCCCCACCTGCAACAAGCCAACTTCACACCCCCGGCAGAGCTCGAGACACTTACAGACAATTATAATACCATTCATTGTTGTCAATTAAATTGCAGGTACTGTTGAAACAACGAAGGCATTCCAAAGCAACTTCACACAATTTTACTAAGTACTTAACACCAATCGACGTCTATTTTCCCAACCATGTAATTATTATTACTATTTATTACTTCGATAAACACACTAGCAGCTAATTAACTGATGCGTGTGCATTAAATAGCCTGGAGATATTTATTCTATGTAGTCGATTCATGAAGCAGTTCAGTGTGGGAGCCGTTACTACATTTTCCGGGAGTAGGTAGGTATATTCCATGCTGTTACAACTCAGTTAGACAAGTTGTAATGTTATTGACGTTATTAATACGTGAAAAGAAATGAAACCTTTAAAAAAGCTCGTTTCACATGTCTCAATTATAAATAAGAGCAAAAGCTATGTTACCGCATGGGATCGAACCGGGGGCCTTCTACGTGTTAGGCAGATGTGATAACCGCTACACCACGGAAACTGATAATAACACCACCGAAGTAGAAAGCCACAAAACGAGCACAATAAACGAAAAAATTACTTTCTGCTTTCTAATCACTGTTAATAACCTCATACCATGACATCTAAACAATTCTCAACTATCGCTAACTTATCGTAAGCTTGCTACAACTTTTCTCCGTACCACTGAAGATTTTCAAAGTACCCCCGTCTCGTTCTACCTAAGTTGTGTAACTACCGACCCTGTACTATCGAACAATTTCCAACTACCGCCAACTTGTCATGAGGTGTGTAGAGTATCTAATGATGCTTTATGAGCTGAAATATGGTCATATTAATGGCGTGAGAATTTGGGACTCAGTTACAGGTCAGGGTATTGGATGTCAGGTATAGTTCGTATTGACCAACTTATAGTAGATGTGAACTTAATGAGCACCTATGTGGACTTGATGAGAGCTTGATTTTATGATGAAATCGTGTGTTGTATAGATATAAATCGAACAACATATGTAACATAATTATAGATGACGTAATAAACGTAAACAATGTATTCATTGGTAACTTTCTGATTCATTGTTACCGATGCACAATACAACATTACACATTCACACAGTTTGGCTTTGATGAGCTGATGTGTAAGAAAAATCTGTGATTAACAATTAATCTGCCTAGCCTTTTCCCAACTATGTAACTTGGGGTCGAGTTCCAGTCTTACCGGATGCAGCTGAATACCTACCAATATTTTAAATGGAGCAACTGCCTATCTGACCTGCACAACCCAGTTACTGAGTAACACGATAACCCTTAGATGCGATCAACATTGATCACTAAATAAGGCGTCCAGAAACTTTTAGGTCTTTTATGCGTCAGAAAAAAACCTACACATTCCAAAGTTTAAAATATTATCTTTTTATTATTAACACGTTGACTGCCAGGCAACAGACACAATAGAAAATCTATTGTTCGCGGTCACCGGTGACCGCGTTGGCAGTCAATGCCTTAAATAATTCCATAATTTAGTTAGATACAACCAGCGGAAAGTATTCATCTGGAAAATTTCTCGCTCCGGCTTCTCCTCTAAGGAAGTTGAAAAACCGTTTCCAAAACGTCGTAGATACTTATATAAAACAATTTCAATAAGCGCCTCCGTTATCACGGCAGAACAACATGGCCGCTCAAAATTAAAAATAAATGACTCAGAAAAATACACTACACAGTCCATGATTTGATTAAATTAAGGGGAAAATACCTCAGCGCTCCGACAGGGAAAATACGACGGCCTCTCTGCTTTCTTGTTATTATTAAAAGCTTTTTTGTTGGTGTTAAAGGACTTCATTTTGCAAATACGTCGATTTGCATGAATTTACTTTGTTCTGCTTCAATGGAGCTCACAAATATTTGAATAATGTCCAGCAATTGCTTTAATGCGGAGATGAAGCCTTCAATCAAGTTTATTTCAGTCGTGTAACTGAATCATTATATGTACCTACACAGAGTAGCACGTACGGTAATAATACTGATTAGAACCACAACAATTAATAGGTACCTAATATTATTATTATTGTGGTCCAACATAAAAAAAATGCTATAATTTATATACATATTTACCTACTTATTTATTGCGAAATAAGATATCTTTTTGTAATTACCTATTAGCAATTAATTAGAACAAAAGGTTTTGCCAACACCAGGTTTATCCTAATATTAGTCATTATTTCAAGTAAACATACAGAAAGTACCTACTTATCCAGTGGTAGGTACATAATATAGAACTTGTAACTAAATACGACACATTATTATTCATAAACACGTAAATTATATTAAACGGCAGTCCATTATATGCGGAGATCCCAAAACGATAATTCTTACGACACCAAACTACACATATGGCGGACAATTTAAACTTAAATCGCGATAACCCGAAACTGCCGGCCGGCAATAAAACTTAGCCGCTAACGGTTAATTAGAGACAGTGTCCGATAGATGCACGATTTATAACACAATTTGAGGCAAGACTGGGACGGCTGGTCACACTATCGGATCGGATGACTGATAAAGGAGTGTGGTCACCCTCGCCCAAGGCGCTCTATTGCTCCCCGGAGGACACTTTCTTGCTGGACAATGCTGGCTAATAAAGCTATGGAGACGATACTTTAGTTTATTGTGGCTTTAGACATTAGTAGTCGTATTACCATGTGGCGTAAATCACATTAATTAGCTTTCAAAAGTTCATTTTGCTGCTGTGCCATAAAAGTATTGCATTCTAATATGGTTGCAGTAGTATTTGTTGTGAAAAAACTTGAAAACAATCACAATTAGGGAGAATATTAACTGTTTTCAGTTTGTGAAACTGAAAAAATTCTAAACATAAATCTGGCTGTTGGTGTCGACAACGATGATTATTTTGAGAGTAAGAAAATAAATTTTAGAAATAACTATGTTAACCGTCTCGCAGTGTTCCCCTGTGCGCTGATTACAGAAACATGTAGAACAATCGTGTATCGTCGCCGGATCGTATTGCTCTTCGTAAGTATAACGTATAAATCTTGGCGATCGAATCGCAACTAGCGAACACGCCGCGGCGGGCCGCAGCGACCGCCGCCCGCGGGCTAAGGGTTAAGTTTTGAAGGACCTTTCTTTAGAAATTAGCCTAAAGCGTACTAAGTATTGAATTGATACGAGGGTTTTACCTTAGTTTAGTTTTACATTGAATTGAGAACTTTTATTTTAAAATCCAAATGCAATGAAGTAAGTCCACAGCTGATATTAAAAAAAAACGAAAACAAAAAGTTTTATGTGACTGAATATTAAAAAAAAGCTTTTGTTGGGCTTTATTATTGTTTCATTGTATGACAAATACAGAAAAACTAAGGAAAATAACATTGAACAGAACTTGAGCATTATCAAAACAAGGTAACTCAAACGCGCACGATAGGGATGCTGTCCTCACCACCATGCACTCATCCGATATTTAATAGACTAACTTGTTCAATTTAATTGCACTATAAACTACGGTGTGCATTCTTTGCCATCACTTAAAAACAAACCTTGACAATACCTCATAAGGTTGATGTTTCAATGTGTTGTGTCGACATCCTCTGTGTACTAAGTAAACTAATGATTGTGTCGTAGTTAATCAGGTCAAACGCACGAAATTGGAAAGTCTCAAGTTTTAATGCTTCAGGACATTTTATGGGCTTCACTTTTGCTTGGGGTACCGTGGACTGTCTTGAACCTTTAAGCTTGAAAGTAACGAACAATTAGAATAGAAGTCAATTGCTGGCTAATGAACGCTTGCTTACCAACTGTTCTCTGAAAATAAATACAATTAAAATCACGCCTTGTTTCTTTGAAGGGTTGGGCAGAGGTGGTGGTGGAAGTGAGTGGTGTAAAATAAATATTTTCTATTATATCTGTTTCATGTTTGATTTGCAAGTTTTTTGCCGAAAGTAATAAATGTAAGGACTGAAAGTAAAACTTATCATTACGTCCTTAGTGGTGTGCGATTTATTAAATCACTGACTGATCCAGTTTCGTGACCTACCAGAATACCTCTTTAATTTTCACGGTTAACATTGCTAGAACGGCCACAAAAAGAGAAACTCTGAGACTACATGGGGCTGATCATTGAATAAATTAAACCTACTGAACCTCTTACCAAGACGTCATGTCGACGTCTATTTTTTGTGCGCTGTCTCCCGTCATCAATGGTCCCTCTGACGGACAGCGTGTGATTTATACTCTCAACGTTACATTTTTACAATGCACTTAATTGCTTCCGCGCCGATGACGTCGTAAACTTCAACAAAATGGCTGACTTTTAGTAGAGCATGCACCTTTTCTTTCAACAAGTGTGTGAAAAACTGGTCTAAATGTTTTATGATAGAGCGATTGTTTTATAGAGAATTTTGATGGTGTTAGAGACATGTTGTATAAACAATCCCTTCAAAACCTATTTTCTGAACAGGAGATAATAATGAACTGAAATTCATTTGTCGTAGGTATCGATTCCAAAATTTAAAACATTTTTTTTTGTTTAAATCGTCAACAAAAAAAATTTTGTTTGTCGTTCGTTTCATTGTTTGGCTAAACGAGTGCAGACATTTTACGAATTTACTTATGGTATTCATAAGTGTATACTGGTTTGCAAGATCGAATAAAGAAATACGAATGTTCGATAACGCATCCGATGCGTCGCCAGTTTTTGGGAGCATTTCTCATTCACCTTCTTCTTGCTCTGAAAAATTGGTTTTACATTGACCATTTACTTATCTGATTCCTGACTATTTCTGAGTACGTTACGATGCAATCGCACTATAATTTATATTAACGAGTTGCTCTAAGGGGCAGGCAATTAGCCCCTTAAGATCTGAGCCCCTTGAGCACTGACTAGTGACTGATAACGCGCAGCCAACCTTAATGGGCGAATATGGCACATCATTGTACCTATTTAAGGAAATTACTCCGTAAATGTTAATGGTGGACGGAAGCTAATCAGATGAGTATCTGATACATGTGGGGAATGTGAAGTTTCAAATATGTGTCGCCATGGTAAATAGCGGAGTTAGACTGTTGTAACATGAGTAGATCCAGGTAAGTTTTAGAATGCCAGTTTTCTAAAAAAAATATACGACGAAAAGTACGAAGAATTTTAAGCGACATACGGGTTTCTATTTTTCGTGAGGCGATTGTAATTTTGCTATAGATTTACTTTTATTGTTTATCCAATTAATATATATCTACAATAAAAAGAAAATCATCCCTCTCACAGCACCCTGCCACTTCAATGCCGTAAACCAATGTTCGGTGCTCCCCAAGTTTTTAATCTTTTAAGCAAAGGAGTCCCGACCGAGCCACTTAGTGCAGGATTATCTCACTACATTTAACTGAACACCGGTATTTTATTCAGACGTTCAGTTTTTTGACGGAGGTAAGCTTGAAGGGAGGTAATTAAGGGAATCATTTGTGATTCAGAAGTGTTGGGTTTCTGAAGTGTGAGAAGTTTCAGTTTATGGTCATGCCAAGATTTGATTGTTTATGTATGGGATAGAAAACACAAATACTAAGATAAACTAAATTTTACTATCTATATACGATACCAAAGCTTGAAAGTTCCGGAAAATCACGTTTCTGAACTTGACAGATCGCAATCCTAAATATTCTTCTGTAAATAATGATGTTGTAATTTCGAGGGCTTTTGTTCTAATTAAAATTATACTTGATTACAATCTTCATAGAACTCAAACACAATAATTCTTAAGAACAATCATCAACCCTTTACTTATCCGAAGAACAGCAGATAGCACTAAATAACAGCAGATATACGGCGCGGTCGCAATATCGGTCGCTCAAAAAACTCAAGCGATCGCCAAAAGCAAGTTAAATGAGCTCGCCGAACAAACGGCAAGATCAGTGCGCGGATTATCTGTGCCGCCTCCGACTTAATTAAACATGAAATTCAATTAATAGAGAACGCCGCGAGTTATCGCGTAGGGAATAAAGGGATCCCTTCCTCCTAATTAAAATGTATTGCCTTATTTAACTCATTTTCCACTTACAATGACATCGCGCGACCGACTCGAACTTTTTAATCTTGCTCGCGTCTTACTTTGCCTTAACTAGTACCATGCTTTCATTGGAAATAGAACTCTACTCTTCATGGAATAGAGTTCAAATTTTCCTATACCGTAAATCTTTAAGAAAATTCCGTGTAGCCAGGTCTCGGCGCGGCGGCAGCGTGGGTATCGTTCGGAGTCACAAAGAGGTATTTGCGGCGGACTTAAGGCTGAACATTAGTTTTTAAGGGTCTTATTTTGTTGTGCGCTATTAAACTGGCGAAGTCTTTGATAGAATTAGCCGGGCCAATAAAATTAATCGGTTCCCCCTTAGAAACAAAAGCGAGCGAAACGATGAATATTTTGCTTTAGTACATAAGCTTTGTGGAGCTTATTGAGAAAATAAAAAGATTGAAGTTGGAAAACCAATTACGATAAGACTTTATTAGATCTCAAAGATAAAAATGCGGCTGAAAGGAAATTATTGAACTTTTAAAAGTTGATGAAACGTGGGCACATAAGTACGTACCTAGCACGCGGTCTATTTGCAAAGCCATCACAAGACAGAACGATTCAATTTCAATGAGTTATTGAACTATAACTCACGTAGAATAACTAGCGAGCTATATTTTTTTTCTTTTATTTCGATAAGAGCGATTTAAAATTTATACAACGGACCTAATTATACCACAAAATAGATACAGAAGGTGGAGTGCACGGCCCCATCAACACTACCCAACAAAGTGTAGGAACAAGATTGTCCGAAAGGGTTACCGCTGCCCCGGAATATAAAGGGCTAAGGAAGGAACACGGATGGGTTTTAGTCAGTAAGAGTCTGACACTCCCTTCCGCTCCACCCAGAGCGGGAGGGGTCATTTGATGATTTCCCATCCTTAAAAAAAAAAAAAAAAAAAAAAGCCAACTGTAATAACTTATTTAAGAAAAATCTTTTTAAGAAGTACTGGCCGCTAATATTTGTAAATGTTGTTTGAACCTGTATTAGATAATTGTACGGAATTAAAAAAATAACTAACTAAGAAAATACCTAAAAAAATAAAAATATATAAAAAAAATTATATTTAAAACAATACCTACAACTAATAGAATTCCTGGGAGGATTTTGGGGAGGCAGTTGCCCAGCAGTGGGACAGTATAGGCTAACATAACATATGAGGCAGTTTAAATGCGGAACAATACTGTGATTTTTCAATCTGTGGTCCCTCACCGACAGCAGTTTGGCCAAGATTTCATGTTCATGCAAGATAATGCGCGTGCACACATACCAGGCTGGTGATGAATGTGCTCTGCATGCGTGGGATTTCATCGAGCGAAGAGCGCTCAGCTCCCTCCCCTAAAATTTGGACACGGCAGAAGAGTTTTTTGCACATCTTTCCAGAATACGGAGCTATATTCCACAGGTGACAATAGATAACCTGATACTCAGCATGCCACGCCGATGCAGAGTCGTTGTTCACGCCTTGAGAGGTCTAACAGATTATTAAAAAGTTGCTAGGAATGTTTTTTTTTTATTTAATGGACGTTATTTATTTATCTACAAAAAGTTTTTTTTTTTTACATAGGCTTTTTTTATGAACATTTAAAATCTGTATTTTAAAAACTATTCAAATTAAAATAATTACTATGAACACCCTTGTTCCCTAGGTATCCTATTACCCAGTAACTGGGTTGTGGAAGACAGATAGGCAGTCGCTCCATGTAAAATACTAGTATTCAGCTGCACCGGTTAGACTGAAAGCCGACCCTAACATAGTTGGGAAAAGGCTAGGCAGATGATAATGATGACCCTTGTTCCCTAGACTTTGTTGAGTACCATAGTGTATTTGGAAAAAAATTTGATGATAAAAAGAAATGTAGGTAAATTGATGAAACAATAAATAGTGAATATGAAATTGTAAATCATTGTAAATTACCTATAAAATACACTTTGTGCACCTCTTGAATGTTCGCAAACCATGATAATATGATTGATGCTGGACATTGTTGGGCATTTTTATCTGCGTTGTTAAGGAATTTTCATAATCGATTCTTTTGTGAAGGCTTTTATCACATTTTCGATACAGAGTGGAGTTTCTGAGCAGTTTTCTTTCATGGTTGGACCGCCTCTCGTTTCAGCAACACTTACTGGTGTCCTGCTGGGCACTCCTAGGTAAAGTCTACACTACAAGCTTATTCAGCGACACTTTTCAAATGCGTTTGTCTTACTACTGTAGAATGTTTGTACATGTTTAGCGTGTTACAATTTTAATAAAAAATATTTTGTTTGTTCCAATATCTTTTAAAGTAGGTAGGGCAACATTAGGTATTCTTTTGTCAGTGCACCTGAAAAGAGAAAGATTTGTGTTTACATAGGATATTCACATGATACTGGTAAATGATACAGCTGGGGTAGTATGGATATTTGTTTATTTAGAAAACCACTTCAATATTCAACATATATTCAATGACAAACACCAGAGGGATAGTTGCCGTATTTTAAGACCATTCGAATGCTAATCTTAGTCTCAATCTGTCAAAAAATTACTCTTATTTGCCTACGTTTTTCCAAGTTGTTAACCTTGATTTTCGTTGAGATGAGACTGATAAGATTTTCAACGTTTTAACGACGGAAATTAGCCTTCGCTATTTCTCGCAACATGACTAAGAAAAATAGCAACACATACCTATCATAAACTTTTAAACATATCTCTGCGGGAGTCGTCACAGCCTGTGTGTGCCCACGCCGCTGTGCCAAGCCTAGTTAGCTGTGCTACTTAATTCTGTGCTCTGTGGCACTGTTTATGGAGACTCGTAACTCGACGCGTTACGTAACTACTGTCTTTGGCTTCATAATCAAGTTTATAAGAAAGGAGAAATCGTCAAAAGATTTACTTTCAAATCGACAGGGAGCTATTTGCTACTACTTCTTAAAACACTCTGGGAAGATTTCGTGATAGCGTCTTTGAAATTATTTCGCAGTATGAAATAAGTAGTGCCTGCGCAAATAATGTAGCTTCTGGCCAGAGTGACAAGTATTCTTATGAAAGTTGCTGAGCCCATAAATTTTGGTTATATTAGATACCAATGAAACATGTTCCTGCATTCCTATGAGAAGCAACTTCTGCTTGAACTCTAAGTAGTTACAACTGTAATATTGCTGTCATCATACTGTCATTCTGAATAAGACAAAGAATGGTTTCAACGTGGTTACAACGTGGATCTACGCAGGACGCATCAGGCGAGGGCTTTTTAATTGTTTCTGTAATTACGGCATTGTTGAGGTTATAGCTTTCCGTAGTAACAAGTTTAGTAGTCTGTTTCGTTCCGTTATGCTGGTCGGAAAGACCTTATGTATCCACTCTTTTTATTCTTCTCTTGAATCTGCATGAAGACAAACAATACAAATAACATGAAACATAAATAAACATAAGATCATAACGATGCGTCATCCGTACAGGCTAACGCAATAAAGGTCGCACTAATAGTCACTGTGAAAGAGAACTAAATAGCCCGTGCCGACCTCCCTGGCTACTCTTGAAAGCTTACCCTTGGCCATATCGGACCAGCATAGCCTGAACCGCCATATCTCATATAACTCCCCCGAAGGTGGTGGGTTTGT
Organism: Gortyna flavago; assembly: GCA_963669345.1. Taxonomy (NCBI): domain Eukaryota; kingdom Metazoa; phylum Arthropoda; class Insecta; order Lepidoptera; family Noctuidae; genus Gortyna; species Gortyna flavago. The sequence goes on from OY770133.1 coordinate 19,478,797, forward strand.
TCGAAGTAAGAAGAGGTCGGGAGGTCAGGTTAAGATGGTGGATGGAACGACAATTATAAATAAGTAGGTTGGAGCAATAACGGGCGGCGACGTGCCTTATATCAAGCAAACTGCCTGCGATGCAACGCCACCTAAGAGACGCTTCATAGAGACCAGCCACTGAAGATGTGACAACTCGATGAGAGTCAGCAGCTAATTTGAAGGAACACTTACCGATTGTCGAAAGTGCGAGATTATTTATGCAGGTATAATTCACGCTAACCGAGGCGTTAAGTAAAGCGTCAACACATTGTGTCCTTTAAGTCTCGGTAGCATTCAAATAAAGTGCAGTGTGCTCCTGACACACAGGGATTGTGTGTCAGACGTGTTAGTGAGTCATGTTTAATTTTGTTCAGTTTTGCAGAAGACCACTTAAACTATATTGAATGCCAATTATTACGAGAGATAGAGGTCAAAATTTAAACCGGGCCAGCTTATATAGTCATTGATCCTTATCTGCTCAAAAGTAAAGTTTAAAAAAAATCCTTTAACTTGGAAAACAAAACTTAACTGTCATCTTTCAAAATGGCCCTTAGGAAGGAGCCCACTGTCTGCTCTGCACTAATAACACATGTCTGATCTGTGCGCGGCGCGTTGGAGCTCATAGGCCATTCATAACCGGCGCTGCATCCTCTACACCAGACGTTTTTATTTGCCGAACCAACGACACTAACATAAAAACAACACTCAAATATCAAATAAACAGCGCTTTAAAGCGCAGTTTCGTACGGCTTAAGCCCGTATTAGGTAGTTAAATTTACATTTTACATTTGATATTTTCAGCCGTGAAAGTTATTTCTTGTTTGTGCTGCAGCAGATTTATTGTTCGGATCCGGCGGGCACTCCAGCGACATCTCTTTGTTGCGAATCGTTTACGTGTATTTATGGGGTAATTTAAACGATCCGAAATACAAAATACTTTAGTACGATTTACTAAAATACAATGCAGTGATTATAAAAGGATTTATTGTTGGCTGTAGTGTTCTACTTTGTGATACTCGTACCTTTCGCTAATTAGTGTGTTTATTCATACGTTAGGTGGAGATTTAAGGTGTGAGCAAAATAACGTGTGCTCTCAGCACATTCACAGTCACGGAGAGCTGTAATGTGTTGACTTTAAACATCGCACAATATGTGAGATCGTTGTTAGCCCGTCGTTTGTTGCCAGAGTCTTGAAACATTTATTTTAAAAGGAAACCAGAACTCGTAAGGACTGAACGCTTGTGTTTATCAATATAATTTAACCTGACTACCTTGCTTTATAAAATGATGAGATGCATAGCACTCCTACACAAAAGGGCAACTTTCCGAAACTAGATACTTACTTAAGTAAATCCACATAACTTTCACTGAGAATCCATTCCTGAAGAACTGCAGCTACATCTAGGTACAAAATCTAAGATTCATCTGCAAATTCACCTGACAAAAATCCCTCTATGGCAACTCTACCAAAAAGATCCAGCACAATAAAGTAGTAACAAAATCTACAAAGTAAGACTTCCCTAAAATAAACTCCATGGAACAGCTCTGCAATATAAAGCGGTTGTAAACACACGGCGCTTGCAATTCAATTGTTACCTGCCAGTGTGCGCCGCCACTATGCACCGTGCACCGAGCTACTTGAGTATACGCTGGAACAGAGTAATGTGACGCTTAGGATTTATTGTTTCTTTACGTTTGTCTGTACAAGATGTGAGGGTAGTAGATACTTTGTTTACTCACGTTTAGTAACTGTAAATGGCTTATTTGTAACTACGCTTGACACTGAGTAAAATATGTAAATTAAATCCTTATCATAGTTTGGTTTATTGGTATCTATTTTTATTAAAAACAAACAGAAAAAGATTGTTTTTTTATTCTGCACAATCAAACCCACATTACAAAAAAAAATAGACAAAATATACACGCTAATACAAATTAGGCGAAAGCTTCGTATTATAAGCCTTAAAAGTTTGACAAATATGTCCATTGCTTGGTGTCATGGCAAGTCACAAATTACTAGTCTACATCAAAACCAAAGACAATACATAATACATAGATATCTAATTGGACACATTACAACTCAGCGAAAATTTATGCAAAATACTAATAGTGCTTTCATTATTATTTTTAAGTTTTCCTTAACTAATGAAATTACAGTCAGAGAACAAAACAATAGTGTGTTTGTGCTATCCTCGGGTCGTAACTTGTCTAACATATTTGCCCTTCAACTCATTTATCATAGAAACAGTATCTAGGTAATCTAATTTTTTAGAAACATAAAATGTCTCATAAAACTTAGGTTCAAGGCATCGAAGAGTAAGTACTAAATATTCAGAATTTTAAAGGACTACATTACTGTGAGTGTGGAGCAAATGAGACGATTTGTATTCAGCCTCTATATGTTAATATGTTTTATCATCGGAATATTATTCATGACAGACTCTACTTTTATTTTCAAGAGGTATTTTAATATTATGATGTGCACCTAACTTATTAAAATACTGGCTTAGGAGCGCGGCTCCACTCCAGACGTGTTTTCTTTTTCTTTGAGACATTTTTGCCTTTGAGTAAAGTGAAAGCTGAGAGAAACGAAACGGGAAGAAAAATTTAAAATTCTGCTGACGTATTCACATCATCATCATTCTCCTGACCTTATCCCGATTTATTAGTGGTCGGCGCAACATGTCTTTATCTTCCATACTTCTCTATTAGTTGTCATCTCGGTAGTCACCCCCTTTCTATTATAACCATATCATCATTCATTGACCTTGCAAAATAGTAAATTTCATTTAAGTTGGCAGTCTTTCTTGGATCATTGATAGTCGTTATCCTCAGAAGCCCGAAAGTCTGACAACCAGTGTTACCAAGGGGTATCTTATCACCCAGTAACTGGGTTGTGGAGGTCAGATAGGCAGTCGCTTCATATAAAATACATCAGGTACTCAGCTGCATCCGGAAACTGACCCCAACAACGTTCGGAAAAGGCTAGGCAGAAGATGACGGTATGTTTTAAAATTATTCTTAAGACACTGTATGATCTTCGGCCCGGCGCGCGGTGATGATAACGGTCAAATGGAAAATTTTCGTACCTGATAATCACTTCTTAGCAGAGAGATTCGACCATTCGTTTTAAAGTAGGTACTTCTTCAGTCGCCTTTTCAAACACCTATGGAAAGTCGCATTTTCTTTGGAAAACGCACGATGACTAGATTAAATAATGCTAAGCCTACCACACCGTCTTAGCCTGTCCACCGAGCCGTACATGAAAGCCCTCCATTGTCTCAACACTTACAAAAACCACATTCAGCCTCCGTCAACCGTGAACAACTCTCGATAAACGACAATGACGTCATCAAGAAAACAATTACAACACAAGAGATTAAAAATGAAAAATGTTCGCGATCGTCTCCACTGGTGACAAACAAAACATCCTAATTGCTTTTTCTTTATTGTTGGCTGAATGTCGAGGCATTGTCGCCGATATTGTTTCTTAAAAAATACAACCCCTGTTGTGCTAATCTTTTGGCCAAGCAAAGGATTAGTGGTGAAAAATTGGTGCTGTAAACAAATAAAAGACGGGATAAAATTGTACATTTTTCTTTAGATGACAGTGAAGACCGTAACATATTAATATTTTAATTTTTGTCACAAAGATAAGTAGCGTATCAGCTGAGTTTTATACGATAATTTACTTTTCCAGATGCTTTAGAAAGAAAATACAATACTTGGCATTTTTTGTCCAAAAAGCAAATACAAAAGGAAAACTGCACCACGTTCCGATCTGTAATGAAGTCATTCTCCTTATAACCTACCGTGGGGATAAAATTCAAGACCATTTCCACAAAAGAAACAAAAACAAGAGTCTTGTTCGTAGTAACTACATACCTAAGTTATATAGAGCTAAATTTAGTACGTGTGGATATGTTTACCCGACTTGTTCTAATGAGCTTTGCATCACCTACAACAAACAGTCATAACACGACATCCTCACCGTTTCTTAATATTCAATTTGCATGTATTGTGTTGTTTACAGCCCACCTCGGGCTGCGACCGTCTAATCTCAACGGTTATTGTCTAAGTTGCCCCGTTTCCTGAGGCACTCTCACCTCTCGGTAAACAAAGAAGGTCCACTACATACAATAGTGGAAGAAATATCCCTAATGACAAATACTTCGAAAAGGAAAACTATGACTGGCCCTATCCAAGAATTTGACGATTCTAGAATAATTACCAAGCTTACTGAAATTGATGATGAAGCTACCATTTCATTCCATTCAGTTTTGCCTTAGTCTACATAAGCGTTGCTAAATTGCTCATACTGATAACTTTAAACACTAAGGGTGTTTAAAGTTTTTACAACTCGACTCGGACGGTATTTTTTACAAAGTACCGTCCGAGTCCACCCTAGTACCGTGCGTGGTCTGTGCGTGCTTGTACATTCCTCTGAAACAAGAAAATATGTACTCAAAAATGCCGAATATCCAAACTTAATTTTCATCCTTCTTTATTATGTTGTATGGTGGCGCTGCGACTTGCGATCGACTGGTTACGACGGTGAGAGTATCCAAGTTAAGTGATATTTATAGCGAGTGTAGGTGAACCCCAATAACTTCGCAACTAGTTTCAGCTTAGAAATAGATACAGATAGCCATGTGAATGCGAAATGGGTTCAACACGAAATAGAACGGACATATGAGCATAGACACTGAAATTTGACCTTTAGGCTTTGTACGATTTGCATGGATTACCACGTGGTCAATCCTAAACTTGCCCTGGAATTAAGACTCTGCTTCTTTATTTTTCCATCTTTTCTAAATTATATTCTTAACACCCTTTGAGTGTTTTACCAATGTGTCTAATTCAGAAAAAATCTTCAAACCACAACGTCGTTTGTCATCAGCGCAAGAACCCCACTGGGAATAATATAGTAGGTACACATGTCCTTACACGATGTTTTCCCTAATCTCAATATCTAGACGAAGCAAGTGCCCTCTATTCATTCTTAGGTCTACTGTAAGACGTTAGCGTGGTCCGAGGAGTCCCACTTGGGCACAGTTCCGTGCGTTTCCGGCACACGCAGGATACCTCCCTCCATCCTGAAGGGGGAAGGGGGGAGGATGTACATCCGTCCCCCAGCGACATTAGCGTATCATTATAACTATTTGAGCGAGCTTGTTAAAATTACTTCTAAGGTGTATTGGGGTTGGCAATGGTGAAGTTGTTAAGATATTGTTTTGTGTCAAAGGCTGCTTGAAGGTATGTTGATGTACGCTGGCAATTCCGGCGCAAATCTATTAGAACATCATTCTATGGTTATGGTGAAGGTTCTTTGTGGCTCAATGGTTGTACTCAGTTTCAGGTGGTTCCTGTCAGTTTTCTGGATTTCTTGAACACCTGAATTTACTTGACTTATTTAGGTTTCAGATACTTTAAAACTTTCACTTTCGGCCATTTTATGCTCTTTGTGACGATCGATTTGTTCACTTACAACTCTCTCTTGCTGCTTGGTTGACTTATTTTTCTGGTCCTACTATGTGGCTGAAACCATTGCGACATAAACTTCAGTTTCAATTTAATTGACTGTAACACCAAGCTCAAACGGATCCTCCGACGTGCCCTTACATTCCCCTTTCTAACAACGATACTCCTACAATAACTACCCCACAATAAAAAGCAACTTCTTACCCCCGAGTACATCATAATGACGGGTAGTTTTCACCCCTTGTGCGGCTCTAACGAATTTATTACCCTACTGTTCAACACAATTGATATAGTCATGCCTGAAAAAATATTATGAATGAGAAATATTGTTTAGAATAATTGAGTATTATTTTTGAGAAACATTAAACTAAAAAAAACCTAGAAAGTAAGTGGGACGCTTTAGACTAAGTTTATCGTGCAAATTATGCGTTTTCCATAATAACTTTCCTAATTTTTTCGCTCATGATATGAATCAACTGCCCTTAATAAGTTCAAACATGGTTTCAATTGAATATAAATTTTGAAAGGTGTATAGTTGCAGAAGCTAAGTAAGTTAGTGTATCTTAATAATATCGATGTTAGTTATTTTTAGCCTTAAACACTAATATAACATCGTCTAGGTATAGTTAGGTATTTAGTTATAGGTAGGTACATACTTTCTTAGTATTTTATATGACAACTTCAGTTACATATTCAGATCGCAGATGTAACTTAAACAGTTTCTCATAAAGACCTTTAAAACAAAAGCCTTGTACCGAAATCCTCACTCTCCTCGCATGTACAGTTACAAGTACAGTCGCCCTGGGCAAGTGGGCAGTGCTGTCCTGTACTTAGCCGAACTTAACCCAAGACTACGTAGAGTCGCAATAAACTTGCGACTAAGTGCGTTATTTAAGAGGCCACTCTATGAGCATACTACGAGTTGACAGTAACTGAAATAACAAATATGAAATACATACCTATCATCATCATCTCGAATACACCACTGATGATCAAATTCAAGCAGCTACTGACATGTTGTGAGTCAAGCTAAATACGTTAAGATAGGTTATGATAAGATTATTTGTATAATATGCAAGATGTTACAAACATGATTGTTTTTTGTTTCTCATAAAGAAACACACACACACACACACACACAAATACACAGTAGAGCGAATGAAATGATGCGTAGTGAATGAGTTAAACATGGATCTGCATGAACCAAAGATGATGAAACATTTTCATTGCCATCCTAGGCTACGAATATGTGATCGATCATCGTGGTTTTCATGTAATGACCAAGTTTTACTATTCACGGGTCAAAGTCAAATTGTTCCTGTGTGTTTTTTCTTTGCAAGAAATTATGACGTCAAACGTTATGAGTTATATCCACAGACCCAATATCAATGAAATGAAAAGAAGCACTTTTACACGTAATTTTTTTTTTTTTTAATAATTGAATGAGGTCGGCGTTTCCTATCTGATTACTCTGAGAAGAAAGGCCAAATAAAAACTCAGAGGTCAATCATCGCCTGATCAACTACAATCCTGCACTTACCTCCATCAGCAATAATTACCACACATTCATACACAGCAACACTAACCTGCGCGTGTTATCTGCGCGCCGGACGTCCGGCGTCCGTCCGATAGTGGTCCGATACGACGCAACTGACACAGTTCACTCGTTATGTGTTAGTGATTACTATTGTTTTGTTCTACGCACCTAGAGAGTAGGTGTGTCACATCTAATTGCGCAGTTAGATCATAGTGTATGCAGCGTACTAACTACGCCACACTAAAGCTACTGCTCGCATCACCTTTTCGCGTTACTTCATTTATTCCATCTAAACTGTATCGGCAAATAAAACAAGGATTATTTATTTGAAAAAATAAACACAGATGTCAAACACCTTTTCCAAAAAGGTTGAAGTTTGGGACGTATTTATGGAACACACCTACTATAGAAATTGTGAAAAAGGAAACACAGACTAACATTATTATTTCTTTTCTGCCAATTGAATTTAGGTACCTAGCCAATTATTATTTAGTTATTATATCTACTTTCACGAAGAGCTGAATCACGAAACTATAATTACCAACTGTGTAATCTGTAGGCTCTGCTCGGTCCCTAACAGATACCTACATAGGTCCCCCGCAGTCTCACCGCATGAAACTTAGCACGGAGTTAAAACGCGGAGGCCGGGCCAAGTTAGCACTTTTTTATTTACCACTAACCCGCCTAACACAAGATTGCCATTTAACTGGCTCGCCACACGCCGCCATTTGTTGCCATTGCCATATTATATGGCTACATGTCCTATTGTGAGTACCTTGCTGAAGTGGACACTTGAAGGGCTTGCCAAAGTGAGAATAACCAGTTTAAGGCAGAAAAATAAGCTGGGTACTCTAGTTTTTATTTAAGATTTTATTTTTAGCTACAATGTTGTGCAAAAAATTAATTTCTTAGAAGATAAATCTGAAGATGATTTATCTGTAAACTGAAAAATAAATCAGAAAGATAACACTAAGTGTAGCAACACTGATTACGCCAACCGAAATTACGCCACGACGATAATAAGTTTACGCCTGCTATGCTTTTCAGATTACCATGAAACATCAGGTGATGCGATAATTTTTACGTCGATAATTTTCAGAGAAAGATATAAACACGCGGAATTTTCTTCGCGTAATTTTCGGCAGTTGTGTCGCAAAGCTAAGAATGACTGAGCTATAAATTTATTAAGTATAAAATCTCTCAAAGTAAGCGTTACACACATAATGTAAAGGCAATTGAAGACACTTACGCTAATAACTGAAACATCCTACTCCATCAACAAGCCATCGACTTGGCACTAACACACGAACATACCCAACACAAACAATGAGTGTTAGCACAACATCATACTAAACCTACCCACACGTACAGTATGCTCCGTTATCTAAATAAGCGAAGTTATACCTGTGGGGCTGAGCTCGATAAATCAATATCTTCGGCTTGTTAAGTAACTTTATCCCGAGATGCTCTGGTATCGTATGCACATTGACTAACGCATAGTGTGTCAATGGTTTGAATTTTGTGGACAAAATTAAAGTTGAATATTAGTTTAAGTATTTTTCAGTAGGTCTAACTGCAGTCAAACTTTTTAGTAAAAAGTACTTTGATCCTAAAGATAAAATATGACTAAAATAAAAATGTTTGAGGTATAATTTAAGTTCATGATTTCTACGCGAATATTTTCTATTGATTTTAAAATTACGTAAATTGTGTAAGTTTTCGATACAATTGTTTTATTTTCGAACGAAACAGTAACTCTAATGTAAAATCAAATTGATTTACCTAAATATTACTATAATATGAAATAATAGCAAATCAAAGCGATAGCTTTTTTGCACACGTATTTGGTTATTTTTTAATGCTAATCAATATACATAATTTTTCATAATTTAATCATTCATTTAGTCCACCTCCACTATAGTGGTCACACAGTGCGGCTCGCGTATATCCGCCGGGCGCCCCGGGCCTCGTGCCTCAACCTAATTTGTATTGATTAAAAATATTCAGCATAGTTGGAAGCTGCGGAATGCGCCGCCCGCTCCACGGCTCATGCAGATTATTGGCCCTACAACTCATTTGATTTTCTTACAAAAATATTTAGTACTCCACAAGTTAACTTGGATTTTTGTTTTTGGCGGGGTCAAGTTCCGGGCCTCCCCCGCTCTTAGGGGCTGGAATCTTAACTAAAAGAGAATTATTGTCAGAATGATTACTGTCAACGATGACGTGTATGCATGGACTTATAATTTTAGTTTGTTAATAGTTTTAGTTAGGTTAGGTCGTGTATGCAGAGGTTTTAGTAGAACCACAGGCTACAAAAGTCAAAGTCAAATCGTTTATTTTAAATAGGCTCGTAAAAGGTACTTTTGAAATAGTTTATAATCTGTATTAGCACACAAGATGCTTTTAATCCTGGTAGTACGTTACAGTGAAAAGGGTGAAGCCGCGAGCAAAAGCTAGTTTTTAATATAAGACCACCGCGCACCGCGCACCGTGCGTGTACCTACTCATCTAGTGCATCGCACGTCCTCCTTTATGATCCAATATGAATTCCAACTAGCCAGTAGTGTCGGGACACCAGTCTCGCAGTGTCCTCAATAATGCTGGAGCGATACATTTTTATTGGCGCCGCGTCGTGAGGTAAACACGGTGTTTTGTTGTCCCCTCAACGATTATTATTTATGTAACGACTGTTGTTCTGTTGTGACTGTGGAGTTAGAGTGGAAAGATGTGGCTGGTACCAAGCAAAATGCTTCCACGCTGGAATTGTCTGTTTCATGGAAACAGACTCTTCACAGCAGGCCTGCTGTGTGAGTTTGGGACAGAAAATTGATTCTTCCCTGGCATTAGTAATGGTTACCTATCAATCAATAGACAATCAACATATTCAATATGGGTGTTCATAGGCATTCATACATCGATAACAACACGGTGAGACAAGTTTTAGAACAACGGCCCTGTCTAATTATATAAACATGAACTACTTTCAACCTATTCCTGACAAAACCCGACCTAATAACTCTAAGCCTTCTTCTACAATCTAAATCACCTGGATTGTGTTTACTATTAACCACGACAAAAATAATTCTCCGTTCTTTCTGTATCTCTTCTAGAACCTTCTAAGTCTTTGTATTCAGGTAACTCGCCACTTATGCTAAGTGACTTCTAGATGTTGCTTCGTATCACTTAGGGAACTCACAAACTGTGCAGCATGAAATAGCTGACAACTATCCTCGCCGACGGCTTACGGCACTTTTGTTTTCATACACTTGTTTTTAGTTTCGATACAAATGCCTACGCGTTTGTTTTCCTTGGTTTTGTTTTTCTTTTCCGGTAACTAGATAAGTACATGTCTTTTTTGCGGTAACGAGGGCAAAGCCCCAACTGAAAAGATATTAAAAATCTTGAGATTTATGTTTGTATATCCCCGTTGTACTTATACTACCGATAAAGTGAAAGTCAAACAATAAGATTCAACATCAGATAAATCTTATTGTAAGTCACATCAAAGAAATAAAAATCGTTAAGTCAAAAGCTAAAATCATGTTAAACAAAAGTAAAACAGCAATCTTTCAAAACTTCCGACAGAAACAACGGAACTAACTACTCCTGGCAGGTCAATTACAAACATTAACGCCATTAGTATCCGTACCATAATCAATAATTCAAATTGAAGCCCACCACTAAAATGAATAGTGTTATGTCCGCCACCCGTGTCCAAGTGTTTGCACGGCGGTGTGGCCGCACTGGCCACCCTACCGCGTGTTGTCCACGGACAGAGGACACGGACGGGACAACTAACAACATTCCGGATTAATCTTAGGCCGGATTTTAGGCCAAGACAAATATGGCCGGCTCACAACTAAATGGTTGAAAATTATTAAATTAAGAAGATGTATGCGTTAAGGTTTAAACTTAAGGGATCCGAATTAGTTGTGTGTGTACGTGTGTCGTGTGCGGAATTGAAGCTAAACAAATTGTTTGGGTATAACCTACTGTTTTTATTGAAGAACTTAAGTTTGACGATAGCTACTAGGTAATACAGATATTACAATTTTGATTCCTAAAACTAAACCACATTTGGCCAGACTTCGCGGAAAGTCGACATGAATCACTCTAAAAACATTGTAGGTACACTTAAATTATTGTCTTTTGCACATTTAATGTCGCAACTTATGGAAGTTAAAACATTAAATGTGCAAAAGACAATAGTTTCAAGCAACCTGAAGTAGCAAACATACAATGTTCCATACTGCTCAAGACAAAGGAAGCAAACAGTACATACATAGGTACCTACAGCCTTCAGAGAACAATAAATACAAAACAATTCAACGTTTTTAAACAAACATCAAACAACAGCCTGAGACGTTTCGGACTATTTACATGTTGTAATTTTAATTAGGATTCCGTAGACCACAGGGCAAGACGGCCGGGGTCCGGCGAGGCTGGCACAATGGCGCCCTACGGGGCCCTCGAATAGTTGTACCTAATGTTAATTTAATCTAAGACGGCACAGTGCGGCGCGGCGGCGAAAAGTTGTGACGTCGCCTTCTGTGTTGTTGTTGATACTGTTCGGATTAGGAGATCTGTTTTAGAGGGTTCATTTGCAACATACTGACTGTATTTTCATTAAATGTTTTAATATGGTGGTAATTATATGAAAGATAAAGTAATAACATGTGGACGATAATAAACTGCTTGTGGATGAAGAGCAACATAAAATTCTTAATAAGTTTTATAAATAAGTATCAGATTTTCCTTTCAAACTTCTTAGTTCTTTTTGGAATTGTAGTTAATTTTGACAAACATGAAACCAAAAGAATTCATATTCCAATAAAAACATTCCTTTCCATACCAAGTCCCCCAGTCCGGACCAGCTGACCAGCCACGTGTTAAGTCGCCGCTGTATAATTACGTCGAATAATTCACGGGGCCCACTTAACCGGACCTCTGACCCCCGGGGGCCGAGACCCAACCTGTCGCCACCTTCCGCCTGCTGGACCCGCTAAGAAATTGCCAAGATTTCTATGTAGAATGTTGAAATTGAATACAAAAGCCAAATGTTTCTTGTTTACTTGTTTCAGGTAGATTTCCGAAGCTTTTGTCTTTATGCGCTTGGTTTTATGATAGGTATGTGAATTTCTGCCTGACTTAAAGCCGTTATTAAAACTCCAGAAGACCACATTTCTTAAAACTAATTATGTCTCATATAAAAAATAAACATATAAAGGGAGAGGTAGGCCTTTGGCCCTGCAGTGGCACAGCACAGGTTAATTAGATAGATATCTCATATGTTTTTGAAAATTTTTCGTTAGAGGGCAGTGCAGTTGAACTTCACAAGAATATTTATTTATTTATTAAAACTTTATGCACAAGTAAAAGAAATACTGTACAAAGGCGGACTTAATGCCTGAGGCATTTTCTACCAGTCAACCTTAGGGTGATGCAGAGACAAAACATGGCAGGTGCAACACACGAGACAAATAGCTAGGAAATGACTATAAAATAAAATAATAAATATTAACACATAGATACATACATATAAACAAAATGAACTGCGAGGAGAAAACAATTATCGGTAGAGGAGAAAACGAATCCAGCAAATCAGCGCTGGGATGTTACGGCCAACTTTTGACGGAAATGTTCACGTTCCTTCACTCTAAAAGATAACCGACTGGTTGCCGTCCTGATGTTCAGAGGGAGCGCATTCCAAAGAAAGACCGCCTGGACAAAGAAAGAAGAATGAATGAAGCCAGAACGGTGAGAAGGACATCGTAGAAGACGATTGTTAAATAAATTGTTGAATAAATTGTCGATTGTTGAATATTCTGGTTTAGATACAAAAAATGAGACCAGTGATAAGAGCTTGTCTAATTTAGCACAGCCACAGCAAACAAATAAATATAGGTACAATCAGCTTCAAAAAGATTGCACGGACAAGGATTATTATTGGCTACAACCATTGTTCCATAACATTATATCCACCGTTCAGGTACAAAACAATATAGTAGGTATACAATTTATTTTTCCAAAACATCTAATACTCTCTATGACCAAAACAATATTCACAGTGATAGTTCCAGAGCAAGGTTAACAAGACTGACAACATTATACGATTTAGGTATAACTTATGGCAGGTAAAATTGTTCCTTGTCCATGTATACATCTTTTTGGAGCTGACCGTACCTACTGGAACAATCTAGAACGGAATAAATAATTTTCATTTTCACATTCAACAAATAAATAGCTGTAAACATGTCAAAATAGTCTACTCAACGCGCAATATGTATTGCTCCTGTCATCAAGTGCTATCCAAATATTTTAGTAAAATTGATGATGTCTCTTGAAGAATTGCTCGAATATTGTGCGAAATAAAACAAGAGAATTTTGAGGAGAGAGGACACACGAAATATGTTTATAAGGAGCAACATTCTGATTTATTGCGATCCGTAGATATAACACGGACAGGCAAATTGCAAGATGTAAGCGAAAAGCGTGTTTCAAAATTATGAAAAAAAATATTTGATATTTTGACAGTTAAGGACATCATCGGGCAGTGTGCTCATTGGGTAATTGGTGCATGATTATGGGTTCTGTTTAATACAGAGATGCAAATCCTTAAAGAAAAGTTAGGTCTCAGAAAAGAGTTTAAAGTTACTTTGAGTCCACGCTTATTAAATAAACAGCAAGCAAGTTACGTGTAGTATTATTTTAAAATCTAAGAGTAGATTCCTATCATTTACAACGCTAATATTACACTTTACATTTGGACTGTGACGTATTTTTTTATTTATGATTAGACGCAAAAGTGGGATCACACATGATAGGTAGATACTGCAGCTTATTTTTTTCCTAATGTAACATGCAAACAGTCAAGTTTTGGACGCTAAATCGTGTAAAAAAATGAAGTCAGAATTTTCATTTTTGCGTTAATACATTAATTATGTCCCCAATTTGTCAACATGCAACATCTCCATGTCTCCCTCCAAGTATCCAATACAAAATAATAAAAGCTCAACAAAAGAACGTTACACTTACCGCACCATAAAAATTTGCTCAATCTAGAACCCCATGTAGAACAGTTTCCATGGAGAGATTAATCTGCAAAAACCGTGGGGTTGGCGCCATAAGTCATGGTTTGCGGCCGTACACCTTGCCGCATATTTATGATGCTCCCTGGCGACGACATGGTGACTAAATCTAACGATACTTTTAAAGGGGAAGCAAGGATTTAAAATATGTATGAGTTTTATTCAAGTGTTTAGCTAAAGGAGCAAGGATGTAGGTAATGGTATCATTTTCACCAAGAAATTACACGTTTTTATTTGAAAGCCGTACGCATACTGCATACCGCCTTTGTTAAACAACTAACCACAATAGTACTACTTATGAGCATGGTAAATTAATGACACATAGTAGAGTCAGTTATCCAGAAACAATTTAACAAATATATTTCGTTTCTTTACTTTTAAGACCAAAGCCTTTCTCTGCAAGTGTCACAAGCGTTTTGTCCACTCAATACTTCACGATTATATCCCTTTTAAATTACACTAAACTTAATGTATTCTTTAATAACTATAATAAAAGCATTACGCGCCTCGCCCCACGTAATATTTTTTTAACAGCACACTTTTATGAATAAAATTAAAACATTAAAACAGAAATATAAAGGTTTCTCTCCCAACAGACAATTGTGATGCAAAATACGTGGTGCTTACAGTGCAAGCCAAAACAACGGGCGAAAAGTGTCCGCTTTCTTACGTCTTCACCAGTAATAAAAATGTAATGGGGCCTTTGTATCATTTTGTTGTTATTAAAAATTCTGACTTCCTTCTATATAGGAATGTTGGAGTATGGTCCTTGAGGTTTTTCTATGAGGTATTTTCCTCGATTGTTCCAATATAACGGGTTTAACTACATCTTTCTTACTAAAATTAAATTCATAAACAATTTCCATTCTGTAAATGGTACCAGAATATATTATAAATTAATTAAAATTTTATGATGGAAAGTCATTGTTTCTAAAGTAATAAATGTTTACTAATTTAAATTGGTCTTTCAGAGTAGGTACACAGCAAGAAAAAACGTTTCTTTTTTTCTTTACGGTTACATCCAAGTGTTTTCAATTCAAAAATATGAAAATGACTCCAAAACAATAAACGGCGAGCATCGCCGCGGCACGTAATCCAAGTTTTATAAAACACTTTTTTATTTGGAGTTAAGTGTTGTGCGGCTATAAAGGGCACGCCAAATGACGCAATATCGGGGCAGGGGCGCGGTGACGACGTTATTATTTATGTTAATTCCGAACGCTAAATGACGTCTTACGTGTTCCCGCCACCTTTTACTCACCCTGTATAGGGCTGCCGGTTGCATAGCAATAAAACTGAATTTATTGATGCTGGGTACAATTTTTGGGCGAAAGTGTAAGTTTGGAAATTATATGTCACTCGTGTTTTTTACCCCTACGTAGGGAATTGGTGAAGAAATTGATATCATTATCGCTAGGTCGAGCTGTCAAATATTTCACATTTGGTAACAATTTACGTTTTGTTTTACTGAATTTGGCAAAGCTGGCACAACATATGTTTGCCAAGATTAGGTTACATGTAACAGCAACTAACAATGGAGTATTTTTTTAAATAAAAATTTAGAATGTCATTCTCAAACAGCGCGCAAAAATATCCAAGAATCTCAGTGGGCCTCCCTGTCACAGACCTCAGCTCCTCTCTGCGGCACAAAACTTCTTCACAAGTCAGCACGGTAATTGTGGCACTTTACATAATGTCTATTTTAGTACCGGGAGCATTTTTCAAAACGCGCGCCCCTAATGATTCGTGAAGAGCGCTGATGTCCCGTAATGCATCGGGCACCTCTCATTTGCCGAACGTTTGCACGCCGCGAGATTTATTGCAAGCGCTAAGTGAACGCGATCGCCTTCGACACCCAGTAGCAAGTAGCATCCACAACGGTGCTCCGTGGATATTAGAGGGTTGAGAGTAATGGCTATACATTTAATTTTTGCGTAGGCAAATTTGCTTCGAATGCTGTCATAAAGCTGGTGATTTTTCTTCTTGACTCTTAAAAGGTTTTGAGATTCACGTGCGAGGGGGATCTTAAAGTGAACGTTAATGTTGTTAACAAATCGAAACATCAATAGCACTTCAGCGGAACGTTTACAGTTGAAATGAATGCTTAATCTTCTGTCTCTAGCTCGAGAGGAGCCAAATTCGTACTAATTACAGTTGATTCTGAAACGTTTATCGGTAGTTTTATTTATTTAAATACCTATGTCCTAAAGTGGATTGCAAAGTACTTACCGTTTCAAAATAGCAAGTCTCTAAACAAGCTTTCAAAAACCAAACTCTTAACACCCTGTCTAAGCCAATTTCCGGCGCACACTACATCCTCGAACCTCAGATCCGGCAGAGTCAACGCTAACCCCACTTTGAGGTAGTTCCAAGTTCACCCAAAACATGTATTTATAATTTGAAAGCAAAAGAGGTGCGTTTCGACCATAAATATCAGTTATGTTGAGTCCGGCGCGCGCGGCGGCTTAGGCCTCTAGACGCCGCGTATGACGCGAATTGTAAATGCGCAATTTACAAACTTCGCACTCCTTCGTACTCCTCCGTAAGGAGATTTATGTGCGCTCGCGCTCGCGAAGGATTTCGCCGACACCTTGTCTTATCCGAGTCTGCTCGATAAGCCCAGGCTTCATTACGAGTTTTTGAGAGGTTTACTGTCGGTAAAACTTGTAGACGGCTCGTTAGTGTTGCGAGAGAACTGCTTCTACGAGTATATTCTGTAAGAAGATAGCCTTTTCAAATTCTACGCCTGGATCCGAATTCTTAAATTTAACTACATGGGTTTTTATTCACATAAACACATTAACACGTTGAACGCCAAGCAACAGACACAATAGAAAATCTATTGTTCGCGGTCACCGGTGACCGCGTTGGCAGTCAACGTGTTAAACTTTTCATAGTACTAGTTTTCAGTCTTTAGTGCTGAGTAGTCCTCTAATCTTATCTTATTATATATAAATTACGTGTCACGATGTTTGTCCGCGATGGACTCCTAAACTCCTTAACCGATTTTAATCAAATTTGTACACCGTGTGCAGTTTGATCCAACTTGAAAGATAGGATAGAAAAAAAAAATTACTAACCGTTAGCCACACCAACGCGTGGCCAGGTCAGCTAGTTAACTATATAACAGAGCCCAACAATTTCTAAAAACTATCTAACATCTTCACTACCAATGTGTCCAAATTTTTTACAACCAAATCTTCAAAAGCTATTTTAACCCTGCCCTTGCGCATCCGTGGAAGGTGTATGATGTTAGTGCTGGCCATAAAAGTGGCGTAAACAGCCGGTTCCGGCTGCGTGCATCCACCTGGCGGACAGAGGATTTGTTTGTACGAACCGGAGTGTTAGGTGCGGCGTCGGAGGTGAGCCGTGCGGCCCGGCCCGAGCGTGTAAACACTTCCTAATGTGAGGACTTGCAATATGGAATGATTTGCTTTAGTGTCTGTTTACGTTTACGGGCTAGGTAAGTATTTTGTTATTGAATATTAAGATGTTTCCTAGTTTGTAGTTCATCTTGATGGGTTACTGAAAACAGGGACTGTTGTTATCTTTTTGAAAGAGATGTCTGTTAGCAAAGTTGTTGACATTTATAAATTAAAGTAACATAACATATACATAACAACACATTTGTTTTCTTCCTTCCTGCACCAACATTTCACCAGTTATGTTGTAATAGCGGTGAGCCTATTGCTACTCGTAGTAGGGGTCGTTTTAATTCCTTCCCTTGAGTTTGCTGGTAACAATTAATTCATTAAAAAACAGTCTAAATGTGTTGTTTCTAGTAAATTAAATTGACCTACATAGCCATCCTAAGTAAATAAACACAAATACAACGAAGCGTGTATCGACTTTTGTTGAATTGTCACAATATTTACCTCGCCAACAAATGTGAATTTTCCAAAAAAGCTACGCAAACAGTCTTCAAAAACACGAGGGCGACCTTCCGTCACCTTGTCTGTCTGTTTGTTTGTCCCACCACGCCGGGATTGCCGGGCCCTTCGCGGAACGACCGGTGAAAGCGGTACTTGTTTATATCTAACATATGGTGCCAAAAAACTGGGTTGAAAGATGTTTGGGTTAAAAGTACGGTTGAAACAAATAAAGCATTAAAAGTTTGTTTATGACAAGATTTATAACTAAACATTAACAATTATTCAACCAACTTTAGTCCTGAAGTAAATTACCCATGAGTTCATTTGACACAGTGCACAGTGAGCTCAAGTACGAGACTATCAGACAGCGACGATATCAAAGCCGAACATTTTCTAAAACGACTACTCAGATTATAATATCAAACAGAGCAGACGACCACATTCAAACGTACCCATCCCACAGCCTCCAAGAATCACTCAGACCATAAAGGATGAAATAAAGACATGAATTTCAAACAATAGCCGCCGTTAAAAAAACCTCTCTTACAAAAAGTTGTTGATCTTATTCAAACGTCAGGAGAGCGCGGCCGGGCGACACCACTAGTCTTTACATAATTCATGGGACACGAGGTACTGAGTGAAGCGTCCCCAGGTTAATAGATATACTTTACTGGTGTTTATGTTATGTCTGGATGAATGGAAACGAAGGAATTTTTATAATATTGTAAAAGAAAGAAAACGAGTAACTTCAAGAAGTTTTTTTGAGATCTTTATAAACTTCAGAGCATTAAAATAGACGATGGCGCCGATTCCCTTGTTCAGAAACTAAACTAAATTTAAGTTCAGTGCATCCTTTTCTTTCTATTTCATTAAGAAAAGGACAGAAGATAAATATTAGTTTAGTCCTGTCAAATTAAGATACTCCATAGACAGTTTAGACGTGATTAAAAAATTAGCTACTAAAAATACGTCAATTTACGTCAGGCGCTGACTAATTTGACAGGACTAAACTAATATTTATCTTCTGTCCTTTTCTTAATTAAATAGAAAGAAAAAGATGCACTGAACTTAAATTTAGTTTAGTTTGTGAACAAGGGAATCGGCGCCATTGACACTCTGGTTTTTAAACTAGTCTCGTGCCTTAATAGGCAATACGGGCTGTTGTCCGCAACTCCACGTCAATGCGCGTATTTTGCGTGCGGGTCTCGGTCTCGTGCCTTATTGTCTTTCTAGAATACATCCAACCTAGACTAAACGACGTGCTAGCTAGAGCAAGACACTGTCCTAATTGACATGCTATTCTCAAGCGGAATACCTACAGCTAGGAGCAAACTATGGGGAATCAAAACCCACTTCCTTTGCCTTGCTTATACAACAATAGGACTTCCTTAGAACGGACAGATTGATTATTGCCAATATGCAACTACACGCACGACTCAAGTACGTTTATATTTTATTAATATACTTAGGTGCGTTTAAGAATTGATAAGGTATCGAATAATGGTGGTAGTTAAAGATGAAAGAAACACTAAGTGAATTTGCTTAATCAAAAACCTTGGCTTTAATTAGGTTAAAAATTAGACACAGGTTCGGGAAAATTTACGAACAAATTGTGCATTGTGGTCAAATACAAATATTAATTGGAATTAATCATTGTCTGGGGATACTGATTGCTATTAGGTAACTATTTTCAAATCTGATAAAGGTCTATAAAATCACTTTTGTACTGAAAAGTACACATTTTGTTTTAACATGGGATTCAACGGAAATAGGAAATGGGATCAATCGTTAATACCTAAAAAATGGGATTCAAAAGCGGGATCCAACGAAAATATATCAAAATGTCTTGTGTTCAATGGAAAAACAAAAGAAAGCGGTATTTTTATATCCAATAGTCAAGCGAGATATAGGTACCTACTGGACGACGTGTTCAATAATATTAGGTCGGCAAAACAAATTGCTCGAATACATCAATCTCAAGAGCCCACTGTTTACAAAGTATCTTCCAATCAACAAGCGGTATAATCCCACCAAACAGCGCGTGCAAGGAGCTCCACGGGGCAATATATTACGCTGTCATCATATTTACATAGCATATTTTGCGGGCGAACAATATGGCGCCCGAAGTATGTTGTCCGGTGGATAAATCAGCTATCGACAGAGAGGAGGCAGGCGGGTACTTATTGTTGTGGTGAGAATAAATTGAATCATGTTTCAGGTATATAATATTGCTGAGCATTTTATACTGCTTCTGAATTCTATGGAAATGATCAAAAAGATGAGCAAGAGCATCTTTCGTTCATTCGTATGAGGCTGCTAGTAATATTCTTTAGACTCGAGTCTATCTGGATTTTACACTTAGCTAGGTTATACCATATTGCGCGACGCTCTCCGCGGTATTATAAAAATAGGTAGGTATATTATAATTAAATATTGAGTCTTATCAGTCGAGGCAATATGTACACAGGTAGACCTATTGTCTAATTACAATTCAGAGCCTTAGAAAAATAAGAGAATTGACATAAGCTATAGGTATTTGCTAACAAAAACATACAACTAGCAATATTCCTCAAACTCCTCCCAGCTCTATGTTTATGAATAGTAAACACCAATATCGGATACACGTACGATATTATTGATGCGTTGCGTTTGATTCCGCTCTTTCAATCAAAAGTTTCCTCAGAGAGGTGGCTCCCATTGTTTGCGATATATTCTTAGACACAGATCAGCCTCCGCCCACAGCGCGCCGGATCACTCAGGGGCATATAATGCAAGGTTTAGTTTATCATATTTTCAGCTTCCGTTGGGAAACCGCAAAGAATTTTGTACTGAGTCATGGTCTGCTAATTTTGATATTCCATTGTTATTGTGGAGTACACGAATTCCACTACACTTAATCATAATCATTGTTTATTTGTGTGAGATCGCTTGATGTACCTAATGATTTGCACGCCGTAAGGTAAAATGTAGCTGATCTCATTTATATATGTTATTAATCTTATAGATACTGTACCTACATTTTGAGCTAATAAAATTCTGATTCTGATTCTGCTTTGTTCTACCTTATAACGTTTATTAGTAAGGGGGGTAAAAAGTCAAATTACTGACGACTGAAAGAGAGGAATCGGTGTGTAACTATTCATCTGATATAATAATAAATTAGTGAGGGGGTAAATGTTTTAGTCACAATAAATTCTCTGATGTCTCTAATATGTAGTATTATTATGTGCATTGTGACCATAAAGTAACATATAGCATAAAGTAACATATAGCATAAAGATGAAGGAGAAACAGTTATTTTAGTTACAACATAAGTATAGGACTCCTGAAAAAACAAATTCATATTTACAAAGTTTAGCCTCAACGTACCAATTACCTACAGATTTAACAGTTACAAACACAAGCTGAAAGCTAAACTTATCTCTGTCCAATAAAATCACGTTTCCCACAACCACAAACACAAGTGGTACACCAGAAACTTTTTTAAACGTTGAAAGTTGTATGTGGTCACGAAAGTTGCCGACAGTCGCAGGCCGCCTTAGTTGCCGTCTGCACGACTTGCTCTCAATTAAAATTATTTCATCCCGGCTGAACCCGGCGAGGACTCTCCAGCCTCCGCGATACTCCGCGACAGACAGACTAAAATTATGAAAAACTTTTTGTCTGGCTTTCAAGTTGTCATAATTTTTTTGGGGCCTAAGAAGGAGCTTTGTTAACTTGATGAGGTGAAAGGTAACATAAAGGTAAGTATTATAAAGTCCAATGTAATGAAATCCAGTCTACTTTTTATAAAAATTAAACATTTTTCTTCATAGCAACACAACGGAACCACAGTTTATTTAAAGCTCATCCATTCGAGTAATCTCTTCGACTCATTTAACGACGCCTACGCAAAAATATGAAGCAGTCTATTCATAGCCGGGGACGGCTTAAATTAGAAAATAATGTAATGGAACAATAATATCTTTGAAAGATTTCCATTATAAGATGATGTAAAATTTAACAAATATTACATTTAAAAGCAACAGATGTATCTACAGCCAGGAAAATGTATTGTTTCGACAGATTCACACACCAAACATGGAAGTATTCAAATCATATATTATATATATGATAAAAAAACAAGTACATCCAAGTCCATACGAGTGATAAAAAAGGGACAGTTGTGATCAATTTAAGAAGACGGTCAACATTCTGAACAATACACATCCCTGACTGTACAAACACAATTTAATCAAAAACACAACTTTAATAAGCGTCATCTTAAGCCACGTAGTGTCGGTCAAGCCAATTAGCGAGCCAATTGAGGGGTGTGCTTTGATCTGCTTTGCCCAGCCACGCGTGACATAATGACCTGCCGACTACCTTCTACCTGGTGATGATCAGGCTAATTATTTCCAGAGAGGGTTATCAAAGGTGACCACTTGAAGACTGGAGGAGTCCTTTCTGTTTGCTTCTGACTGTTCTGAAATTAAGGGTTTTTGAAAAACTGGTTTCAGTTCAAGTATGCGGAAAAAATTAAGTATACTAGTATACTTGGAAAGGTGGATCGTATTGTCCCTAGTATTTGAAGAGGTTTAAATAACATGTTTAAAAAAATACTTTTGGTAGACTTTGTACATGCAATCTAATGTAAATATTAACGTACTACACAGTGAACATTAAGCAGTTTGTACATGAAACGCGCCCCTTAAGAGCGAACCCTCAAACGACAAGGCAGGCCTTTCCGACCAAAGACATCGTTCGTGACACAGTGCGGAAGTGCGCACGCCGCGCGGTCAGCTTCCGGTCCTTTGACCTGTCTTTTGTGCCCGCTCGCACTAATTACAACATTACTACAAACCGGTACCACATTTTACACTTAACACCAATCTTATCAACATTCAAATAAGGCATATTTTCCGTTGTTTCAGGACCGAGCGTGTGTTTCGCCTGGGGTAGTAAGACCCTCGCGTTACTTGCAGGAAATCGCCTAAGACGTACCAGTTTTAGGTGACATCAACATAGCGCGGACTTTGAACTGGCTAGTTTACACTAACCAGTCACTAGCTAGCTAGTTAATCATTCAAGTTCGGTTTAAGTTTATTTTAATTACACAAACATTATGAAGGAAAGAGCCGAGTAATGCTATGATCAAGATGTTCTGCAATGTGTGTTACCTAATCCTTTTTAATCTTTTTTCAAACCAGACCAGGGTTCGATCTTGTATAAGTACTTTATGACACATAATATAAGATGTTATGTTATTGCAAATACTTCACATACTTAGCTGTTTATAAATAAACCTCCGTAATCTTCCGCAGGCAGATATAGGCATTATTATTGTGTATGGGGGTCATTGGTTCATTACAAAATAACTACTTTCTAAGTCGTTAATAAGCTAATCAGGAAATTATATGTATATAAATTTATATTACTATTTTTATTTATATGTCCTTAGTAATGACAAATCGTCTCCTCGTCGTCCTCATTTCTTAAATAAAATTATTTTTTTCCATATTTTTACAGAATCAACACCGGAAACAAACAAGACGTGTCGCATGTCTACAGGCAGTGGGCGGCCGGAAGTGACGTGCGCGCCAGGTCCCGCAGACCACTTCCGGCGCTTTGACAAACAGCCCCCAAGGTCGGTGATGGAGGGTTAAAAGGCCCACGACAATGGACCCTTCGTGCGGAAAGATTTCGAAAACCTGTGCTGTGTGTGACTTGAGACTCAATAAAGATCGGTGTACAGTGGGCTGCATTAATTGGGTACCCCCCTTGAAAGCATTTAGGTAACTGGGGTAGGGTACCCCATTTATGCAGCCCACCGTACAACACAACACATGACAAACAACATGGGTTTATTATTTCCTTAAAAAAACCTGTTCCTTTAGCAAACCATACGGAGGATTCCTGTACAAAGATTGCAAAAAAAAAAATTATAGTCTAAAATAGCCTTAGCTATGAAAACTACGACCAATAACGGTCTGATAAAATAAGGAATCTTTTAACGTTCAAGACGCAAGCCTAAATTGACTAACACCATCAGTAGTAAAAGGAGGATTTTGTATGTCTGTCTCGCTTGAGCTAAGCTCTGAAACCACTGAAACGTTTTCATGTTATTTTAAAGTACCTACAAGTCAAACATGGACAAGTGCCCAAATTAATGACTACACCTTGCCACCTCTATAAACACAAGCATTCGTTCAACGACTACCTCCTCTGCAACACTAATTACACGTAACCTTAAGACGCTGGACATTAAAACCGTCTTAACCGTTCATTCCTAACCCTTCGTCCGCCTACCCTGGTACCAACACTGGCCGGTGTATGTTCTATGTTCTATGTTATGGGTTTGGTTTCCGCACTTAGTCCTTCAGTGGACCATTGTGCGTGGGCCATGGCGGCCGTTGGCGGTTATTCCAACCAGCCCACCTCCCTCCAGAAGCTGATTAGGTCTCCTGGTCTTTTGAGAACATCTGTGTACGATCTGGGTGTCCCGAGGGTTTGTGTCCTGATCTGGGTGACGCCTGTGCACTCAAAGAGCACATGCGCAATGGTTTCATCAGCCACCATGCAAGCTCTGCACAGGGGGCTGTCCGTTATGCCTATAGTGTGAAAGTGTTTGTTTAGCGAGCAGTGTCCCGTGATGGTCCCCGTCACCAGGCGCAGGCCTTTCCTGTCCAATGTCCTGGCCGGTGTAAATTTGACACTAATTCGCGCCACGGCTGCCCCGCACCGACTTATGGACTATTAAGGAATTGTTCTCACTCGGACCTCGGGGGCCAGGGGAGGCGGGGAGGGTTATTTGCGTAAAGTTTCAAGCGCCGTGTGTGCCGCCACCCTTAAGGGGATTGCTGAATTATATACAGGCCGAGTTTATGTTTATTTGGAGTGGACTTTGGTTGTTGTGTTTTGAGTTTATGTTTTAAATTTTGTCATTCATGTTTGGAAACATCAATGTACCGTTTTGTACGGTTTTAAATGTAAAATATTTTTAACTTTTACGCGAAATTAAGAATAAGATCGAATATAACTTAATATAAATCCAGATAACCAAAAAAATTAATGTTTAAAAAAAATATGTTCACTAATCTCGATCATTAACCGTTGCTGCTTATGATCCAAAACCGATACACATCTACTAAACTTCACTATTCGCATTCTGTAAAATCAGAAAAGTAATGTCACATTTTCAGAACCCCCTGTACACAAGTTATACTAGATATGCAGTAACATTAGTAAGTCAGGGCAGCCGAGGTGTTTAAACTCTCTCTCGTCTTAGGTGCGCGAGTGACCACCCCCTCCCCCTCCGCGCCCCGCCGCCCCCACCACCCTACTTGACAGTAATCAACAAATCCCAACACAAATATCGTACGGCTGGCTTTTGAGAGAAGTTTTATGTTTGTTGAATTGGATTATAGGAGCCGAAAGCGTGGCCAGCTCTGACTCACGCTATGGTTCGATAATTAAATGGAACAGTATTGAATAATATGTTATAATATATTAAACTAGTAATAAATAATTTGCTGTGTTTTTAACAGGGTCATGTCCGTTAGTTTAGCCTAGTCTTACTTGATAGTAACTGTGGTGGAATAAATACTTAAGTGATATTTTAAAATAGTTGGTGATGGAACACATTGTCGCTTTCGTTACTTATAACATAGCGTCAGAGAAAAATTAACCTTTAGGTGATAAAAATAGTCCTTATCCAGCACCTAGAAGTGTCTATACTACAAAGGTAGGCATGAAACAAGATATCTAACCAAAAATAACGCAGCACTTTCACAAGAACCCATCCAGACAGCAAATCCCATAAAACTATAACAACGATCCCTTGCTCGAATTAATTCTCACCTCAATACTAAACACGGGCGAGAGCTCAAGCGTCCAATAATAGTAGCGCTACAAATCCTAGGGGCTGATAAAATCCGCGTAGTTTACGATGCGCAGGATTAGCGCCGACGCAAATAGATCGCACAGTTGCCGCTAAGTTCTACTCCAGAAGTGGTTGCGGGCTCCGCAACTATCCGCTGTGTTTGCCCTTTGACCGGCGGACGCACTGGGCTGGAAAACGCTGCGGTTGGAACGCTCTGCGGCTGAGAAAATTCAGGTGAGACATGCCAAATGCCAAAATACGATTAGTAGTTTAGTAACAAGTGGGATTACCTGAAGTATCACCAATTAGTACTATATAGGTACCTACCATAAACCCAGATACCAGCAAAATAATTTGTCCGCTTCGTAGGGGTTTTTTGTTCAATAATACACAAGACAAAAAGGAAATTAATGTAATTGTTTTGATTACACGAGGACTAATGTGTCATCTGTGTGTAAATGCCGTAGTAAGCTCATGTTTCTTCGAAAAATTTATTAGGGTTTTCCTTTCAATATTACTAACTACTAATTTTACATTTCTGTGTCGAAATATGTTATTGAATCTAAATAATAATTATTCACTATGGTTAGGAGTAGATACCTAAAACATAATGACTTTGTTAGGCATTGTGTGTATTGAGGAAAGTCGGGGATGCCCCATTAATGTAGTTTATTCACATAATTATCCTACGCCGCTTCCATTGTTGCAGATTGTTTACCATAAACAAATACTTTACAACTTATTGGTATGTAGAAGGTGGCTTTTAAAACTCCTAGAGGAAAAAATTACATTAACTTGTTTTCTTGCCGTTTTGAGAGTGAGTGCATTTATAGAGGTGGATTCGGTTCCCACATCTAAGTTTATCCGAGTAAACTTAGATGTGGGAACCGAATCCACCTACACCTTATTTATTTATATAAACACTTTATTGTACACTACATAAAATAAAAAGGACAAATACATTTAAAACTAGTGAACCATGGCCGAAATATATAAAATATAAAGGAAAGGAGGCTCCTTTACCGTTTTCTAATTAACCTACGTCATTCGACTATGAAAAATTGAACATGCTATCAATAATATGCATGTCTAAGAAATCACAACACTTAAGACGCAGAGTTTCCAGCACCCAGTGCGTTCGAAGAAGCCAAGCAAACTTAGGTAAGTTCGGTTTCTATTTCCAAAGCATCGGTCGAAGGCAAGTTAGTAGGGAAGCCCGGCCTGTTCCAATCAACTAATCGTACGCAAATAGATACAGCGGTTTAGCCTGTGCGATCATTGTTCGAACGTTTACATTCAATTTAAAGTTGACTGTACGGTCTCGGAATTCTATTAAGGGTTACTGATGTAGTTCCCTTTCTGTTAAGTTCTTTGATAAACAATACTGTGCCGTCCAAAATTTGTTGACATTTTCCCACTTCAGCTGTAACAGCTGTAACAGCTGTACAGCTGAAATGAAAAAATGTCAACTAATTTATGGAGGGCACTGTAACACAGACTGTAGGTAAAATGCGTCACTCTTACTTAGTACGGTAATTATCTGGGAGAATATAATTTGCAACTAATAGATAGCGATATCAACTTGTGTTTGGAAATAATCACTTGTTTAATGTATCTTATTTCAATTATTTGACTCTAATGTTCAGTTTACCTACTGTAGGTATTTACA
Source organism: Gortyna flavago (assembly GCA_963669345.1). Taxonomy (NCBI): domain Eukaryota; kingdom Metazoa; phylum Arthropoda; class Insecta; order Lepidoptera; family Noctuidae; genus Gortyna; species Gortyna flavago. Next base: position 19,506,329 of record OY770133.1, read on the forward strand.
TTTCTTCTTCCATATAGTAAACTTGGTCTATTTTCTCTCTTAAGCACAATAAGCAGATTTGCGTTTCAATTTAACAACCCTTCCCTAATATTATCAACACCTAAATATATTTTAAATAAATCAAACTGCCGATTTTTTCTACTTTTCTGTAGTCATAACAAAAGGTGCTGGTCTTAGACCACTACGGTATAGCAAGGAAGGTTATCAATGACACCTATTTATAAAATATGTCCTGTAAATACTATTGTTGAGCAAAAACTATTTTAAAATTCAAAGGAAAACGTAATTGTGTGCAATGTTCTTTAATTGTGTGCAATGTTCTTTAAAACAAATTAAGAAGCTACTACTCGTAGTACCGGAACAACTACATGTTTTAAACATCAAATTTCAATATCAAAACACTGCAGGTTAAGATCTAATTCTTACTTGTGTGTGTGTGTGTGTGTGAAGAGAATTTAATTAATCCTCCAAGTTACGGGTGAGCGGTCATAGTAACCACCTTTGTACTGAACCAAATGTTGAGTCGTAAGATTTGAGGGGTCTTCTAATAGCCAAGTATGGCCAAACGACTACCTTTGTTCATAGCCGAAGAAACACGGTTCAATTTTAGGGTGGGGAAATAGTTGCCAAATTGAAATGACCGAGTAGGCACAACAATCACCTTTTAAGGTATTTGTGTTGAAGATACCTCCCCCGGCTTAGAAACCGAGATAAACTCTCAATGGTAATCCATTCGACAATGTTATACTTAAGATTTCTTTTTTAACTAAGTGTTCAGAAACCAGAAGGCCAATTCCCGTAAATAAAAACGTTCAAAATCTAGTCGCAATCTCATCTCAGCGACAATCAATGCCAAAAACTTGTCAAAAATGTAGGGAAATTAGAGGTATTTTTGCCAGATTCAAACTGAGATCAGACTGTGAACGTTCTTGAAATTACGGGAATCGTCCCTCAGATATCGTAGCAATAATCACCATCAAGTAGATAAACTTCGCACTTACTCACTAATCACGCATGAAAAAACAGACAGGAGCTAGCTGTCACTGTATTTTCTAATACGGCCATCATGTTACGTCATGTCAAACATCTTTAAATGAAATGAAACAAGAAGGGTTTGATATTTTGTGGAAAAAATAACTTTTCAGTTCCGCCTTGACTGACATTATAATTTGCGGATAACGCCAATCACTCGATTGTGTATTTATGTTTGCCACAGACTGTTTTGAATCAATATAATATTGTGACTATAAGCTTCTGTGGTTTTTCTATTAAAATATTCAGTGGGGCTTTCTTCAAATGAAATGGGGACAAGAAGTCGGGTCTGTTAGTAGAAAAAAAAAAACAGAGACCCTAGCTGACTAGGGAAGAAAGAATTATGGCAGTGGAAATTCAGACTTCAAATTAATGTATTTCATCAAAAGTTCTGATAACCACTAATGGAACTAAATAATGACTGTTGTAACTAACGGTTACAGGGAAAATAACTGAAAGTAGGTATCCATGTAGCCTTCACAAACACTTTGTTGTTTTATAGCAGACAGCAGGACGCTAGCCATCTTTAGTCACTTTTACCTAAACAGACCTTGGCCTCTACGAGGGGAACCTCTGCTCTAAAACATTAATTACATTGTTCTAGAAATTTTATAGTTTTTGTCCAGAGTAGAAAACAACAGAAATCCTGACTTCTTCACTAAGTTTAGTTTGGTATGTACAGTCAACAAAAGAGATAAGTATGCAGGATAGTCGGATATAGTTGAAGTTTAGTAAGAAACCGGTGGATGTTCTCGAATAATATTTTATTTTATTAATAGAAAACAAAAAGCTCATTTATCAAATTAAATTTCAGTCGACAACATCCATCGGTTTCTTACTAAACTTCAACTATATTCAACGATCCTGCATACTTAACTATTTAGTTGACTGTATCTCAAAAATCCACAATGCACTACCTGCATCTCAAAAATCCCGTTTTCTTTCAAAGTTATCTGTGCTTATATAATAATTATTGTATGTTCCTAGATATGACAATGAGATACAAGACAAGATTAGATCTAGTGCAAAGACGGAACAAATAGTCAAAACTATTTGATAAATTGAAATAGCAAAACGGTCGCGGTGCTCCCGGTAGATCACGAAGGAGATCGTGGGGCCTTGTCTTCTTTAGGAATTGGTACGAAGTGAATGTGACCAATAGAACCTTTGCCTAGCAGTTGGTCAGTACCAGCTGGCTACACTTATAATTAATTATCGATACATATTCGCGCTTGACAATGTTGTTCTTTTAAACTTCGCAAAACGGATTTTGATGCGTTTTTTTATCATCATTAAGAGAATTGATTTCGAAAAGTTTATGTGTGTTAAAATTAAAAATATCGATGTTTTGTAAAGTTGTAAATACCAGGCGAAGCAGGGGCGAGTCGCTAGTTACCTATAATTAAATACATACTTACCGTATTTCCACACTAACTTGTAAGCAGGTCTGCTCATCCCCAATGCCTGTGTACGTGTGTAGTCGATCCAATTGATTAGTCAGCGACTCAAACTTTGATTGGACGTATTCATACTAGTTCAAACTTCGTCCTCGGGGCTACGGGTAGCTGGCAAAAGGCTTAGCTAAGATTTTTTGTTGGTTGCAACATCTTATAACATGTTCATATAAGATGTTTATTGATTTTTGAGTTCAGCTGCACGATTACTGCACAAATGCGTGCACTGACTTCACGGGTCTACTCAATCTGTGTGGTTTTTTTCTCAAAAGACCATTTCAGACATCAATCTACATAGTCTTCACATGATTTGACTTTAAAAGAGAGAGTAGTGAGATAGGAAACGCCGACCTCATCTAGGTTTTAAAATATGAGTGACGTGTAAAAGCTTTTGTACAAACCTTATACCTACAGATAATAAAATCATTAATCATTTGTAGTTGCAATTCATATTAATATCATCAGTATTCAACCGTGGAATACACTGCACAGTACACTGAGATGTATATGTGGTAAATTTCAAGATACCTGTGACTAAATTATTAAATACCTACTTATTATAGTTTACGTAGAAACATTTTGTTTACGGTTGTGGAACGCATCACAATTAGATATCATTTAATGACTTTCAGTCAGCACCATCTTGTGTGGATTATGATGACATGAAACATTATCATTTTATGTCAACCAGTAGGTAGTGGGTTTAAGTGAGTACCGAACCTACTTATTATATTTATAGTTATCGTTGTCTCCTAATTGCGGAAAACAAATGAAAGATTGATGTCATGTAATGGAAAATACGTCAAGATTACTTATATATTAATTACACATAAGTAAACATGTAATAATGAGTAACATCACCGTAATACGTGAATATATGTATAATTAGCTGCGAAATATTGTTGTTTGTCGGCTATTTCCAACTAAGGCGTTATTTATTTAATTAATAAAATACAAAATAACCTTATACAGCTTATTAGTAGGTATATGAACACTAAATCGCTTATACGCTAAATAAGAGCGAAAGAAAGAGTTAAATATTACAAAAACCTCAACCGATTTTGGCGCATAATATTTTGTTCCTGTGCTCCGCCTCCGCGATCTCTGGACCGGGCCGTGTGGACAACGCGCGCGGTGGCGCGGGGCTGTGTGGGCGATGCCTTACTGTCACATGTGATGATGAAACAAGCATTCTATTTTGAAATAACATTAAGTAAGTAGTTATTTTGAACAAACAACAGTATTGTTTTGAATTTTACGAAATCATCCCAATAACATTGTTGGTTTTCCTCGCTAATGGTGTGGTTTAATGAGAAGGCATTAGCCTTGATACCTAATTATTAAAATAAAGATAAAATTAAGTGCCAATTGGTTTTCCATAAAAACTCCAAGGAAATAAATGTAATACAAAAAATGAAGACCAAGTTCATTTACAACAGATTTCTATAACTTCTGTGGTCTGTGAGCCTGATCAGATCTCTAATAACTTTCTCAAAGGTTCTTGTTAGCGACAAGTATTTGATTACCCCACAAAATGACCACCGCCAGTACAACAGATGTAGAATAAGACTTCAGAATCCGAAAAGCTAGTGCGACTTGTAAACAAGCAAGCGCTGAAACACACAGACATACCTACTATAAAAACACTACGAGTATGTCGCGGTCACCGAATACAGATTAGTGTACCTACTTAGCAACAAGGCACAATCGTTTAATGACAAAACCTTGTTTTAATGAATGATCTAACCACATTGGGCGACGGACGGCGGCAGCGGCGGCGGCGCCGGTGAGCGGCGCACGCGCAGGCGCCAGTGACTCAGGAGATACAAGTGTTCTTTGTCCAAAGTTTCGTAACGACACACGGGACACTTCGCGAACCAATCTACTCGAAGGTATTTTTAATGCTTTGTAATATCGGTGTTTGTACTTCAATCGCAAAGTAGTCTCATCATCATCATCTGCCTGCCTTTTCCCAACTATGTTCGGATCGGCTTCCAGTCTAACTGGATGCAGCTCTCTCTCTTTCTCTCTCTCCAGAATGAAATCCTTGCTTTTGTATCCATCTTCAGTAAAAATAAAGTAATTTTAGGTAAACTTAACGCAGCATAGCCTATACCATGGTCTGTTCCAAAAGCATCTAATGCCAGTGTAAATAAACCCTGTTGAGGTTAAATTGTTATGCAATCATTCACTAAAAGGAATAAGGAGCACATTCATCTGTATTTAGAAGTTTTTAACTTTATATGTCATCACTTTCCCAACAGTGATTCTTTGAAAGACATGATTAAATTGCAATTGAAAAATGAGAAACTAGTAATTTAAAAAAACGACGAAACTTGAAGTTATGAAAGTTAACCTCAATTGTCAAATGAAAAACATCTCTCAAGGTTTAGGTCAAAATTAGAATTTGGGGTTAAGTATTCGAAATTAAAGTCTCAATTTGTAAATAGCACTACAAACTAGCATCCACGGGTACGCTTTCTGATCCATGTGTTTACATTTTCATCAGATACTTTTGGATCATACTTTAGTTAGGTAGGTATATACCATTATTAAAGCAGACAATGTCAAAACAATGCCAACAGGTTTAAGGCATAAAGTCTGCAAAAAATAATAATCAGAATGGTGAAGCAAGAACCAATCACATAAGATAAAAGCATGCCTGGCTGTCAAACCCTTTGGTGTAATGAGAACCTCGCAAACGTGTGCCTCTCGGTCATATACCTACCACTTGCCGATTGCAACAACATCCATACTTCGACTTGATGGTACACAACGCTTTTAACGGGTTCACGATATTAGTAATGGGTTCATAAACAGCCAATCAATCTCAGTTTAGCCATTACATTACTCATCGTGGACCGTAGGTAGGTGTCTCAGTAGGTACCTACTCATTTCAAAGCAAACCGCGATTGTTGCAATTGTTATATGTGAGTGCTTAATCATTCTATTTCTGTAGGGACACTTCATCGAACATTACTATAAATAATTGCGGTTTGTAAACGAGGTAAAAAATATTAACGTCCTTTTTCAGAAGTTCGGAGAATTTATTCCTAGACAAAAACAAATACAAAACAACAAAGTGCAATACAGTTTGTTGTTTTGTATTATTTTAGTACCTAGGTAATGTTATTCATCGTCGAGCTAGACCTTTATTTAACAAATTAAATATCCAGCAGCCATTTTTGTACAAAAAGGCTCATAAATCTTCGCACATAATTACACACACTTGTAAAGGAAGAAAGAATAACGTTTATTTGGGCACTGTTCGTAAAAAAATAGCAAAATAAAAAAGTTATAGGTCACATTCGAACAATATAGACACCTACATAATGCTAAGGTACATAATCAACTGATAAACGCTACCTACACGCAGTGCTCGTAATAACAAAAGTATTAATAAGACGTCTTATATACATACATCTGCCATCATACATGGCAACACTTAAGCAACACTACACACATTTTAACAGCTTACTAGCAGTTACTGCAATACAAATAACATACAGAAAACCAATAGCTTAACACGAAACGAAAGCTCACACCAACAGTAAGTATTGATTGAAACAGAGTCAAACAAACTAAGAAACGGCGTAGTTTTGCATTCCATAATTGTACAGTTAGATAAATTAATTATTAAGCAAGTAGACCTTAGGTAAATTTTCAGTGTTATAACCGTTTCATACAACTACCAAAAAATTACAGTTGATTAAAATATAGGTACGGGCAATCTGCTAGTTAGTTTGCTTAAGAATGATTTTCCGAGACTTTGAGAATTAAATCTTACCTTAGTAGGTACCTATGTTCAGACGTACCCGGGGTAGTCTGTCTAAAAAACTTGGGCCGGTACATACGAATAGGTACATTATTTAAATAATTTGAGCTCAAACTACTCTTCAATCGTATACACAGTTATGCTTTGTTATTTTTCTATCATAATTTGTGTCAGTTATCGTGTGGGCTTTCTTCTGAGCCTTGTAGGGAATGGCCCTTCTGCACCAATCTGTTTAGTGAATATACCTACATGATGTAGAGGTAATTAAAAAGTATGTGCGCCAATAAGAGTGTGTACGACACATGCGCGGCGTTCTCACGAGTGTACCGCCATGATGAGACGGGGCTACAGTGCCGCAGACGAGACACTTGGTTAACGTTTACCTGTACCTTTACTAACAAAAATTTAAAAAAATACTTTCTTCCGTTCCAACAATTGTCATATTCTAAACTGGACAATTGCATTACTTTCTTTTATCACCCATTGACTCTTCCGCTGGTGCCTTTGATGTCGTATTATAGTGCTTTCTAGTGTTTTCAGAAGTGTCTTTACGTCTATTATGAAAAAAAAAAAGAAAAAAGGTTTATTGGAATCAACAACCAATACCAGAATAGGATATTAAGCTTGTTGTAGTCTAATGAAATAAGTTTACTTAATAATATTCGGCAAGGTAAAGTGGCACACCATAGGTGTAGGCCAGTCTACTAAGATAGAGTACCACTGATCCAATACCTTGTTATTAGCCTGTTTTTGGTATCTTGACATCGTGCGACAGTCTCCTCTGCACATTCTGCCCATGCTCTGTAGTCTGTGGTGTGGTATCGAGGCCGCACATGCGTCGCCGCCTGTGAATCACATCACATGCTCATTAGCGATAGGTGCCTCACATCTGTAACACACAGATCGGTTTACACGAGTACCTATCTGGAGGTAGGTATCTGTTGTGTCGTCCAGCTGTATGTATGTGGGAATGGTGAAACTGCTTTACTACATGCAGTGATTTGAGGTAATACATAAGTGTGACCGCTGTAACGAACAAAAGTGATGCAAGTCGTAATCATGATGAGTAAGCTGAATGACTTTAGAGTCCTGTACTTTCCGTTGCCCTTTTTTGGACTTTTGAATACTAAAGACATTTTGGTTCGACTTTGCGTCACAAGCTTATGTACCTACACCCAGAGTTATATCTAGAGTAGGTATACCTAAGAGACGGAGCTGAAAACTTATATTTACAATTCAACGAATATAGACTGTAACATATATCCCAGCATTACCAGGTGCACCTAGTGTAACAAAGTCGTTCGTCACTCGTTACTTGCTTTAATCAAATAATTCAGGCCACACACAATTTCAGTCTATCCTTTCAATTGAAAAAAGTCATCGGTCATTGCATTCCAGGCGGCCGTCAGTTCACATAAAACACGCACACACTGACACGCCCGCCTGTTAATGATCAAAAACTCACACACACACACACACTGGCCATGTTAATGATCTAAACACCGCCGCATTAGATGTCAAGCAATAAAGATGGGTACACACGCGAGTCGTTAAGATGACACCCACTTGAGCTGGACTCAATTGAGACAACGACCGCGTACCTTGCGCTGTGACCGCTGATTGATGGTGGAGAATGTAAGGAGAGAGCTGGATGGTTTGGATGGGCAAACTTATAGGAAACTTACAGCATAATATAATGCTGTGGAAAAGGAATGGTAGATTTACTTCCTTATCACTATCCCCATCTCTTACCTCCAATAATCAATTAGTCTTAGCTATTATTTGAATTTGTCACGTACAGATTCGCTTAGAGAAAACCGATAAATTTTCATTGTTCTTTTTAATTTGAAAGCACGATAGACGCTGTACGAATCTGTGGCTATTTTTAGGTAGGAAAACATGATATAGTTCCTGTATTAATTCTAGGTATGGTTTAATTCACTAATTGAAATCAAACATGTTTAATTAAAAGACTCCACTGCTATTAGACCATCTAACACAAAACAAACATAGCTGTGGTACTAATGAGCTGTGTATCATACCGAGTGAGTCACAAACATTGCTGTTTTCGCGGACGAGTGCTATCGAAGACGTGGAGTGGACAACGCACTTTAAACAAACTATAATAAAAACAGATTGCATATAAATAGCTTTAAATATATATAATATTTAATTTCATTAGCCATAATTGTGATCTAAAATATATTTATACTATATACAAGTGTTTAAAAAAAAAGGGAAAAGAAAAAGGCAGGAGCTCATTGGGCATCAAAAAATTCGTCCGCATTGCTGTCAATGGGATAAGTGCCCAAAAGGCTGGCAGCATTGCCACGTTGAATGGCAAAATAAAGGACAAATAAGAAGAATACATAATAAGCTTTAAATACATCTGTATTAGTAGGTCAATTCAAAGGACAATGAGTGTACCTTTGAACACGAGTGCTTAGAATAAGTAGGACCTGCAATTAGTGCAATAGTTAGCAGCGTGCTATAGAGGTAGGAAAAGCTGCTTTTGGGCTATTGTTGTGCTAGATTTTTGCTCCAATTGAAAACAAACAGAGAGTAAACAAATAAGCAGTGCAAACCCAGAAAATTTTGGCAGTTTTGTCATTAAGGCATTTTCTTTATGTAAAATACTTTGTAAATTGAAAGCTCTACGTCAGTGAATACGCAGCTTCCACACAGGTTAATAAACATTATACAGGCGAACAGATAAAAAAAATATAAGCAAATATATGAATAAATTATACAGTGAAGTGATGTAACTCGAACGTTTCCGAGAGGGGATTTATTAGAAAATTTTCAAGTAGTATAGAAAAGAAAATACAATTACGTATACTACACAAATATCTTCTATTTACTTTAATCTTCTCACAGAAGCTGTGCGTCAGTCAACGGGAAAATGTGAATAGTTGATACGACAAGCATCCATAACGACTTATGTGTTAATATGATCTTATATCCCCCCAGCAGGTCACGGAGGTTGTTTGTTAACGTTCACGATTACGTGATGAGTAAAAACCGTCCCGAGTAGAAGGTAGTGAACTGACAGAAGAGTATGCGACGTTACTCACGTGCATTTGTTTGGGATCACTTGACTAGCTGGGCTTATGATCTCACCGCGTGGTAAGAGCTTCTGTTAAGTACAGAATACGTCAGAAACCTTCGATAGGTTTGTTTATGGGGATATCTAACCTTCGTAGGCATAACCCTGCACACGAACCTGAAACATACACATTATCTTCGAAAGAAGTTCTTTTCATAAGAATATGTACCTGCAAAATACTCATACCTACATAAAAGCACAGCATCATACCTGAAGGCCAATTCTCGTAATTTAAAACGTTATAAATCTAGTCGTAGTCTCATCTCGGCGACAAACAAATGTCAAAAACTTGTCAAAAATGTAGGGAAATTAGAGGTATTTTTGACAGTGAAGACTGAGATCAGACTTTGAACGTTCTGAAAATTACAAGAATTGCCCTTCTGGTTTCCTTAAAGGTAGAACAGGCGGGGTTTTTACCTAAAATAACGGCACGTTCTTACTTTCGTCAGTCATTGTTGTACGATTCAAAATAAAGTAGGGTAGTACCCTAGTTATGTCGTGTACAACAAGTATAAATAAATACAACAACAAATCAACAAAACATAAATAAAGTAAGTACCTTCCTATCAATCAAGGGGAATACCTTTTCCCTGCTATAAACATACAAGAAATCATATCCATACTTGTATTATAAATGCGAAAGTAATTTTGTCTATCTGTCTGTTACCTTTTCAGGCCTTAGTGGCTGATTTAGATGAAATTATATGGCACACAGGTAGGACATAGAATACTTTTCATCCCAGTAGTACATTCCCGTGGATTGGTTTTTGACATACGCCCACACATTGGCGAAGCCGCTGGCAAAGTAACTAGTAAAAATTGTTAGCCACAAATGATTGAGCGTCGTCTCCACAACATCAGTTAGGTGGAAGGCAATTAACGGGTCGAGGGTCAAGCGAGCCGGCGTCGCATACCGGTCAATTCCACCAATTGGCGCGCGCAGACGTGGGAACGGCGCGCGCGCATGATTCACCTCCTTGGTCCCTAACACATACTATTTATAGTTAGTAAAAGTAGTAGTAGTTTTGGCTGCGATAAGGTACTTAAGATTGGACATGTAAATTTTTTACTAAAATACTATTTTTTACTGTCAAGTACTAGATAATAGAAAAGAAACTACCAACGATCTAGTGCTGGCTTTAAAAAAAAATATTTTAGTTTAAATTTCATCAAATAATCACGAAAAACAACTAGAAATGCGACGTTGCCAGCCCGCACGCGCTCCCTTTTTTTAATCATTGTGATATTTACCTATTTATTATTTCCTATTTAAAACTACAGTAGTATATGACTATATCAATAATAAGTCCTTAAGTCAGGTCATATCGTCTAGGGCACGCCGCGATAGCGGCGGTAAGGCCCCTCTTTGAGGAGTGGCTAGAGAGGCGTCACGGCGCCCTCACCTACCGCCTGACGCAGGTCCTCACCGGACACGGATGTTTCGGGAGGTTCCTGCACATCATCAGGCGGGAGGAAACGCCCGGGTGTCACCACTGCGAGGATCGCCCAGAGGACACGGTGGAGCACACGGTGGAGGTCTGTCCCGCTTGGGCAGAGCACCGCCGTGTCCTCGTAGAGGCGATCAGCAGCGGCGGCGACCTCTCGCGCCCGGCCCTGGTCCAAGCCATGGTCCGGGGCGAGAGGGAGTGGGAGGCAGTCACCTCCTTCTGTGAAGCTGTCATGCTAGCGAAGGAGGTGGCGGGATGGGCGAGGGAGAGAGCTGAGAGAGCCGCCCGTCCCAGCCGCCGCGGTAGACGCTCCGGGCGTCGGGAGCCGCGTGACGACTCCCGGCCACCGTAGGCGCGGGCCTGCGGACGGCGAGTAATGGGTAGCTCGCCGTCCGATCAGGACCAGGCCCGTGCCGGACGGCGCGTATGTGTTCCACGCGCGCCTCAAAGAGATGTCAGCATTGAACGGAGGGGCCCGCCAGGGCCGAAGCCTGCCGGGGCAGCGGGATTGTCCGAAAGGGTTACCGCTGCCCCGGAATATAAAGGGCTAAGGAAGGAACACGGATGGGTTTTAGTCAGTAAGAGTCTGATACTCCCTTCCGCTCCACCCAGAGCGGGAGGGGTCATTTGATGATTTCCCATCCTTAAAAAAAAAAAAAAAAGGTCATATCGTCTATTTATAACGTTTGCTTCATAGGTACTGCACCTAAGCACCAGTATGTAGGTAGTCAAATGCCGAGATAAACAGAATTAAACAACAACACAGTACCTAATACGTAGATTGTGGTATTTTAGTTTTGTGCAAATAATGTAATTAAATAATATCAATAGGTACAATCATACTGATAACAGTTATAGGCAACTACCGAAACGAAACAAATTTAAACGTTTAATTAGTTAGACACCGGACTTGGTAACTACAAAGAATATGAATACTATAACTTCCTAATTTTAACTACTAATACTTATTTAAATTAAAAGTTAACCTAATCAATTTTGATGATTTATTTATCAAGGTACACCAACAGCTTCTAAGTACATAATTATATTATATCTTAAATACAATAGCCTCGGACTTACGCAGTCGCGAATGACAGGAAAAAAAATCCTGTACATATTTCAAGCATAGGAATGCATTACTTAACTGCATTTTATTAGAGGTATTCATTTTGACAAGTTTAGTTTTTTGTTACATAATTTTAATTAACTCCATTACTGAATTTTATGAATAGATCTTTAATAGGTAGAACCATATTTTTTTTATGTATTAGAAATTATTAAAATTAATGATAAATACATACGTCTAATACAATGAAGGACAACATTTTAAATACAAACATAAGCGGATTGTATCGCTCAAATAGGCGCACTCTTCAGACAAATGAGTGCGATCCCCTCAGGAACTTCGCTGAAAAATTCAAACAAATCGCCCGCCTCAGCCTCGGCAATCAGGCAGGTATTCCCGACAAATTGGCCTTAATAAAATACTCCTTCTAATTAACGAGCCACCCCGACTTTCCCCCGGTCACGTAACAGGGTAAAGCGAAAGGTCCAGTCAAAAAGAAAGTAGGAAAAAAAGGGAAGTTGCGCAACTGAATTGGCAGTGGTTAAAATAAAATACGTTTAAGTCAAAAATATCAATGAGTTAAATCAAGCGTGCGTTTTGTTTTTCAATCTTTCAATCAGTGATTTTTCACCCGAAATATACCAACAAAACCAAAAAAGTTAAAATGTAAATCGCAGCGAAATTTTTACCTATATTTTGGGACTTCTGCCTTTCCGACCACATGCTTTCTTGTACAGCTTCTGGCTCCCTGGCCCGACGGAGGACAAAGCCAAGGGAAAAATAACAAGAAACGCCTTCTTAGATGGAAAGTGATCTGCTCCTAATTGTGCTGTGAGCGTCCGGGATGATGCCGTGATGCTTTGGAACGGATTCCATATAATATATTGAGATTCCATATTACATTGTTCAACAGATTGAATTTTGTAATGGAAGTTCTTACTTTCATGAGTTGTTTTGCACTCCCTCCTCCTACTTAACTTTTGATATTGTTTGATTGAATACTTACGAACTTCACATGTTTGCTAAGCAAAATTCTTTTACAGACTTTTACCCTTTTCTAGTCAAACTTTATTGCAAACAGTATAAAGTACTTAAGGTGATTGAGTAACACGTGAATGTTTCCACGCCCGATCTCTATGTACGGCAAGCCGATCCCCTGGGGAAAGCGAGCCAAATACTTAGGTGTCATCCTAGACCACAACCTCACCTTCAACGAGCACATAAAGACGGCGCGTTCGCGCGCCTCTTTCGCTCTCGGTAGGCTCCACTCTATGATAACTGCCCGCAGCAAATTGTCACTCAAGTGCAAATTGCGCCTCTACACCGCGGTCATCCGTCCCATCATGACCTATGCTTGCGTAGTCTTCGCACACGCCAAGCCGCGATTTTTGCATAAAATGCAAACCCTCCAGAACCGTTTCCTCCGAAAGGTCACGGGAGCCCCCTTCTATGTCCGAAATGTGAATCTGCATCTAGATCTCAGACTCCCCACCATCCAGCAGTTCATGAAACGCCTTTCCAAGCGCTTCTTTGACTCTGCCATAAAGCACCCCAATCCCCTGATTGCGGCGGCCTCCCGATACACTCCCTCCCGCATAAGTAGGATTCGCCGACCAAGGCATACCCTCACTGTCCCCGACGACGCCACTACCCTCCTCCAGGAGAGCAGTAAGGCCACTAGTACTCTCAGACGACAACACAATCACAAGCTCAGACATCCGTCCTTCCGTCCTCGCCGCCGAGGCCCGTCGCGACGTCCCGCACCATCACCGTGCCCGCCCCGACCCTTGCTCGAGCCAGCCCGCGCAGCTGAGCCTGTAGTTTTAAATTCGCCCCTAAACACCAATAATAATACCGATCCAGCCTGTCCCTTGCTGTCCTCTTCCAGCGACGCCCTGAGCCGAGGTCCGAACCCCGCAGGGGGTTACCCTTAGCGCTGTCGCTTAGTTTTTAAGTTATTGTTTGCCCTGGCTGGAGGCCTTAATTCGAGGCATCCACAGGAAAGTCCGGTTAAGCAGTAGCCATCCTCATAAAGGATGAACTGCGAGATGCCATTGTTAAAAAAAAAAAAAAAAAACGTGAATGTTTTTTTTTTATTTCGATGGCTTTGACCTTAATGCTAAAGTAGAATTTGACAAGTTCTCAACTTCAAATTAGCAATTCAGATACCGGGTGTATATAGTTTTTTTTATTTTTGAGTTAACTTTAGTCCATGTACGGATGTCTTGTGGCTTCAATATTGAAGTCTATCTTTTCCTGTAATGTTTATCAGATAAGGAAACTTTAACATTGTTTTTCTTGAAGCATGTCAAGCCTACAAAGGTATCAGATAATTATCCGCCAGAGCGTCCGCCATCCTGTGTCCGCCGTCCCTCGAGGGACATACATCACACGCACTGACTGATAACTGTTCTTAGTAAGGACAAGGTGCAAGGCACAGGCAGAAAGCGGGAGGCCATGTGTTTATTGGTATAAACGACAACGTTTGCCTCATTTCATGTTCTACTGATAACATTTGTTAGCGGATAAATTACACCCCGCACAGGAATATTTTCAGTTAAATAATCTTCCTGTCTCGATATCTAGGTAGTCACCAATTATACTATGAACAACACAGAAACGAGAGAAAATTTATACAGAATCTCAATGTGGTAGATAATAATGAGCGGTGACGTCAGCAACGCAGCTAAAGTGCAAAGACAAGGAAAAAACAAGTAGGTACGTATCTATTAACTAAGTTTGATTAATGTAACCGTAACATTTACAAATAATAATCGAAATAAAAGGCAGTTTACCACTCCGCTTTCCTTGTGTAACGAACTGGCAAAATCCATAGGATATTGCCCTATACTAAAACACGCTGATAACCTTAATTATAGCGTACCTACCTACATGATACCTACTGTTACCGTGTACTCGCCGCTCGCTTACTCCTTGCGACTCTCAACTCAGGCCTAAGGGTCCTCGGAAAAACTCCCGCTTTACCTTCCACTAAAACTAGTAAATAGTAGGATTAACTGTTCGCATAAATCACGGCGACCACCGGCCGGTGATACACATCGCGGGACTGAACCTGCGCTCTGCCACTCACTTGATAACTGAGCCTATCTGATTGAAAGTTTTCTTATTAGTAGCGCTGTGATTACTGAAGGGATTTTAATAGTCGCTGTTTGTAATTATGTAGATGACAATAGAAGCTGGTTTTTGTTTGCAGACATGCTAAAGGCTCACCCAATGATAAGTTTAAGGTTGGAGCTACTCGCGTGATCGCTCTGAGACATCAAGTTGAAGTCCTATAATATTAAAATTGGTATTTCTTCATCTTCCTGCTCTTGTCCCATGTTACTTGTGGTCGACGCAACACGTTTTTTTCTTGGTTCGTATTTCTATAGCTCCTATATACGTATTATCCTTTAGATCAAAACAAAGTTATGCTGTACGTACTTCCAAACAAACTTTTTCAGTAACAATAAAAATATTTCCGAAACACGTAGATGTTTTGATAACACAACGATGTGCGTTCGTGTGAGAATTAGAGTGGAGACAGTCGTTTGATAAATTGATTATTAACTGCTTTGGTGGCCCGTAATAAACGAAATGAACTATGAACGCTCGATTGTCCAGCTGACTCCAGCTAACCGTTTATCCCCACAACCTGAGGACATGGAGGAGTCAATGACTGCTCTACTATTTTAAAGTGTATCGCGTCCATTCATGGAGGAATCTGAAGACTTACAATTTCTGAAATGAAACTTCTCAGGCGGCGCGGCGATTCGATAATTGGACGAGTATTGAGAGTGAAATTTCAAGGCGGCGTCACATTTAGGTATATTTTTTACATTACAGAGAAGAACGATATCCCTCGCTCTTGCTCACACTAAATCTCTCTTCACACTAATATTATAAAGGCGAAATTTTGTGAGTGTGTGTGTTTATATGTTTGTTACATCTTCATGCTCAAACGGCTGGACCAATAAAATTTTGTAGGGAGGTAGCTGACACCCTGGATTAACATATAGGCTACTTTCATCCCGACATTCCCACGGGATCGACACTTACGCGCGTGAAACCGCGGGGCACAGCTAGTATTCTATATAAGTTAATCTAGTATAAGTTTTTAGAAGCTCTTACGATACGAAGTTGTCGCCATCTTGTATTTTCATTTTGACCTCACTATTGGCTTCAGCAGTTCAGCATCCTCGAAAACCATGAAAACGACACCCATGATAAAAAAACCGGGCAAGAGCGAGTCGGACTCGCGCACCGAGGGTTCCGTACCATCCTATATTTTGGCGAGGCCTATATTCGTCAGAGAATGTTAACACCACCATCCACCATCTCCTGACCGATAGTGGAACTAACGTAATTTTTGTTGATGATTTCTGGAAAAATTTCCTATTTTTATTTTTCCTGTAATCTTTACAAAACTCAAACTCAAAGCATTTATTTCAATTAAACCAATTAGAGGCACTTTTGAATTGTAATTGAAGGGGTCGGTTAGTCAGAAAGATGAAGCTAGTTGCCCATTCCAAAGCGTAGGTACCTATGGAGAAGAACGGGCAAGAAACTCCATGGACACTCTTTTAAATCAAATAATATGGTTACAAAGACTTGGTTACATCATTCATGTAAAAAATTATGCATGTGAGAACGATGTAAAACTTTAAAAGCGTCCGTAATGAAAAGACTTCAAGAAAAACAATTAAAATAAACCATGGCAGCAAAGAGAATATGACCAGTCCCTACTGTCAGCACCCGTTCACGAACATGAACTCCTATCACATAGAAGCCGCACTTCGAATTTCTAAGACCCCTTTTCAGTCCCTGTTGCAAAAAATATATAGTAGTTCTTGAGATATCCAGCTGTGACAGACAGGCAGACAGACTGAGTCTCAACATAAGGGGTCCGTTTTTACCATTTTGGTACGGAGCCCTAAAAAACTAAAAAAATTGCAGCCGCCATCTTAGAATTTCATTATGAGATCGCTATCGGCTTCAGCAAATAACTCTCTCTCTCTTTATCATCTGCCATAAAAATAAAGAAAAAAAGAAAGAGAAAGAAAGAAAGAGATGGAGAGAGAGAGAAAATAGCATGGAGGGGCATAACGCTGTTACGTGAAGATTTCTACCACTTTATTCCTACCGCAAGCACCGTTAAAGAACTTCGTACCAATAAAGAAGACGGTGGACGACACTGAGGACTGATTTTTCAATAGTTACATTACTTTTATCTAAATAATAATATGACAATTTGACATTGTTTTCCATACAAAAGCTGTCAAATCGCAATATTTATTCCTCGGGTGAAGAAGATCTCACCACCTAGGTGCTGAAAAATAAGCCTTTAAAGTAAAAACTATTCAACTAACATTGTGTAGTGTAGGTACCTATACAAGAGGTACTTACTGGATGTAAATAACAAGTTTTGATATGCCAATTCAGTCAGCAGCGTTAGGCAATATTTTCATTGATTGAATTCAAAGCCGTAATAATCTTTAGTAACGAAAAAATCTGTCAATATAATTTATAACAAGTAGCTGATGTCAAAAATGCACTCAATAAAATAATACGTTAAAACAATTATAATCCCCCATACGTGTCGTCATAACCTGCCGGCCACGGTCGACTTTGAATTAAGCGTCGTTTGTATGCGGCTGACGGAATATGTATTTATTTGATCCACTGCCGGGCGATATGAAGACGAGCTGACGACCCTGGAGGTAATAGGCGAGTGGCATATTCGGGTGATATTTAATGAATCGAAGCATGTTTGGAATGAAAACTTAATAATTTTTTGACTAAGCATTTTAACTGTTTTTAGAAGTTTATTTCTACATTGCTGAAAAGTCTCGTAACCCACTTTACATCAGCAAAGTACAAAAAGTAGTAAGTAAAACACAAGAACAGAGTACCAAAAACCCACAAAAGGCTGACCAAATAAGGTGCTACGCGCTACGGCCTACGAGGCTACGGCGTAGCCGGTGTAAGCCTCGAATGTAGCGAATGTCAAAAGGCGAAGAAGTATTCCAAGCGGATGTTTTTATTTTTTTAGAAATATTCAAACTATTGAATGGTGAACAAAATCGTTTTTCGTGCATTGCTAGTTTACCAAGTTAATTCGATATTTACCAATAATGGCGTCATCCGCAATATTTAACGGATTTGAACGTGTATAGCGTTTTACTCAATTATCTAATTGACTCAGTCAGCTAGTATTGAACCATCCTCTTGTTCTCACCTATTTTGTAATCATCCACCTAGTTGAGAAGTGTGAGTGTATTGAGGAGTGGATTGTCCTCTCATACATCTGGTGGCACATTGCGATGAGCGGCGCGTCCGCTCGTGGCGCCGTCGACCCGACGCAATCAACTTATGAATAATTGTGAGGTGACGGGAGTAAGCAGATCTAACGCGTGATATGAAGTCAGTGCGCACAACAGAGTCTAAACAGCATTGTGTTGAGTCAAAACAGCTCTCAGTAAGACTCACACAGCCTAAAAGCAACACACTTTTATCATAATTTCGCAAAAAGTTGTGGTCGACAGAGTGTCAATTGTAAGTCATACATATTCAACCTAGTAGTGACGTCAAATAAACATATTATTAATAACTTCGTTTAATACATCTGAAGCTGATATGACGAGAACAGCACGTCGATGCATTTGGTTAAACCATAATAAATTATTATATCTACTAATCCTACGCGTTTTGTGTCGGTTGACGTGAACTAGATAGATACTTGTGCATTAGTAGGTAGCACTTTATTTATTTATTTGAGAACCAACAGCTATAACAGAAGGATAACAATAGTATATGAGACATAAATCCAATTACAGGTTCTCACATTATGAAAATAAACATGACAAGCAATAAAATAGTTTACTGAGAATTGGACTGAAACCGATTTTGCGTGAAGCGTCGATTGACGCGTCATAAACATGCACTTGATTTGCAACATATCCAGCTGAGCATTAGATCAGAGTAGCTATGTATGTATATATGTAGTTAGTTATATAGGTTGAAAAAAAGAATAGCCCAAACTGAAAATAGACCAAACTGTACGTAACATGCTATTAAAACAGACCTGTTGGAAAACCAACAGTACCATGGGTATAATAAAACCGTGGAGCTGTCAGCTTACCTAGGTAGCGATCTTCGTATACCGTTATCATCTGCGGCGATGCTCATACGTCCGCAGTTCCACATACTCGATCTGATGGAAAAGTACTAGAGTATAATAAAGCCGTAGAGCTGTCGGCTTACCTCGGTGGCCGTCATATGCGGCGTCGTCATCTGCTCATATGTCCGCACAGCGCTCTATAAATCACTCGCCGACTTCAGTATTGCGCTCGATATGAAAACTGCTCCGCGATTCTAGAGACACACTGGGAGAAGATACCTTAGAAGGCACAAGAGGTCTTTGAAAAGGCTTCTATCTGCTATGAAATTGCAGGTGATAATATTTCTCACGTTAATGTTATTAAAGATCATGACTTGTTACGTCTTGCTGCATCCGGTTAGACTGGAAGCCGACCCCAACATAGTTGGAAAAAGGCTAGGCAGATGATGATGATGACTTGTTACGTCTCATCTTTAATAGGATATCAAGATTTAAAAAATAATATTAGATCATTAATTCTTAAGCTTCTAAAAATTTTGGTAGGTACGTCATCCATCAGTGTTACAAAAAACAGCTGTGCTAAGTTGGGACATGAATTTTTTGTCGAGATGTTGTATTGTACCTTATAGTATCACTGGGTTTTTCAGCAAGTTATCTCAATGCAATTCCTTCTATTCAGATTTGTCATTCTCTTATAATATAACACTCCTTATTTAACTCTTTCGCTCCCTGTACATCACCGTCCGAAAGCAGTTATCAGTGCGCTGCGATTTTACTGCGGTTTGATTGCGTGCGGCGGGCGGCTGGCGGCTATTAGCACTTACACTCGATTCCGTTATATTAAGCCATTTCACATCACATTCAAGTCGCCACGTTGCGCGAACGCGTGCTTCTAAACTGTAGACTTGCAAGATGAACTTATTGCTGCACTAAACATCATATTTTGTAGGAGAAATTTTCGGTGAGAGTTATCCAAATGAAACTGCGGTTTTTGAGGTTTGAATTATCTAAGTTTGGTATTTTTAGCAATTAAAATCAGGGACAGCTTAAAAAATAAAACCATTTTGACTTGCTTCGTGGAAAATCACTGGTTAATGTCATCGATTTTCCTGTAGATACGACAAACCCTTTGCCGTGTTATAATATCGCTCTGCGTGTTTAAATTTTTTAACATCCATAAAGCCAAAAATTTTTTCCTTTACATTGTAAAGCAGACATGTTGGACAGCGATCGAGAGTTATCAATAATAGAACACGATGTTAACACAAAGCGAGGGGAGAGTGGGGCGACGTGAAAGGAGGTGAGATTAATTACTGAGCAATCGAAACCGACGCAGGGAGAGTGGGCCACGGCGCGGCGGGGAATATGCTACTATTTGCATAGTAGGTGCCAGTCAGCTGTGTACAGGAATGAACAGAAAATCTGACTTTAAATTAAAAATAATGTTTTTTTTGTGAAAA
Source organism: Gortyna flavago (assembly GCA_963669345.1). Classification (NCBI taxonomy): domain Eukaryota; kingdom Metazoa; phylum Arthropoda; class Insecta; order Lepidoptera; family Noctuidae; genus Gortyna; species Gortyna flavago. The sequence continues at coordinate 19,526,790 of OY770133.1, forward strand.
ACCGCAGTATTTATTTATTTATTTATTTATGCAATTGCAATTGCATTGCATTATGCAATTTTTTTTTGTTTACCTTTTGATTGTTGCGTAATGTTTCAAAAAAACAAATTGTACAGGTAACAGAAAATAAACAAAATACAATAAATTATTTTCTTAAATTGAAAAATGGTGTTTAATAGTTTAATTATCTACTTGAATACATTGCTTTTGATAGTTGTTTCCATCGCATTACTCACCAATAAGGAAACAAAGAATAATAAATTAACCAAACACAAGACGTCATAAAAAAAAATTACATCAAAGATTTTTTTCGTAAAATCTTAATGCCTACCTCTGCAATATAATTAATAAATAACATAATATAAATTCTACAGCCGCCCGCAACGACTTCGTGCATCCACCTGAGCGGTGCGGCGGCGCCGGCTCGTCGCCTCCCCTGCTGCCCTCTGGTGGCGCAGGGCCCACATTAATTACTGTCCGCTCCAGGTACATGACGGACAAACATGGAGGGACTACTCACAGAAGGACAGCTCCTTCCGACGTTAATTAATCAAGGAGAAAATTAAGGGGAAGTACACAGTATGTAACTTTCCAAAAATGGCATTCATCTATAAAAAAACACATTCCGGGAATTTCACCAAATAGTAGATACGAAGACCTTGTACGGAAACTTGTTTGGACATCTGCACACTCATTGTTGGTGTCATGTTGGCATAGTTTAACACCATGTTACAGTTGATAGAAATAGGTTGAGCATTTTATGAAGTCTAAGGGTATAAGGGTCTTATTTAGCAGTGGATTATAAATTTCTATATTAAAATTATTTTCGATAGGCTCGCGTTTGACCAATGTATCACCTAATGGTAAGCACTGATGTGGATGACGACGGAAAACGTCGATGTAGGTAACCTGTAACCTGTCCAACAAATAAAACGTCACAGAATAGTTTAGCCCTTTCTACTTGTGACAAGAATAGCAGATTCTTGTTTCATCTAGCTTGTAGTGGATGAGCTTAAAATCCTGCACTTTTTGAACTTATATGTATGAGGTACAGGGTAGACCCTTCTCCATCCTCCGAAAAGAGAAGATCCTCCCACCACAAGAGTGTTGTTTCTGGTGGGCTACTGCCTGACGGTTAATGTCGGAATGTTCCATAATACGCGCGTATTCACGCGCATAACTCTCTTGCGCGATGCAAGATTTGTTGGTGCATCAGGTTTTTGATGTGTAGTTCGCAAGTGGCGTTGTATATACCGCCACAAACTGTTGCTTCTGTGTCACTAACTACTCGGTGCCACACTGTAAGCTAGACGTCCTGATTTAGTGTCCAGCGCTGACTGCGGCCGATAGGCTCCAGGTAGCGTCAGGCGCGTGATTAGACAATGACGGACTGCATTCGTCTGCTGATTGTAATTTACCGTGTTGGGACGTTGTCGGCCGGCTCTAGTGATGAACTGGGGATGTCTCACGTATTGAGTTAATGGTTCTGTAGCGGAATGCACAGGATGACTTTGAGTTCATTGTCAATCTTTCAGGAGATGCCATGGACTGAACACGACACTACTGACTGATATGAACTACTTTTTCAATGGAACCAAATCTAAAATAGCGAAAATTAGCTTAATTAAGGAATAGAAAAGTTATACTTGCTTTAGAACAATGTTGTCAAGCGAAATACCAGAGAAAATCTTCTTTTCGAAAACGTAGTTGTGCCAACTCAGGCTTGTTTAACTTCATACAGTCATCTGGCAGTCTAAACAAAACTCCACTAGATTTGACTAGTTGACCAAAATCAAATTGTGTGTAATATCAATTACCGCTCTCCGATCGCTAGCCCGCCTGCTCACCGCCCGCGCCGCCCCGTCGGACGTCATGACGTCACCGACTCAGCAAAAAGGCAGTCGCCTCAATTTGGACGCACGTTATATTAATTACGACCGGTGATGCTCTAAGTAATGACCCTTGTATATTTGACAGCCGACGCCGACAGGTACCCTCCTGGACATAGAACAGTTGGAAGAGACATTAGATGTAGGTAGTCATATTACTAGATGTAGTTAACAGAGATATGATACTATGCAATATTTACGACAAGGATATCGAAAACATAGCGAAGTACCTAATGAGCAATGACCAGAGGAGCAATTCTCGTAATTTTAAGAACGTTCACAGTCTGATCTCAGTCTCAATCTGTCAAAAATACCTCAAATTTCCCTACATTTTGATAGGTTTTTGACATTTGATTGTCGCCGAGGTGAGACTGCGACTAGATTTTTAACGTTTTACATTACGAGAATTGGCCTTCAGGCCAGCTGATCTCACCACCATGTGGGATCAAAGCTAGGGTTTCTTAAATGATCTAGACCCGCCACATTGAGGTCCCCGCTCAATGTGGCGGGTCTAGATCATTAACTATGAAAGATAACGCAAGTCGGGAAATTCGGAAAAACTGAGAGCAATATTATGTCAGTTCCAAAATCTATCCGGTTTAGGAAAATCGAACTCATCCAGAATGTGTACATCATCCCGCAAGCGGTAGAGGTGTATGTAGGTGTACGAGTGGCGGCCGACGGCTTGACGAACTGGCGGCCGAGCGGACTGGCGGACTGGCGGCCATTAGCGAGATATGAAAGAACAGGTCAGCGCGGCCCTAATCGACGCCGCAATCCATCACCCACGTGAATAGGTGGGCCGGGAGCGTCAGCAGCCGGTGGTGAGGAGAATATTTATTAGTATTTATGTGTTCGATAGTTGGAATACAAAAGATTATGAATGAACCAACTATTTGTTCTGCTGAAATGATTGTATGTATGCTTAATTTTTGTGACACTGTTATGTCTTTAACTGTATGTACATTGCCCGGGTGTACATACGAGTTAAAGAGTCCACTGTGATAGTTACTAAAATTCAGCACGAGATAAATCTCTTCAATTATGTACCTATCGTATTCCAGCAATGTTGACTTCAACAAAATATTATAATACGTTTTAAATGACGTGTCTGGTATCCGCAGCTTAAGATATTTGATCTCTTTACCAAACTTTATTTAAATACTTAAACTATTCGCAGATTTGGGAATGTTAGTTTATATACTGTCAGTTTATTACTGATAATTTGATTGTGTTGCAGACGCTACGTCGCCGTGAGTGACGGGACACACGCGTGCAATTACATCAAGCTGCCTCGCACCAAACGTTACCATCGATAAATTATTATTATTTTAGGAGAGCCGTTAGTGCCTACCTCTAGCTGTGACCAATGTAGGGATATACTTTATTTAATCGTTGACGCAAAGACAATTCGCGTTATTAAATTTTATTGTGGTCAAAGTGGTTAAAACATTTTCTTTATTTGTTTATTTAATATTAAACTTTCTGTATGTACTAAATGTTTCATGTAACGTTAGTTGCATTAAATTCCTCACCTTTGGTCTGCGTTGTGCGTGCTCTCCTCTCCGCCCCAGGCATATTCAATAAATAACACTTTGAGTAACATTTCCATTGACATGTATAATTATCTGTAAATCTTGTTTATAGTAAGAAGCAATTATCATAAATAATGACAAAACGTAACGTCGTGTTAAATGTTTTACGTATACGTGTATATTTAATAACCACTTTCGGAAATACGTTGATCAGCAACATAGCGACTGTCGATCCAAATCAAACAACTTCCGACAAATACATGTTAAGCATTGTATTACCAGCTGCAATGTTTACATCCAAACATAGCACAAACCGGTGCATTCAAAGTGTTAGCACCTCCGGCGTCGATTGCTTCGACCTCGACACATATCTCCACAATCATTGCACTAGATCGCTGGCTAGGTCACCCATTGTAAGCTGTACCTAAGCTGTCATCAATGCACAATAGCAAATAGTGCTCGTATACATACGTCAGCACGTATTGTCATGGTCCTAGCCCCGTCAACCTAGGTTGAGGTAGGTTACTGTCGCAGTTATTTGTTTGGCATCTGTTTTTTTAAATATGGAGGTGCTTTCGACGGTCGCTTTATATCGCCATCTGCGAGTTGATAGAGTCTAGACTATTGATACCAAAGGTTCTAAGTGCTTCCTGGTGGACATTTAGTGGAGCTTGTAATACTACTGCGCCTACCCTCTTTTTTTATCATCGACACTTTCTAACAGATGCGAATGTAAATACGTTTCAAACGCGATATTTTCACGGCATATGTCTGTAGAAAGATCTCGCACCCAGCTTCAATCTGCCGGTAAACATATTACGCGTCACCCACGGATCCAATCGAGGCGCATCTGCACGTACTGATTGCGCGCCATAAGGCGGCGGGCTCATCTGTTAATCCATTAGCCACCTCGGCCCATATTTAATTGTGAACCCTCTGTGCGTTGCACCTAAGCGATTGTCCGCGGACGCACATGTCGTGCCCTAACATATAAAATTTGATAAATCGCACCGCCAACATGTGAACTACCCTCTTAGCTTCAACGGCTAGTTTTTCGTAACCGCTAGTGCACTGATTTGGGAATATGAAGCGTGTGCCTCTGGCGTTAGAATTAGTTTTCGATTGGACACCAGAAAGTATAAGTTATCATCGTTTAGGTACGAATGTTTAAATGCTGATATCCGATTTTGAATTTTACATCAAACTGTCAAGGTTGATTTTGGAATAAAGCCAGGGAGATAATTGTTAGGTTTGACGGGCGGAATGGCAAATGCACTTTAGTAAATGCCCGTGCAGTAACTGATTTCGCGAGGGACGTAGGTAAGAGAATGCAGATGTTTGAGGGCCCGAGGTAGCCCTTCCGAGGAGGGCCTCACATTGATGACAGAAACAATTTCCAGTGACATTTTCGATTAATATAAATGTATTGCATTACCTTTGCTTATGGTGAAATGGCATAATGCACTGAAGTGGATGAAAGATATTAATAGTAATAATAATAATATCCTTGTGTTATGGTAACAAGATGGCTGATAAACTACTTATATACTTTTTTTTTTGTAAATACATACATATTATAGATAAAACACCCAGACCCGGAACAAATACTTGTAGGTCGTACCAATATTTGTTCCGTGCGGGAATCGAACCCGCGACATGCTGCGCATCAGTCAATCGCTCAACCACTGAGCCAACCGAGGATAGGTACCAGCGAGTAAGTAGGTACTCCTTGCTCGTTTGAATTAAATTGATTGGTCTTATTTTACTAGTGCTCATAATAAATAAATAAACTAGCGCAGCAATATTTAAGATTAAACAGCCAAAACAATAACATAAAAACCTCTGTTTCCATCCAGATTCCAAATTGAATTACCAAAATGTACCTCTTCTGTCCATAAAAATTGAATTTGTAAACTTGGAGCATTCGAGTTTGGAACGAATAAAAACGATCCATCAATTGTGAATCGTCCGCGCACCGCTAAACTTTCACCGTGAGTGAATCGATACTAAATTAGCTAATGGAAACTTGATAGCGAGCAAAAAACCGAATCCCCGTAAACCCCCATAAGCGCATTTTGCAACGATAAATCTCTGCATTGTCTCGTTTGACGACAGATGGCGCTTTATGCCACCCTCTACAGGTAACTTAATACTCTCAATTGTGCACATGGGCCGTAAAGCGCTTCACAAAATGCTGTGTAATTTTCGTAGTTTAGAAGGGTAGCGATGGAAGCGCTAATGTGTAAGGTAACAGCATTAGACACGTACAATAGAATATTCTATTATGTAAATGCGCGAGGTGCGCGACATGTGTGCGATTGTGCGTGCGCGCCTCCCGCCATTTTTGTGTGGATTATCGACGCGTTTGAATTGTAACGGCCGGATTATTGGCGCACGACTATTTTAATGTACGTTGCGATGCATTTTGAATGAACGTGATAGATTTAATTGTTCTAGCTTTGTGATTTTAAACACATTAGCGAGGGCAGTATAAATCGTTTATTAGATAGGTACCTATTAATGTTTTTGAAGATGGGAAAAACAATAGACAAACCAATTAAATTCTGCAAAAAAAAAGTATGGCACAACACAAAATCAGAAATAAATGATAACTAAGTACCTACTTACATGCAATTATGAAAATAAATTGTGCCTAAAAACAAAAAAATAGCATTTTAAATAAATAAAGACAAACGTATTACCTACGTTCCTGCTGGATAATTTCCAACATCCACGTGGGTGCACCCGCGGGAGTCAGCTAGTATTTCATAATCTGCATAACTTATTAATGCTCATTAGGCAACCAGAACCTATTAATCTAAGCATCAAAATCTAAAAACAGGATAGCATGCATTATAAGCATGTACGTAATTCAAATCATTACAATAAATTTTATTCATCCCTGTCGATACACAGTCTGCAGCAATCCCTCTCCACGGTGCACAGCGGACCAATAACTTTCCACTCAAAGACATTACTTTAATTATGAGCACATAATTATTAGGGACAATTCGTTAAAAGTGCGCCAGATCAAATTTCAATTAAAACTTTACGCATTAAGTGTTAAGGGGAAGCAAGAATGATAAAAATATGCGCGGGACGACGTAGTCTAATGACACTTAAGTTTTAACTCCGGGATTACACGCGGCGGTGCCGCATGCCGCTCCAGGAGTGATCACTGCCAGGGAGCGCAGCATCCCTTCCTGTTGTTTATGAACCACATTATGCGATGTTACGTCTGGGACTATGACGACCATTAAAAGTATGGTGACTTGTTTGATAATGGTCGACGATTAAATATGTGGGAGTTAGAATGTAATTACATTTGCAGCAGTTTTTGATTTGATTGCTCTGGGAGGAATACGTATATGACGGACACAATTAACATTTCTTGGGCACCTAAAGGGCTCTAGTTTCAGCTACAAGTACCAACATCAAAGCAATCTATTTCCAATCTAGCATTTTCCTAACTACAATTCTATTAGTATCCAATCGAAGCAGCTTTCTTCCAAATCATCTACCTTATCGGTAATTATTATTTGTTGTATTATTACAGCAATCAGACGAGTCATTACCGCTCATTGCGGGGTGGGCAGCGAACGTGTAACGAACGTGACGTCGACGAGGAGCCGCAGATAATACGGTGATAACATCGGGAGAGCCTGACTGTCTGCCGAGCACCTCAGGGTTTGTCGTAATTAGTGACATATTTTTAGATATTAAAGGGAATCCTAAGTTAGTTGCGATTTATATAAAAGCAAGAGGTAGATAACTAAAGTTAAATATCTCACGTAGAAAAGGTGACTGTCATTTAATGCATTTACTCTTCTATCACGAAAATTTTAATAGTCCTAACATTGTGAAATCACACAAAAACCCCTTTCACTAAATTCTAACCACGGACCTAATAGGTACAACACGCTCAATCAACAAGCGAATATAGCGCATTGAAAATGTGGAAGCGGCCACGAGTGCCAGAGCCGCACTCAGAGAGCTCTAGTGCTGGGCAAAACTAGTGACGCACCGACCTGACTGTGTACGCGCACAGAGATCTATGGAGACTTCCTTACCAAATGTGCGACTGACTGGACAAGCTAATCGCAGCGACTGAGAACGTAGCTGGCAATGAAAAAACACTGCTAAAGGAGTCCTAGTTACTAACATGTTGTTAGTTAGTATTCCTATTATGAGCTGATGATCATAAAAGGGCTGATCATTATCAAACTTAATTAAGATACATTTTGATAAAACCAAACAAAATTGCATTATAATCAGTTCACCATTTTGGAGATACGATGCCACCAGACAGACACACAGACATTCAAACATTTAGATAAAGTTATCTTCAACTTAATAAAAATCTTACATTCATTCATTCTATGACAGACAACGCCATCCCTAAGCCGCTGGGTCTAGAAGCATATAATTGTGCACATGAGTTCCTTTTACAACGACTGAGTACTTTTGAAAATAATAGACACCCTAAAGGGGTCAAATTCGGCAAAAATATTCGCGTGGTCAGCTCCACAGCACGCTCTGTGATGCAGTTCAGCTCGCGACCGCACCTTGTCAGCTCACAAATTGACGTGGATTGTTGTCGGCGGATCTTTGTCACGCGCGTAATCAACGAGATCGGCCCGTGGCCATATGTTGCGTGCACGCTGGAAGAGACGGCGACTAAATACAAGCCGCAAAGAAAATTAAGAATACCTACATATTAAAGATTGAATGGGTATCAAAATGTCAAATTCTTTAATCGCATTAATAAAAAAGCCCGCCAAGAACGAGTCGGACTCGCACACGAAGAGTTCCGTACCACAAGCCCAAAAACCCCGTTTTTTGTATGGGGGGAGGGGGGCTGTAACTTTTAATAACTTTTTTAAAATTATATTTGTTGTAATAACGGCAATAGAAATACACACTGAAATTTTCAACTATCTACCTATTACGGTTCATGAGATACAGCCCGCTGACCATAGAAATGTAATTCTTCTATCATGACAGCGGAGGCATAGAATAGGGTTCCGTTGGCATATTATGGGAGAACGGAACCCTAAAAAATTAAGGATCCGTTTTCTCCAAAAGTTAGTTCAGGCGTTCCAGGCAGCTGTGTTCAAACATAACAGGATCTTCAAAATACAGGCACAATTTGGCTTTCTTAGCGGAATATCATTGCATTGAACTGACCGACCCGACCGTCGAAAAAACGAATTTTAAAGATGCAAGCAAGGTGCAATGAACATGGTTAAACTGTCAAAAAGAACGCTTTAGCGATGGTAAGCATGTCATGTAACCAAGAAGCGTATTCCAATAATTGAAAATTATTCGTTTAAATAATTATGTTTTCCTGATCACATCCAGCTCCTCAACATCCCGGGCAGCCGATATTTCACCGTGCGATCACACCGCATGCCGTTCGATTTGCGCCTAATCTCTAATTATGACCGCCATTCATTTGTCATACACCAGCACCGACCGACATTAGCGTCAGCATGCCCACCCACGTCTGTCCACACACGAATACTATATTTTGATCGAATTATTTAGAAGAGGATGAAAGTTGGAACCATGTTGGAACTTTAATTTACTTTTCCATAAAGACAGATTATCTGATGCCGTTTCCAACTATTAAGAAAAACTAGCTATAAGAGGGCATGCTCTAAGTTCCTCTCGTTTCTTTTACAGGTACCTGCATCTGACAAGAGAGTGATTCTACGTCATTCTATACAACTTCGCTATGAAACAAATACCCAAATTGGAAAAAAAATCATACATGCATCGAAATAGTCTGTCTACGGAATCAGTTTTTTTTTGTCACGAATCGTATAAGAGTTTCGTAGGGAAAGATGTTTAAAATGACGGTTAGAATCACCCCATTGGCGGATGCAGATGACTAAATCGCCACCCTATATTATATGGTTCTGAGCAGGTTGGTAAGCTCACGGTGTAGATACACCTTACAGAAAAGTACATGAGAATTAAACAACAATTACATTTAAAGTCAACAGCAGGAATCCCTTACAAACAGACGTAAACTCCACTTCTAACAAAGGTAGTTACCAAGAAGGTTGATACGTCCAGAACAGAAGTGGAGCAGAAGTTCAACTCGATGTAAGATGCTCTCTCAATCTGTTATGAGAAGAGCAACCATTTCAAATCTTCTTTTTTTTTCTTCTGTAAACAGGAGTCAAGGTTTTAAGCTGAAAACTAGTGCTAAGCAACCCGCAAGGGGGACCTAAGCATAATGCTAACGCTTAAACCTTTTGCTTCTGGTATTACAGTTTTGTGTATGTACCTACTACTACTAGCTGTTTTTCTGGAGACACTCAACGTTATTCTATTCTATTTAATAGTGATCTGACTCGACTGAGTGAAGAATGCATAAAACAATCTTTTCTAAATTCAACCATCTTTCTCTCTGAAGACCAACAGAGTTCAATCCGGAACGCACTTTTTTTTGTAGAGGCGTTCGAAGATTCATCACAATCAGCCTATAACGTTCCCACTGCTGGGACACAGGCCTCTTCTCGGTGAGACGGAATGGGCTGTAATCCACCACACGGGCTCAGTGTGGGTAGGTAGACGTCACATATCTTCGAATGTTTGGCCCTAGGACATGCCGGTTTCCTCACGATGTTTTCCTTCACCGTTCTGAGAGCAGTGGTGATGAAATAATTTACGCGCAAAGTAAAGCGCCTGTCTATGACCAACAACTCGTAAACACACAAATACACAAATGGTGCAAATATTCACGCCTAACATGTATAACCCTCGAGGAGTGGGCTTAAGTAAGTGAGCCTTCTGTGGGTACTGACCTCATGCTAACAAGGTGCAGCAATTGTAATAGTACCTCTAATGCGATGCCGGTGGGAGGTGGTAATTGCTTTCTTCAGACGCCTCTTACGTGCGCGGCTCAGGGGTGCCACCGAGCTGCTTTGTCATGGAGATGCAAAGAATTGGAAGGTGCTCCAATTACACCTCTTGACAGGAGTTGTGGTTCAATCAATTGAATGGCACTTCGTGACGCCGAAATTTTCTTATGTGCATTTCAATAGGTAAATATAAAGTAAATATAATAATGTTTTGATTGTCACCAAGGGAAACTTTGATGAGATCAGGCAGACAATATGATTCAGTTTGTACGTGTGCGTGAGAAATGGTTAAAAATGGATTATTAAATTATTAATTTACTTTAATAATACTTAATACTTAACACTTAATACTTTACTAACGCGTGATAATTTGTGATTCCGACTTAATTTTATATTTTGTTCCTAAATACGGTAGTAATATAACAATAAATACGGCTAGTAATATAACAATAAATAACTTATCAGTGTGTTGCAAAGTTGTCACAGTCATAAAATATAAAACAGTATTACGTGGGTTCATTAAAGGAGGTGTTTTTTTTTTCATACAACTGTGGCCAAACAATGTACCTTAAGAACAAAAGTACTGAAATACAGGAAAAAAATCGCAGATTCTGAAAAAAATTATTTATACATTTGTACCACATGAAATTGTCGTTCAAACATATTAATAACTTGCAACCCATTAATTAATTTGGCAATCTCATGTTATATTCTTCCGATGATGCGTTTCGTTACTTCATGTTATAAAAGTAACATAAAGAAATCATCCTAAAAATATATTGAGCATTATCTTATTTTTGTATTAAAAAAAGTTTTTTGGTTATATAAAACATTAATTTTGTTAAACATTTAACGAATAAAAATTAAAAAAAGACACTTATTGATTCAGATTATTGTATGCGTTTGGTTAGCTTTCTGTAAGGCCAAAAGACTGTGCTCCAAGGCCGATAATTATCTTTTTTTTTTTATTAGTTGATTTGCTTACCAATCACTGACCTGTATTATACCTTGTAAATAACAATTAACATCCTAAACTTATCATTCCGTTTCTAGACATGCGCAAAACGTGTCCAACAAAAGATACGGAGTGATACGAGCTAGATAATATTATAAGTACCTAATCAGTACTTTCCTTAAGAAGTTTGACATTTATAAACCAACTGTTTATTACCTAAACGGCGGTTTGAATGTTGATGAGCAGAGCCCTTGAATACCTGAGGGCCAATTCTCTTAATTTAAAATGTTCAAAATCTAGTCGCAGTCTCATCTCAGCGACAAACAAATGTCAAAAACTTGTCAAAATGTAAGGAAATTAGAGGTATTTTTGACAGATTGAGACTGAGATCAGACTGTGAACGTTCTTAAAATTAGTAGAATTGCCCCTCAGATACTTAACGTGTATTTATCGTAGAATCAGAGTAGGTGGAGTGGGTATGTAGAACGAACAAATACACATTTTAGGTCCCATGGACTGTCATACAACATTTTAAAGACCGATGACCGTCACTGATAGGAGGTCCATGCCTCCTCCATGGTCCAATTCCAATTTTTATAGTAATGGCTCCATCGTTTATAGCGATAATTCTCACAGAGTACTTTTTGATAGACTGCCAATGTCAAGGTTGAAGGAAACGAGATGTATTCCTTTCCATTTTTTTATTAATGGCTCCATCGTTTTATCGATAATGAAATGTATTCGCTGGGGAGTGAGGACTGATGTTATCACAGACTAATTAATATAAAATGCATCTATAGTATACAATATTCAATATTGTAGTCTACAAAAACCGGTATCTTATTAATATTTATTTTGACAATTGGAATAATTTGACACTTGACAGCTGTCACTGCTGTTATGAACGTTTCGTTGAACGCAGTTACGATGTGAAATGGTGATTTTTTACATTCTCTTATTTCTTAATCTACCGAATATTGGAGGATTTTAAATACTGCTACTATCACAATTTATTGCAAGGAATATCACTTGTAATTTGTACCTCGGTACAAGTTTGGCCGAAAAAAAAACACATCCTTTGTAGAAAAGCAATAAAACCTCATAGGCACTAGTAAAATTTAAATAAACAACTTGTAGATAAAGCGAGTCTATGAGGTGGTTGGTAATTTTAATGGTTCTGTGGTTTGTGTGACGTTCAAATTGAATTTTTTGTCATTAATTTATTGTTGCTCACATATGACGTGGTTGTAAAAAGAAGTAACTTAAACATCCTACAATAATGCAAATGCAAGTTGAAAAATAATTATTGTGAGCAACTTCTTAGATGCGGAACTCTGACCCGGGGTAGATCCTAGCATCTCCCCACACAGCCCTGTTCACTAATAGCTGGAGGTGAATGCGTCGATTTGCATACATGGGTGATAAAAAGCGCCTCGTTCCGCCGCACTTACGCCGCGCCTGCACTGCACTGTTACAAGGCGAACACTTATCGCGGCGCACACGCTTAGTGTTAGGTGCCTAGATTTATTGCCGCTTAGAAACTTAGCCTTCATTTGGGTGAATAAGTCATTTGTAGCATATTGAAGAAAATAAGATACCTCACTTTGTACTTTGTGTGGGTGTGAAACGAGATATTGCTATGGTGGAAATTTTCAGACATAAGGTACCTACTAGTCAATATACCCCTTTTAAAAATATGCAAATAGTTATTGGACAGTCCACCATACTCTCAGAAGGAGCGCGAACTAGCCTCATATACTTTAATATAACCACGTACATGGACATTCTCCAGCTTTGGACGTGGGAGACTGGGACAAACGACCGCACGGATCCATTCCACGATACACAAGCAATAATCCGTTTACTTTTATCTCTAAACCCCTTGTACCATTGGCAAATTAACGAGTGCATTCTTCAACATCCCTATGTTATAGAAATAAGGTTGAATATTAGATGTGGTGCTGGTAAGGTTTGTTGGCGGTGAGTGTCCGTCAAAGAGGTTATTACCTGAAGCACATAAAGCGATCTGGCCGGAGTCCGTAGTTCGGCGTACGGCGAGGACGCCCCGGGCGAATAAAATGCAAATATTGTGTAGTGTAGAGCGACCAAAGGAGACGTACGATACCCGGCTAGAAGACGGTAGAGATGGACTCGCACGATATGTGTCGATATACATAATAACTCATTCGCAGCGGAAACATTTCAACAAAGTAGTCATAGATGAATCTCAAAAACAAAATTTATGTTCTGTTTTACAACACTGAGCGGTGGTGGCTGACGGTAGTAGGTAACGGCCATGACATACGAGTTGTAGGTTCGAACCCAGGCAGGCGCTTTACTTTGTGTAAATTATTTCATCACCACTGCTCTCAAAATGGTAAAGGAAAACATCATGAGAAAACCAGTATGTCCTAGAACCGAAAATTCGAAAACGTGACATCCACCAACCCACACTTGGCCGCGTGGTGGATTAGGTACGGCCCACTCCCTCTCACTGAGAGGGGCCTCTGTCCCAGCAGTGGGCACTTTATAGGCTGATTATGCGTACACTTTACAACACTGGCAAGTCAATTGTAATTTTGTTCAGGTAAGTTTCACCATTGCTGCATTGGAGAAGCTGGGCTGCTGGATGTTGAAAGTACGTGACTACATAGTAAAGTTTTGAATTCAAAGTCAAACTTAGTAGATATCGAGTATTGTCTATCGACATGTCACATCACTGTAAGCAAACCGCTGATTCGGTGCGTCGTGTCGCGTCGTTTACGAGGGTAGCTGTAAAGTGTAAAAAGCGCAAAGTGTTTGTTTATGCGGCCGCGGTGGGCGGCGCAAACTCGAACCCACTGCCCGCCCGCACATAAACCGGCCTGCACATTTACTGCCAAACAATCGTTTTTCATTTAAAACGGACCGTTTTATGTCTTTACTTGATTTTAGAAACAACTTCAGACTTGCTTATTTGTTTGTTGAGTTTCAATCTGCTGTTGTGAAGTGAAACAGATTCAATCGATCATAAAGAAAGCGCATCGTTTTGAATTTAAGGTTTAATCTAAGTGTGGTTGAAGGCAGAAAAAATTTCACGAGTCTCTCACATCTCTTTTATTTCGTTTTGAAAAAAAAACAACAATATATTTTCACTTTCTTAGCAGCAGCACAAACCAAATGTTTAATCCTAACATGTAATACGTATGGTGACCGCAAGGTATTTCCCAATCGTTAAATTTGCACGGAGCAGAAGGAACCCTTGCTTACAGCACGAGTAAGTAAATCCTAACGAAGCAGCTTTGCTACAGTTGTAAATCTACTAAATTCAACTTAATATATGCACATAGCCTTGCTGTAATTTATTTTATATATTATGTTTGTTTATTATAACATTAAATGCGAAAACAGTTAAACAAAGGATGATAATATAAATGCAACAACGATTCTGTTTAGAAGAAAAGACAAATTTTACTTGTCAACCTGAAAATTACTTGAAACAACTTGACGAGTTGTGTTTCTTATAGACAGTTACAGATAAGTAAGAGTTGCTGTAAGTCATGAAATATGCAAACTAAGAGCTAATTGATGCTAAAGAGTACGCAATCTCTTGACTTTTATTTATTTATTATTAAGCTTTTCAACAGCATTGTTGAAAGTAACAGTGTTATACTCATGTACACTGTTACTTTACAATTTATATATTGTAAACTTAAGTCTAAGCGCCTCATCACTTACAGACCAGTACAGCATGCACTACATTATGCGCAGATAATAACAGTTAATTAATTAAAACAAGTAATACCTACATAGTTTGAAAATAATACCTACATAGTTTGAAAAAATTAAAATAAACTATTAGGTAAAAGCTGAATTGATTACAATTAATTAAATTAAATAACATAGATTAAATCAAATTGGAATAGATTTTGTTTCCGATATTTTTATATAAGATTAGGATGTGGACTTACTGAAGGAAGAAATAATTCTCAATTCTATGGCCAGAATAGGCTCCACGGAGCCGCTTTCCTCAGCATTGAGCAGTTTATTAAAAGAACTATAAATTCAGAGATAAGCGCGATGGCCATCACGCAGTTATGATGAGCTATAAACTGTACAACACTACGACTAGTAGTGCCGGTTGTGGGGTAAACAGCACTTACTGCTACCGGTAGTGATGTGCTCACTGTTACAAGAGAGACTAAGAAGACACTCGACAGTCCCGGAATATAACAAAACTTTCGCGTTATTTGAGTTTGCACGCTACAGTAACGGCGATTAAAAAATTACTTGTTTTTTTTTTATATTAAAAGTAAAAAGCCTCTCAGCTACTATTTTTGCTCAATATTAGTTAATTGGATTTACCAAAAGGGTCACTTTCGGTTTTGCAGTTCGTTTCTGAAAGGCTAAGTAGGTACAATAAAAATCCATCATCAAGATGATCCCGCGAAAACTGCAACATCCCGCACCATGACTTAGGTGACAGCACTATAGAGGCGTAAATATTGTATTGTTTTACGTTCGTTTTATGGTATTAGCGTAATGGAGGCTCGGGAGTTGCCGCATACGAATTGTGCAGATTGACATGTCTTATTGCTGTGTTCCTTTCGCGTAAATACTTGATTTCTATTTGCGTGACGAACAGTTTCAGACGTTTTAGAAGTGAGATAATAATTTTGGGAAGATTGATCGATGTATGTACCTGCTGTAATCAAATAATTTCGGAATTTATTCAAGTACCTAGCCAGAAGAACAAATAATAGCTCTTTATTAATGTTCACAAGTCAAAACACATTTTTTTTTTATTTTCAATGTATTATACATTGAAAATAAAAAAAATTCCACATTAATTTCAGATAAGCTTGCGTTCCAAACCATTTTACATTCAATAAGTAGGTAAACCAAAGCAGCACTCACAATCACAAAATTGGATCGCGACCGCACTCTTATTCAAATTGTTTCGCCCTTTTTAATGCTCACACTTTTATCACTACGCGTTCATAATACCATCCCATCGCCTTCGAAACACCACAGCATAACAATCGTTTTATGCAGAGAATTATTCTACTGAAGTTTCAGTGGGTAGTTTTCTTCATAATCTTTTAATCTGTGGTGTTCAACAATATTCGGTTGTAAAGAACTGTAAATGTTGTACAGTTTACGATCGTCCAAAACTGACGTTTACTCATGTTTTGATTTATGAAACCGCTACAGAGGATCTCCTTTGTCTGTTGATTACTCGATGGCGCTGTATCGAGCCAGTAGGAGGCTAAACTCCGCTTTTTTATTCCCTTAACGTTATTTGCCAACGATCTTTTATCTGGTCGTCGTTGGAATGAATTTTCTTTATGTTTTCCACAAATAACGAAATGGCTTCGTACAAAAAAATCGTAAAAGTTTGAGTCTAATTTACGTCTAGACGGTGATTGGATGTAATATTGTTAAAGATTGTATTGTCCAATCTCATAGTCACAGTTTAGTAGTATATAGGTAACAGCTTCTCAGCCAACAGAAATGTTTGAAAACATGTAAAAATTTATATTATTGATATGTAAAATAAACGTGCAGTTCAATAGATACGGAGATTTATCTACACAACTTTAAGAGGGACCCATATCAATTTCAAACCATACCACCAGTGTCAATAAAACCACATACACTTGACACCGCCACATCTTGAGATTGCAATAGACATTTAATTGTAGCAACAACTGTGGAGTGTGTCTGAAGTGTCGAGCAGTAGCCGCTGATTTATTGTAATCAACGACAGATACACGGCGGCATCGCTGTGACCCTCCGACGCGCGAGGAGCGTACGACACGCTGTAGCACATTGGAGATTGGAGGAATTGGGTAACATCAATTAATTGACTGTGTTATTGGAAAGACACTTGAGAAAGGACTTCGTATTGCATCAACATGGTCCTACTTACTTCATTAATTTAAATACATAGGTGGGTACTGTGGGTAGAACATAGTCTAAAGTATTTGGTATGAGTAAAATTTTTTCACGTAAAATGTGTTCTACAAGAAACAAAATTAAAAAGATATGATCAGAGAACGTAATTTTTGACAGTCTGTGCTGTCGCTCACTAATAACCACAAACCATATATGACCATGCTTCGGTTTTTAGGTAGGAACGAGAACGATGCTCGTGTATTTCAAAACGATACGGCCGACTTAGGATATGGCCATGGTTGTAAATCTCACAGGAAGAAAAACAGCCAATCCACGTGAACTACATTTTTTATGACCAGATCAATAATTATGTAAAACTAGTTCCTAAAACCACAGAATTTATTATCACTACTTTTATTCCTGTCCTTTATAGGTCAATGAAAAGGGAAGGATAAAAATTTTATTTGTCTACTGCGGAGTAATCGCGGCGTATCGCGCGTTTATCGCTTGGTATAGCGGGTGTACCGCGGTGTCGCGTCTGTGTGGCATATGGGCGACTAATTGGGACTCGATCAAATCGGGCGGCCGACGATACCGCGCGGACGCATTGTTACTTGCGTCTTTGTGTACGATTACTAATAAGACGATTTACGCTATGGAGGCGGCAGTTTTCGTTCACTAGGTCTAAAGTTATTTTTGAAAAAAATTTTTTACAGAAAAAAATCCGACTTCCAAAAAAACAATAAAAAATAACTTTAGAAGTCGGTGTCAAAAAACGAAAATGCAGAACCAACGACACCGACTTCTAAAGTTATTTTTTATTTTCCATTGTTTTTTTTATTTCTATTAAAGTTATTTTTCACTCTGTAGTGTTTTTCTTGGAAGTCAGTATTTATTTGAAAAAAAAAATTTTTTTTACTTTTTAATCAAAATCAAAGTTATTTATTCAAACTAGACTGAGAATAAGCACTTTTCGAACGTCAAAATTACAAAAGACAGTCCCCCAAAACGCCCGCCCTTCACCACTTCCTAGTGCTTTCGCTGGGGAAAAGAAGTGGCGCAACAAACTCCCCAGCAGCACAGCTGTCTGTTCAGTTGTAAAATACTCGACTGTATACAAAACTAGATCTACAAAGTATCTAATTAACATTACAGGAAACAGAACATTCAATTAAATTATTTGCCATATTATGTTAGCTAGCCACGCCAATATACCAACAAATACCATAACATAAAATCTATACGTACTCAAGCTAAAAAAATACTAAATCAAAGTTAAAAATGTAATCAAAAAAAACTTACTACCTAAATAAAATCCCGATCCCCGAGGCCCCCATCCCGGAGAACCCAGAATAAGATAAATATATAAAGACCTTAGCAGGTGACGTTCTGAAGTCTCTGCCTGCCCTCATGGGAGAAAGACATGAGACATGGGATGTATGTAAGTGTACTTTTAAGGATCTATGCTTTCTTAAAAGCTACCACATCCATATCCTCTAACATCGTGGTCACGTATCGCAAACTCAGCGCCATAAATAACTTATAGCGCTAATCCGATACGCGGTGATTTGTTGCTTATTTACTTATTTCTGCCTATTTACTAGCTTAACCCACTTGTTAACGCACACTCGTACTCGCTGTATCTCCTTTAACAAATAGCTTCATATCAATTGGAAGAAAAAAGAAAATTGCGCCTGCAATTTATGACTACAAGGTTTCAGGAAAATTCAACCTTTATGGCGAATATTCCTTATTGGTCCATTTGAGTGCGGAATCGATCTATATAGGCTCTGCTCACGATACGATTTTCACGAAGCGTATTGATTCTCTGGACTTTAGAGTCTAAAGGTATCTACTTAGGTAGGTACTCTTAGAAAATATTCATTATTTATAAAAAACTACGAAAGGATGCATTTAATTTTAGTTCATAAACCTACATAGCTACATATGTAGTTAGTTTAGCTTTTGTTGTAAGGTCGGTTACCATCTAGCGAGCTAACTAAATTAAGAATTAATTGACATCCCTATTTACCAAGCTCCATTTTATTTGCGAATGAACGAAGTGAGAGCCGCCGCCGTGTGGCCTACATTCCCTGCACATGGCTCGATATCCCATCTCTTTTTAACGCCGATAAACAGCACACATAAATTTCTTATTTATAATATAATAAAATTTATAACCACCATAATCCCCGACAAAGCTCACAGTAAGACAATCTCTTATTAACAATTCCCTAACAGCACGTCTCAGCTTCATGTTTTTTCGTCAACCTGGCTTAAGTAACCCAAATAATTTGATGGAAATATCGCCTTTTGTGGTATGTAAATAAGAATGAGATTCGTTTAACTTTTTAGGGTGAAAGTAAATAGTAATGCTCAATAACCATCGGCATAAATAGTATTAACAACAATTGATTTACATACAAATTGCTTTAGACAATATTGCTGACAGAATGGCGCGCGTGACGCGCTCCACACATTCTACGGGGCCACTCAACTGGCGACGAGTGGCGAGCTTGCGCCTTAGGTGTGTCTACAGCACAGTCTAAGGAAATCATCGTACGGTAGCTCATTCAAACATACGCCTACAACATAGCTCGTGCTCCTATACTTGTACTACCTCCATCAGGTTCTAAGCCTAGCTGTGACAATTTTTGCTACAAAACTTTCTCAGTGTTGTTCTCACGCACAGAATTAATTACCTACATTTACTTGTCTTAATCTACGTCAATATTTTTATTCAAGGCAGCACAATATTAAAGCCTCTTCTTTAGCTAAAATAAGAGCTTTTCAGTCAACCTTTACCACTCGCCATTTTCGTAGCTTCATCACAAAGAGCGCAGTAACTCGAAGCATACGTGAGGGTGTCGTGTGTACGAGCTTGTATGAGTATGCGTGCTTGTGTATGGAAAGGTGTGTGTGTGTTGTACGGCAATGTATGAGAATAAGAGCACCTGATTGCGCGTCTGATTGAGACGGACTGTTTATTTTTATTAGAATAGTGCGCGCGACTGAATTACCTTCATACAATCTTCAGAGGGGAATGTATGCTTCATAAGTTCAATTTACTTAAGTAATGTATTGGAAAATACGGCACGAGCCGGCGATTTAATTTATTAACTTTTAAATGGAACGCTTCGGAATATTGCTCTAAGCTTGTCTATTGAGCGCTAGGTATACGTAGACGCTTTCAGCTTAGTGAAGTTGTTTTGCTACAATAGTTCATCGCCCAAAATATTTTTTCTATAACTTTCGGGACTTAGTCTGACTGTAAGATTGCGCATTATGGATATTGCTTAAATATGGTTACAATTACGGTTCGGAAAATAAATATATGAATCATAACCATCGATCAGTGGATCCAATCATAGACAAAACAAACCAATATAAGCGACTTTTGATATATACGAGCTAGTCACTTGTCGTTGTCACCATAACCTGACAAGTTATAAACATGTCTTCAAGCAAGCGGCTACTTGAACTAATAACTGTGTTGTGGACAATACAGACATACTTTCATATAAGGCGACCACGGCTGGAGGCTGTCTCTATGTAAATATAATAGGCTTTATCTGCTCTCATTTCGAATAGGTACGGAGCGATACACGGAGGAGACCGCGGCTGTAACGATGGCAAAACAAATGACAGCTTAGAAAATTAATCGAGTAAATCAGTGCTCTGAGTGGAATACCCCATTTTTTATGTTTAAATTAAAGTTTGATTTGAAGTTGTTTATGGGTCTGGGAGAAAATTAAAGATATCTAAGATAGAATCTCTAGAGGTAACGATCAAGAACGTACACCAAATTAATACTGATGATTTGAATTCTAGCTAAATCAAAAAAAGAAGAAACCTTCATTAAAAGCATTTGAAAAATGTAATACAAAAAAAACATAATTACTTAATTAATAATTTATACATTCATCACCTGCCTAGCCTTTTCCCAACTATGTTGGGGTCGGCTTCCAGTCTAACAGGATGCAGCTGAATACCAGTATTTTACATGAAGCGACTGCCTATCTGACCTCCACAACCCAGTTACTGGGTAATACGATACCCTTTGGTAAGACTGGTTGTTAGACTTTCGGGCTTCTGACTACCCGTAACGACTGTCAAAGATCCACGAATGACAGCCGGGACCAACGGCTTAACGTGCTTTCCGAGGCACGGAGGGGTCTCGATATGTAAAGATGGTCACCCATCCACAGACCAACCGCGGCAAGCGTAGCTTAACCTGATCGATCGACCTGTGCGGCTGTTATTATTTAGCCACGGGCCCCTCAATAATGTATACATTAAATAACCAAAAAGACTTAAATACCTAGTTGTATAATAAACAGAACTATTAAAAGGTACACGAGTAGGTAGGTACACGAGGTGAGACAACGAAAACAGCGGATACCAAACCATTTTCTTTCATATCGTCCACGGCCACACATACACAAATACCCATTTGCTAGACAGTAACCAAGCAATTTCCTCTGCTGTCGCTACCGGCTATCTTCCCAAAAAAATATGAACATTCATTTTTTCATACATATTACGTCTGGGTACATACAGTCTGTAGGTACGGCTAATAAAAACTTACGACTACCCGCCATTTACGCATGATTCACGACTATTGTGGTTTAGTCAAATTCACCTAATCAACAATATGTTACCGTGTAATAGTCTATATCTCGTGGGACAGATCGCTATGGCATGCTAATAGGAGCGACTTGCTGCTGGAGACCATTCCGCGGCTGTCATTCAATAGTTAGTTCTCTATAAATAACACTCTTATTAGGCTCCACATATTGTGTCTGTAGTTTATTAAAAATATCTGGAGGAGTCTATGACCGTGTTATTTTCTGCTTGGAAGACCATAGAGTGTAAATGGTCTTATTTTGCCATTATTCCCATAATTTTGCCATTATTTGGTAATTTTTTTATGGTCATCTATGACAGACAAATCACGTTGAAAACCTAAACTAATCTTATTTCTAAGTAAGGCTTTATTACAGAATTCTGGGTTTTCATCTGTAATATATTTATATTTCCTCTTGCAAAGTATGATAAATCATTTTACTTCTTTCGCAGAAGTCTTAAGTATAGGTAAGTATTTGTATATTATTAGCATAACACAGCTTCCTGCGATAGGTGCGTGGGCTCGTAAAAAACAAAGCTCTTTCCTCCCCATTTCCCCTTCGCCCCCTTTCACCCCCTCCTTTTTTCTCGTCACAAATCAAGCGGATCGCGTTTATTTAATATTTGCCCCCAATTAATTTACATAATCCTTGTCAAGTACAGGTCTCGGCGGCAGTTCCATGAAATATTGACTTCTTCTTCTACGTTCAGATCGCAGAGTTTTTTCGTTTTTCCAAAGATTGTACTGGCTAAGTTATTTGGAAACTATAAACAAAAACGTCTTGGAATTCCGAATTCCAAATTTCGAGTTTATAAAAATGTACAGGTACGCGAGTCAATACACAGGTTTTAAATAATTAGGAAAAAGCCTGAAAATAACAAAATTACCTACAGCCTGGGGCACAATTAAATACATTTTCACAATGATACCAACTATAGTTCACAGAAATATAGATGATAGGTACTTAAACCAGCAACACAAGAGGATGTAAGGATTGAACCATTTTCGAAGTCAGTATGAAAAAAAAAACAATTTGAAGCAAATAAATGACTAACCAATACAGGTATGAACATCGCGGATGAACAAATCGGACTTTTGTTCGTCCGACATGAGTATTAACGGACGCAGCGGCGTGTGAACCTAGCCCCCCTCTAACCCCCACTCACCCCCGACTCGTGTAAATCTACATAATTCACTTTTTATCGATATCGCAGGATATTATCGAGTTGGATAGGTATTCAAATTACTGTTTGATTTATTCATAAAAATATTGTTGGTTGAAGGTAGCTCTATTGTTTTTGTTCAATTGTTCTGGACAAGATCACAGGACACTTTTCTTATAAAATGTTGGTAGGTATGTCGCGTGACTTAAAATATTGTCTGCATGGATTCTTTTGTGTTTATTTTGCTCTGTAGCTCTGTTAAATACAAATACAAAAAGTTTTGTTGACAATAAGAAAAGGCAAAAAGGTTATAAATATTATCTACCTGGCTATGTCTAAAAGTAAAATCTTCAGCCTTAATACACCTTTTGGAGTAACTACAACGATAAACATCCAATTTTAATATTTAAACAGTATAAATGTTAATGAAACGACATTAAAGTTGGAATAAGTGTTTCCATTAATCGCTCGTAGCTGGACGACTATAAATTAGTGTGGGGCCATAAATTCCGCGACGGTGACGCGCCACTGCCCGCCCCCCGCTCCGCTCGTGCGACTGCTCACCGCTAGAACGCTGAACGCCACATTAATTCATTACGCCTTGTTTTGTAGGTGCGGTAAGAATGCGAAACGTTTTTGGAGATTTTATGAATTAATTTAAACGTTTACCTACGAATTTTACGGATAGGATTTGAATTTCTCCCGTCATTATTGGATGATACATGAATTATAGCGAGTCTAGTAATTGTATCATCGTTCAGCCTTTACACTGACTTCAAATGTCACTCTTCAAAAGTTTTTTGATGAGGACATTTTTCGTTATCTCTTTACAAATCCTTTATACACCTGTCACGCATGCATTTTAAACTAACCTGACTAGAGCCAACAGTTAATGAGGCTGCTAAGTCTAGTAGGGTTCATTTATCACGAAAATGCATATGTCAGATACACAGTTCTGTTCGAGTGCAGCGTCTTAAAAGGTTTTAATATTAATTGCGTTCGGTTCCCCGGGCAAGCCTCCATGTTTCCTATCAATTTGCCTAAATCAAACGTGAACGTAACTCATGGCTGCGCAACCACAGAGCATTTCTTTTTGCAGCAGTGCAGTCATTTGGCTCCGTTTTAGATTCCCTCATTAAATCTTGGCTTAAGGTTTACTTAGGGAGTTACGTAGCTAATTTATTGGTTTGGACATAGCTTTACTTTTGCTGCAGATGCAATATATACTGTATTTCTAAGAGTTAACTAGTAAAGGTAATTTTGCGAAGAAATAAAAACACGTGACGCTACTAAAATGTCTTGTTTTTTACAAGAAATTAATGAAGATAAGTAAATTCACAATAAATTGTACTCTACTTTCACTACAAGGTGAAAACGGATGTTTGGTCAAAAGTAAAATTATAAACTTGAACTAACATATCGCACGTGTTTGTTACCAAATTCACCCCTATTTTCTAAAACAAAACTTAGAAATAGCCATTAGTTAGTGATCCACGAGTGTGTGCCCTCGCAGGGAGGCTGCATACCGACGACACTACACGTTCTCGTGTTATATAAATTACACGGAACACAACACAGTGACACCGTGCCGAACTCACAACTACTGCGGACCTCGCTCCTTCTGAGAAGGTTTTACCAGTTCAAAAGTGAAGTAGTTTATGACACGTAAAAGCATCAGTTGCTGGACTATTAGATGAAAGGAGTGTTTGCTCTGCGGACTCGTAAGTACTAGCTTGCTTCGCTTTGTGACACCTGCAAGTAGGTGCCTACTGACTGACTACAATCCTAAATGTTGACTGCGATGGAAGAGTTGGTTTGGCTAATTCATTGATATTTGTACATTTCAACTATCAGTGGTAGTTCCATTTTAGAAGCATTTAGAGAATAAGTCACAGTCTGAACCATATGTTTAATATGTGAATTATAATTTCGTAATAAGCTAATTATGGACGCAAAAGTCAATAACTCTCATCTTTAAAAATTATAAGATGAATTTAAAGCCTAGAAAGTACGAAGTTCGTGCGCACAGTAGTGTTCCGTGCAAGAGGTCCACCGAAGCCGAAATAACCCGATGTGAAAATTAAAACTGCATTGTGCAGTCTTTGTTATTCCGCGCTCGGTTATATTCGTACAACTAACCGTCCGATGTACTGGCTCTCCTCCGACATAGGAAAACGCAGAAGACCAACTCCTCACGTGGAAAAGGAACTTTTATCCAACAGGACAATAGGTTTTAGGTTCCATAATAGATCTCATCTATCGCTTTCTATCAGGCGTGATCGAAGTCAAGAGCAGGCCCATTCAACAAATCAAAAAATAGGTAAAACCAATCCTACTTAGTTGAATCCATCACCAATTTGTACACGCTTTAAGGTTCTACACGAGCGATCAAGTGGTCGCCCCCGACCAAGTTTATCCTGTTGCACCATTGAGCCACTTTTAATTCTGTAGCAAATTATAATACATGATAATCTTATGACAATCATGTCAAACACAACCTACATACTTTCCTCATGAAACAATAATAATTTGACCACAAAAGTCAGCCCTTACTATTGGCTTCCTATCGAATGGAGCTTTTGTAATATTTGTAATATTGGCTTCATATCGAATGGAGCTTTTGTAATATTGGCTTCATATCGAATGAAGCTTTTGTAATATTGGCTTCCTATCGAATGGAGCTTTTGCAATATTTGTAATATTGGCTTCATATCGAATTTTTGTAATATTTATAATATTGGCTTCCTATCGAATGGAGCTTTTGTAATATTGGCTTCATAACGAATGGAGCTTTTGTAATATTGGCTTCATATTGAATGAAGCTTTTGTAATATTGGCTTCCTATCGAATGGAGCTTTTGCAATATTTGTAATATTGGCTTCATATCGAATGGAGCTTTTGTATTATTTATAATATTGGCTTCCTATCGAATGGAGCTTTTGTAATATTTGTAATATTGGCTTCATATCGAACGGAGCTTTGGTAATATTTGTAATATTGGCTTCCTATCGAATGGAGCTTTTGTAATATTTGTAATATTGGCTTCATATCGAATGGAGCTTTTGTAATATTGGCTTCATATCGAATGGAGCTTTTGTAATATTGGCTTCATATCGAATGGAGCTTTTGTAATATTTGTAATATTGGCTTCCTATAGAATGGAGCTTTTGTAAAGCGCGAGTGGTCCTTCTGTCCCCATCAATGCCGTGACCCATGTTTATTTAGAGACAACTTTGTACCAGCTTGGCCGTTATAGATAAATTAAAGTGTTCTGGTTAACGATTAGCCGCTGTAGTCTTTGTGGAACATGTAGGTACTTAAATTTTATGTTTAAGACTTGTACAGCTACACAGTATTCGTGTCATCTGCTTACGGCGAAAACTATAATGTTAAATAGTTAGGTGTTATTGTTGGTCCTTGGCTGAAATAGATGCGGAATT
The DNA here is from genome assembly GCA_963669345.1 of Gortyna flavago. Taxonomy (NCBI): domain Eukaryota; kingdom Metazoa; phylum Arthropoda; class Insecta; order Lepidoptera; family Noctuidae; genus Gortyna; species Gortyna flavago. The sequence goes on from OY770133.1 coordinate 19,553,148, forward strand.
CCAAAGAATTCCAAAGAGCTGACTTTGAAGTTATAATGAGAAAGATATGTAGGTTTGAACTGGTCATCATCATCTACCAAGCCTTTTCCTGGCTCGGCTTCCAGTCTAACCGGATACATATTTTAACTACAAATTGTCAAAATAAATTTCTGTGATTGGGCTAATTTCTGGGCTATAACGAAAACTACTATTTTATAAGCGTCAGTTTTAGAAACTTCTAATCCAAAACATTAAATTCCATCCTCAGCCAAAAGAATAAAGAAAAGTACACAATAATCAATTAATTCAGCTCCGAGATTTACATTGTAAATCCTAATGTACTTCAATCGCGTTGTTTTGTTGCATACCCGGCGCCCGGTCCATGCGCCGCGCCGCCGTCCGCACGACATGACGCGGTGCGGCGCGATCCGATGCGGTGCGGTGCGGACCGTCGCTTTACTTAATTTATTTGCCGCGATCGTGTCGTGTGGCCTCTTATTCCACCGCGTCACATCGCCACGTACTCTTGCTTATTTTTTAGCTAAACCCACTCGTAATGTTTTAATTATATGTAGTTTTAATCTTAATCAGTTTATTTGGTTAAACGTGAGTTACTTTTAAATATGAGTTTTTCTGAACTACTACTCATTTTAATTACCTATACAAAATAAAGTACTGAAAAAAACCGTTTGCTCTTCCGATTCAAGATTGTAACGTAAAACATTGTATTTCGGTCCACCGTTGTAGGTATAGAAAGCTGCTAAAATATTCGTCCGAACCCGAACGTATACCTTATAGCACTACCTTCTTTACATCTTAAGCCTTAATACTAACAGGCTTAAGACGGGTAAATGTACGTTACCAACAAGCAGGTAGAACGGACACTGCCCCTAATTGTAATTTATGCAAAGACCAAATGTAGCAAAGTCCCGAATCAAAGACTGTCCGGATCCTGTTCAAACAAGTGAGCAACTAACTGCTGCGGCAATTTGACTAATTGGCGACCTCTTAACAACTCTAAGAAAGTTCCGTTAGGCCGGGGTCACAGGGGGTACAGACGAAAGCTCCCACGGTTTTCATCCACGCGTTTCATTTTATAACTTCTAAAACGTTGATAATAATTTGAAAATAATTATATTGGGAGTAATTATCCGAAATAGGTAAAATATTCGTATATATCATGCGCGTGCAGCACGTAATGTACACGTGATGCATAAAAGTAAAACATCTAAAAATAAAGAATAAGAAATATTTAGTGTGATAGACAGAGATAGAGAGAGTATCTCTTTCTTCTCTCTCATGTAACGAAATGTGAAATTTCAAGTACGCGTCACGTTTAGGCAACGTGTCGCGTCCTTGAAGTTTCACTCTCAATTCTCTTCCAATAACATCGAATTGCCGCATAAGAAGTTTCACTTCAATTTTTCCTTATTAATTAATTTATGAAAATACTTATAAACAACAGACCTCTACATAAAACACCTTAATTTCGAAAGAGTGCTGCTGATCTGGTTTTGATTTAATTCGCGGTTGCAACACTGAATGCACATTAAGTAAAAGTGAGCGAATGAAAATTATGTGTTTGACTACATTTCAAGGAGAGTGCTAACGGGTTTTTGATAAAATATTTCAATGAATTGGTAAAGGAATTTCGGCCCTTACGTGGCCTATGTTATCATTATTTATCAAGCTGAGAGGTCACGAATCGAAGTTTTAACTAATCGGAAAGTCCCAAAAATGTAAGTACAGTCGATTGAGATGTATCAAACAGTTGATTGTGTTGTATGAAACAGTTGATGGTGTTGTAGCAAACAGAATTTCAAAATTTTTGTTCACCTGTTTTTTTTTCGCGGCTATTAATAATTTTCTCCGTATGTACCTTTGGAATGGCCAAATAGCTTCATGCTTCATGCTTGACTGACCAACCCCTTGACAATTCAAAAATGCTTGTAAATGGTTTAATTGAAATAAATGGTTTGAATTTAAGACAAAATACGATACTTCTTTCTACCTATCTAACATCAGCGTTACAGTCTCCTGGTGTGTTCCATCTTATCGGTGTTACGGTGAGTGAGCAAGTTGCGAGTTGAGCACAATTAGTGACAAGTACCGCCGGGTGGAGTCCGAGTCAGAGGACCGAGTGTCCACTAGTCCACTTCCATGTATTTGCATACGTACCAACTTTGACTTACATCCCAAGAAAATTACTCTCCAGGATTTACTCATAGATAGACTGATACAGATAGATGAATCAATCTTAAACGGTAAACCTTCCTCTTCTTTCACTACACATAGGTAGGTACTATTGTCTGTGGCACAGTATTAGCCAGTCAGCAATAAGGGGCTACTTAACTTTGTCCTGAATGCAATTTTAATGCTCTTTAAGCGGTAAGTAATAACCTACTTGACTTGAACAATCAGAATAATTACCTTTTATGAATAATTAATCCATACTATGTATAATATCTTATCTTAATATATATAAATTACGTGTCACGATGTTTGTCCGCGATGGACTCCTAAACTACTTAACCGATTTTAATAAAATTTGTACACCGTGTGCAGTTTGATCCAACTTGAAAGATAGGATAGAAAAAAAAATATTAAAAAAGAAAAAATATGACAAAAACGTTAGCCACAGCAACGCGTGGCCAGGTCAGCTAGTATATTATATATCTCACTAATATTATAAAGGCGAAAGTTTGTGAGTGTGTGTGTTTATAAGTTTGTTACTTCTTCACGCTCAAACAGCTGGACCAATTTTGATAAAACTTTGTATGGAGGTAGCTGACAATCTGGATTAATATATAGGCTACTTTTTATCCCGATATTCTCACGGGATCGACACTTTTGCGGGTGAAACCGCGGGCGCTGCTTGTATTTAATATGACTTATAAGCTTGCACAGCTCTTGTCCTTCAAATATGTAGAACCGCATCTACCTATATTTCCTAAAGCACGCCACACAACTAGCGAGTTTAATCTGCGAAGCAATCAAAGTTGTCTCATCCATATGTATCAGCGGACATCAGCACATCAGCACTTCGGTACGGAGTGAACACCTACACACACCAACTTGATCCTCTGCGCTACTGGTACACGTGGATGAACGTTCCCATGTGTTGTGCTGGTTTGAATTGATAGCTATTTATAGGAGGTAGTTGAAACGACGACCTGAAGGACTTTACTATAGAGTCTGTTGTGATGACTTGGATTAAAATACCTATAGGATTTTTTAATCATCATCATCACATCAGCCCAGAGCCCCGGAGCTCTGGAGCCCCGGAGCCCTGGAGGCACCCACTGCTAGGTATAGGCCTCCTCTTCTTCCGCCCTTTTTCCCGGTTCCGTGCGTCCTTCTATTTCGGAATGCTGGAATAAAAAAAATCTATTGACTTTCATTTGTAAAATATGTAATGATTATAATTTAGCATGCCTTAACTTGAACATTAAGCATTATCTCAACCTTTTGCAATGTATTTTTTATAGGTATGAGTTACTGTGTTCAGCAATAAAGATTCGATTTGATTTGATTTTAATTAAACCAGTCATGGATGAAGTAATAATTACTTACACCTTTAATGTACAGGTCGCGGGTGCAACTAGCTAACTGTCATCATTATATAATAATATCAAAAATTATACAATGCCTGACGTAGGTAAAGCACGTCATCTTGCAAAATCTCCTTCTGTAATACAACCATTACCGCAAACCTAAAGACGCGACTAATTCGCGAACTACATAATTATAACGTGACTGAGATAGCTATATACGTAAGCACCTAATGAGCCATCATGAAGTGCGTGCACGAGTGTGACTGACGACCCACATATTGAAACGACGTGGAGTACGCTCAATAGTAGCACATCTAGAGACGTTATGTCCCGCGATGTTCTTGTAAAAAAACGGTGCGCTTGAAGATATTGCCATCTTTGTTAAACGTTATTGTAAATTGTCAAGGTTTCAGTTCAGTTCGACAGCAAGTTGCCTTGTCCCTAAGATCAAGCAAGCGGTTCCGAGGTTACTATAACCATCAGTGACATGAGTGAATATAGGTATTGGTGTTGCTGGTGGTAATAAATGGTATTTGACCTTTTTAATTAACCTTTTTAATTAATCTTTTAAAAAAAATAAAAAAATGGACTTAACACGCTCAGCGCCATGTGTACTCGTATTACCCTGAGATACACCCTAAAGTTTTTGTCCCAGGCCAGTGTATAACTGGTGATACACGGCTAGGGCCTGATTTCACAGGCCGGTGTATGTTGATTTATACACCGTAGCACACATTTTATATGGACGCTTTGAAGACTTGGCCCTGACAAATCGTTTGGTACTTTTGGGATGTTAATAACTCAGAAAAAGTTGCAATTATGGGTAAAAAACGAAAAAAAGTGTATCATAAGCGATACACCTTAAAAAAAAACAAGAAAAGGGGGCAAGGGGGTAAAGACAGTGTTAAATTCACATAGTATTCTTGTACCAGAAGGACCCGATGGTGTAAAAAAATAATTTAGAAGTCCACTACTTTTGCCTCAAAGGTCCCTTGGCGCTGAGCGTGTTAAATGGACTTTTATCACTTTTTAGAACGGATAAAATAATGATAATTCCTGTAAAAGCATTTAGTTAAATATTACTTTTAATTTAACGAATAAATTGCACCTATTCTATATTTAGGATGTGGCAACACTTATTTCTTCTCCTTTTGGTAATATTGTTAGGTTGCACTCTGGTCTCGTAAGCGCGTAACTTTCCATAGCCAATCAGTAATGGCGCTTGAACACCACAAACGAGCTATCCATCACCACACTACGCCCACACAATAACCTGAATACACTCAATACAACGTAGATACATATTTGTCACGCCTCTTCAAAACAAATTACATTTGGTAAAGCGAGCTACTGCCACTGTGATAAGCAGAGCTACGGCTTCCCAAATGCAGTCCATCTCATGCTGATTCATTGTTAAAATGGGTCCAACTGCTATGTAAAAATCACAACGTAGCTGTGTTTTTTATAACACTACGATTTACGAACACGCGGTAACCTAACTTTGACTTCGTCTCAGCGAAACTCACACCTCCAAACCTTTAACTTCTAACAATCACATCCGTACAAATAGTTCTCGTGTCACTCGTACCCGACTCGAGTACAATCAGCGCGAGTTACGACCGTACACTTTTTAATCCTCGGAGCAGGCAACTTTTTATTCGTGTCGTGTGGGACTTGACACAAAAGCGCCAGGAAAGTCACAGGGCCAACATTTTTTGAGGTGAAACTTTGAGTACATTACCAATTTGTTTTAGACGTTTATTTAAATGAGGAAAGGAGGCGAATAATGAGTGTTTATAGTTTGATATATTCGTATCACCTAAACGGACATTTCCTGTGAGGAAAACCACTGATTCAAAATTTTATTATTTAGGTAAATGTTAACATAAACGCTTAGCTACTATTATAGTGGTTATTTTAACGGTGAGCGATCAGAACGTCGTTGTCGGTGAAAGTCAAAGTCAAAGTCAAAGTCAAAGCATTTATTTCAAATAGGCACATAAAAGCCACTTTTGAACGTCAAAAATTACAATGAAATAGAATTGATTCTAGTCGCCCCTTCCAAAAGGTAGTTTTCGTATGGAGAAGAATGGGCAAGAAACTCCACCGTTACTCTTTTAAAATGTTTTACAATATTTTGCATACATTCATTATATAATAAAATAATATGTGAAGACGATGCACCTAAAATAAAATTACTATACCACAATAGGTAAAAGAATTAGAAATGAAACCATGACATATAAATTAATAATCTGATAGATACATGGTGCTCACATATTTACAAAAATGGAAAAAGTAAACGATTTTGATAAAAAAAATATATATATATGTATATATATATAAAAACTATTTTAACAAGTAATAAGTCAGGGTGTGAGTTAAGAGTAATTACAGAATGTAAACAAAGTAAAAAAGAATAAATTTACAATTAAATTAGCAACCAGTTTGATTTTGTCTAGACTCTAGATTGTCCTATGGAGCAGGACCAGCATGTTTCCAAGCGTTCTTATCCTGGATATAATCTTCTAATTTATAGTATGCTTGTTTACTAAGTGTACGTTTAATGCAAGTTTTAAATTTTCTTTCATTTAATTGCAATATATCGCAAGGTATTTTATTGTAACATTTAACACAGTACCCCATAAAAGATGTATGTACTTTGGCTAACCTGAAAAATGGTTGATGTATTTTATCTTTATTTCTAGTATTAAAATTATGTCTATCGCTTATTTTATTAAAAAGATGTAGATTTTTTCTTACATACATAATATTTTCATAAATGAATTGGCAAGGTACCGTCATAATATTAATCCCTTTAAAAATTTCCCTGAGAGATTCGCGGCGACGTAGATTATAAATGGCTCTGACAGCTCTCTTTTGCAAAATAAATATGGATTCAATGTCAGCAGCTCGACCCCATAGTAAAATGCCGTACGACATAATGCTGTGAAAGTAGCTAAAATATACTAAACGCGCAGTTTCTACATCTGTTAACTGTCTTATCTTTCTAACAGCATAAGCGGCCGAGCTAAGCCGCCCCGCAAGAGATGTTATGTGAGGTCCCCATTGTAATTTCTCGTCTAGCGTGATTCCCAGAAAAACCGTTTGATCAACAAATTCCAGTTTTTCTCCATTCAATATGATGTCACATTCGCTACTTCTAACATTAGGCAATTTAAATCTAATGCATTTGGTTTTCTTTTCATTAAGTACCAAATTATTTACCGTAAACCAATCTTGGACCTGAAGAATAGAGTTATTCACGTCGTCAAGATTTTGTGCCCGTCTGTCTATCTTAAAGATCAATGAGGTGTCATCTGCAAATAACACCATCTTCGGTTGATTTTGAAGTAATTGGGGTAAATCATTAATGTAAACTAAAAAGAGGAATGGACCCAATATCGAACCTTGAGGAACACCCATTGCCATTTCAGACCCTAATGAGTTTACGCCATTTACTTGAACTTTAAGCTTTCTATCTTTTAGGTATGACTTTAGTAAATCAAGAGCTAAATTCCTAACCCCATAGTGCTCAAGTTTCAGCAGAAGTGTCTCATGATTTACGCAATCGAACGCCTTAGAGAGGTCGCAAAAGATTCCAATGGCATCTTGTGCTTCTTCCCAGGCGTTAAAAATGTTCTTTATTAGAGTGACACCGGCGTCAGTGGTACAACGCCCTTTGGTGAAACCGTACTGTTGTTCATGAAAGATGGAATTTTTATTAAAGTGACGTAACATTTGATTGAGCATCAACTTTTCAAACACCTTACTGAGAACTGGCAGAATTGACACAGGCCTATAATTGTTGGGTTCTTTACTATCACCGGCTTTAAACAAAGGAACTACTTTACTGTGTTTCATGAGATCCGGAAAGACTCCTTGGTCTACACTGATGTTAAATATGAAAGCTAAATAGGGCGCAATTGTTTCGATGATAGATCTACAAATTTTTACAGACATTCCCCAGAGATCTTCTGTTGATTAAATTTAAGATCCTTAAAAGCTTTTATAACAGCCTGAGGGTTTGTATGTTGAAACCTAAACTCCGAAGGGCATGCCTTAACATTCTTTCTAAGTAAGTCAGCAGAAAGCGCGGGTGAGGAATTTAAAGCCTCAGTAGTTTTAATGGGAATATTAGCAAAAAAGTTTTCGAATTCCTGAGCAATTTCCATATCTGAATTGATGGGGCCCTGTGCAGTCTCTAAATTAAATTCAGTATTACGCTGTTTTTTCCTACCTGTTTCATTATTTATTATTTGCCAGGTAGTTTTTATTTTATCATCGGCTGTTTTTATTTTATTGCTAATATAAAGAGCTTTAGCTGTTTTGCATACACTTTTAAAATTCTTAGAATATGTTGCAACATACTGATGAAAGCTTGTGTTATTCATATGTTGCTTCAGGCCATAAAGTTCAAAAAGGTTTTCCCTGCTTTTACGAATACCTGGAGTCGCCCAATCACTAAATAAGAACTTTGTGTAAATGCTTTTAGTCTTTAGTGGGAAAGTGTCATTAAATTGCGTGTTTAATATTGAAAAGAACTCGGCGTAGAACTCATTTGGGTCATATAAATTACTAAAAGTCTGAGCACCTAATTTACTGGCCAAAGAATTATTTAATTTCTCTAAATTTTTACTTGTAATTGGCCTAAACCTTATTAAGTTTTTTTGTAAAGGCATGTAGGCGCAAAATGTTATTGTTTGTCCACTGTGATCAGATGGCAACTTATTTACAATTTGTTTGTGTAAATAATCACAATTACAGAAAACATTATCTATACAAGTGGCAGAGGAAGCTGTCACTCGGGTCGGTTCAATAAAAACATTTGACAAATCAAATGACCTAAAAAGACTTAATAATCTGATAGTATTAGAGTTATTTTCTAGTAAATTAATATTAAAATCACCACAAATGATTATTGACTTACTACTAGCAGAAAGTTTCTTTGGCACATCTTCCATTACAGAATCAAACACAGCTAGATTCTGGTAACTTGGAGGTCTGTATACGCATACTATTACATGCTTTTCGAGCTCAACACAGGACAATTCAATGGTGTGTTCAACAGACAGCCCGATGATGTCTTTTCGTTCCTTTGATTTAATTGAATTTTTAACTAGTATTAATGATCCGCCATGTATCATACGTGTTCGGCTGAAATGGCTAACTACACAATAATTTTCATAGTTAATTGACATTGTTTGATGAGCTTTTAACCAATGTTCTGTAAAACAAATGACATCAAACTTGGTATTTTCTAAAAACAATTCTATTTCCAGTAATTTAGAAGAGCAACCTTGGATATTTTGGTTAAATAGTTTTAAAATATGTTGCTCTCCCTTTAGTTTGTCATTATTCTGAGTAATATTGCCAGAAGATACCTTTTTATTATTCTCTAATAGTAATTGGTTATTTGAAGGGGTAACTTCTGTTGTCTGACTAACTAGTTTAAAGATTTATCCGGAGTGACCTCCACAACTACGACTGAAGTGTCTAAGAAGCCCCAGCGTGAGTTCCAGCAGGAAGAGAATACCCTATCTGACTGGTAGTGGCCTCCAATGATGTTGGTGTTATGGGTGGACCCTCCTTTGTACAACACGATTCATAATTATTCCTCACTATGTTGTTAGTATAACTAGACAACACAGGCTCGTCCCTAATACTACAATTTGTTATATTAGCTATAACCCCATTAATATTATATGCTATCAACATAGCAATCATATGTCTACATTCCCAAGACAGAGATAAAGTTCTCTGAGTTAACCTAAAGCCACTAACAAACTTATTAGTGTCAAAAAACAATAATTTGTCACTATGATGACATGTCAGCATGTGAATTGTCTTGTTCAACTTAAATATATATTTATTTTCATCTTCTGATAGAGTATCAGAGTAAGGTAAAGCACACAACATTAGCTTACCTATGTTTAACTGTAATAAGGTGTTCACACCATCCACTATGTCCTTTCTGGTAATACCAGTACTTTTACCTAGTAGCAAAACTATTGTAGAATAATTGTCTAAGTTTGTGTTTGCAATTCTTTTAATCATTTGTTTAAAACTTATGTTATGATAACTATGATTGGTAAAACTATGGCTAAGGTAATTAAGTAATATTTTTCCAAAGCCTGAACCTAATTCGTCACTAAAAAAAATTGATTTATTATTCTGTGTACTAACACAGGACTCTGCTGGAAGAGCCAACACCGGTGGAGACAAGTCACTCTGAGGCTGAGGAGGTGGTGGTTGGTGGGCACAGTTGCATGATAGGTTATTAGTCAGAGACTCATAACTCTCAGCATTGCACTTCACCAATTCCAGTAGTTCCCCAGCCTCCAACAATCGCTCACTTAGTTGTTGTTGTGAAGTCTCATATTTCTCAAAAATATCCTTCAGCAAGTGCTCCTTGAGTAGTATCTCATTATATAGGAGCTTTGTATCAATGTCATACTTTTCCCTACATTCATCTAACTCAACAGTACAACTATTTAAACTTTTAGAAAGTATAACTCGTTCCTTTCTAAGGGAAATATTTAATTTTAAAAGATTTTGTTTTTTAATTGCTCTCTGTGACCGTTTAATTAGTTTCTTAATTTTAATATATTTTTTTAATTTATTGTGACTCATAACAATTGGACACAATGGTATGGTATCATCACCAGTCAAATCTATTGTTACAGCTGGCTGACACATTGATTTTGACTTACTGCCTACCAGTCGATAAAATAGGTTATCGGTGTTAGCAACCTGTTCACTGACCTTGACAGACTCTGAGAGAGATAGAGCCTTATGGGCATCACATAATTGCTGTTTAAGTTCTGAGATATGGTTCAAAGCCAGTTCGTGGGTGTCACTACACTCTTGAAACATTGACACTTGATGTTGTAGTTGACTACACTGATCGGCTAAGTCCATGTGTTGTATGTGTAGCTCAGCCAGCTCATTTTTGAGGAACGTGTTCTTTGCATTAATGTTCTCCACTTCCACTTCGCTGTCTTCCCTTTCCTGGAGCAGTTGTTTGCGTTCAGCTTCAGAAGCTTCAAGCTCCTTTAATGTAGCTTTCAGTTTTGCTTCCATCTCCTTGATTGTAGCTCTGCGGGTCATCATTTTGAATAATTGTCACTCACCTGGAATGTGTGAAATTATGCAGCTAAATGATAGTGCAAGAAAAGATGTTCTAATATGTGGATAAGTAGGAGGTAGTTGGGGTAAAAAATAAATAAATTGTTGAGAAATAGCTAAGTAAGTATTACATTTACAATAAGTAAGTTAATTAGAATTAGACTGGAAAGTTAAACAGAAGAGAAATACTATAGAAAACACTGCTTTCTTTGTTATTATCTTTAAACTAGAGTAAGTACAATATAAGTTGAGTTTAAGTGAGTAGTTTGAGACATTACAGGCTATAATCTAATATACATATTTACAATAGTAAGAGCTCCTAATGTGTTTATTTTGTATAGTAAACTATGTAGTGTTTCTTGTCTGGGCGAATGTTTTCGTCATCGATTTTGCTTCCACTAGTTGTCAAGCAAGAGGAGACATAAACCGTGCCAGTGTATGATGGACGTAGCTCAGAGCACTGAGCGGTATTTTGTGATGTTCTGTGGTCTGTAAAATCACTTAAATAAAACAAAATACTCCCCGGGATCGATGATATTTTGAAATCCGTCACCGTTGGTGCGTTGAGTTGACAGCCGGTTTTTAATCCATTTTGTACGAAGTTTTCGCGACAAAAAACACTTTATATTCACTGTATATAATACTTAATACGTAGGTTCGACTATATTACACTAATTTAACATATTTTTAACACTTTTAATAATTTATTGAAATATTGTGTCCCACACCCACGTGCTCCTCTTCCTTATAATTATATTTTATTGTAATTTTTAACGTTCAAAAGTGCCTTTGATGTGCATATTTGAAACAAATGATTTGACTTTGACTTTGATGAACGGGCAAGAGACTCCACTGATACCTACTCTTTTAAATCAAAATATTGGGTACATCACTCAAATTGAAATTATACGTGTGATAACTATGTAAGACGTGCACATTAAAAGTGTCCATAGTAAACAATTAATAAAATATATATTAAAATAAGCCTTAGCTGTTGAATAATGACCAAGCCCAACTGACGGCGCCCATTCACGAACATGACGCATAGATGAGTACAATTTAGCTCAACCATTTTTAAGGAAACCGAATGATCCACAATCTACTATTTCCCTGAGAACTCCCGCCCTGCTGTCCCGTGGCACAGGGCATTGTTCCCGACTGTCCCGAGCCACCGTCCAGCAGCACAACAGCGCAACAGCACAACAGCGTAACAGCGCGCACGCGCGCGCGCGTAGCGTAACAGTTTCGGCACACAATCGTTCGCCCGGCGCGCATTAGCGAGCCAGAACTTTTCAATTTTCTACATACAGTACCTAGGTACACCGGACGGGGCTTAAAGCTGTTGTTGCTTGCACGTTTGTTTTTGAGGGACAAACAGAATACTCAGTATTAAATTGGTATAGCAACCTTGAGATTCGAAAAAAATAACAACTCCGAAAGATGTCTTCATCGGTCATACATTCTACTATCAAGGTAAGCCTGAGGGATGTGTCCAATAGCTACGGTCCGTCCCACTAGTCCCATTGACCCAGTCCCATGATGGGACAAGCGTCCCACTAGTCCCATGGGACAACCGATACTAACATATTTCTTAAATTATGTCCCTCTAGTCCAATGGGACAAGTGATACATGCAAGCCAAAAAGAAAGAAAGTTAAATTGTTACAAAATCAACCTGGAAGTTTTGGAAGAATCAAAGAAAAAATAAAGTAGAATGATGATTATTATTTTTACTTGTTATTCGGAACTGTTTACGTGAATAAACGTCAAAAACTTAATCGTACAATAACTTAAATATAGCGCGGGTCAAGGATAAAGTAAACATGCGCGACAGAGCGACACGCATCATTCAATAAATATCGCAAACTTAAAAACAACATTGCACTTCACTTCCTACACCGCGTCTATCCCGACATCGTTCTATTATAGAATAACCAAAATATTCTCACAGCAGAGTTGTCGTCAGTTAGGTACCTATCACCGATTATCTTATAGGTATAAGGGATTAATATTCATTTATTTATTTTATGTGTGTTACAGGCAAGATTCCTATTTGCCCAAAGCGCCTATGGATTGTCTTTACTTTGTATTAAAATTGCAAGCACGCACCTATTTAATGTTAATTTCCGTCACTTTCATTAGGCGTCAGCGGCGATATGCGCTGCCTATGATGTACGCATGTGCTAGTTACAAAGAAGAAGACAAAAGACTGCCTGCCGGGGCAGCAGGATTGTCCGAAAGGGTTACCGCTACCCCGGAACTTAAAGGGCTATGGAAGGAACACGGATGGGTTTTATTCAGTAGGAGTCAACACTCCCTTCCGCTCCACCCCGAGCGGATGGGTCATTTGATGATTTCCCATCCTAAAAAAAAAATTACGAAGTTTTAGATTAGGTACCCATTTTTTTTAAGAATTGTTGTAGCTAATTGTCATTTCGTTTACAACTACATCCACTAGAAGTCCCTGAACACAATTTAAATTGGATAAACAACAACTTTGATTATTTCTGTAAACTTCGTACCCCATTACACCCGAAAGAAAATTAAAAACCGGCGCTGACTTGTTTACAAACACGGTGTACTACGTCGGTGTCGGCGTCGTGGGAGGAACAAATCAAGTGTTTCTATTACACAACAAGCGTATAATGGGCTGTAAAGCGCTCATAAAAACGCGAGGACAGCGCGTCAAGCACAACACCAACTTTTAGCCGCAACAACTTCGCGGAGGGCGAGGAATGTGCAAAGCTGGATATGAAAGGAGAGACAACACAAAAAAAACCACACTCTTCAACTAGTCGCAAAATTTCAAGAACTTCTGTATATCAAACAGATTAACTAAAAATTAATTAATAAAACATTCTTCATTAGTGGACTCATGTATGTATGTAAGTGTGTTCTAATGGCTCTTTTACTATAATGTTTAATGCCATTTGGAAACAAGCAGACAGGAAACATATCCACCCAAAAAGACAAGAATTCCTTTCTTATCCTGCGTTTACACAGTCCAAGCAGTCAGTAGTAAATAAAGAAACTTGGAAGGGTAATTGAAGGGAGTTATAGCATCGCGTGCACAATAATACAAATAATAAAATATTAACACATGTAACTGTCTCGTAGAGCCGTAACCGAGCGACACGACGCGCACTCGTAAAAGTCATATCGTGCGAATCTCATACATATACATTGGTTAATTCCACCGTCGATGTCAATCTGGTCGGAGGTGTGTGCTGCTGCGAAATACGACGTCTGAGCTGCGTGTGGTGCACTTCTACTTAGTGGCTAAAATAAACTGATAATATATCAGATATTTTAGTCTCTCATTATAACGACTAAGCGAGCGTCAATTGTTTGTTACGTTAATTTATTTTAATTGTATTTCAACAAAGTTATATAGCACTCACATAGGTTGTATGCTCTTGTTCACCGCTCACGAGACGTGCATCAGTATCAATGCATCAGCAGGTGATTCAACTACCTTCGCTATTAGGGATGTCAATGTCAGAAGCCATGCTCAAGCAATAACCGTAAACGAAATAGTGTCTTGATAACTATGGCAAATAATATTTTATGGTACTTACAGAGTATGTTAAGGTAAACAAGAACTGACTACTATCTTTACGAAAATTGGGATGAGAAAGATGTTGACTATTGTCATGCGGAAACTGAATATAATAAACTTTTAACACGTGGTACACACGGCGTCATATCAAGCTATACATTTAACACGTGGTAAACACGGCGTTATATTAAGCTATACATTTAACACGTGGTACAATCGATGTCATATCAAGCTATACATTTCTAGTTCTAGCTGACCTCGCGTTATATATGCTTTTCGTACTGTCAGCTTATACTGGAGATGAATAGCTTGATAAGTCGTCGTGCATACACTTATGGGTACACAATGACGACACACACATACACACTTACTTTGAGTTACATACTTTCTACCACTAAACAATGTTTATTATTTTCCTGGCAGCCCTACAGTGTGCGCATGCTCCGCGCTCGCAAGAGGCGGCTCGCTGGCCATTGCACTCGGATTATGTCGGTAATCGCTGTGATTAACTGACAATCAGCAAATACTCGACTAAGGTAACTGTTGGATAACAGTGCGGGTTAATATTAGCTCTATCGACTATCTAGAGTTGAACTTGATACGTTTAAAATTTCACATTTAATCGGTGGTTTTTATAGTCGGTACAAGAAAACCTCGTAATTTATTAACGGTAATATAATATAGAGGGTTCTACAGGAAGCCATCAAAACGATTGAGTATTAACCACAATCACATTATAAACAATACTAAATCGTGTTACAGTAAGTCAGTTCATTCAACAAATTCCTTATTCACACGATTCGTTAACAAAATCCCCGAGCAAGATTGTTTTAGATTGAGCGCACAAAGAAGAAGAGGAACCAATGTATACAACGTTTTCACCAGTGCCTATATTGAAATCATCAAACAAATAAAAAAGTAATTTGATTGGAGCACACGCAGAAGAAATTGATCTGATCACAGCATCTTTGGCGAGGGGAGAGCGGTGCAAATATTTGGCGCGCGTAATAAAATCATATCGGATACCTGCCGGAGCGCCGGAGAACGGCGAAGGAAAACTGACTACATTTATTAGATGTGTAGGAGAGAGTGTGCGTGCCAAGAGCTGCTGTGATTTAGTTGTTATAGCTGAAGTAAATATAGGAAATTATATTATGGTCTAGCAAGATTTTCAGATTTGTATAATATACCTGAAGATTAGGATGGAAAATAGTTAAGATAGTAATAATTGACGAAAGAAGTGAAGAACATCTGGCGATTGGTTTATAAAGCCAAATTTACACGATGCAAGTTCCTTGCCCGTGGTTTACAATAAAATTTAAGGAACAAATGATTTGTTATTAAAGACTTGTTGGCAAAAATGTTGTTTTTTTCATAAATTTGTTTGGCCCAAAATTCAGCAACGCGGATGGCATTCGCTGACGCAGCCATTAGGTCCTCACATGTGCAGGTGGCAGGGCATGCGGTGCAAGATGGGAGGTGCGTCGGTGAACCCCCACTTGTGGAGGCCTACTCGGCCTACTCGGGTACGAAGTCTATTTAACGTTTTCCAAGTAGGCACGGTAACGTATGCCCGGATGAGAGACTCTCTGATAGTTTAATAAATAGATTAGGAGTTTTAAGGTGTTCTTGCCAAAGGTCACATCGTCTCACTCAAGAATTTTTTGCGGCTTTTAGCGCTCGGGTACACGGCACCGACGCCGCGCCGCCACCGCTCCGCCGCCGCGCTTCGGCGCTGTGTATACGAGACCGCCACCGCGCCGCCACCGCTTGATTTCACCATACCACTATACGGTTGTTAGTAATACATTGCTAGGCATTGTTTGTACGCGGCCGGTAATGGAATAAAAACACTGCAGCGCGGTGGCGGCGCGGTGGCGGCGCGGTGGCGGCGCGGTGGCGGCTCGTATACTCAGCGCAGAGGCGCGGTCGCGGAGCGGTGGCGGCGCGGCGGCGGTGCCGTGTACACGAGCCCTTAAGCCTCTGTGGCACTGAATTAAAATTGTGCATTGAGTGGCGTGGGTCATCCTGTAGCTTCGCCCTCTCGATGCGGCTGGCTGTAGTCCTACGAATTTCTGGAGGTGCGATGATTTGTGAACGATTTAACATATTAAAACGGCTTTATTATATTTGCCAACAAAAGCCATGTTTATTTTGTTCTCAATTTCAACTAGTAACTTCCACCGTCTTCAAACGAGTAACGACACATACAAACACCTGTCTTTGCATTACAAATGGAATCGCAAAAACCAATTTACATACAAACACTTACACAAACATCATTCAATTACAATAGCACCTCCAATCGCTACGAAGCGCTACGAGCCGCTACGAATCGCTACGAGATGCTACGAGTCGCAGGGAATCGTTCGTATTTGTGCCAACAAAGTGTACGGTTGATTGTGCCGGAACCTCGCGCAATTTATGTTTGCTCATCTTGAGGTGTGCGCTGTTTCTTACTACCCTTGTACACAGTGAATGTAATTACAGTATAGCAAAAGCATACATTGCCATTTGATTTAAATTCACTGTAACTCGAAACTCACCGTAAGTGTACTAAGTAGGTAATAATAATGCATTTATGCGCTACCTAACTATTTCACGTCAAAGCTTTTACAGTTTGAATTTATACCTATAAACCAATATTTTGTTGAAATTTTCTTAAATGTCTCCTCCTCAATGAATACAAATAGGAAAATTTGTACTTCGTATGCATAGTTAATCTACGTTTGCCTGATAATCTATGACTGCATCTGCGTTACGTAAACGTCTTTATCTGTTCTGTAGTTAATAATTATTGACGATAACATTAAATCGCAGTTAACTCACTGTTCTCCTGCTACTGTGACTGCGGGGGAGTACCGGTACGCAGTGAAAATGAATCAATTTACACTTCAATCCAGGTTCTTGCTCGCGGCCATTTTAGTACAATAAGCCGCTCGTTACGTCACTCCCACGGCGCTGTGTCGCTGGCGGCTGATTGGAATCGCGGTGAAAGCATCCCACGCAGCAGGGAACTTTCACTAAAGCGCACATTTAAATTATACAACATTACAATAATAATAATAATAATAATATAGTTTATTTCTCTCATAAAGGTGCATTGTTACAGTAGTGTTAGTATACAATAGTTGCCTTAGGTACAATGTACGTTTATATAGGGAAGAACAATCATTTTGCGAATGATTTGTTAATACTCTGTAACAATCCATTTACGTATAGATTTCGAACGCAAGTCATAAAAGAGCATTGTCGTCAACATGACGCTTTGCAAAAACTTATTATTATAGTTATTTATCGCTTTATTAGTCGCCTTCGACACTCCTAGAAAAAGCAAATTTTCATTGTCTAAGTAAACAAATAACGCTTTAATTTTAAGTTAAATGTCTACATTTAAAATCAAGATAAGAACTACGTTTAGTAATTTTATTTAACAGTATCATAAACACACTTGACACTCCACTACACTATGTTTATCTCTTTATTTATTTTAACGACTATTAGAGCCATTTTTAGACGCATTCAACACAAACTATACCATTAATTTCAATAAATAAACCCTTCTAGGACGGTATCTCACAAAGAAGCGTCTCCATTAAGGATATAATACCTTTTTATAAACTAACGCTCAAGCGTAACTCTCTAGAGGTGACGGACACTCGCGCACCTGTTCCCATTCAAATTTCAATTACGTGGCGAGTCTTGTGTGAAATAGAAAACAGAAGGTAAACTCTATGTGTCACAGAAGTTTGTGAACATTCAACCACCAAATGATAATCTTACCACTTTACAATAGTATGTGTAAACTGCGACTGTAGTTCCCAACATTTTGGCTTTATCAATCCTACAGGATGATCTTCGTTCATCCGAAAATGTAATTTACCTGGCCACATACAAAGGGCACAATATTTAAATCCTATGCAAATGGATCAATTACTATTTTTTTCTTATCTTAAAAGATTTAGACCTATTCTTTTATTTAGATCGAGACTTGTCCTAGAACTCGTCCTTCTGTTTCACCTCATGAGGCGCCGTGGGATTAGTTGGCAAACATTAGTCGTGACGCATTTATTTATGTGCGCTCTCGTTGTGTTTGCTTTGCATCACCGCTCCGGTGAGGTGCACCGTCGCGCCGTGCCATGTACCCAGCAAACGATGTTTACTTTTATTGTTTTTCTGTTTTTGCAAGTTGAAGTTCTTTGTGTTAATGTAATCAAGGCAAGATTACAGATTTTAATTTTGAATAAGAAACGTGCAGTTGCTAGTACTGCGATGTAACCAGTAACTGTAACCAGTAGGTGGTTGTCTTTCGAAATCCGAAATTAGTGTTGTCAATTTCATTGTTTTTTTTTGGGATAACACAATATTTCTTTTTGAATCCATTAGGTGTAAGTAACACTTTCAAACGTCATACTTGATAAGCAGCGTGCCACATTAGGAACACGTCATGATTGTACTGAAGCCCATCGTCGCGGAGCACAACCGTCATGTCTTCATGTTACACAGTTTGTTCAGGGTTACATTTGTAGCACGCACGTGGCCGGGTTGCTGTGTGGTCAGGTGTCTTGTATGTGTAACCCTTCAGACGTTACTCATGATTGTAACAGATATCGATTCTCGTCTGCTTCTGCAAGTTATTCGAGATACTTAAAAAAAATACTGTTCAAAAACCCAAAACTATCTATTTCTCAAAACATGTTCTTTTCACCCGCCATTTGGACCTTCGCTCCAAAAGGAGTTCAAATTCAAATGTCCGTATTTTTGCAAGAGCAATACAATCGCAAGGGAATTGCGAACAAAAAGTGTATGTGTAAATTATGCTAAGCGTGTTGGGGCCACGGTGTGTCGCGCGCGGCGGCCGAATGGTCCTCGTGTCGCGAAAAACTGAGACAATACACCGACCGCGGACTGTTCCTGATTCGATCTTTAGGGTCTGAAACTTTAGGGTCTGAAACTGTTGGAAATTTAATTTCTAAAACGAATCATTTAACAAGATTTTTGCTTTGATCTCGTATGTCTCTTTATCCTCACTAAGACTTTTCGGATCTCTGGGTCTTGATTGATAGAATACTTCATCGTAACAGATGTTTAAACTGGTATTTTGATAGTAACACTATCAAGCTCGGGTCGTCAATTAAGGAAGTGCTAACAGTCCGAAAGGGCATCTGATGGAGGAAAAGAGTATTAATGAGATAGTATAAGGAAAATACTGTGCTCAAGACCTATTCTGCCACCTATCTCCCTGAATACTCCCTCCTATTTTATCACTTGGTATTGCATATCCATAAAACTTGCACAGTCAGTAACACAGCGCACCAGCGGCGTGCCAACGCAGAGGTCAACCCTTCACGCTCGCGTGCCTAAGACGGCACCTCCTTTTCCGTGTCGCGAACCCGCCGCGCGCCGCGCCGCGCCGCCGCACGGTTAAGAGCGCAAAAAATTTATGCGATGCGAAGGTGACACCCGTAGCGGTCGCGGGGTTGAGTGGCCGGCCACTTGGACCAGAGTGCAGAGGTGCTTCAGTTTTGATCGGGTTGAATAGGTGATATATGATAAGGCGTTAAGTAAATTTCGTCTAGAACGTTAGCATGATAGATGAGGTTTTACTATAACATTGAGCATTTTTTTGTAATTCAAAATGCCTTTATAGTTAAAGTGTCCTAGGACTATCTAATTTGGGTATATTATTAACTTAAGGTACTTTTTGCGGGAAAAAGTGGTATCTCTCGTTTTTGTACCTGTCTCATTCAAATACATCAATATACCCAAATTCACCCAAATCAAGCTGCCTTATCTTGATAAAAAAATCTCGGACGTACCTTAAACCTTAAATTACAAAACATTTCTTCCCGTGGGGGTAGGCAGAAGCTACAGATCGGCATCACCTGATATTTCCTACTATTACCCATTATAATAGACAATAGGAGGAAAAAGTGTTCACTTTCATTTCCTTTGTTTGAGTTTTTAATCACCTACTTGAAACGACAACAAACAGGTAGACGAGCGCGGACCTACTTAGTAAACAGTTCAACACTCGGCATTCACACGTCTACACCTCAACCGCGCCATTATTCAATAAAGTAAATAAACATAGAAAGGTAAACTTGCTTATTTACCTGAGCACATAGCCCTATGTACCTGGGAGGTGTCGCCGCTGTGGCTCAGGTGGCAGGTGGGAGGGCAGGTGCGGTGGGCGGGGCGCGCGGCCCACCTGCCGCCACGCCCACCTCACCTGCACAACAGGTGACTACAGGTACATAGTGCCATGTGTTGGAGAAAGGATTATGTGTCTGTACAAAATGTCTAAAAAAATACACTCATTCAATGCATTCAAGACTCAATTAGCTGAATATTTAATCGCAAATAAAAAACGAATAACCCTGGTTATAAACTTAGAGGGTTATTTATAAACGTTGATTAAAGTTAGGTAAGTGACGTTTAAACGCCAAAAATGTATGGTTAGTCGCTAATCACCACTTAACTTTAAGCAACGTTTATGAATAAAGAGATTAATGCATTGAATGGGTATATCATAATTGATGCAGTGACGATTTTGACGAACTTAATATTTATAATTTAGCTTAGAAACATGTCCTCGTGTAATTGACTGTGTCTTTTTGAGAATAAATACCTTTAAGCCTATCAAGTACTTCCGGTATCAAACATCGAATGTTAGGAACAGTTCCACTTTTATTTATTTGTAGTGACTGGTCGTCTCTTTCTCAAACTCGATGTGTACTAGTAGGTACCAGCCGTAGACTGTACCTAGGTAGGTAGTTACTCCGCAAATAGTCAAAGTCAACGATTTATTGGTAATCATAGGTGTTGTAAATAAAATATCACTATGTTTAGGTACAAATATAGAATATGTTTACAAAATTACATTCAGTAACAAAATTAAATAACGCGTAGGTATACCTTGTTAGGATGTACCAAGCGAGGTGTACCTACTTATTAGAAAGCACCTTGTAAGGACATTCCTTCAAGCAAAATCGATAATCTTATTTACTTCTTATTTTTGGCAAACGTTGCTAATTACATGAATCACATTTCTCGAACAAGGAGATACCTACTATTAAAATTGTTTTTGATTAAAATCCAATTAACGTTTTGTTGTCATTAAGTTTCAACGCTAGGAGGTACTCTCTTACTTTCCTGCTTGACTTTCCTCTGCCCATTTTAGATTGCGTTTGTTTGTTTTAACACGTTTAGCGTGACAGTATGTAATGAATGTTTTTTTTTTATTAAACGTTGTGTGTGAGTGCTTGATGTGTCATAGCTTGTTCACAAGCAGATGTGTGAGACTAGTAAGCGGTTTGCATAGGTAGTTAACTCATTAGTTGGCTATACGTACAGAACCTACATTAGTAAGAGTGGGTGCATGTCGGCCAGCCATCAGCCAATGGTTGGCGTCATACTCAAAGGTTACAGGTAACACACATACACATTACCTATAGGTATAGTAGGTACCACCCACTGGATGCCCAGCAACAGCCGACATTCATTGTTGACGTAGGTACCTACTCATTAATGATCGGTAATTAGTTCTTTGTTAACTATTCGCTTCGTGGTACATTTCAATAGCAATACCTATTCGCAACTCATTTACCTAACTAAACCCACAATGACACTCTATCGCATTGTATTTGCCAACCGATATCTCTGGATTGCAACACAGATTTTATCATTTCCTTAGTCTAACAGCTTCCTTCCCCTAACTTAACCTCACATACTTTTTCCCAAAACTAGGAACTAGGTAGAGTGTAGATAAACATTCGCTCTCACATAAAAGTGTGTCGGTAGGTAGGTGAGCAGGGAAGTAGGCGGCACTCTCTGTAATTAGCTGCCGGAGCAAGAAGTAAGTATAAACAGCACAAATTGGATTAAGTCCCGTACTAATTACCTTAATGGCGAGGTGGCCATTGTTTACTGATTATCTGACACGTGATGAGAGGAGCACTGTCGCCACAAATGGTTTGTTTGTTCAAGATACGGACGTTCTTACTTCTAGGAATGTCTAACGCGTGTTGTGTTTACTCATTAGGTAAGTAGGTACCTAAATATTATACCAACTGTGAGTACCTACCTAATAGACTTCTTATCTGCATTCCTTCACCTTACATTACTAATCATAAGTAACCAATTTAACTAGGTTCATAAATATTTATTTCTTTAATAATCTTAAATTGAATGAAAGGATGGCCCGGTGGCCCCTTATAAGTTAAATAACGCAGCACTCACAACCCGCGAAAGGGACTTGGAAA
Organism: Gortyna flavago; assembly: GCA_963669345.1. NCBI lineage: Eukaryota > Metazoa > Arthropoda > Insecta > Lepidoptera > Noctuidae > Gortyna > Gortyna flavago. The sequence goes on from OY770133.1 coordinate 19,575,631, forward strand.
TCAAAAATTAATTAAAGAAAACAAATTCTATCTTCAAACTCAAAGAATCCAAGGGTTGAATCTTGAGCTCCCCAAAAATAAATAAAAATTGGCATCCCCGTGGCGAGCAGCACCGGCGGCGAGTCGTAATGGCGGTGGCATCTGGTCGCACCTCAACCCTTCCGATATTATATAATAATAAAACGACTAATTACTCGAGAAATTCCGCCAATAAACCCAACGCGGCGGCGGCCGGAGAAAAATAATAAAATTAATTAATTAAAAACAAGAACCAGCCTTCACCTCAAGAACGTTCGCAGCTAGTTGATAACTATTAGGTACACTCACTCCATCTCGCTCTCTCTTAAAGTTTTCTGATATGAATAAAGGGGACAGCCGAAGGATTATTTCAAACTTCGATTGGTCCGCGAGTAATCTTTGTATCGCGAGCGCGACAATCGCGAGTTCTCAATAAATATTTGCAAAAGATTTTCATCTTCCTCTCGATATAATTCGTTGAAAACGAGAAAAGTTTTTCAATTTGTACACAATGCGAACCGAGTTAGAGACGGACGCAGGATTATTAAAGATCTTAATTAAATAATCTTTGATATTCATGACGAAACAAATCTCAGATCATGGAACAATAAGGCTGCAATGGGCACCTACTGAAATTATAGTGGCGTTCACCGAAGAAAACTAAACTGACACCAACTTTATATCAAACAAGAACATTATAATTTTGACACAAGACAAATTAATACTTCATAATCAAGGCAACACTTTCATATCCCGCGAATGAAATTCTTTAATGAAAGCCGATAATTCGGAAAGGGTGGCCAAAACGTAATTTGATTAAAAAGAAATCGCAAATCGTTGCGAACTAGGGGAGATAATCCCAATTGTAAATTCAATAAAATCTTAAGCAATAACTGGTTTAAACCAGTTTATACAACATTAGCATAGAGATGCGAAAAATTGGTTAGCAGGACGAAGGAGTAGCTCAATATGAGAGTACAGCTCAGTGCAGGGAAGAGGAACTCTGCTACAACAATATAATTAATCAGTATGTTTGCGTATGTTAATGGCGACTTAACCAGATTGGGTGCATTATATGTAATTATTAATTCACCTGACGTGTTGCGTGCGGTCTTACGGTTTTGGACCAATTATAACCGCTATATTTAGCTTAATACCATTGATAGCATTCGCAGTGTAATTATTAAGGTAAGCAGAACCATAATTACTTTGCCGTAAATTTTAATTAAAATGATGGAATTCTGGTGATGTAGGTATTAACTATCGAGTAGCGCGCAAAACATGGAAACTTACGTACTAGTACAAAGTGAGGAGTCAATAATTGTAGCACATTAGTCGTACTAGTTATATCGTTATATCGGCGTCTGTCGGCTGCACTTTGTAGTTTTTGCACAAAGACCTTTGTCTAAAGGTGTTCCTTCTTCTTACACTTATTAACTCGCCCTTTGTCTGGCCTGCTAATGCTATGGATACCATCTGTCTACGTCTGCCTTCTTAACATGATCTCTTTTAGTTACTTCGTAAATGAAAATTAATGGCTATATTTTATTTTATGTTGTTCCATACCGTTTGAGTCACAATCCATTGTTTCAATCACATCTTTATTGACACGGCTAATGTAATCAGAACAAGAAGCCCAACAAGCAAGTTCAAGCCTATCGGGTCCTTCGCAAAACTGTTCAATTAAAAACAAAAACCGTTTAACAAGCCTCTCCGAAGACATACAAAAACTTCTCAGCAAGATCAATAATCTGGAATAGAATGAGCAACCTGTCTGTAAGGCAATTAACGGACTTATCTTGCGAAATCGCGATCAAACGGGCCTGAGCGCGGGCCCCGCAGGGGGCTGAGCTGAGGTGAGGGGGGCAGCTCGGAGAAGTTTTAGTTAGTCCGACGAGAAAGAGAAATCAATCTTTGAACCGAATCTGACGGTGGGCGGCTTTACACCGTACGACACGACTACGAGGTGTTTTCCCCGATTTTGAAGTGGCTTGAAAAATAAGTCGTAGGTAAACTTAGTTACTAAATAGTAGGTCTATTAACTAAGTATACCACGACACATTTCTCTAAACTATAAATACAGATAATAAAAGTTTGATCTACACTAAAATTCTTAATCTATGATTACCTATTGAATATCTCAAAAATCTCTAAAATTTGATGTTCATTTTCATTCTACTGTGCTGAATATTATCAACTAAAATCGTCGGGTCTAAGACGTCTCCAGCGATCGCCAGCGGCGCGCGGCGGGACTAATTTAAATATCAAAACTAATTTGTGGAGAGTGGCGGCAGTTTGATTGTATGCTGAATTACGTGCGCCACCGGCGGAAGGGTGACGAGAAAAAATACAGTCACGAAGAATACTGGAAGATGAGACAATACGGTGACGAAGACAGTAGATGTAGCTGAGTAGGTGTAGCTTAACAAACAGTCCAGATATAGGTTTCTACTAAATGGGTGGAACTCTTACATATGGCATGAACTAATAAGCTATTCGAACAAGTCGATAATTACATAATTAATTTTGTTTCCTGAACTTATCAGAAAAACGAATGATTGATCTAGAAGTGCTAAGTGCTCGTTCTATTGCATGGATTATATTAATAAATGCAATCTGAATGAATTCCTCACGCATCATACTACGCTATCTAATCAAGGGTTCATTAATTAAATAAGATTCGCTTGAGTTGAGCGCGGGCGCAGATAACCGGCGCCAGGCCAATGTTAACACCAGATAGCAGGAAAACTTATAGATACAAACTGTAGAAAGGTCATTCATTAACACACAAAAGAAAATGCAGTAAAACACTGTTAAAAAAAAACTGCACTGACATCACAAGTCGTCGCCATTATCATTAGATTTAATCAAAAATAATTACTGCAATCAAACTGTTGGCCCTCACAAATGTCGAGGCAATAAAAGCATGAAAGTGATCATTTGGTGTACCTACCTCCCTCACCTCGCCGCGCTTCGCCGATAGCACCCCTTTAATTACTAAAAATCGCGCGACATTTCATCCGACCTGTCAAACTTCCGGAAACGCCGCCATTATATAAATGGCCGCCGGAAGGCTCCGTCCTTCGTCTACAGTTAATTTGTTTTCGTACAAATGGCAGCGGTAAAAGGTGCGTAATGATCTGATAAATTAGTTTTGCATTTAAAACGCACAAAAAGATTTAACCAGTGATGTATCTTCAGCTAACAGCTGGTAATAGGAACCCATAAACCAGCGGTAATTACCAATCATCACAAGTTATAGGACCCTATCAGCAAATGTACAGAGGCCAGCACATCAAGTTACCCCAATCTGTCAAATTTCTTTGATAGATTTTCAACTTTATGTAAAAGGAATAAGGTTCATATTCAATTGAGAAAATTTGACAGACTGGAGTAGCTTGATGTGCTGGCCTCTGTACCTAAGTTGCTTAGAGTACTATGTATTCCTGAAAATCCAAAACTCCGAATACCGAATATTCGAATCATTTCTTGGTTCGAATATATGGTATCATAATCCGAATATGATACCGTAGGTATAGGGATAGGTACCTAAGCAAATAATCTCCACAATAACATTCAATAAATAACTAAAATTCCAGTAATCAAAGGTGTTTTAAAGAGAGCCTATAACGAAACTCTGTTTAATTTGAGAAATTAACGAATCGAGTTAATCGTTATTAAATTTTTGGATTTATAGCAATGGCCGGCATTCCGGCAGCGCCACTTGGTTCCCGTGCCGTACAACAACAGTTTCAACTACTTTCACTCTCAAATAATTGATTAAACTTAGCCTAACTTGTGCCAGTTGCTGACTTATATTTGGTAAACACTTTCAAATGCTTTCCTTAACTTCTCGGTAGGGTCAATGTTTTCGTTTAGAATGCTGAATTTCATGGAACTTTACATAAGTTATAGATTTTGATATTCAATAATAATCCTAAAGTCATTAACCACTATTAGAACAATTTTATTTGTTTACTGATATCGGGCAAATACAAGGAAAATCTATTTAACAATATTGAGGAGCTTTAACGTTAAATGAAACTTTCTTTAGCTTCTTACCAGGCACATCCTTATAACAATCTCAGACGCCCGCGCAGTTCTTAATGGCTACGTACCTGTCTTTACACAATGTACCAAGACGAGCTAATCCCCCCCCCCCCCCCCCCTTCACTCCACCTTACAGTCCAAACACTGCGGTATTGAGCAAACGTTTAAAAAGTCGGACAAACAGAATAATTCATCGTTGATTCAATGAAATCTGTTTCACCCTTCAAAGTGAATCTTAAGACTGCTACACTGAGATTTTTCCTGGACGTGTTTGTGTGGTACGAGGCATGGGCGGTAACGATAACCATTGTAATCTTGAAAATAGTAAAACAAGTTTTCAGACTATTAGCCTGAAATTCGGATAACCAGCCGTACCAAGGGATATCGTATTACCCAGTAGTGGGTTGTGGAGGTCAGATAGGCAGTCGCTCCATGTAAAATACTGGTATTCAGCGGCATTCGGTTAGACTGGAAGCCGACCTCAACATAGTTGGGAAAAGGCTAGGCAGATGATGATGATTAGCATACCAAAGTGGTTAAAAATAAAAGAACTAAGACAAAGCATGAATGAAGCCCTGAAAATATTAACAGATCAACTGAACCAAGAGCGAAACGACGAAGGTTCGCAATGTACCTATGTAACTTAGTATTAAATAGCCCAAAAGCAACATTTTTCTAAAAATATTTTTAAGGCAAGTTTTTGTCCAAGATGAGATTGGTGCTGAACAGTGCACTCCGCTTATTGCTTGAGCCATTTTCTGATTTATATTTGAAACGGTGGAGCGGCAATTACTCGCCGAACTGGAATCATTGCCTCTGCCCTCCACTAATTAATTCCGCCCCTCTTTTAATGTTCAAAAATCGTGGCGTCTAATTAGGTTTTAATTCGTTTTATTGGGCAAAGTAATGAAATAATGGCCGCTCCACAGTTCCCAAGTCACCGTCGGCCGGGCGCCACTGCGTAACGCACAGCACTGTTTTATTACTCTAGAACCTTTTAAAAGTTTACTTTGTAACTGGCAGCTCGGTTAGAGGGAATAATACCCAATTTATGAATAAAATTACCCTGCTTTCCAAACTCATTATTTGCAGATCATGATATTGAAATTCATCTGATTTCTGCAAAAAACATCAAACATACTTGTCTAACACAACCCTTTTGTAACAGTAAAATGTGATGAAGAAAGTCTGCGATTTTGCACAAATACTTTATTGACCATTTGAAGACACAAATGAACCAACAGCTCAACGAGTGACCTCTTCACCTGAATTCTTCTCGGCTGGTGTTTTGTTCGCTAACGACATTTTTCGCGCCATTACCCTTGACGTAAAAAACAAAGCGTGGCTTTCCTAATGACTTCGCCGATTACCAATCACTAGGAAAAAATCGACTCGTCGTCGGCCGCCCACCGCAGCGCTCTACAGTCTCCAGCGAACAAACGACCGACTGAATCAACTGGATTCTGAATAAAAATAATCTGGCCATTGCTGTGGTTACCATTATTTTGTGATCATCAATGAGTGGTGTTGGTTGCTATTAGTGTTTTTTGATAGTTTTTAAACAGGAAAACCTGTAGCAAAAGTTATCATGTCCATAATTTCCAAAAAGCGGGTGTAGAAAAGACTGAAAGTCTGAATACGCATTTCATGAGACTTTAAAGCAGCTAACTTCAAGCGTGTGTATAAACTGTAAACGAATCAGTCCCAAAAACAACAGAGTTAATGAATATCAAACGCGCCGCGATATCTATTGCCTCCACCGCAACTCGCTAATTAAATATTATTTTTGGTGTGCAACGTTTAAAGTTGCGAGTCTCCGTGTAGCAGCGAGGTTAACTAGTTAGTTCCGCAGGCCTCACCGCGCACAACCACTTTAATATTCACCACTGGACGTCTACAATTAACGCTTGAACAATTTCATAACTCGGCTCCGCCTTTGAGCGCTCACAAACTCCGCGAAAAATATAAACAAAAAAATATATCAGCTCGCGAGGCAAAGGAAATAAACAAACGATGCTCGGTCGCGCCGCACAAAGAGACGGTGGAGCCGTAATTAGATTAGTGGAGCCGGGATCTCGATTGAATCGTGAATACTCTTATCGAACTTCTTTATAATCTGTTGAGGAGCCCTTTTGACAACGTAAGGTCCAATTTATTATTATTTCGTTCATTACCGCGAGGTTTTTTCTTGAGTTTTCTCGATTAATCCCATTCATTTCCATATTTGGCAATCAAGAGAGTTGCCAATTTTCGTTATTGTTGGCCCACTTTGTTTTTTTGTTTATGAATTGTATTTTATTTGATAATTCTGTAACACCATAATTTAATTAAAAGAAATGCTTTAACATTTTCAAACAATGATTTTCCCCAATTTTTTAAGCGTTATTAGTTACCCACCCTGTAGTTGCTCAAATCGTTCATAATCATCATAATGATATCGCACACACCTCATATATTAACAAAGCCTAACGTGGTATCGTATCATGATGGTACCTTCTCATCCATTAAATGTTAAGGTCCCATGAAAGTTGAGTGTACAATCTATCAGTGCGCCCGCGAGAGGACGTCAAACGATCAACAGATAGACGGCGGTCGTCAACCTGAAGTGATCCCCGGCGGCTGGCTATCTATGGAGATCTCACGAGCCCCGCAGGCCCGCGCCCCCAGTCTCCGGGGCTCCTATCGAACCACATCTACAACACACGTGAACCACCTATTACTTTTCCACCATATTTTCGTAAATTTCCAACAATCTAGATTGCTGCATGCAATCAACTCCCAAATCCTTTATAAGTCATTCACGGAGCTCGATACCCAAACATATTGTTTGTATTCATAGCGACGAAATTCTGAGACGATACCTACTCGTACGTCCCGCAAGCGCCATTCGGTGGAATATGTCGGAGCTGCGATAAGATTGAGTTTTTGTGTAAGGACGCACCTCGCGGCGACCGTTCGACTCTCGCGTTTTATGTTCGCCGGGGGCTAGCGGGAGATTTGAAAATTTCGCTGTCACCAGTTTTTTTCGCCCGACGAAGTAATCTTCAAATCTAACTGGCCGTAAAGACAAAATAAGTTTTTGTAGAATGATATTATTTTATGCGGGTGCTGAAGGTGTCAATGCACTGCTTTGTCTACAATATGTTACAGCAAAGCTAGCTACTTTACATAGATAGAGTAATAGAAATTCGTATGCATTCACCATAGACTTATAAAAAAAGATGGACTCCGCGTCACGCATATCGAAAGTGAAGCACCGTACCGATCTATGTGTGTGTGATTGACGATTGACGCTGTCGTGTCACGTAATGGCGGCCGGTCGGCATACTATGATGTAAATGGTTGCGTGAGGCGTGTTTGTACAAGCGGTCCCGGCATACTTAATGTGCTTCACTTTCAATATGCGTGGCGCGGAGTCCATCTTTTTTTATAAGTCTATGGCTTTCACTCACAGAATTTTATTATCAAAGCCGCATATTGTGAATTGTATTTTGTTAGCTTCATTCTTATCTATGATGGATAGCATGGAGTCGCTGTCGTGGTGGCATTCTATTCTTATACCGTCAATAAAGAGAAAAAGAAGTGTTCCTAGACTACTTAGATAAAAGTTCAGATACTTCGAGCAGCAACTGCAAGGTCTGCAAGTTGTTACCTCACATCTGAAAAAAACACAAACAGTAAACTGAATATGTTTGTAAAAAATCCAAAACTATGTTTGTTTTCAGTGACTTAATCTAAATGACCTGACCAGGCATCAGCTCATTCTCTAATAAGGAGTTATATACCTACCTACCTACACCTTCTTTGAATGAGTTATACCTACCTATTAGTTTTCAAGGCACGTTCGGATTTTATCCGCGATTATGACTCCGATAGTAGGTTTTCTGTTGTAGGTACCTACTGATACATCACGACACATCACGTTTAGCTAAGTCTAGCTAGTGTAAATCCGTATGTGCCACTCGAAAAGTTGGCTTACCTACTTAAATTGTTACTTTCTAAGGGTGACAAAAAAAACTGAAACTTCTGATATGCAGACTCTGGTCTAACCATTCATTGTTAGAAACGTCGTAAGTTATGCAACTGCTCATTAATCTTCAGACTGCATAAGAGCCGACCTACAATCAAATTGTTGTTCATGTAGATACGTCAGAGCCAGTCGTATTGGACCGCGGCATCTGCGCTTGTACGCACCTAATCGAGTTAAGCAAACACGCGCTGATTTAACGAGACGCAACGATTTAAACAGACAGAACGGGAAACAATTAAATTAGGACACGTCACGAATAGCCTCTTATTGACAATGCAACAGAACACTTCTTAATTTAACTTTATAATACCTACCTACATAATATACTATGACACGACTTGATTATGTGTGATTATGTGTAGGTATGTACTTAAAGCCTGATTTACATGGTGTGATTTAAATGCCAATGGCATACTATAAGTTGAAGAAGCAATTAAAATTGCAAGTCACTCGTTGCTTCATTTTTTCGGTTGGGCATGAATTCTATTTGTAATCCCAAAATAGAGTTCAAACATTCTAGGTAACAGCAAAAGTTTAGATTAAAAATAAAATTAACGGCCTCGACTCATGAAACCCAGGGATGTGATTTTAAAACCACAGGGGCTAACAATAACATCTACAATCACAAATTATGTATGCTAAAAAACTTTTTTACAAAACAAAATACAAGAGACTTCCAAAAAAGACACTGCAAAGTGATTTTTTTTTTCACTTGTTAGTTGTACTTACCCACACAAATTCGTACAACACTACTTGCTATGTAAATATCAGTGACAGGAAATCATTAGGTTGGTATAACATCATCAATTTAAATTAGGTAAGTGGCAAAAATACGTAAATTATTGAAGCTAACTTAAAAACTACCCAAATAATGTTAATACGTGCACCTAGCTTCTAACGCGGACGTTTCATAAGTGCCCATGTGAAATAAAATATTTTGATTTTGAACAAAATTTACGAGTATATGGGACCACCCCTGAGGCATACAAAAATATTTTTTGAAATCGATTTACAATTATTGCCGGACATATCGCGTAACAAACATACAAAAAAGAAAACATACAGTCGAATTGAAAACCTCCTCCTTTTTTGAAGTTGGTTAAAAATAACATTAAGTAGGTACTTACTTACGTAAATATATAAATAATAATGTGAACATTGCATTCAGGGAAAAACAGATTTAGTTGCATCAGTAAAATAAATATAATTTTCATACTAGTTATGCAACACGTGCAATCATGCATTAGGTGACGACAACAACAATCGTGGATTAGGTGACGACAACAACAATCGTGCATTAGGTGACGACAACAACAATTAGTTAGCGCCAGGGTAGACTGCGAAATTTAAATGTCCTTACGTTTTTTGACCGTAAGAAATATGTACCTATTTATAGAATTATAGTCATTAAAATCATCAATACAATTATCTAAGTTCAAATTACCTTAAACAGGATCAAATCAATTAAATTTGCTAGCGAAACTCCGCAGTCGTTATGGTACCGATACCTATATACCTAAACACGATAATGGTTTTTTTTTTTTGGGTGTTCCGTTTTATTCTATAGCTAATTTAATTTGACCCTATACAAAGTATACAAGGTGTAACAGAATAAACGCAAGTCCTGAAAGTACATAGTTTGTTCATAATTGACTACTGAATCGATTATTATTTCAAAAATTATGTATTTTGCCTTACTGACCGGTGATTGAGCCAAAAAAAATTAAATCTTCTGTCAAAGCAATAAGACTCAATTTTAAATGCATAAAATAATAGTATGGTCAACACAACTTTCTTAATAATAATAGTTGGTAATTCAGTAATTTTCAGGCAGTTTTATTAAAATTACTTTGCATATAAAAATAACAAATTTAAATCCTAACTTAACTAAAACTATACAAAAACTAAAATATTGCGTCGAAAAATTTATCCGCATAGCTGTCGACTGGTAATGTACCCAAGATACTGGCAGCATTACCATAATAATAGTTAGCTTTAAAAAATTAAGTTTTGGTCATTGTATTACGCTTTTAACTCAATACTCTAATTGGGGTGTATGAGGTCTTGCGTTAATTATGTTATACCTTTTATTTTTTTTATTACATACGAGTAGATGGTGTGCTCACTTGCCCGCAATGTGCGAGGATTTTCTCAAAGAAGATTGGCTACATAAGCCACGAGCTCACGCACGACAGCTCCTGCGCAGTTGAAGCAGTCGCCCTGGCCGAAGTCAGCCGAAGTCGGTCGGGTCGCATCATCATCATCGTCATCATCACATTTTATTGTGACGATTTTGTGAAATCATGACGGTTGAGGTCATTTCTAAGTATTTTGATCAACATACCTACAACCTGACACTCACCTAGAAATTGCAAAAACTTGAGATAATTGTAATGTCGCGGCTACCTTAGCGCTTCTTCCTTTAACGGTAATTTATACCATATAAAATGCATAACCTTATTGACATTGAGACGAAAATGGCACTTTCATTCTGATTCTTTAAGTACCTATGCATTTTCGTGATTTCATTCATAAGGTGAGGTGACATTAGCCAATAGTGAATAGGGTGCCAAGGAACTGACAATCAGGAAAATTTTGTGTGATCTATTGTTACCTAGCCTAGACTCTATCATAGACTGTATTCTAGAAATAATGGTGCTCATCATCTGCCTAGCCCATTCCCAACTATGTTGGGGTCGGCTTCAAGTCTAACCGGATGCAGCTGATTTTACATAGAGCGACTGCCTATCTGACCTCCACAACCCAGTTACTGGGTACCTAATACAATACCCCCTTGGTAAGACGGGTTGTCAGACTTCAAGGCTTTTGACTACCCGTAACGACTGTCAAAGACGGCTTAACGTGCATTCCGAGGCACGAAGGGGTCTCGGTATGTAAAAATGGTCACCAATCCACAGACCAACCGCGACAAGCGTAGCTTAACCTGATCGATCGACCTGTGTGGCTGTTACTATTTAGCCACGGGCCCCTCTAGAAATAATGGTACTATGCTGGGTTTAATAATAGATTTAGCATAGATTAGTAGGTAGGACATCTCTCACATTGAATCAAGATTCGTGCCACCGCGTGATTCTAGCTTCATCTGTAGTTATTAAACCTACTTATCATAACATATTGCTCACACCTAGCACCTACATTAATGATTACGTCGGAATTACGTCAAACGTCGATACAAACATGTTTATGGTCGACTCACGACTCGTGGGCATCGTGACCCGAGCACCGCTCAGGAGCGGATAGCGCGCGATCACAGATAACGTATTTGTTAATTATGTTTTAATAAGCATACTTAGTATAGTGTTTACCTAGACCTACTACGCACGACAATTACTTGGGCATGCTTCACGGCGATACCTTGCAGGTGGAGGTGACATCGAGAGAGCGAGCTAAACTGCGTTTGCGAGGTATCTTCGGCATGAAATTACCCTAAATTTGAAATGTAGCAATTGTTTTTTTTTTTCAATTAAGGTCCGGTTTTCGCCTCAGTTAGTCGCGATCCACCGACAAATTCAAAACTGGAACAAATCACAATCAGATCAACCAACCGCAATTAAACTCTTCTCAGACTTGAAGAAAAATTTGCCCTTGGAACAAGTCTATTAAATTAAAGGTGAGCAGATCTCATAATCAAACATGAGCACCTATTTCCTCCAAATCTTCAAAATGACTTGAGATATCCGCAATCCTTTTCCCTTGTAAACTGCATGTCGGCCGTCGTGCGGCGCCATCACCCGGCTATCGTCGTAAGTGGCGCGCCTATCGGCTCCCTCGACGCGCGGCCGCCGGCTCACCTCCCCGCGCGGCGACGGCTCACCTCCCCGCGCGAATAAAACTTATCGCGTGCTTGTTTTACCTACCCCCGTAATACAACACCGCCTTACTTACCACACCAACATACACCTTACACCCACGTCACAAGAAACACTTTGGATAGGTTCAAGTTAAAAAATAAGTTGGCTGCCACAAATTCGAGGACACATGGGCAGCTGAGATGATCTAAATAGGCGAATTCAGTTTTATGGCGGCTGATTGTGAGAAATTCTTTTAGTTTCCATCGGGATGACGCGCCTCAGGACCTGCGTTATGACACCTAAGGGACGGGTTTATATTACAGTCTACCTACCTTCTGTAGATACTTATGTAGGTAAGTACTTTAATAGTTTGTCAAAGTTTATACATGATATCTACACTTTCAAGTTACACATAAACCGCAGTAAAAAAAAAGTATTTCGTCTGTCTATTATTTATTTATTTAAAGGCTTACCGACTAGATACCATCATGCCTACACAGCACCATCCAACAATCATTGTTGTATTTATATATCTCGCATGCATAACGATACAAAAACCGTTATGATAATTTTCAGGTACTTAACCAACCTACCAATTTCACTCAGGCGGATTGTACCCCTCAGGTCAGACGTATGAGTGGTGGGCGCGTGTTCTCGCAAGGATAAGATAAATGCGTCCGCACACTGTCGGATGCGGCGCGGCGCAGGTGTGCGCCATATCTCATAGGCGCGCGGTCACGGCGCACGCCTAATTGCTGCCCAAATAACGCAGGAATTGACTATTCGGATGCGACCGGAAATATATTTACAGGAATATTTTCCTGGGGAATTTTGTTTTGAGGTTAGGAATTATACAGATAATGCAACTGCCTCATTTCCAAATAGATAGGGTTCATTGTAGTAGTCGCATTCAAGGAATATGTAACAGAAGTCCAGTAAAAATACTAATATGTTATAACTAAAAATAACATAACCTACATATCGTATTCAAATACCAAATATATTGTAACATCCCTTCAATTGGGAATTGGGAAACCTAGCCACAATCAAACGAAAACAAATTAAATTGTAGCCGTTTTCCAACAAATAATATAAACAAGGACAATAAATTGAGAACATGCGTAGCTCGCGTCCGGCGATAGAAGCATGGCGCCGCAGGAAGCGCGGGCGGCACGACGCGCGGCAACTTTGTCAACCGCGCTAATTGTTGTTCTAATTTGTTCGGAGCACCGCGACACGCAAGGTGATATTTTAACGTGCCCGAATTTATATGTAAATGTGCAAACTTCCAGCGGAGTTTTGACGGCTACCTACGCACATAATTTTCGTTTGTCCAAGTTATAAATTACTCGCCCCCAACGACTGCCCTCGTGTGATTTGAATATTATTAAATATACATTTGGAGTGTCTTGTCGTGTTGTGAGTGAGTTTCTACTTGGAAATGTTTGCGAAATTCGTTCGTTTGTTCCAGTTTGTTTTAAACTTGACATTAAGTTTAGTATTCAAACTCTTGACAAATAGGTAGGTAGGTACCTACCAAAGTACCAATAAGAACTTGAGATAATTGGCAACATGTGAGTGTACCTACTAAGTATACAGGGTGGAACAATGAATGGGCTCTGTAGGGAAAGATTATTCTACCTAAAGGAAACATTCCATATTTTTAAAAAGAAACAAAACTGCATTCACAGATTTCTCGACAAGCTTACCTAAACCGGGAATCGAACCAGCTAAAAATTAAAAAAAAACACTCGCTATTTTATTTACTAATCAATATGATTATTGTTCAGGATAAAATCTCTCGAATAAACATTTGGTCTTAGAAATAAAAAAGATCATGAAATCTAACATCATCTGACTGCCATTTCCCAACTATGTTGGGGTCGGCTTCCAGTCTAACCGAATCCAGCTGAATACCAGTATTTACATGGAGCGATTGCCTATCAGACCTCCAGTAATACGATACTCCTTGTTATCAGAGTTTCGGGCTTCTGACGAGCCGTAACGACTGTCAAAGATCCATATATGACAGCCGGAACCAACGGCTTAACGTGCTCTCCGAGGCACGGAGGGATTTTGGTATGTAAAGATGGTCACCCATCCACGGACCAACCGCGGCAAGCGTAGCCAATCGAGCCGTGCGGCTGTTATTTCTCAGCCACAAGCCACTTAAATCATCAAAAGATCATGAAATCTAACATTAATTTTATTTTGTCATAAGGTCTAATGAAGGACACGTAAACACGTAAAAAGAAAATATTACCTAGCAAGACATTGGTACTTGAACTAACTATTTATAATTACAATTTTGTTACACTTTAATAATTTAGCTGATAAGTTATTCGAAATGAGACCCCTTGTTACGGATACGCAACTTAGTCTTTTTTGAAATTCACGTCGAGTAGCCTTCTGCAAAGTGTTGTGATGCTCCTTATAACATTTTCTACCTCAACGGTCCAACCTACGGTATCCAACGGTACCTTCTACAGTCTCATAAGACTTTTTTAAATAACATTTTTTACATGACCCTCTCACCATACCACTGTAGAGCTAAATTGCAATTCTTGTTGTTTGAAAAGTAAGCTTCTAATAAATTGAATTGTTCTTGATACGCCATTATTACACAATTACAAAACGGAAGCAAAACAAAACAAAATCGATAAAAATGTCCAAAATGTTCAAATAATTTTTAAACTTTTCGTCAGAACGCCTCGTATAAGAAGGAAATGTGCATAGAATTATTATCACCAATTAAACGATGATTGGTTGATGTTTGATTTTCTTAACTAAGTCATCAACAAGGCACTTAAAGATAAATTAGCAAGCTTGTACTTCATAGAATATCTTTGGATGTTAGAGTTATAAGAAAATTATAACGTGTCAAATATAACCTTTGTTGAAAGTGTTGTAACCTTTGTTGTGTAGTTCAAGTATAGGTAATGTAGGGCACGCCGCGATAGCGGCGGTAAGGCCCCTCTTTGAGGAGTGGCTAGAGAGGCGTCACGGCGCCCTCACCTACCGCCTGACGCAGGTCCTCACCGGACACGGATGTTTCGGGAGGTTCCTGCACATCATCAGGCGGGAGGAAACGCCCGGGTGTCACCATTGCGAGGATCGCCCTGAGGACACGGTGGAGCATACGGTGGAGGTCTGCCCCGCTTGGGCAGAGCACCGCCGTGTCCTCGTAGAGGCGATCGGCAGCGGCGGCGACCTCTCGCGCCCGGCCCTGGTCCAAGCCATGGTCCGGGGTGAGAGGGAGTGGGAGGCAGTCACCTCCTTCTGCGAAGCAGTCATGCTAGCGAAGGAGGTGGCGGGATGGGCGAGGGAGAGAGCTGAGAGAGCCGCCCGTCCCAGCCGCCGCGGTAGACGCTCCGGGCGTCGGGAGCCGCGTCTCGACTCCCGGCCACCGTAGGCGCGGGCCTGCGGACGGCGAGTAATGGGTAGCTCGCCGTCCGATCAGGATCAGGCCCGTGCCGGACGGCGCGTATGTGTTCCACGCGCGCCTCAAAGAGATGTCAGCATTGAAAGGAGGGGCCCGTCAGGGCCGAGGCCTGCCGGGGCAGCGGGATTGTCGGAAAGGGTTACCGCTGCCCCGGAATATGAAGGGCTAAGGAAGGAACACGGATGGGTTTTAGTCAGTAAGAGTCTGACACTCCCTTCCGCTCCACCCAGAGCGGGAGGGGTCATTTGATGATTTCCCATCCTTAAAAAAAAAAAAAAAGTTTAGGTAATGTTGATTAAAGCCCTTGTGTACTAAATATTAGATTTCATGGATATCTTGTACGACAGACCAGTGTAAGACCTTCCAGTGTAAGTTCCTTGGAGAAATTTTAACTTTAACATTGACTGTATCGACTAGTGAAATTAAATAGCGAATGTTTATTTTTTTAATTTTTAGCTGGTTCGATTCCCAGTTAAGGTAAGCTTGTCGAGAAATCTGTGAATGCAGAATTTTTTCTTTTTTAGAAATAAAGGAATGTTTCCTTTAAGTAAAATAATCTATCTTAAAGATTTAAAGTGGTTTCCCTTCACGGCCCATTGATGTTTTCCATCCTGGATGTACGCCTCTACCTAACCCTTCGGGACAACAGCCGTGATGTTTGTTGTTGTTACAACTTGAGTGTCATATTAGGATTCGATGTAGATTTACAATAAAATTTGGATTCGATATAGTTTCATAAGTAAGTAGATACAGTTTGGATTCAATATGATTTCCTATTTCAAATACCTGAGTGTGTAGGGACCAACTGAGAAACATAATAAAAAAACAGACTATTTAAATGTCCATCTTTTGTTAGTATTACATTATCTTAAAACTATGTTAGTCATGAGGAGATCAAAATACCTAATGTAGGTATTTAAGTAGACTAATAACAATACCGAAGTAGGGCATACACACGAACATTGTTCAACGTGTTCGGCACCAGAGGTAGGGTCCTTAATAGCCATTGAAACTGAACAGAAACGTGAGTGGACAAATTGGAGCGGCCGGGTCACGACAAGGGCGCCGACCACTGCGCCCAAGGAAAGGGAACCGTCCATAAACAACAGGCGACTCGCTCCCAATTAATAAAGCAGCCAACACTGAAGTAGTGCAATTAATTCTGTGCCTTCGGAGATTTTAATAGTTCACATAAATCAGAGCGGCGCAAGCGGCCGGTGGGTTAATCGCCGTTTAATATGCCGGACGGTCCGATCCGCCATTGCGCTATCTCATAACAAATGTAGCTCACTATCAACAGATAAGGCGCGATACGTGGTCTCCAAGTTCGGCTGTTACTTACTGTTGGAGACGTTACTTTTCATTTGGTTCACTAGGTACCGTACAACTGTAACACGTCGCGAACCTGGTTAACTTTTAACCGTTATCGCATGTTTATTCATATCGACGGCGAAGTGCCAATAACACCTAAATGACAAAGTCAAAAATTAGCACAAACTGAAAAAAAAACGTTCAAAAATAGACGCGTTGGTTTAGTTGGGAGGTATTTCCACATTTTAATTTAATGGTGATTGCAACAAAAAAACACTTAGGAGATTTCACTAAAACATGCGAATAACGCCTCTAAAGTTTAAATTCAACACGATAAAAAAGTTTCTCGAAAAATGTCAGTTAGGAGGTATTGGCACTTCGCCGTCGATATGCGCCTACGCTGCGCACTATTGCAGTTTTAACTGTTATTAACTCTTGACGTCATTCCCTAAGGAGTAGGTATCGAACAAACACGTTATCCGGATTTTGATATTCAAAAATGAATTTATAATATTCCCAGTAAAACACACGGCAATGTGTTGTTTAGCGATAAAATAATACGCGACTGCTTATTGGTACTTACCTACAATAATTATGTATCTACATATTTTAGTGCATGGCGGGGAGTTCGGAAATTCAATTCGAGCCAGACTTCACTTCTCGTTAAGTGGTTATATCCCCTTTAACAGTGGACAGAGGAGGGCTAGTGGACACTAAACACAAGGTGTACGGGGAGTGCGAGGGGTGCGAGCGGCGCGCGGGCGGCAGGGGGGCTAGGTCGGTGGAGATACGACGACACCTCTGGATATTGAATTTGCGCGGCAAGCGACTCTCAATTGTTATCTGCGGCTGCAAGGTCGCCCGACAGCGCCGGACAGGTACTACAGCCCTTACTTGTACGGTAGGGTTGCCTGTCACTATTTGCAAAATCACTATTATTTTGATCATTGGCTCCTGATTATATCTTGTTAAGCATCAACAACTACATACTTATTAAAAAAACATGTAAACATTTCTTACTTCGCCTTTACGAACGAAAATAAGTGACTCACAGGAAAATACATTTGACTGTCGAGTAAGGTAAACAATAATATGGCAATACACAGGAATGAATAATATCGAGTCGTATCATAAATCACTCGATGACATGAACATTCGCTACTTACAGAACTCATTGTATTGTCGGCTAGTAATCATTTATTTCTTATGTACGTCAAACAATGTAATGTCTGCCCCGGATTGGGTACAATAGAACTTGGATAGGAACTGAAATCATTTAAATAAAAAATGTATACGCGTGATTAAGTCGGAATAACAGCCAAGCAAACATACGTATAAGAGTAGTGAGTGCCATATCATTAAACGTTTTACCAATCCAGCAAAGAATCTGTAATCAAGATGACTGGGGTGGCTTCGGCCATTGAACATTTTAATGTGTTCGCAGTAGGAGCGCGCGCCAGCCCTGTCCCGTCGGCGGCTCGCAACAGCGGTCATTGGTCAATTTATTTCTTGCGCCTGCCAGGGACCGCAGTTATCATGATTGAATTAAGTAACTCCGCTCTGAATTGCACCCGAGCCTCCCGTGATTTAGGGACAGACCGCTTTGTACCCAACACACCTCCAACGGAAATTGCCGGCAAAAAGGGAATTTGGAATTTTAATCGTGGGAAACGTACGGAACAAAACCGTTAGTCCGACCGGCTGAGTTTATTTAAGGTTCATTTGGACGAGTTGATTTGAGCGGTCAGTTTTAGTTTGCGACCAATCGGGGTCAACCTCCCCTCGCCAGTTCACCGAAGCAGTTCGATTCGAAAACACTGATTTGGTTTTGATTTGGCTGAACTGAAGTTCAGCGTTGTGATAATGCGTGAAAGTTTTAGTTCTCACTCCCGTTAAAATAACAGTCGTTTTGAAAATGTATCATGAAGCATAATAAACTTGCAGGATAAGACTTTTTTTAAATATAAAACAAAATTAAATTGACACATTTATATTTCAGTTGCATACAATTAACACGATTGGCAAAAATAATTAAGTTAATGAACTCGAAGAAAAGTAACTAAAATCCAATTTTCCAACCGTTCAAAGGTAAATCGTAGCAGTGTATTTCCCGATCACGTAGCACCGTAGCGGCTCACCGTCGTAACTCGTAGCCGCGTAGCTAAGCACCGTAGCAAGTTCGTAGCTGTCACGTGCTACGGAGGCTGTTAATTGAATTGCACCGGCCGCTGAGAGGTGGCTTAACTTACTAATGCTCTGTAGTTACAAACTTTTCACTTAAATAACTTTGATGTAAGTTCATGCTGGACCCACGGTAATGTTATTATAAAAGTATTGACGCAATCATTTAAGGTAAGCAGTTACGCTACGAGCGATGTGTTTAGTATTTAAGTTAACTTTTTTATTTAATTAATAATAAAAATTATTAACTTTTTTGTATGAAACTATTAATAATTAGTTACCTCATCCTCTGAGTTAGGTATGTGTTTGCGAAGTAGGCATGGAAACATAAGTACGTATTTACGAACCCTACTTTATTGTAGCGCGAGCGTTTCATCACATCAACATATTTATTAATATCTACAGTGATTTCCTTTGGTTTGAAGCCACAGCCATATATTTTGACGTGCCATAATATTATAATTTATGAAGCTTGTAAACAGTAAACCTCAATATAAAGGAGCGCAAAAATGACTGATACACTATACATACTCTGACGTAATGCCGCCATGTTCGCGAGAGCATTTCCTGTGGGAAGCTGTTAAGATAATGTTACAGTCTCCGCATTACTATTCAGGATCAGGCTATATTTATAGCGAACAATAAGCACCTATAAACAAGTGGGTTATTTATGACGCTGTGACGATCTGCAGTCGAAGCCTCCTCGTAAAACTAAGCCTGCCGTCGCACCGCGTCGATGGCGGCCTCACGTCGCGTCGCACCGCGACGATGGCGGCCTCACGTTACGTCGTATCGCGTCGTTGGCGGCCTCACGTCGCGTCGCACCGCGTCCATGGCCGCGTCACGTCGCGTCGCACCCCATCGATGGCGGCCTCACGTCGCGTCGCACCCCGTCGATGGCGGCCTCACGTCGCGTCGCACTGCGTCGATGGCGTCCTCACTCTCGCGTCGCACCACGTCCATGGCCGCCTCACGTCGCGTCGCACCACGTCGATGGCGGCCTCACGTCGCGTCGCACCGCGTCGATGGCAGCCTCATGTCAAATTATTCCATTCCATTTTAGACGAAATGTATACAGAGCAAACATGAAAAGAGAACAAAATTAAGCATTAGCGCGGGACGCAAGCCACGGGCGGTAGCGATTCTAGTAGGGATTCTAATAAGTTACTTTGTTATATATTCTTATCTTAATTATAACCACAACTAAGAAGAAACTAATCTTGTTAGATGCAGTCCATTCTCAATGTTGGACACAGTGCTAGGTATATTATGTTGATTTCAAAATTAAGTAACAGTGTGTAAATAATGATTGTAAGTACTTATAGTATAACCCCCTTTATAATAAACTTATTATATCAGATGAATAGTTACACACTGATTTCTCTCTTTCAGTCGTCAGTAACGGGGTAAAAACGTACCTACAGCGGTACTTTTTTACGGACCCCGGCTTACTCTCCGCAACCTCTTCCTCTTATCCACATGCGTCGCTTCCCTGAGATCGGGCAGGAGGCAGGGGGCGCAGGCGGCGCAGGGAGCACACGGGGGGGGGGGGGGGACGACATCAATAATCCTCCTTGTTATTCTTATGCAAATGCCCACGGTACGATAATAAGTGGAACGCGAATCACCAGACGTTACACAGATTGGAAGAATTCACTGACAGCGGAGCCGGCCCGCCACACACGAGGCGAACTTTCGTGTGGTAGGTATGTCTACAGAAATTCCAAAGAAAAACCTAAGCGGCCTTATTACAAACAAGGTCTATCTTTAGACAACGGCTTAAAACATTTTTAAATTCGAACTTTATTCAGACAATGCTAAAGTTCCAATTACAAAAACTGACGTCGTGATTGTACAGCAACCATCTTCAATTAAATCATGCAATGATTTATAGAAATTTAAAAACATTCTTGATTAGGAAACACATAATAACAAATATTATTAAACTAAATTGTAATGCATTTAAAAAATCGATAATTGAATAATAACACTTATCAAGTAATAGGGCTATCAGTTTCTTTTTAACCGACTTCTAAAAAGGAGGAGGTTATATGTTCGACTTTATGTATGTTTTTTTTTATGTATGCTCAGTGATTTCTCCGTCAATTTTGGACCAATTTTTTTTTACAGGGTATACTCTCGAGGTGGTCCCATTGTCATCAAGTTGGAATCTGATGAGAGGATCCCATGGAAATCGAGGGAAACCCTCAAATTTTATAGGCAAAGGTATAGCGATTTGGGTGTTTTTTAAAGTAACGAGCATTTCCGAGAGGAAATCATCATTTGGTAAAATTTAGCTGATGATGAAGATCACAGATAAATATTTCACGGGTTGCGATTCGATTACTTTAATATGGTTGCTAAGCAATTTATGCTCTTCACTATGCGTATGGTGGTGGTGGTGGTGAGTGGTGCAATTAACGTCCCAGCATCGAGAAAAGCAATATTTTGTAACACGTGATGAGTGTTTTAACTCTTCGCATGTCGAGCGTACAACATGTGTACTGATAACAATAAAATTTCTATAGTGTCTGCTAATTAGACGCGCGACGGGTTAATAGCTTCCTTTCACTAATATTTACATTGCAAGAAATGTTATATGAATTTGTGTTGGATAAGTACAACTAAAAAGTGAAAAATAATTTTTATTTCCGATTTCGGTGTCAATGGTTTTTATTTTTAAACATTTGGATTGATTCTAGTAGTGATCTTATGAGATGGTGGCTAGAATATAAAATATATTCTTCTTAGAACTAAGCAATCTATTTCCTTTCAAAAAAAACTTTAAAAAGCTTTTACCAGCTAATCTTACACATGAAAGAAATCCGCTACCTGCTTTTTTATTTCAAGAATCACTCCGTGTATGCGCACAAAGCGCGGGCGTGCGTACAGAATGTAGTCAGTGCGTAATGTACGAGCGATACTTATTTGTTTAATCAGTGCACGTCATTGTAACGAGACTCGGTGGTATTTCTCATTCGACGTAAAGTATTGTAGCCTATGAGCCGAACAAGCGGGGGAATATCGCGGTAATACCGTCAGTACGCTCCGGTACCTACCTACTACTGAAAATTAGTATCGATCGAGTGAATGAAGTGCCCTATACACTACAGATCTTACAGCAATAATTCTCTAACTAGAATGTTTTAAGTAGTTGCAAAAATATTTGTAAATAAAAATAGCAACAATACACGTTAGATAATAAGACCTTATTAAACTGATCGAAATGCTAATAATTTAAGAATGACGAGGAAGAGAACACAAACAACGCTATCGCACCTGACCGTCCATTAGGTACTTCATGTTCGACATTAAAGTACAATAATTATTATTGTGGTCATACATAACTGAGCACTACATTAATGCTGCGTTTGAACGACGAGTACGTAATAAATGCATAGGACAAACATGCGCCTTAAAACAAAATGACAAACACCGAAATGAAATAAAAACCTTTTTTTCACTTTGTAGTGTTTTTCTTTTTTTGAAGTTATTTTTTTTTTTTTTTAAGTTTTTATTTTTCACTTTTTAGTTGAGTTCCTACCCCACAAAAATTCTATTAATACTACTTGATATATCAATATCAGTTAAAACATCATCAGTATAATAGAATAGAATAGAAAATTTTTATTTCAGACAGGAGTCCATAGGGTTAGTAATGTAAAATAACTGGAAAAAAATCTTATTATTGAAGCTATCTCAAAAACTACCCAAGCAAAGTTTATTAAATTTATTTGGGACCACCCCTGAGGCATATTATCCATTAAAAACAATACTTATTATATACAATTGCAGCCAAGCGATGCCAAGCTAAGGTGCATTGAAGAGTTGAAGACACCGACTAGAAGAATAATCAAAATTCGCATAGAAATGCCGGAGATGCAGTACCTTTTTGCATAATTATAACTTCGTATATACAAATAATTACCTAATGCGTTATACGCTAAAACCTTCCTGAAAGTACGTAGATCACGTTAATGAAAGAAACATCAAAATTGGTTCATAAGTTTATGAGAAAATCGCGGACATACAAACATACCTACATACATACGGATCGAATACAGAACCTCCTTTTTTGAAGTAGGTTAAAAAAGAAGTTATTTTTCTATTTGCATTATATATTTTTTGTTAATTTATAAATAGCCACTCGATGTGCGAGGTACGGCGGACGCGTGCAACTCACACAGACACACACACGCACACATGCCCGCGCGCAGGGTCGCGTTATCTGCGCACGATACGCGCGGTCAGGGGCCAGGGGCGCGCTGTAGCCATGAGTTTGTACATCCCTCACCTTACAGAAACTGCTAGAATATAATGCTCCAGAGTTAAACCTACAGTTTTTAACCGACTTCCAAAAAGGCGGAGGTTATAATTATGTTCGACTTTATGTAATGTTTTTTTTTATGTAAGTGTTTTCACTGATTTCTCCGTCAATTGTGGACCTATTTATTTTTTTATTTTTTTTTTTTAAAAAGGGTATACTCTCGAGGTGGTCCCATTGTCATCAAGTTGAAATCTGATGAGACGATCCTATGGAAATCGAGGGAAACCTTCAAATTTTACAGGCAAAGCTATAGCGATTTGGGTATTTTTTATAGTAACTCGTGCATTTGCTCTCGGAAACCACCATTTGGTGAAATAGAACTGATATGGTTGGTAAGCAACTTATGCTCGTCACATGCGAATGGTGAAAAGGAGCCGATGGTGAAATTAAACCAGGAGAACCCCTCAACAATTAATGTCCCTGAATCGGTAAAAGCAATATTTTGTAAAAGGCGATGAGCAAGTTGAGATTAGGCTATTGTAACTGAGATTAATTATAAACACACCCACTAAAAAGCGACAAATAAACACTTTTAAACAAAAAAAAACCGACTTCCAAAAAAAAGAGTACAAAGTGAAAAATAACTTTAATTTCGGAAGTCGGTGTCGTTGGTTACGCATTTTCGTTTTTCGACACCGACGTAGATAGTGTTTTCTTTGGAAGTCGGTTCTTTTTTGATAAAAAGTTTTTATATCAAGTTTTTTTTTTATGACGCTTAGACGAATACTTTTTTATTTAGTTCTGGGTATGATTATATTTTCTCTATCTAAGTCGTGCTGCTGGTAAAAAATTAGACGACCGCTTAGGATGATGCGTCTCTAAAAACCTATAATATGACGATTATTACGGGTTTATTGCGTGAAGATATTATTATGTATTGTTCTTATTGGAATTTATATAAAAATACTTGTGCACTAAGATTAAGTAATGGTGTACCGATATATATATGAATGGCACCGGTAAGCGCTGCGCGTACGCAAATGCACCGATATGCCACAGGCGATACGTCGCGCGTCGTATGAATGAGTGCGGCAGATAACACTCACACGACAGTGGCACGTAGACACACGCTCGTGCACACACACATGGATGGCGGGTGGACGTAGCGTCGTGCGTTATCTGAAGTGACGGGAATTTTACCTTATTACTCCGATAACCTATCCCATCCAACTGCTGATTGGCTCACCGATCGTTCAGCTAATGTGATATGGGATTGTTAGAACATAAGAAGTTTTAATAGCCGCTAATTGGAATAAAGTCCGAACTGGATTGACGTAGGTAAGCACTGTACAGTCACCGAAGTAAATACCTCCCTACATGAGAACTGTTCTAGAATGGTTCCAACGGATAAAAACAAAAGATTCACTGTGACAACGATAGCAGACGATAATAATTGGATGACATGAATGAAGTTCAATCACAATCTGCGAATATGACACTATGTACTTACGTTACTTACTTGCTTGCTTGTAGACAGAATATTGATTCTCGAACACATAAGTATCATGAAATCGATATATGGAATAAGAAAATACTTGCTACAAGTATTATTTACAGATAGCTAATCGAGAAATAAATAGGTAATACCTACCTACATCTAATGGCATCCATTTACTATAGAATATGTTAACCTTCCTAAGCTTTTAGCAGTTTCGATTAGTTAATTTAAAAAAAGAGCTCGAACTCGACACGAGCCGTTGAAATCAGTGCTCTGGGAATACGTTAGTTTGGAGAGAACGTTAGGAAATCAAAAACTTGACAAATATTTTGACAACATTATCCACGTAAACCAGTTGCTACTGTAAAGTAAAGATAAAGAACATTTGAAAGGCATGCTTCCGCGGGTACTATAGCGCTAACATTATGATACCTTGGCGAGGACTGTTGCACCTGTTTCAGTAAATTTGTCTAAAAATAAGGGGCGTTCACGTAGGTACTCGTAAAAAGCTTTTTATACTAGTTGAATGTTTGAATAAAGCTGTCACAGCGACGTGTTCATAGAGAGCTTGTCACTGCGACTCACAGGGGCGGACTCTGGAGCGGTTTCAGAGTGTTGTTCTGCTGGAATTTACATATTAACGATTTTCTTAAAAAATAATTAATAATGTCAACACTTGTTTTAGCTTTATGCAGCGTGGCAACTGGCAGGGACATCAGCGCGAAAGCTCACTATCACAGCTCACTATGGATTCAGTACATGATTCTGAACAATTCACGGTGGGTGCGGGCGTTGAAATTTTTCGTTGTTCAAAATAAAAAAATGCTGTTCTATACATTTTGACCGCGTAGGTATTGAACTTCTCTGAATAAACAAGAAACAGCAGATATTTTTTTGATAACCGACTAAGACGCTAGATTCATGTTCTGGTCTGGATTTTGTATCAGTTTGCGCGTTGATGCCTCCCTGTATGTTTGAATTAATATAAACCTGTTTACATGTAATAATTTAAAATTTATATAATTTTACATATCTCTTGCTCTGTAAGTACACCCTTACACCCCTGAATGCCGGGGTGTATGACTATCATTACAGCATAGGTTTTGGAATTTGAAAAAAGAACTGTCATACTCATACTGCACGAAGAATATTTTTAAAAAGTTAATTTTTTTTTTCTCGGTATCGATTAATTACTCGAATCGGAATCTAGACAAAATTTTTGGGATATCGGGAGCCTGCAGAACCGTGGAATTGACAAACTTGACAATAGAAAATGTAGAAAAACATAACAAATTACTACTCATAAAACTGCCTAACACGAAAACTAAAATTGACCGGTCATTTGTTGTGCATGAAGAATTTGCAAATTATGTTGAAAAATATCAAGCTCTTCGGCCTGAAAACGTGGATACAAATCGTTTTTTTCTTAATTACAGTAAAGGAAAATGCCACAGACAAGTAATAGGAAAAAACAAATTTACAGGCATGCCAAAGCAAATAGCCACATATTTAAAACTGAGTAACGTAGAGTTATACACCGGGCATTGCTTTCGCAGAACATCAGCGACTCTATTGGCTGATTCGGGAGCCAACCTCACTCTGTTAAAAAGGCACGGCGGCTGGAAGTCCAGCAAAGTGGCCGAAGGTTATATCGAAGATTCGATGGCAAACAAAAGCAAAATTACTTCTAAAATAACAGAAAATATAAACTTAAAATCACCACGTCAAAGCACATCATCTGAGCCATTTTTTAATGAAGAAAATAGTATCAGTCAACTGCCGCCATTTACGATGCAAGAACCTCAAGTCACTCAAACTCAAGTCTTATCATCACAAACTCATATTCAAACTATAAATATACCTAAAAAGAACGTGACCATATCTCTTACAAATTGTAATAATTTTACTATTAATTTTAATTAAATACACATTTTTTTCTTCTTAATAAATGTTCATTGAAACCTGCTGTCTTGTTGTTTACTTACCTCACAATCGATATGTAAAGCAGAGTATTTATCTCGGGCGTAAGCATCAATTGCATACTCGGGTTAATTAGCGCCTTCGCTTCGCTCAGGCGCCAAAAACCTCGTATGCAATTGATGTCATACAGCCCTTGTTTAATAATCTACTATTAGTTAATGTATACCTGCATAGATATTTAGTCACATTAGTTGTTTCAAATACAAGGAACAAAAATGATCAATTCCTAATTCGAAAATATGGTCTCAATAATAAATATTCTTATTTACTCAGGAAATCTTGAACGTTCTTATTTCTTCTCGGTGCGGTACGCTACTGGGTCCGTGTTCCCGCACTAGGTTAACATGACGGCAGCGATGCAATAACTCGCGACTGCAGCCGTCAGTCGGCACATCAATAACGGGCACATTGCACAACACGACCATTGCGCGTAATCTATGCGCTTCACCTACACTGCGCCGCATGCAATTATTATAATTGTGTAAAGCTGTGCATTCGTTGCCTGACTGTCGCAGAGGTATTTAATAAAAAAAAACAGCTCCACCCTTAGCAGCAGCACACCCTTATCACGATCCTTAACCATCAGGCGACCTGCATAGGTACCTACTTGCTTTTGTAATCGCCTTTACATACTTACATAATATTTTTTTAAGCTTTGATGCAGTTCTTTAGTGAACTCTCAAATAAACGAAGCTTATTCCGGCTGTCCATCCAATGCTAAGCAAGGTGAGCTTCCTATGCACAGCGACTGATTCTTCAACCTTCCACACTAACCCTACAGGTCAAGTGGAGAAGTTATGAAGAAAACATGCTTTTAGGATAGAGTCGTCGGGATCATCCTTTGGTCTATGTAGGTATGCAAGGTAGGCTGATGAGAAAAGTGCATTGAAACTTGAAAGGAGTTAGCTGTCACATTGTGCAGGTATCTGTTCATTTGGTACATAGATACCGTTATGTAATCATGAAAGGAGTTAGCTGTAAAATTGTGCAGGTATCTGTTCATTTGGTACATACTCGTAGATACCGTTACGTAATCATGAAACGAGTTAGCTGTCACATCGTGCAGGTATCTGTTCATTTGGTACATAGATACCGTTATGTAATCATGAAAAACACAAGTAGACAAACTACCATTTTCCATTACTATTTCTTCATTAGCTTTTCGCATGCGACTGCTACGGAATCAGAATCACAAAAACGGTTCGTGAATAGAATCTTTATACGCCCACCATTCGCAGTGAAGTAGGAGCATTGTTTGATAACTTATTTAAGTGGAACACGAATTAACTGACGTAATATCTTCCATTAATTACTGTAAATTAAAATAGCTTGGGCTAAACTGACAAACACCTAAGTAGCTATTTTATAAGTTGCATTGCAACGTCATTCTGAGTAGGTATATATCAAAACTACGTCGCAAACAATCAATTTTTTTTATTCTTGTCTGTCATGTCAAAAGTTTCTAAAACAAGCATATTTGGTTCAAAGGACATCACCAACACCAACATTGTACCTAAATATCTGATGAACAAATAAAAACAGAACATAATTTGGCACTTTTACAATTCACAAGTATGTATGTATAAAGAATGTAAACAACAAATTAATGTCGCAATCAGAAATCCTGGACTACTCGTATATGAAAATTTATTACCGAGGTGTGGCCCAACACTGAATGATTTTTTAAATAAGTACTAGTTTGTATGTTAAATGACCAAAGAAAATATTTGCAATCTGTTCCAAGTCCATGGTTCCAACACCACCGAATTTTCTGGGAGATACTTTAATTCTGTTTCATTTTCTTTATCTAGTGGACACTGTCTATTTGGACACTGTAAAATAGGCTCAAGATAAATTTAGGTATACCTAATAATAAATATTGGTTAGAAAGGGAGTGACTGCCGAGATGACGAAAGTAATAGAGAAGTATGGAAGAAAAACATATGACGAACAAAGTAAAGAAATACATTATATTTCAGAAAAAACACATTTACGGTTCACAAAAACAATTTTTCAAGTAACAATAAAACGTTCTAGAAATAAGTGTATCGTTGGTGTCTGTACTAATGAAAAAACAATTGTATCACAAACATCAGGCGCCTTCCAAACTAGGTGACATAAAGACAATTTTCGAACGTGCTACATGGTGAACTTGTAAAAATATATAAAACAAAATGTAGAAGTAATTTTAAAATAACAAAAACAAATTCTATGAACTACAAATTGAAATATAAGTGTGTCTATATGCACGAGAGTGCTCGGGTGGGGAGTGATCAGAGTGAGGTCACAGTGGGATAGGGCATGAGAATGATGATGAAAATAGGCTCGAGATGCTTTCAGGCCACTTGTTCTACTTTGTCATTCGCATGTTGTCAAGAACCTACCTCTTGAGGTCTGACGGGATCTTTTTTTTTATTTCCTTGACACGTTTTGTAGTTAGGTACCTAGCTGCCTGTTTCCGTCGATTAAGAATCCCGGTGGCTCATGGCTGTGACAATGTGCATGAAGCGCAGTGATAACATAGCAGAAGGTATCGGTGTCGTTACGCTCGTGATGGGAAACATGTCAAAACATGTTTGTATACACGATACCGTTAATACTTACCTCTGTTGTGTAATTACCATGTGAATACCGAGATACTGTCCCTACCTACATGTGTTCATTCATTGGAAATATCTAAATGAGTAGCTGTGTACTTTCCTTGTCACTTCTACGTAATAAGTAGGTAGATACTTAGGTATTGACATTAAATATTATGAACAGATTTTCAAAAATACCTAACGGATATATTCAGGTACCTACCCTATCTAGGGTTACCTACAGGTAAGGTGCTACACTTTCCTTATAAACATGGGTAAAGCAGCTCGCAAAATCACCTATCTACGTAATGATAACCTAGGATGTCCAAAGAGTTTTTGGTTTATCGACGTCTTTAATTACACATCGCGTGATAACTATATTCCTAATTACTGAAGAAACGAAGCAAACAACTGTCATCTAGGTCATGAACTTATCAAGTACGCAGATTCAAAACCGATTGAGGAAAACAGGTCACTTTGACATGTGTGGGCGGTAGGTCTCTACTAACTACGTAGCAGAGAATGTTGTTTTTTTGAAAGGCCTCCGTAGGTATGGCATTGTTGTATTTCAACAAATGGATCAGGAAGTTACAATGTGTATTGTTACAAATTACAATGTGTATTACAAATTACAATGTGTATTGTTACAAATTACAATGTGTATTACAAATTACAATGTATTTCCTTACACTCCTCCACACATACTTCAAACACTTTACTGGAAACTTTTTTGATAATTGAGGCCTTTTAGATCAATACTATAATAAGTAAAATGTTTAACATTACTAGACAATTAAAATTAATAATACCGCGCATTTAATCAATTGGAATTAGAATAATTACCTACACAATTTTATTGTATAAACAGCAGTTGGTAAAACCCCCAGATAAGCCACAGAGCTCCACGTAAGTACTTACCTATACAGAATGTAATAAATGATAATTATTCCCACTACCTACTAACAACAATACACGGATCTAATAATTACATTTATATTGTAAAGTTAACCAAATAAAAGTTAAACTTCTAGCTATTTTTTACTAACGGGCAAAACTAAAAGGAGCTTTACCAGCTCTTTTTAGTTTTGCCCCTAACTGAATCTTAAAAATATTCAAATTTTACATTTTTTTAAATAAATTTGTCAAATTTTAGATGGAAAATCAATATATTAAGGCATTGACTGCCAACGCGGTCACCGGTGACCGCGAACAATAGATTTCTATTGTGTCTGTTGCCTGGCAGTCAACATGTTAAGCATATAAAAGAAAGATATTAAAGGTATAAATAAGGGTTGGCACCCAAAATAATAAACGGGCCATTATTCATTTACACACACATTGGGTCCCCGTGTAAATCCTTAAGTACGAGTAATCAAGTGCTGGGTGTAAGCAATGCTGAATCTACCCACAACCAGAAAATAACTTTCCTAGCTATCTTTTAGCTACTTAGTGGGGACAGTCAGCGTTGTTATTGATACGGCAATTGCCGCATAATACGGCAATCCACGAATTTTTTTTTTTTTTCAGAAAATGCGGCATAAGTAGGTACGGCAGTCCTCTTATTGCCGTACAATTGACTATAGGTGAAACAAAACTTTTTTCACTAGCGTGATGAATGAAACGAAACGTACACAGGTAATTTTATGAGCACAGCCGGGAAAATCCCGACTACAACAAACATGAAGTTGTAATTGTATCTACCGCCAAAATGGCATCTCTTTCGCCTTGGTTAATGAATGAAAAGGTTGCAAATGACGCCACGTACTGGTATATACTAACGTAACTGTTTCACCTACGAGTACATAGGTACTCGTAGGTGAACAGACAGAACAGATTAGGTACGTGCGCTACTAATTTGTAGGTGATACGAGTAGCACCTACAAATTAGTAGCGCACGTACCTAATCTGTGCCTACGAGTGCGACAAAATGAGAAGCAAGTATATACAAGACAAGTATGCTCTAGATGAATCTGAGGTAATAGAAACGATAAAAACCTATATGGAGAAGAAACAAATGAGGAATACCTAGACTTTTTTTTTATACTGCAATTTAGTATTTTTTCTCTTAAAGTACGGCAAACCAAACTGTGATATAAGGCAACTCAGATTTTTACGATAGCAACACTGCGGGCTCCATCTTAGGAAAGGGCATGTAGGTAAAGTCTACGCAAAATTACCTTCGAGTGTGATGAGGAGAGACATCTGTTTGATTATTTATAACTAATTACGTTCATTCTCTAATCGTTAAGTACCTACATCACTGAACCATATCGACACCAACGCGAAGAAAACATCTTCATCGTAAACACATACTCGTAGGTATGACGCCTGATCCATTTCCTGCACACAGGCAGACCCGCGCGGCGCGATAGCGTCTGAAACACGATTATAACAACAACAAACGTCAAAACTGTAAGGTTAACGCCTCGTACTGCGTCGTATTTAATGGAGCCTTGTCGAAACGGGGCCGGGGTTGTGCGGCTAGCAGCGCCCGGTACGGCTGGGCTAGGTGAACAGGCCTCTAGCGCGATACGCGGGTCGCAGGTCGCGCGGTATCAGAGTTACCTCGCCGCGGTGTATGGCGTTGACGTCAATCGGTACCCTATTTGTGAGTATTATCTGCGCGATAACAGTCCGGAGGTGAAGGATCGCGCGGATACGCAACGTTCACGTGTTGTCGATCACATCGCCGTATTCTAGGAAGATGAGATAACTTGATTGATTGCTCTTTGTTCGGATGATTGTGTGCGCGAGAAGTGGGCCGACACCGGTACCTAATGTGCGACTCTTTGCTCGGGGAATTGTGTTGTAAAGGACACGCCACACACACGTTCAAGTGTTGTATTATGTTGCATTAAATTATAGAAGCAATTTTAATACAATCACGTATAAAGGTACCTATAGAATATTCTAATAACGTACTGCATATCAAGCCTATTATATGGTAAGTATTGTGAGTCAAATAAACATGTCACACACTTATTATTAAACCAATTATATTTCGAGAATAGGATAGGTTACCTACGATTGATTAAGTTATATTTAGAGAGAGTACTTACAATGTTTTCCATAGCTTTTTATATGTTAATAACCACAAGAATCAATATTAACTAATGTGACGGATTTGTAATGGTATTGTAAAGAGCTTGACTGGATAATTATAATAAAGAATATTTGGTAGGTGTAGACTGGAGCGTAATTTGCTAAAATTTCTATGAAGGTTCACATTTTAAGTTACATTTGTTAAAATGAATGTCCTTCATAAAAAAAAACAAATGAAAAGTAAAATATTTTAATTGGGACACACACACTACCTAAATACAAATAGTAAAAACGGAGTATTTAAAACTAACAAAATTACAATAAAAGACCTGTGCGAGGCCAAAAAGGCTCCTGTCTCAATACCGTCTGATAGGACGGGGCCGTAAGGCTCATCTGCATTGATTATTACCTTGTATGTAAGTTGGTGCTTATAATAAAATGCAGGTTATGTAGGTAAATAGGTATTGAAAAAAACACCAAAGAAGTTGCTGTTTCCGAAAATAGTGCGAATTTTTTTAAACTAAATACCTAGGTACCTATAAACATTGTTTTTTTTTTATAATCTGTCTCGAATAAAACCTCATTTAGCTTTTTCTAATAGTGTGCCAATAAAATAAAGCAATGTGCAAACCAGTGCCAATAAGTATACCTAGGTACAGCGGCAAGACGCACAGCACCTCCGGCACAGTTGGCGAGCCTCCAGCGCTGCTCACCGCCTAGCGCCCCACGGCTCGCCTGCCGCTCAGCTCGAGCGCTACTAACATTACTCCACCTATAAAACAATATTACTACCTATTGACATCATCCTTCCACACATCCCCATTGAAGACTCTAAACTAAAGAAGTCACAATATAGGTTTAAGACACGAATAGAACGTTGGTTTAATAATATTTTTATATGTCACCGCGGTTGTAAATTTTAAACATAATGGAGGTAGCTCGACGAATGATAACTGTACTTATTATAAAACTAAAATAGATTAGTGTTACATTTTATTCCTTGCAAAGTAAGCAGTTAAAATTATAATAGATTGCGAAGAAAGTAGCATTTTGCTTGAGATGTCTTGTTTCGCTATGAACATTGAAAAGCTTGCAAGTACTTAAATCTAGTTTTTAACCGACTCCCAAAAAGGAGGAGGTTATACTCGTGTTTATGTTCGACTTTATGTGTTTTTTTTTATTTATGTTTGTTCACCGTGTTTTCCGTCAATTGTGGACCGATTTGTTTTTTTTTTTTTTGTTTGAAAGGGTACACTCTCGAGATGGTCCCATTGCATTGTCATCAAGTTGGAATCTGATGAGAGGATCCCATTGAAATCGAGGGAAACCCTCAAATTTTATAGGCAAACCGATTTGGGTATTTTTTTAAGTAACGAGCATTTGCTCTCGGAAATCATCATTTGGTAAAGTGGAGCTGATGATGAAGACCACAGATGGCCATCGGAACTACTCAATGATAAATATTTCACGGGTTGCTATTCAATTACTTTAATATGATTGCTAAGCAATTTATATTCGTCACAATACTCACAATGCAAAAACTTAGTACAAAAAAAAAACACACGAATTCCAAAAAAAAACGCTACAAAGTGAAAAATAACTTTAATTTCGGAAGTCGGTGTCGTTGGTTCTGCATTTTCGTTTATTGACACTGATTTCCGAAATTAAAGTTATTTTTCACTTTGTAGCGTTTTTTTTTTGGAAGTCGGTTGTTTTACATAGATAACAGCTCTGAAATATAGTTCAGTCACGGGCTCAACCATGCCGTACACCGCTCTTCCCTCAAATCATCCCGAGTGTCAAAATAAAAGGTCGCAGCGGCAATTGGCTAGTGGCATCATAACTACTGCGGGGCGACAAGCGGCGCGGGCGCGACCGGAAACCTGCCGCAATAAAGGTTCGCATCGGCGCATTGTTTTTATTGCGCCGGAAGTGAGTCGCGCCAGCACGCCGCACCACGACATACGCGACAATATAAGGGGCGATGCAACCAGTTGCCACAAGTGTGACAATTTTCGCACGGAAACTCAGAGCAACAAAGCAATGTGTACTTAAGACCAACTCTGACCTTTCAATGCACGCTACGTACGGACCGTATTATTAATTATTCTGTTTTTAAGAAGGTAACTGATCGTCTATTGATGGCAAAGAGGTATAGTGTCTTTACTTTGGTTCGAACATGTTGGTTATAACCATCTAGGTCTTTTTATTACCTCAGAATAATGAAAAGTAACTACTCTATCCAAATATATTCGACAACCATAGCACAACAATCGCTAAAGCACATTCCGCAGTACGGCGGTGCGGAAGATGTAACGCGTTGCTTGTAATTGCGTACCTCGATGGGTGCTTTCGAGAAAAACTGGCAGTTAGGCGTCTGTACGGCCAGAGAGCGCGACTCCTCAGTCCTGGCGGCCGCATAGCACCCGGAGCGTTGCGAATGGCTGCCATCCACGTGCCAACAGCCGGCTTTATTGTCGCAGATCTGACAACCGGTTTGTAGGGTGAAATGTAAATGAGAATAAAAAATGTTTTCTTCCGAAACTGTAAAAGTTAGGGCAATAATCATCTAGCTAGATTTTGTTATTTTATTTTATGTTTTTGACCGTGCATCTCTTTCTTCAAATTTATTATTACCTTTGTTCAAAGTTATCAGTAGCAGGTCATATGGGCAAAAATAGCTGTTAGGTACAGTAGGCCGCAAGTTAGTGGTAACAAAACCAGTATTAGCTGGCTTATTCTATTGAATCTTCGTCGGATACGCTAGGCCAGCTACAGGTAAAATTGTTACCACCGATGCGATCGACTGTACTAACCGTACTACAAAGTAAAGTAAATTTATATTTTAACTCAATATTTACTAAACAATATCCTTATTTCGTTTAAAAAATGTGATCGTTGGGACTTCCTGTTTAAAAAACGCGATTAATTCTTAGAACTAATTTAAATAACTCATTACCTTTTCATAATAATTATTATATTCACACAATATTTTTTGGACAAAAGCAGGTAAATATTATTCTCACTATTCGGTTTAACACCCTAGCGATTTCTATCACGGTGGCAAATCTCAACGCAGATTAGCCAGGTAGGTACCTACGCAGGAGATATTATAGTGCACAAGCGTTTGCGTAGATATACTCAGGTGCACTCTCTGTTCCTTTACTCTCATAGTCCGAAGGAACTGCAATCCGACACGACCAGGCAGAGATCAGGCGCAGGACCAACGGCTTTACATGCTTTCCGAGACACGGGGGTATTAAAACGCCAACTTCCAAACTCCGGACTGTTACTAAGAAATTACTAATAGAAAACCCAATAACACTTAGGCCAACCCGGGAATCGAACCCAGGACCCCAAGCTCAGCAGTCGCGCTTGCAACCACGAGACCAACAACGGGGCACTCAAACTCAAATGAAATGAAATGCCTACCCATTACGAGTATGCACACCTAGACATTTCCAAGAGGGTTGATATAATAAATGATAATTTTAGTATTGTTAGCCCCAGAGCAGAGCACAAACCCGGCGGCAGTCGTGCACTAGATTCCATCGAAGTGACGGCGATACGTTACTCACCTGCAGGAAACAATGTGTTACTTATCGCCACCTGTAACCTACGTCCTCCAGTGAACACTATTGTATGTGTCCATACACTTTCCGGTTTCCTCAAAGTTACAATAATAAATAACATAAACTTCCTGATTAACATTCAGATAATTTTTTATGTATGTATCTGTAAATATTTACATAATATAAGCTAACATTTAAAATAATAATATGTACATTTATATGAAAAGCTAAGCAAAAGAATCTTATGGCATCAAAAAATTCGTCCACCTCGCTGTCAACAGGAACAGTGCCCAAAAGGCAGGCAGCATTGCCACGTTGTATGGCGATGCTAATTCTTTGGCCAAGAAATAGGCCAGCCCTCTGGTCACGTGAAGAGTCGACTAACCGCTTGGCGATATCTCATGTTGTTGAGAATGTTCAGGTTTTTGATAAAAAAATAACATAAAGTAATAATTTTGTCTTCTTCCGGTTCTTGATGAAAATCCTGATTTTTCATAAACCTACGACACATAATTATAATTGTCATATCGCAGTATCGAATTTATTTATTTGTATATGTGAGAGAAAAACCAGCTAAATACATTTCGGGGGTTCCTCCGTTTCAGAGTAGGTACTTACATAACAGGTAAAAAATATTATATACTTAGGTAAATATCAGGAAATACCTACTCTTGTGATAGTTATGCAGTTATGCGAGTGTACAGCCATTTAAAATAATAATATGTACATTTATATGAAAAGCTAAGCAAAAGAATCTTATGGCATCAAAAAATTCGTCCACCTCGCTGTCAACAGGAACAGTGCCCAAAAGGCAGGCAGCATTGCCACGTTGTATGGCGATGCTAATTCTTTGGCCAAGAAATAGGCCAGCCCTCTGGTCACGTGAAGAGTCGACTAACCGCTTGGCGATATCTCATGTTGTTGAGAATGTTCAGGTTTTTGATAAAAAAATAACATAAAGTAATAATTTTGTCTTCTTCCGGTTCTTGATGAAAATCCTGATTTTTCATAAACCTACGACACATAATTATAATTGTCATATCGCAGTATCGAATTTATTTATTTGTATATGTGAGAGAAAAACCAGCTAAATACATTTCGGGGGTTCCTCCGTTTCAGAGTAGGTACTTACATAACAGGTAAAAAATATTATATACTTAGGTAAATATCAGGAAATACCTACTCTTGTGATAGTTATGCAGTTATGCGAGTGTACAGCGATGATTTCAGCCGCGTCACAGCGAGGGCGGCCGCAGAGCCGTACTTTATAATTAATTAACAAATAATAACAATAGTTAGCGGGGGACGTCGGTTTTTACGAGTTGTAAACCACTCCGAACAATGGATACGCATAAAACTTTCGCCAAGCTATTGTGCGCTACGATGTGAGAATAATGTTATATTAAATTAGCGTCGGCAAAAATACTGCGCTGTTCATTTAGGGGGATTACTTACATAACAACTAACACTAATGTGGAACAAAGACTCGCCGGCCATTTGATTATAATTCATAAGCACTGAGACATGCGCGGCACCTTTGGTACTACGTCACGTTATGTAGGCACATTATGTGCTAGCCTATTTACGTCTGAAATATAATGGGGTCGTTTCAATACGTGTCGTTAGTTTATAAATGTTTGTTTAACTCATATAATTTATCATAAATGTATCATACACTCTACCGATATAGCAAATGAAATAATTAAAAAATGTGTAAGTAACGGTTTTTAGTTTTTATTTAAGTGAAATAGTTGTAACATGTAAAACACGTCGTTAATATTTTCGCGGAAAAAAATAATGTTCGAAAAATGATAATGAACATCGGAAGTGTACGTAAGGTGAGGAGGTGCAAATTACCGCGCGACGTTTGAACCGCTGCCAAGCGTACGCCGATCGCTCGCCACAGAGCGCCCGCGCCCGCGCCGCCGCGCGCCGATCGGGCGTCGCGACACATCGCGACCGCTCCATAATATACATCACCCGACTACTTGTTAATGTGGAAATACTTCACTCATATACGACATCCGATCATTACGCTTACACTTTTTGGCTGAGGATTCAAAGAAAGAGATAAATCCTATACGGATAAGTACTTGGACCCTACAAATCGTCGATCGCGACAACACCTACTACCAACGACGCATATCTATGTTGGTAGGAACATGGGTTTCC
Source organism: Gortyna flavago (assembly GCA_963669345.1). Taxonomy (NCBI): domain Eukaryota; kingdom Metazoa; phylum Arthropoda; class Insecta; order Lepidoptera; family Noctuidae; genus Gortyna; species Gortyna flavago. The sequence goes on from OY770133.1 coordinate 19,613,585, forward strand.
TTTACGTGATTGTAAATCTATTAAACTAGAGCGCCATGTTGATTTAATGTGAATATGACATACGTACCTAATGGCATAAACTCCTAGCTGGAGTTATATTAATTTCTTTACGCACCCAGTTTTAGCACGGTTGTTTCATCTTTCACATACGATAAAAACCTATAGTGGCACATTAGATAACTACCTACCTACCATTAGCATTTATGTAAAGAACTACAATAATGCTAATGAACGTTGAACATCATAATCCTATTATTCATACTGAGATAAAAATAGCTTTATTATTCCTGTTATTTTTACAAATAAGCTCATTGTAACATCCCCATACAGCCTTCCTGTCTCATTAAAAGTATCTTTTTCATACTTTACAAATAACAGATTTACGGCTTTCGCATCCTCCCTCTTATCAAGTCAAGTACAAAGGCTGTTACTTTGACACTTCTAACAAAACAACGCATCCTGTCAGACCATCTGGCGACGTCTTCTGCGACATCTTCATAACCACCCATCGGAGGCATTTCAAACCTTATTACGAACACATAAGGGTGATATAGAGAGGTAAGTTTAAGTAGTAATTGTTTAGGACAAAGCAGGCAATAGTTAGAACAATTAGCGTTTGTTGGTAGGTCCGAGACGTGACTGGCGTGGCCAGGGGTCGGCTGGCCGCCATATGGCCCGCGACACGGCACACAGGCACAATGGGCACGTAGCCTTACACGTGGTACACAACAGCCGTCAACCGACGTCATATGACACAAAGGAAATTATGTAAAACTTGCAGCAAATTAACAATAGTTGGCAAGCTACGTTGAGGTGGTTTTACAACCCTTCACTGACACATACATTCACAGAATACCTACTAGGTTAATCAAAAAACAACGCACATATAATATCATGACTAGTTCTCCGAAAACTCTTCATGAGAATCAGATTCAAGAGGTCGGTCATTACTAAACATTCCTCGAATCTATAATACTGGTTGTAATGGTATCTGTTCTCACATCAGCAGTTCAGCACACAGAAAACTATAATTTTACAGTATTTAGAATACAAAATGATTATAAATAATTATCAGTACCGTTAGTATCTGTGGATATCCTTTCCATATGTCAATGTTTTTGTCTCACGTCGCGCGTCGCGCGTCGGTCACCAGATTAGAGAATGGTGCGCGATAACCTCGGGATGCTCAGTAAGCTGATTAGACTGTTTTTATTCCATACCGGTTTATTTATCACCACTCAAAACTGTTCGCTGATAGTTTTAAAGGGATATAATGCTATTACAGATAAGCTTTGATTATTTGTATTTTGGACACATTCCAAATATCAAGATTTCCGTTGTTCGCTTCGATTCTTAAATAGCTTTTTAGGATTCCGTACCTCACATGTAACCCAAAACACAGACGTGTAACGTAAGTAAATGAATTTGGAATATAGCGGTCATTTTTGGGGGGCAAATAGAAAATTAACAAAAAAATTTTTCGCTATTTGTACCGTGTGACATATCAAATGAAAGGGTTTACTGTGAGGATCTCAATTTTCTTTTTCATAATTTTTGTATTAAAGTTACTTATTTATGAAAATAGACGAAAATTGACCATTCCCCTCCCCGCTTATCTCCGAAACTACTGAGCCAAAATTTTGAAAAAAATACGGAATATAATTCTATACTAGATTACAGGAAAATCTATAAGAAGTAAATCAGTCAATATTGTGCTTACAAACTTACACATTTTCAGTTGAAATGTGTAAGTTTGTACATACAACAAACACAGAACAAACTTAACATTATAGTTGACAAACAACATTATTTTTCAACTATAATGTTAAGTTTGTTCTTGGGATAAATTAAATTCATTCCAACTACGGAACAATTCATTGTGCGTGGTCCGACACGCACTTGGCCGTTTTTTTTTGTTCTAATTTATGATTGTACGGTACACGCTAAGGCAATAAGTATAGTGTTGTAGGTGAACTTATAGGCTGGTATTTACACGTATAATTATAAACTACTCTGTCAAAAAAGTACCTACCGGGAAACGATCAATAATACACAAAAAATAAGCCGAGGCAGCCAAGTGATGACCAGTCCCAACTGACGGCGCCCGTTCACGAACATGGCGCATAGATCAGCACCATTCTGCTCAACCATTTTGAAGGAAGCTAAATGATCCAACACACACGCCACCGTCAGCGAGACATTTTAGTGAGCATGACATACTATTAGCCGCCAGAGCACATTCAAGTCAATGAAAGACATATTATTACCCGGTAAATGGTAGCTCTATAGTACATAGAACTCACATCTGTGCATACAATACAAAGGAAATTTAGTTTATACAATGCAAAGATAGTCTTACAATCTTCAGCAGCTCCAACAGTATGTTCAAGTGTTAATCAATTAGTTGTGGTTGTGGAGCAGGACCAGCATTGAGCCAGGCATCTTTATCAACGATGTAATCCCCTAACTTATAATATGCCTGCCTGCATAGTGTGCGTTTTATACAAGACTTGAATTTTGTCTCATTCAGTTGAAGAATGTGGGGAGGTAGGTACCTACCTATTTAATTATAACATTTTAAACAGTACCCCATAAAAGATGAGTCTACTTTAGCCAATCCGAAACCTGGTTGAACTAATAGGTAGGTCCCTATTTCTAGTACTAATATTATGTCTTTCACCTCTTTTACTAAAAAGATGTAAATTTTTCCTTACATACATGATGTTTTCGTAGATATATTGACAAGGCACCGTCATGATGTTAATATCCTTAAACAGTTCCCTTAGAGAATCGCCTGCGGAGATTATATATGGCTCTGATGACTCTTATCTGCAGAATAAAAATAGAATCGACGTTTGCAGCCCGTCCCCAAAGTAAAGATATAGATACTATGAAAGTAACTAAAATAACTATCTCGCGGTATCAACATCAGTAAATTGACGGATTTTTCTGACAGCATAAGCTGCTGAACTTAGCCGTCCTGCATGAAATGTTAAATGAGGACCCCATTGTAGCCTTGAGTCGAGCGTGATCCCAAGGAAAACCGCTTTTGCATGCTTTGTACCATTCATAAGCACGTGTTTTTGATAAAGTCGATTCACCCTAAGCCTTCTGTAACATTTTCAGTGACTTTGAACACGAAATTCCATTGGCGATGCAAAATTTAAGACAAACTCTTTGTTCAATGTTTTTTCCATTATGAAATTTGCAATAGGTACACACTAGATAATAAATGATCTAACTAAAAACAGCACTATATTTAATATTAATGACAGATGCAAGGATGCAACTTAAACTCAGCGCCAAAATGGAAAACAGCTGTGCCAATGTAACAACAAAAAAAATAATTTGGAACCATAAACAAATCATCCATTCCCGATACTTTTTTGACCGAATGTATTGTGTAAGTACTATTAAAATAACCTCTGATCTGTTAATCACCACACAATTCTATAAGAATGCTCAATAATATCGATTTCAACAAAGACCACGACTATTTCCCACATGACAAACAGAAATCCGTTAAATAGTACAATAGCGAAACTAATAATAGGTGAGCACGTATGCGGGCATCGGAAACATATCGCGCGTTCGCTATCGGCTCATTATCGACTCAGATCGCGATGCCGGCCGTCGGCCCCGTACTGTCGGTACCACACTGGGCAAACTGGCAATTTAGCCTGAACACTAGTAGCCCCGCAGCTGCCGGTGTACGCAACAATATCGACGTCGTTACTCTTCTACTACTTCAATACCTACTTTCCAATGTTATAGAAATAAAATTGGTTGTTTTGTAATAATGTTATCAAAATGCTAGGTAGGTAGGTATATTCATTATCAAAGTTTTTTTTTTTGTGTACTACTTAATGCATACTTACCTACATTAATAATTTGAGTACCTACATATGACAAGGTGGTTTATATTTCTATTTTAAATACTTAATATTGAGCAATAGCATAGTACCTTACTGCCTTGCACTGAGCATAACCAAAAAGAGGTTGCAACATGAAAACTCCGTGACATCTAGCAGTATAAAAAACGCAGTATTTAAGCATATCTCAAGAATGTGGTATTGTATACCTAGGTAGTCATGCCATCGATCGAAAATATAACCAGTGAGACCAACAGATATTGCATCATCAACTATCCAAAGCTAATTTACCATTGTCATAGTTTAATGTCACCGTAACGGAAGTAACGTACTGCGAGGATCGCCCAGAGGACACGGTGGAGCATACGGTGGAGGTCTGCCCCGCTTGGGCGGAGCCCCGCCGTGTCCTCGTAGAGGCGATCGGCAGCGGCGGTGACCTCTCGCGTCCGGCCCTGGTCCAAGCCATGGTCCGGGGCGAGAGGGAGTGGGAGGCAGTCACCTCCTTCTGCGAAGCAGTCATGCTAGCGAAGGAGGTGGCGGGATGGGCGAGGGAGAGAGCCTCGAGAGCCGCCCGTCCCAGCCGCCGCGGGAGACGCCCCGGGCGTCGGGAGCCGCGTGACGACTCCCGGCCACCGTAGGCGCGGGCCTGCGGACGGCGAGTTAGCTGGGTAGCTCGCCGTCCGATCAGGACCAAGCCCGTGCTGGACAAGCGTATGTGCTCCACGCGCCTCAAAGAGATGTCAGCATCGAAGGAGGGGCCCGTCAGGGCCGAAGCCTGCCGGGGCAGCGGGATTGTCCGAAAGGGTTACCGCTACCCCGGAAAATAAAGGGCTACGGAAGGAACACGGATGGGTTTTAGCCAGTAAGAGTCTGACACTCCCTTCCGCTCCACCCAGAGCGGGAGGGATCATTTGATGATTTCCCATCCTTAAAAAAAAACGGAAGTAACGTGTTCTACAATACCTACGATTAATTTCAAAAATACTGAGGTTAACAATATTCGCTGCGAAAATTTCCTTTTCTAGTGACTGTCATACTGTGGTACTACTAGTCTAATATCTTACGTATATGTATGTATATATATTGACTTTCATCGAAAAGTAACAGTCAAAACACCGCGCAAGCGCGTCCACTACACGAACACAATAGTATATTTAACCAAAGACTTAATTCAGTGTTCATCCGCCACCTAAATGAATGGGCGTACGAGACAAGTGATATTTGTTTGACAGCGGCAATAAAGAGCTGTCACGGTGCTGTTGTAACTGTAAAACGATAAAGTTACCTGTGCCAAGCGACACCGCTGGCGGCCAGATGTGGCCAGATGCGGCGACTCTCCCACGACGCACCTACTGCCGTGAGAAAACATCATAACTATTGATATTATATTACAAACAATATAAGTACCTACTTGGCAACGATCACCAGTTTAAGTTATGAAAACGTTGAATGGATTCAATTTTTGTTAATAGCAAACTATCTTATTGGCCAGCTCTGTCGAAATTAATACTTTTAGATTACGTTTACAACTGAAATTAAACATGAACCATTTTACTATTCCCATCTAAGTCTAGGTACTAGCTCTACGGCATGTCACAAGCAGTGTCACGAATATCCCACTAAGTCTCTACACCAACTTGTTTATACTGAAAGCAAACAAATTGATAAAAGCAATCCACTCGAGCGCATCCATTAGCGCACCACAACATTATCAGTGCGCACACGCAGTGGTTGTCCTGCCTGACACACAAAGCAGTTGCGTTCAGAAGGTTCACATCATGCAATGCAGATCACATGCTGAGACCTCCATGGAAATAAAAATATGCCAATCAAACGCAAACTGCTTCTGCAGTGTTTGATGCTGTTTTGTTTTTTCCAAACTCTTAATGTTGGCCTTCTGTACGATCGCCTGCTGCAGTAGGGATGCGACCACACGTAGAGGCCCCACACGCACGCCGTGAGTCTACGGCACAGCCCGCACAGCACACGTGCATCGACGCGGCTCTATTGTAAGGAGCCACTGTTCACCTTTTGTGCGCACACTTTATTTAACCTCATACAGGTTGCCTCCACGCGAATGAATTCACGCGACAAACAACGCGGGTTGATTGTTTGATTAAGCTTCATTATGTGCAGTTGTTTAGCTGCATTTACGTTACATTAGCACAAGTTTTTTTCCATCAAACAAAGGATAATAATACCTATGCGACGCGCGCTGGTAGGTATAGATGGAGCAACGGGTATGACATGCTGGTCCAAGAAAAAATACTCGATATGTTATGTTACACTATCTATAGGTAATCAATTCCATAACAACTTTATTGAATTACCTACCGGTCAAATAAAATAACAGCTAATTATGATACATCTGGCAACCTTACATCCGGTATCTTATCGCTCTAGAAATTGTTAAACTGTGCCAAGATTTATTAGAAACTAGTTTTTACCGTGCCAATATTGACGCACTGCTAGAGAGAAGGTGCGAGCTTGTTATAACTGCTGTAAAATATACTACCTACATCGAATTAAATTTCAAGACTATAGGGAGAGCAACTACGCCAGAATGATAAAACATTAAAGCAATTATTTATGATTATCATAATACACAGTTAATAAACACCCGTATCATCTGAATTATAATGTTGCGACATTGTGATTCAAAAGTGTCGTGTCGACCAAAACAAGTAGACGTCTGATACACTGATACAGGATGTGCGACAACTGCAGCCTGCAGCAAACCAATGTGTCGCTATTACAGACAGCAAACAAGTCATATTTTGAATGCAGCATAAAGCGAGTTTACAGCGTCTATAAAACAAAGCGTCGGACAAAGCCGTAGGTGTGGCATTGAGACGCGCGCGCACGTGGCGCACACGTTGAGAACAAGGTGCTATTGTCTACGTTACACAACGATTTACTGCCGCACAATTATAAATCTTAAACTGAAAACTTTAAGCTTCGTTTTTCAGTAATAAATAGATTTGTCATGCTTATTTAAATTATGAGGGCAGTTAATAAATATCTTTCAAGCAATAACAAGCTTTACACGTAATGAAATGAAGCCTCCATTCGACATAGAAATGTTTTCCAGTCCGATGTAATATTATGATGGTAGTGTTAGTTTACCAATACTTTATGGTCTATGTTTATAATTGTGACAGGATTCTGCAATGTTCTTATAAATTATGCTAGCTAGATATGAATACCATTGTACTTAAAATATAAAGACTGAATTTAAAATTCAAAACGCATTACCGACCTATGGTTTGTTATAAGGGTAGCTAACTAAAAATATTAACTGTACTATCGACCCGCTATAGATTTAGTGAATTAAGTGCAAATCTGAATAATATTAATGGAATGCAAACAAAAATTGGTCCATAACTAGGCAGGACAAGTTCTAGTGTTAAGATGGACCACCCGACTGATACGCGACGTTTCTGGTGTCGAACATGTTGTTATCAATACATGCATACAGTATGGGCAGGTACCTACTTGCGGGATAAGTATAATGTATGACTGTGTTAGGGATACTTACCTGCGGCGGTAAAGCCCCTCTTTGAGGAGTGGCTAGAGAGGCGTCACGGCGTCCTCACCTACCGCCTGACGCAGGTCCTCACCGGACACGGATGTTTCGGGAGGTTCCTGCACATAATCAGGCGGGAGGAAACGCCCGGGTGTCACCACTGCGAGGATCGCCCAGAGGACACGGTGGAGCACACGGTGGAGGTCTGTCCCGCTTGGGCAGAGCACCGCCGTGGCGATCGGCAGCGGCGGCGACCTCTCGCGCCCGGCCCTGGTCCAAGCCATGGTCCGGGGCGAGAGGGAGTGGGAGGCAGTCACCTCCTTCTGCGAAGCAGTCATGCTAGCGAAGGAGGTGGCGGGATGGGCGAGGGAGAGAGCGGAGAGAGCCGCCCGTCCCAGCCGCCGCGGTAGACGCCCCGGGCGTCGGGAGCCGCGTGGCGACTCCCGGCCACCGTAGGCGCGGGCCTGCGGACGGCGAGTAATGGGTAGCTCGCCGTCCGATCAGGACCAGGCCCGTGCCGGACGGCGCGTATGTGTTCCACGCGCGCCTCAAAGAGATGTCAGCATCAACGGAGGGGCCCGTCAGGGCCGAAGCCTGAAGGGGCAGCGGGATTGTCCGAAAGGGTTACCGCTGCCCCGGAATATATAAAGGGCTAAGGAAGGAACACGGATGGGTTTTAGTCAGTAAGAGTCTGACACTCCCTTCCGCTCCACCCAGAGCGGGAGGGGTCATTTGATGATTTCCCATCCTTAAAAAAAAAAAAAAGGGATACTTACCTATTTCTATTTTTTATTGTTGTAACCCTACTCAAACACCTTTTACAGCAAATTACCCAGTGAGCGCAAAGAAAACAGAATAACAGACATAGGCGTATAAAGGGGGGGGGGGGAGGCGGGTGGGCCGGTCCCACCCTAGAATGGTCTGGTGCCCACCCTAGGATGTTTGGGGACCTATTCAAAATACTAAGCTGGATACTTACTTAATATAACTTCACACAAAAGCAATCAAATAAATAATCTACCACCAAGACCTAAACAAAGTTATTACCTACATAATACATTACATTTAGTTACTTTAGAAATCACAAAAATAATTGAATCTACTAATACGCAAAGTAATAAGCTAGAGTAGGTAGATACATTTAATTTTCGCGCCACAATGCAAAGTGACAAGCGGGCCAGTGGAAAGAATTTTGTGGGTATTTTAGTAGCAGAATGTTTAATGATAAATGATTTATTTTCTGTAAGTAGGTTTGTACAGAGGCCAGCACATCAAGCTACCCCAATCTGTCAAATTTTCCCAATTGGATATGAACCTTATTCCTTTGTGATAAAGTTGAAAATCTATCAAAAAAATTGACAGACTGGGGTAACTTGATGTGCTGGCCTCTGTACAAACACTTTTACACGTCAGTCATATTTTTTTAAACTGGATGAGTAGGTATCTGACTACTCTGAGAAGAAAGGCCGAAACTGCCAAACTCAGAGGTCACAATCTCTTTTAAGGTCCAGATAAAATCTTGGTCAGATCATGTGAAGATCATGTAGATTGGTGTCTGAAATGGTCTTTTGAGGAAAGAACCACACAGATTGAGCTGCACGATTCAAAAATCGTGCAGCTCAATTCAGAACTTGAGGAGCTCAACGATTCGACGAACAATACCAAAAAAAGGACATTTGGGTAGGCCGCATAAATGACTCAAGCTCATGACCCCCCCCCCCCCCAATCATTCAAGCTGTCGAGAGTCTGAATGATTTACTTGCCGACAGAAGTAAAAACTTTAAAACTGTAAAATTACGGTGGGTTGTTTTACGCGCCTAAAAAGTTTTTTAATTTAAAAAGCCTGTTAAAAAACATAGAATCTAGGATGCAAGAGCGAGCGAAGCAAACTCGGGATTTGGGCATCCCGGTTGTATGTAAGGTTCGAAAGGCTTAAGTTACGGCTAGATTCTTAAACTGCTGTAAAACGAGTTTTAATTTTTCGTCGTAATTCGATAAAGTAAGTTCTATTTCTGTATGATGGTTAAAAGAAAACTGAGAGTAACGCCCCTTTCCATGTAAAAACTGCGTCCCTGAATACCATAAGTAATATGGAGTTGGAGATAAACATGAACCTTAAAATATCATCACGCTTTTAGTCCCCAAACGGGCATAAATCCAGACTCCAGGCTGCTTCTGAGAAATTTCTGATGAAAAAACCCAATAACACTTTACCCGACCTAGGAATAGAACCGAGCTAGGACCTCATGCTCAGCAGTAACGCTTGCGATCACTAGACCAACGAGGAGATTTACCTCCCTTAAAATATTCCTCGGGACCCATGATGACCCCCCCCCATCTTGGGCTGCGACCGCGCCTGCCCCGACTTATGGTAGTAGAAGGAACAGTGGGGGTTTTAGTCGGTAGGAGTCCGACATAACCCTCCGTTCTTCCCAGACGTAGGGTATCCATGAAGGTTCCAAAATTAAAAAAAAGGTTAGGGTCCAGGCCCCTGGCAAAAAGATACGCCAATGATAACAGACACTCTATAATTGTTCGAAAAGATTAAAAAGTAAATAATGTAGGTAGGACCTTCCACTCTTACAGAGATGTGCCGACAATAAGGAGCAAAAACATCAAAAGCTCATCATATAAACAATTCTCAATAAGGCAGATACTCGATATTACGTCAATAGAATAGTTAGTTTCAAGCAAAACGTAGATATAGTAAACATTAATTGATTATCGTTATTGAATTGCCTCTAATTTTAGACAACGAAAACATGACGGAAACTTAGGTAGGTACCTACCACATGTTGTTACTGAAAACAAATCATTAAGAGTTAGTCTATTAGTTAAAACAACAAATTGAACATTAGTCTGTCGCCGAGTAGCCGACCGATAAATTTTTGCCTGATTGTCATCAACATTAGGTAGGTACCTAATTGTAAATAGGTAGGTATGGTAAAAAGGTGGAATACAATAAGGACATGCATGACAATCAAATAACACAGCTATTATTTAGTTCAATCAATAATGATCAGCAATTAACTAACAAGTAAACAATAATGCCGATTCTCTTGTACACTGAACTAAACTATCACTAAAATTCCTTACTTTTGGCTATGAGAATCTTAAAATAACTATTCTGCAAAAAAAAATCTCTAAATTTAAAAATAATTTTGACACAACTAAAATCGAATTTGACAATTACGATTCCGCGTCGTACTTGTTTGCCCTACCTCGTGATTGCTGGGGGCTGCCTCGACGTGTTTTGTATGGAATTTTTCACTTTTTGTATGGAAAATTCGAAAAAATATTACCTACAATATGTTCGAGTTTTACCTAAGGGTGTCGATTATTTTTGCGATAGGGCACACAATTTTCGAGATTATAAGCAAAAGAAAAGAAAAATACAGTACTCTTTTTGGTGTTGGTGTGAATTTTAGTTCATGACAACTAATTTTATTCCAAACCTTTTTAATCGCGATTAAAAATAGTCAGATTTAGTCAGACAATCAAAATTTTAGGTGAAAAACGTAAAATTCAGAATAGCAAAACTTCCATTTTCAATAGATTAATAACTCAGTGCATCTTAGTGCTGTCAAACTAAAATATAGTTAAGTTGTGTCTCTTTAGTCAATTTCAGAATGGGAAATCGTCGTTTGACAGGAATGAACAATATTTTGGCGATTTTTAGTTTCGTTTAGAGGCATTTGTGACAAGAGAATCGGCACCAATGCAAGGAATGTTTTAATTTGACCAAAACCTATTTACTTATCAAGATCAGTGCATGAATAAATGTAGAGCACTTACTCGTTTGGAGCAACAGGAAAGTTCTGTGCAACTCCTAACGCCATCTAGTGACAGAAAGCTGAACTAAAAGTACAAGTCCTACGTAGATAGTACGTTCGTGTACTAGGAGGCTTCAATAGATTAGAAAGGTAAAAGTGATTTTTCTTTATTGATTAAAAAAAAACATTGATTTTAAATTGTTTCGGATGTTTAGGATTTTAAATTATATTTTTATTTTATGATTTTATTAACTATACTGCAGAACGACCTCAAATTAGAATTTAAACCCTCCAATGTACCAACATCGTACGTAGGTACTCGCAAAGTTATAAATGCACACTAAGCAAAGTAAGGTCGTCGTTAGATAGAGACAGGTAGATTACCAACGAGAAGGTGGAGCGTAGAGAATGTAAATAAACAACGCAAAGGTAGAGTCGCAGCCGCATGTGGCTTGAAAAATACATGGGTCATTAAATTGTGAAGTGTTATAATATCGACGGTGTATCGTTATTATAGTCGTGGTGAGACACGGCTCAGCAGTCGCAGTCGGCTCTACTAATTAAGTATAGGTGGGGGAGGTCGCGGGAGGTGAGCGGGGTGAGCGGCGCGAGGTGCGGAGGGCGCGGGCGCGCAGGGCGGGGCGAGAGGCGGGCCGCCGGCTCATTCCACCGCGCGCCGCGCCGCCAGAAACACGTCCGTTCGCGCGCGCGGGCCATGGTCGCGAGAACCGATGAGAGCATGTTCGGGTGCTATGGTGACAGCTACTCGTACCGCCTGTGGAGCCTGGCCAACGTGTGGGGCGCCTGCCGATGTGAGTAGCGCGCCGCAAACGGTCCGCAGTACACGTGCCCCCCCGATACCAAAACTAGGACTTTTACCGCTGACGTCAGCGGAGGCTGTGAAATCTCGGTGTAGTACGACGTAGATGCGATTTCGACTCCGCCGCGAAGTGCTCACCGCGATATTAGATACCCTGTGGTCGCGGCCAGTGACGTGTGAGAACAGAGGTGTCGCTCGATGAAAGTGCAGAGCTCGTTAATGGGAGTTGGCGGTTGGTACGAATGCTTGGCGGCCGGTTGGCTTGCGGACATGAGGAGTAAGCAGGTCCCCACGTCTACCACCTCGGCCAGGCGGCTCGCGGCCTTAAGTAAGCTTCCTTTCTTTTTGTTTTAATTTGCATTTTATTAGTATATTTCGCCTCCATTATATATTTTTACATTCCTTTATTATTTTTTATCATCAAAATATCATAAATCATTTATCTACTTTTCATAACTTACTTCCTTTACCTACCTGAAACAGTACCTACCAAAAGTTAACAAAGTGAAAAAAATAATTGCTCCCAGACACGATACCTGAAAAAAAAGTTAATGTCCAATCATTCCATTAACTTTTACATTCCGAATGCAGGTGAAAATGATATCACCTCAGAGGCATTAAAAATAAAACTCGAGCACGTCCTCATTAGAAATAACGTCCGTGTTCGGTAATCTCCCCTACTCTCCCTTGGGATATAATTCATCCACTTGAAAATCGGGAACAGGTACACACAGACTTGAAAGAAAGTTTCGTTTGTCGAGGGGAACCCCGCTCGCTTTCACCGTCTTAAATCGTAAATGATTATGTTGTTTTAATTCATTTGCTTTTTTCTGTCTTACTTTTTGTTTTATTCTTCCTCTTTGAGTGCCGCCTGTCTGGAGTGGATAACATAATAGGGACGTTTGATGCATTCGGACGATCTATAACGCGTAATATTTTAAACGCGAGTTTGTGGAACGCGGATGAATTAATTAGTAAAAGTTCGTTTTATTGCTGTTCTCCGCCGAACAGACGCGAAAGTGTGATTTACTGTTTTTTTTTTAATTTAATCTCATTTTAATAAAGTAATCCTCTAAGCATCTGAGATTAAAACGCACCCAAGAACGTAAATCATGTCTATCTACGCCAAAACATTCGATGACCAGCAACAAATTATTTTCCAGTGCTGTGTTAGTATAATAGTCGCTCAAGTTTTTTTTTATATAGTTGGTACCTATTACACAAGTATTTAAACCTACATACCTAAGAAAACTGTACAACGAAGTAAACCTATGAAATTCGAGGTGAAAAATTGGCCGTAGTAACAAATTGACTGAATACTTTTAGGTATGTTTCGCCTGCTATAATTAATACGGTATTTAACTATTTATTTTAAAAATAATTGTTAACCATAACTACCTTATATCAATCCAAACAAGACAGTTTAAGAGTCAATCGAAATAACGTAGGTAACGTATACCTTTCCAGGAATCGATTGCCTTAAACAAACTGTAGGTATATCTCGTTACCTAGTACTGCACCGCTAATTACTTGTTTGTTGGAGACAAAATTAACGGCTCTGCTAATAACTCGCCTGTCGATTTGGTAATCACTTGTCAAACACTCCAGAGATACAGTTGTATCTCGGTGATCTCATGACTCATGGCTGTGATTCAGCCGAGTTAATTTTTTGTTGTTTTGTCATTTCACCTCTCCAGTCTGAATCTGAGTCATTATAGATTACTTTACTTCTAATGCCATTATTGAACTTCGTGTGAGTGTCCTAACTATTGTTGGAAAATGTATTAGAATAACGTAAGTACCTACAACTTATTCATATTTATAATAATAACATCGTTCACAATGTAAAACAACAACCAATACTTTTTAGTTACGCGTCAACGCTCCTACCTGAAACGTAACTATTATTCGCAGCATTATTTATATTTGAAATTTTGAGTCACTTTACATTATCAATAACGATGCGTTACACTTAGTTACCTACATATGAGTCCGCATTACCACGTTTGGGAATTGTACCGCGATGACAATTAGTGCACCTACGTAACGTGTCCGTCATCATTTGACAACAATTATGTGCCAAATTTAATACAATCATTCCTTTTTTTCCACCTGCTCATTTCATTTCATTCATGGAGTATCGCGACCGCTGTATAGGGTATGCTGCCGTATGCATCAACTTCCAATTTGAGCGATGTTGCACTGCACATATTATTATATTACGGAATGAAATAATTACTATTAGGCCACTGATGTTATGTAGCTGGTGTGCGGTTTCCACCATGTTATGCTTAAAAAGAAAATTTAAAGATGACAAAAGGTTTATAAACGTAAAACCGCATCATTTTTATATGTAGGTACATATTTATAACATTTATGAACACAATATAAAATCCCAAGTAGCATCCCAGTATTTAAATATGTATTATTTTGGTATGTAGGTAGGTACGTGTATGAGTGAAAGTGGAATGATACGTAAAGGAGTATAAGTAGGTATCTACTTATACCCCTTTAAGTATCAATCTGACAAATGCGTGCACTGACTGGACAGGTCCTCTCAATCTGTGTGGTTCTTTTCTCAAAAGACCATCTCAGACATCGATCTACATGGTCTTCATATAACCTGACCAAGATTATGTCTGGACTTTAAAAGAGACTGTGACCTCTGAGTTTGTTTCGGCCTTTCTTCTCAGAGTAGTCAGATAGGAAACGCCGACCTCATCTAGTTTTATAAAAAATATGATTGACGTGTAAAAGTGTTTGTACAAACCTACTTACAAAATAAAATCATTTATCATCATTTATCATTTAAGTAAAAAAAAAATCTTTCTATCTAAATCTTTTTATTAAGATGATATTTCTTATTGATCATTAGGTAGGTACCTATATATTGATCTTGACAAAGCAACACGAAGCTACTGATTGGAATTAGATCGGTAAGCAGACAACTTTACTTAAAAAGCTTTTGGTTTTAAGTATATTGGAAGATCACAGACCCGTTTAAGAACTGGAGGATAGAAATATAAACTAACAAGTATTAGCAATAAACACCTGTAATAACAATATAAACTAACAAGTATTAGCAATAAACACCTGTAATAACAATATAAACTAACAAGTATTAGCAATAAACACCTGTAATAACAATATAAACTAACAAGTATTAGCAATAAAGACCTGTAATAACAATATAAACTAACAAGTATTAGCAATAAACACCTGTAATAACAATGTTTGATAAAGCCACCCAAAGGTATAGCCCAATATATTTTGTTTCCATATCCTGCAATCGTCCTACACCAACCGGGGGTTATCCTTGGGTGCACTTGCATAGTGCAAGGTACATGGATAAACGTCGGTTGGTGCCTTATTTCATTGAAAACGTCTAACGGGCCTCTGCGAGTTGGTTTCGTCCCGAGAAATGTGTACTCTTTCAATTACAGGAAAAAACAAATACTTACTACTACACACTACTACTACCTATACTTACCTACTTCTACTTTATCAAATACTTTAACGAATTTTAACTGAATAGGAACCTAATGTAAAGAATTAATATTTCTGTTTGCTGTTTGCTCAGTCAGTTTATTGCATAGATATAATAATAATGCGTAATACGTGCAATACTTCTAATTGATTGAATTAAAGTAATCCGGAACTTGAGTTCTTTGTGTCTTACACCACAGGCTGAAAACCAGCCCTATGAGCTTGAAAGACTACTTCAATGTTAACTGAACAATAACTGACATATAAAAAATGTGCGTATTGACTTATCAAGCGAACATGATGATGTAGCGGTGATTCAGCGCAGCGGCGGTCAGAAAATATTTTGAAGACGTTAGTTAATAGGAGAGCGCCTAGCGCCTATGCCATCAAGACGCAACATACGGCGCGGCTACAATGCGATACAATAACCGGACAAATAGCTCGCGTCTGAACAGTTCAATAATATTTCTCTCAACGCGCAATTACAATTCCGAGCGAGAGGTTACAACATGGTGTCTGCAGTCGGACAGGCGGAGTTTTTTCTTCGCGTAAAGCAAACACTTGGGCGCCCCCCGCCGCGCCCCGCCGCCACAGGTGCGACCAATCACCACTGCGCGCGTTTGTGTGCTGCGATCAACAATCAAACTCTTACTTATCTTCTACGAGCGCGCGTGTGCGTGTGTCCGATAATTGTTATTTGTTATAGCAGCAATAGGAAGCGCGCCGCAGTTGTGTGTGTATGTAGGTTTTTTATCAGCGGTTAACGGACGCACTCTGCCCGTGCGCACTGATTACTGTACCGCCGATAATGTGGTGTGTAGGTGTATGTCCGCTCCACCTAACGAACAATACGCATGAAATGTTTACTGAACTCATTAGCGAATTAAGTTATTTAACCATAGATCTTAAAGCGCTTCGTAAAGTTGGTTTAATTACATTTTTATGGGCTCCTTACTACGAAAACGAATTAAGTACGACTAGACTTAAAAAAACCAAATTAATAATGTTACCTAAGTTAGTTAGATTTTAAATTCTGAATTGCTTTATTGAATGCAGACATAAGTCGTACCTTTACCTATAGTAAAGTCAACAATTATTCACAAATATATTATAATTATCATCAACAATTGAAATAAATATAATAATGTGTACCTACTCACCTCTATGAATGGACGGATAACTCGTAGTAAGTACCTAATGAGCGCGTCGCTCAGCGCCATCTACCAGCGAGTAGCGACAACAAAAGCTGTAACAATTTTCTGACATAGTATAATTATTTCGATCAAAATATAATATATTTTGATCTTTATTTACATCTTTATTGTTACTATCATATTATCTATAGTAACAATAAAGATGTATGTTTATTCGAGGACGAGTGATTCTTATTAAATATATTATAATAATATTATTCTTATTCAATTAGGGACCCTGTCGGGCACAGCATAATTTTAAATAGGTGCCTAAGTAGGTATCTAGGAGAGAGGAAGAGCGCTTTTATGGTTTTACTTATAATTAAATATTTATTATAATTATTATCTATGTTTTTAACAATAGGTAGTATAGTACAGATAGCAGAGCAGATAGAAAAAGGTAGATTATGCATTAATTGTCATTATAAAATTAGAATTTTCAAAGAATATTCATAACATTATATTTTATACGTACTTACGTACCTACTTATATAAAAAGAAATTGATTGTTTTTTTTTATGACACTGAACGATGCCTGAACCTTAGTAGAAACATGTTTCCGGTACCTACTCTTTAAAATATAAGTGATACCTACCTATGGCTTATGGGGCAAAGGTTTCCTAAATATAGTAGAAACGTTGAATTAAGTTCAAGCTTTATTAATAGATACCTATTTATCTACACGTATCAAATCAAATACACAACCATTGTGCAAGATGTTAAATACCATAGATATATGATTACATTTCTATTAAAGACCTATGGGGACTACCTGAACCTGAACGCAAAAAACGCAAGTTTTATAATGCCTAAAAGTAGGTATATGATCGACTACAGTAAACGATATTTGAAAAATATTTGATATTCTTCAGGATAATTTTATATGCTAGTTAAATAGTGTGTTAAAAACATAATACAACTAATTTGACAAGATAAAACAAAATCACGAAGATAGATAAAGTTCCTTTAAGTTAAAAACCATATTAATAAACATGCAATCATTTTGATTTTTTGTCAGATTTCTACAATCAGCATATTAACGTAATTGTGTTTTAATTTTTTTTATCTAATCAATAGATTTTTTTGTAAATAGATACTTAATTGTGTCATTGCGCTTCTCTTTCTTTCAGGCGCGGTCGCAGCCCAAGATTTTGGGGGGGTCACGATGGGTGCCGAGGAATATTTTAAGAAGGGTACATATCTACGTTGGTCTAGTGGTCGCAAACGTTACTGCTGAGCATGAGGTCCTAGGTCGGTTCGATTCCTAGGTCGGGTAAAGTGTTATTGAGTTTTTCCATCAGAAATTTCTCAGAAGCAGCCTGAAGTCTGGCTTTATGCCCGGTTGGCGGCAGTAGGCTCACCCCCTATGACATGGCACTTAATAACTGGCGAAATGTAGAAAATGCCTATTTCATTAAGTCCGCCTCTGTACATACCTATACATATAAATAAAATATGTGGGTGTAAGTACTATACCCCTGCCTAACACTTTGGGGACTAAAGTCGTGAAAATATTTTAAGGTTCCTGTTTATCTCCAGCTCCATATTACATGACTATAAATTACCTACTTGCTTTGTCGATTTACGACGAAAAGCTCAAGAATCAACAGAATGTAGATAGCAAGAGCGAGCGAATCGAGCCTGAAAATTTTAGCCCCCACCTTGAATAGTCTGTTTTCTTTTAACCATCATACAGAAAGAGAACTTACCTTATCGAATTATGACGAAAACTTAAAACTCGTTTTACAGCAGTTTAGGAGTCTGGCCTTAACATAAGCCTTTCGAACCTTACGTACAACCGGGGTGCCCATATCCCCAGTTTGCTTCGCTCGCTCTTGCATCCTAGATTCTATGTTTTATAACAGGCTTTTTAAATTAAAAACTTTTTAGGCGCGTTAAAAAACCCACTGTAATTTCATAGTTTTACAGTTTTTACTTCTGTCGGCAGTCCCCATGTCTGCCTATGTTCTTAATGTTTTTGTATATTATACCCATCGGGGTTTTCGTCGCTCAAGTGAAGTAGTAAGACAAATAAATCATTCAGACTCTAGACAGCTTGAATGATTTTGGGGGGGG
This sequence comes from Gortyna flavago, assembly GCA_963669345.1. NCBI lineage: Eukaryota > Metazoa > Arthropoda > Insecta > Lepidoptera > Noctuidae > Gortyna > Gortyna flavago. The sequence goes on from OY770133.1 coordinate 19,632,331, forward strand.
TCATGACCCCCACGACCCCCCCTCTCGGACCACCACTGCTTTCGTTTGTACCCAATAAAAACTAATTCTATCTGCAGTTAGAACCTACTACTATGAACTGTTACTGTTATGAAATACTTAGTTGTATTGTAATGTTAAAAACCATTTTGAAAACAAATTGCCGCTCTTCTAATTCCCGGTTTTTATATTCACCCAGTATTTTTATTTGTCTGCACTCAATTGGAAATTTAATTATTATGTATTAACACTACAAGCGCTGTCTTCAAACCTATAATATTAGCAAAAACCGGCCAAGTACGTGTCGGACCACGCACAATGAAGGGTTCCGTAGTTGGAGTGAATTTATCCCAAGAACAAACTTAACATTGTAGTTGAAGAACATGTTCTCCCATACATTCCAACTGAAAATGTAAGTTTGTACGCACAATATTGAGAGATATATCATGTGGTTTCAAGATCATAGACTTCTTATTAATTTTCCTGTAATCTATAGGTATAGAACTATTTCTGTATTTTTTTCAAAATTTAGGCTCAGTAGTTTCGGAGATAAAGAGGGGGGGGGGGAATGGTAAATTTCCTACAGCGGTGTGGTCTTAAATAACTTTAATACAATTTACTTTAAAATTAAGGAAAAAAATATATTTGAGATCCTCACGGTAAGCCCTTTCATTGATATGTCACACGGTACAGATTGCGAAACTTTTTTTTTTGTAATTGTCTATTTACCCCTCAAAAATGACTCCCAATTTCAAAACTCATTTATTTACGTTACACGTCTATGTTTGGGTTACAGAGATTCATATGTGTACCAAATTTCAACTCAATCGGTCCATAAGATTCGGAGCAAATTGGCTGTGACAGACGGACAGACAGACACACGAGTGATCCTATAAGGGTTCCGTTTTTTCCTTTTGAGGTACAGACCCTAAAAACGGCAAAAAGTAGGTATAAAACGTTACATTTTTGTGGTAATGGTTGATATAAGTAGTTCCACATTGCATCACGTTCGATACTGAGCATTTAACATTGATTTTAACTTCTCTAGGATGGTCAATATTATAAATATTGAGCCGCAACCAAATAATAAGTCAAAATATCGTATGAACGCCATTACATCTAGCCAGTTTATTAGTCAAATACAGGTACTTAGCAAGGTGTGCCGCGAGGTCGTATTTTCTAAAATTCAATACCGGTGTCCCGATAGCGGATTACAGCGTATGTAAAGGACACGCGGCCAACGCGCGGCCGCACTAATTAATACGTCGCCCCGTTGTTTTGCGCTTTATTATGTTTGATTTACGACGCGCTCACCGACGCCGCTTTTAAAAACGATATTACGCTGGAATACCGGCCGTATTACCGAAATAACCGACTCCAAATTGAATTGTTGCCGCCATATTTGTTTTTATAGAGCAAACATCGCCCGTAAAGGTGTCCGCGATCATTATAATCGCTAACAACACGTATAATCGTTTTATTTTCAATTGAGGTTTACGATGATCGTGTTGTCATTCGAAACTAGGATTTTAAATGATTACCGAGCGATGTGTAAACTAACTCTGACGGGGCATTTTATATTTAATAACATTGCCATGTGGTCTCCGCTACTAATAGGTTCTATTAATATTGTGATAGGAGACATACATGAAGTTCCCTTTCCGTGAATAATTTATCCATCCCCGTGACAAACAAGACGAACAATTAAAAACGAATATCCACAAGCCTAAACTTAAGTATAACCGAAGTTACTTACTACCTACACCGAGATCATGCCTTATTTATTAACAAATGTAACTACATGATATTTTGTTATTTCAACTGGTATGATTGTTATGGGAAGCACATTTTACCAAACAATTTTTAATGATATAATAAATCTTTATGCACTGCTAAAACCTGCGCATAAATAGTTCGACAAATATCATCATCATTTTAAATTGTATCCTTTTTTTATATGGTAAACAGTTCCTGCATAATACTATTGATTCGGTCTACACCAATTTTGAGTTGTTGCACATTTGCATTGAAATCGTTTGATTACCAAACAATTTTGGTTGGTAGGTACCATACCTACCTAAGAGTGGCCAATCATCTAAAGTTAACAATTTTTGTTGATCCCACAGTCCGTCCGCTGGCCAGCGGCGGGTCAGAGGGCAAGCCATCTGAGGAAGAAGAGGAGCGGGGAGGCTCGCCACTCGGCCCCGGAGGACCATTCTCCTGCAGCCAGTGCCGCGGAGCCTACCCCACGCGCGAGCAACTCGAACGCCACGAGACCCTGCACGCGCCCAACACACAGGTGGATACAGTCAAATATGTCAGTGCCCATTGTATTACATAACAATGAAACCTTGAAAATTGTTACGCATCTATTAGCTAGAGATACAAAAAATATTTCAATGTCCAACCAGACTTATTCATAAATTAGTGATGTTCAGTTGACATGATATAATATCGCTTATATTTTTCAAAATTATAACACAAAATGAACAAGGCACTAAGATTAGGTAAAAGAAATAACGCTATGGAAAATCTAATACCTATTTTTTTCTTTGTCAACAGTCATGCAAGATCTGCCACAAAAGCTTCGCAAATGTATACAGACTGCAGCGACACATGATCAGCCATGACGAAAGCGCGCTGCTTCGCAAGTTTAAGTGCAATGATTGCGACAAAGCTTTTAAATTTAAGCACCACCTAAAAGAACACTTGCGGATACATAGCGGAGAAAAGCCCTTTGAGTGTGCTAACTGCGGCAAAAAGTTTTCTCACTCTGGCTCCTACTCCAGTCACATGACCTCCAAAAAGTGTCTTGTTATGAATCTCAAGATGGGACGGATTAAGCCCAATAACCCTGCCCTTAACCCAGAAAGAAGTCCATCACGAAAAAGGACTAATGCCATGGTGGCCTCCCAGTTAAATAATAATATATCACCAAACGGAAATTCTTTCCTACCCATGCCAGCTGCCTTCTTTGCATCCATGTCGGCGCAAGAGAATAATTACCATCGTCCGCCCTTAGGACAGCCTGGAATTCCCTTCTACATGCCTCCGGGCATGCCCATGAGTCCAGCGGGCGGGATAGCTCCTTACAGCATTCCGGCCTCCATCAGCCAATTTTTAGAGCAGCTAGCTTCATCGCAGTATCAACCAAGAAAAATAGAAAGTCCTGCTAGTCCAAAGCCGTCGAGTCCTCTACCAGCAGATCCTGAAGACTTGATCGAAGAAGTTACGGAAGATGATGATAAACGATCTGAAGGAAGTGCCGAGCTTGTGATGGACATTGAGGATGAAGAAGCTGTGTCTATAAAGAAGGAGCAAGAGGAACGAGATAGCGACTTAAGATCTCCATCTCGCAACTTCGATTCCGTCCCTTTAAATAACAATGTTCACAAAGCCGAAAATCCAGGATTTAATTCCATACTCGAATCTGTCAGCGCATCCGTAACGAAACATTTCTTTAGAGCTAACATGGAAAAGCTCTCTCCTGTATCGGGCAACATTTGTCCCAGCATAGAGTCACCGCCCACTTCTCAAATCGTGATAAAGGAGGAACCAGAAGACACACATAGATGTTTGAAATGTAACCTAACTTTCACAAACAAGAGTGACTTATTAGACCACGAAAAAGGACTTTGTGGAAATATGTTTAGGAAACACGAAGGTTTGGCAGCTCAAGTAGCCGAAACGGTAGCTCTTAATAGATTAGAAGCAGAAATTCATGCTTCCATACAAAACGGAATAAGTGCAAGTGAAGATGAAGACTTTAATAGAGACGATCGCGATGATAAGATATCAATACACGAAAATGATAGAAAGATAAGGGTTCGCACAGCATTAACCGAGGAACAGCAGTCGGTATTAAAAGAACACTACGCGTTAAACCCACGACCGAATCGTGAGGAGTTTAAAAGAATAGCTCAACAAATCGGTCTCGACAACAGAGTAGTACAGGTGTGGTTCCAAAATAACAGGGCAAGAGAACGACGTATGACACAAACGATGACCGCTTCTGACCAGCCATTAGATTTATCTACAAAGAAGTCGAATCCATCAGTTACGTCAAGTCCTTCGCCATCGCCACCATGCAGCATTTCTGTGACACATTCCGACTCGGAGGAAGCAGTGAACCTCAGTCAGAAATCCTCACGGAGTACGACTCCTCATCGCACCAACTATCTGAATACTTATCCACATTCCAATTGCTCATCATCTTCCTTCACCGACTTTCGATTGTCTCCTTCACCTGGAGAAACTATTAATGGGCACAAACGGTTACTGCCCCAAAAACTACACGTCAACCCCTTAGTACCTATGGATAAACTCCTTCAGTATAACGATATGGCAAATGCTCGATCTCCTATTCTTAACATGCACTTGACCTCCGACATCAGCCGACAAGGTTCGAGTCCATCATACGAGCGTCCTCCTTGGGATGAAATGCAAGCACCAAACGAAATCGATGAAGATGCGACAGTACTTAAAAAGAGCAAACTCAAACAGGGGACAGAGTTTAAGGAAGGCGAAGGACAATTCGTATGCGATCAGTGTGATAAGACCTTCGTTAAGCAAAGCTCCCTCGCGAGACACAAATACGAACATTCAGGTCAGTACAAACATCTTGACAATATTCATAAATTACCAACTTGGTTTCGATAAGAGTTAAATCTAAACTAACAAGTGTTATTTTGCTTTACAGGTCAACGCCCGTACAAGTGTCTAGAATGTCCGAAGGCATTCAAACACAAACATCACCTGACGGAACATAAGCGGCTCCACACTGGTGAGAAGCCCTTCCAATGCTGCAAGTGCTTCAAAAAGTTCTCTCACTCGGGCTCCTACAGTCAGCACATGAACCACAGGTTCGCCATCTGCAAGCCCTACAGAGATTAATCTGGACATCGCATCGGTTGTTGAACAACGTTTGGTATCCATTTCGTTAAATAATTTTAAAAATTTCTAGAGCACTCGTTAAATTTCAAAAGAGCACCTAAAATCTGAACAGATTCATGTTAATTGCTTTGAAGTTTATTGGTATACTTACCTGAATGGTAAATACTCTTAACAGAAGGCCGACCGACTACTTCTAGGACATTTTTTATTTCAATAATAGTTATAAAAAATACATTTAGGGAATATAGCACATCAAAGCCAGAACAAATACTAAAGAGGTTTGTCTGAAACGCAGAATAATATAGACAACCGAAAATGCTTTGCCAGTTTAAATTCAACTTTTAAGGTAATAAAACTTGCCTTAACTTGTGTTGTTAGGAGACACCATTCACACCGCATAATAATACTCATATACTTAAGTAATAAAGTATTCATTGCCCGGTATTCTCGTTTCAAACTTAATTTAAGGTCATTGCTCAACATCATAATATTTTTATACTTTAGAAAATAATTTGGATTCCCTATTTTTATAGCGTAATGCCAAAAATACCTACCACAAAAGTGCCATGCAACATGCCAAAAAGATTAAGTTACGTAAACGATTTTAATCATTGTATCGTTTTATTATTTAATAATACCAAAGGTCAGTACCTGTAGCATAATACTCCATTATAATAAACGTTATTTTACTTTTCTTTATGAATGGTCAAAATTGCCTATCGATTAAGCGATAGAACGACGAACTCATCGTCCGTTTTAAGATTATTTTAAGGTCCTGTTTAAGTGCAACTACTACAATACATTAATTTACACAAGGCTTGGTGATGACATTGTATATTATACCACTGATAAAAAGTGCAGTTTGAAACTATTTACAGTATTTTTGGATAAAAGATTGTACAGAACTCGTTATCGATCATGTGCTGCAACCCTAGAGTCCTGACGTAAATAAAAAGAGAGCTACTACAGATCACGCAACGTGCACGAGGACGTTGATGAGACCTGTATGTCTATTGTGATGACAATATACTAGTGTTATTTATAAATCTTATTAAAATAGGTAAGTCCTGTTCGAACTCCTGCCACTCCTGCTCCTAATCATACGTAACAACATTATGCATCTACTTACCTACCTTCAGCAGGTGCGGTCCCTATGTTGAGCTATTTCAATATTGAAAATTTTTTTGTTGATTTAATCACCGCTAATGAGACACAATTGATTATCTATTGTATTGGGGCGCTATCTGCCGGTGCCGGGACGTAGCGATTTAGGACCAATTGTCTTTGATAAACAACCAGCTAGATAGTTAGGTTTTTCACCGAATGATGAAGAAGCAGATAAATCTCTTATTGGAAATCCAACTACCAACTTGATAATTAACTACAATTTTAGATAAATCTAAGCCTAAAACCTCAGTGCATGCAGTATGACCATATTTTAAAGCATTACTGAAAACCACAGTAGGTCACGCAACCCAATAAACCCCAGATAATACATTAATAGAAGAAATACTATTAAGTCATGGTTCTAAAAAATGGTCGATAGTTTTATTCTCTGTTATCAGAACATTTTAAAATTTAGTACCACTAAGCTTCTCGTATTGTAATACGTATTAAGTGTTTAGATAGATTCAATCTTAATTAAGTTTTAAGCATTCCATAATACTCCTATGGGATCTCTGCTGTGTTTAAAAAACTCTTAAAATTAGTCGAAACATTATCGTCTGTTAAGTTGTAAATAATAAATTGTACATAGTAAGCATGTATGTGTAAATATGATCGCTTTGTTACCTACTCAGTAACGCTACATATTTTTAATATAAATTGTGCAGTGTCCACACTGCAAAACAACACAATGATTATAGTGACAATAATAAACATCAGTTTATTGAAAGCAATAGGATTAAATAATAATATAATAAATAGTATGGATACTTATATAACTACCTAGGTATCTAATAAATCTTAAACTCTCATAGCAAGCAATAGATCTAACCATGAGAACCCACTATTTTATGTAAAATCTTTTATATTTAATAAGTCTTCTAATTCTCCTGTTAAATAATCAAATTCGGCTGATAAAGTACAAGCGTTATTGTTGATGTACTTAATTTTACCTGTGTCGTAACGAAAAGTCACCACGTGCATCATCTACCTTGAGCCTCTACTAGATATCACGGAAATTAAAATCTCATATTAATTTATCACAACAGTATAAATATTAGAACAGAAAGTTCCTAAGCAAAAAAAATACATTTTAAGAAATACCTAATAATTATTTCTAAATGTAAGTAGTTACAATTAATTTTTAAAGGTTTCTAAGCAACGAATTACATAATTTATTACAAGCAGTAGGTATATAGTTTATTCTTGTAGTGTGCATCGTAAGGGCTCAGACGTGCTGACGTGCAGTATCCGAACAGTTCGAGATTCTGTCAGCCACTAGCATAGGTCCTCCACTATTTTCAGTCTTACAGTTTAATACGACAGTATTCAGCGAATAAAATTTTTCGGTCAAAGTTATACTTACACGTAAAATATAAAGATATTATCTGAGTATGTCATGCATGTACCTATTTATCTTTAAAATAATATAATTGGATTAAGCGATCCTGTTTGAACTATTTCATATTTTATTATATTTTTATTGTAAGCAATTTCCAAATTGTGACCGGTGGGCTAGATAAACCAAAGATTACTTATGTTGATTTATGATGAGGAAAACTGTAAAATATAAATATCCCATCATTTAGCTTTAGATTAGTTTTAGTTGTGCCAAATAATAATTTTAAGGCTTGAAATATAAATTTTTATATGAGAATTTTATTTTTTACATGGAATGGCATGATGTACTATACTGTATTTGGTTACTTGTGCAATTTAATATTGCAGAAAAGTATTTTCTTCCTTTAATGAGTATAAATGATGTAATTTTAAGTGTAACAGTTAGCCAATGTGAATTCCTATTGCCATATTTGTGTTTGTTGTATTTCGTAAGATAGTGTGATTGGACGCTGACTGTGTGCCAGCGAAAGGTTGCTGAATAATTGTTAAAATAAGTAAACTTTAGATTGTTAAACTTACCTATAGATTAACATGTGTTAAAATATTGCCTATATAAATTATAGTAATTCATTTTACTGGATATTATAATGTATATTGAATTTATGAATATTAAAAATATATATATTGAGAATTCAATGCAAATACAATATTTATTTTATTCCCAATTTATTTTTAGGGATAGGTTCCATAAATCATCAAGAACAAATTACGCACTATACTAAAACCTACTAGAATATCTGTATGACTACTTCACGGCACATAAGAGTTACTTTCTGTTCAGCTACAAAATTTAATTCTTTTTGTCCATAGTAAAAACAAGAGCTACATTTTAATTTCCGAAACAAAAACATTACAAGAGTGATGTTTTTTCCTTCTAAAGCAAAGTCTGAGCTAACCCTATCTAGTTAATGGGTGGATTTTTGAGCCAGGGCAATAAGGGTAAGTACCTTTACCACTGTAGTTACAGAAAGAATTTGAGAAATTTTGATACCCATTCTCAGATTTTGAAATAATAACTAACAACAGCGGATTAGAAAATAGGCAATTTTTACAACAACTTTTTTTGATGCGAATCAATCCTGTATTTTATAGGGATCAAAAAACGACTGGACTAACTCTGAGGTTTAAGTACCTTCTAGAAAAGTCAGAAATCGTTTTTTTTTTCCTATTGTAAATGTTCCATGTCGATAATTTTCTTCAGACAGTACGTAATTATAAATTTAAGTACGTGTTTCAAATTGAAATTTACTCTCGCCAGAAATTTCTGCAATTTGACTAGGTACCGGTAAACCGGGGTTACTTTGAACAGCCGGGTGACTAGAGGTGTGACTAATATATTCGTAATATTTACAGGTATCATAATACAAGCCACGTTTATTCATAATAGGATATGCGAATATAGAATAATAGGTTACCAGGTATTAGTCAAATAATAGGGTCGCGTAATAGCGAGGCGACTGATCGCGGCGATTGATGATAGCGCCGATTCCGATTATTTCCGATCGCGCCTCGCGGCGACTCGCCAACCGCGGTCATCTCACTCACTCACGGTTGTCTCGGCGCCCGACGAGTGAGCGAGATGACTAGACTCGCCTAAATCGACCCGAGGCGGGGGAGTGAGCGAGATGAATATTGAATGAATATAACCTGGCTGCTTGCTTTTCGTTGTGGGTGCATAAAGTGTGTATTGTAAAGACATAGTTATACAACACGTCGGACTTCGTATGAAAGCTGCATGTGTTGGTTACCAAGTAAGCAAGCAATGAAAACAGATTTTTTACATTTGGTCACTTGTTTCTGTCTTGTCTAGTTAAAGCTAATACGGATAATAGTTTATAATATAAAATTTGTAGTGAGACTATTACCGATATTACGCAGATATGCATATTAGATTGAGTAGCTATAATGAATCGGTTCACTAATATTTGACTAATATCGAGTAATAGGTATGGTATCCTATTAAGCGTTAACTAATATATTCAATAATAGGATTACCTAAAAATGACCCTAATATAGGTAACATCTCTACGGGTGACTTTGATTGAAACTTTATTTCATATAAAATCGCGAAGTACTTAAAACGAAACGCAATTTGTTTTTTTTTTCTTGTCTAACATCATTGATGAACTGTTGAATCCTTTCTAGAGGACATGCTGGGAATTCACCAACTATTTTAAGCACCGTACCTAAGCTTGAGCATTCTTTTTAGGTTTCGTTTGTCTTTTACTAGATCAAAGTTACCCCATACGCAACGTGCCCTATTTTCTTGCGTAATTCCAAAGCTATCAAAGTAACCCCATTCTCATTATAACTTTGATTAGACAGTTTTTATTTTTTTTTCTCAGAATCAAGCCATATTTTTTCACATATTATTACAGAAATCGCGAGTTTAAAAGGAATCGTGAATTGTGCCAGAAAGCCTTTTATATTGTTAGGGATTATATTGAGGACAAAAAGGCTTGGGATTGAGTTGCTTCCAATTTTTACATTTTAAATGTTTTTTTTTTTTTTCTATATACACATTGACATTAATTAATGAATTTTATATTTATATAAACATTGACATTTGCTTACTTTGTAAAGTATTATATTATTTTAATTATTGTGCATGTGAAGACATTGTGGGTCATTTTATTATTATTTTTTTGTTTAATTTTTATTATTCTCTTTGTTCTGTTAGTTTTTTTTTCTAGGTCTAGCAGTTTGAGTAATTTATGTGGCCTACCCAAATGTCCTTTCTTTGGTATTGTTCGTTGAATCGTTGAGCTCCTTAAGTTTTGAGTTGAGCTGCACGATTTCTGACAAATGCGTGCACTGACTGGACAGGTCCTCTCAATCTGTGTGGTTCTTTCCTCAAAAGACCATCTCAGACATCGATCTACATGGTCTTCATATAACCTGACCAAGATTATGTCTGGACTTTAAAAGAGACTGTGACCTCTGAGTTTGTTTCGGCCTTTCTTCTCAGAGTAGTCAGATAGAAAACGCCGACCTCATCTAGTTTTATAAAAAATATGATTGACGTGTAAAAGTGTTTGTGCAAACCTATTTACAAAATAAAAATCATTTATCATTTATCAATCGATAACTAGACCGATTATATTTTTTTTTTACAACCAGAGATTCAAAAGATATGGACCTTGAAAGTACAATATTGATCAATGTAACCCCGGTTTACGGTAAAACAAATCAGCGAATACTAGTTTCTAATTTTTAAAGATAAATATTATAAGTAATGTGTAGGTACTTGTTTCCGAAATAAAGACATCGAAATAAAACTTGCCATCTACAATGTATACTGTATATAGGTACTTTAGTAATTTTTACTTTAATTAAATACACACATCAAAAGTGTCTAGGGATCAACATATATTTTTGCAATAACTTTTCTCCTGATTGATATTAATTAAAATTTTCTTTAAGGATTCATCAAATAAAGTGTTTTCGTTTGTCACAGTAACGATAAACCAAGTCACCTTTGCATTAATAAAGAAATTTGCCATTTTCCTAATAAAGGGATTTTTGACATTTGAACCACTAACACAAAAGTTCGAAAAAAAGACTGAAATAACAGTTTTCTTTAAAATTTTATTGGGTAACTTAAACAATTAATAATCCGTGTTTCTACCGCGAACACTAACAACACAAGAACATCGGTTTGGCATACTCAAAATGAGTTCATCCAAATCACGCTGTGGAATGGCCGCCCATGTTCGTTGCAACAACAAAAAAAGGTCTTCTTGCGACTGGATACCCTCCATATTCGGCAGAGCTCTTCTCTGTAGCATATCCCATGCATGCTCAATCGGGTTCAAGTCTGGCGACTGAGCAGGCCAGGGCAGGACATTGATGTTAGCTGCGGCGAGAGTCTGTCTTACAACTCTTGCGGTGTGCGGTCGTGCATTATCATGCATTAACTGAAATAAGGGACCGATTTGCACTTGTAGAGGAACGATGACGTCTGATACAATCGTCTCAGCATAAATTTGAGCGTTGAGGTTGCCTCTGATCCAAATCAACTCAGTTCTTCCGCCGATCCAAATACCGCCCATACCATGATGGTTCCACCACTATAAGGATGGACTTCCTGGCAGGATTTTAATCGCTGTTGGCGTCCAGGGGTTCTCCAGTGTCGTATACGTCTTGTATCCGGTCTCATACCAAAACGAGACTCATCAGAAAAGCACACGAAACGCCATTGTTCTTCTGCCCAATTTCTGTGTTCAAGAGCCCATTGATATCGAATCCTACGATTGTGCATTGCTATAGGTGGTACCCGTAGCGGTCTTCGGGAATGAAGGTTCACTTCATGCAAGCGGTTTCTGACTGTTTGGTCGCTAATTAAGTTCCCTGAAGAGTGATGAAGCCTCACGGCTAACATCATGGCGGTTATTGTTGGAGCTCTTCGAGTTAAGATTTGAATGTATCGGTCTTGTCTCCGTGTGGTGCAGCGATACCGTCCTCCATGGCGCTCAGCCACGGTACCAGTGCTTCGGTAACGTGTCCAAAGTCGACTGATAACACTCTGACTTGTATTCAGAGCTAAAGCCACAGTACGTTGCCGGGAACCAGCTTCTATCATTCCCACGGCTCTGAGCATTTCTTCCCTGCTTAAATGACGTCGCCGCTCCATAATAACGTTGGTTTTAATCAGTAGTAGGGAAACAGTAGCACTAATAATGTCTTCAATGCGTTGTATGTTTTTATAGGGAAAATATTGACAGCTGATTTTCATCTTTTACTCGAATTTGATTCACAGTTCCTGATTCAAATTATGAAATGCACCAAAAAGGATCCATATAAATTTATAAAATCATAAATTTATTACAAAGCCACATCTCAATCTCAAGAAATCCGCATAAAAATGCTTGATCCCTAGACACTTTTGATGTGTGTACTTAATTTCAGATTTCCCACCAACTCAACTAGATATGGCTGAAAAACATGAAAATGGAAAATTGGAGTCCTGTTTCATTAAACACACTCTTCTCCATACGACCACTACCTTTTGGAAGGGCCGACTAGAATCACTTCTATTTTAATTTGAAATAAATGATTTGATTTTTCACTTTGTTATTTTTTGTGTTTTTTTTTCCATTAGTGTGCACGGTATCCAAATACCCAATAATGAAAATGGAATCCCTCTTCTTTCCGCTGGTAATGACTACATGGTAAGGTAATGTTACACGGTTCACTTTTGGCATTCAATTTGAGTGAATTGGATTGAATTTGCATGGACGCTGTTTGTTGAATGGTTAACTTTTTTGTTTAAATGGTTCAATTCTTCCTAATTAAACACCAAAAGTAACTATTATAAGTAATGGCTATTAAATAAATGTAATGTAATATAGCTCACGAAGAATACAACTGCCATTTGATTTACTAGGATAGAGCGAAATGGCAACATAATAGGTCACCCATTAAGAATTCTACACGTGCAAAAAAATTTGGCAAATAAAAAAACTTTAACAGCACAAATCAAGGATAATTGTAACATTTCGGCCTAAACTTTTGACCCTAAATTACCAGCGCACCTCCCCCAAAGAGGTTTATTGCACCATGTGGAGTCTAAACTAGGCGAGGGTGATATCAGAGGTGCAGCTAGGATCATTTTTAGCAGCGATGTGGTTGCGCCGTACTCTCCAGAGACACTTACAGCTCTGGAGAGCAAACACCCCGCCCCGGCAGATGAACTCTCCTTCGCTGACCCACCCGATCCGAAATTAAACACACTTGAAATTACAGCTCAACAAGTATGTGCGGCCATTTGCTCCTTTCGAAGTGGCTCTGCCGGCGGCCTCGACGGCCTGACACCTCAACACCTGAAGGACTTAACATATTCAGGCGCCGGGGAGGCTGGTGAGTCCCTTTTGAAGGAGCTGACGGCCCTCATGAATCTCATGCTCTCCGGCAATGTAAACGAAGCCGTCATTGATATTTTGTATGGGGCAAATTTATGTGCCCTGCGCAAGAAAGATGGCGGCATTCGTCCCATTGCCGTTGGGTCCACTTACCGTCGTATCGCAGCCAAAATTTGCTGTGCTTTTTACAGCGAAACACTAGCCAGCAAATTCCAGCCCCTACAGCTAGGCTTTGGGTCTAAAGGGGGCTGTGAGGCTGCGGTACATGCATTATCCACCTATCTCAATAGCGATAAAGGTGAGGTCATCCTTAAGGTTGACATTAAGAATGCTTTCAATTCCGTAAACAGGGACACCTTGTTGACAGAAATTAAAAAAGAAATACCCAAAATTTACAGTTTTCTCTATCAATGTTACAGGCACCCCTCTAAATTACTTTATAAAGACAACCTCTTGAGTTCAGCCGTTGGTTGTTAACAAGGGCTCTTGGGCCAGTCATTTTTAGTTTGGCAATAAATCCAATTGTTCGACAACTAAATTCTAAATTCAACGTATGGTATTTGGATGACGGCACCCTAGGAGGTGATATAGACACAGTCTTAAAAGATTTAACTTTTTTAAAAGACAAATTCAGTTCCATTGGCCAATGGAACTGAACCTTTCAAAATGCGAAATTTATCTTCCCCAAACGACTGACAGACAGACAGACTACCATAGAAACATTTAATACAATAGCTCCAAATATCAAAATTACGGAAAGAAACTCTCTTCACCTACTAGGGTCCCCAATTTTTGACGAATCCTTTCCAACGTTCATTGAGGAGAAGATACAAATTTTTAATGATATGTCGGAAAGACTTTTCAAAATTAATATTCATTCGGCCTTCACACTCATTCGGTACTGTTATTTTGGACCAAAATTTACATATAGCCTTCGCTCCTCTCATCTATGGAAGCATCCACAACTTTTAGAAAAAGTAGTGATAGTTTGGTACCTGTTTAGGTACAGTATACGATACAAAGGAAACGTAATTGAACATACATTATATATTTAGATATTACACAATACAATACCTATCGATACAAGGAAAGAAGGAATGACAAGACTGTTAGGAAAAAACTCCATGACAACGGTAGTTTCTACCAAAGAGATTATGCTCTGTGATACAAACTCCAACATGCTCCTCCTCATCACTAGCATGATCACTATATTAAACCAAGCGAGGACCTCAACCCATTAAGTCTTGGTCCAGATAAACTCTTAGTCAACATATCTGCCTCCATGTGGGCACTTGGACGGTATTCTACTTCAACTTCTTTCAACTGTCGGATGAAATGTAGTTTCGTATCAATATGCTTTGTCTTAGAACCAATCATAGGATTTTTCGTCAATTGTATGGCAGCCTGATTATCATTATATATTTTGACGATGGGTTGCCTCTATTCTGATATGTCATTTATTAAATGTCTTAGGTGGATTGCTTCCTTAGCAGCTTCAGCCACACACGTGTACTCGGCTTCGGCCGTTGATAAGGCTACAGTCTTTTGTTTTTTGCTTTCCCAGCTAACGGGAGCACCAGCGAGTTTAAAACAGTAGCCACTGTACGATCTTCGATCTATCGCACAAGATGCAAAATCTGCATCAGCTTGACCATACAACTCCATTTCGGTTTTCTTATAGCACGGGCCCATGCCTTTGGTCCCTTTTAAATAACGTAGTACACGCTTTGCACTCTTAAAATGTTCGTCTCCAAAACAACTGTTGAATTGTGACAAATAGCTCACACTGAACTTATATCAGGCCTGGTAGCCACGGCTAAATACATCAGTGTGCCAATCAATTGTTGATATGGTAATTTTTCATCACACTTTTCATTTTTCTGTAATTTTAGATTAAGCTCCATTGGTGTAACTGTTGGCTTGCAGTCTTCCATGTTAAATTTCTTCAACACTTTTTCAATGTAACGTTCTTGATATAATTTTATTTCATCTCCTCCTTGCCTTTTAATCTGAATTCCTAGAAGTTGTTCAGGCTCTCCTAGATCCTTCATTTCAAATTTATCATTTAGTATCTTTTTTATTTCTTTTAATTTTGAGTCACAGGAGTAAGCTATTAGCAAATCATCTACGTATATTGCTATCATCATTTTAGCTCCTCCTTTCTTTAACATATATACGCAAGGATCAGCTTCTGATGGGACAAACCCCATTTTTTCCAGCTCGCTACTCAGTTTCAGGTACCATTGTCGACCAGACTGCTTTAAGCCGTAGAGTGCTTTTTCGAGATTGCATACTTTCTCTCCTTTTATGTTTTTCAAGTCCTCTAACATTTTCTTAGCTTTATGGAACAGTGTTAAGTCATTGTTAGCACTTTCTTCCACCATTATTTCTGCCACATATTCTTCCAAGTAATCTGGCATCTTCATTGCTATTTTCTTATCTAGCACGCCATTTAGGTAAGCTGTTGTGACATCCATTTGGTTAAGTTTCAAATCCTCTTCCACAGATATAGCGATGACACTTCTAATTGAACTTAACTTTGCAACAGGAGAATATGTCTCATCATAGTCAACTCCAGGTCTTTGCCTAAATCCTCTTGCAACTAGTCTCGCTTTCTTTATTTCCGTGTTTTTCGGACCTGTTTTCTTTTTAAAATCATTTTGAAATCTACAATATTCATTTCTATTTCTCGTTTTGCGATATTCCACGTACCGTTCTTTACTTGTGCTCTAATTTCTGTTTTTATGGCATCATGCCAGTACCTTTCATCTCCCTCTTCTTCTTCTTCGCATAGATAAATTTTATTAGTAATCATTTCCTCGTCGTTTCTGCCTTTCATCTCATAATCCTGAGCCCATACCGGCAATTGTCTTTTTCTTTGAGATTTTCTTCTGTTATTGGCATCATCATGAACGTTTTCGCCTTCGGTTGCTTCATATTCTTCATGATGTTCGACTACTGCTTCATCAACATTTTCATTTAGTTCGTCAAGTGCATCATTGAACGTGTCTCCGAAAACATCGTGTGGTGTAGTATCGAGCTGTGTCAATGATGGTGTTTCATACTGCGTCGAAGAACTGGGTACAGATTTTGGCGATTTATGTTTCATTTTTACGTCGATTTTTATAGTCTCGGTTGTTTCTTCTTGTTGTTGTCTTTTATGTTTTACTGTCTGATCAGTATTTCCTTTATTTATATCTCTTCTATTCTCCCTTGTTTCTTCAAAATTTTGACAGTCCTTTCCGTAAAACATGGTATTTATAAATTTTACGTCTCTGCTTATTATGAATTCTTTTGAATCAGGAACGAAGATTCTGTACCCTCTGGCACATTTTGCATATCCAACAAATACGCCTTCGGTAGCTCGAGGAGCAAATTTCCATCCTCTTTTAGGTCCTTTCCTTAGAACGAACGCTTTCTGACCGAATATATGTAGGTGTCTTGCAGATGGTTCACGACCAATCCATTTTTGAAAAGGCGTCTGTCCATTCAGGGCTTTAGTTGGGCATCTATTCGTTACATAGTTTGCTGTATGAATGGCATTTGCCCACAGCTCCTCTGGAACACTTGATTCAAGCATTAGGCATCTCGCCCTCTCGACCAATGTCCGATTTTTACGCTCTGCAAGTCCATTACTTTGAGGTGTGTAGGGTGACGTTAATCTGCGTTGTATCCCATGTTGCATTAAATAATCATTAAAATTTTTGTTTATGTACTCGGTATCATTGTCCGATTGTAGGGATTTTATTTTATGCTTTAATGCTTTTTCGACCATATTTTTGTATTCTGTGAATATCTGGAATACCTCGCTTTTATTTTTCATGAAATATACGCAGCAATATCTAGTAAAATCATCAATAAAAGTCACGAAGTATCTTGATCCAGCATGAGTTTCAACTTGCATAGGTCCACACACGTCGGTATGTATAATTTCCAGTGGCTCTCTTGTCTTTATACCGTCTGAGGTATTAAATGGTAAACTCGTCATCTTTCCTTTCAGACATGTTTCGCAGTCCCCCAACTTTTCCTTTTCTTTAATTTCTAATCCTTTTATTAGTTCTTTCTTGGATGCTGCTTTCAGGTCAGATTCATTTAAATGTCCGAGTTTCTTATGCCACTTCATAATATTTGTGTCTTCTTCTACTGCGTTGGCCTTTTCTACTTCGTCAAATTTCATGTAGTACAAATCATTCTCTCTATTTGCCTTGAGAATAATCTTGCCGCCACTGTTCTTTATTAATGCTTGATCTTTCTGGAATACAACAGTGTATCCATTATCAGTGATTTTTCCTACTGAAATCAAGTTCATGGACAATCCAGGTACATATAGAGCATTATTTATATCGTAGTGTACATCCTTCACTTTAACCGTAATTTTTCCTTTGCCTTTTACTTGAGTGACATACTGATCTGAAGCTAGTTTCAATGTTCCAGACTCACTATTTATAGTGTAAAATTTTTCCCCATCTCCGCACATGTGAGATGTACATCCACTGTCGAGGCACCAAATATTTTTCTTAAAATGCTTCGCAGTTGTTAGGCAAATTGGTTGCACACTAAAACTTCCATGATTTGAATTATTTTCACTATATCCTGCTCTCGCTTGACATTCAGAAGCCTTATGTCCCTTTCTTTTGCATTTGTTGCATCTGAACTTAAAAGTTCCGCAGTTATTGTTACTTCCTTGTCTTTTGTTTCTGCTATAAAAAGCATCTTCGGTATGATCTCTATTGTTGCTGTTCTTTCTGGCTTCACTTTCTTCAATAATTTTAATTTTTAAATTATCTGGACTTGGCAAAATGTCTCTAGTTTCGATGGCAATCCTAAAATTTTCCAAACTATGTGGCAGACTATACAGCATCATAATGCTTAATAGTTCTGGATGGATTTCCACACCCATTGTTGCTAGTTTATCAACCACATCCATAAAATTGCTTAAGTGATCCTGCGCATCGTCTTTTTCAGCCATTTTCTTCAGAACGAGCTGTTTAAGCAAAGTTGCTTTTCGCGCAGGTCCCGAACTTTGATGAATAGACTTTAGCTTGTCCCAGACCTCTTTAGATGTTTTACAGCCAGTTACCTGCTTGAGCTGAGGTGGAGATATCAATAGCATGATCTCAGCACGAGCCATCGTGTCCCTTTTCAGGAACTTATCTGTCTCCTCTGCAGTCGCGTTCACGGATAACTTTGTGGCTCCGCTCACGCATTCCCATAGCTCATTTTTTATTAGGATGGCCTCAGCCTGTACGCACCAGGTATCATAGTTAGTTTTAGTAAGCGGTTCTATACGATACGATAACGACATCGTTCCTCGAACTAACCACGCTCTGCTACCAATTGATAGTTTGGTACCTGTTTATGTACAGTATACGATACAAAGGAAACGTAATTGAACATACATTATATATTTAGATATTACACAATACAATACCTATCGATACAAGGAAAGAAGGAATGACAAGACTGTTAGGAAAAAGTTTTTTTTTTTTTTTTTTATCAAAATCGTTTACTTTTTCCATTTTTGTAAATATGTGAGCACCATGTATCTATCAGATTATTAATTTATATGTCATGGTTTCATTTCTAATTCTTTTACCTATTGTGGTATAGTAATTTTATTTTAGGTGCATCGTCTTCACATATTATTTTATTATATAATGAATGTATGCAAAATATTGTAAAACATTTTAAAAGAGTAACGGTGGAGTTTCTTGCCCATTCTTCTCCATACGAAAACTACCTTTTGGAAGGGGCGACTAGAATCAATTCTATTTCATTGTAATTTTTGACGTTCAAAAGTGCCTTTTATGTGCCTATTTGAAATAAATGCTTTGACTTTGACTTTGACTTTGAAAAAACTCCATGACAACGGTAGTTTCTACCAAAGAGATTATGCTCTGTGATACAAACTCCAACAAGTAGACCAAATTATTAGAAACACATAAATGTGGCCCTGGACGACCGTGCGTGGCAGCAAGCCACACTACCCATTCGCTTGGGTGGTCTCGGCGTCCGCAAAATGTCAAGTATTAGTTTACCGGCCTTCCTCTCCTCGGTCCACAGTACCGATAAATTAACCAGGAACATTTTATCTTCCTCACTGGTCGATTTTGAAGTACCGTGTTTAACCGATGCGATGAATGCTTGGAAAATGGCTTGTCCCAATACGGTTTTGCCCTATAACCCGTCTTCCCAGAGACGGTGGGATGAGCCGCTCTGCAGTATTATACGGAATACCCTTGTAAACACGTCACGTAATACTGTTGAGCGTGCTCGTCTGCTGGCTGTGGGAGAATGGGAGTCAGGCTTGTGGCTTCAGGCGCTCCCGTCATCCACCATAGGCACAATGATGGATGACTCATCGTTTCGGCTCGCTACGTGTCTCCGCTTGGGCGCACCTTGCGTTGCTCCACATCGTTGTCACTGCGGTGAAGCTGTCGACAGTCTCGGACACCATGGCCTGTCTTGCTGCAGGAGCGCAGGCCGCATAGCACGGCACGCCAGCATCAACGATATTATTCGTCGAGCCCTTGTCACCGCCGGCGTACCAGCGGTGTTAGAACCAAACGGCTTGGTACGTGACGATGGGAAGATACCAGACGGCATGACGTTGTTGCCTTGGAAGGTGGGTAGGCCTCTGGTGTGGGACGCAACGTGTGTCGATACCCTTGCGCCATCTCATGTTCCTAGCACGGCGGGCTGTGCTGGTGCCGCTGCTGCGGCTGCTGAGACCCTCAAGCGGCGCAAATACTGTAACCTTATAGGCAACTACAGCTTTGAGCCGTTTGGGGTCGAAACGCTAGGGTCATGGGGCCCGAGTGCGCGTCTCCTTTTTAAGGAAATTTCTCGCCGGTTAGTCGACTCTTCACGTGACCAGAGGGCTGGGTCGTTCTTTGGTCAAAGAATTAGCATTGCCATTCAACGTGGCAATGCTGCCAGTCTTCTGGGCACGTTTCCGGATGACAGCGATGCGGACGAGTACTTCGACGCCTAGGTGTCCTTCGTTTTTGTATTTATTTATATAATAAGTTAGTTAATATACCTATATACACACATCAAAAGTGTCTAGGGATCAACATATATTTTTGCAATAACTTTTCTCCTGATTGATATTAATTAAAATTTTCTTTAAGGATTCATCAAATAAAGTGTTTTCGTTTGTCACAGTAACGATAAACCAAGTCACCTTTGCATTAATAAAGAAATTTGCCATTTTCCTAATAAAGGGATTTTTGACATTTGAACCACTAACACAAAAGTTCGAAAAAAAGACTGAAATTACAGTTTTCTTTAAAATTTTATTGGGTAACTTAAACAATTAATAATCCGTGTTTCTACCGCGAACACTAACAACACAAGAACATCGGTTTGGCATACTCAAAATGAGTTCATCCAAATCACGCTGTGGAATGGCCGCCCATGTTCGTTGCAACAACAAAAAAAGGTCTTCTTGCGACTGGATACCCTCCATATTCGGCAGAGCTCTTCTCTGTAGCATATCCCATGCATGCTCAATCGGGTTCAAGTCTGGCGACTGAGCAGGCCAGGGCAGGACATTGATGTTAGCTGCGGCGAGAGTCTGTCTTACAACTCTTGCGGTGTGCGGTCGTGCATTATCATGCATTAACTGAAATAAGGGACCGATTTGCACTTGTAGAGGAACGATGACGTCTGATACAATCGTCTCAGCATAAATTTGAGCGTTGAGGTTGCCTCTGATCCAAATCAACTCAGTTCTTCCGCCGATCCAAATACCCGCCCATACCATGATGGTTCCACCACTATAAGGATGGACTTCCTGGCAGGATTTTAATCGCTGTTGGCGTCCAGGGGTTCTCCAGTGTCGTATACGTCTTGTATCCGGTCTCATACCAAAACGAGACTCATCAGAAAAGCACACGAAACGCCATTGTTCTTCTGCCCAATTTCTGTGTTCAAGAGCCCATTGATATCGAATCCTACGATTGTGCATTGCTATAGGTGGTACCCGTAGCGGTCTTCGGGAATGAAGGTTCACTTCATGCAAGCGGTTTCTGACTGTTTGGTCGCTAATTAAGTTCCCTGAAGAGTGATAAAGCCTCACGGCTAACATCATGGCGGTTATTGTTGGAGCTCTTCGAGTTAAGATTTGAATGTATCGGTCTTGTCTCCGTGTGGTGCAGCGATACCGTCCTCCATGGCGCTCAGCCACGGTACCAGTGCTTCGGTAACGTGTCCAAAGTCGACTGATAACACTCTGACTTGTATTCAGAGCTAAAGCCACAGTACGTTGCCGGGAACCAGCTTCTATCATTCCCACGGCTCTGAGCATTTCTTCCCTGCTTAAATGACGTCGCCGCTCCATAATAACGTTGGTTTTAATCAGTAGTAGGGAAACAGTAGCACTAATAATGTCTTCAATGCGATGTATGTTTTTATAGGGAAAATATTGACAGCTGATTTTCATCTTTTACTCGAATTTGATTCACAGTTCCTGATTCAAATTATGAAATGCACCAAAAAGGATCCATATAAATTTATAAAATCATAAATTTATTACAAAGCCACATCTCAATCTTAAGAAATCCGCATAAAAATGCTTGATCCCTAGACACTTTTGATGTGTGTATATTAAATAAAAAACATATCTCAATAGTTTTTAGTTCACTTTGCGAACTAATGTGACCGCAGCTTAGCTTGTAAAACTAGTGTAGTTGAGCCAGGAGATATTAGTTCAACCGTAGTAGTTTTTAGGCTAAGTTTTAAGCCTAGCCTCTTATTTAAAGCTCGCTGATCTGACCGTCATGCACTTTACTAGGACACTATCCACTAGTTTAGAGCTTTCGATCTGGCCACGCCCTAATGAATTTTTAGTTTACCTTTGCAGAGCAATTATTCTATTACTTAAAAATTAAGCATAATAATAACTGGGAGTGATTCGATATTTTTCTTTTAAGTAATAAATTATTCTCTGTGGTTATAACGATCGATAAAGTTCATACTATTTTTTTATCGAAGGATATGTCCCATCTCTAATATTAGTACCTCACGTTGCTATCAGCGCCAAAATGGCGAAAATCAAATGTCTTTATATTGTCATCGATAGTATGAAGTCCAGCGTACTTGTATAATAGGTCAGTGGTACAGGCTAGTTAGATAAGAGAAATCGATGACATCGGTTATTTTCCCAATTCGGAACGCACCCTTAGACCATCTGTCATATGGCAACGTAGAGGGAGTCTATTCTCTGTCTACGTATGGCAATTATGGCATAGATAGCTGTCAGCCAGAGTGGCTATTCACTACTAATATCTTATCTGTGGTGGCTATACCTCCCGTCAAAGAGTATCCCCCCCGTCACTGACCTCCAATAATTTTTAAATCGTAGTGAAAACATTACTCTGAAATACAAAGCAAATAATGTTTATTGGTCTACTTTAACAGTGTTAAAATTATATTATAATGGGTGGTAAATCAAAGCAGAGCCAAAGGACTAAAAACAATGTGAGAGTAAGTATAACCAAGATTGGCTCTATGTCGCAATTGCTGTGTATTATTAATCCATTCCCTGAGTATTTTAGCAGTTATATTCATTTAAAAGGCTTCAAAGAGTCATTTCTTAGCACTGAACATGTGTTCTTAGTAACTAACTTCGTTTACAACAGGTATTTTGACCGCTATGGATAATTATTACGAAATATTGAGGCAAGGTCAATGTTGTTTTCACTCGAAAAGTATGATAAACCATCGGGCTTTTCTACTTTGGTTTTATGAATAGGTATTATCCGCCCCTAAGACGACCCACTGACCATTATTTTTTAGAAAAGTATTTAAAATAATAAGTGAAACTGTTTACTATATTTAAACAATTATAATGTAATTTTATTATCAGTAAGGATTGTGTTTTTGTAGCCTTCAAGCAGCGCCCGGAGTGCTGAGCTGCTGAGTGGTGGGATGAGTCTCGATGGAGGGCTCATGAACCTCGCCAGTGGGAAGCCCCTTCCACCATTGTTCCCGACATTAGCAGCTGGTAACTTGGAGCAGGGCCTCAACCCCGAGTTTCAGATGTGCATCAAGAAGCTTAACAAAAAGGATCCTATCACTAGAGCTAAGGTTGATATTGCACATTGCTTTGTAATAGTTTTATCTTATCTATTTGATTATTAGTAACACTAAAACTCAGTGCAATTACACAGAATGACAATTGGAAAAAATATTATTATAATAAGCTTCTTAATTGTCCAGGCTCTCCATGAACTGTGTGAACTTGTAAACAATGGTGATGTCGAAGATGTGGTGGCCGCTCTACCCAGCTGGGCACACTACTACAAGATCCTCACAGCGGACACGGACCGCAAAGTCAGAGAAATGACACAGGTACAGGGAATATTTTTAAAAGAGTAACCGTGGAGTTTCTTGCCGGTTCTTCTCCATAGGAAACGACCAATTGGAACCGTGCACCTAGCTTCTGACGTTTCATAAGTGCCCATGTAGGTTTATGTGAAATAAAATATTTTGATTTTGATTTTATGAATACATACATTGAGCTTGTAGTTTTACTGGCAGTTCCACTATCTTTAAATGTACTTCTATAACCATAGTGATAACATTTACTATAGGCCTAGTCTAATAAGCTTACATGATTGCAAATATATACACAATTACAATTGTGTAACACACTTTCTATCACAATCTGATTGGAAAGAAATTCCTAGTCCATTAATTTATATTGTTGCGCACCACACTTGATGCCTGGTACTGGATACCACTAGCATCGAGTAGCAGAACTAGTAGAGTCAAGAGCCTTCTAGAAATTTCGATGCTAGAACTTTCTAGAACTATCAACATCTAGTCAGTTGAGGTCGGAATGTATTTGAACATTCATATGTTTCTATAGTAGAAGGTTCTACAACCGATATGTTATGATATATAAGGCCAATATGGGCCGCGAGCTGGGTCATTTTTGGATAAGCGATACAAGCAAATACATCGGAAGTGATCTTCGAGTGCGACTTTAAGTGCTCAATAGAAAAAAAAAATTGCAATTGTGTTTTGTTTTTAGTTGTGTTAAAGTTGTTATTGGTGTTATTAATTAAAGTGTCTATTATTTGGTTATTAAATCGGCAGTTTTTATTGTCACGAACCCCAAGCTCATAACAATATGTTTGAAAAAGTTTTTAGCTTAACAACATAAATAAATTTTAAATGAGTGTTGTTAAATTGTCTAAATGAAAGGCATTGCAATTGAAAATATGTCATGCAATTACTTATAAGCACTATTAGTGTTGTCTCCTATACAACCATAACTAAGCTAGCCTGACCATCAATGAGTAATAAAGCCATGTGTACTGCGCGCGCAGGTGTGCCACGGCGCGGTGCTGCGCACGTGCGGCCGGCGCGCGGCCCCGCAGCTGAAGGCGCTGCTGCCCGCGTGGCTGCAGGCACAGTACGACGACCACGCGCCTGCGCAGGCGCAAGCACATCTTTCGCTCACCGTAAGTCACATTTAGCGCTACAAGGTTTTTTTGGCGCGCGACCAAATGAGGAAACTAAGGGTCAGCGCAGACAGAGAGGAGCGCTGCAGAGGATTTTATTAAGGCACTCGAAAATCAACTTTAAAGTTATTGAAATAAAGTGCATTATGCTTGATATACGCATCTTCGAGGACGCGCGAGCATTTTTTCAAGTTCAAGCATATATATGCGCTTTATTTCAATAATTTTAAAGTTGATTTTCGAGTGCCTTAATAAAATCCTCTGCAGTCGCGGGCAAAAGCTAGTACTAATATTAGAACTGAAGAGTTTGTTTGTTTGAACGCGCTGATTTCTGGAGTCACCAGCCCTTGTCTTGAGGAAGATTATAGGCTATTTAACATCACGCTACGCAATGCATACGTGTAAAATAATTCTAAGTGAAAACAAAGTAATAGCGCGGGCGGGCAATGCGATGCGACGCGGTGCGTCAGGGGTACAAGAAATTTCACGCGGACGGAGTCGCGTGCAGAATTTACATTTATGACGTGTAACTACCGTCGGTTGATCCAGCCTTGCCACCAAATGGCACGACAACAACGAATAGTGTAAAATGAACTCACGCACATTGTCAACAGAGCACGTTTCCCGACAGCAAGTTGCCTGAAGTTATCTCATTCTGCAAAACTGAGGTGATGGCGCATCTGCTTGATAACCTCAACGGGAATACTGAAGCCATCGTCTATAAGAGGTTTGTTGATTGATTTCAGATTACAAATATGAGGCATAAATAAGAAGTCATGTATGGTCTTCTTAACTAAATCAGAAAAAAAAATACTCCATACATGTTTTCTTATTTTAGACTAGGCGGAAGGTTGTGCGGGGTTTCAAAATCTGATGAGGTTGACCTAATTTACTGATGGCAGTTTTGTTAGATCAGCATCACACACATTGTCAGTGTCACCAACTGTAACTCTGTGACAAAATCGCGTGTTCCCGCAGGATAGAAAACGCGGAAGAACGCCAGCTCGTAATGAGCCGCATCACAACGAGCAGCCTGCAAGGCCTGCAGTACTTCTGCCTGCACCTGCCGGCCGCGCACGACGCGTGGCTGTGGGAGCAGCTGCTGCCGCTGCTGCAGGCCGCGACCTACTGGAAGCTGGCGCAAGGCACGCCGCAGGTCAGGTATGACATGCCGTCTCATTCTATAGGTTTCCTTTTTTTGTTAGGACACAGATAATATAATACTCTAGTACAGATACCCAATCCCATACAAAGAAATGACACCTCCCTAAGACTGGCTATTCACCTGGCTATTTTTTTATCCCTCCATTTCTTGAACAGATGGCAGCATCAACGACTCAAGTCATCCTAGATACCAGAGGGTACCAATTCTCGTAATTTTAAGTATGTTCACAGTCTGATCTCAGTCTCAATCTGTCAAAAATACCTCTAATTTCCCTTCATTTTGACAAGTTTTTGACATTTGTTTGTCGCTGAGACTGCGACTAGATTTTGAACGTTTTAAATTACGAGAATTGGCCTTCTGGTGTCATCGATGCTAGGTGACCATCGACACTACTAGATGACGTTGTTTTATTACTTTTTGTTTGATCGATCCTCTACATCTCACAACGATTATAAGACATGACATCGCACCGTGCGTTCAAGGACAAGTACAAAAAAGTTATCTTGAGTTGGCGATGGTGTAATAGTTTCATTTGTGTAATTGAGCTAGCTTTATTATGAGACGACGTGTTTACGAAACCAAATAATAATACCTAGGTAGCTATTTATTCGTGCTGCTGTAAATTAAATGCGTTTCTTTGATGGATGGCACTGAGTTTAGTGAAAATGGTAATTTTGCTATTCTGAATTTGACGTTTTTCACCTAAAATTTTGATTTTCTAACAAAATCTGACAATTTTAATCGCGACTAAAAAGGTGTGGAATGAAATTAGTGAGCATGAACTATAATTCACACTAACACCTCGACTTCAGGTGCAAAAACAGTACTGTATCTTTTTTTTTTTGCTTATTTCTCGAAAACGGTGTGTCCTATCGCAAAAATAATGATAATTTCGACCCCCTTTATAGAACCCGTAAACCCTTAAAACTCAACACGTAGGTAATAATTTTTCATATTTTCCATACAAAAAGTGAAAAATTCCATATAAAAGACGTCGAGGCACCAGCCTGCGCGTCTTCGCTCAAAAAAAAAATTTCCACGTGGTGTCGCGATCGCGATTGTCAAAATCGATTTAGTTGTGTTAAAATTATTTTTAAATTTAGAATTTTTTTTTGCAGAGATTCTCATAGCCAAAACTAAGTAATTTTAGTGATAGTTTAGTTCGGTTTGGTCCGCGATAACTTACTAAAATTATGTTTTAACCGATTTCAAAAAAGAAGGTTCTGTATTCGACCCGTATGTATTATTTTTATTACATAAGTATGTTTGTATGTCCGCGATTTTCGGCATTTCTATGCGAATTTTGATGATTCTTCTAGTCGGCCTCTTCAAATACGAACCCATCGACACCGCCTTCCGAAATTAAATTTATTTTTCACTTTGTAATTTTTTAAGTCGGTTGTTTTTTTTGGAAAGTTTTTTTTAAGTAGGTAGGTAGGTAGGTACTAAGAGTAGGAGGAAACAATACAAGGACTACTACTAGCTGTGGTACTAAGTACCTACCTACATAAATAAAATAAAAACGAATTTTTAAAAAAAAAAAAAAAATTTTTTTAAAATATTTTAATACTTCAATCAAGTACATAACTTCTTAAAGTAATGGAATATAATTACTTTAGTAGGTTTCCCTCAAATTAATGCGGATGAAACCGCGGGGCACAGCTGGCTTTTAATATATAGAATGAGTTATTAAGATAGGCTTCATAAGAATTTATAGGGACAACCTAATTAATTGATGTCAAATTTATAAGTACCTATGTCAGTTCAACAGATAAAGTTTAACACGTTGACTGCCAACGCGGTCACCGGTGACCGCGAACAATAGATTTTCTATTGTGTCTGTTGCTTGGCGTTCAACGTGTTAAGTAAATAAATCTCAGATTAAGAATATACAGGTTGAATTTTTCAATTGGGCGTGGATGGCCAAATTCGAAACTACGAGGAATTGCGAAAAGTTCTCAAAGGAGTCACGTGCTCGATTTTGGTGAAAACTAATACTGAATTATTGGATTTTTGAAAAATCTATATTTCTAGCCTGGAATGGAACCAGTTGATTTTGATTTTAAAAAACACTGCATTATTACACCATTCGATAGTGTCCCTAATAAGGATCTAATTCTGGGAAGTAATTACATACGGCAAACGTACAAAACAAAAACGTATTCGAAGCAGAGAAAACAAACGTGAGCGGTTAACCAATGACTAAATAAATTGACTGTCTGACATGATGGAAACAGAATTTGATATTGACAGAGTTGCTACTTATTTTTAAAACTAAAAATATAAAGTTTTATAGTTCTGGGTTCAGTAAATTGAAAAAAAAATACTATTCTGTACCAAAAATTAAGCTTAATTTAATTAAAAGCTAATTAGCAGACACATTAGAAATTTTATTGTTTTCGGTACTACTAGAGTATTATATTATCTGTGACAGTACACATGTTGTACGCTCGACATGCGAAGAGTTAAGTAATAGAATTCTTTTCAATTCTTATATTTTTACGTAATGTACCAGGTTTAAAAAAAGTTTTTTGATTTACCATGAAACATCTAAACGTAATTTACTAACCACTCAACGCCCGGGTTTTTCCATGACGCGCTCAAGGCTGTTCCCGAACACTGTTTTTCTACGCGCCGTGGGTTAAGACAAGTTGAGTAAAACGCCATCTATTGTATAGAGCTCTAAACAGAATGCTTGACAGATTGCTAATTTCAACTACGTATCATTTAATGGGTTCGACTTGAAGTAAAAGGCTTATTTTATCATTTTTGTTGAAAAAACGTGATTTATGAGTGTAAATAGTTAAACCTTTAAACAAGGGAGTTTTGATTTTTAATAATCTTACTTCAACCAAAATCTGCCGTTTATCGCTATACTGCCATCTATGAATTTTTTTTAAGACTAATTATAACTTGTTCTAGTTGAGAACCCAATGGTTAGGAAAACATCCACAACAGACATACTTAATTCCAAATTACTGCACCGTTCAATTTTAAAAGAAAAACAGACGTATTTAAAATAAGGTTTGGCTTGGTTTCTGAAGAAATAACAAATTCTAATATCAATAAAATAATACGGCACAAAAAAGCTCATCTTTCGTCTATCATCTCAGAATCTCAGACATCGTCATCGTCCATCTCGCGGCAATATGATGTTAATGCAATATGATGTTATGATGTGATGCCTCAATGCAGAACAAATATAAAACAACATGCTCCATTTTATATAATGTTTTCCAACTACAATGATGTGAGGCAGCATTTTTACATTTTCTCCGGGACTTTAGCATCAGCCAAAATTAAGATGTGCAAACACTCGACTAATAATAATTAGTCCAATGGCAGCAGTTTATTCATAATTTTGAGTACCTCATACGAGATTGTGCATGCTGTGTTGTTTTTAGTATCTACGAATAAATTCATACTAATATTATAAATTCGAACGTAACTCTGTCTGTCTGTCTGTCTGTATGTATGTTACCTTATCACGCCTAAACCACTGAACGGATTTCGATAAAATTTGGCAGACAGATAGATTGCATCCCGGGGAAGGACATAGGATAGTTTTTATCGACATACCTCGCGGCCGAAGCCGCAGGCGGAAGCTAGTAATTAATAAGTCAGGAAATGTAACTGCGCTAATAGAATAACCAAACAAAAGTCATATCCAAGTAGGCGGGGCTTAAAAGTCGTGTCCAGCGAGTAATCAGTCGGACATTTTTCTTGCAAGCGAGCACACGTCAAATCATATGTTCAAATACGTTATCAATTTTTTTTTCCTAATTTAGGTTTTCTTTTCATCTCGATGAAATATTGAAAAGTAAATCCATTAAACTAGATATTTTTATAACAGTAATGCATTTTGAAAGATTCTTTTGTAATATCTTCTAGACAAAAACTTAATAATTTAATCATATTTCGCGGTACATAGAGTTCATTGGATTGTAATCCATAACCCAAAAAAAACAAAAATATATTATAAAAAAAATATTGTACAGTAAATTCAAATTCCAATTGTTTATTGTGGTACACAGGTAAAAATATGGTGTTACAGTTTATAAAGTGATATACTTACATCATTATAGTAGTATTCAATAATTTAGTATGAATTAATATATTACTCAATAATGATACTAATCAATAATTTAAAAGCGTCAATAATTTAATAGTAAGTCAATAATTTGTTAAGAGCCATTTCACGTTTTCGCGCGAATTTCCAAGATTTTAGTCGCCTAATTTACCGTCTTAGGTAATACTCTAACATTGTTGAACACATGTAAAAAAAAGACCAATCTTTCGTATTGATACTTCATGTAACACATTTACAAAAACTTATTTGTTTACTTTGTGGTGATTAATCTCCCACAACTAGTTTACTGAAAAATCATCGCAGAGTCAATTTCAGATTCCTATATCTATCATTAATATTTATATATTTGACAAAAAAAACACAGAAAGCATCAGACATATAATTTTGTTGACACATAATGTAATAGAATATCGATTACTAATAACACTAATTAGTAAAAAAATAAAGTCTAAGGGCAATTTTTACGTTTTATATCGCTATTTTGGCTAGGTTTTTTGATTTGAATAAGGCATAATTACATTTAAAAAATCATGTCAAAATAAAGTACACACATCAAAAGTGTCTAGGGATCAAGCATTTTTATGCGGATTTCTTGAGATTGAGATGTGGCTTTGTAATAAATTTATGATTTTATAAATTTATATGGATCCTTTTTGGTGCATTTCATAATTTGAATCAGGAACTGTGAATCAAATTCGAGTAAAAGATGAAAATCAGCTGTCAATATTTTCCCTATAAAAACATACAACGCATTGAAGACATTATTAGTGCTACTGTTTCCCTACTACTGATTAAAACCAACGTTATTATGGAGCGGCGACGTCATTTAAGCAGGGAAGAAATGCTCAGAGCCGTGGGAATGATAGAAGCTGGTTCCCGGCAACGTACTGTGGCTTTAGCTCTGAATACAAGTCAGAGTGTTATCAGTCGACTTTGGACACGTTACCGAAGCACTGGTACCGTGGCTGAGCGCCATGGAGGACGGTATCGCTGCACCACACGGAGACAAGACCGATACATTCAAATCTTAACTCGAAGAGCTCCAACAATAACCGCCATGATGTTAGCCGTGAGGCTTCATCACTCTTCAGGGAACTTAATTAGCGACCAAACAGTCAGAAAGCGCTTGCATGAAGTGAACCTTCATTCCCGAAGACCGCTACGGGTACCACCTATAGCAATGCACAATCGTAGGATTCGATATCAATGGGCTCTTGAACACAGAAATTGGGCAGAAGAACAATGGCGTTTCGTGTGCTTTTCTGATGAGTCTCGTTTTGGTATGAGACCGGATACAAGACGTATACGACACTGGAGAACCCCTGGACGCCAACAGCGATTAAAATCCTGCCAGGAAGTCCATCCTTATAGTGGTGGAACCATCATGGTATGGGCGGGTATTTGGATCGGCGGAAGAACTGAGTTGATTTGGATCAGAGGCAACCTCAACGCTCAAATTTATGCTGAGACGATTGTATCAGACGTCATCGTTCCTCTACAAGTGCAAATCGGTCCCTTATTTCAGTTAATGCATGATAATGCACGACCGCACACCGCAAGAGTTGTAAGACAGACTCTCGCCGCAGCTAACATCAATGTCCTGCCCTGGCCTGCTCAATCGCCAGACTTGAACCCGATTGAGCATGCATGGGATATGCTACAGAGAAGAGCTCTGCCGAATATGGAGGGTATCCAGTCGCAAGAAGACCTTTTTTTGTTGTTGCAACGAACATGGGCGGCCATTCCACAGCGTGATTTGGATGAACTCATTTTGAGTATGCCAAACCGATGTTCTTGTGTTGTTAGTGTTCGCGGTAGAAACACGGATTATTAATTGTTTAAGTTACCCAATAAAATTTTAAAGAAAACTGTTATTTCAGTCTTTTTTTCGAACTTTTGTGTTAGTGGTTCAAATGTCAAAAATCCCTTTATTAGGAAAATGGCAAATTTCTTTATTAATGCAAAGGTGACTTGGTTTATCGTTACTGTGACAAACGAAAACACTTTATTTGATGAATCCTTAAAGAAAATTTTAATTAATATCAATCAGGAGAAAAGTTATTGCAAAAATATATGTTGATCCCTAGACACTTTTGATGTGTGTATGTTCTTTAAAAAAACTCATTCTGAAATTTTATTAAAATCCCTTCATTTAATTAGACATAATATCGTTATTGACATCACTCTATTTAGAATAAATTACAATGCATCGGCGGGCACCGATTAGTACGGCGCGAGCGCCCATCGACGAAGGATCTATGCCAATTTTTCCCGCGTCCCGATTTTCGAGCGCACTTATCGTGAACGCATTATTATACTACGAGTACAACATTTTGATCCTCTTCGCATTTTTTTTTCATAAGGTAAGTGTTTTGTTTATTATCAATTAAAGTGTTACTTTAGTAGGTAGTTTGTAGAATAATTATAATATATTTTTGTGTTATTAGTTTTAGCAATGGGGCGTAAAGAATGTGTCAAAAATTGTGACATTGTGTCAAAAAAAGGAAAAATAAAAATTCTGCAGCTTTAGAGAGAGCAACAGAAGCGAGGTAGATATTTTATTTTTATTTGCAACTCATATACACAGTAATCGATCACATTATCGAAATGGACTATAGATCCGTAATTACAATTTTAATAATTCTAAAAACAATGTTGATTATTTTAATAATCATTTAATTATTATTGAATAAAAAAAATATTTAAGTAATTGTAGATATCGAAACTTGACAGCTATTTTGTTTTCATTTTAGAATGAGAAGTCGTGTGAATCGAGTAGAGGAGGATAGTACCTTTAGAAGAGACGACGTGCCGGGTACAAGTGAAAAATCAGATTCGACAATAGAAATTGTATTTATTTATTTTTATTCAGACTCAATCGTTAATATTTTTAGTACTTACTTTTAAATTTCTTTAAATTTCAATTAGATGTTTTAATGTTCCTTTTGTTTTTAGAACGATCACATTGTTGATGGCTGGCGTATAATTGATTTTCAATACTTTTGGAATCAATTAATAAATATAAGTGAACACAGAGAGAAGTTCGGCTGCAATTGAACTATTTGAAAATAGAAAAAGAGAAACAGTTGGGTCCCATGTCTAAATTTGACTTGAAGTGTATGATGTGTGGATCTAGCTTTGTTCTATAAACTACGGAGACTGAAACAACTGAACAATCAAGACTCGACCTTAATGCAGGAGCGGTATCAGGTGCAGTCATTACGGGAATTGGTCTCTCAAACTTAAATGAGATCAGTGCATCGATGGATTTGCCAACAATGCCATTTCGATTATACAGTCAAACACATGATGCTATTTTCGACATGTGGAAAACTGCTGCTGAAATGACAATGTTAAATGATGCCAAACAGGAAATTAAAGCGGCAGTATCTCGTGGCGATGTTAGCAATTCGGACCAATGATAGCGGTCAAAGCGGAGGCTTGTTGGGGCAAACGCTCTTACAAAAATAATTATTATGTTATAAATATATTAATATATAATGTCTGATTGTTTACCTGTTCAATTTTATTATACACTTATACATAACATATATTTGTGTTTTTTTATTAGTCTAGCAAGTTAGTAGACTGAATAAATAAAATCTCTTTTTTTCATAAGTCTCTAACAAAGGTGCATTACAATCATGACGGCTCAAGATTGTTTAGTCCGTCTCGACACTCGCGCCACACTGTTTGCATTGTGTATGTGTGGATAGCTACGCACACATACACAATGCTGCCGTCTTTTACCTAAACTCGAGCGTCAAACTTTTGTGAAATGGCTCTTAATATTTAAAGCAATAGGCAATAATTTAATAATATCTAAAATAGTGATTACTAATGTACAGCTATTCAACAAAAAAAATTGAAAAAGTATTGATATAATAAAAAACTGGAACTAATAACGATTATGTAATTAATTCAATAAATGAATGTCTGTCGTCTACGTACTCATTAACAGAGTAACATACCTTCTTATACAGGGTTATTGGAAAAACACCAACAACCTCTCAAGAGGTCATTGTATTCATCATTATGAACAACTTTTACTATGGGACCACACCTGAAATCGCGAAAAAAAAAATCTGCTGTTCCCTACATTTTGACGAGTTAATAAATGTTGAACAGCGGAGTTTTTTTTTCGCGTTTTAATAAAGCTGTTTTTAAATCAAGTATTTCATTTAATTCTTTGATATCAATAGGAAGCTTATTATACATTTTAGGTGCCATTCCAAGAAGACTTTTCGAAAATAATGCAGTTTTGTGTGGAATGGTACATATCTCTCTGTTACGATGTTTAGATTTCAGTGTTTTAAATATATGAAAGTTGGATTTGACAAATACTGCTGTTTCAAAAATGTACATACAAGGAAATGGTAGGAGTTAATTTTTTTTTAAATATGGGATACAGCTGTCAGAAGGTTTAAGTTTAAATACAGAACGCACACATCTCTTTTGAGCTATGAACACAGTTAACGTCTCTGTGGAATTTCCCCAAAGTATAATTCCAAAACGTAATGTAGATGTCACATATTATGCTTTGTACGATATGAGAACTATAGACTCATTTTCCATTTTTGCAGGATTATAGAGTGCATATGAGTGTTGGTGTAATTTTTTACAGCCAATCTCTACATGACATTTCCAGGTCAGGTGACTATCCAGCTGAAGGCCTAAAAATCTGGCATTGTTCGTTTCAGCTATTCTTTGACTAGCATATTATTTTATTTTTAAATTGGGAGTAACGGTTTTTTGGTTAAATGTCATAAGCTTTGTTTTTCTATGTTTATTTTTAATTCATTAATTACTAACCAATCTATTATGCAATGGATGGAGTTGTTTATATCATTTTGGTAAGTTTCAATATGTTTGCATGGTATAATGAGTGTGCTATCATCAGCAAATAAAACTGTTTGAAATTTTGTACATTTTGGCAGATCATTGATATAAATGAGAAACAACAAAGGGCCGAAAACACTCCCTTGCGGTACCCCACATGATTTATATCTAGGTGATGACATATAAGTTACCTCTACTTGAATAATTATATTGTTTTATTTGTGACTTGGTCTGGTGACTTATTGCATAACATTGTCCACGTCGCTCGCTATGACTCAGCTGTCATAGCAGACATTGCAGCACGCGCGCGAACCAATCCCGGCTTTCGTTCTGAATTTAAACCAATCACCAAGCATGTCTTCTTGCAACGTCGGAAATGATTCGTATTTTGAATCATATGTCGTTTTGTTTTGAAATAGGGCCACTTTTTGTGTGGAATTTGTTCTGAATTAGACTTCCTAAGTTAGGAAGTCAGGAATCCTGACTTATTACTTATTCGTAGCCTAGTATGTATGTTATATTGTATTAAGTACCCGATATGTGAACCAATAAAAAAAAAATAGCATCTACGACGAGATCACAAGTTATATGAGTTTGGCATCCTATGATAATACCGTCCGTGATTTATATAATATAACATAAGCTTACAGTAGATGAATTAATGAACATCAAATTGCGTATATGGTAAATAAAAGAGAAAGAAAAAGTATAGTGTGATAGGGATGTTAATGTTGTATATGTGTCCGTGCGCAGAGCGGCGTGGTACGGTGCGACAGGGCGCGTGGTCGAGCGCTACGGCGCGGCGTGCGGCGCGGCGTGCTGCGCGCGCGCACTGCGCGTGTTGCTGGCCGCGGCTCGCGAGGCAGGCGCGCCGGCCGCTGCGCAGCTGTGGACCTGTCTGCTGCAGATCATGCACAACATACCGGTTCCTACACTATTACTTACTTTTAAACATTCATTTGATTTTTAAAGGACTTTACATGGAGCGACTGCCTATCTGTCCTCCACAACCCAGTTACTGGGTAATACGATATCTGTTGTTTCATACATTTTGGTCAGATAAGTATTAAACTTTTGCATTCATAATAATAATAATAATTTATTTCAGATATCTCCATATAAATTGTTAGTAACACGAAAATACTTAAGAGCTAATGTTAGTAAACAAAACAAATAATAATCGGCAAACTGTCGACGTTGGCTTCGGCAAACTGTCGACGTTGGCTTCGGCAAACTGTCGACGTTGGCTTCGGCAAACTGTCGACGTTGGCTTCGGCAAACTGTCGACGTTGGCCTCGGCAAACATGCCGGAGGCACTGCAATACCGCGGCAGCCCCATCAGCATTCTGAACGCATTGTTATACTGCACTCGGAGGTCAATGTATGCCCTCTGCAAATAGCCAACCCACAGGCTGACGTGTAAAAGTATTGACAGTATGCCTTAAAAAGCGTTACCTTTACTTGTGTTGTACAGCGTGCAAACCTGCAAGCAAGCATATTACATCGAACAGACAACGACCTGCGTTCTCTCTCAATGTCACTACTGTCCTTTAAATCCTTAGTAACCCAATGACCTAAATACTTAAATTTAGTAACCCTTTTTAAAGGGGTACCATTCAAGACTATATCAGGTACATTTTCATAGTGTTTAGTACCTGATTTAAATATCATAAGCTCAGATTTAGTTGAGTTGTATTTTAGGCCATGAGTGTTCGCGTAAGTCTCACAAATCTTTATGAGCTCCCTCAACGCACAGATCGAGGGGCTCAGCAGCACCATATCGTCAGCATAGCTTATATTGTTAATACAGACACTATCTATGCGACAGCCGATTCTAGCGCTTCTGAGTTCCTCGATCAGCTCGTTCACATAGAAGTTAAAAGAAGAGGAGAGGAGAGTCCCCCTTGCCTCACTCCGCACTCCAGCTTGTACTCGTCCGAGAGAGTGCCAGCCCATCTCACCTGGTTTCTCTGTGTACCATACCAATGCCTCAGTACAGAAACGATCTCCCTGTGTACACTGGTATCCTGTAACTTGTCCCATAGCTTGTCGTAAGACACTAGGTCAAAAGCTTTTGACAAGTCTAAAAAGCAGGCATAGACTGGAGTTTTTCTAGCTACATAGTAGTGGACTGTCTGCTTGAGCGACAAAATAGCACTTTCGGTTGAGAGACCTGATCGAAAACCAAACTGTGTATCGCTCAACTTTAGGTGTGACTCTAAGTGTCGCTCAATCAGACCGTCCAGTACCTTAGCTATAGTTGTAGCCGGAGAGATCGGTCTATAATTTGCGACGTCTGAAGAGTCACCTGTTTTATTTTTAATAACAGGGACTACGATGGTATGCATCATTTTCTCAGGTAAATAAGAATGGGATAGACACAGGTTAAAGAGTAAAGCCAGCACTCTCGGAAGGTGAACTCCAGCGTACCTCAGATGCTCAATGCTCTGAGGCTGTCATGCCCTGGGGACTTTCCGCTCATCATTTTCTTTATCACGGAGGCTACTTCACTTGCGGTAAATCTGATACTCAGCTCTGAGGCATGAGCTCCAGCATCGAGCATCGTCGGTGAGGCTGGCCCCAGTGGTGACTGCACATTAAAATGACGCAGAAAAACATAAGCTATATCACCTAGGTCGTGGGTCCCAGCTACGCTCACGGGAAGGCTAGGTCTAAGATTTAACTGGTTACTTTATTTCCAAAAGTTATTGAAGTTCTTATTTGTATGGTGTTCAGCAACAAAATTAATTCTAATTTGTTGCTGATTATTTTGGCACCATTTCAATCTTGACTTAAAATAACGTCTTGAAACACACATGTCATTGTAGATAGTACCGCAGTTAGATTTATTATTTGATAACCATACCTGGTAATACAGTCGCGCCCTCTCGTGAGCATATTTATTTTTACATATTTATTCCAACCCGTAACATATGTACCTTTCCGTTTCATTACAATGTAGCTATATTCTGGGGCTCGGAAAGTATCGATACAATATTATCATACATTTTATTTATTATTATTATATGTTTAGTATCATTACACATCTGATCAGCACAGAAAGTTATCAACTCACCAGGAAAATCGATATCCCTTAATTTGGAATGACAACTATTTTTATACATTTCAATCTGATCTATGTTACGCTCACCCCATTTTATTTTATTTTCACGAGCGGAGCTAGACATAATAATTTTAAATTTTAAAAGATTAAAATTACATTTTAATAAAATGGGCAGATGGTCAGACCAGTATGTGTCATACAATACAGAGCTACTTACAACTGACCGGCACGCAGCTTCGGTCACCACACAATGATCCAACCACCGCCGGCTACCGTGCGCTTCACTAATAAACGTAAAGGTTTCGGTAGGTAACAACTGCATATCAATACAGGACCAGGACTGATCGGCACAAAAGCTTAACAATTCAGATGCAAATAACACAGGGTTGGACGTTAAAATCACCTAGAAGGTACACTGATTCCACATTTTGACTTTCAATTATTATTGCGTTAATCTCACCTAAACACTCAGTAAACTCAATTAAATTATCCCTTGAGTCTTGTAGTGAGGGCATGTAAATCGAAAATATGATTGCTGAGCAATTATTACACAACTCGATTTTAATCGCGGCCAAACGCACATTATTACACTTCACAACGGTAACCACGGGAAATGTAGTCTTTTTCCACAATAAAGCTACGCCACCGAACGGTCTGCCCCGAACTAAGCCCGCCGAGGTGTCGACCGCTGAGGCACCCGTGCATCCGAAATCGTCGTGAATACTGCTGAGATACGTGAGGTCATGTGGCAGCAGCCACGTCTCCTGGAGTGCTATGATGTCAGCGGTACCATACAGTCTTCTCACACAGTCCACAGACTCATAATATTTTTACAGTTGAAACTAATCAAGTTTACTGCATCAATTTCCAAAGAATTACCATGTTTACGCAGCTATACATTATAAGATCGATTAGTTAGTGCATTCCGGTCACTGTTATCTGTATTTTCAACGTTATTGTCATACTTATTTCTATTGAAATAAATAAACCGGCGAAACTATTCCTTCCGGCCAGAGTGCATCGTCAAGAAACACTGATAGAAATTTTATAGGCATCATACGATTTTTGTGTCTTCATTTTAATTTTCTTCATAGTAACGGCTATGCTCGTCTTCTGTGCAATATATTCCGTAATATCGTTTTCACTCGTCTCCCTATCCACATAATTAATAAAAAGCGGAATTCGATTATCAGCGGCTCTAAACTTAGTATTTGGTTCCGCTTTTCCTTTTACCCCAGCGAATCGATTAACCAATCTCTTATTTTTCACTTTAATCCATCCTTGGTCAGATTTTTCGTGTTTTCAATCCCCGCTGCCGCTTAAGGTTTCCGCGAACGTTTTTACATTGGGGCAAGCGACTAACGGCTTGTCATTCATCGTATTTATTGTGCTTTCGCTGACCTTGAGCGGCTGCCGTTCCGATGATGATGCGACGGAGACATCGTCACTTGTACTTGTACGTTTTGTTTCACTTTGCGTAACAGCTGATGTATTGCCGTTATCTTTTAAGTGCATTTTTCCTATAATGTAGGGTAACCCAACCGGTCCACTGTCGAGACAAAAACTGTCTCTTTTGCAGCTACCTCCTCTTTTTTGATTGATATTTAAATCAAAGTTATTTACAATCGATGCTTGTTTTAAGTTTTCCACCTCATCTTTAACTTCAATTAGCTGTGTTGAAGTCACGTATGTATTCTTTTTTACAGCAAGATCCTTCTGCAATATCAATATGTCTTTTAACAATCTCGTGACGTCGACGTGATCGAAAGTAACTGGCGGCAGCCTGTGCAGCTCCTTTGCTACAAATATTGGGATTTCTTCTAGATCAGCTTGCTTAAGAACATATATTATATCATACAAGCCACGGTTAGCTTTTCCGCTTCCTTTTCTTGATATTATGTTGCGCAGTTTTGTTGGTAAGGATTCGAACAAAAGATTTTTTGCACTTTCTATTTCTTCCACCAAAAACGCAGTCGAGCACATTCTCAAACAAAATCAAAGTAATGGACGAGGATCCTTTCCTCGTCCATTACTTTGATTTTGTTTCGAACAAAAGCCAGAACTTCATTCATCACAATATTACAACTTTTATATTTCACTAATTTTGTGACCATTTTTGACAGCAAAACACGTCCGCTCATTAGCGTACTGCGCGCGAGACTGACTGTATTAAACAGCAGATTATTTTTTTATCGTGATTTCAGAGTTGGTGCCATAGTGGAAGTTGTTCTTAATCATGGGTAGAACACCCTATAGAAATTTAGATGGTGATAAAAAAATCTTCCTGTATTAGTGTGAATTAAGCGGATTTCAGAATTACTGTAGAAGTACTTAAAAATTTATTAAATAATTGAAGTTTTCGCTCGAACTGATTTTCATTTGTGGGTTTTAAAGTTATTTTTCTAAGGGCAGATTTTTTTATTCCACATATTATTTTTATTATTCATAGAATAAAATTGACAAAAATTCAAAACTATTCCTCGGATAAAATTATCTGGCATTGGAAAAATCAGCCCTAAAACATATATTTGTTTACATGTTTTTAAGCTAAATTGACAGCATTTCACAGGAATCTTGCCTGGTTTGCTTTTATTTGGGTTGGTAAATAGAATAAAATAACAAAGTGAACAAAAATGTTTGTTTCAGGACTGGCACACGTATTTAGATAAGAAAGAATTGCTCATCAAAAGGATATTAGATGTTTTGGAAAACGGTAAGTTTTGACATTTTTAACATTAAATGATAAATGATTTATTTTCTGTAAGTAGGTTTGTAAACTCAAAACTCAAACTCAAAGCATTTATTTCAATTAAACCATTTACAGGCACTTTTGAATTGTCAATAGGTCAGTCAGAAAATATGAAGCTAGTTGCCCATTCCAAAGCGTAGGTACCTATGGAGAAGAACGGGCAAGAAACTCCATGGACACTCTTTTAAATTATATTTTGCAAAAATATTAGTTACATCATTAATGTTGAATTTATAATTATATGTGAGAACGATGTAAAAAAAAATATACGTACGCGTTAAAGTGTCCAGAGTACAGCAAATAGTACTTAACAAAACAATAATCCAAAAGTAAAATAATTAAAAATAAGGCGAGGCAGCCAAGTGATGACCAGTCCCAACTGACGGCTCCCGTTCACGAACATGACGCATAGATCAGCACCATTCAGCTCAACCATTTTGAAGGGAGCTGTGAAATGATCCAACACACACGCCACCGTCAGCGAGACATTTGTGTGAGCATGACATACTATCAGCCGCCAGGGCACATTTAAGTCAATGAAAGACATTATTATCATTACCCGGTAAATGGTAGCACTACAGTACATAGAACTCACATTTGTGCTATGCAATTATACAATATAAAGGAAATTGAGTTTATACAATGCAAAGATAGTCTTACAATCTTCAACAGCTCCAACAGTATTTTCAAGAGTTAATCAATTAGTTGTGGTTGTGGAGCAGGACCAGCATTGAGCCAGGCATCTTTATCAACGATGTAATCCCCTAACTTATAATATGCCTGCCTGCATAGTGTGCGTTTTATACAAGACTTGAATTTTGTCTCATTCAGTTGAAGAATATGGGGAGGTATTTTATTATAACATTTTAAACAGTACCCCATAAAAGATGAGTCTATTTTAGCCAGTCTGAAACCTGGTTGAACTAATAGGTCCCTATTTCTAGTACTATAATTATGTCTTTCACCTCTTTTACTAAAAAGATGTAAATTTTTCCTTACATACATGATGTTTGCGTAGATATATTGACAAGGCACCGTCATGATGTTAATTTCCTTAAACAGTTCCTTTAGAGAATCGCGCCTGCGAAGGTTATATATGGCTGTAATGGCTCTTTTCTGCAGAATAAAAATAGAATCGATGTCTGCAGCCCGTCCCCAAAGTAAAATACCGTAAGACATGATACTATGAAAGTAACTAAAATAAACTAGTCTCGCGGTATCTACATCAGTAAATTGACGGATTTTTCTGACAGCATAAGCTGCTGAACTTAGCCGTCCTGAAAGAGATGTTAAATGAGGACCCCATTGTAGCCTTGAGTCGAGCGTGATCCCCCGGAAAACAGTTTTATCGACGAATTCTAGTTTCTCTAGATTCAATATTATCTCACAATCACTACCTTTGACATTTGGTAAAGAAAATCTTATGCACTTAGTTTTTTTTCCATTTAATACTAAATTATTAGCAGAGAACCAATTTTGAACCTGCATTAGGGCGTTATTTACGTCGTCAAAATTTGTAGCCCGTCTATTTACCTTAAAAATTAAATAAGTGTCATCAGCAAATAACACCATTTGAGGTTGATTTCTTAATAAATGGAGTAGATCATTAATATACACTAAAAAGAGGAGAGGACCCAATATCGAGCCTTGTGGCACACCCATTATTACTGTTAAACCATGTGAATTGACACCATTTATTTGAACTTGCTGCTGTCTATCATTTAAATAAGAACTAACTAAATTGAGCGCAAGTTTTCCAAGTCCGTAATGCTCAAGTCTCAAAAGCAAGGTTTCGTGATCGACGCAATCAAATGCCTTGGAGAGGTCACAAAAGATTCCTATGGCGTCTTGAGCCTCTTCCCACGCGTTAAAAATGTGTTTTAATAAGGTTACACCGGCGTCGGTCGTACAACGTCCTTTGGTGAAACCAAACTGTTGATCGTGAAGGATTTTATTCGTGTTAAAATGATTGAGCATCTGATTAAGTATTATTTTTTCAAACACCTTGCTGAAAACCGGCAACACGGATACGGGTCTATAATTATTGGTGTCTTTACTGTCCCCGGATTTGTAAAGTGGTATTACCTTACTGTATTTCATTAAATCGGGAAAGACTCCTTGATCAACACTTACAAACACTTTTACACGTCAGTCATATTTTTTTAAACTACATAGATGAGGTCGGCGTTTCCTATCTGACTACTCTGGGAAGAAAAGCCGAAACAAACTCAGAGGTCACAGTCTCTTTTAAAGTCCAGACAAAATCTTGGTCAGATCATGTGAAGACCATGTAGATTTTTGTCTGAAATGGTCTTTTGAGGAAAGAACCACACAGATTGAGCGGACCTGTCCAGTCAGTGCACGCTCAGTGCAGCTCAACTCAGAACTTAAGGAGCTAAACGATTCGACGAACAATACCAAAAACAGGACATTTGGGTAGGCCGCATAAACTACTCAAACTGCCAGACCATGATTTAAACGGAAATAATGGCCCACATAGTCCTCACATTCACAATAATTAAAATAATTTATAATACTTTATACAGTAAATGTACATGTCAAATAGCATATGTGTGTAAAATAGCAAAATGAAAAAATAAAAACAACATTCACTGTCTAAATCTATTGGAGCAGCTCAATCCCATGCCAAGGACAAAATCAATATAGTCTTTTACAGTATAATAGGCTTTCTGGCATAGTTTT
Source organism: Gortyna flavago (assembly GCA_963669345.1). NCBI lineage: Eukaryota > Metazoa > Arthropoda > Insecta > Lepidoptera > Noctuidae > Gortyna > Gortyna flavago. Next base: position 19,675,731 of record OY770133.1, read on the forward strand.
CGTTTTATAAAAGATTTGAATTTATTAAGGCTAGGTTAGGCTTAGTTCTTTAATGTGGCTAGGAAGTTTATTATAAAAACGTATATGTCGCAGCCAACTGGTTAAATTAGCCGTTCAGTTAACTGCCTGGCCTTTAGAAGTAGTGTTCGCCTCGCTTCCTCCCTCGGCTCGAACGCGGTTGATCACAGTTCTAACCTAACCTAACCCACTTGGTCGGGGTGCAATGCCTTAATTACTGCAACCAATTCAGCTCGCGCGTGATTGGTTACAGACTTCCAACCTAAACTGTAATTGAATATAATTCAGGCCGTTAGTTGAACGGCCGCCGTTTAGTTGAAAGGCTAGGCAGTTAACTGAACGGCTAATTTAACCAGTTGGCTGCGACATGCGCCAATGTATGGCATCTAAACGAGCAACCTATTTTATTGAGCCTTGTTGTAGGAACAACAAATTTGTGTTTGTTCCTTGTATTTGTATTTCATTGTTAAATCACAGACTTCCTTCGCAAGAGTCCTTTTGACCGCCACAGTCATGTATAGATGACAAACAAAAATGTGCCCAGCACGCCGCGGTCACGAGTACATGACAGACTTTAACGCCGAGGGCACGTTTTTGATTTTTTGACATGTGGCGGTCAAAAGTTTTAATATCATTTAAAAAATTAATTTGGTAAAATAATTATAAAAACTTATGTCCAGGTGGTTGGGGTGACGCGAGGCATCTGTCCAACATACTGCTGCCGCTGTTAGCCTATTTACCTCAAGATATGTTAACTAAAGAATTTTACGAAGCTTTCTTTAATGCTGTGTTTACTGGGTAAGATCATAATATCAACCGCAAATGTTATAACTTTATGAACCTAGTCATAAAATAACTTTATATTATCACATATTGTCCTTTCAGATTAGAAAAGAAAAACATATTGAACTCTAAAAGTGAACGGCAGTCGTGGATCACGAGTTTGGCCGAATGTTTGCGATACCTGTCCATACAGCAGAATGAGTTCGTGCTAGAGATCGTGAGCAGTGTGCATAGGACGTGGCTGACCAACGTGCTGTCCACGAAGCACGACGGGCAAACCCGAACTAACCTCATTAAGTGTTCCGCGATCAACATGGCCTCACTCGTCAAATATTGGCTAAAACAATCCAAAGAAGAAAACAGCGAAAAATACGACCAGCTCGTCAGAAACTTTTGGCAAAACGTTGGCTCCACAGTTTTGACACAAATTGACAAATCTGGCACAGACCATAATGAAATAGGGAAATTGATTGAGGGGCACATCTTACTGTTGCAAACATTGAAGACGTCGTTTTTACAGGAAGTTAAGAAACAGCAAAGTATTAAGTTTGACGGCGACGCGCGAACTGTGAGCGACAAGAGTGCGGTAGTGACGCAGCAGTGTGACGCGTCTGTTGTGGAGCGGTACAAACATAACTTAGAGGATGTGGTGCAGAAGATTTGTTCGCACTATTTGGACAGTGCCGAGAAGAAACAGATGTCTAGCGCTATCGTGACACCTGTCATCACTTTACTGGTAGAGTTTGACAGTAAGCAGTTGTTCACAGCGTTAGCCAGACAGTTCGATGCAGAGAGTGTGTACCAACTGTATGACAAGGTGCTGCGGTCCTGGCTCTCTGGCGACACCATGCGCTGTAAGACGGTCGTGGATATAGTGTTCCTACTGATGAAGTATATGACTGAAGAGGAACAAGATGCTATGTTTAACACCTTCCAACAGGTAATTTTAATATCATTTTGTTGTTACATTATTTTATCGATATGTGGCCACCATTTTGTTTTTATCTCGACCGATTGCTATCAACAAACATTCTTTTTTATTTGTTAGTTGGGTGTGCACGACAGGTAGGCAGCATAGCACATGACATGTGACCAAGTATAATTGCCAGAGATCGGAATAGGTTAGGTATATTCACCTAAACTTCGAGGAAGTAAATAACATAGATTGGATAATACTTTCTTTGAAATCCCGGAATGATGATAATGGCGTTTTAATCCCGGGATTAAAAAATTACGAATTATTTATGGAGTTTATAATATAGTTGTACAAATGATTGATTTGAAGAATCAAATTACATTTTTTAGGGTTCCGTACTAAAATTGTGTCAAACTCAAATGTTTTGTTTTTAGGTACCTACTACTTATAATAAAATTAAGTTGGTTGGTCTAAGGGGCTTACAGGACCTAAACGCCAAAAACGCAAGTTTTAGAAACAATAAAAGTATAAGATCGACTACAGTGATATTCTTCAGGATATATGCTAGTTAGATAGTGTGTTGAAAACATAATATTACAACTAATTTGATATGATAAAAAATCATGAAGATACCTCTAAAAACTTTCTTTTAACAATATAAACCACACTAATGTACATACAATCACTATGTTTTTTGTTGTCAGATTATTCTACAAGCAACATATTAAAGCACTAGTGCTTTAATTTTTTAGTCCAAGGAAAAATTTTTTGTAAATAGATAATTGCTTCATATTTTGCAATAAATTACCAGTGTTGTGTCATCGCGCTTCTCTTTATTTTCTATGCAGTCCGACAAAGACCGCGCTTTAGGTCATGTAGTCCCCTTAAGTTCTTATTTGTATAATATTAGTTCTTAAGGTAAGCTTTCACTCCAAGTTGCCCAATTATCTCTGCCAGTGAATTTCTCGGTTGATATCAATGAATTGTTCGCCATATTTCCAACAGTATTTATCTGAAATAAGCTAAAACTATGCCGGTAACAAAATAAGGTTAAGCATGCGGTTTTTCACAAACTTTTAAAATACTGTTTAGAATGCAAAGATAACACTTTACACAATTATCAGTGCAGGCGTCCGTCCACACTATCATCAAAATTCAATTCATTTTTTTCAGTAACAATTCACATTGCGTTCCCATTAGTAGAAATAGCGCTTACTAGACTGCAAAAAGAGACTTTATCAATAGCAGAGACTTTAGAAATGCTTGACGAACTCAGAACTATTTTAAGCACTTAGGACATTTAACGAAATAATCCTAACCAATATTATAAATGCGAAAGTAACTTTGTTTGTTTTTTACCTTTTCACACCTAAAGCACAATTTTGCAAATACGTTGTCAGGTGTACAGAAACGGACACAGGGTACCTTTCATCCCGAAAAAAAGTGCTGTTCCCGAGGAAAACAACAATAACGTTATTATGATAACAGATGGCGCCACGTGTCTTTTGTCTTGATCTAAGCAATTTATATTCGTCACAATGCGTATGGTGAAGTGGAGCTGATGGTGACTTCACCATCAGCTCCAGTTCTCCTGGTTCTTACCAGGAGAACAACAACAACAACAATAAACAACAACAACAACAATTAACGTCCCAGCATCGGGAAAAGCAATATTTTGTAACAGGTGATGAGCAGTTGACATTAGGGTTTGAAATGGTATGCTCTCGAGGGCAATGGACTCTGACTTGATGACAATGGGACCATGTCACCAAGTCAGAGTCTGATGAAAGTCGAGGAAAACCCTCTTTGGTACAGTGTTGAACAGTGTGTTAGTTGAACTCTCTCAAATCAAATAAAACCTATTGATGATTCAAGTGTTTGAGTCTGAGAGTCATCACTTACCTATACTCCGACTTTTAATTAGCTGCAGTAAAATGACACTTCTTAATAACTAATTTTGGACTGCATTTAGAGATATGCATGTCAAATAAGTTTCGTTTGTTACACTATTCTGTACTAGAAAAACATGGTTTAGTTGATGGCCGCGAAAAAACAAAAAGACGCCAATTTAAGTCACACATAAGCTGTCGTTTTACTGCAGCTAATTAAAAGTCCGACTATAATGCTACCGACCGTCGATGGTAGCCACAGCAGTCCTTAACTGTTAGGAGTTAGGAGATACGGCAAATGTGGACAGAAACTACTTAGCAGTTCTTGGATAGACGTGGACTTGAAACCAATCGTCTTCATCATTCCATTTCTCGTAATGATGTAACGGGACGAACAGGTCCCGCATCTGATGATGGTAAGGGCTTGTAATTGTCGAAAGAGCTTGTAATAGGCCTAATTGAATAAAAGTATTTGACTTTCACTTATCATCAGCTGAGCAGCATGAAGTAATGACTCTCAGACAACACCTATCGGTCCATTAAATTCGGAGAAAATTGTATGTGACAGACGGACAGACAGACAGACATTCGAGTGATCCTATAACAGTTCCGATTTTTCATTTTGAGGTAAGGAACCCTAAAAAGTGAAAAAGTGTCGTTGGTTCTGCATTTTCGTTTTTTGACACCGACTTCTGAAATTAAAGTTATTTTTCACTTTGTAGTGTTTTGTTGGAAGTCGGTTGTTTTTTTTTTTTTGTAAAAAAGTTTTTTATTAAATAACACGACAGATATGAGTTTACTGTGTTTATTTGGACGCTAAACCAGGACAGATATGGATTTTCATACAACTTTTGCCGGCCGCTGCTCGCATGTATGTGGCCAGTACAGCAATTTCGATTTATCTCGAAGAAGGTTGTCAAAATAATGGATGGTTGTTAAAATAATAATGTTTTAGTGGGTTCAGTTTTAAATTAACTTTCCTTAGACGTTCTAAAACTAAAGTGAGGTTTTTATTATGATTAATTAACGTTTTTCCTAAAACATTTTTCGTAATTTAGTCCCGCCATTGCAATAGTCATAAGCCTGGAAAACACACTCGGACTTGTTTTTAGTCCCATTGGACAACGTTTCATTTGGTACATCTTATCAATTGTGAATGCTGTATATTTTCGTGAGTCGTTTAGCAATGATAATTAATACATGCGGTCAAGATTGAATGCCGTATATTTTCTAGAATTTTCTGTAAGATTAATTTGGTAATAACTTTGTGACAAATCAAGTTTTGAGAAATATATACTACCGGATAGTGAGTCTTGTATTTCTGTGATATTCGGCAATGGGAACTTATCATCTACAATCCTATTGTTTAATTGACGATAGTCGATTACAAGTCTCCATTTCTTCTCGCCTGTTTTATCAGATTTTTTTGCCACTAGAAGAACTGGGCTTGACCACTCTGACGTAGTCTCTTCTATAATGTCGTTATCGAGCATGTCTTGTATTTGTTTCTGTACCTCGCTTCGCAAGGCATGAGAGATTCTATAAGGCTTGGTGTACGCTGGCCTTACGTCTTTTTTTAATATGATACTATGTTCTAATAAGTTAGTTGTGCTCAATGTATCACCTGGTAATTGGAAGACGTCTGAGTATTTGGCACAAATTTTTTCAATACTTATTTACTCTTCTTCATTTAAGTATGTGTTTAACTTGAGCATTTTAAATAACGTTTTTACCCTATCTGATTTTGATACTGACTTTTCAAAATTCAGAACACCGTTAATTTGTAAACCTGATAAATCCACCTCAACCTCGTCGGTTGTCGTATTTAAAATTCTAATTGGAATTTCCCCATTTTTAGGTTTCGTAATCAATCCACCTATGAAAACACCTTTATGTATATCCTGCGCTAGTGTAACACAATCCTCACGTATAGCAGTAGGTATGTGCCGGATAATTTCGCATCGCGGCGGAATTGTAAACAAAAGTTTGTTAAAATTATGTCGTCGTATCTTTATGGATATGTGAGTATCGTTATTTTCTAACATTAGGGATTTTTTTTTTTTGTAACTTATTACAGCGTTATATTTTCTAAAAAAAATGTGGCCTAATATCAGCTGCACAAGTTAAGTTTTGGAAAATGTAAAATTTTTCTTTGAATAGTACCTTGTTGAAATATAGATTTAAATAAATATATCCTAGGGAAGTTAGGTTCCCGCTCACCCCCTTAATTGTTAGCTTATCTGGAACCATATTATTAAAGAAATTAGACTTTGATTGTAACCATTCGTACTTTAAAACACAAAGGCTAGCTCCACTGTCTACAAAAAAATCTATGGGGTAGGTAGAATCTACTGTACATTCAACTATGCTGTTATTATTATAACTTGAAATGGAACATTCTAATTTAGGGACGAAAAAACTGATTTTCTGTATTATTATCATTGCTGATGTCATCGCCCACGTTATTGGCACTGTCGTCCACACGTTCAGCGTCATTTCGCTGAGTGTGCTCAGCGTGCTGCACGTAAGGAGCACGTTGCACATTCCGTGCACTTCTGTAACTTGCCTGAGTTCGTTTACCTCTTTGACCTGAATTCACAAACGTACGTGTTTGTGTAGAATTATTATTTAACATGTCTGGTCTCTGATCATTGCTATAATTACGACCATTGAAGTTTTTTTTTTTTGGGATTGTTCGGTCTATAGGAGTATGAGGGTCTCAAATTTAAGACTTCGTTATGCCTAGATGAAGAAGACTCTTCGTCTAGGGCGCTCCGGATTGCTTCCGAAAGGGATGAAAACTGCCTGGCTGCAATGATGGTACTAAGTCTGTCGTCTGACAAACCATCTGCAAAGCGTTTGATGGCAGTCTTTTCATTGATTGGATGTAACAATTCATATTTAGCAGGATCGTCGTCTGACTGAGCTATAGTCATATTTACAAAGAGTTCCTAGTTGCGATTGGATCGCTTCAGCAGATTTTTTAGGAAGTAAATACTTTCGCATATCATCGACTAACAACTTTACGCTATCATAAGATAATTTCATGCGTAGTTTAGCACTAGGAAACAACCTAGTTTTAAGGACAAAATTCAGCAAGTGTTTGAGAGTCGTCATTTATCATGCTATTATATAGTAAAATTCCATCAATGAGCTGTTTCGTGATTTGCTCTTGCCCTGTCATTACTGGTAACAAGGCTATTGCCGTCTTTAAATCAAATTGGGAAATTTTGGTATTAGTTCCGTCTTGTGTTTGAGTAAACGAATCTACGGATTTTACCAAGCTTTGTATCTTATTATAACAACTTTTTACGTCGTCCACTAAGCTATTGATGTATTCGATGGTTTGACTACTTAACTGTTCAATCTGAGACACAATATGCTGCGCTTGACTGAATAGCGTTTTTGCTTCTTCTAATTTCTTATAAGCAATTTCTTTTAGCCTACGTTCCGGTCCTATTTTAAGAGCAGGTATCAACCAAAATAGCCTAACTTCAATATGATTTTTCATGAAATTGATGAGACTTAGGTATAAAATTAAAATAACACGAATAACTACATGATATTTCCAAACTTATTGTGGCACAGAAACACAAAATAGTAAAATTTTCTCTAATAAAAAACATCACGAAGTTACCTCCAATTTTCACGACTTTTCGATTTGTACTTAATATGCTTATGACTACTAGAATGAAAATTTGATGATTAATTTATTAATATAAAGCGACTTAGATTGTGAAAGCATTTTTTTTTATTACTTTTATTTGTGGTTTTATTACGACGATAAGCTTATAGCACTTACGACGTTCTTAGTTCGTGGAAGAAATCATCTTCCGTCGCACGTTGCGGGAACTTCAAACATATATCGCTCACCTAGTAATATATCGGCACATCTACAAAAAATGTGAAATCTAGTTTTTACCGTATGAGTGTTCAAAAGTGCATAATTTATAAAGTGGTAAAACGGCACAACGCTATACTAGTAATCAAACCCATAAAATCAGTAAAAAAACGTAATATAAACCCATAAATCAATTTTAACATTTTATAAAATCTTTGATCCTCGTTTCTGTAAAATGTGAAAAACGTAGATGTGCCAATATATTACTAGGTGAGCGATATGTGTTTCACAAATCAGTCGCCCCCGCTCCGTTGAGACGAGAGGACTGCGCTCGAATTTTCGGCTGCGCTGCTATATATTTAATTTACGTAAACAATATTTTCGTAATTTATCACTTTGTGAAAAATAACTAAAACCACTCCCGAAACGATTATTAAAAACAATAAGACTAGATAAACTAAACAAATACTGAGGCAAAAGTATAAAATAAAAATATTGAAATAATTCAATGTTGATATTTGAATACATTTTATTTGACAGATTTTTGACTGGTATAGTACTACTAGCGCTATTGTTCTGCATTTCGGTTCATTTTCTTGCGGAGAAAATTTGCAACATAGCCAACTAGCGTTCATTTGAAAGTTCGTGCTGGAGATTTCAGACCTTACGGTGATTAACTCAAAATCCAAATTCGTTTTCTTCCACTTTTCTTGACAAACTCCGTATAAGGTTTTAGTAGGTACTATTCCCTAAATCAAGTTGAAACTCGAAATTCAGCGTAACGGGTATATTATTATTGGAGCATACAAAAAAAATATCGGAAATTAAATACGTAATGAGTTTATTGTGGACAAAAGTACGAAACGCTGTGCACATGCAATATTTCATACAGATAGTGTTCTCATGACTAGCCTTCTTTTTATGGTGAGGATGAGTAAAGGTTGTGACGGATCAACATTTTTGGGATTGTCGGCTTCGCCGATAAAAGAGTTAGGCTCTAAATGGGTGCTAAGTTCTATAGAGTTGAGAGAAAGTCTAAAGTTCATATTATAACTTGGCAAGCTTTTAAAGCTAAAGTTTCAACAGTTACAAAAGAGGAACGAAGGTAAATCCGACAAACATGTACTTCTTTTGTACCGAACTTGGGCTCGTTTTCCACAAATGTTTTCGGCGGGGATTTTTTCCTACTCGCACTTCGCGCAGGAAAGGCTTTTATGACACATGCCGGTTGACGTTGCATAATACAGTGCAAAATCCACCATACGAATATTATTTTTTACTTGGGTATCACTATTGCTAATTTATTGACTTTGCACGATCCTGCAAAGAAAAATCCACGATATACAAATATAATTTTTTTCTTGATCAACACTGTTTTTCATCAAGATGTGGTGACGTCCAACTTGTAGGTCCTAAACAAAATTTAGTTACATTGGAATTTGAACTTTGTCACGTCAACATTGAGTTTCTAGTTCCAAAAAAATACTAAGACATGATTCTTAGATTCTGAATTCAAACTTAGCGTATAGTAAGTATATGCAAAATAAACAGATGTTTTTACTTACTAAAGAATTGGAACAATGATCATATTTCGTTTAAATATTGTAATTTGAGAAACCATTACGAGAAAATTAAATAGGGTTGCTCATCACTGCGCAACAAATTTTCTAAGATTTTGATTGATATTTTCAATCATCTTTGTCCTTAAGGACGCGTTTACGAATCTAACAAAAATAAGCAGTTTTTTCGGTACATTTTGCGGGAAAATGATACGAAACCAAATCTAACTAATAATTACCACAGATAGATTGCTCCTTCATCTTCAAATGTTGGTACATTTTAATTCGAAAAGTTTGGTTTATCTAATATATAAAATTCTTGTGTCACAGTTTTCGTTGCCATACTCCTCCGAAACGGCTTGACCGATTTTGATGAAATTTTTTGTGCTTATCCGGTATCTATGAGAATCGGCCAACATCTATTTTTCATCCCCCTAAACCGAAACTTACGCGAGTGAAACCGTGGGGCGCAGCTAGTAATATAGTAAAAAATAATTTCCGTTGCCTCTTCACACAAAATTGACGATATCGTAATGACTTTAGGTACATTTTTCTTCTATTTATTAACATAAATTTATGTATTTAAAAATATTTTATGTAAGCAGACATGTTCAACTCAAAATGATGGTATAAAGAACTATCAAAATGTTATCAATTGGCTCAGAAAAAAAATAAAAATCGAGTCTATTTTTTCACATATTTAGCTGTAACATGTGAATCTTATTACACTGCAATAAGGGTTATTTTACTGGTCACTGTCTTGATTTATTACACAAAAATTTGTAATGAAATATTAGTCTGCGCTCAGCCGCCGTCGTGGGTGGACTTTGTGTCGGTTGTAAGCAGCAGCTTGTGCTGAAAAAGATCGCTGTACGGATAGAAAATATTTGACATACCAAACTTGATACTTCACGCATTCTGTATGACTATCGTATGAAAGATTTTATTCACAGTCTTATATTATTTATTTAGAAGTAAGTAGGGATTATTCATATTTCGTTTCGGTCATGATGGAGTCACCTGAAGGTGTACTTCGAAGACTGCTACTGGAACTAATAGACGAGCTGAGCTAGGCGTGCCGAGTTTGGGCTCGTTTTGTTAGTTATGTTGAGACCTTACCTCCGGACTTGATGGAGTGACCTGCAGGTGTACTTCGAAGACTTCTACTGGAACTAAGAGACGAGCTGAGCTAGGTGTGCCGAGTTTGGGCTCGTTTTGTTAGTGATGTTGAGACCTTACCTCCGGACTTGATGGAGTGACCTGCAGGTGTACTTCGAATACTGCTACTGGAACTAATAGACGAGCTGAGCTAGGTGTGCCGAGCTTGGGCTCGTTTTTTTAGTTATGTTGAGACCTTACCTCCGGATTTGATGGAGTGACCTGAATGTACTTCGAAGACTGCTACTGGAATTAATAGACAAGTAGAGGAAGATGTGCCGAGTTTGGGCTCGTTTTGTTAGTTATGTTGAGACCTTACACCCGGATTTGATGGAGTGATCTGAAGGTGCACCTTCCAAAAGTTATTTTTCACTTTGTAGTGTTATTTTTTTTGGAAGTCGGTTGTGTTTTTTTTTGAAAACAATTTTTATTTTTCATTTTTTTTCTACCTGCCCCACACAAATTCATATTACTTTAAGCAAAATTCATAAAGCCATACCTTATCCTGAGGCATACCTTATCCATTCAAAAATGAGAGAATTTGCAAATCCGTCTATATAGATATGACGGAGCTATGCCCGAACATACATTTAAAAAAATACTCCTTATTTGAAGTCGGTTAATTACTAAATCAATTCATAAACAAAAAGTTATGCCCGAATTTACTTGCAAGGTTATTGGAGTACCTCTAGGTACTCCAATAACAACTTTGACAGACATGAGGGTGTACCGTGGTATACTAAACATATCTGCGTACCCCTTTAGAGGGTACAGTCGTGATGTTATATTGTGTGATTGCGTAAACAATGCATATGCGATAGCAGCAATCGCGATTGATTTGCGCATTTATTGAAGCCTTCCGTTGTCTGACTCCGAAACTCTTCATCAAGACCATTTCGGAATAAAGTCAAACCTCTTTCGAACAAAAAAAGATTTTTGCAAGTCCGTCTATATATTATTATGACGGAGTTATCTAACCTAACACCTGCACCCTTACATAAAAAAAAATATGTATAAGCATCCGAATTGAGAACCTCCTCCTTTTTTTAAGTCGGTTAAAAATACTAAATAAAACGAATAAATTAAGCTTTTTTTAAATTATATGTTTTCAAAAAGCTTGTCGCGCAAATTGTAAATACATAGGTACTTTGGCATATACTTGCTTACCAATCAAGTAAGTAAATGGTATCTACTTTTATGAACATTTCACGGTACAAACTTTTTGACAACAACGCATAGTACCTAAGCTTAAAAAAACACATGCCTAAAAATTAAATAAAAGTATACTCAAGTATCAAGTCGTGTCAGTTTACTCATAATTTCGCCGCTTCGCGCATGTCGCTGTGTGTGTGAGCCGTGCGCGTGTAGTAGTAAGACTCAATACCTAAAATTGAAGCGCGTCAATTCGTAAACGCCTCCTTAATATGACCATTATAACGTCGTCATTCTAAAAAGGCTTGATTAAAATAGCTCAAAGTAAAAATCGTAAGATAAGCAATGCGATTATATTGGCCTTTATATCTTTAAAAAAAAACAAATTTGTTGAGTTTGTTTTCATCATGATTTATGATTAGGAGTATGCAATATAATAGGAAGTGCTTTTGCTTTTTAGGGTTCCGTACCTCAAAAGGAAAAATCGAAATCCTTAGATACAGTATAACTTCGTTGTCCATCCGTCTGTCCCTTTTTCTCAGGAATACGTATCAAGTTGAAATTGATATCAAATACTTAGATCTGCGGTTTCTTGGAGCTGTAGAAATATCAAGCCTCTAAGATGCTGACTTAGAAGCTGGCATAAATTGCCATTCATGTCGCGTGTTTTGAAATTTGAATCCTTGGGTGTACCTTATAGGTTTTAATTATTCCCGTTGATCTAGAATAATGAAAATTGGCAAGAAGCAAGGTCTCACAGCATAAATAGGTACAGGAAAATATCCGAAAATCGTTCATTTGTAATTTCATTCAGAATCGAAAATGTGTAGGCATTCAACTCGGTTTGCTCTCTAATATAAGTTTTTTTTTTTTTTCTGTATAGTAAAGTTAGTCCTTCAATTCAGAATTGGAAATTCATAGATAGGCTGTATTACTTGTATGTCCGTGAATCTGTTACCAGCATCGGAACAGATTCAGGGACATACAATAATATTGCCCTATCAAGATATCTACTTGCACAGCCTGCTATCTTACTTAGGTACATTGAATAGAGCCGTTTCATCTGATTATTTTGCGTATACTTATTACAGAAGATGGAAATTCAAACACAAATATATATGATTTATACCGGGTCTGATCCCATGAGACCCCCCCCCCTTCCCCCTCGATCCCCTGCTAGTTCTTCTTCTGGTTTAAACTCTGGCTTACTTGGCCGGGCGAAAAGTTTCTGCTATCGGGAAGGGATTGTGTTTTGTTTTTGTCGTGTTTGATGAGAGGTAGGCAAGGAAGTGCGGGTGAAATTTGATTTTTTTCTGGCTTTATGCCCCCCCTTAACCAAATACTCTTTAATTTGTTGTAGTTTATCGCGACATGTTACTAGATTTTCGACCATAATAAATATTGACTATAAAATTTAAAAAAAGAAGCGATAAAATAGTTATTTTGATTTCCTACTTAACTAAATAATTAAGTACTTAGCTACAAAAATGGGTCAGTTGCTTGCAGTCCATTTTGTTGACAATGCAGAGTTGCAAACGATGACCGAGTGACGCGATGCCGTTGAGGTCACGAAACGAGCCGCGTGGTTGCCGTGGATCGCTGCCGATGCTCGATGCTCGCTGACTGGACCGGGATATACCCTGGATTGCGTAGGCCGGGATTTCCCTGGACACCGCTCGTTCTGGCCGGGCTATACCCTGGACTCGTCTCCGTCTTCTCTCAGGAACTCACAACGCATCTTCTATAATGTAGCTCTTCTTTTAGGTTTACAGGAACTCTTCTTTGGGTTTACAGGAACTCTTCTTTGGGTTTACAGGAACTCTTCTTTAGGTTTACAGGAACTCTTGCGAGTACGATCTTCGTGGTCTTGATTTGTTAACGCCATTCCAAATCCTGGCATGGTCGCCATGTAATTTTGTTGACAGAGGAGCTCTCGAAGACAAGAGAAACTCAGCGTGAAGTGTTGAATAAGTTTATATTTCACTAGTCTCCATAGCAAAAGCCTCATGTCTAATGCATTACAATGTATTTATACTATTAGCTAATGGCCCAATTTCATACGTCATTATGTTACTGCGAATTAGTAAATGTAGCAGTGCAACATTGAATTATGACAACATGAAGTATGTTGTCAAATTTCCAAGCATGTTTGAGAAAAATAAGATTTTTTTGGTATTAAATAATTAAAAAATGCAATTTTATTTTAATATAATCAATTATTTAATACAAAATATTTGTAACTTACAATTTTTAATTTTTTGCAATGGACATTAGCAATTTTATTTCGGAGAATTCGGACTTGTGTTGCAGAATTCGATTAATTCTGTCGTCTTTATCCATATATTTTTTCTTTTTTTTGTGGCGTTTCACCTGATAGTATAATCTCAATGTCAGCTAAATTTGATGAAACTTCATTTATTAATTCTTTAATTAAGCGATACACTCCTTCAGGTTGTTTTTTATCAATGAAAATGTTTATTCTACGATGCCACGCCTCAGCAGAGTTTGAAGTTCTAGGTATTTGCTTTTCGTTTACAACATGGCAACTCCAAAAACTTTGTGGATACTTCGGTTGTGTGTTCCATGATCCGCTAACATAATTTTCTTCAAACTAATTCGCGATTTGATTCTAATCAGAATTTTCTATACCTTCTATTAGCTTGTTAAAATATAGAATGATTTCATTTTCTGGCAAATAACTTAAAGCCAATAAACATTTCACAAAATATGGTTAGGTAAGGTTAAAACTGTGACCTCCTACGCACGAGCCGAGCGAGAGAAGCGAGTGGTGCCGCGGCAGCGGCCGGCGAGTGCCAGAAACGACTAGATTATATAGAAAAATAAAATGGAAAAAAGAGATTATACAAAAAGAATATAAAAATAAAAAGAGGTTATTTTCAACTTCATATTTCGTAAACGCGCAATGGAAACCGTACGAAACGTGAGGACACTGGCACACGCAAGGCAACGTCGCGCTACCACGTGACCGCGCGCCCGCGCTTCGTCGCGGGCGCCGAGCGCTCCGTACGGCCGAGTCACGGGATTTACAAACACCACTTTCAAAATGCCTACCCCTACAACACTAAACAAAATTATGAATTATGACAGAGCCATTTTACGTAAGTACCTGTCTAAATCTTTTGCGACTTATGATGTATGGCTCGAAGTCTCGAACTGCGCTCCATCCATTTCAATACAAAGCCGGGCCGCTGTGTCGACCCGTGAACACGAGGCATTAGTGTAGGATCCTCAACACATTCTGCACGTAGTTTATTAGAAATGCTCAGTATTCTGACCCGCATTTCATCAGCACTGTCACATTCTCGATCATCATGTTACCGTATTCACGAGCACTGTACACGTATGACTCAGAAAAATAATAACTAAAACACAATAAAACAGCACTAAAAACGTAACAATAACACAAATTAAGCCTGCCTAAGGTATTAAGTCCGCCTTTGTACCCTTTTGTGCGAAAAGTTTCAATAAATAAATGAATTGAAAACTGACAAAACAGTATTAAATACGATTCAATAGCTATCGATCGATTAAACGTAACGCACATTCGCTCACGAACCGAGTCGGAAAGGAACTAACTAAGTACTAACTAGATTACTGAAGAAGTACTAAGAAGTTCAAACATGCCGCCTGCGAACGGTGTCGGCTGACAAACGTTGACGCCGCGCGGACGCCGCCATGGCGGTGTCTTTTGATGTGCAAAGATCAACAAATTACAGAGGAGAAAATGTTAAAGAATAATTGTGAAATCAGAAACCAATTAATTTTAATTGTTAGGAAATTGTAGGTACATAAGCTTTACTAAACTGTTTTCATTATCAAACTTTTTTAATAAGATTTAACTAATTTAATTATCCACTTTAAATTGTTTGGGTTTACTTACTAAATTAAGGATACTTTGACATAAAGTTCAAATTCAATTGATTCACGCGCACTAGTTGCTTCAAACTGTACCTACCCGCGATGAAAATGTTTTAGTCAATCACGGCTAAAGTTGCGGTCGCGACTTTATTTTATTTACTATCGATACATACAAAACAGTAATTGCACGACACAGTGCATCAATTTAAAACTGTTGACGCCTCTGTAATTTTTCTTCTTATTTATTTTGGCGGCGCTTTACAAAGGTCGTCGCCGCGCCGCCCCGCACCGCCACGCGCCGCGTAGGAGCCGTGGACGCCTCTCTCTCAAACTAGGTGACCCGGGTTCAAACCTCGGTATGGGTCTCAAGGTTAAGAAAAGTAAACTTGATTTTTCTGATTTGTAAGCAAAATTTGCGAACATTCGGATCAAAATAAACTTGTAACCCTGTTCAAGGGGAAAATCATAACGATCCTTGCATGAATGGAATCCGAAACCAGATATCCCACATCATAAAGGTTAGGAGGATAGGATCACATTGCACCCCGCCCGCCGCCGCCAGCTGTCGTCGCGTCGCGCGTCGCGTGGATTTGGGGTCGTCGGCCGCTCGTCTGCGGCAAGCGCGCGCACTTTGAACTCTAGGTCATGCGCGAGCGTCAGATGATTTTATTTACGAATACCTTGCTTGTTAGAGTTGTAAAGAAAAAAAATGTGTTTAATCGCAAATAATGGTTTAATTTAACTGTTCTCACAGCATAGTGTACGAAAAATGCTAAAAAAATTGGTAAAATTGTTCTTTTTTTTTCCACATTTTTTGATAGTATCGTATCCAGAATCACTAGCCCTATCACCTGTCTTCGTTTTCGGAAGCGTTTCCCTTACACCCTGTATATATATATATATTTTGCAACAGGGACAGTTAGGGGGTCTTAAAAATTCGAGGTGGGGCTACTCTACTAGGGCATGTGTAGTATCATTTGAAAGAGCGCAGTTTGCACATTCTCAAACATTTTTTCTTTTTTATAGGCCTCATTGTTTTCGATTTTTGATGATAAATGTAAAAAAATACCGCCCCCCCCCCTATCTCCAAAAAATCTGAAATTATTCTATTTGATAGAAGTTTATGTAAAGATTACAGGAAAAATAAAACTATGTCTCTAAAAATCACACTTTTTCAGAAATTATCTTCAAAAGTTACATTAGTTCCACTGTCGGTCAAGAGATGGCGCTGACCTAAAATTGCAAGTTTCACACCGTAGTGTTAAAATTCTCTGACGAATGTAGGCCTCGCCGATGACAATTTAAAAACATATGATGGTACGGAACCCTCGGTGCGCGAGTCCGACTCGCTTTTGACCGGTTTTGTTTTTTTTTATTAGTTAACAGAACGTTAATGATTGTTTTAAGACTACAGTAAGAATAATATGTGTAATTAAAACCAATTCGATTTCGAATTAGAAGTTTATGAAACTTTAATACCTGGGGAATACCTTATTATGTTTGTTACCGTGTTGACGAATGAGTTCCCTGCAGTTCCCGCCCGGCGTGGTGGAGTGGTGCGTGTCGTGCTGTGTGCGGCACCCGCACGTGCGCGCGCAGCCTGCGCGGCGCTGGCTGCGCGGTGACCTGTGCGGCGCGGCACTGCGCGCGCTGGCCGAGCGCGCCGGCGCGCGGGCCGACAGCGCGGCCCGGGCGCTGCTGCTGGCCTGCCTCACTGACGAGCCCAGCGGAGGTATGTGCGCTAGGTGGAGTGGGCGTGTCGTGCTGCGTGCGCGCGCTAGGTTGGAGTCGTACACACAGAGAAAGTGACTACCTACCAAGTATCAGACCTTCGCGTCTGCCTACCCTCACGACTTTAAACGTCGCCTCTCACCTCTATTTGTTATATCTGCGTCTCTTTCTAAAACTTATTTGCCTTATTAACGGTCGTATACCGCACCTTCATGTTCTAGAGCTACTAGTGAGCGAAGACAGTGTATCCGAGGTGCTGCAGATAGTTACCAGCGCCATATCGCAGCCACATAGCAGCACGTTGGAAGCGAGTGGCGCATTAGCAGCTCGCCTGGCCACGTCACTGCAGGAGCACGCCGGGCAACACTACGCGCTGCTGGTGCTGCAGCTGTTCCGACTCAATATACTCGTGCCGGTAACTGACACAGTGTATCTACTGCTACGGTAGCAGCTCGCCTCGCCACGTCGCTGCAGGACCACGCCGATAGAATTTACTAATAAAAAATAGTAACTTTGCTTGCTAAATTTTGGCTTGGCCATATTAAAAACTTCTGCTGCCGCGTAGCCGCTGTGAAATGTGTTCTAGAAGCATCTGATCTCGTATTTCCCAGAGAGGAGACAGCAGATTGTCAGTGGACACGTGGTGCGAGATCCGCTCGTCGTGGCAAGACGGCGTGGCCACGCTGCCGGACGCGGCTCGGACACACTTCCTGCAACAAGCTGCCGCGTTCCTGCACGAGCAGCTGTTCCAGACGTTTGTACCAATGTTTCTATATTGTTCTTACTTGTAAAAAAAAGTGTCTCACGTTAAATACTCGGAAATTTTCAATATTTTAACATATAATCCTCCATTCCAGCATGGAAAACTTGGACATCACTAAAATCGAGAACATCGTGTCTCTATGTCCGCACCTATTCAACCGTTGCGAGGACGCGGAAGTACCTGATGACGTCACTGACATGCTCGCCTTCACACAGCAAATCTTCAACATGAAGGACCCTGAGACGCACCTGGTAGAGTCGTACGCACTACGTCACGAGTGCGTCACGTCACAGCTCAACTGTCTTTACGACGACGACAATGACGTCATCGCCACCGTTGTACGAGACTCGGCGAGAACCGACGTCAAGGAGCTAACGAAAGCAGATCTTTTGCTCTATGTAAATAAGCATCTTTTCCGTGCGATATATCTGCGGACTCTGTTGCTGCACAACGTCAACTCGGCTGATGATGACGAGGAGCCGAGCGAACAGAAGACTTGGTGCGATGTGTTGCTGAAAGACGAGTATGTTCAGAGAGAGTTTTGCAATATATTGTATACTTATGTTGTCATCAATTCTTTACACGAAGGATACGCATTTGTAAGTATTTTATATGTCTTTTTTAGGGTTTCGTAGTCAAGAAGGAACCCTAATAGTTGCTCCGTCCGTCTGTCTCCCTGTCGGCGGCTTAGCTCAGAGAGTCTCAGTACTAGAAAGAAAGCTGTATTTTGGCATGGGTATACATATTAATCACGCTACAAAGTCTTAATTTTTATCTCATGCCGTTGTTGTTGTGTCGTTGGATAGGCTGATAGGATCTATTTGCGAAATATTAAGCTTTAAAGTACTCATTTTTGTTAAGAGTTAAGTGTGGACCTCCCCCCCTCCCCCCCTGCTACCCCCAAGCTAGCTATATAGTTGGAGTGGCAGTTTTTGGATATGTGAAAAAATTAACGGCACTGGTATTTATAACACAGTTAAAAGGAAAACTATTACAGCTAAGTAGGATTAACAAAGTTAATAAGTAATAGCCGAACAACTTACATTTGCAGTTGAAATGGTATAGGAGAACATGTTTTCAATTACCTACAATGTCAATTGTTATTGAGATAAATTAATCCCAACTACGGAACCCTCCATTATGTGTGATCCGACACGCACTTGGCCGGTTTTCCTTCCTTTGAATTAAATGCTGCAGATTAAAGTGTACGGTCTGCTTCACATCCCAACTAAGCCCAAGCCTTAATTACATGTTTCCGTCATTCCTTGCAATTAAATCAATTAAAATTTCCAGTGGCCCCACTACGACATCATAGTTGAGACAAAACAGAAGCTGGATTCTCTCCTAGTAGACGTGATAAGCGCGACATCTCAAGAACTCAGGAGTGCCATAACAAGCACGGTGTCCGAGCTGGCGCTGGCCAAGGGCTACTTCTGGGCGTACGCTCACCGATGGTACACGTTGCATGCGGAAGGCAAGGAGGAGAAGGGGATACTTGAAGGACAGAAACTGGAGGATATTGTATCCGGGAACGGATACTTCCATAGTTTACAGGTTTGATAGATTTTTGTTAGAAATGAATATAAATAACACTTCATATACAGCTTTTCAAAGAAAATCAGGAATCATTGTGTTGGGCAATACGAACGTGCTGGCAGCCTTGTTCCACCCACTGCTGAGTATGCTTGCGCTGTGATGAGATCTAACTAATCTAATATAGAGCTGTAACTACCGGAGAAGTACTTGCCTAATTTGTATTTACCATGTTTACAAAATTGTAGATTAACAACTCTATGCAATTCCAAAATAGAGAGTAGGTAACCCGACAGAGAAAAAATTTCGTACATTTTATATGAAAAACGTTTTATAGCGACTCATGCCTGCGCCTCGCCTTCACCTTACGCCGTCTGTGTGTAATTCGCGCCTCAGAAGCTTTGCGTCTGGGGGACTTACTCTGTGGCGCGACGTTCGTGCTAATTCGGAAACACGAAGATTATCGAAACGCATACGTTTAGTTTGCCTGTATGGTATGTTGTTGTGTCACATCAAAATGTTTACCTACACCCTCAGGCCAGCACAAAATGGTCGACCGAGTGCGACTCTGAAGCCGCATACAAGATCAAGTACCTAGTGATGCTGCGCAGCTGGTACATCGCGTTCGGCGAGCGCGGCGACGCAGACCTGGTGCGTGACGTCACGCGCTGCCGCGAGCGCTGCGACCTCGACGTGATTGTCAACGCTTATTACAAGCACAACCATACCATGCTCTATGACCAGTTCGTATGCGAGTTTTTACTTATGTTGTATACTTACTCATGTTTTTAATATTTTGTCTATAAAACATGCGATTATAATTTTGAGCGATAAGGTAAAAGACTATTGACAGTAATAAAAATAAATTATGATTTTTGTATTGTGGAATGGTTGTGCCCTAAAAATATATAAAAAAAAAACAACTTAATTTTGTAAATAATTCTAATTAATATTTTGAAGAAAAAAATGCGTAAAAATAAAGCCAGTGGTTACGTGACATTAAATGCGACACGTTACAGCTTTCAGCCGACAGTTTCGAATTTTTTAATATAAATAATGAGAATATTAAGAATTTTTTTTTAACCATGACTGATAAATTAATTAAGTGATAGATACAAGGTGCTGAGCACTCAAAAGTTTCACTGATTGTGGCTCGTGTGTTGGATTATTCGGTTCCCTCCAAATGTAAAACGACTCTCTGAGTTCCAACCCACGGCCTCGTCGACAACTCGCAAGTCGGGGCCGTAGAGCAGTGGTTGTCCAGTGGTAAGTTGTCATATAGGATACTTTTTATCGACATACCACGAGGGCGAAGCCGCGGACGGCAGTTAGTCCTCTATAAAAGTTTCTGATTATGCTATAAATGCCCCTTATTATAGAACAGTTGCATAAATAACTATTGTACTACACTTGTACCATTACATTTCCTTCTTTTCCCTGAAAACCCCATATTTTTGACGGTCGCCGCCAAAATAAAGAATGATCAGTAAGGCAAGACCTTTTATTTATTTATTTATTTAAAACATAAGTTTACAGTGCTTACGACCAAATCACTTATATCTTAGTAGCTAAAACTATAGTAAAAAAAAGAAAACACAAAAAAAAACTTATACTAATTTACAATACTATTAGAAATAAATATAAATATTTATAAACTTGGTACCTACTGCTTATCATGGAAGATATCCAGATTTATGTCATGTGCTGGGTGAGCAAAGAAGTCAGTAATGTGACAGCTCGGGCAGTGGGTGCAGCAGCAGCCCGACGAGTACGCACGCCCGGGGGCAATACCAAGTTTGATGTCATTTGTTTAAAACATTGGTTAAAAGCTCATCAAGCAATGTCAATTAACTATGGAAATTATTGTGTAGTTAGCCATTTCAACCGAACACGTATGATACATGGCAGATCATTAATACTAGTTAAAAATTCTATTAAATCAAAGGAACGAAAAGACATCATCGGGCTGTCTGTTGAACACACCATTGAATTGTCCTGTGTTGAGCTCGATAAACATGTGATAGTATGCGTATACAGACCTCCAAGTTACCAGAATCTAGCTGTGTTTGATTGTGTAATGGAAGATGTGCTAAAGAAACTTTCTGCTAATAGTAAGTCAATAATCATATGTGGTGAGTTTAATATTAATTTATTAGAAAATCACTCTGTCATTTGATTTGTCAAGTGTTTTTATTGAACCAACCCGAGTGACAGCTTCCTCTGCCACTTGTATAGATAATGTTTTCTGTAACTGTGATTATTTTCACAAACAAATTATTGTAAATAAGTTGCCATCTGATCACAGTCGACAAACAATAACATTTTGCTCCTACATGCCTTTACAAAAAAACTTAATAAGGTTTAGGCTAATTACAAGTAAAAATTTAGAGATATTAAATAATTCTTTGGTCTTTTCGTCAGACAGCATCTGTCTGGCATTAATGCTGAAATGAATCTTTTTGGCGCAGTCGTGAGGCACACACTATTGTTGTTTGAAACATTATTTTTATTTTGTTAATTTTGTGTTTCACGAACTGTCCAAATAAACTTTATTCTATTCTATTATATTCTTTGGCCAGTAAATTAGGTGTTCAGAGTTTTAATAAACTATCAGATTATTAAGTCTTTTTAGGTCATTTGATTTGTCAAATGTTTTCATTGAACCGACCCGAGTGACAGCTTCCTCTGCCACTTGTATAGATAATGTTTTCTGTAACTGTGATTATTTTCACAAACAAATTATTGTAAATAAGTTGCCATCTGATGACAGTGGACAAACAATAACATTTTGCTCCTACATGCTTTTACAAAAAAACTTAATAAGGTTTAGGCTAATTACAAGTAAAAATTTAGAGAAATTAAATAATTCTTTGGCCTTTTCGTCAGACAGCATCTGTCTGGCATTAATGCTGAAATGAACCTTTTTGGCGCAGCCTTGAGGCACACACTATTGTTGTTTGAAACATTATGTTTATTTTGTTAATTTTGTATTTTGTGTTTCACGAACTGTGTCCAAATAAACTTTATTCTATTCAATTCTATTCTATTATTTGGCCAGTAAATTAGGTGTTCAGAGTTTTAATAAACTATCAGATTATTAAGTCTTTTTAGGTCATTTGATTTGTCAAATGTTTTTATTGAACCGACCCGAGTGACAGCTTCCTCTGCCACTTGTATAGATAATGTTTTCTAAAACTGTGATTATTTTAACAAAAAAAAAATATTGTAAATAAGTTGCCATCTGATCACAGTCGACAAACAATAACATTTTGCTCCTACATGCCTTTACAAAAAAGCTTAATAAGGTTTAGGCTAATATAAGTAAAAAAGAGAAATTAAATAATTCTTTGGCCTTTTCGTCAGAAGGATCTGTCTGGCATTAATGCTGAAATGAACTTTTTTGGCGCAGCCGTGAGGCACACACTATTGTTGTTTGAAACATTATTTTTATTTTGTTAATTTTGTATTTTGTGTTTCACGAACTGTCTCCAAATAAACTTTATTCTATTCAATTCTATTCTATTCTTTGGCTAGTAAATTAGGTGTTCAGAGTTTTAATACTTTAAGTGACCCAAATGAGTTCTACGCCGAGTTCTTTTCAATATTAAACACGTAATTTAATGACACTTTCCCACTAAAGACTAATAGTATTTACAAAAAGTTCTTATTTAGTGATTGGGCTACTCCAGGTATTCGTAAAAGCAGGGAAAACTTTTTTGAACTTTATGGCCTGAAGCAACATATGAATAACACAAGCTTTCATCAGTATGTTGCAACATATTCTAAGACTTAAAAGTGTATGCAAAACAGCTAAAGCTTCTTATATTAGCAATAAAATAAAATCAGCCGATGATAAAATAAAAACTACCTGGCAAATAATAAATAATTAAACAGGTAGGAAAAACAGCGTAATACTGAATTTAATTTAGAGACTGCACATGGCCCCATCAATTCAGATGCAGAAGTTACTCAGGAATTCGAAAACTTTTGCTAATATTCCCATTAAAACTACTGAAGCTTTAAATTCCTCACCCGCGCTTTCTGCTGACTTAATTAGAAATAATGTAAAGGCATGCCCTTCGGAGTTTAGGATTCAACATACAAACCCCCAAGCTGTTAAAAAAGCTTTTAAAGATCTTAAAATTAAATCAACAGAAGATGTCTGGGGAATGTCTGTAAAAGTTTGTAGATCTATTATCGAAACAATTGCGCCCTATTTAGCTTTCATATTTAACATCAGTGTAGAACTGTAGACCAAGGAGTCTTTCCAGATCTCATGAAACACAGTAAAGTAGTTCCTTTGTTTAAAGCCGGTGATAGTAAAAAACGCAACAATTATTGGCCAATTCTGCCAGTTCACAGTAAGGTGTTTGAAAAGTTGATGCTCAATCAAATGTTACGTCACTTTAATAAAAATTCCATCTTTCATGAACAACAGTACGGTTTCACCAATGGGCGTTTAACGAGTACCACTGACGCCGGTGTCACCCTAATAAAGAACATTTTTAACGCCTGAGAAGAAGCACAAGATGCCATTTGAATCTTTTGCGACCTCTCTAAAGCGTTCGATTGCGTAAACCATGAGACACTTCTGCTGAAACTTGAGCACTATGGGATTAGGAATTTAGCTCTTGATTTACTAAAGTCATACCTAAAAGATAGAAAGCTTAAAGTTCAAGTAAACGGCGTAAACTCATTAGGGTCTGACATAGCAATGGGCGTTCCTCAAGGTTCGATATTGGGTCCATTCCTCTTTTTAGTTTACATTAATGATTTATCCCAATTACTTCACAATCAACCGAAGATGGTGTTATTTGCAGATGACACCTCATTGATCTTTAAGATAGACAAACGGGCACAAAATCTTGACAACGTGAATAACTCTATTCTTCATGTCCAAGATTGGTTTACGGTAAATAATTTGGTACTAAATGAAAAGAGAATTAGATTTAAATTACCTAATGTTAGAAGTAGCGAATGTGACATACTGAATGGAGAAAAACTGGAATTTGTTGATCAAACGGTGTCGTACGATATTTTACTATGGGGTCGAGCTGCTGACGTTGAACCATCTTTATTTTGCAAAAGAGAGCTGTCAGAGCCATTTATAATCTACGTCGCCGCGAATCTCTCAGGGAAATTTTTAAAGGGATTAATATTATGACGGTACCTTGCCAATTCATTTAGGAAAATATTATGTATGTAAGAAAAAATCTACATCTTTTTAATAAAATCTGACAAAAAATCTGAATCTGATCTGTCTTTTCTTCTGTAATGACATTATGGTACGCAAATAAAGATGAATGTGAATATGAAAATAAGCGATAGACATAATTTTAATACTAGAAATAAAGATAAAATACATCAATCATTTTTCAGGTTAGCCAAAGTACATACATCTTTTATGGGTTAATGTGTTAGATGTTACAATAAAATACCTTGTGATATATTGCAATTAAATGAAAGAAAATTTAAAACTTACATTAAACATACACTTTGTAAACAAGCATACTATAAATTAGAAGATTATATCCAGGATAAGAACGCTTGGAAACATGCTGGTCCTGCTCCATATTACAATCTAGAGTCTAGACAAAATCAAACTGGTTGCTAATTTAATTGTAAATTTATTCTTTTTTTGACTTTGTTTACATTCTGTAAACTCTAACTCACACCCTGACTTATTACTTGTAATTTTTTTTTATATATTTTTAACATGAAAATGGTTTACCTTTACCATATTTGTAAATATGTGAGCACCATGTATCTATCAGATTATTAATTTATATGTCATGGTTTCATTTTTAATTCTTTTTCCTATAATTGTGGTATAGTAATTTTATTTTAGGTGCATCGCCTTCACATATTATTTATTATAATTATAATTACATTTAATTTAATTAATAAAAGTAACAAATTTAAATCCTAACTTAACTAAAACTATTAGTTATAATTAATGTACTTATGCAAAATAATGTAAAACATTTTAAAAGAGTAACAGTGGAGTTTCTTGCCCATTCTTCTCCATACGAAAACTACCTTTTGGAAGGGGCGACTAGAATCAATTCTGTTTCATTGTATTTTTTGAAGTTGAAAAGTGCCTTTAATGTGCCTATTTGAAATAAATGTTTAGACTTTGACTTTGCAAGGCGAACAGTTTCCTCCGGCGACGAGGACTGTGCACGCCCTCATCTCCGACTAGGACACACTTTTAAATGAGATAAGTCGCAAGTCTGTTGACTAAGTTTTAATGTTGGAGACGCTAAATCCCATTGTCCTTTGAGAAATTGTCACATCGAGACGAGTAGTTACTTTTTATAGGTAGTGTATATTTTTTTTAATTCGCCATTTTAACGATGATCCGTCCACGAACTTCTTGCGCTGTTTACGATTATTTAAACTCAACAGTTTGAATTTCATTTTTTAAACATCATCACTAGCAACCTGATTCTTCCACCCACTGCTAAGTGTAGGCCTCCTACCTTTTGTGTCCTGCTTTCCTTATGCGAGTCTCAACCATGTTTTACCCGCGGTCTTCTGAATGTCAACTGCCGATCTGGCTGTTAGTCTGCCAACAATTCTTCTACTGTCTCTGCAGCCATTCGGCAAGAGCTCTATTCCACTTGACGTCACCCGATCTAGCCGTAGCCGTAAGCTTCCTACTCACGTTTCAAGGAAGAAGGTCCGGCAGCTGGACACAAGAACTGCGGGTGTCGATCTGTGCAGTGTGCCCACAGGGACGTGAGCGACTGCCCGTGGAGCGCGCTGGTGAGCAACGTGGCCGTGCTGGAGTTCCTGTCGGCCACGGTGACGTCACGCGGCTGGCAGGCGCGGCGCGCGCACTGGGACTTCGCCGCCATCGCGCTGTGCTCGCTGCTGGCGTCCGTGCGCAGGAGTGCGCGCAGCTGGGGATCCACTAAGGTACCGGTCGATATGGTATAAAGTGTCCGTCACGAGAAGCTATCAATTTTGTAAATAAAGAACTTCTACTATGTTACGTAGCGACAATTCAATCAACAACAAATAATCCCAAATTCAATCAACTCAAAGTTATGTTACTTTGAGTTTATTGAATTTGGGATTATTTGCAGTGCAATACGAAACTAACGAGCAATTCCACTTGGTCAGGTTATATTTTAGCGAAGTAAAGCGCTGTCGTCTAATGTTTTGTAGTACGCGTCTGACTCATGGAACGTAAACATTTGAACCGCCATTTTGAAGTATGTTCACGCTGACGCTGTCAATGCTGCAGAATACTCTGCAAAGCGTCTGACGACAATAATTAAATGGGGTACTTCCCGCTGGTTAATACTCCATGGTTAACGCTATTAACTACTGGGAGTGATGCGTTCTACTGGTTAACAGCGTTAACGAACGCGACATTTTTTTTTCCAATAGTTAATACCATAGTCTCGCGCATAGTTCAGGAATCAGGTTAAACTCAAACTCAAAGCATTTATATCAATTAAACCATTTACAGGCACTTTTGAATTGTCAATAGGTCAGTCAGAAAATATGAAGCTAGTTGCCCATTCCAAAGCGTAGGTACCTATGGAGAAGAACGGGCAAGAAACTCCATGGACAGTCTTTTAAATTATATTTAACAAAAATATTAGTTACATCATTAATGTTGAATTTATAAGTATATGTGAGAACGATGTAAAAAACTGACTTGAGGCACCAAATGAATAATGATTTCGTTAAACGTACTCGACATTTTTCCCAATAGTTCCCCATCGTCCCGCATCTATTACAAGAGTTAGACAGGTTAAAGAAGAAACACTTTAATGACAAAACTTCTTTATAGTTATGCTGTTTTTCAATGTTGAAAAATTAATGATTATTTGATACAAAAAAAAATGTTATCTGCTGTCTTTTAATTATTGTACATTATGTTGATCTGTGAAACAAATCACTCTGTGTTGCTCATAAACATTGTGTATTACCTGGATAATTAAAAGTAGTACCTGGATTATTAAAACCTACCTTAAAGTGAATTATTCGATCCATTATTTTAATCAGTGATTGTCACTGTCTATTGACCAAGGTTAATTTTCAAAAGAGAATTATATCAAAAAAAAAAAAAGAAAAATAACTAACTTGTTATATAATTAAGTAACTTATTAGCTTAAAAATAACTAACTTATTATATAATTAACTAACTTATTATACAGGGTGGCAGGGACATCGACGCGCAAACGTTGTCAAAAGGTTACACCTGATGCCATAAATTAAATTACGAAAGTCATTCATCTCGGAAATGACCGGTTAAAAAAAATTACATTTTTGAGCGCGCAATGTATTGCAAACAACGCGATTAAAACGCTCCGCGGATGGCGAGCGAGCGCGCGCGCTGTGCCTAACCTACACACACATACAAATCTGTGGCGCGGCCGCCCGCCCCGCAGCCACCGCGCCGCCACCGCCGCTCCGCCCGCCGCGACCGGACGAACGTGAACGTACCTACGAAATATCGCCTAACGACAACATTGATAGTACCTACCACATAAAATCATGTTTAATTAGTCTTGATAACCGATAACAATAAGCTTATTC
The DNA here is from genome assembly GCA_963669345.1 of Gortyna flavago. Classification (NCBI taxonomy): domain Eukaryota; kingdom Metazoa; phylum Arthropoda; class Insecta; order Lepidoptera; family Noctuidae; genus Gortyna; species Gortyna flavago. Next base: position 19,703,509 of record OY770133.1, read on the forward strand.
CCATAAAATAGCGATACCGATGAGGATTGATAACAAAAAAGATGCTTGATAAGAACTTAGCGATCCAGTAATGTTCAATTGATGAACTTACCTTAATCTCGCTCATTCCTAATGAGATAGGGGGTAGGTAGGGTTCGAAGTGGCCGCCACCAACCCGCTCGCAGATCTGAGCGCGGCGCAGAGTTTCAGCGTGGACACGGGGCAAAAAAGTGGGATCCTGGACACACTCCTCACACAGCGTCGCAAACACATTCACAATGCGATCTCTCATTTCTGCTGCGGTATCGCACTCGGTCATAAACACCTTATCCTTGACGTAACCCCAATGAAAAAAATCTAATGGAGTCAAGTCCGGTGAGCGAGCTGGCCATGGTTGTGGACCGAATCTTCCAATGCACCGGTCTCTAAAAGATACGGTGAGGCAGCTTCGGACAGGAAGGGTCACGTGTGGGGCAGCGCCGCGCCGTCGTGTTGGAACCATGTCTCGCGGAAATGGAGCACAGGCACCTCCTCGATTATTTCCTTGAGAGTTGTTTTTAGGAACTCGTGATATCGTGGCCCGTTTAGTCGTTCAGGGAGAAAAATGGGTCCAATCACGCGGTCTTTATAAATACCGGCCCACACATTTACCGACCATCGAGTTTGGTGCCTGAAGAATTGTTCAGGTCTGGAAGGCATTTTGAACGTCACTCTCAAACACACACACACACAGAGAAAGAAAATTACTTTTGATTTTAAAACTACGCTAAGATCACAAATTCGCGACAAACAGCACGCCCGTTTGCGATCAACGAAATCTAGGAATTGGCAAAAATCCGATAAAATCGGCGAAATCAAAAGAAATGTACTTAGCTGATCTTTCTTTCAATTTGCCGCACTTGCTGCCGACAGTTAGTACTTGCATTTATTCTGTGAATACAGTGCCTACACCGAACACAGATCAACAAAATGATAGAGTGTACAAACACATTTAGTTGTACCTAGGTACCTACTCACGAAATTAATTGCGAAAATGGATGTATTATTTTTTAATGAAACAGTAAATTACATTGTTGAATTGCATTCAAAACTAAAATTAATGTTGATAATAAAAAAAAATTGAAAAATTACGTGACTATCAATACACTTCTACATGTTTTTTTTTTAATCTTCTATACTTAAATCGATGAAGCTTTAGAAAAATAATTATCCCCATAATGAATCTAAAATAAAAGTAGTAAATGGGTCATTCATTTATGTAGATGATTAAAATGCCTCATGTGACGCGTCTGTTAGATTCATTGGGATACGTCGCATAGCTTCTTACGAGACCGCTCGCCGCCGCCGCGCCGCCGCCGCCGCCGCGGTCCCTTTGTCGGCATTTGAAAGCGAATAGCGTCAAGGTACTAAGCCAGTGTTGACCTCGCAAATGAACTTTTGCAAACAGCTGATCAGGTAGCCCTTTCGAGTTTTATTTACATTGCTGTTTTAAGTGAAATAAGTGAATTTGCTATTTTTTTATTAAAAATCTCATTGGGTTAGATAGAAATAATGATTTTATACGGTTTACAATAAAAAAAATTGCAGAAAAAAACGTAAAAATTAAGAAAAAGCCGACGAAAAATTTCAACGCAGGGGGGTCCAGAATCATGTACTGAATCCATGGTAAGCGGTTGCGCGTCGATGTCCCTGCCACCCTGTATAAATAAATACAAAATCAAAGGACACCTAGGCGAGAAGTACCCGTTCGCATCGCTGTCATCCGGAAACGTGCCTAGAAGACTTGGCCAAAGAACGTCCCAGCCCTCACGTAAAGCGTCGACTAACTGGCGAGAAATTTACTTAAAAAGGAGGCGCGCACACGGGCCCCGTGACCCTAGCGTTTCGACCCCAAACGGCTCAAAGCTGTAGTTGCCTATAAGGTTACAGTACTTACAGTATTTGCGCCGCTTGAGGGTCTCAGCAGCCGCAGCAGCGGCACCAGCACAGCCCGCCGTGCTAAGAACATGAGATGGCGCAAGGGTATCGACACACGTTGCGTCCCACACCAGAGGCCTACCCACCTTCCAAGGCAACAACGTCATGCCGTCTGGTCTCTTCCCATCGTCACGTACCAATCCGTTTGGTTCTAACATTGCTGGTACGCCAGCGGTGACAAGGGCTCAACGAATAATATCGTTGATGCTGGCGTGCCGTGCTATGCGACCTGCGCTCCTGCAGCAGGACAGGCCATGGTGTCCGAGACTGTCGACAGCTTCACCGCAGTGACATCGATGCGCAGCAACACAAGGTGCGCCCAAGCGGAGACACGTAGCGAGCCGAAACGATGAGTCATCCATCATTGTGCCTATGGTAAAGTTACCTTAAAGTTATATTGTTGTTTAATTATTGTACATTTAATGATTATTTATTTCTGATACAAAACAATGCTCAATTGATGTAAAACTAGATTCTTTTTTTACATTTTAAATAAAAACCTTACTACATTTATTGTGATTATCTATTGCAGAAATCATTATTAATTTAGTGCCTCAAGTCTTAATTAACGCACTTTCAAGAACCGTTATATTTTTTATTTCTTTTTCTTTAACCTGAATCCTGAACGTTTTCTTTAACCAGACTCATGACGTGAGACGAAGGTATTAACTATTGGGAAAAAAATGTCGCGTTCGTCAACACTGTTAACAAGTAGAACGCATTATTCCCAGTAGTTAATAGTGTTAACCACGGGTATTAACTAGCGGGAAGCTGTTTATCATTATGATAAATTCAAGAGGCCCCAAATTGCTGCCCTGGCTTACTCCGGAGCTGGTGAAGTACGGCTTCGACTCGTACCCATTGTAGTCAACATACTGTTGACGGTCTCTCATATAGCTGACAAAGAACTGCAGCAAGTGCAGCGTACATCCTACATCTGCCAGCTTTCTTAATAAGACATCATTCTCCACGGTGTCAAAGGCTTTTTTTAAATCAAAGTACGCCGCGTCTACCTGTACTCCAGGTCGACTGCCGGTATAACCTGTGCCATGAAGTTAAGTAGGTTGGTGGAAGTGCTGCGTCCGGGCCGATAGCCGTGCTGCGCGTCCGACAGTTGCGCTCGGACTTGCCCCTGTATGCAGCGTTGAATAGCGGCTTCAAAAAGTTTTGCCGGCGTCGACAACACTGCAACTGGTCTATAACCGCTGACATCTGGACCTGCTTTACCCTTGGGTACTGGAACGACACGTGTAGTCTTCCACTGATCTGGGAACGTCGATTGCTTTAAGCACGTGTTATATATGTAATGCAGCGGGCTTGCTAAAACTCTAGCACAATCTCTAAAGAGAAACGCTGGTATACCGTCAGGGCCAGATGATCGTTTTGGCTTGAGGTTCGTCAGCGCATCCTGCGCATCTTTGAGACTCAAGGTCTCTATATGTACCCGTGCACTGGTAGCACTGCTGACCTCTGCCATCGCCGCCTGAACGTCTAGTTGCGGTGGTTCCTGACTGTATACCGACTCAAAAAATTCTGCGAATTTCCTAGCACACTGCTCATTAGTGAGATTTTGCCCATCTTATAAAATACTTTGCCTATTTACTCTACTTTTTTTTGACCTAATATTTCATATTATTTTGTGCTGTAATTAGGAAATTAAACCGAAAATGGTTTTGAAATCGACCCTGTTTCGGATTTTTTTTTCATCGAGCAAATTACATTTTATCGTGTTTTGGACCATTCATTTCCCTCAAACAAGGATGCATCTATGACATACATATTTTATTCAGAGCCTAAATACACAAATTTTTCCGTTGAAAATTGACTCTTAAACAGGCAAATTCGGATAACCCCCCGTTAACATAAAACAACTAAGCTGTAAAATAGTGTGGTCAACCACTACTTGCCCTTTACTCTTTCCTCATGGCCCCGCAGCTGTGCATGCTGGCGCGCGCCGCGCTGCGCCTGTGGGCGGGCGTGCGCGGCTTCGTGGCCGACGTGCCCGCCCAGAGCCGGTGCAGGCAGCCGCCCGCGCACGTGGCCGACCTCGTCAACGAGTGGAGGGACATCTTCCACCCCGACACCACCTACAATCTGTTCTCCATCATCTTGCATGTGCTCGGTAACTTCTACGTTTTGTGTTACATTATTCTGAAAATACCCACTTTATTAATTTTAAGAAAACTTACAGCTAAATACATTTGAGTAGTCAGAAGTAATATGTAAAAGAAAGCCAATTACAAGTTTCCACTTATATAAAATTATGTGTAAAATAGACAAGACGGTACAAACAGCGTGAGAGTTAAACATAGAGACAACTGAAGAGAATAATAATCGTTTATTTATAATAAGGGGATACATTTGCCATTGCAAATGAAAAAAGAAAGCTATTCATTAGTAGCTTTTTTTTAAGGATGGGAAATCATCAGATGACCCCTCCCGCTCTGGGTGGAGCGGAAGGCAGTGTCAGACTCTTACTGACTAAAACCCATCCGTGTTCCTTCCTTAGCCCTTTAAGTGTCGGGGTAGCGGTAACCCTTTCGGACAATCCCGCTGCCCCGGCAGGCTTCGGCCCTGACGGGCCCCTCCTTCGATGCTGACATCTGTTTGAGGCGCGCGTGGAACACATAAGCTTCTCCAGCACGGGCCTGGTCTTGATCGGACGGCGGGCTACCCATTACTCGCCATCCGCAGGCCCGCGCCTACGGTGGCCGGGAGTCGTCACGCGGCTCCCGACGCCCGGAGCGTCTACCGCGGCGGCTGGGACGTGCGGCTCTCTCGGCTCTCCCTCGCCCATCCCGCCACCTCCTTCGCTAGCATGACTGCTTCGCAGAAGGAGGTGACTGCCTCCCACTCCCTCTCGCCCCGGACCATGGCTTGGACCAGGGCCGGGCGCGAGAGGTCGCCGCCGCTGCCGATCGCCTCTACGAGGACACGGCGGTGCTCTGCCCAAGCGGGACAGACCTCCACCGTGTCCTCTGGGCGATGGTGACACCCGGGCGTTTCCTCCCGCCTGATTATGTGCAGGAACCTCCCGAAACATCCGTGTCCGGTGAGGACCTGCGTCAGGCGGTAGGTGAGGGCGCCGTGACGCCTCTCTAGCCACTCCTCAAAGAGGGGCCTTACCGCCGCTATCGCGGCGTGCCCTGCGCTGGGTTGCGACAGTCGCGCTTTCCATGCCGCCATGAGATCGCGCCGGAGGTCTGTCCGCTCCGCAGCAATTTGCCGCGGAAGCGGGTTTTCCCCCCGGCGTAGTGCCTCCGCGCGCCACTCAAAGAGGCGCGCGAGGACTATCGCCTCCAGATCCCATGGCGGCAGTCCGGCAAGGAGGCTTGCCGCCTCGCGCGAGATCGTGCGGTACCCCCGTATTAGCCGTATGGCTACCACCTTTTGGGGCGCGTTCAGGTAGTGGGCGGCTCGAAGCCGCAGTGAACGCGCCCACACCGGGGCGCCATATACGGCCATGGACCGCACGACACCCGCGTAAAGCCTCCGGCAGGAGGCGTTTGGCCCCCTCAGGTTGTAGGACATGGCTTCGGACTTGTGCAGAGCCACCTCGAGACCCAACTGCCGTATCCTCTCCACGACTATCGCAACCCCGCGTGTCATCGCGTCGGCCGCCGCCTGATGCGACCTCCCCTGCGCCAGGACCAGCGTGTCGTCAGCGTAGCAAACCACGCTGACGTCATCAGGGAGATCGGCCCGCAGCACCCAGTCGTATCCGATGTCCCACAGAAGCGGCCCCAGAATCGATCCCTGTGGGACACCGCACGACATCTCTCGCCGGTTCCACTCCCCATCGCGACCAGGGTAGATGACGGCTCTGTCCGTCAGATACGCCCCGACTACTCGACGAAGTTAGGTCGGACCGGAGTGCCTCCCCAATGCAGGTCCACGACGACCTCACCCCGGGACACTGCCAAACTGGCTATCCGGCCCCGTCCTCACCAATTGCCCGTCGAGGCGGCCTGCGATCGCTGTTTCAAAGAGCTTGCCGACCTCGTCAAGCAGCACGATGGACCGGTATGCGGACGGAGAGTCCGCAGGGCGCCCTGGCTTCCGAATGAGGACCAGCTTCCCCGTCTTCCAACGGAGTGGAAACTGGCCTCTCTCCATACATGCGCTTAAGAGCGCCTTCAGTCGGGGTCCGAGAGCCCTCGAGGCCAGGGCCCAGACATTACCTGGCAAGCCGTCGGACCCCGGGGCGGTATTTTTCTCCTTCAGCCTACCTACCGCCACTCTCAGATCTACCCCGGTCACTTCAGGGATGTCGTCGTCGTCCGCGTGGTCCGCTTCAGGCACCGCAATTGGCGGAGCCATAGGCGGGGGAGTATGCTCCCCCCGTGAAGGGAACAGAGCGCTCACCACCTCCTCCACCAGCTGGGGGCGGAGACTCTGCGTCAGCGGGAGGCCCAAGTGCGGAGTTTATTCCGCACCGTTTTGTAAGCCCCCCCCCCCCCCCTCCATGAATCCCCGTTTAGTCTCCACCATCTCCTCTCGGGCCGCATCCTTGGACCGCTGGACAGCCTCTTGGAGGGCGGTCTTCGCCGCTCTGTACCCCTCGTACAGCTCCGCCTCCGTGGCTTCCGCATCCGGAGGGCGGATGCGGAGCCTGCGGTGCCTGGTGTACAGGTGTCGCGCGTCGACGCACGCCTTGCGTAGCGCCTCTACCTCCTGCGACCACCAGTACACCTGACGTCGGGCGCATCCTGGCCGAACTCGGGGCATTGCCACGTCGCAAATTTCAGACATGGCCTCCCGGAACCACTCCGCCTCATCGTCAATATCGGCAGGCCTGTCTGGTGATGACACACACTCCTGCACGATTGAGGCTTCCAGGAGGAGCTCCCGGTCTGCAATGAATAGCTTAAGAACGGGCCCAAAGGAAAATCTTCAATATTTGATTAGATTTAAACAGTAGTAAATCATGTTCAAATTGGAAAAAAAGTGTATGGCAGGAAATTTCATTATAAATTTAAGGGTCGACCCTGACGAAAACGTAGTACGATAAAATTTTCTCGATAGAAGACTATCACAAAGTTACCTCTAATTTTTTACTATTTTGGTTTGCATTCTGTTTTGGTGAATATGACTGAACCACAAATTAGATAAATAATTACACACATTATAAACTAGAGCTGACCCTAGCGATATTTTTACATTCTTATTCTTCTTGTTTTGACGTTCTTAAACTCAGAGGAGACCCTAAAAATAAAACCCAACGCTTTAGATGCCTTGTTGACTATATTGTCAATGTGCGCATCAAACAAAAGGTTTGAGTCGAAAATTACCCCAAGATCCTTGATGACGTTGACTCTGGCAATTGAGGTATTCGATAATTAAAATTTGTAATCATACCTAATAGGGTTTGGCTTACGAATAAATATACACACATAACATTTTGAAATATTTAAGTCCAACCTATTTCGATCGCAGTAATCATGGAACCGGTCCAAATGCTCCTGTAATAGTGGTGCATCCTCAATGGTTTACACTTGACTCAGAATTTTCCTGTCATCCGCCTATAATATAATTTTAGAATTTAGGAAACAAGAGGCGATGTCATTTACAAAAATATTGAATAATAGAGGTCCTAATAAGGATCGTTGGGAAACCCCAGACGAAATGTACATCACTCTCGAGGTATAACCGTTGAGGACTACAGTCTGGCATCTATTTTTAACATGATACAAACCATCTGTACATTTCATACTTCGGGCACACATAATAATATATAGAGGGGAACTTGATGCCATAGGTACTTTCTACCAGTCACCTATAAGAGTTAACTAGTCGCGAGCTCGAACTCACTGGTGGTCATGGCCAAAAAGCACACTATCTCACCTGGCTTCGTGTCCGACAGAGCTAGTATCAGTAATGAGCAGTTAGACGCAAGTCTACACGCACAACGTCTAGTTCTCCCGCTCAGAAACACCGTTCCCAACTGATAGGCGCGTAAAAAAATTCGGAAAGTGCTTTGGAAAATCGAGTTTTATGAAAAAACCACTGCATAAATCAATTACAAATAAAGTTTATTGTTCTCTTCCATAAATGAGCTTTGTCGATAAGAACTTGGTTTAAAGATTTTACAGTTCTTGTACAGTGCAAGCACGTACAAAATTGACATCATTGTGTCAGCACTTCAATTGCTACGCGCGGTCTATACTTTAGTACACAAATATCAACCAAATCGCGTGCACTCATTATCATTCAATTAATTTCAACATCAATAAAATCTATAATTACGTATTCTTGCGTATCACTCAACTACCATCATTTAAAGGTGTAAAGATCCTACATCTTAATGGTCCTTCGAGCTTTCGTATAGGCGGGACTATTTCGCGTTCTTAACGGTGTGAATACACTGTCGGCGCAAAAGTACAGCTCCTGCGGCTACGACCTGTGGACAGAGTAACATCCGTCTCAACCAACAACAATCATGAGCGCCAACATGGAGGACATTTTGGCCAATCAAGATCAGATCATTCAAGCCATGGAGCAGCAACTGCGGAATTTCAAGAAGGATTCTGCGGATCGCAAAACTCCGGCCAACATCAAGAAACGTTTGCAAACCCTGGATACGTACTGGCGGGAGTTTCAAGAGAATCATGTTAGATTATGTGAGTTTGAAGATCGTGGTTATACCTACTTTTCAGAAAACTTCTACAATAAGACAATGATCTTCTATAATGAAGCTCGGGACATCATTCAACAATACAAACCGCCAACTAGTTTGGAGAAAGGGGATAAGTCACCTAGCGCTTCATCAATTCGTGGATCAGACACTCGCAATCAAGAAGCTGCGGATGAGCAACAGAAAGCGGACACATTGTCGGTTGATCCAGATCAACCGAACAAAAAACCCAGTGGGAGCCAATCCATATTCAAGAAGATTATCTCTCGGGGGAATGCCAGCAAATTAGAAGAAATGCTGTGTAAGCAGAAGAGTAACTTCAAGGCTTTATCGCGAGCAATAAAAAACGTGGACGTAGAGAACCTATCCGATAAATGGGAATTCGAAGACGTACTCAGAACCATTCAAGCAAAATGGTCAACCATCGATTCCCTGCACTGGGAAATTGATAGTGAGATGTACTTGGAAGATGAGGAGTATGAACAGGAATATAGCAAGTACGAACAGCTGTACGTTGGCATCAAAAGGTTGGTCAATAGCAAGATGTATTCCGTTTCATATCGGGAAAGTTTTACGCCGAAAATTGATATTCCTACCTTCTCGGGAAACTATCACAAATGGATATCATTCAAGGACTTATTCCAAGAAGCAGTCCATAATAACAAATCCATCCCAAATGCCCAGAAGATGCAGTTATTAAAAAGTAAACTGAAAGGTGAAGCAGAAAGGATCATTCAACATCTCAATATCAGTTCTGAGAATTATCAAATCTGCTGGGACATCTTGAACCACAGGTATAACAATGACAGGCTAATTTTTACCTCTCACATGAACATACTGCTGTCAATACCTACAATGCAAAACCAAGTCGACACACAGATCAAGAACATGTTCGACACCATCAATGAATGCATCAACGCCTTGAGAAACCTTGGTATAGACGTAACCGCCATGGGGTCAACGGTTGTGCATTTACTTACACTAAAGTTAGACACTCAGACACTCAGTGAATACACTCAATCATTAGAAAATCCTAGAGCCTTGCCTGTTCTAGCAGATTTTCTTAGATTTTTAGAGAACAAGTACACTGCTCTCGAATCAACACGGCGCAAGCACCATACATCTAAATCATCATTGTCGTCATCTCCGAGCAGTAACAAAGAATCTGAACATCAATTCAACAAAAAGAATCAATCAAAATCAAATCATTTCAACAAGAAAAACGACTCTAATAAACCGTTTTTGCGCAGTTCCGCTGCAAAAACTTGTGCAATGAGGACACAATATTGCCCACTATGCAATGACGACAGCCACGGATTATTTTACTGTAGACCATTTTTGGAATCTGGGTCAGAGGAAAAAAGAAACACAGTTCAAAGGTTTAACTTGTGTAAAAATTGCCTAGTTGATCACAAAAATAAATCATGCCGTTCTGAATCAAGGTGCAGGGTGTGTCAAGGAACCCATAACACCGTGCTACACGATGCCCTACAGACAAACGCAGTGTCCAGTAACATAAATACGTCGCCGTCTACGTCACGTGAAGACGAAACACGAACTAATGTGACGCATGTTTCAAAGGAAACTACTATTGAAATTCTGCTTGCAACAGCACTTATCCGTATACGAGGGGCTAATGGCGAATATCACATCATGAGGGCTCTCATAGATCAGGGCTCTCAAGCCTCCCTCATCACTGAGAACGCAGCTCAAATTCTGAAACTCCCTCGCCGAGCATGCAAATTCGTCATAGTTGGAGTCAGTGCCAACCAAACCAATTGTAAGGGAGTTCTCAGTCTAGTGGCATCCTCATTACACTCCAATTACACATTCCAAGCAGAAGCTGTTGTAATGAAGAAATTAATTAACAACTTGCCAAATCATAGTTTCTCAAAACCATCGTGGGAATATCTTAAAGACATCCAGCTAGCAGATCCAGATTTCAACGTTTGTCGGCCAATCGACCTATTGCTGGGGGCAGAAGTTTACTCGGAAATCATCATGGCAGGCATAATCAAAGAAAATTCATCTCTACCAATAGCACAACAGACGCAGATTGGCTGGATTTTAAGCGGCAATGTCAAGTCCTATCAATGCAATGTTATCATGAACAATATAGAAGACATACAAAGGTTTTGGAGTATTGAAGATGTCACCGATCCCGACACTAACATGTCTTCTGAAGACTATCAATGCCTTCAACAATACAATTCGGAAACAGTACGTCGAGATGATGGCAGATACGTGGTTAGAATGCCGCTAAAGCCAGGTATCAACGAAAAATTGGGAGAATCGAAACAAAGAGCCGTAGCCCAATTCTACCAACTGGAAAGAAAATTTTCTAGACACAAAAATATTTCCGAAGATTACAAATCATTCATTGACGAGTACATCAAACTGGGTCACATGCGCAAGTGCACACAGAGGAATTTGCCGGATTGCATTTGCCTCACCATTGCGTTTTACGCCCGGACTCTGCAACAACAGCGTTGCGGGTGGTATTTAACGCATCAGCAAAAACATCGACAGGCTACAGTCTAAATGATCTAATGTTTAGCGGCCCGAATCTACAACAGGATTTGTTTACACTAATTCTGAGATGGAGACAGTATGAATATGCAATCACAGCCGACATCGAGAAGATGTTCAGACAGATCTTCTGTAATGAAAAGGACCTACAGTATCAGAAAATCGTCTGGCGTGACTCACCTAGTCAAGTGCTAAGAGAATATGAGTTGGCAACAGTCACCTACGGCACCAAGGCAGCTCCGTTCCTAGCCATGATGACGTTAAAACGTCTAGCAGAAGACGAACGTTCAAGGTACCCAACAGCATCAGCGGTACTTGAACAGTGTTTTTACATGGATGACCTTTTGGCTGGACATCACAGTCTAGAGGAGGCCAAACAACTCAAGGCTGACCTAATTAATTTGCTGAAATCAGGTGGTTTTAATTTGCGAAAGTGGTCATCAAATAAAATCGAAATAAAACATGACGCAATATCAGACAAGCAACAAGCATTCGAATTCAGGCATCAAGAATCAACCAAAACTTTGGGACTGAGATGGCACCCGCAGGACGATCAATTCAAGTTCCAGCTGAAGATAGACACATCCCCATTGACACCATCCACAAAAAGATCATTACTGTCGGATATTTCGAAGATATTCGACCCACTAGGCTGGCTGTCTCCTGTCACCACCAAACTGAAACTATTGTTTCAAAAAGTTTGGTCGTTGAATCTTCAATGGGATGACACAGTATCAACAAACATCAATGAAGAATGGCTCAAAATTAAGAAGGAATTACCAGCAATCGAGCATATGAACGTCCCAAGGTGGCTTCAAACGCCAAAAAATGCGAACATAGAGTTGCATGGGTTCTGTGACTCTTCCATAAAGGCCTACGCATGCGTAATTTATGGCAGGATTATCAATCAGGAAAAAGCGGAGTGTCAATCCCCTGTGATCATAGTAGCAGGGAAATCAAAGCTCGTGCCTGTCAATAAATCAATATCTTTGCCTAGATTAGAGCTTTGCGCTGCACACTTGTTATCAACACTGATGAAAGTTGTCCAGACCTGTTTATCAAGCAACAATATCCGAATATACGGCTGGTCTGATTCGACGGCAGTACTAGGTTGGCTCCAGGGAGATCCGAATCGCTGGAAACCGTTCGTGGCAAACAGAGTAGCAAAAATAACGGAAATAATACCAAAAAATTGCTGGCGCTATGTGAAATCGGCTGACAATCCAGCTGATTGCGCGAGCCGAGGGTTATCAGCAGACCAACTGCAAAATCATCCTCTTTGGTGGCATGGACCAACTTGGCTATCAACGTTCAAAGAAAATAATAACCAACAGCTACCAACTTACGTCACATATGAAGAAATCAGAAAGTCAGTAAAAAGCAATGTAGTTCAACAAAATGAAGACATTGCTTTAAAATTATTGAACAAACACAGCAACTTCGATCATGCAGCGCGCGTACTGGCTTGGACTTTGCGCGCCATATCTCGCAATCAAAACAAACCGAAGTACTTGACTGTCAGCGAAATAAAAATCGCTAAACAATTTTTAATCAAACAAGTGCAGCAGTCGGTATTTAAGGAAGAGATGACCAGTCTTCGTGCTCAGAAACAAATAAACTCTAAGAGCAAATTGCTAAAGCTGAACCCGTTCTTGGATCAAGAAGGACTACTAAGAGTCGGTGGCAGACTGAACAATGCGAAGATGAGTCAGAATATGAAGCATCCTCTCATCATTCCCAACAACACCCATCTCAGTGACCTACTGATCGACCAAGGACATCATATGACACTCCATGGGGGAGCGAGAGTTACTCAAGCCTGGCTACGTCAGACATATTGGATTCTGGGAGGAAACCGAGCCGTCAAGAAGCATCTTCGAAAATGCGTCAAGTGCCGAAGACACGATCCAATCACACATGAACAACTGATGGGCGACTTACCTTCCGCACGCAGTAATCCGACACGACCATTTTATCATACAGGCGTTGATTTTACCGGGTTTATCGACGTGAAAGCAAACAAGGGCCGAGGTATCAAAACCACGAAAGGGTACATCGCAGTGTTCGTTTGTATGGCAACCAAGGCTGTACACATCGAGCTAGTCTCGGACCTGACCTCCTCAGCGGTTCTAGCGGCTTTGCGGAGAATGGCAGCTCGAAGAGGCACTCCAGGCCATGTCTATAGCGACAATGGCACGAATTTTGTTGGAGCAAGCAGAATTCTCAACCAAGAATTCATAAACATTCAAGACACTTTGGACGACAATTTTTTCGAGGCTATTACCAGTATGGAGATTACCTGGCATTTTAATGCACCTTCCTGGCCCAGTGCCGGAGGTCTCTGGGAAGCTGCCGTCAAGAGCTTGAAGCATCATCTCAAACGAGTGATAGGAGATCAGAAGTTGACGTTCGAAGAATATTCGACTTTGCTCGCTCAGATAGAAGCATGTTTGAATAGCCGTCCGTTATGCGCACTCAGCGAAGATCCTGAAGATTTAGACTGCCTCACACCATCTCACTTTTTGGCAAGCGGCCCGACGTTAACTATCATCGAGACAGAGAGAGACCTACGAACAAGATGGCAGCTCACACAAAAAATATTTGATGACCTTTGGAAGAGGTGGCGAGCTGAATATCTGTGCCAACTATCAGCTCGCAGTAAGTGGCGCCAACCTCATCAGAATATGAAGATCAATGACATCGTCATCATTCACGACATCAATCTGCCCCCGGGAAAATGGCCCATGGGCAGAGTTATTGAACTTCATCCAGGGAAAGACGGATACGTCAGAGTAGTGACCCTACGGACAAAAAATGGGACACTCAAGAGACCAATCACGAAATTATCCGTTTTGCCGATCAATGACAACAACCGAAGCCACGACACAGAAAAGGAAAACCAAGACAGACACACAACAGACAGTAAGTGTTCCAAGCCAGCTTCATCAAAATTATGCAACTTTATAATTACAACACTCGTACTTCTAATGGTCGTTTGCTCAGGAACTTGCGAGCACAAAATTTCCAAAGTTGCAGAAAATAAAAACATATTTTTCGATAAACTAGCAACCATGAGATTGGAACGTGAAGAATGGAAACTCATCGTTTATTGCGATATGGCTCCGTATTGGCAAGGAATTAACCTATTGGACAAGTTTGTCACGCGTCTGGACAACATATGTTCAAAGGATCAAATACCACAATGCGACGTAGTCCGATTACAACTGCGTCACGGGTACAACGAACTTGAACACTACAACAACATTTTACTTGGTCAGCAAGGTCAAGTTCGCCGACGTCGCGGCCTTATCAACGGGATTGGCTACGTCGCACATAGTTTGTTCGGAGTATTGGACGAAACATTCGCCGAACAATATCAGAAAGATATTACCTTAATCAGAGACAACCAAAAACATCTAAGCAAACTGTGGAGAAACCAGACGTCAGTCGTGGAGGCTGAGCTAAATGTTATCAAAAGAATCGAAAATACCCTGGACAAGCAGCACAAAATAATCAACCAATACATCACCAGATGCAACGAGGGCATGAGAAAACTGAAAGAGGAATTACAACACACCGACAACAAAGCAGAATTTACATTATCAACACTCATAGCCAATAACATCATGACCAATCTTAAAGAAATCCAGGAGACGTTAGTTGACACAGTGGCAAACATTTTCTATGAGAAGTTCAACTTTCACTTGTTAACACCGGCTCAGTTGAGAAACGAACTGAATATAATAACCGGACAGATCTCAAAAGAATTAGCCTTACCGATTAATAATATTCAGACCGACTTGGCGAAGATATATCACCTATTGAAAGTGAAAGCGAGAGCAACCAGGGAGTACCTAATTTTTGAAGTCAGAATTCCTCTCGTGAGCAGGGAAGACTATGAGCTATACAACCTCATACCGATTCCACAACAAGCTAACGAAAGCATGATCAACATAGTGCCTGTAGCAAACTACTTGGCTATCAACATACACAAGGACTCTTACATTCCGGTGTCTTTATACGACTTACAAAGATGCGTCCCTTACGATACCGACGAGTACATTTGTTCACTGAGAAGGCCCGTCTATCAGATGACGTCAGACACCAATCTATGTCTGAAACACCAAGCCTCTAATCAATGTCAGACTGAAACAAAGGAATGTCGAGATTACTGGACTGAATTGAATTTATTTAATTCCTACCTATACTTTTGTTGTGGACAATGCAGTGTGCGAGTCATATGCGATGACGACATTACGAACGAACAACTCAGCAAAACAGAGGGGCAATTCTCGTAATTTTAAGAACGTTCACAGTCTGATCTCAGTCTCAATCTGTCAAAAATTCGTCTAATTTCCCTACATTTTGACAAGTTTTTGACATTTGTTTGTCGCTGAGATGAGACTGCGACTAGATTTTGAACGTTTTAAATTACGAGAATTGACCTTCAGGTGTCATTACACTGGGGGACAGATGCGTCATTAAAGAGAGAATGTTTACGATCTACGCACACCAATCCTTATCAAACTCAATTAAAACGAAGATCGATGTTATGAATATAGAGATTCCACAAATAAATCATATCATTAATCTGTCTACACCTCTCATCACTAAACTGAATGAAACAGATGAGATCACCGAGCAACGGGAAGACATAAAGGCGATTGAAAGGGCACTCAAAGAGATGAAAACCAGTCAGGAACTGGCGGATGGAGTGACATTCCATGACATTCACCACTATGTCGCCATATACGCCTTGGCTGGGGTCATCGTGATTTGCGCCATCCTGTACACATGGCGACGCGTGAGAGCGCGCCAGCCGCGTCCAGCGCCCGCAACTCTCACAACCGAGCAGGCAGAGGCTAGCGTGAGCTATGTAGCTCCCTCCACCACCACTGCGGGTCGCCCTACCATCACTACCAACCGAGGGTCTTCGCCGTCCGTTAGAACCCAATTCAATGAAATACCTTAAACTTAGTTTGTAAGCACATTGTTACTATCATCTTGTAAATCATTATCCGTTATCTCATTCACATCCTATCGGGCCCCGGAGCATGTACAGTGCAAGCACGTACAAAATTGACATCATTGTGTCAGCACTTCAATTGCTACGCGCGGTCTATACTTTAGTACACAAATATCAACCAAATCGCGTGCACTCATTATCATTCAATTAATTTCAACATCAATAAAATCTATAATTACGTATTCTTGCGTATCACTCAACTACCATCATTTAAAGGTGTAAAGATCCTACAGTTCTTTTATTACTTATTTACAACCAAAGTTACGAGAAAACGAATCTTTGAGGACATTGGAGTAATACTCTCCCTAAATGTGTATGGAAAAAATATCGACTAGTGGCACCTTAAGAAATTAAACAATAAAATTAAATCTGTATTATAAAAATCTTTAATTCATGTATTAATTGACAGGTCTAAAAGCATGAAATTTTGCACAAGAGCTTCTTGTATGACTATAGTGAGCACTAAGGAAAGATATCTGATAATTATCCCCTAAATGGGTCAAATAGGGCATGAAAGTTTGTATGGAAATTCGTAATTTTTGCTGATGGGGATCCCCATCGGGCTTCTCTCTTTATAAAAATGTCAATACTCAGTCATCCTTCTGATGACTGTCAGAGGTGTATTTATTATGAATGTCCTCCAGACTCGTGCGGCGAGGGTGAGATGACGGGCCCGCGGATACAAGTAGTGGGCGAGCTGCTCGCCTGCTGCCCGCTACTGCAGTGGGATGTGCTGGCGTCGGCGCATGCGCACGGCGACCTCGCGCTCGTGCGTCTGGCGCGCAGCGTGGCCGGCGCGCTACGTGCGCCCGCGCACCACGCCAGCGTGCAGCTCGCCTACCAGCTGCTGCTCGCGCTCGCCAAGCCGCTCGTGCTGGACGACGGTCAGTGCTACAAGTGTATGTCTCTCGCTCGTGCGCCCGCGCACCACGCCAGCGTGCAGCTCGCCTACCAGCTGCTGCTCGCGCTCGCCAAGCCGCTCGTGCTGGACGACGGTCAGTGCTACAAGTGTATGTCTCTCGCTCGTGCGCCCGCGCACCACGCCAGCGTGCAGCTCGCCTACCAGCTGCTGCTCGCGCTCGCCAAGCCGCTCGTGCTGGACGACGGTCAGTGCTACAAGTGTATGTCTCTCGCTCGTGCGCCCGCGCACCACGCCAGCGTGCAGCTCGCCTACCAGCTGCTGCTCGCGCTCGCCAAGCCGCTCGTGCTGGACGACGGTCAGTGCTACAAGTGTATGTCTCTCGCTCGTGCGCCCGCGCACCACGCCAGCGTGCAGCTCGCCTACCAGCTGCTGCTCGCGCTCGCCAAGCCGCTCGTGCTGGACGACGGTCAGTGCTACAAGTGTATGTCTCTCGCTCGTGCGCCCGCGCACCACGCCAGCGTGCAGCTCGCCTACCAGCTGCTGCTCGCGCTCGCCAAGCCGCTCGTGCTGGACGACGGTCAGTGCTACAAGTGTATGTCTCTCGCTCGTGCGCCCGCGCACCACGCCAGCGTGCAGCTCGCCTACCAGCTGCTGCTCGCGCTCGCCAAGCCGCTCGTGCTGGACGACGGTCAGTGCTACAAGTGTATGTCTCTCGCTCGTGCGCCCGCGCACCACGCCAGCGTGCAGCTCGCCTACCAGCTGCTGCTCGCGCTCGCCAAGCCGCTCGTGCTGGACGACGGTCAGTGCTACAAGTGTATGTCTCTCGCTCGTGCGCCCGCGCACCACGCCAGCGTGCAGCTCGCCTACCAGCTGCTGCTCGCGCTCGCCAAGCCGCTCGTGCTGGACGACGGTCAGTGCTACAAGTGTATGTCTCTCGCTCGTGCGCCCGCGCACCACGCCAGCGTGCAGCTCGCCTACCAGCTGCTGCTCGCGCTCGCCAAGCCGCTCGTGCTGGACGACGGTCAGTGCTACAAGTGTATGTCTCTCGCTCGTGCGCCCGCGCACCACGCCAGCGTGCAGCTCGCCTACCAGCTGCTGCTCTCGCTCGCCATTCAAAAAGTGCAGATCCAATCCAGACCAATAACATCAGGTTAATTTAAATTAATTTTATTGCACTTTCATTTGTAAATTAAGTAATCAGAACCTGACAGTGAACAATGTTAATATTTTGTATAATAAATTCTTTTCGGTACCTAGTACAAACCGAGTTCAATAATTACACTAAAAGTATCAGCCCTAAGAGTTTTTATTTTATGACTTTCAACTAAAGGAGTTAGGAAAAGCAGGAAAGACTTTTCGAGCTGTATGGCCTTAATAATATTAACACGGATACTTTTACTAAGTATGTTGCTACTTACTCTAGAATTTTTAAGAACGCTTGTAAGGTAGCTAAAGCCTTATACATTAGCAACAAGGTTAACTAGCTTCATATTTTCTGAATGACCGACTTCTTTACAATTCAAAAGTGCCTGTAAATGGTTTAATTGAAATAAATGCTTTGAGTTTGAGTTCTTATTTTTGACGTCGCCATTTGCATCGTACCATAAGACAAGGTTATAAGTATGGTTAAGGAGTTCGTATGACGACTCTAGAAATTTGTCCTTTCAGCGGAAAAGCTGAAGCTGTGGAGTGAAGACAACGCGGAGGGCGACGAAGAGAAGCCGCGGCCACAATTCTGTCTGGAGCTCTTCCACGACTCCTTCGTGCATCTGCAGGACATCGTGCACGTCGCGCTCGGCTCTGTCGTGTGAGTCACGCGCCTATACATTCAAGTTACACCTCATCATTCTTGCTTCAGGGCATCATTCTTAATTCAGGCACTGTGATCCACATTTTTTTTGTTAATGTACTTAAAAAAATATGATAATAAAATAAATTGAATCAAAATCATCTTACTTTTAAACAAAGCAGACCGGGTGTAATTGGATTGTTATCATAAAATCCGTATTCTATCCGGCAGAACATTCTATTCCTACAGTCCGATGACGGACAGTACAGATGTGGAAGATCTCATTAACTCAGGCAGAAGCCTCTATCGTTGCAGATAATTATTACACTTCATCATGTATAGCCTAGTAAGTAAACCCTCGAATTCACTAGAAGACAAATTGATCAACATGCCGCAAGACGTCACTATTGTGAATATCCTGGGAACATTGTTGCACTGCGTTTCAATTTTGCGCGGCATGTTCAGTAACATTTGATCACACGTATGATTTCCACCAAACGGCTCGCATCGCATCGGATCGGAACGGATTTTGATCCTTTCGGCTGTTGACCAATTTTTTTTTTCTCTTCTGTTTTATGATTTTTTGTTCTTCTAATGCAACAGCTAACCAACAATACTACGTCAACTTCAACCATTTTTAACCAACTTCAAAAAAAGAAGGAGGTTCTCAATTCGGTTGTTTTTTTTTTATGTTTGTTACCTCAGTACGCCGTCATTTATGAACCGATTTGGAAAATTCTTTTTTTATTTGAAAGTACATTCTTCCAGATTGGTCCCATTTTTGTCAAAATCCAGTTCTGATGATGGGATCCATGAGGAATTGAGGGAACTCCTCAAATATTATAGGCATACATATGGCAATTTTGGTATTTTCATTAACAACTCAAGCATTTGCATTCAGAAAGTATAATTTGGTGAAGTGGAACTGATGATGAAGACCACAGATGGCCATACTCAATGACAAATATTTCACGGGTAGCGATTCGATTGCTTTAATATGGTTGCTAAGCAATTTATGTTCGTCACAATGCGTATGATGAAGTGAAGCTAATGGTGACTTCACCATCAGCTCCAGTTCTCCTGGTTCTTACCAGGAGAACTCCTCAACAATTAACGTCCCAGCATCGGGAAAAGCAATATTTTGTAGCATTTGACATTAGGGTTTGAAACGGTATGTTCTAGAGGTGGTCCCATTGTCACCAAGTCAGAGTCTGATGAAGGGATCCCATGAAAGTCGAGGAAAATCCTCTTTGGTAGGCATGTACAGTGTGTTAGTTGAACTCTCTCAAATCAAATGAAACCTATTGATGATTCAAGTGTTTGAGTCTGAGAGTCATCACTTACCTATACTCCGACTTTTAATTAGCTGCAGTAAAATGACACTTCTAAATAACTCATTTCGGACTGCATTTAGAGATATGCATGTCAAATAAGTTTTGTTTGTTACACTATTCTGTACTAGAAAAACATGGTTTGGTTGATGGCCGCGAAAAAACAAAAAGACGCCAATTTAAGCTGTCGTTTTACTGCAGCTAATTAAAAGTCCGACTATAATGCTACCGACCGTCGATGGTAGCCACAGCAGTCCTTAACTGTTAGGAGTTAGGAGATACGGCAATATGTCGACAGAAACTACTTAGCAGTTCTTGGATAGACGTGGACTTGAAAACAATTGTCTACATCATTGCATTTCTCGTAATGATGTAACGGGACGAACAGGTCCCGCATCTGATGATGGTAAGGGCTTGTAATTGTCGAAAGAGCTTATAATAGGCCTAATTGAATAAAAGTATTTGACTTTCACTTATCATCAGCTCAGCAGCATGAAGTGATGACTCTCAGACAACACCTATCGGTCCATTAAATTCGGGGAAAAAGGAACCCTAAAAAGTCAAAAAACGAAAATGCAGAACCAACGACACCGACTTCTGAAATTAAAGTTATTTTTTACTTTGTAGTGTTTTGTTGGAAGCCGGGTGTTTTTTTTTGTAAAAAAGTTTTTATTAAAAATTATAACACGTCAACACGGTAGGAATGAAACCATTTGACTAGGCGTAGAAACGGGTACGTTCGCAAGCTACGGTACGGAGCCGATCGTATGCGTCGACATGCTGCCGGACGCGATCGTTGTCGCCGCATCCGTTCGTATCTTTTCGATCCGATGCGGTGCGAGCCGTTTGGTGGAAATCATCCTTTAGTGAATCCGAGGCTTAACGGTCAGTAAAACAATGTGTATCTGTCCAGCTTGGGTGAAGGCACGTGCGAAATCGTGGCGATGTCGGACACCTACAACATGGCGCTGGGCTGGCTGCTGCTGGCCGACGGGCTGGCGGAGCTGTGCCAGCTGGCGCGCGGAGACCTCACGCACCACTACATACAGCTCTACAGGTAACGTCCTGCGGCAGTACAAACTTCTGTACGAGCTTGTCCAGGTATTATGTTTGAAACATTTCCCAAACCATTATAAAAAAAAAAGTTGTAAAATTTCTACTATTTTGGACACCCCTTGTCCAAAATCATAATCGATAAAAGTATCACCTGTTCCATACAAAACTTCAACATCTATTCGACTCAATTTTTCACGATTACGATGTAGGTCCCGTGGAAAAAGTGTACGTGTGTGTGTGTTTAGTTTGATGGTCGCAGCCTTAAATTTGAGCACACCTTTCCGGTACACCACAATTATACAGGGTGGAAAAAAACAATGAGCCCTGAAGGGAAACCATTTTAAATATTTAAAGGCCTATAACAGTAGTACCTAAACACACATACAAGCTAGAAACGGTATACGCTTCGGTAATGGAATTAGTGCGAACGTCGCGCCACTGAGTATCCCCCCTCTAGAAGCAAAGCTTCTCAAATTTTGTACTGCCGCGCTTTATCTACTACTTTCTACCCTCAGCAAAAATCCCCATTACCAGTTAATTTCACAACAAACGCCACAAAAATTTAAGTAGTTAACGACTTTACGCTATTAGGATTAACAATAGACACACACATTTCGTGGAAGCCGCATATTATTAAAGTACGAACAAAACTCGCAAAATTCACCTACGCACTTCGAGAAGTCAAAAAAACTACCGACTTGCAAACTGCACTTACTACATACTACGCCTACGCTCATGCATGGCTCTGCTATGGCATTATAATGTGGGGAAATAGCACAGATGCGCCTACGCTTTTCATTCTCCAAAAGAAGTTCATTCGGATCATAGTCAACATAAAACAAACCGACCAGCTGTAAACCCTTTTTTATAAAACATAAAATCACCATCCACCACCACCACCATCACCACCACCACCACCATCCCCCCCCCCACCGCCCTCCACCACCCCCATCAGATTACCCTCCTCGCGCATGAAACTACATTCCAATAGCCCCTACGTAATGTCCATAAAAATATTTAATAAACTACCAGATGCAATAAAGGATGAAACCAGCGATACGATATTTATAAATAAGCTCAAATATTAATTAAAAAAGCATACTACACGATAAACGAATACATACATGATAAAAAAATCTATTGAACACAAACAGACACCACACACAGTTAGTCGTATAGACACACTCATACATACATACATATATATTATAATATGAAAGATGTATGTAATATGTAAGATGATACGGGAGTAAATAACGCACAATTTGATTTATCTAAAATAGAAAAGTTTAATGTTAGTATGATATTAAAATACTCAATTTAATTGTAATCAAATATTTTCACATCGTGAATTCTGGCCTACTAACCTAAAATAGAAAAATCGACAATTAAAGGTTTTTACTTCCAATATTTTAGTAGGTCGACACGGTATTACTTTACTTAGTTAAGCTAGCTATTTTATGAACTTTACTTCTTTTCCATAATACTTTTATACAATAAGAAATAAATCACTTCATGAGCAGGTTTCAATTCTGTAGCTCGAGTCTCCTGTCATTGTCATTCTTGATGTGCAACGTCATGCTAATTAGGCGGCGTACACAAACTCGTACATTAGGCTGCGTTCACAACATACAGTGTACAAAGCTTACATCTCCCCCCCTCAAAAGTGCAAATTAGCTGGGGTTAATTTGAGTGATCAAACTGGGGAATGAGCTTTGTCACATGGTACAATCCCAAGGACTTTTTATTCTTTCCAGTGTTGATTCTACATAGTGAGTCTGATATCATTTCTTCGATCTCAAAAGGACCAATTCTAATTTCATCCATTTTTGATCTGTTTAACTTATTACAGTCCATTATGTAAACCATATCACCTTTTCGAAACTTGTAATCTATTCTATTCTTGTCATAAATGGCCTTGTTCAATTCATGTGATTTTTTTGATCTGAGAAATGCTGTATGTCGGTCTTTTTCCAGTTCTCCGGGTTCCATTTGTTTTTTCTTTAGGTCCATTGGTAATACATCGGTTGGTTCTCCACTTAACAGATATAGAGGTGAATAACCTGTCACTGTGTGGTTTGTTGAGTTGTAGGCTTTCACACAATCCATTGCCACGGTTGTCCAAGCTGTGTTCTTTCCTTTGCTATTCAGGGCACATCTAATCCTATTTACCAGCGTTTGGTTCAACCTCTCGTTATGACCATTTGAAAAAGGAGCATCCACTGCTGTAAAAATTAAATTAACAGAGTGGTCCTTTAAATATTTTTTAAACTCTTTTGAATTCAGTGCTGGATATTGATCGGAGAGCAATATCTCCACTTCATTATCCTTAATTACTTGATCTACCAGTTTTATAAAGTCCTTAGTCAGTTGTGTCTTGGAGCATGAAATGTATGCATAACGTGTGAAATGATCCATCAACAAGTGTAGATACTTTTTTGAAGACCCATTACCACCAAATCCTCCAATTGTGTCTATGGACATAATTTGGAAAGGTTTTTGTGCTGGTCCTAATTGTGACATGAGTCCATAATTTCTATTTAATCTTGATTTGTTTCTTATACAAACTTCACATTGTCGGCAAATCAATTTTATATTATCCAGTAGGTTTGGTGCCGTGTAGAAAGGTCTTATTTTTGACTCAATCTGATTTATTCCTACATGACAGAAATGCTCATGCACCTTTTTAATTAATATCTTACTATAGTCTTCGGACAAAATGATTTTTTTTTTTCTTGTTGTTCCGTTTGTAATATATACCATTTTCTCTAATAACACTATGTTTGTTCTTTATGTTTGGATTTTTGTTCTGGTCGTCCAATATCTCCTCAATCCTTACAATATTTACGGTTTTCAAATTATCTTCTTCGTGTTCGTCGCTTTCATACACAGGATTTCTGCTTAAGCAATCTGCTTCTGTGTTGTTTTTACCTGGGTTGTATTTTATTACAAAGTTGTATTGTGATAGGTAATGAGTCATGTCTCCCAGTTCATCATCTGTTCTATTTTTTATGTTTAGATTTTCTAGCGGCTTGTGGTCTGTATAAATTGTGAATGTGTTTCCTATTAGCCAGTGTTGCCAAAACTTTAAACTTTCTTTTATGGCTAAGCATTCTAAAAATATGGCTTTCTTCTTCTTTTGAGATTCATTCAACTTCTTTGAAAAGTACGCCACTGGTTTGATTTCTCCACATTTCTGTGTTTGTTTTAGTATTGCACCAATTCCTTTTATACTTGCATCAGTGTATAGAAAAGTTGTCGCTTCTCGGTCGAAAATAGCCAGAATTGGGGCAGAGCATAAATTATTTTTTATTGTTTGGAAAGCTTTTTCACAATCAGCTGACCAATCGTAATTTATGTTTTTTCTAAGTAAATTGTGAATTGGGTCAAGAGTTATTGCAGCATTAGGAATATATTTATTATAAAAATTTACTTTTCCTAGAAATTGTCTTATTTGTTTCTTGTTTTGTGGTGCTGGAAATTCTGCTATAGATCTGAGGTTGTCTTTCAAAGGTGTGATTGTATTACCTTTTACTATATGTCCTAAGAATTTTACAGACTGTGCTGCAAATTTACATTTTGTTAATTTCAGACGGAATCCTTCTTCAGCAATTGCATTCAGCAGTTTCGCTAAATGATCTATATGTTTATTAAAAGTTTTTGAGAACACCATAATATCATCAATGTAGTTCATCACAAAATTTGACAGGTTATGTTTTCTTATAACATTATTCAGGATTCTTTGGAAAATTGCCGGAGATGTTTTCAGCCCAAAAGGAAGGCAAGTCCATTGATAATGACCTTCTTGTGTTACAAAACCTGTCTTTTCTCTGTCACTGATCCTCAATGGTATTGACCAAAAAGCAGAATTAATATCAAGAGTAGTAAAATACTTACAGTTTATTGTTTTTACCATTAGATCTTCTATTAGAGGAAACGGATGTGGCTGTGGGGTAATAATCTTATTAAGATCTCTAAAGTCGATACATAATCTTGACCTTTTTCCTTCATCCCTTTTGAATGCCAATGTTACTGGTGCTGCGAATGGACTATATGATTCTTCAATTAGTTTATTCTTTAGCAATTGTCCAATTTGCTTCTCGATTTCTTGCTTATCATCTAAGGAGCATCTATATGGTCTTTTGGAGCAATATTTCTCTATTTGTAGGTCTATAAATGCTTCATAGTTTTTCACTTGTCCTACATCGTATTTATCTTTTGCAAATATGTGTTTGTAATCATTTAATAATGTACTAATTTTCATTCTTTGGTCATGTTCCAAGTTAGTAGTATCTATATCAAATTGGTTCACATCTATGCCCTCATTGAAATTTATTTCGTTATTAAATATTTCTGAGTTAAACTCTCTGGTTTCAATTTCTTGATTACCATATTTTTTGTCTTCAGTTGGGATGATGTATTTATTCGCACTTGGGTTGGCATTTTCCTGCAGTTGGATGTTTAAATTCCCATCATGGGTCAATCCAAACCGCTTTATTGTATCCAGTCCCAAAAGCAAATCATGAGTGAAGTTTTTATCCTTGCAAATAAACGCATTTATTTCCTTTTCAATATACAGTATTTTTCCATTTAATGTTATTAAACCTGTTGTTTTCCCTCCCCCACCAATTGTGTTGAATTTATTTTCAAAGTAGTTTTTCTTTGAATTTGTTACTTTTATTAATTTAGAATTTATTAAGGTTATATTTGAGCCAGGGTCATAAATACCTGTGCATTTCAGTGTGTCATTCAGTATGACCTCAACTTCTATTAATGGGGGAATATTTAGTTTTTTGTATCCTGAAATTCATCAATCTCCAACATGAGGTTTTTACAGTGTTTTACACTGTCATTACTCTTCTTGTCTTCTTTGAACCAGCACATATCTTCAGAGTGAAATCTGTTTTTCTTTCCCATCTTGTAACATATTTGACAAGGTGTTTTTTTTTTACATTCCACTTCTGTTTTAGTAGAGCTTTTCTTCTCAGTGAAATGTTTTTGTACATTTTTACTCTGATTTTCATGCATCCGTAGAGCACTAAACAGAAGGGTTGGGTCTGTCACCTCTTGTCTATCTAGTTTACTTATAATATAGCTTGGCAATCCTGCGACAATTAAGTCAGTGAGAGTTCTGGTATCTATGTCACAATTATATTCTAGTAACAGTCTCTGTTTTTTTAATGCATATTCCAGCAGTGAGCCATTTAAATGTTTGAAACTCAGTGCATACATTACAGAGGACCAACTTTTATCTGCAAACGTGTCTAAAAAACTCACTTGCCATATTTTCCACGGCGAGTTTAAACTGTGTTTAATTAACATAGACTCATACCAGTCACTTTCTGACTCATTCAAAAATAATCTCTGCAATGTAGGTATATTGATAATGTGTGTAAGGTAGGTAGGTCAGGCGCCGGCAGCAGCCGACAGTCCGCAATATACGATCTAACCGGGCGCCCGTGTTTTATTTACGTCATCCGCCGTAACAAACATCACAGTGGCGACGAGGACAATTACTGGTGTTAATTACCAAAGTGGATATCGCGAGCGTATATTTTGATTAATAATCGATATGTCGATTGGGAAATTAAGCGAATTTGATGTGAAAACGGGGCAGTGGACATCTTATGTGGATAGGTTGGACATGTACTTTCTTGTAAATAAAGTGGCGGTGGAATTGAAGTTACCTACTTTGATATCTACAATCGGAGATGAAGCGTACGAGTTACTTGTCAACCTATCAAGTCCAAAGAAACCGTCGGAATTAAAGTACGATGAAGCTATCAGTTTAATGCGTCAGCACCTTCAGCCGACGCCATCTTCATTAGCGGAAAGATATCGTTTTCGACAAAAAAGACAAGGAGCGGACGAAAACGTGGCGACTTACGTCTCAGAGTTAAAAAGATTAGCTCGCCATTGTAAATTTGCAGAAAATTTAAACGAGAACTAGACGATTCAAAAAAATACACGGTTATTAATACACATCGAGGTCTATTTCGGTATAATAGATTAGTTTACGGTTTGTCGTCAAGTGTAGGGATTTTCCAACGTATAATGACGAATTTGTTAGGTAATATACCGAATGTGCAAGTGTTTCTCGATGATGTCATAATAGGTGGGAAGAATAAAAGCGAGCATTTATATGCACTCGAACAAGTCTTACAGCGACTATCTGAGAGTGGGCTAAAGCTAAAGCAAGAAAAATGTGTTTTTTTGGTTCATGAAGTGACTTATTTAGGCTATGTTGTTTCTAAAGAAGGGGTCAAAGCAGACAAATCAAAGATTAAAGCTATAAGTAAACTAGAAGCTCCGAATAATATTAGTGAATTACGTTCCTTTATAGGTATGGTAAATTTTTTTTTCTAAGTTCATCAAAAATTTTAGTACCGTGTTAGTACCTTTATACCGGTTATTACGAAAAAGCGTAGACTGGAACTGGGATGGACAGTGCGAAAGTGCGTTTAGGCAGATTAAACAAGTTTTAATGGGTGCTGAAGTATTAGCGCACTACGATCCCAACAAGCCACTAGTCGTTACGTGCGACGCGAGCGCGCGGGGCGTGGGGGGCGTACTGACGCAGCCGGGGCCAAAGGGCGAGCGCCCGATAGCATATGCGTCACGTTCGCTCACCGTCGCGGAGAAAAACTACTCGCAAATACATCGCGAAGCACTGGCGATTATATTCAGTATACGGAAATTTCATCAATATATTTACGGAAGGAAGTTCATTTTACGCACTGACCACAAACCCTTAGTATCAATGTTAGGCCCACAGACGGGGATACCTACCATGACGGCTAGTAGGATGCAACGATGGGCAGTGATACTGTCGGCATACAATTACGACATAGAATATATTCGCACGAATGAAAATTGCGCTGACGGCTTATCACGTCTGCCAGAAAATAATAGCGTTAAAAATGAGAAGGAGGAATCAATTCCTGAGCAAACATACCTGCACTTTGCTCAGGATGGTTTGCTGCTAGATTATACCGAAATAAAGAAGCAAACGGAGAGGGATCCCTTATTAAGTAGAATTTTAAACTACCTACGAGACGGTTGGCCAGATAGGTGTGAAATCGTGAACTTACAACCGTATTATAATAGGAAAGCGGAACTGTACGAGGAGTTAGGTTGTGTCATGTGGGGCCACCGGGTGGTGATACCGGAAAAATGCCGGGATAAGATTTTAAAAATCATTCATGAGCCCCACATGGGCATAGTAAAGTCAAAAGCGTTGGCACGCAGCTACGTATGGTGGGCGGGCATCGACGAGGCGGTGGAGCGCGAATGCCGCGCGTGCACCGTGTGCGCTGCGTCCGCGGGTGACCCCCCGCACGCTGCCCCCCGCCCTTGGCCCTGGCCCGCTAGGCCGTGGTCACGGCTGCATCTGGACTTCATGGGGCCTATATGTGGGAAAACTTATTTAGTAGCAGTAGACGCAACAACCAAGTGGTTGGAGGTATTTCTAGTTCCCAGTACTGCAGCGAGCCATACGATGGTTAGGTTGCGCGAATTGTGGAGTAGGTGGGGAGTCCCTAAGCAGATAGTCACTGATAACGGACCTCCGTTCACTAGTATTGAGTTTGCACAATTCACGCAGAGTGACGGTATCCAACATATATTCACAGCTCCCTATCATCCATCATCCAATGGAGCCGCGGAAAATGCAGTTAAAACTTTAAAAAGAGTAATTAAAAAAGCATATTTAGATAATAAAAGTATAGAACTCGCTTTAAACACATTTTTGTTGTATTATAGGAATACAGAACACTGTACTACTGGAATAAGCCCATCAGTCGCACTAATAGGGAGACGGTTGCGAACCAAGTTAGACGTGCTAAAACCCGATTTGGAAGTTAGAGTACAAAAAGCGCAGCAAGGGCAGGTTGAAAGTGCGGGAGGAACGGAAAGGAGGGTGGAAGTAGGAGACGACATTTGGTATCGCCAATATCTAAAGGGGGAGAAATGGTTGCCCGGTACTATAATTAACTCGTCAGGGTCAAACAACTATAAGGTACTAGACAGTAATGGTAAACAGGTGCACAGACACATCGATCAGCTTAGGCGTAGGACGAGGAGTTCTTTAGTAGTCCCCACAGAGTTGTCACGTTCACCGGAAACTTCAGCACCTACAGTAGCACCAACATCGCCCCACGAGGGCCGGTCGGAGCGGCCGGGGGCCTCGGTGGCGTCGTCGTCGCCTGCACGGGAGCCTGCGTCGTCACCGCCTCAGAAAGACGAACAGACTGACCGAGATAAAGTGGCAGAAGAGTTCTCGACACCACCGTCCACACCTGTACCGCCCCAGTCTCGCCACTGAACAATGCCTTATATCTGTCGAGAATATTTACAATCCCTTCATTAATTAGCACACAATTCATGTTACTCATACCTTTACCTGAAAGCGTAGGTATTTTTATTTGTAGCTCCGCTAACCATTGCCTACCTATCAAAGATGTAGTACCGTTTTTTATTACAAACAATTCTAGCCGTTTTTCCTGCCCCTGGAATTGAACTCGTGGGCGAATTATACCTAACGGTTTTATTTTAGTACCATCATAAAATTTTAGAATTGTATCGTCCTTCATAAGACACAGATGTGAAAAATAACGTTCGTAGGTGCAATTATTTATACATGAAATTGCAGTTCCTGTATCTATTTCCATTTGTAGTTCGGTATCATCCACAATAATAGGTAAACTTACAGGCTTGTAATTATTGAGTCCCATTAGGTTCAAACTCTCTTCGATGTCCTCCACGTCGGACTCCCTTACGGCCTCCGCGGAATACATATTTCCATTCCGCCGACCGCGACGATGTGAAGTTGTTTCCCGCGACGATTGTTCAACATTCCCCGGACACACACGACGTAAGTGCCCTGTTTGCTGGCATTTGCTGCACACGAACTCCCTGTAGCGGCAGCTTGCCACACTATGGTTAGTGGCTCCGCAAGCTGTGCAGTAGTTGCTGCGTCCCGATGCAAAAGTCGCGCCTCCCACACGGCTCGCGGCTAGCCCGCCGCCGCCGCCCGCGCCGCCCGGCCCGCGGCGCCCGCGCGGCCACATGCTGCCACCGCTCCTGCTGCGACTCGCACCGTTGCTGTCCCCCTTATTGGATGTGACCGAATGCACCGCTTCCGCCTTGGGACTGGATGTGGACGCTCCATCCACTACAGCTGCGTCTCTTTCTGCCGCCTCCATTGCGTTCGCTGACTTCACGGCTTGTGTAAATGTTATTGAGTCATCCTCCGCAAACAGTCGTTGCCTGATGACGTCGCTCTTGAGTCCGCATATAAATTGGTCCCGTAAGCTCTCGTTTAATTAGTTGTTGTTAATTAGTGGTGGAGGGATGCAATGTAGGTATATTGATAATGTGTGTAAGGTAGGTAGGTCAGGCGCCGGCAGCAGCCGACAGTCCGCAATATACGATCTAACCGGGCGCCCGTGTTTTATTTACGTCATCCGCCGTAACAAACATCACAATCTCAAAGCACTAATTTTCTCTGTATCATCATTTATATCAAACCTTGTACATTCACTTTCAAAACTTTGCAACCATTGTTTGGTATTAGTGATCTTGCTATCAAACTTCTTTAAAACAAATTTTTCTGTTATTTTACTTAAATTGTGTTTTTCTTTGTTGACATTGGATTTATCACTTAATTTCTCCAAAATTTGCAATAGTTTTCCATCTGTAATAGATTGGCTTGTGACTTGAGGCATTTCTTGTAAGAAATAATCATTAAACACCATATTTCCAGTGTCATCTATGTATAGTTCTAAAACGTCACTTGGCATGGAGATCCACACCTTTCTAGTATGACCTCTTCTCTGTAATGTTTTTTTTATTTTCAAAAAATCTGGTAACTTTATCAATTGAAGGTGGTGTTTTGCTGCTTGGAAACATGGCGGCATGAGATATGTTACTCCATCCTCTTTTGTTATTGATTTTATAATTATGATGTTATTCTTCGGATCTTCATCTGCTGCCAGCTCAACTTCAAATTGTAATTTTGCCATTATCTACTATTATCCAATCAAACTGACAATTGTCGATTTGTAATATGTAAGATGATACGGGAGTAAATAACGCACAATTTGATTTATCTAAAATAGAAAAGTTTAATGTTAGTATGATATTAAAATACTCAATTTAATTGTAATCAAATATTTTCACATCGTGAATTCTGGCCTACTAACCTAAAATAGAAAAATCGACAATTAAAGGTTTTTACTTCCAATATTTTAGTAGGTCGACACGGTATTACTTTACTTAGTTAAGCTAGCTATTTTATGAACTTTACTTCTTTTCCATAATACTTTTATACAATAAGAAATAAATCACTTCATGAGCAGGTTTCAATTCTGTAGCTCGAGTCTCCTGTCATTGTCATTCTTGATGTGCAACGTCATGCTAATTAGGCGGCGTACACAAACTCGTACATTAGGCTGCGTTCACAACATACAGTGTACAAAGCTTACATGTATGTTTAATTAACCTTACCAAATACTTATTATGTAAGTACCACAACCTACAACAGGCTGATCTAGTTAAATAAAATGTTATACTTATTTAATATTAATAGCATATTTTAAAAATTGCTTATTGTTCTAAATTACTTGTTCCTAAAGGGAATTGCTCACTTTGTTAGGGTGATCTGGCTAAGCGTGGACAAGATCTTTATTAATAAAAAACTTGCATTTTAAAAACTACTTATCTATAGGAAAGCAAATATTATAATAAAGTTGTAGCAAGATGCAAGAATATGCTTCAACTGGCATGTGAAAAATTGAAACCTTGCCGGGTAAAATCTATGTAATAAGCATATTCTTTTCTATAATATATTATTTTCCAGTAGTATTTTGATGTAATCTGATTATTTACACATTATAGGGTTGTATTAGGGTGGTAAAATAAAACTATTTGTTGTTATTTTGACTTTATTCAGAATATAAACTATTAAAATATTGTCTGAAAACTGGGCTGGCGGGGAAACGTTATTTCGTGCGTAGCCCAGCTTAAATACCAAAATAATAGTCATACCGTGAGCACAGCAACCCACCGTTCTTCAGCCGACAAGGCAATTGCAACAAAAATCTCTTATAGCGTCTCTGCCCTGCAGATTATTATTACATAATATGTAGACGAATTATATTTTTCGGCTTATGTGCCTGCTTTGTATTTTTCCTCTTAAAAGTGTACAATTGCCTGTCATGAGTAGTCCTTCCAGCAGGTTGGAATACTACAATAATCTGCAGTGTGTCTTCTGCGATGCATTACATCAAAGCCACATCTATGTTCGATGTTATGGGTTTGGTTTCCGCACTTAGTCCTTCAGTGGACCATTGTGCGTGGGCCATGGCGGCCGTTGGTGGTTATTCCAACCAGCCCACCTCCCTCCAGAAGCTGATTAGATCTCCTGGTCTTTTGAGAACATCTGTGTACGATCTGGGTGTCCCGAGGGTTTGTGTCCTGATCTGGGTGACGCCTGTGCACTCAAAGAGCACATGCGCAATGGTTTCATCAGCCTCCATGCAAGCTCTGCACAGGGGGCTGTCCGTTATGCCTATAGTGTGAAAGTGTTTGTTTAGCGAGCCGTTTTTGTCCCGTGATGGTACCAGGCGCAGGCCTTTCCTGTCCAATCGCAGTAAGCGACTGCTTAGCTTGCCATCCAGTGATGGCATAGCTTCCTTGGACTGCCTGCACCTGGTGACGACGTCCACCAGCTTTCTGCTTGTGTGTGGGTGTGCTCCTGTAGCCACTATGTGGGTCATTGTTTCAGTTTTAATCATGGTCTGGCAGTTTGAGTAGTTTATGCGGCCTACCCAAATGTCCTGTTTTTGGTATTGTTCGTCGAATCGTTGAGCTCCTTAAGTTCTGAGTTGAGCTGCACGGTTCTGACAAATGCGTGCACTGACTGGACAGGTCCATTCAATCTGTGTGGTTATTTCCTCAAAATACCATTTCAGACACCAATCTACATGGCCCTCAAAGATTATGCCCGAATTTTTATATACACTTTGACATTGATGATTTTTATATATACAATGACATGAATATTTACTTTGTAAAGTATTTTTTTATTTATTTGTTGTGAATGTGAGGACTATGTGGGTCATTTCTTTTTTACTGTTTTCCTTCTTAGTTAGTTTTAATCATGATCTGGCAGTTTGAGTAAATTACGCGGCCTACCCAAATGTCCTTTCTTTGGT
The DNA here is from genome assembly GCA_963669345.1 of Gortyna flavago. NCBI lineage: Eukaryota > Metazoa > Arthropoda > Insecta > Lepidoptera > Noctuidae > Gortyna > Gortyna flavago. The sequence goes on from OY770133.1 coordinate 19,736,907, forward strand.
ATTGTTCGTCGAATCGTTGAGCTCCTCAACTTCTGAGTTGAGCTGCACGATTTTGACAAATGCTTGCACTGACTGGACTGGTCCGCTCAATCTGTGTGGTTCTTTCCTCAAAAATCAAAATCAAAAGTCATTTATTCAAACTAGGCTGAGAATCAGCACTTTTCGAACGTCAAAATTACATAAGACAGTCCCCCAAAACGCCCGCCCTTCACCACTTCCTAGTGCTTTCGCTGGGGAGAAGAAGTGGCGCAACAAACTCCCCAGCAGCACAGCTGTCTGTTCAGTTATAAAATACTCGACTGTATACAAAACTAGATCTGCAAAGTATCTAATTAACATTACAGGACACAGAACATTCGATAAAATTATTTGCCATATGTTAGCTAGCTACGCCAATATACCAACAAATACCATAAAAATCTATACGTACTCAAGCTAAAATAAAAATACTAAATCAAAAGTAATAACTACCTAAATAAAAGCCTCCAGGTATAAAGGGCGTGACAACTTACATATTTATGCAATGCTGGGTTCTGTTCACGAAGCTGTCACTTGAAGTCACAAATGATAAACTAGGACCATCAAAGTAAAAATTAATAAACAAGTTAGGTATTACTAATAACAACAATAAAACCATGGTCAGCAAGACGACCAGTCACCACAAGCAGCACCCGTTCACGAGCATAACGCAAAGATCAGCCATTACCCCCCTCGCCATATTTGAGGGAAGGAGGCTACCCGACCCCCGACGCTACCGCAAGCAGTGACATCTAAGGGAGCATGACGAACTTGCTCACGGTTACTCAGGCAAGAATAAAATGATCAATCATAGAGGTCGCTAGCTAACCACTTATTGCAATCAACTCATTACAAAACATTGAAATGAATTGATAAATTAAAATAAAATTAAACTGAATTTACTTATACAGTCAACAAAACATAAAAATAAAATAAAAAACAATTCCATGAACTCATATAACCTGTCAGTAAGCTAATTCTGGAGAAAGAACATAAACATTGTCTTGAGTTAATCAGGCCGACCAACTATTCTTATCGTTTAAGTAGTCGTTGATGGAATAGTAAGCCTTTGAACAAAGGTTGGATTTTACTTGAGCTTTAAACGTATTATTAGGCAAATCTAGCAAAGAGGAAGGTAGCTTGTTATAAAAGGTTATACCAAGCCCAACAAATGAGTTATGAACCTTATGAAGCCGGTGAAAGGGAGTTCGTAGTTTGTCCTTATTTCTAGTGTTAACATTGTGAATATCACGTTTTTTAGTGTACAAGTGTATATTTTGCCTAATATATAAGATGTTGGCAAAGATAAACTGTGATGCCACCGTGAGAATACCAATATCTTTAAAAAAATCCCTTAGAGAAACTGGCACCTAGCTGGTAAATTGCTCGAACAGCTCGTTTTTGCAGGACAAATATATTTTGTATATCAGCGGCTTTGCCCCACAGCAGAATACCATAGGACATAGCGCTGTGAAAATAACTAAAATAGACTAAACGAGCTGTATTAACGTCAGTGTATTGTCTTACTTTCCTGACGGCGTAGGCAGCCGAACTGAGCCTTCCTGCTAGGCTGGATATATGTGGTCCCCACTGAAGTTTGGCATCAACTGTTATTCCCAGAAATACTGCCGAGCCCACAGTTTCAAGCACCTCTTCATCTAAGACGATGTTGGGTCCTAGATTTCTAACATTTGGTAAGGCGAACTTTACACATTTAGTTTTCTTGGCATTGAGAACTAGGTTATTTGACGTAAACCAATACGTAACTATTGAGAGTGCACTGTTTACGTCGTCAAAATCTTGTCTACTCCTGTCTACTTTAAAAATAAGAGAGGTATCATCTGCAAACAGTACAACGTCACAGATGCCCTTTAAATGGAATGGTAAGTCATTGATATATACTAAGAATAAGAATGGACCCAGTATTGAGCCTTGCGGCACACCTAACAGAACTGGTAGCCCGGAAGATTTCACAACATTAACATCTACACATTGGAACCTATTATGTAAATAAGAATTTATTACGTTGAGAGCCTCGTTTTGGACACCGTAATGACGTAGTTTACGTAAAAGCGTGTCATGGTGCACGCAATCAAAGGCTTTGGAGAGATCACAGAAAACTCCAATAGCATTTTGCGAGTTCTCCCATGCATTAAATATGTGTTTCAACAAAGCAACACCCGCATCTGTAGTCGAACGACCTTTTGTAAAGCCATATTGTTCATTATGAAGGAGGCTATTTAAATTAAAATGTCTTAGCAACTGCTTGAGAATTAATTTTTCAAATATTTTACTAAATGCAGGTAAGATAGAAATAGGCCTGAAATTGCCAACGTCATTTTTATTACCTGATTTAAATAATGGTATGACTTTACTACTCTTCATGAGATCAGGAAAAGTTCCTAAATCAACACATTTATTAAAAGTAACAGCTAGATAGGGAGCTACGATGTCTATTATATTACTTAAAAGTTTAATGGAGATGCCCCAGTAATCACCCGTGTTTTTAGACTTAAGTGCAGTGTTAAAGACATTAACTACATCACGCGGGGTTACATGTTCGAAGCTAAATAAGCGACTACATTTAGGTACACTACTATGCAAAAGGTTTTCAGCTTTAGACGGGGACGAATTTAAGGAGCAAGTCGTAGTTATAGGTATATTGGCAAAAAACTCATTAAATGCCTCAGCTACATCAGCTGCTTTATTAACTAATTTGTTGTCGACCATAATCTCAAGTTGTTTATCTTGTTGAACCGATTTACCAGTTTCATTTTTAATAATTTTCCAAGTGGTTTTTACTTTATTATTAGAATTTTTAATTGTATCACTTAAAAATTTTGATTTAGCAAAAGCACTAATCTTTTTGAATAGTTTTGAATAATTTTTTACATACTCTAGGAAAGGGGTATCAAACCTATATTTTTTCAAACCATATAACTCAAAAGACCATTTCAGACACCAATCTACATGGTCTTCACATGATCTGACCAAGATTATGTCTGGACTTTAAAAGAGACTGTGACCTCTGAGTTTGTTTCGGCCTTTCTTCTCAGAATAGTCAGATAGGAAACGCCAACCTCATCTAGTTTAAAAAAATATGATTGACGTGTAAAAGTGTTTGTACAAACCTACTTACAGAAAATAAATCATTTATCATTTATCCACCTGCGTAGTTGGTTGAAGGGGATGGGCACGATAGGTTCCGGTCCACAGACTGGCATGCTCGATGCCCTTCTGGCCAGCTCGTCAGCTGCGTCGTTACCTAGCGATCCACTGTGTCCTTTTATCCATTGTAGTGTCACTATATTGCGGTTCAATACAGTTGCCTGTTCAAGCGCATTGTGACATTCTAGTATTAGTTTCGATGTCATGTCAGTATGATCCATAATTGTACCTTAGCTTTAAGCCATTGTAACACGTAACATCTCTACAACATTAAGGAATGCAAATAAATAAGAATCTAGTGCACCTATCATTGCGTTTTTGTACGACTCCGGTCGCAGATCGTCATCTGTCACTCAAAAGTTATGGAAAAGAAGACTGTTGGAAGTGCACAGAGTTGCTATTTTAAAAGTTTGTAATCATGGTAATATAAAATAGGCAAGCACTTCGATGGTTGTAAGTGTTGTTCCTCCCTATGCGGCCGCAGAGAGCGCGGCTACACGGAGCCGCTGCTGTCGAGCGCGCTGCGCCTGCTGCCGCGCGACGTGTTCACGTTCGCGAGCGAGCCCGCCGCGCCGCCCGCCGCGCACGAGCTGTTCCTCAGCATCCAGCACACCACTGTACATGGTGAGCGCACACGCTACATCTACCAAATAAAGCCTTCATCTAGTTTAAAAAAAAATGTTTAAGAGCAAGCCGCCCTGTCAATGTCATTTAAGCGCCAAAAGAACCTTATACAAAGTGGAGAAGAGAAGACAACAATAAATTAAACTTCGTATACCTAATAAAATAAATAAAATAAAATAATTTAATTGTCAGACATCAAGGCCCATAGGGTGTTAGTATGACATTCCCAGTCTGCATACACAAATTCTATCAAATATATCCAATAGTTTAGTCACTGGATATTATTTTTCATTTTTACATTTTCTATATGATGTACATGTTAACAGGCCAGCACGGACAGGTTAAAGACATCTGCAGTTAAACACAACATGTTGCCAGCTCGCTACTTCAATAACCTTCGCCAAATTTGTTCTTAATTTTTTTTTTCATTGCGAAATAATGCATATTATACCTTATGCTCGAGACATAAAAGTCATAAAACGTGTCATCAGAATTAGATAAGATAATAATGCATGCGGAAGTTATTACAACAAATGTTACATTCTTTACAAACCTAAAAAATTGTGTGCCCGGTACACTGACTTAAACCATTTTTGCAGGTTTCGGTCATATGTTCGTTGGGTCAATGACACCGTGCTGATGCCGCAATATTTAAATGGTGTTCTTTTTTTTACACTTTTATGCTATTCAATATGTAAGAAAAAAACACTTTTTTAATTTCAACGTTAAGATTTATTTGATGGTTCCTAAATACTCTATGCATTAGTATTGTTAGTGTTTTCATTTATTGTAGTATTGTCATCTCCACATTGTATAAATAAACGTACACCAATTTTCAAACACTTCCTTCCCATATAGTATATTTCTTTCTTTCTTTCATTTTCATTCAAAACCAGCTGCTGCCCACGGCTTCACAAGCAAGGGTTTGGATTTCATGGGTTTTCATGATTTTTTCGTGGACCCAATTCTTTAAAAAAAATAAAAGTAGCCTACATAATGTTACGTCCTAAGTCCTTACAACATCAGCTATCTGCTGGTGAAAGTCCCCAAAATTGGTCCAGCCGTTTCGCAGATTAGCCGAAACAAACACGGGCATTTTTTTTTTTGTTATTAGTCATATAAGCTTTTATTTTGACGTTACAAACAGACACTTCAATTTTATTTATTTAAATACAGGGTGAAATTGAAAACATGCGACAAATCTAAATGGGTGAATGTAGTCATCATTATAGTAAAAGTTGTTCACTTTTACTATGGAACAAAACCAGAAATCACGAAAAAAAATAAGCTGTTCCCTACATGTTTGTTCGTATAACTCGTCAAAATGTTATGTTTTATTAAAAGCCTGTGTTGTCCCACTGTTTCCACTTTTCCCGGTCTACTGCAATTGTGGGCCAATCCTTTAAGAAGGAGTCCAGTTCATCCCGCCATCTCTTTCTGGGCCTGTCGCGCAGTCGTTTCCTGCCATTGGGAATCCACTGAGTGGTGGCTTTCGCATATTGCTGCTCCGACATGCGACAGATACGGCCAGCCCAGTTCCACTTTAGTGCAGCAGCTGTGCGGCGGTGTTTTGGAACGAAGTATAGAGTTCTTAATGCAGTCTGTGAGTTTGACACCTAGTATACTTCAGGAATATTATGCGTAGTCATCATTATGCTGAATTTCGTTATGCCAATGTAAATTATGACAATATATTTTATGCTTATCATTAGTAAACCATTTGATGTTCACTATTCCAACAAAATTAATTTATAAATCTTATAAAATCAGAATTTCAAAGCTCTTTGAATAAAACACCGTCCACTTCCTCCGTCCTCTCACCCCACCGCACTTGCTCTGCCAAAATGTTAAACCAGCCGAGGCTGACATGTGACGTAGGAGCGGTACGTCGGTGTTAGTCCGGCCGGAGCTGACATGTGACGTAGGAGCGGTACGTCGGTGTTAGTCCGGCCGGAGCTGACATGTGACGTAGGAGCGGTACGTCGGTGTTAGTCCGGCCGGAGCTGACATGTGACGTAGGAGCGGTACGTCGGTGTTAGTCCGGCCGGAGCTGACTTGTGACGTAGGAGCGGTACGTCGGTGGAGCTGAGTACTAACGTGCGCCCCCCAGAGCCGGCGCGCGCCGCCGACATCTGCGCGCTGGCGTGTCGCGCGCTGTACCGCGCCGTGTGCGGGCCCGGCACTGCGCATGCGCGCGGCTGGTGGGCCGCCGCGCCTGCGCGGGCCGCGCGCCTGCTGGAGCGCGTCGTGCTCGCCTACGTGGCGCCGCCCGCGGCACGCGAGCAGCTCGCGCACCTGCACCAGCACGCGCACGAGGTCGAGGACGCCGAGGTACGTCACACTGTGCACACCACACTGAGCGCGGCGTGGTCACACGACACTGTGCGGGACAACTCCGTTCCGCTGTCTTTTTGATTCAAAGCTGCTTGACACGCTCTCAAAACCTGCTTTCTATCCCCCAGATCCGCATCGCGTGGTCGTCGAACGAGGTGACATGCGTGTACAACGTGGAGGAGCGGCCCATCGAGCTGCGCGTGTGGCTGGCGCGCGCGCACCCGCTGGCCGCGCCGCGCCTGGCGGCTGCGCATGCGCAGGGGCCCGGCGCCAACACGCACTGGGTGGCGATGTACCTGTCCTACCAGGTACGTGACAACGTGGGCGAGCGGCGACTCGAGCTACGCGTGTGACGTCGGCGATTTGCCTCTTAGGGTCTAAACAGACTCTCATGGCGGCATGGAAAGCGCGACTGTCGCAACCCAGCGCAGGGCACGCCGCGATAGCGGCGGTAAGGCCCCTTTTTGAGGAGTGGCTAGAGAGGCGTCACGGCGCCCTCACCTACCGCCTGACGCAGGTCCTCACCGGACACGGATGTTTCGGGAGGTTCCTGCACATCATCAGGCGGGAGGAAACGCCCGGGTGTCACCATCGCCCAGAGGACACGGTGGAGGTCTGTCCCGCTTGGGCAGAGCACCGCCGTGTCCTCGTAGAGGCGATCGGCAGCGGCGGCGACCTCTCGCGCCCGGCCCTGGTCCAAGCCATGGTCCGGGGCGAGAGGGAGTGGGAGGCAGTCACCTCCTTCTGCGAAGCAGTCATGCTAGCGAAGGAGGTGGCGGGATGGGCGAGGGAGAGCCGAGAGAGCCGCACGTCCCAGCCGCCGCGGTAGACGCTCCGGGCGTCGGGAGCCGCGTGACGACTCCCGGCCACCGTAGGCGCGGGCCTGCGGATGGCGAGTAATGGGTAGCCCGCCGTCCGATCAAGACCAGGCCCGTGCTGGAGAAGCTTATGTGTTCCACGCGCGCCTCAAACAGATGTCAGCATCGAAGGAGGGGCCCGTCAGGGCCGAAGCCTGCCGGGGCAGCGGGATTGTCCGAAAGGGTTACCGCTGCCCCGGAATATAAAGGGCTAAGGAAGGAACACGGATGGGTTTTAGTCAGTAAGAGTCTGACACTCCCTTCCGCTCCACCCAGAGCGGGAGGGGTCATTTGATGATTTCCCATCCTTAAAAAAAAAAAAACTGACGGACTGCATTTCAGCTGCAACATCGCAGTTTGGATACAGTTGACTTAACTGCTTATAAACCTACTTACAATATGTCAACCTTTTTTAATGGTTATCTGAGAATAGGCTACTTCCCTGTGTAGAAAAGTAATTGTAAACTCAAATAGATAGTTTAACAACGTTTATTGCACGGTAAGTCAGAGAACAGTGACATGACAGTTTTCAACAAAGACAATCTTAATTTGTTTGTAAACTAAAAGAAGTATTTAATGTTTACTATTCCAACACCCTGCATCCTGGAAAATGGCAAAAATAATCGCGCTAAAAAAACCTGGCAGAGATGGCAGCATCCCTACCAATTACCGTCCCATAAGCCTACTTCCGTGCCTGGGCAAGTTATTCGAGTCTCTCATTCTTACCCGTCTGTTAAAAGTTACAGAACATGTACAACTACCAGAGCAATTTGGTTGTTGGCCAGGGTATCGGAGCACATCGCTCACAACCTAAATGTAGGAAAATCGACAGGAATTGTCATGCTAGATATTGAAAAAGCCTTTGACACTGTCTGGCACGAGGGACTACTTTACAAGTTAATGGGGATTGTCCAAAATTTCTAACCATTAGATTTTTATTTTTTTAATTTATTTTTATATATATCTTTATTTTTTGAAAATTTAGAGCATTTTGAGAAACTAATTTGAATATTTTGATGGTTGGCTCAATAGTTATTTTTTTATAAATATTTAAAATTTTTAAGATAGGTTACGTCATCAGTGGCACTAAAGATTAAGTGCTGTTGCCTCACTAGTACAGAAATAAAAAATTTCAATCTGTCAACACAACGTCATCCACACCTATCAGTGTCAAAGTATCAATCTATTGAAATTTTTCATTCCATAGCATTTCATTCCATTTTTTTTTTTGTATTCCATAGCTCTTCCGATAATTATATTAAATATTGTCGATTGTTGAAACAATGTAATCCGATTTATAAACGAGATGAATAAGAGGCAAGTCGGAATGTTTAAATTTAATATATTTTTGACATATATAATATAATATATATAATTTGGTCAAAATTAATGACATTAATCATCATTTAAATTAGAAATTAGGACAATAGAGGCAACCTCTTGCAAAAATGTAACCACTAAGGCAATTAAGAAGTCAAATGAAAGTGTAAAAAAATTAAATAGTATCAATCTGGTGCACCAAAATATTCAAGGATTTTTGAACAAAGACTTAGAATTAGAATTATTCCTGAATTGTTACAATATAGATATTCTTTGCATGACAGAACATTGGCTTAAAAGCCACCAGTTCATGTTCAATTTTAGTAATCACCAGGTTGGTAGTTCATTCAACAGAGTAAATGCTATACATGGTGGCTCATTAATATTAATAAATAACCAGCTTAAATTTAAGGACCGAAAGGATATTGTGAGCCTCTCTGTTGAACGGACAATTGAAATAGCCTGTATAGAATTGGAGCAGTTCATCATATTAAGTGTGTACAGACCTCCTTCAGGATTGTATGATTGTTTTGAAAAGGTTATGGATGAAGTGTTGCACAAAATCTGTAATACAAACAAGTCCATCATCACTTGTGGTGATTTTAATGTTAATTCGTTAGAAAATTCTGGGTTAAGTACTAAAATTATAAGTTTGTTTCAGTCATACAATCTTGCTAACCAATTTTTGGAGCCCACTAGAATAACTCCTACTAGTGCCACATGCCTAGATAACATTTATACAGATGTTAGTCCAACCCACAAAGAAATTATTAACTTAATAGACTCAGATCATTGCGGACAATTGATCACTATTCTAAATCAAAACAAAAAAGTTACTAAAAAAGATATCACTGTTAACCCAAAAACAACTAATCGCTTGGAAACATTTAAAACCAAACTCTTGAGTAAATTACCACTTTTGTTGACTAATGATGACCCTAATCAACAATATAATGATTTTTTTAATATGTATTGTACACAATTTGATAACACATTCATTCCAAAGACATTATCAATTAATAGTAACGCTTCTTTCGGTGACTGGGCCACCATCGGTATACATAAAAGTAGAAAACGACTTTATGAATTATATGAAGAACGGATTTGTATAAACACTGCTGAATTTAATTTGTATGTTAAGAATTATTCTAAAATATTTAAAAAAGTTTGTAGTATTGCCAAATCACGTTATTTGAGTTCCAAAATTAAAAATAGTAGTAACATTATCAAAATGACTTGGAATGTCATTAATAGCGAAACAGGAAGGTCATCCAACCGAAGTAGTGACTACAGCCTTGCTATTGATGACAATATAATTAAATCAGATTCTCAAGTTGCAGCGGCCTTTGAAAAATTTTTTGCAGAGATTCCCGTATCAACTACTAAATCTCTGAACTCATCACCCACTGCTGCAGAGTCTTTACTTAAAGAAAACGTTCCAGTTTGTGATTCTGAATTTCACTTCCAGTATGTAACCTGTAAAGATATAATTAAAACCTTTCACACGTTAAATGTAAAAAAGACCGCAGATCTATGGGGTAATTCTGTGGATGTTGCTAAGTCGATTATAAACATTGTAGCACCTACTTTAGCTGTTGTCTATCTTCTTCTTCTATATCTATCTATCTATCTATATCTATACATATAATAAATCTGTAGACGAGACGTTTCTGTACATTGAAAATATTTCCAAAAAAAATAGTTGGGGTGTTAAAGGATAACCAACAGATGCCATTTCATCAATTTTTGGAATTTTTGTCTGTTTGTCTGTTTGTCGGTTTGTCTGTTTGTCTGTTTGGATGTGACAGATTATTGATTTGAACAGGGTCAACGTAAAAAGTACCAAACCAATACGGTTACTTTTTATACTCAAATATGGTGTAGAACTCGGAGCAGTGATTAGTTTTTGTTTCATCGCAATCGGTTCACTCTATCAAAAGATATAATCAATTTAAAGTATTCTAGGAACAACTTTTTACGTTTTTTAGTAACACGTAACGACATCTATTGGCGCGATATAGTACCTACTAACGAAAACATATTGTTGTTGTGATGTGAATAATCACGTCCTATTAGTTTATGCTTACTTAAATGACGAAATAACACAGATACCTACTTATGTCTATGTTATTTTAAAAAGTAATGATAATGATATTAATGATATAAAAAAAATCGCTTTCCATTGATGGTTTATTTAGTGGCGCCTGTGGCGCTAAAAGAATTTTAAACAAAAAGTGAGGATAATGTAAGATAATAATAATCAATGTGGTGTTCTGAGCGATAAAGAAGTTAGATAATGATTGATATAGAAAGTTGAGTAACGCAGAGCGTTTTTTAACGAAGTTCTTATATGGAGCTTGCGGTAGGAGTTCTATGGGAGAAATCGTCCAATAACGAAAAAGCGTTATGCCTCATTTTTCAAAGTAATAGGTAGATAGAGACACACACACACACAGAGAGAGAGAGAGCTATTTTTCATGGTTTCCGAGGATCCTGACCCCGGTAAGTGAGGTCAAAAAGAAAATCAAAGATGGCGGTTGCCTAAATTTTGAACTTTTTCGTCATGGGTGTCGTTTTCATGGTTTTCGAGGGTGCTGAAGTCGATAGTCAGGTCAAAATGAAAACCCAAGTGGCGGCTCCATTTTTTTTAAATGTTTTGTCATGGGTGTCGTTTTGATAGTTTTCGAGGGTGCTGAAGCCGATAGTCAGGTCAAAATGAAAATCCAAGATGGCGGCTGCAATTTTGTTTTGATTTTTTGTCATGGATGTCGTTTTCATAGATTTCAAAGGTGCTGAAGCCGATAGGCAGGTCAAAACGAAAATCCAAGATGGAGGTTGCAATGTTTTTTTATGGGTTTCGTTTTATTGGTTTTTGAGAGCGCTGAAGCCAATAGTGAGGTTAAAATGAAACTGTAACGGCTTACCCACCGTCGATTGGCCCATGAACCGTTGGTGAACATTATCTTTAAACCATTAACTTTTTTCCAAAGGACTTTTCACTCACGATCGTTTTGCCAACATAACTGTAGGTCAGTAAATGCTTTACCAACAGAATGTTTTGACCAATAACTTTTCACCCAAAGAACAAGGCCAACAGGAAAGGTGAAAGTAAAATAATAATAAGACGTAGTCCTTTATTTCTGTGAAAAGAGTATAAAGTAACCTAACCAAGCCTAACCTCGGGGTGCCCTTCGCTCGCTTTGCTCGCTCACTTGAGCCGCGAACCCTACCTGTCCGAGTCGGGGTGCCCCAAGTCCCGAGCTCGCTTCGCTCGCCCTTGCATCCTTAGTTCTATTTGACATGGGTCAAATGTTCTTTGGGTGAAAAGTTATTGGTCAAAACATTCTGTTGGTTAAGCATTCACTGACGTAGAGTTCTGTTGGGGAAACGTTCGTGGGTCACAAGTCCTTTGGATGAAAAGTTAATGGTGTTGACCAACGGTTCATGGACCAATCGACTGTTGGTAAACCGTTTCAGTACTGGTTAAAATGAAAGTCCAAGATGGCGGCTGCAAATCGAAAAATTCGTAGTGTGTGTCGTTTTCATGGTTTTCGAGAGTGCTGAAGCCGATTGTGACGTCAAAATGAAAATCGAAGATGGCGGCTGCAATTTTCTTTTTCTTTTTTTATCATGTGTGTCGTTTTCATGGTTTTCAATATAAACTTACACGACTTTGTGTGAAATAAAATAAAATACAACCGACTTAAAAACACACTTCAAAGTGGAATAGACCTTTGGTTTCAGAAGTCTGTAATTTCTTGCCAACGCGCAACGTCTTCCCAAACTAAGGTTATTTTGCACTTAGTAGGGTTTTTTATGGAAGTCGGTTATATTTTTTTGTAATTAGCTTTACAATTCTTTTTCTGATTTTCGGCAGTATAAGGTCTAAATCAAAATCATGTCTAAAGTTTTCATGGGTTTCATCTTCGTAGTTTAAATGGCGGCCGGTGTCAAATATAACCAAAGTTTAATGGGTTGCTTTTTACACGGGCAACTTTATGTAGAAGCTCTTACCATTAATGTATTCTTCCTTTTATCATCTATATATATCTCGATGCTTTATAAGGCATAATATTGGTAGGTATATATGATATCTTCAATACCAAGTTAAGAAATTCTAAATTTACCACAGAGAAGAAAACAAGACTTAGAAAAACTAACTTCAAACTTCACCTACTAATCTCAGATATACTTTAGATAAAATGGTGATATGATTTTACAAGTTGGTATTCTAAGACAGACGCAAAATAAAATGGACATAATTATGGCTGTTTGGTTAGATAATCAGCCTCGAGCAGGCGCTTTTATTTTAATTTATTCTCAAAAATCAAAGTGACACTTCGTCGCATTGTCATTATGAACCATGAAGACGCAGTGATTGCAGTCGAAAGGGCCGTGGTAGAGAACCCTAGGTAAGGAAAGCGTTACCAGGCAAGATCTGATGATTCTTCCTTTTCAATGAAGGAGTGGCAATTACACCTTTCCTAAGCGACATATTACCTATTGTTTTCCGACATCCACGCGAACGAAGTCGCGGGCACAGCTAGTATTTAATAATTGTATTGACCGTGGTGAGTTTCCTGATCTTATGAAAAACAGTAAAATAATACCGTTGTTTAAATCGGGTAGTACATCAGACCCTACTAATTATAGACCAATTTCAGTACTACCTTTAGTAAAATTTTTGAAAAACTTATTTTAATTCAATTGCAAAGTTTTTTTAATAAAAATAAATTACTGCATTACAAACAGTTCGGTTTTACAAGGGGTCGTTCAACTACTGATGCCGGAGTTGAACTTTTAGGACATATTTATAATGCATGGGAGGACAAGTGCGATGCTTTGGGCGTCTTTTGCGATTTGTCCAAAGCATTCGATTGTGTTCTTCATTAAACTTTAATCAGGAAACTGCACCACTACGGAATCCGGAACGCCTCTCTGGATCTTCTTACTTCTTACTTAAGTGATAGGATTCAGAGAGTTGATGTTAACGGAAAAAGGTCACCCGGATCTGTAGTAAGAATGGGGGTCCCCCAGGGCTCAATTCTTGGCCCATTTTTATTTATTATTTATATAAATGACTTGCCTTACCTCATAAGGGATAAACATGATATAGTGTTGTTTGCAGATGATACTTCACTTTTATTCAAACTCCATGTGGTTACTGACAATGTAAATAACGCCCTTGCAGAAGTAGTTCACTGGTTTAATGTCAATAACCTACTTCTTAACGAAAAAAAAACGAAATGTATTAAGTTTACGATACCCCACGTTAGACAAGTAGAAACTAGTGTTCTCATTAAGGATGAAGAGTTGAAACCCGAAGATACCACAGTATTCTTAAGCATAACTTAGGATGCCAAGCTTCAATGGGGCCCCCATATAGATAAAATGTCAAAAAAGCTTAGCTCTGCAGCATACGCCGTTAGGAAAATTCGTGATTTAACTGATTTAGAGACAGCCCGTTTAGTTTACTTTAGTTATTTTCATAGTGTGATGTCGTACGGTATTCTGTTGTGGGGAAATGCCGCCGATATTCAGACAATTTTTATTTTACAAAAAAGGGCAATTCGTTCCATTTATAAATTAAGTCCCAGACACTCCCTCAGAGACAAATTTAAAGAGATTAATATAATGACTGTGCCTTCTCAGTACATTTATGATAATCTTTTGTATGCACATAAAAATATTAATCTGTTTAAAAAATACAGTGATATCCATAACATAAATACTAGGAACAAACACAAATTTGTTGTTCCTACAACAAGGCTCAAGAAAATAGGTGGGTCGTTTAGATGCCAATGTATACGTTTTTATAATAAACTTCCTAGTCACATTCAAGAACTAAGCCTTAATAAATTCAAATCTTTTATAAAGCGAAAACTATGCCAGAAAGCCTATTATACTGTAAAAGACTATATTGAGGACAAAAAGGCTTGGGATTGAGCTGCTCCAATAGGTTTAGACTGTAATTGTTGTTTTTATTTTTTCATTTTGCTATTTTACACTTTTTTTTTTTTTTTCAAAATATATATTTTTCTTTAACAATGACATGTACATTTACTGTATAAAGTATAATATTATTTTAATTATTGTGAATGTGAGGACTATGTGGGTCATTGTTTCAGTTTTAATCATGGTCTGGCAGTTTGAGTAGTTTATGCGGCCTACCCAAATGTCCTGTTTTTGGTATTGTTCGTCGAATCGTTGAGCTCCTTAAGTTCTGAGTTGAGCTGCACGGTTCTGACAAATGCGTGCACTGACTGGACAGGTCCTCTCAATCTGTGTGGTTATTTCCTCAAAATACCATTTCAGACACCAATCTACATGGCCCTCAAAGATTATGCCCGAATTTTTATATACACTTTGACATTGATGATTTTTATATATACAATGACATGAATATTTACTTTGTAAAGTATTTTTTATTTTTTTATTTAATTGTTGTGAATGTGAGGACTATGTGGGTCATTTCTTTTTTTACTGTTTTCCTTCTTAGTTAGTTTTAATCATGATCTGGCAGTTTGAGTACATTACGCGGCCTACCCAAATGTCCTTTCTTTGGTATTGTTCGTCGAATCGTTGAGCTCCTCAACTTTTGAGTTGAGCTGCACGATTTTGACAAATGCGTGCACTGACTGGATAGGTCCGCTCAATCTGTGTGGTTCTTTCCTCAAAAGACCATTTCAGACACCAATCTACATGGTCTTCACATGATCTGACCAAGATTATGTCTGGACTTTAAAAGAGACTGTGACCTCTGAGTTTGTTTCGGCCTTTCTTCTCAGAATAGTCAGATAGGAAACGCCGACCTCATCTAGTTTAAAAAAATATGATTGACGTGTAAAAGTGTTTGTACAAACCTACTTACAGAAAATAAATCATTTATCATTTATTATAATTTTACACTTGACACTGACGGATTGTAGACAATACTTGCCACTTACTTTTTATTTTTGAGGTAACGATACTAAACTGTACGGTCGCAGGTGACGTAATTTGAAGGGCACAGGAGGTCAATCGTATTTTATCAAAAATATCAATAAATATGAATATTTTTCGTAAAATAATTAGTCCATAATGATTAGTAACGCTATTCCTCGAAATGGTTTTTCAATTACAACATTTAAAAAAATATGAACAATGCCCTTTGTTAACGGCGGTAATCTCCCACTTGTCAAAATAGTCCAAAACTATCAAACTAACCGCCATTTCAAAGTTTTTATAGGTGAACACTGTTCTATGGCGAAATTTATTATATCTGGTGTACCACAAGGTTCAGGACCATTTATCTTGATCCTGGATCTAAATGACATACCTAAGCAACCCAAAACTCATCTCGCAATATATACTAACGACACCGCATCATATACTTCCTCAGAGGATATTGAATTAATAATTGGGCGGCTTCAACTGGCGCTAAACCTACTTGACACGTACAGTAGGCACCAAAACTCCATAGGCAAAGTCACAAAGCAATAGCTTAACATTTAGTTTGACTTACGACCTACTTTTAATGAGTAATTAGACACACACTAGCATAATACTTGAATAATCACGCTATTTAATATAGTTCCGTGTCATGTTCGTCTTGTTCACATAGTTCGTAAAACTATAAGATTATACCCACAGAAATCTAAATAAATCAATAATTATAAGGTAGACAGATGCAATTAACTTACTTAAATAGAATGTTGTGGTTCTTGGTTGGTTGATAATTTGATACCTATTGTGGATTAGTGAAGTGTGTTTAATCTATTAGCGGTGTTGTTCATTTTGAAATGCCAGCTTTAAATAAGTATTGAGATGAAAGCGGATATAATCGCGCTGCCGCGCTGCGTAAAAGTGACTTAATATTATTTAACAAATTTTTGATGAAACCGGACTAACTGTGAGTATTGGGATTTAATTATTTTATCGAACATTTATCTGAAAATATTACTGCTGATCCTTGTAGTTATTTTTTAAACGTTTTATATTTACCATAAGGTAAAAGAAAAAAATAAATAGCAGAAAAAAAAATATTTCCAAAAGTTTATTTATTTACTTTTGGAATGATGAAACATAACATACCTAGTATAATACAGTATAATTATAATATAATCACACACAGTATAATTATAATGGGTATATTCATGATGTAACATTTCTATTTTCAAAATAATTTTGTTTCAAAATAACATTTTAACGTTTTATAATTTTGCTAGTAGCTTAACAGTATTCCTTTTTTGTTTTAGAGAAATCCTACTCTGAGTCGGAGGGTCAAAGATATAAGGAAGAGGGTAGCCTTGTCAGCCGAAAGCGAAGTGGAAGGCTCCAGCTGGTCAGTGAATAAGAAACAAGTGGTTTCATACCAACCAGTTACCACTTGAAGTTGCATGGAAATTTCAGATATATGTTTAAATATTATAGGATCCATGCGCCAACGTTTACTTGATAGCATTGATAATAATGGGGGTTATAATATCTAAGTATTAAGTTATAAATTACAAATTGATTTTAGTAATAATATTATAATATATATAATTATAGTTATTATGTTAATAATAATGACTTTACTAAAAAAGAAAACAACTGCATCCAAACTTCGATGTTGTTTTCCATTAAGAAGTCCTACAATCGGATGTCATGCAATTAGTGGTCCAGTCGTAGTAAATTATGCCATTGCTCATTAATTACTAAGAGCACATAAATGAAACTTGGCAAGACATTGTAGACCCTTACAAGGTACTAATACACATTTTAAGTTAGGTCAAAGTCAAAGCATTTATTTCAAATAGGCACATAAAAGGCACTTTTGAACGTCAAAAATTACAATGAAATAAAATTGATTCTAGTCGCCCCTTCTAAAAGGTAGTTTTCGTATGGAGAAGAATGGGCAAGAAACTCCACCGTTACTCTTTTAAAATGTTTTACAATATTTTGCATACATTAATTATATAATAAATAATATGTGAAGACGATGCACCTAAAATAAAATTACTATACCACAATAGGTAAAAGAATTAAAAATGAAACCATGACATATAAATTAACTAGCTGACCCGGCCACGCGTTGCTGTGGCTAACGTTTTTGTCATATTTTTTTTTTTTTTCTATCCTATCTTTCAAGTTGGATCAAACTGCACACGGTGTACAAATTTGATTAAAATCGGTTTAAGTAGTTTAGGAGTCCATCGCGGACAAACATCGTGACACGTAATTTATATATATTAAGAAGATAATCTGATAGATACATGGTGCTCACATATTTACAAAAATGGTAAAAGTAAATTAGGCTCTAGAGTTCCTATTTTATTTAGGTATTTGGACCTAAAAACCTTATTTTACTTTTGCGTGTAGTATATCTTATGAACGGTATGTTTTTTTTTTTTCAAATTCTGTTTTCACAAACATTACACACAAATTCAAAGCAACGTCCGTAAAAAATTACAACTCTGCACTAAACCGCTTTATATGATTTTCATCAAATAGCCAAACGTCAGCGCAGCGGAAACTTAATTATCTTCGCAGTTTTATGACACACAAATTTCATTTAAACGTAGATATTTACCTCTCGTTACACACTAATTATTGCATGTATTTTTTTTCTTGTACGTCCATAGGAAAAAAAAAATCCGCTGGGATGAAGTAGTCCCAGCGGAAGCAGTTTTTATTGAATAGATCCCCAATGGTTAGATGCACAAATTTGTACTTACCATACACAATTACACGACGTCATACACTAAATATCTGCTAAACAAAAATGAACAAATTCGACAATTTTCCGCTGGGACTACGCACACAGTTTCGAGTTAGATCTAATACAGTATTTTCAGTGGAGATACCAGACCTAAAGCTATACTTTGTACCTGTCCAAAATGCTTATTGTTTAAAATCTTTCCAATATTTTCGAGAGCGAGGGTAGAACAGATATTGGCATATAATTATTGACACAGTTCTTGCTCCCTCTCTTATAATTGGGCGTACAATGGAATCTGGAAAAACTCCCGTGTCTATGCAAAGATTGCATGCGTGTTATTACTGGTACGAGAGTGTGGCGACATGGCCTAAGAAGCGATGATGGTATTCCATCCCAGCCTACGGCACAATCGCTTCGAAGCTGTAATATAATAGAATTGACGTCACTGTCGTCGACTTTCTGTATAGCAAGCAATCTCTTTTTAAATTACATTATTTGTTCGAATATTTCTAATATTGGTCATAATCCCTAATTATTGAATGTAAGTAGGCCCCGTTTATAAACAAAAAAGTTGTAATATGATGAATGTGCGCTACAGAACGGCTCGCTGCTGAACGCGCTGAAGATGTGGACACGCGCGGTGAGTGCGCGCGTGCAGCAGTCGCCGCAGTGCTACATCTGCTACTGCCGCCTGCAGCCCGGCGACGGCCGCCTGCCGCGCGTGCTGTGCTACCAGTGCAAGAACAAGTTCCACACCGTGTGTCTGGTACACCATACTTCATTGCCGTTTGTAACGCACGATTTTCATCCTGTCTCATGATAATTATACAGAGCGATGCATCGCTGTGGAACTACCAAATACCAAATTGTTACGTGCGATTCTTTACAATTAGGATCGGGGATATTACAACTAAGTTGAAATGAAAGGGAGGTCATTTTTCAAAACCAAAAAATTCTCGAGTTTTGCCTTGAGAATTGTATTGCTAATTGTTCTCCTTTATTCTTTAATTAAATTAGTAGCCCACCGGTATCGGTAACAGGGTCCAAACTACCACAGTTAGGGCTCCGGAGAAAAGAACCTCGCAATTATTATTATAAGTCTATGTTGTCCCACTTCAGGGCAGACTTTCTCGGTCTACTGCTATTGTCAATAATTAAAGAACCTTGTATGTAGTTTTTTTTTTTTTGTAATATACAACCGAATGCTTGTAATTGTTCTGAATGTTTTAACAAGAAAACGTGATTAAATAAGTATGGCTAACAAGGATTACGTACATAAACCTTTTACATCAGAAAACAAGTTGTTGATGTGACAAACTGTATGTTTAATTTACACGTTTATTTCGCAGCGCAAGTGGTTCGCGACCAGCAACAAGTCCAACTGCCCGCTGTGCCGGTCTGCTTTCTGATGCAGCGCGTCTGACGCAAACCACACTCACGTTAACTCATCTCGTCGAAAAACCCATTGGTCTTGTCTCCGGATATATGAATGGATATCCTGACGTTGTTATGCTGGAACATTAATGAATTAGAGTAATAATTTGGAGCTGATTGGCTGACCTTTAAATAGTTTAATTGAATGAGATCACTTATCATACTATAGTTCCCCCCTAAACAAATGTACAGATATATCTAATCATTTATTTTCTATATCAATTTTACAAATTACTTTACCTGATAAAATTTTATCGAAAGCTAGAAGCAAAATAATCGCTAGTTATTTTATACCATGTAGGTAAAGTTGAACTCACAAAACAGGAAGGTTTGGTATGTTTACTTCGAATAGTATTACATAAACGAACTAAACGTTGTTGTAATCTATATTTTGCGTCACACAACTCGCAAGGCGCTAGCAAAGCTCCAGCAAAGATCAGTGACTCGTTAATAGTGTGCTTGTGAATATTGGAACTTCATGAAATTGTTGGTTCTAACTGTAAATAAACGAGAATTTATCATGACATGTTCGGATTTTATTCGAGAAATCGAGTCTTTGAGACCATTTTTCTTCCATTTATGAAAGGGAGGATCCTCCGACCAGACGGGTGTTGTGCTGGTGGCAACTAACTGCCCGACGATTGATGACGGGACGTTCTAGGGGATGACAATACAACAATAAATTATACTTCGTTTACCTAATGACGTTCCCAGTCTGCATAAAAAAAATCAATCAAATTTATCCAATAGTTTGGTCACTGGACATTATTTTTCATTTTTATCTTTTTCTACATGATGTATCTATTAACAAGCCAGCACCGATAGGTTTAAGACATCTGCGCTTAATGGAACAGTGACCCATTAGTAAGATAGGTCAGAATTATTTCCGGATTTTTTTTTCTCAGATCTCGTCAATAATCATACGTTCAAAATTTAAGCATTCATGATTAATTGTATCATATATATGCTTAAACAACTGAGCCACGCCAGCCTCGAAGTCGGACTCGAAATGAATATGACGAAAACGAAGTTAATGACAAACAGCATGAAATGCAAAGTGGACATTCGGGGTGTGGAGGTTGAATGTGTCCTCGGCCAAGTAGTCTCCAGGCGAGGCAAGATAAAGAGGTTGCTCGACGCACCTAAAACGCCTGGAAGAGCTATTGGTCGATGAAACACCTAATGAAAGGATCACTTCCACTTTCCCTTAAAAGGAAACTCATGGACATGTGCATCCTTCCCACCCTCACCTACGGAGCGCAAACGTGGTCGTTAACGAAACGACAAAAGTCCGCACTCGGGGTCTGCCAGCGAGCAATGGAACGAAGTTTTCTTGGAGTCAAAGTCACAGACCGCATTCGGAACAGTATACTTCGTTCCAAAACACAAATTGCAGACGTGGGCCGCCAAACTAAAGTGGAATTGGGCAGGCCACATCTGCCGCATGTCGCAACAGAATTGGGCAAAATTAGCCACTGACTAGATTCCGAATAACAGGAATCGGCGACGTGGTAGGCCCAGAAAGAGATGGCGTGACGAATTTGACGCCTATCTAAAGGATTGGCCAGATGTAGCAAGAGACAGGAAAAAATGGAAAGACGGAAGGGAGACCTTTGCCCTGCAGTGGGACCTATCAGGCTCATAATAAAAAAATAAAAACAATAATGATTAATTAATCCAATCTAATCCAATCAGTTTTAATTTTATGCGTCAACAAGTAGGATAAGTCCTCATAGCGAGATCTTTGCGCTTTTCCAAAAATCGTCTGTTTTGAGTTATAAGTCAGTATTCCATTAACTGACAAAGATGCTTTTGACAAAGCTACAGTATACTTTTTACAGAAATATGAACATGAAAAAAGTTTTGTTGAGTACTTCAGAGAGCAATGGCTGTTGCAAAACCGTAATTGGTATCTTGGTGCAGCGCCATCGTCACCTTCAACGAATAACGCTCTTGAAGCTTTTAATAAAGTAATTAAAGACAGCAACACTCTTGAGAGTACGTTTACAATGTCACTCAGGCTGGCTGGACAAATCTTCAAAATAACTCGCATTTAACTAGGTCAATAGGGCATTTTATGTGACGGCTAAACACCCTTATTTCAGAATTTGTGACGCAACAGAATCTTAAATAATCGATCGAAAACGTGTCCAGCCATCTTGAAAAACCACTTTTCGCTGGTCTGTCAATCTCGGTAACGGAAGTGATTTTGACGACATTTTGCTTATCAACGGGCGTCACTTGGAGATGTTTCAATTTTGTATGGGACTCCGGCCATAAAATGTATACTTTAGAAAACCTGGAAAACGAACCCCTAAATACAATAAAGAATGTTTTTTAACATAATAACTAATATTCTTTAGGCACTAAATAAAAACTGAAAATGTTTGACGTTTGTTATTGACCATCGACAGCCAGCCATGACAGGTTGGAGAGTTGACGTTTCCATAACCTACAATTTGTCAAAACTATAATTGTATTGTTGTTTTTAGGATTTGGGCCCACCCACCAAGACACAATCAAATCTTTTGCACCATTTCTGGGTTGTGGAGGTCAGATAGGCATTCGCTCCATGTAAAATACTGGTTAGACTGGAAGCCGACCCCAACATAGTTGGGAAAAGGCTAGGCACATGGTGTGATATTTTAAGTAATTGGATTGGTGGAAACATAATGTGGAATAAGTGCATAGATGTCCTACTTAAAAATTAATGAAACTACAATTTTCAGATTTCAAAGATTTATTCTTCTTCTCTTACCAATACATCGTCAAGAAAAGATGCTAGTGCCACAACATTATTTTGATATCGAGCCCAACCAAGGTACCAGACTATTGTCATCACATGTGCGCAACATCCAACAGTTCGCATACCACAGATCCAACTACAATAATAATTATCCTTCTAAACTATTTTCCCAATTACTTTGTGTGGTACTTATGAGGATGTAGGAATATTATATTTTGTTACTGCGGTGTAGAGATCGAATTCTTCCTCTTATGAAAATAGTTTCATGTGATGACAGTTTGCCTGGCACCTTGGTTTCACTGCATAGTTCTACCACAAAAAATCCATTCTGCCTTATATGTTCACCAAAGTAACTTCCTGCTTGTTTAATTTGGTATATCCCAAAGCAAATAATATAAGGTCAGACATGGTCATTTGTGGGAAAAGTTCTAGCAGCGGGTGATTTGCATGTTTATTTGAAAAATTAGCTCTCCATCTATTTATATTATTTTCAAATGTCACTCAGGCTGGCTGGACAAATCTTCAAAATAACTCGCATTTAACTAGGTCAATAGGGCATTTTATGTGACGGCTAAACACCCTTATTTCAGAATTTGTGACGCAACAGAATTTTAGATAATCGATCGAAAACGTGTCCAGCCATCTTGAAAAACCACTTTTCGCTGGTCTCTCAATCTCGGTAACGGAAGTGATTTTGACGACTTTTTGCATATCAACGGGCGTCACATAAATTTGTGACAGGCATCGAGCTAAAAGTTTTGTGATACGTACAGCGGTTTAGTAAAAAAATGCAAAAATCTGTGTCCAGCCATCTTGATTTTACGTATAAAACTTTTGGCTGGCACTTCCGAATCTCAATAACGGGAGCGTTTTAGAATATGGTTCCTTTACTAACATTTAGTGACGCAATTTGTGACAGTAATAACGTTTGATTTATGGCGTCACATGTAATGGGTTTACGAGAAATCAATAAAAACTTAATGTTCAGCCAGCCTGAGCTCAAGCTGGCTGGACACATGTATCTCCGCTGCGTGATGATCTACGGCTTTCGAGATATGTTCAAATTTTTGTGACGGGGACGATAATGATTTACTGAATTTGTGACGGAGAAACTTTGTGTAGTTTCAAAGATATTGTTAGGTTTCGAAATAATATTAAATCATTAAATTGTCTTAGTCGATTATTGGGACATTGTATTTCTTTTACTGGCAACACGAGTTTTGAAAAAATGACGTTTTGACATGACGGTTGAGAAGGCGGGAGTGGACTCGGCCTATTTGCTCGGGGCTAGCATCGAGTGCGGTCATATTTCAAGTGGTCAACATTATAATTATTTCCAATAATTCATGTGAGTATTATTTTATTTCATTTCAGAAGTGGGATCAACCCGCTTACTATCCACTTATGTTATAACAGCTCAATATTTGAACAAACAGCTATTGGAATCCCTTAATGTGTGGGTCTGGTCTTTCCTGATTTTATAGGTTATTTCCAAAAGTCATCTCTAAAGTATACTGATTGGTCTACGACATAGTACCGTCCATTCCTACGGGGCGCAAGGGGGGCCAAAATTTCGTTATTTTTGAGCTACGAGGCCCCGTTTTCGAGATATTTCAATTGTAAATTTTAAAGCACCGTCATTAACATAGTTTTTTTTGTTTTGTAAGTGTATTTTGCTAAATTGAGTAGTTACATCGTTTTCGTTTACAAGTTTCAGTGTAACGATGCAACGTGCAAGTGAATCCTCTTCGCGGCGGCGCTTAAGGACGCCTACCCGTAGAGAAGCTGATCGGAGTGCAGACTCAAGTAGTCGGAGCCGCAGTCGCGTGCGCACCTCGAATCAAAATCAGGGACGTGACAGTGTCCGAAAATTAGAACAGGAGTTGGAACGTCATCGCGAGCGACTACGCGCTCTGGAGGGCGAGCTAAGCCGGGAACGCAGCCTCAGGCGACGGGGTACACCGGTGACCGGTGCTGAACGAAGAAATCACCGCGCGTCGAAGGACAACGAACTGGAGGGGTTGCAGACACGAAATAGAAGCTTACCTCGTGAACGCAGCCCTACAGTGCGGAGGTCCCGTGAAGTAAGTGCTGCCGCTGACAACGCACCGCCGACACCAAGGAATAAATGGTCAGACAGTCCAAATTTTAGCTCTCATGATATTGTGAATCTTTTAAACACTATTAGTAACACTAAGCATAAATCTCAGCCGTTAACAGTGACATCTCCAATACAGAATCTTAATACTAATATTAACCACAAGAATATATTACCTAATTTTGACCCTTCTTCAAAGAGTCAGCGAATTGATATTTGGATTAAAAAGGTTAATGAATGTGCCGCTGTCTACGGCTGGGACGAAAGGACGGTCATACATTTTGCTATGCAGAAACGACAAGGATTGGCCAAAACATGGTATGAGAGTTTGAACTCTATACTATTTAGCTGGAATGAGTGGCAACAAAAATTAACGAATGCCTTTCCGTTCGAACAAAATTATGGCCAATCCTTGGAGGACATGCTCAGGAGAAAGAGTAGTTTTAATGAACCTCTTGAGGTCTATTATTATGAAAAATTGGCTCTCTTAAACCATTGTGATATCGAAGGCAAGCGTGCAGTGGAATGTATAATTCATGGTTTGAGCGACAAAACAATGAGGTCTAGTGCCAACGCGATACGCTGTACCCAACCTGAGCAATTATTACAATTTCTCATGTGTAACAAGGAAATTTCACAACCTTCTAGTCGCACCAATTTTAAAGGTCAATCTTCCTCTGCTTCTGAGTCAATAAATAATAACACCACGAATCGATCTGCTAAGACCAATAGTAATCAAAATCGCGCTCAATTTATTTGTTATAATTGCAAAGAGAAAGGACATCCTTTTTATAAATGTCCCAAGCCCTTAATTCAATGCAGCAAGTGCAATAAAATTGGTCATAAAGCTGAAAATTGTCGGGAAAAATTCAGTAACGATAAAAAACCTGACAATTCCCAAAAAACAATGCGTATATTAACGTCGGAATCAAATTCAAAATTTATTAAAGTAGGTAGGATCAACAACGTTCCTATAAAAACTTTCATAGATTTCGGTAGTGAGGTCACGCTTATTACGGAGTCCGCAGCTTTAGCACTAGGCCTTACTTACAATAGCCCTTCCATACCTTTAAGAGGTTTTGGTAACGACCTAATACAATCCAAAGGTGGGGTAGATGTGGAATTGAACATTGATAATGTTAGTGGTCGCGTTTTGTGTCAAGTAGTAGAGGATAAACTTCTTGATTTACCTTTGCTTGTAGGACAGTCGTTTACAGAGCAATCTCATGTCATCGTGTATAAAACTGCGGAGGAATTAAAATTTTTTGATAGTAATAACGAACTAGGTTTTCCTCGATTAGATTTAGATGATGATACATCCGCTACTGTAGTGGTCGCTTCTGATATCGATATTTATGGTCCAGCCGCAGTCAAGGCCCGCGTTAATACAATTCAAGATGGAGATATTCTATTAAGCGGAAAGGTTATAGGAAAGCCCCATCAACAGTTCACCGTGAATGGGGGAGTATATCGGGTTAAAGGCGGTGTACTTTATGTTTATATAACGCCATTGACAAAAATCTGTCAATTGCGAGAGACAGTGGTTATAGGAAGGGGTACTAAGATCCAAGTAGTTAAGCGTATATTCACGTCAGCAGATTCTTTCAAAGTAGAGCCCGATATTATTGATGTTGGTCAAGTGAAAATAGGTAGCGCAATCGATGAGTCTCAACGAAAACAATTGATGAATATACTTGGTAGATATAAACATTGCTTTGCGACGTCTTTGAAGGAACTAGGGTGCACGAGTGTTGCTGCGATGAATATCGAACTTAGTAGCAATCGTCCTGTTGTATATCGACCATACAGATTAGCACATAAAGAACGAGAGGAAGTAAGGGAGATGATAGGAGAAATGTTAGTCTGGAATCGTAAGGGAATCTGTCTCAGAATATGCTAGTCCTATTATATTGGTGCGCAAAAAGGATGGCAAACAGAGATTATGCGTCGATTATAGGCTCTTAAATTCTGTAACCGTGAAAGAACGGTACCCAATGCCGATAATTGAGGACGAGATTGCTCGACTATCAGGTCAAGCATTCTTCATTACTCTAGACATGGCTTCTGGTTACTACCAGGTACCAATAACCGAAGAGTCGAAACCGTTAACGTCATTCGTAACCCCGGACGGTCAGTACGAATTTAATCGTATGCCGTTCGGGTTGGCGAATGCACCCGCCGTTTTCCAGCGGATGATGAATAGGGTACTAGGGTCTGCTAGGTTTACAGAGGCTATGGTTTACATCGATGATGTCCTTATTTACGGAAAGAGTGTAGAAGAATGTTTGGAACGGTTTGAAAGAGTGATGCAATTATTGGAGAAGGCCAATTTAACCCTTAACTTGTCGAAATGTAATTTCCTTCAGAATCAGATTATTTATTTAGGGTATGAAATAAGTGCTGCAGGTGTTCGTCCTGGTAATAAGAAAATTCAATCTGTCCAAGATTTTCCTTGTCCGACTAATTCACATTCCGTACGACAGTTTCTTGGTTTGGTGGGCTATTTCAGAAAGTTTATTAGGAACTTCGCGATCTTGGCACATCCATTGAATAAGCTGCTTAGGAAAGATGTGGATTGGGTTTGGGCTGAGGAACAAGAGGTAGCTTTTAGGGCACTTAAAGATAGGCTGGTTGATAGGCCGATATTGGCGATTTATGAACCATCCGCTGAGACAGAATTGCACACGGATGCAAGCATTATAGGAATAGGCGGGATTTTACTACAGCGTGAACGTCCTTGTGACCCTTTTCAACCAGTGGCATACTATAGCCGACAAACTTCTCCAGAGGAGAAGAAATTTCATTCATTTGAACTTGAGACTCTGGCTGTTGTATGTTCACTCAAGAAATTCCGAGTTTACTTGTTAGGGCTAAGTTTTAAAATTGTCACGGACTGTAGCGCTTTGCGTTCCACATTTTCGAAACGAGACATGATTCCACGTATAGCTCGTTGGTGGCTCCTACTACAAGAATTCCAATGTAATGTAGAGTATCGCGCTGGTATTAAAATGGCACATGTGGACGCTTTGTCGCGAAATCCTGTCAAATTGATAGATGACACTGTTGAAATTGACCAGTATCCGAGTATCATGCTAATCAGTAATGATGACTGGTTACACACCTTGCAAATGGGAGATTCGGAACTCCGACGAACTCGTGATATACTTACTACGGATATGGATGCTGATAGTCTAAAACATATAAATAAAAAATTATCTAATTAAGGATAACAAACTTTTTAAATGTTTGAACGGTGATAAAAACAATTTACGATGGGTAGTACCAAAGGGCGCAAGGTGGCAACTCTGCCGCATGAATCATGATGATATTGGACATTTTGGTATAGAAAAGACGTTAGAACGCATTAAGAAAACGTATTGGTTCCCTAAAATGTCTCGATTTATTAAGAAATATGTTCAGGCGTGTCTGGAGTGCGCTTACTCAAAGAAAACCGCGGTTGATGCAGGTCATTTACACCCGATCACTAAAATAGAAGTGCCTTTTCACACAATTCATGTTGACCACCTTGGGCCCTTTGTTCGTTCAAAGTTAGGAAATACTTACCTTTTCGTAATAGTGGACGCGTTCACAAAGTTCGTTTTTATTAAACCAGTACGAAACACTAAAACGCAAACAGCTGTTAAAGTTCTAGATGACATTTTCTATACGTTCCGAATTCCCGACCGACTCATTAGTGACCGCGGCACATGTTTCACATCCCACGCGTTTAAACGTTTTTGTTTAGATAAGGGCATACGGCATATTTTGAATTCGGTTGCTAGTCCGAGATCGAATGGGCAGGTAGAGCGGTACAACCGCACCATATTAAACTCATTGACTGCCCAGAATCTTAATTTTGATGAGAGAAATTGGGACGATAAAGTAGGTAGAGTCCAATGGGGCATGAATAATACTCGTCAAAAGACCACGGGTAGGACGCCGGCTGAAGTCATGTTCGGATTAAAAATGAACGCAGAGATTAATCCTAAGCTTAATGAATTAGTGCGGGAGACTAGGGAGGAACTAGATCCAGAAATTTTACGCGAATCTGTAAAAGATAAAATAGACATAGAACAGGAAAAGCAAAAATCCGCTCATGACAAAAATCGGCTTCCTGCGTGTGTGTATGGTGAGGGAGATCTTGTAAAAATCACAAGAACTTCGTTTGCAAATGATGGCAAAAGTAAAAAACAAATTTCACCCTACGTGGGACCTTATCGTGTGATTGCTGTGTTGGGTTCGACGTGCAGTTAACTTACCTACGTTGGCATCACGAGCGAGCTTATGTCCAGGGGCGTGTATATCTACGTAGTTGTGGATATTAAAGAACACATTAGTTGTCATACAGGCCAGGTAACAGGGCTGAGTTCGACGTGTAGTTGACTTACGTTGGCATCACGAGCGAGCTTATGTCTAGGGGCGTGTATTTCTACTTAATTGTGGAAGTCAAAGACCACACTAACTGTTATACAGGCCAGGTAACAGGGCTGAGTTTGACGTGTAGCTAACTTACGTTAGCATCACGAGCGAGCTTATGTCCAGGGGCATGTATTTCTACTTAGTTGTGGATGTTAATATATTGTAATTTAAAAGCCAGGTCACAGGCTTAGCCAGGTCAGGCTGTTATAATGAAGTAAATATTATACAGGGTGGCAGGGACATCGACGCGCAACCGCTTACCATGGATTCAGTACATGATTCTGGACCCCCCTGCGTTGAAATTTTTCGTCGGCTTTTTCTTAATTTTTACGTTTTTTTCTGCAATTTTTTTTATTGTAAATCGTATAAAATCATTATTTCTATCTAACCCAATGAGATTTTTAATAAAAAAATAGTAAATTCACTTATTTCACTTAAAACAGCAATGTAAATAAAACTCGAAAGGGCTACCTGATCAGCTGTTTGCAAAAGTTCATTTGCGAGGTCAACACTGGCTTAGTACCTTGACGCTATTCGTTTTCAAATGCCGACAAAGGGACCGCGGCGGCGGCGGCGGCGCGGCGGCGGCGAGCGGTCTCGTAAGAAGCTATGCGACGTATCCCAATGAATCTAACAGACGCGTCACATGAGGCATTTTAATCATCTACATAAATGAATGACCCATTTACTACTTTTATTTTAGTTTCATTATGGGGATAATTATTTTTCTAATGCTTCATCGATTTAAGTAAAGAAGATTTAAAAAAAAAACGTGTAGAAATGTATTGATAGTCACGTAATTTTTCAAACTTTTTTTATTATCAACATTAATTTTAGTTTTGAATGCAATTCAACAATGTAATTTACTGTGTCATAAAAAAATAATACATCCATTTTCGCAATTAATTTTGTGAGTAGGTACCTAGGTACAACTAAATGTGTTTGTACACTCTATCATTTTGTTGATCTGTGTTCGGTGTAGGCACTGTATTCACAGAAAAAATGCAAGTACTAACTGTCGGCAGCAAGTGCGGCAAATTGAAAGAAAGATCAGCTAAGTACATTTCTTTTGATTTCGCCGATTTTATCGGATGTTTGCCAGTTCCTAGATTTCGTTGATCGCAAACGGGCGTGCTGTTTGTCGCGAATTTGTGATCTTAGCGTAGTTTTTAAAATAAAAAGTAATTTTCTTTCTCTGTGTGTGTGTGTCGTGTGTGTTTGAGAGTGACGTTCAAAATGCCTTCCAGACCTGAACAATTCTTCAGGCACCAAACCCGATGGTCGGTAAATGTGTGGGCCGGTATTTATAAAGACCGCGTGATTGGACCCATTTTTCTCCCTGAACGACTAAACGGGCCACGATATCACGTGTTCACGAGTTCCTAAAAACAACTCCCAAGGAAATAATCGAGGAGGTGCCTGTGCTCCAGTTCCGCGAGACATGGTTCCAACACGATGGCGCGCGCGGCGCTCCCCCACACGTGACCCTTCCTGTCCGAAGCTGCCTCACCGTATCTTTTAGAGACCGGTGCATTGGAAGATTCGGTCCACAACCATGGTCAGCTCGCTCACCGAACTTGATTCCATTCGATTTTTTTTATTGGGGTTACGTCAAGGATAAGGTGTTTATGACCGAGTGCGATACCGCAGCAGAAATGAGAGATCGCATTGTGAATGTGTTTGCGACGCTGCGTGAAGAGTGTGTCCAGGATCCCACTTTTTTGTCCCGTGTCCACGCTGAAACTGCGCCGCGCTCAGATCTGCGAGCGGGTTGGTGGCGGCCACTTCGAACCCTACCTACCCCCTATCTCATTAGGAATGAGCGAGATTAAGGTAAGTTCATCAATTAAACATTACTGGATCGCTAAGTTCTTATCAAGCATCTTTTTTGTTATCAATCCTCATCGGTATCGCTATTTTATGGGAATAAGCTTATTGTTATCGGTTATTAAGACTAATTAAACATGATTTTATGTGGTAGGTACCTATCAATGTTGTCGTTAGGCGATATTTCGTAGGTACGTTCACGTTCGTCCGGTCGCGGCGGCTGCGGGGCGGGCGGCCGCGCCACAGATTTGTATGTGTGTGTAGGTTAGGCAGCGCGCGCGCGCTCGCCATCCGCGGAGCGTTTTAATCGCGTTGTTTGCAATACATTGCGCGCTCAAAAATGTAAATTTTTTTAACCGGTTATTTCCGAGATGAATGACTTTCGTAATTTAATTTATGGCATCAGGTGTAACCTTTTGACAACGTTTGCGCGTCGATGTCCCTGCCACCCTGTATAAGTAATTACTTGTCTTGTATTTATTTATTATTATTATTTTTTATTTTATTTTTTTTACACACATTAAAATGATAACAGATATTTGTATTTACCCTATGTGTTAAATAAATAGCACATGTAGCATACAAGAATGATAGTTTTCTTATGTAGTTCTGGTACGGAATTTTATTTTTACTAAGATTGTTCAATATTGTTTAAGGTTATAAGTAAATAGTTCCTAAGGTTCACAATTCATTTGTATTCTATTCTGTCAAGGATAGTTAGCAAACAGTGTATAAGTTTTAGAGATAACGTGTAAATAATTGTGAACCGTATTCAATGCTGTCACCTTGCTGGCCGAGTGTTAGGTTTTACGTGGTGCTTACGTGCATGAGGACATGCACGACGTCAGGATGGTCGAGTGTTAGGTTTCGAAATAATATTAAATCATTAAATTGTCTTAGTCGATTATTGGGACATTGTATTTCTTTTACTGGCAACACGAGTTTTGAAAAAATGACGTTTTGACATGACGGTTGAGAAGGCGGGAGTGGACTCGGCCTATTTGCTCGGGGCTAGCATCGAGTGCGGTCATATTTCAAGTGGTCAACATTATAATTATTTCCAATAATTCATGTGAGTATTATTTTATTTCAATATTGATCATTTAAGTTTTCCCATACAAACATCCATTAATATTGTGAGGTGACCATAATTTTTACATAAATAAAGGATTTTTTTTAATCGACTAATCGGCCGGTAGCAGCCACGCCTGCTTTGTATTTGATTTTCATAGATGGCGCTGAGAAAACATCGTTCTTAAGAACAATGTTTCATCGATGTTACCAGTTTCAACATCGATGTTTATGAACGATACATCGATGCGGCCATTTATTTATTTTCAACTACAGATAACTTATTAGAATCGTGGATTCTTATTGGTTTTTTGGCATAAAAATACCACAGCCAATTACTCTACTAAAGAAAATAGAATGACAGCGATACTCCCATAGACAAAATTACTAAAAATAAAATTGTGCGGACCGTACCGCGCTCGCTGTCACCGTTTATATATTTGATTAAAATGACGACCACCGACCAGTGAACGAAGTTTATTTTCGTTCACTGCCACCGACTTGCGCTTGCGCTTCAAACAGGGCGGCGGTAAAAACAACGTTGTGGCACAAGGCGGGGGTTACTGAAGCGCAAATGGAGTTGATTGTCGTCATTTTCATCATTTGAAACGCTCAATAAAAAGTACAAATAAATAAATGTGATTTTATTTACAGCAAACATTATTTTTTCATTTAAATACCTTCGAGCATTAGTTATCCTGACACAATATCTACCTATGTACTTACCATGAAAAACACCAATACCTACCTACTAAAAAGAGTAGGTATCTGCACGTAAATAATCAATAATATCAAAAAATGACACCTGCCCCCCCTTCCTCACTTCTACACTTTTGTCTTCTATCGATTTAAGGCGAAAGCGCCAGGGTAGCCCGCGAAATTAATTTTTTTTTTACGTTTTCTGCAATTTGCTGGTCAGTATTAAGTTGTACGATGATTAAAATATGATTCGCGGCCGTAACAAACATGTATTTACAGAATTATAATCTATAATTCATCAACACAACTCTCTAAGACCAAGTAATCCCCAAGAATGACAATTTCATGAAATCTTCACATTTGGGGATTATACTAAGTTAACAAGTTGTATTACTGATTGTAATGATTATAATTCTGTAAATAGATATTTGTTACGACCGCGAATCATATTTTAATCAATGTACCACTTAATAAATAATAATAATAAAAGCTTTTATTGATTCCTTACAAATTATTACACTACATTAATTTTTGCTTTACTAAAAATATAAAAATACATTTTAATTTAATTCTAATAAAAATCATAATGTTTATTTATTAACTAATTTGTTATTCCATTATAAGGACCGCCTAGTGCGGTAAAAGCCTCCTCCAACTGTTTCCATCTTGGTCTGTCTCTAGCTAGTCTGCTCCATGTTTTTCCTATTAAGCCTGATATGTCGTCACTCCATCTCTTGTTTGGTCTCCCACGCTTTCGCTGTTTGTTGATAGGATACCAGTTTGTTATGGTCTGAGTCCATCTGTCATCGGTAACTTTTTGTAAATGTCCGGCCCATTTCCATTTTAGTGTTAGAGTTTGTTTGATTACGTCTTTAGCTTTGGTTTCTTGTCGTATTGAGCTGTTTCTGACTCTATCTCTTAGTTTATGGCCCATATAGCTTCTCTCTATTGCTCTCTGGCAAACTCTTAGTTTTTGTAGAGATTTTTTTGTTAGAGGCCATGTTTGGCAGGCGTATGTTAGACACGGCATCAAGCAGATCTCCATAGCTTTTGTCTTTAAGTTAGTAGGAAGTGTACTCTTGAAGATTTCTTTCATAGCCCAGTACTTGCTCCATGTGTTCTTTATTCTTCTATCTATTTCCAGCTTTGTGCAATCTTTGATAGAAATTAAGTGGCCCAGATAAACATACTCGTTGACCCACTCAAGAGGTTTAGAGTTTAGCGTAATTGTTGTTTCTGTGCAATTCGTCATAACTTTAGTTTTACTCTGGTTCACAAGTCCCACCTTTTTGCTTTCTTCGTTGAGTGTCTCCAGCATATACTGTAACTCTTTTGGGTCTTCGGAAAGTAAGACAAGGTCGTCAGCAAATCGTAAATGGGATAGGCATTGCCCGTATATGTTCAGGCCCACGTCGTTCCAGGTCAAAGAACGAAATATTTGTTCTAGAACAGCTATGAACATTTTTGGTGATAGTGGATCCCCTTGTCTCACCCCTCGCTCTATCTCAAAAGCTGGTCCGGTACCGTCCAGTTTAATTCTGGCTTTGCTATTCCCATATATCACCTTCATTATGTTGATGTACTCTGGATGCAGTCCTTGCTCTTCTAACGCTCTCCATATAGAGTTGTGGGAGATAGAGTCGAATGCTTTTGAGTAATCGATAAAGCCAATGTACAGTGGCATGTTGTATTCGTTATATTTTTCAATGATTAGTTTTAATGTGTGAATGTGGTCTACCGTAGATCGATTACTCATGAATCCTGCCTGCTCCACTGCTTGGTTCTCATCGATCACTCTAGTTATTCTTCTCAGCAAAGTTGAAGAGAACACTTTATAAAGGCATGACATTAGGCTTATAGGTCTGTAATTCGTTATCAAAGTAGGATCACCTTTTTTGTATAATAGTATAATCTCGGAGCATGTCCACTGACTAGGTAGTTCTTTCTTTTCCATAATGTTGTTGAATAATTTAGTTAGCGGCGTGACCAATTTGTCCTTTCCAGCTTGTAACATTTCGTTTGTTATGCCATCTGGGCCTGGGCTCTTGTCTGATTTTAATTTTCTTATTGCAAACTCAATCTCGTTTTCGTTGAATGGCGGAATAGGGTCGTTATTTGGTGTGTATTCTGAGACGTTCGTCTCTCTGTTTGAATTTCTCTTAGAATAAAGCTCTTTGTAGAATTGAGTAGCTACTTTTAGTAGATCCTGTCTGTTTGTAACTTTGGACCCTGATGAATTTTGTAGCTGGCTCATGAGATATCTCGAATTGTTCAGTTTTTTGAACGCTTTTTTAATTGCACAATTAAGAGCAATTAAAAAAAAAAGCGTACCACTTAATACTGACCAGCAAATTACAAAAAAACGTAAGAAAATTTGAATTTCGCGGGCTACTTTAGCGCTTCCTCCTTAAATTTGACGACACGGTTGGCGCAGTGCTTGAGCGATTGACTGCTGCGCAGCATGTCGCGGGTTCGATTCCCGCACGGAACAAATATTTGTACGACCTACAAGTATTTGTTCCGGGTCTGGGTGTTTTATCTATAATATGTATGTATTTACAAAAAAAAAAATTATATAAGTAGTTTATCAGCCATCTCGTTACCATAACACAAGCATTAGGTTGCTTAGCTTGGGTCTAAATGGCGTTGTGTGAAATGTCCAAGGATATTATTATTATTATTATTAAATACCTAGAGTTGTTCGTATTAATATCACCAAAACACGGATTTTCATCCATTAAAGAAAACACCTTAAAATATACTTAGTCCTACATAAAACCTACATTATTGGTAACCCTACTGCAGTGTTTGTATGGGAAGATTTAAATGATCAATATCTTTGAAACTACTCAAAGTTTCTCCGTCACAAATTCAGTAATTCATTATCGTCCCCGTCACAAAAATTTGAACATATTTCGAAGGCCGTAGATCATCACGCAGCGGAGATACATGTGTCCAGCCAGCTTGATCTCAGGCTGGCTGGACATTAAGTTTTTATTGATTTCTCGTAAACCTTTATATGTGACGCAATAAATCAAACGTTATTACTGTCACAAATTGCGTCACTAAATGTTAATAAAGGAACCATATTCGAAAACGCTCCCGTTATTGAGATTCGGAAGTGCCAGCCAAAAGTTTTATACGTAAAATCAAGATGGCTGGACACAGATTTTTGCATTTTTCTACTAAACCGCTGTACGTATCACAAAACTTTTAGCTCGATGCCTGTCACAAAGGAGGTGTTTCTTTTTTCATACAACTGTGGCCAAACAATGTACCTTAAGAACAAAAGTACTGAAATACGGGAAAAAAATTAAAGATTCTGAAAAAAAATATATTGGATTTATTTATACATTTGTACCACATGAAATTGTCGTTCAAAAATATTAATAACTTGCAACCCATGAATTAATTTGGCAATCTCATTTTATATTTTTCCGATGATGCGTTTCGTTACTTCATGTTATAAAAGTAACATAAAAAAATTATCCTAAAAGTATATTGAATATTATCTTATTATTGTATTAAAAAAAGTTTTTTTGGTTATATAAAACATTATTTTTGTGAAACATTTAGCGAATAAGAATTAAAAAAGACATTAATTGATTCAGATATTGTATGCGTTTGGTTAGCTTTCTGAAAGGCCAAAAGACTGTGCTCCAAGGCCGATAATTATCTATTTTTTTTAATTAGTTGTTTTGTTTACCAATAAATAACATCTTATCATCATTCCGTTTCTTCGGTTCCTCGGCTCGTTCGTTGGTTTCCCATCTCTTGGAGTGCTATTTCGTGTGTGATTTCATAATTGTTGATTTGGCTATTCTTTCCTTAAGGAGTTTGACATTTATAAACCAACTGTTTAATACCTAAACGGCGGTTTGAATGTTGATGAGCAGAGCCCTTGAATACCAGATACTTAACGTGTATTTATTGTAGAATCAAAGAGTAGATGGAATGGGTATGTAGAACGAACGAATACACATTTTAGGTCCTTTGGACTGTCATACAACATTTTATAGACCGATGACCGTCACTGATAGGAGGTCCATGCCTCCTATATGGTACAATTCCATTCCATTTTTATATCGTTTTATCGATGATGAAATGTATTCGCTGGGGAATGAGGACTGATGTGATCACAGACTAATTAATATAAAATGCATCTATAATATACAATATTCAATATTGTAGTCTAAAACAACCGGAATATTTTGACAATTGGAATAGTTTGACACTTGACAGCTGTCACTGCTGTTATGAACGTTTCGTTGAACGCAGTTACGATGTGAGGTAGTGATTTTTTACATTCTCTTATTTCTTAATCAATCGAATATTGGAGGATTTTAAATACTGCTACTATCACAATTTATTGCAAGGAATTACATTTGTAATTTGTACCTCGGTACAAGTTTGGCCGAAAAAAAAACACATCCTTTATGTGACGCCCGTTGATAAGCAAAATGTCGTCAAAATCACTTC
This sequence comes from Gortyna flavago, assembly GCA_963669345.1. Classification (NCBI taxonomy): domain Eukaryota; kingdom Metazoa; phylum Arthropoda; class Insecta; order Lepidoptera; family Noctuidae; genus Gortyna; species Gortyna flavago. The sequence continues at coordinate 19,773,683 of OY770133.1, forward strand.
CGTTACCGAGATTGAGAGACCAGCGAAAAGTGGTTTATCAAGATGGCTGGACACGTTTTCGATCGATTATCTAAGATTCTGTTGCGTCACAAATTCTGAAATAAGGGTATTTAGCCGTCACATAAAATGCCCTATTGACCTAGTTAAATGCGAGTTATTTTAAAGATTTGTCCAGCCAGCCTGAGTGACATTATTTTCAACAATGAAATCTAATGCATTAGGCAAATTCACCCGCTGCTGGGCTCGATTCAATATTGCCTCAGCGTCTGGACGGGCTACAAGGGGAGAATGGAAGACATTTAAATAGCAGCACATATCTTAAGGTCATCCATTAAATGGGAGGGTTCTACTAAATTGTAGTTTAAAGCAACCGTTAACAACCTCCACAACCCACCTACACAAAGTTACAAACCTACTTTTATTTGCATTGATTGTTGACAGTTGGGTTAGCCCTGCCTCTAAAGATTCAGGTTTGCAAACCTTCTATATATTTTGTAATAAGGGCAAGGCATCTCGAAAACCTCTGTCCAGGATAAAAATATCACCAGTTCGAAAATATTGCCTGTATGGGTCATTTTCAAATAATAATTTCATTAAGGTGCCCCGGGGCAATTGCAACTGCGGGGCTATTGTAACTAAATTAAATATCTCCGTTATGATGGGATTTTTAAATATAACGTCATCTGTAAATTACGGAGCATACCATATTGTTACGTGAAAATAATAGATGGAAGCACTGCAGCTAAAAAGAAGGTAATACAGGTTGATCTGTCAAACCGCCATTTTTAAGCAATTTTGTACGAACGCACGTGGTGACACAAATCTACAAAATACAGGGTGGCAGGGACATCGACGCGCAAACGTCAAAAGGTTACACCTGATGCCATAAATTAAATTACGAAAGTCATTCATCTCGGAAATGACCGGTTAAAAAAAATTACATTTTTGAGCGCGCAATGTATTGCAAACAACGCGATTAAAACGCTCCGCGGATGGCGAGCGAGCGCGCGCGCTGTGCCTAACCTACACACACATACAAATCTGTGGCGCGGCCGCCCGCCCCGCAGCCACCGCGCCGCCACCGCCGCTCCGCCCGCCGCGACCGGACGAACGTGAACGTACCTACGAAATATCGCCTAACGACAACATTGATAGTACCTACCACATAAAATCATGTTTAATTAGTCTTGATAACCGATAACAATAAGCTTATTCCCATAAAATAGCGATACCGATGAGGATTGATAACAAAAAAGATGCTTGATAAGAACTTAGCGATCCAGTAATGTTCAATTGATGAACTTACCTTAATCTCGCTCATTCCTAATGAGATAGGGGGTAGGTAGGGTTCGAAGTGGCCGCCACCAACCCGCTCGCAGATCTGAGCGCGGCGCAGAGTTTCAGCGTGGACACGGGGCAAAAAAGTGGGATCCTGGACACACTCCTCACACAGCGTCGCAAACACATTCACAATGCGATCTCTCATTTCTGCTGCGGTATCGCACTCGGTCATAAACACCTTATCCTTGACGTAACCCCAATGAAAAAAATCTAATGGAGTCAAGTCCGGTGAGCGAGCTGGCCATGGTTGTGGACCGAATCTTCCAATGCACCGGTCTCTAAAAGATACGGTGAGGCAGCTTCGGACAGGAAGGGTCACGTGTGGGGCAGCGCCGCGCCGTCGTGTTGGAACCATGTCTCGCGGAAATGGAGCACAGGCACCTCCTCGATTATTTCCTTGAGAGTTGTTTTTAGGAACTCGTGATATCGTGGCCCGTTTAGTCGTTCAGGGAGAAAAATGGGTCCAATCACGCGGTCTTTATAAATACCGGCCCACACATTTACCGACCATCGAGTTTGGTGCCTGAAGAATTGTTCAGGTCTGGAAGGCATTTTGAACGTCACTCTCAAACACACACACACACAGAGAAAGAAAATTACTTTTGATTTTAAAACTACGCTAAGATCACAAATTCGCGACAAACAGCACGCCCGTTTGCGATCAACGAAATCTAGGAATTGGCAAAAATCCGATAAAATCGGCGAAATCAAAAGAAATGTACTTAGCTGATCTTTCTTTCAATTTGCCGCACTTGCTGCCGACAGTTAGTACTTGCATTTATTCTGTGAATACAGTGCCTACACCGAACACAATGAATGAATGAATGAATGAATTGCACCGATCCCAGCGTGGTTAAACCAGACTCGAATAATCGAATGAACCCCAAGATTCTCACTAGCTCCTGTAGCCTCATGTTCATGGTGCTACAGCGACCATTGCATATCAAGGAATAGACCGGGGGGCGCGGTAATGGTAGGGAAGACGTGCCCTTAGGATAGGTAAGGATATAAGAGCCTACCGGATATGCATCCTAGAGCAAGCCTTGGACTAGTGGAGAGATGGGTAATTATTATCTATGGATGGGCATCTTTTAACGACCTTGCCGCCATCTTGGTTCAGGTCGAGCTTCATCGGTGAGTCTTTTGGCAGGGCTCTAGTGCTTTCTCTCTTCCTTTGTATGCCCTTGCTCTGCTGTGTTGTGTTAGATGTTGCTGTTTTCAATGTCATCTTCGGATGTTGCTGTTTTTAATGTCGTCCTTGGAAGTTTCGCTACTATCCGTTTCCGGTTTTTTGTAAATTTCACTAGCAGCGATCTTGATCTTACTTCTCTCTTCCGCTGTATCCATCCAAAAATTGATTCCCCTGTCGAAGTACTTCATGTCCTGTTTTAAATTGTCGTTCCATGTGTAAATAGGTCTGCCGACTTTCTTACATTTGGCCTTGTAATGCATTGTTGCATGCAGCAGGTGTGGTTCGCGGCGCTTGTAGACTGGGGTTCTTGATGCGTTTTTCCGTCTAAGATTTCATGCATTTTCTTTTGTCTTGGTTTATTCCTAGAGTGGTTAATCAAGTTTCTCATGATAACTCGCTCGTATCTTCTGAGTCTTGACCTGTTAGCTTTATTAAGTGCCGATACTTTCAAACCACGTATCATGCCCGGTACGATCACCATTCGATACATTAGTCTGGCTAATTTCCAGTCCATATTTGAATAATTTATGAACGGATAGTAACGATTTGGCGTTTGTCATGGCCTGTTTGCAACGTTTTTTACGTGCTTTTTCTGCTTTATGTAGATGTTATGTATGTACCTAGGTATTTGATTTCGTCACATGTCGGTATACTTATTCCATTAAGAGTCACGTGGGTCGTTATCTGTGTAGCTATGGGGTCTCTAATTAGTATTTTTATTTTGTTTCGTTTATTTAGAAACCTACACTATCTAGTAGGGGTTTAATATGGTATAGGATACCTTCTAACCCTTCTAGGTCATCTGTAATGAAGATAGAGTCATCCGCAAATGATAGTACCAGGGAGAGTGAGATTTCGTGATCCTGGTCAAGTTAGCGATTTGTTGGTTCCTTGTAATAAGATATCTCTTAGTGCATTGAGGTCAACGTTGTCAAAGGCCTTTTTAATGTCGAGGGCCAGTACATAAATTCTTTTACCCGCACCCTAATTGCGTAACACATTTTGTTTCTTATTGCGATTCCGAACTTAAGCCAACTCCAGTCGTAATCGATATCATAGATCGGTATTGCGTAACTTCTTAAGATCCAAATGAAGTACAATCGTATAGAGATGTACATACAAAAAGGCCACAGTTGGCTTCAATTAAAAGTTTCGTTTTATCATAAATGAATTATTTGTTTCCGAATTAATATGCTATAATTTAATTTAGTTTTAATTACAACTGATGATCTACTAACGCTTACAAATGAAAATGTGCAATGTTTGCCGAAAAATTAAAAACCAATTTTTAAAACACTTTCTACCAAAAACTACCATATTTGAAATACGTAACAAAACGTATTTGCATCTGAAATTTTTGTAGATTCTAGTTCTGTGGCAAAAGTTGCATCTGACATTTTTGTAGATTTTAGTTCTGTGGCAAAAGTTAACTTCTCTTTCCGCCGTTGAAAAACTTTTATTGTAAATTGTAATGTTATCTGAATTATGTAAGTTATTATCAATTTCTTACTGTAAGATGAATTTAAGTGGTTATAAATATAAAGAGAGTGTTTGTTGAGTTTGGTTTTTTAAATGAAGTATGTTTCATGCTATTACATTAGTTCTGTTGATCTATTTTTTCAGAAATGCCTGCAACCAAAAGTTTCAGAGCGGCAGTAGGAGCTGCTGCTCCGATTTATGGAACTAATTTGCCAAGGGATCCTGGGCAAGACTAACAACAGAGCAGTTAGCAAAAGGAAAAACATTGCAGCCCGCCTCAACAGCGAGGGCGCGGGCTACAATAAATCCCTGCTAATCCTGCAAAAAAAGCGAGGAGTAAGTGTAAGGAACAATTTATTTATTTATTTATCCATCCATTTATTTCAGGCATCAAGGCCCATATAAACACATACAATACAATATTAATATAAGTAACTTAAAAATACTATAAATACATACAACATTATACTAAAAAAACTAACACTAACATACACGAAGTGTCTGCGTCGTGTTTCGCTGACTGGTGTGATGTAGCTGGCCACGAAACCGGCGGTACACAACACCCACAATAATAATTATACTTGTGAGAGTGTGTGAAAAGGTGCATGTCCGTACGACGACATTTAATATCAATATACAATTCCAGTCTATGCTGCTTTTACTGTAAATTTACAACTTGACATCAATTTATTATGGCAACAAGTACGAGTCTTATTTTAGGCTGGTAGGCCTGTGCCTAGTGCATGTGGTATGAGACTGATTACAGAAATTAGATGAATTTATTCATCATAATAATTATTGTCAGGGAATCAAGTCAATTTTGGACAGAGAAAGTTCATTAGTGGCATACCACCCTTACTAATTAATACTAATACCACAGCTAATACTGCTAACAAATGTGCAATTTTAAAGTAAGCATTTTTTTTTAGATTATTGTTTCAATATTAATATTTTTACTTTGCTAGTATTGGAACAAGCAAAAATATAATGCCCGAAAGAAGTCATTGGGGCTCCAACAGCAAGCTTTGGCAATGGGAGGGGGTCCTCTGCCTCCCAAATTGGCCTCCCAGCTGTGGTGATGGTGACACGACCAGCTGGTGCAACAAGAGGGAGAGGAGGCAGAAGAAGAGGTACATACATTTAACCTTATATTAAATCTATGTTAGATTACTAACTGCTGCAGTAATTACAAATCAACATAATGATGTCGCGATGCTAGTTGTTATGCTGCATAAATCTTAGCTGTTGTAAACAGTATGTTATAATGACATGTCTTTACATCTATACATATCATAAATTGAAGTAGCTTTTCACATTTGTTTGTTGAACCGTGTTGTTCTTCTAAACTATGCAATGGATTTTGATGCAGTCTTCATCATCATTGAGAGCATTCATTATGGAAGGTTTATGTGTTACGCATTAATATTTAACATAATAATAATATAGACTGACTCGTTGATCTAGTGATTGCAACTACTGCCGAGCATGAGGTCTTGGGTTTGATTCACAGGGCCGGGCAGTGTTAAGTGGGTTGCTAGTTACATCATTATATAATCATACTTGTTTTGAACAAGAGCATGACACCTTTCTTTATTGTTGATTTAAACAGTTGTTTTATTTTCAGAAAGTAATGCTGTAGTCTATAAATGGATGAGAGAATGAAAAATAAAAGCTGGCGCCAACAAGTCAATGTATGTGACATTTACTCTCAGAAAAGATGACTGCCCACCTGTTAAACTCAGAGATGACAATGACTGCCACATGGGACATCAGCTAAGTACCTTGGCGTACATCTCGACAGGAAACAAACATGGAAATATCACAAAGAAAAAACTAAACGAGTTTAACATCCTACTCCGAAAACTAAACTGACTCTTGGGAAGAACATCACACGGATCACTGGAAAACAAAGTTCTCACGTACAAAGCAGTATTAAAACCTACGTGGACATACGAAGTTTAGCTTTGGGGCTCTGCAAAGAACTCAAATGTGGAAATTCTCCAGCGACTTCAAAATAAAGTACTTTATTGAATAAAGCCTGAACAATTTTGAGAGACAGATTCTTCGATGGAAGAATGGACCTCAGCAGTCAATATCCGCACAAAAAATCTGCTATTGCTTTACAACCGATTGCAAGATAAACAGGGCAAAAAAAATTGATCTGCTGGCCTACTCCAAGTGTCTCGATGCTTCGCTGAGACCATGTATGTGTTACCTATTTATTTTATAGATTGGTAAGTTACAATGTTACCAAAAAAATAATCAAAATTTAATTATTATTATTTCAGATCATCGTGTGACGCCTGCCGCTATGGATTGGGTGGTCCAGTTGGAGGGGAGGAGGCTGGTGACTGACCAGGGCATTGCTGCAGCCCTGCAGAAGCTGAATGTGACCCTCCATGATATGCGGGTGGCGATGGAGGCGGTTGCACAGAGCCTGTAGGGCATATCTAGACTCATAGCTCTGCATCTAAACTTTTATCTTATGTATGTTTTATATATGTTTATCTACACCCATGCTATAAATTCCTCTATAAGTCTGAAACAGCTTATTGCCAAGATTAAAACAACAGTATCATACTAACCATGATATCATCCAAACGTGTTATAATGTTGTACTAAATTTCACTATGCAACTTCTTGTCAAAAAAAGAACATTGTCAAGTACGCGCGTTTCCCTACCACAGCGCCGTATTTAAAAAAAAAACATAAAGGTTATTCAAATTCACGTCGTATCCCGCCATTTTTGTTGGTTAGTAGTATTGCAAAAATGTATTACTTTGTTGTTTACAAAAATGAGTGATACAAGCTTTGATTTCTAATGCAGCAATAAATAATTGTATTATTACCTCTACATAGTATGTTTGTATTAGATACTGAGCAAGTAAACTTTCCATGAATTTACATAGTTCTTACAACACTGTACAGCACCCTATGGTTTCAGAACCTTTTAAGGATTCATATCATATGTGTAGATATGTGTTATGTGGGTGTGTGTGGTGGTGTTGGGTGTGTGGAGGGGCCCGTGGCTAAATAATAACAGCCGCACAGGTCGATCGATCAGGTTAAGCTAAGCTTGCCGCGGTTGGTCTGTGGATGGGTGACCGTCTTTACATATCGAGACCCCTCCGTGCCTCGGAAAGCACGTTAATTCGTTGGTCCCGGCTGTCATTTGTGGATCTTTGACAGTCGTTACGGGTAGTCAGAAGCCCGAAAGTCTGACAACCAGTCTTACCAAGGGGTATTGTATTACCCAGTAACTGGGTTGTGGAGGTCAGATAGGCAGTCGCTCCATGTAAAATACTGGTATTCAGCTGCATCCGGTTAGACTGGAAGCCGACCCCAACATAGTTGGGAAAAGGCTAGGCAGATGATAATGATGATCATATGTGTAGATAAAGTCTTGTATGCAACTGTACATAATTAGGTATTAAAGCACTCATGTGATACTATTATTACACTCGGCTTCGCCTCGTGTGATAACCCACATTCGTATTTTAATACCCATTACTTTACAGTAGTTGCATAAATAACTAATATCTACCTTATGTTATAGCGATAAAGTTGAAAATTAATTAAAGAAATTATACAGATTGTAGTAGCTTGATGTGCTGGCGTCTGTACAACATTAAAAAAAATTTGGTGAGGTCGGCGTTTCCTATCTGACTACTCTGAGAAGATAGGCCGAAACAAACAGAGGTCACAGTCTCTTTTAAAGTGCAGACGCAAATCTTGGTCAGAGCATGTAGATTGAAGTCTGAAATGGACTTTTGATATACAACCACACAGATTGAGTGGACCCACAGAATACAATATAATGCAGGAGAGGTCCAGTCAGTGCACGTATTTGTCAGTAATCGTGCAGCACAACACAACTTGTTATCTAACTATGTTAAAATATATTTTGTTTTCAGAATCGGAACCTATTGTTTTTATTTTAATTACCTATCCTATCTATGCAAACAGTAGGTATAATTAGTCACAACAATATTATTATTAGGTACTTAAGATCAGTACATTCAGTCTATGTAGAAGCGTAAAGGCGCGGGCCCACTGCACTGCACTGCCTGTGCACGGGCACGCGGCGTACTTTAGCTGCGTGTATTAATTTGTTTGAAAACGTGGGTCTACGTTTCCACACGAAGACTCACGACTATGTATAGCGTGCCACGGCGCACGGAGAGGCTACGCACGTGCCACTGCTATCCACGGACACGGGTTTCACTGCGAGAAAATGCGCTGCGATAAGCGAGCTGTACGTAGTCGTGGGTCGTATTCGTGTATTCCAGTGGAAACGTAGACACACGTCGACAGCGTTGAGCTATGTAACCGCCTATTCGAGCAAGTCACGCATGTATCAATGACGTCAATTCATGCGTAGCCTCTCCGTGGGTTGCAGTTGACACAACCACATACATTTTCTTACAAAGTGAAGCTTAATACACGTGCGTAGCCTCTCCGTACGCCGCGGTGGGCCCGCGCCTTTATGCTTGGAGTAACTTATTACTTTTAAAGTTAGTACTTCCCGTTAAAAATGGCAAAGCGGAAGCTACGATTGAGTACTGTTTATTTGAGAATTATGTTACGCAAGTAATACTGAACTAATAAATCCATAGTAATTTAGATCTAAATTTTTTAATCTTACTGTAAAACCTTAAATCATGAACATTTATCGATACCAGAATTACCAGAGGGCAGAAACTGGACACGTCCTTTGTGAACTTATACTTTATTGTCGCTAGTGTATAAGCTTTCAGCAGCTAAGTGTATGTTTGAGTATTGCCTGGGAGGGATAGAATAAATAGAAAATGAACAAAAAATATGTGATTTAGGATTTATTTATTTATTTAAACATTAGCTTATTATTATGATGTATAATTACTTAATAAAATATTTCCTTCGTTCGTTTCGTTTTACTAGATGTCTCGGTGGACACTAGTAGGTTCCATGCGAAGCAGTCGCCAGTGCGAGTAAGGGGACCTCGGGAACGGACGAATGACTTCTTGTCATCGGACCATTGGCCTTCCTAATACCTATTTCCTTATGACATGGATGGCCTTGACACAAACTGCCTTTGCAGTGAACACTAAGCAGTCACTGTAATGTGTCCTTGCATACCGAACCAAAATCAATGCAACCTAAACCCTACGACTACGCCGTAACCTGTCTACGACACCTTGTCTACCCTCATCAGCAGAGACATGCCCTTTGTGAGGAAGATATATGTGTCGCGAGATTTATATATTGTAGTCAACGGGGAAGCGTGCATTATTGACTAAATTGTGCAAGACTACACACGCATTTGCAAATCTTCTTGCTTTCACAGAAGAATAATGCTATACCCTATGAGCCAATAAGCACAGCCAGCGAGTCTTCAAAACTTCAATGCAGCGTTCGACTACAATGCGAGTCTGGACATGACACTGCGTGTAGTACTCCTCTGGCGACTCCGATGCAGCACGAAAGATAGGCGTCATCAGAAACCACCTTTGGGCGTACCCGGAGTCTCCTGAAAATGAAAAAAATATAGTGGATAAATTATTATGCTAGTTTAAAGATGCATCTGTTTTGATTTTATTTACATAATCAGCCTATAATGTTCCCACTGCTGCGACACAGGTCTCCTCTTACTGAGAATGGGCCGCAATCCACCACGCAGGCCCAGTGCGGGTTGGTAGATGTCACATGTCTTCGAATTTTTGGTCCTAGGACATGCCGGTTTTTTCACGATGTTATCCTTCACCATTTTGAGAGCAGTGGTGATGAAATAATTTACACAAAGTAAAGTGCCTGTCTGAGTTCGAACCTGTGACCAACAGCTCGTAAGTCGCGGCCAGTACCACTGGGCCATACTCTCTATTCATTTTTTATAAGACAATAGTTATTTTATATTATACTTTTTTAAGTAAATAATTTTTTTTTTTGTTACCTAGTAGCCAGCACACTTCGCCTTGATGATGTAAGCGGTGCATAAAATTATGAATAGGCCACTGGTTCCAAATACGGGAATCATGGCTGGCCCCCCCAAATGACGCATCAATATATTGAATGCAGCATCACAAACCTGAAAGTATTGTCAATGTTTTAATTACTTTTTATATATTAGTAGGTGAGTTTTGGTGCTGAGTGCAACTATAGTCCTATTACTTCTACCATAAGTTTTAATATAAATATAGATAATTTAAACACTGATCTAATATATTTGTTGGTGGAATTCAAATTTTAATTAGTTTAGTAACAACAAGATTATTATTAGGTACTTACAATCAGTACATTCAGGCTATGGCTATAAACAGTTTTCTGTTAAAATAAGTTTCCTAATTTTCATCCACCCTGGATTATAGCAACATATTGTGTACCATCAATGCATCCACCACACCGAGAAATTGAAATATATCCATAAATCTGAAACAAAACAATTAGATTAATTTAATCATCATCTGCCTAGCCTTTTCCCTATGTTGGGGTCGGCTTCCAGTCTAACCGGATGCAGCTGAATACCAGTATTTTACATGGAGCGACTGCCTATCTGACCTCCACAACCCAGTTACTGGGTAATACGATACCCCTTGGTAAGACTGGTTGTCAGACTTTCGGGCTTCTGACTACCCGTAACGACTGTCAAAGATCCACAAATGACAGCCGGGACCTACGGCTCCGAGGCACGGGGGGTCTCGATATGTAAAGACGGTCATTCATCCACAGACCAACCGTGGCAAGCGTAGCTTAACCTGATCGATCAACCTGTGCGGCTGTTATTATTTAGCCACGGGCCCCTCGCCACGCCACCACGGCCACGGGGGTTATTAATTAGATTAATTTAATAAATAATTCAAATGATATTAATATTGAAAGAACATTTTTTGTGTTAAACCAATAGAAACAAAGGCAAATTATAGTCATAGATCTTTAAGCCTTGTATGTTTAATACTCTTGTACCCATGGTTATACACTTTCATACTCACTCCGTTTTTACAGCATCCTTCTCTTCCTGTATCAAAGGAAATTTAATATATTTCTTTTTTAAATAGCTGTTGTTGAGAACGTCTGTAACCTAAAACAAAGAGAAAATGATGTCAGTAAAGATTTGTTAGTACTATTATATAGAAATAGTTAGTAGTAGTATTACTTCGCATAGACAATCGTGTAATGTTTGTGACAGCCCCAGATGGTAATATGCACCAATATTTTTCTGAAATGCCCCATTGGCATAAAATGCTACTGCTGCTAAGACCTGTAAAATTATGTTATTTAATTAAGCACAGTTTTTGAAGACACTTGCTTAGACTTTGTAATAACTTGATTTTAACAGTGTCCTAAGTGTCCATGGAGTTTCTTGACCGTATTTCTGCATTAGAATCTATGTTTTGGAATGGGCAACTAGCTTTAACTTTCTGACAAACTGACTGACTCCTTGTCATTTAAAAAGTGCCTGTTTGGTTTTATTGAAATATAATGCTTGTATTGACCAACCTTTAAATATATATGATATGACAGAAAAGTTACCTTTAGGTCCGGACGTGTAGCAGATTTACGTCGTGGTTTCAGAAATGGAAATACTTCCTTAGCCTAGCCTAAAGTGGGCCACGAAGTTATTCGTTGGAAAATCGAGCGTTGCTGGGACTCCTCAAAAGTCTGCGGCTTATCATAAACCCGTCTTTGAGACGTTGATCTTCCGCAATATGCAACAAATAACCTTGTGACATTGTGGAAGCTGAAACAATAATAAAACTAAATTAGGAGATAGCCAAAAGTGATTTTTATTAGCACTACTTACGTGCGGCTGCCTAGGATATTGCCGGTATCTAAAATACCAAAAATATAGATTTAATGTTGCAGTTCTACACAAACACACATTCACAATTTATCTAAAAGGTGTTCGCTCACCTAATTTCGTAATAATTATGGAGATTTTATGAGTAAGTCCCAAATTAATGTACAAAGAAAAATGAATGCGGGCAGTATGTTGCCTTCGGTATCGGAATCAAATTTCTAGTTGGTTTGAAACCAACTGACAGCTGTCAAAATGATTACGCAATTCGAATAATAGCCTCTATAAGCACAAATCGTTCATTCTTTATCGTTTCATTCCAATGAGAAATTGGTATCAGACGATAGTTAAGTTACGCAATACGAAACGCGTAAAATGAAGCCAACTGTGGTGGAAACTAAGCCGATCAGTCTGAATCATTTCCAGATAATGTGTTACGCAATTAGGCTGCACGCCATTCTTCGTCTAAAACCCTTTTAAGCGTAAAGATATTATTATGGTCATCTGTTGATCTATTGTTTAAAAAGGCCGCTTGATAGTTGCCCAATTCCGTTATTATCTCAACTAGTTTTTTTGGTACGTAGGAGGCGTAGATTCTGTAACCCGTATTGCAAACCGATATGCGGCGATACTCATTCGCATTTTTAGGGTTATGGTTTTTTTGGAATTTGTATCTGTACGGTCTCCAGCCATGTGTCTGGTGTTTTGTTCTGTATCCAGGCTCTGTTCATGTGTTTTTTGACGGCTTTTTGTAATATTTGGGGCATTGCTTTGTAAAGCTAGATTACCACTTGATCAGTTCCGGAAGCTGTCCCGTTCCGCATTTTATTAATGATTCCCATTACGTGATCCACACTGGGCCCATCACACTGTACTTCGGTTATCGGCTTTTTTATTTTAACTGTTGATATAAGATGACCCTCGGATTTTTTTATATTTGCTCGTATTTGGTCATCGGTATTTAAGTAGACCTTTTTCGACGTTTTGTTTAAGTTTGTTTCTACTGTAAAAAAAAGTATAACATCTGCATGCGTTTTGCTGGGTGGTTTTTCCCCAGTCCATTGAGGCAGGCCCTGCATGCTTTTCGCTCTTCCTGATATTTAACCTTTTGAAGTGTTGCTTGACATTCTTTTACTAGGTTGTGCCTATTTGAGTTATATGGTTGCCAACTTCGTAGGAATTTTGCGTTTTGTAGGTTAGCAAGAGCTAGTCGATGATCTCTGGAAAGAACTGGTTGAAGAATCAGTTTCCTGGGCAGCCGCTTTTAATACTTTCGTTATGGTATTCCAGGGTATTTCGATGTTTTCGTCCGTTGATTTGATTCCTACATCTCTTTTTTTTTTTTTTTGTTATGCAGTCTTGGTATTTTGTTTTCGTGAATTTACTATTGAGGGCGGCATAATAGCGCTGTTTATAGTTGAGATCCTTGGACGCAATTGTTGTTTCCTTTGTGTCTTGCTGTTGTCTTTGTGTATTATTGTGTTTGGTGTTTTCTTTTTTGTTTGATTTGAGGCCCCACTGACGTTCCAAGCTGCAATACGCAATTCTGGGCAAGAATATTTTATTGCGGTACACGGCTGGTTTCTAAGTATTGTGAACCCAGTGACATCTGCGACTACGTCTGATAACGGTGTATACGTTGATGCCTGTTGTTCATACTGTGTTAATGAGCTAGGTAATATGGGGGTCTTCGTTTGAGACTGGGGTCTCGTGGGTTGTCCTTGCTCTTCACGTGTGTTGTACGTTGTTTGATTTTGCCTTATATCTATCGGGCCTCTGTTGTGCTGTTCGTCGTCGGTCATGCCTCAGCTATCATAGTGCGGGTCCCCATAGAGGATGTGTATGCTGCCGGGCACTGGTTCACTGGTAGGTGAATACACTAGCGCGTGTCCTGTATCCGTGTGCACGTGCAAATTTACAAGATAGAACTTTGACGCGGCGATTAAGATATCCTCTCCTCCCCAGAATGTCTTGTTAAACTGCGCGGCCATGCATTCTGTTATCCTTCGTTCCTGGGAGAGAAGTGCTAGACGAATTCTGTCGTCCTCCCGATGCTGCAAAACACGTGAAGCGAGGTCCTGACGGACAGACACGTGATCGAAAGTTAAACGTATTATATTATTTATTTGATGGGCTATGGCCCTAAATAAGCAGTTCCCGTCTTTTTTCATACCTACGCACAATTATGCCCATTTTTAAAGACAAAAAAACACTTTTGTTTTTATGGTATTACAAGACCTCTACACACATGTGTTGTGAAGCTTTGGGTCTGAGGACCAATATAGTTGACAGGGAAGCTAGTTACTGCCTGTAATTTATGAGCTTCGCAATTTTTTGTTATTTAACCTTTTTTTTTTTTTTGTTTTTTTTTGCTCTTCGAGCTCTTCTTTGCTTTACAAGCTAGGAAATAGGTAGCTTGTTCAAGGCAGTTTTGGTAATTTAGTAAAATTTTAAATTAAGAATAGTGTGAAGTACAAATTCCAGAGCGATACCGTACTTTAGGCTAGAACAATAGAATGTTTTTTTTGGAATGCGCTCCCTCAGAATATCAGGACGGTAACCAATCAGTTCACATTTAAAGTGAAAGCTCGAGAACACATACACAAGAAGTTGGCAGATTCGTCTCAGACTTAAGTTGTTGTAGGTTTTCTTGTTTATCTTTCATATATTTTTCTGTTTTCTATTTTGTTGTATGTATGTATATATGTATTTATTCTTATAATTTAGGTATAAATATTTAGTTGTTTTCTGTTTTTGCACCTACTGTGTATTGTCTCTGCATCACCCTAAGGTAGACTGGTAGAAAATGCCCAAGGCATTAAGTCCGCCTTTGTACAGTTTTTTTACTTGTGCATAAAGTTTTAATAAATAAATAAAAAAAAAAAACAATAGAATGTATTAGTTTATTTTATCCCTCGCTCATATATATAATTTGAAAACATTTCCCTAAAGCCTAATTATAGCTTACAGTGATGCCTAATTATAAATACACGTGTGGATTCAAAAGTCCAAATTAACAAATCATAACGCAGCCGGATACAGCTTCCAGTGGAGATCCCTGAAATATAATATGGAAAGATCTCACCAAATCGACGTCACGAAGATCCTCGGCCGGAAGGCCTAGACCTCGGGCTTGTATATCAGGAGCACACGTATGTCACCTTACCACCGTTCTAAGGTGTTTTAATTTGCACTCACAAAACAAAAAGCGAAACACCGTTCGAATTTCAAATTCGAGCTTCAAGCACAGAGACAGCTCAGAGCCACATGTGTTTGGCACATTGCATCAAGTATAAACAAAGGCGGGACAAGACACGTCCGTCCCCTTCGGCGGTCACTCTCCGAATCCCCTACAGTGCCTACACCGAACACAAATCAACAAAATGATAGAGTGTACAAACACATTTAGTTGTACCTAGGTACCTACTCACGAAATTAATTGCGAAAATGGATGTATTATTTTTTAATGAAACAGTAAATTACATTGTTGAATTGCATTCAAAACTAAAATTAATGTTGATAATAAAAAAAAATTGAAAAATTACGTGACTATCAATACACTTCTACACGTTTTTTTTTTAATCTTCTTTACTTAAATCGATGAAGCTTTAGAAAAATAATTATCCCCTTAATGAATCTAAAATAAAAGTAGTAAATGGGTCATTCATTTATGTAGATGATTAAAATGCCTCATGTGACGCGTCTGTTAGATTCATTGGGATACGTCGCATAGCTTCTTACGAGACCGCTCGCCGCCGCCGCGCCGGCGCCGCCGCCCCGCCGGCGCCGCCGCCGCCGCGGTCCCTTTGTCGGCATTTAAAAACGAATAGCGTCAAGGTACTAAGCCAGTGTTGACCTCGCAAATGAACTTTTGCAAACAGCTGATCAGGTAGCCCTTTCGAGTTTTATTTACATTGCTGTTTTAAGTGAAATAAGTGAATTTGCTATTTTTTTATTAAAAATCTCATTGGGTTAGATAGAAATAATGATTTTATACGGTTTACAATAAAAAAAAATTGCAGAAAAAAACGTAAAAATTAAGAAAAAGCCGACGAAAAATTTCAACGCAGGGGGGTCCAGAATCATGTACTGAATCCATGGTAAGCGGTTGCGCGTCGATGTCCCTGCCACCCTGTATATGTTTTGAAGTGTTTTATTGCTGGTGTTTCAAGTGGAGTGCAGAGTTGACAACCGTAAGTAGCTATAATTATTTTTTGCTTATGGATTAGTTAAAGCTACAACAAGATATGTGTATAGTTACATTTTCCCCGATAATAACCTAAAATGGGGCAATTGTGACTTTGAGGTTAGTTGCATTTGCCCCGTGTTTGTTTGTATGAAACCAAAAAACAATAGTGTTGTGCCATGTCGATGTTTTAATTCTGTGATATTTTTATTGGTATTGTGTATATTACTGGATTAGATATTGATATGATATAGACTAGATATGTGTACTTACAGTACAGTACTACATTGAACATAAACCATCTTCAATATTTTAAAGGTGTATTTTTATCTGTATATTAAATTATGCTTTCACAACTCTGTTGCATCGATCCTTGTGTTTGGCATGAAGATAGCTTGAACCCTTAGAGACATTGGCTTTTTCTCCAACTAAGAGAATTTAATAATTTTAATGTTTTGATCAATAATATACGACCTAGTACAGAACAGCAATTTACAAAAAAAAAAAAGTATAAACATTTAGCTTGCAAGCTTATTATGCGCTTTCGCTTCAAATTAATCTATTGTTTTAGATGGTCCGGAATTATAAAAGGAAAACAGAAATAAAATATACCCAGGACAATTTGTTAAAAGCATTGGAAGTTGTTAGGAGCAAGGAATTGAATATGTACCAAGCGGCTGACGTTTTTGGAAAGTTCCTGTATTATTTTTTTATTATTTTTATTTTTGCCTTGATTTTTAAATGTTACTTCTCTGACAACTCGTAAGTTTATTTCTTAGGAATAAGATTTTTTAAATATTAATTTGATTTTTTAATTTTTACTGTTATTGTTAAATATTACTTCTCATAAAGACTGACAACTCGTAAGTTTCTTTTCTTTCTTATTAAAACACTGTGTCATAATATATCCTGCTTTTATTTTTCTTCATAACAAACATCCAATAAAATTCGATTATCGACAAACGTGAAAGTAAATTCACCTCACTAACTATTATCGAAATAGTTGCAATTGCCCCTGAAGTTAGGAAATATTTATATTACTCCAAACTGAGCTTAGATACGTGAACTTACGTTTCAAATTCCCCTAAGATAACACCATTGCGTTGAAAACCTCTGTTTATAATAATTTTAAGACCAACAGATACACTACGATTGTCATTAGTTGCATTTGCCCCTTATCAGGGGTAAATGCAACTTTTTCTACCTCTGGTAGAAAACCGTTTTATTATTTAAATTCCTTACGGACTTTCTTTTCAGAACTAGATTATATGTGATATTAATGAAATTGTTAATCAAGTAGAATTAGCAAAAAAATAAAATTTACAATAAAAAAGAAACTGCACAAAATCAAAGTTGTAACCATATTTTTTCTAGTTGCAATTGCCCCGGGGCACCTTATGTCTGGTGCAGACATAATGCATATATATGTAAGTGCCATCGAAAATGATTATTGGTTTCCTTTCTATCTTCTGTTACCGAATAAGCCCTCAGGTATTATTAAGTTTTTGTTAATTATGTCTTCACAGCTTGTGTCCTAACCCCAAATGGGTAGGCACGTATTGTGTTAATAAAGCTTCTCGAGCCTTCATATTTAGACGCGTGACTTTTACTTTGCTCATTCTAAACAACGTCCCTACTGTCCCTAGCCTCTCGTGAGAATCTCGTGAAGAAATAAACGCAAAATAATAATAATAATTAATACCGAAAGCCACAGATAAGATATTAGTAGCAAGCTAGTCGAAACGAACGAGACTGACAGACTGAGACTGATGTGATGTCAATGTCATTGTCAACAATACAAACCAAGGTTAGAATTTTTCGTCCAGAAGTATCTACAAGTCTACAATCCACAAAAAGTAGAATATTTTTTTTAACGATGAATTGGGTCGTTACACTTTCTTGCAATTAGTCAAAAAAGTTGTTTGAGATAGATGTCTATCTTATCAAAATAGCAAAGAAATACATGCCTTTTAAATCTAAATAAATAACGTCTACGTGTTATTATAATGTTTTAATGTAACATGATTTCTGGACGAAAGCAGTATGCAAGTTAGACGACGCCATGTTCAATAGAATATGGCAATAGTTTGAAAAACCATTTTTTTTTTGTGCCGAAGTAATCAGGGGAATATTCAGAAAATAATATTTTTCCACAATTCCTGGAATTATTTCCTATTTTTTCATCACCGTACAGTTTATGGCCGAAAATGTAACGTCTCTTTTTTGTGACAGGAATCGAGCTAAAAGTTTTGTGATACGTACAGCGGTTTAGTAGAAAAATGCAAAAATCTCTGTGTGTGTGTGTGTCTGTGTAGGTTTTATGTAGGACTAAGTATATTTTAAGGTTTTTTCTTTAATGGATGAAAATCCGTGTTTTGGTGATATTAATACGAACAACTGTAGGTGTTTAAGGAGGAAGCGCTAAAAAAGCCCGTTGCAATTTGCTGATCAGTATTAAGTGGTACGTTGATTAAAATATGATTCGCGGTCGTAACAAATATGTATTTACAGAATTATAATCATTACAATCAGTAATACAACTTGTTAAGTTAGTATAATCCCCAAATGTGAAGATTTCATGAAATAGTAATTCTTGGAGATTACTTGGTCTTAGAGAGTTGTGTTGATGAATTATAGATTATAATTCTGTAAATACATATTTGTTACGGCCGCGAATCATATTTTAATCAACGTACAACTTAATACTGACCAGCAAATTGCAGAAAACGGTCCGCACAATTTTATTTTTAGTAATTTTGTCAATGGGAGTATGTCATTCTATTTTCTTTAGTAGAGTAATTGGTTGTGGTATTTTTATGCCAAAAAACCAATAATAATCCACGATTCTAATAAGTTCTCTGTAGTTGAAAATAAATAAATGGCCGCATATCGATATATCGTTCATAAACATCGATGTTGAAACTGGTAACATCGATGAAACATTGTTCTTAAGAACAATGTTTTCTCAGCGCCATCTATGAAAATCAAATACAAAGCAGGCGTGGCTGCTACCGGCCGATTAGTCGATTAAAAAAAAATCCTTTATAAATTTATGTAAAAATTATGGTCACCTCACAATATTAATGGATGTTTGTATGGGAAAATTTAAATGATCAATATCTTTGAAACTACTCAGTTTCTCCGTCACGAATTCAGTAAATCATTATCGTCCCCGTCACAAAAATTTGAACATATTTCGAAGGCCGTAGATCATCACGCAGCGGAGATACATGTGTCCAGCCAGCTTGAGCTCAGGCTGGCTGGACATTAAGTTTTTATTGATTTCTCGTAAACCCTTACATGTGACGCCATAAATCAAACGTTATTACTGTCACAAATTGCGTCACTAAATGTTAGTAAAGGAACCATATTCGAAAACGCTCCCGTTATTGAGATTCGGAAGTGCCAGCCAAAAGTTTTATACGTAAATTCAAGATGGCTGGACACAGATTTTTGCATTTTTCTACTAAACCGCTGTACGTATCACGAAACTTTTAGCTCGATGCCTGTCACAAATTTATGTGACGCCCGTTGATATGCAAAAAGTCGTCAAAATCATTTCCGTTACCGAGATTGAGAGACCAGCGAAAAGTGGTTTTTCAAGATGGCTGGACACGTTTTCGATCGATTATCTAATATTCTGTTGCGTCACAAATTCTGAAATAAGGATGTTTAGCCGTCACATAAAATGCCCTATTGACCTAGTTAAATGCGAGTTATTTTGAAGATTTGTCCAGCCAGCCTGAGTGACATCATTTAGAATTTATTTTGTAACTAATATATTAATTTGCACACCTCAGTATGTTATAATACAATGTACCTCTTATACTTGTAACACCTTTTTAACATGTATTATGCAAATAGATGATTTGATTTGTTTTGATTTTATTTGATTTAAAAGTATCCAGAGTACCTACAGACAACAATCCAAAATAAAATAATTAAAAATAAGCCGAGGCAGCTAAGTGATGAGTGGGCAGGTTATTTACCGCCGCCTGTTGGCCGCATTGCTGCTCATTAGCAACCTACTCGTATAGGGTGGACGCGAGCAGCTTTGTCCCCCGAATGTAGGCCTTAGCAACAAAACTCGTAGTTAATTTCGAAGAAAAATTATTCAATGTTTATTAATTGTGAGTATAGTATTTCTTACAATACTTGAAGTAAATACTTTTATGTAATACATGTTTAGTACAACTACTTGACTAGAATGAATGAGGTTATGAATATCTTACCAGTCTTCTTACAACAGAGATTATGAATGAGAGAGTTGTTAAGATATTCATTACATACAAAACCCCTGCTTTAAAATCGCCATTGCCTATTAACATCATCATAATCAATTACTTCTGAAGAACAGTACCTCTGATTATGTTATTTTTAATGTTTCCAACAAATTGCGCTTGCTTACAATGTGATGATAAACAAGCTTTTCATATCTATACTCACAAGACATTTATTTTTTTATTGCGTTATGAGCAAATTCTTGACCTCAATCTCGCCTGGTGGAAAGCAATGAATGAGGTCTATGATGAAACAAGCAAGCCCAGAAGGTGCCTATTCACTCTTGCTCTGAAGGCTGATAGGTTATACGTGGAAGGGAACACAGACACTGGCAGAGTTCCACACTTTGCAGATCCATAATGTTAATAGGCTATGGTGGCATGAATAAAGTTCCTATATTATTTAGATTATTCCTATATGAGTCTACTTCACTATGCGCTGACTCACGCTGAGAAAGCATCATCTCTAGTGTGCTTGGAGTTGCTGGTTGATCCAGTCTATGTCTTCATAGAACCGGGGGTCACTGACTCGAAGTGCTGCCCTCTTGTAGAAGAAATAGTACCATGGAGATACTGAAACAAAAAATAAAACGGTCAAGAGCGAATCGTACTCGCGCACCGAGGGTTCCGCAGCATCATGTTTTTAAATTATCATCGGCGAGGCTTATATTCGTCAGAGAATTTTAACACTGCGGTGTAAAATATTGCGATTTTAGGTCAGCGCCACCTCTTGATCGATAGTGGAACTAATGTAACTTTTGTTGATGATTTCTGAAAAAGTGAGCTATAAGACATTGTTTTATTTTTCCTGTAATCTTTACATAAACTTCTATCACATAGAATAATTTCAAATTTTTCGCTATGCAAACTTCGGAGATAAGTGGGGGCCGGTATTTTTTTTTAATTCATAAAAGTCGAAAACTATGCAGCCTAAAAAAAAAGAAAAGATGTTTGAGAATGTGAATAAGGGTTGCCTTTTACCATTTTGGTACGGAACCCTAAAAATTTGTCTTGAGAACTGATCTGGAGAAGTACTACCACGAGTAATACAATACCCCTTGGTAAGACTGGTTGTCAGACTTTCAGGCTTCTGATGACCCTGTCTAAGATCGACAAGATACAGCCAGGATCAACGGCTTAACATGCTTGCCAAGGCATGTAGAAGTCTTAGTGTTTAAAGATGGTCACCCATCCACCGACCAACCGCGACAAGCATAGCTTAACCTGGTTGTTCAACCCGTGCAGCTGTTATTATTTAGCATCTAATAAGATAAAGATAATCTGGTTTTTATACGCTCACTCACAGCATCTCTGCAGCGTGAACAGGCATATAAGCAGCGGTGTGGACACGGCTTCAGGCTCTGCCCACTTCTCCAGCAGCCACGCGGCATGCAGCGCCACGCTGGCCAGCATGTAGGCCACGCACACCGACCCGACCGCGCGGAACTTGCGCACCAACACCTCAATCAGCCCTGCCTAATAATCATTTTATCAATAAAAATTTTTTTCAAATGAAATTTATAAAAATCAAAGCCAAAACGTGTTATGAAACTAAGTTGGTTTTCAGGAGTCTTGTTTTTTCATGGGCGAAATACTGTGTTAAATAAGGCAACGACCCTGACCTTTTAAAGTAAGAAAAACAACCAACTTCCAAAATAAAACACTACAAAGTGAAAAATAACTTTAATTTCGGAAGTTTTGTCATTGGTTCTGCATTTTCGTTTATTGACACCGACTTCCGAAATTAAAGTTTCTTTTCACTTTGTAGCGCTTTTTTTTTTATTTTGGAAGTTGGATTTTTTTTTTTTTCACTTTTTGAGAGAGTTGTGTGAGAGTTTGTAATTTATCTAAGTTACAATAGCCTAATGTCTACTGTTCATCACCTTTTACAAAATATTGCTTTTCCCGGTGCTGGGACGTTAATTGTTGAGGAGTTCTCCTGGTAAGAACTCCTCGTAAGAACCAGGACAACTCCTCAACAACCACTCACCATACGCATTGTGACGAGAATAAATTGCTTAGCAACCATATTAGAGTAATCGAATCGCAACCCTTGAAATATTTGTCATTGAGTAGTTCCGATGGCCGTCTGTGGTCTTCATCATCAGCTCCACTCTACCAAATGATTTGCGTATACAGAGAATTGTATTATGGTATAAAAAAAATTGTGCTTACTTGAAATAGATAGGTGGAGAAAAAGGTCATTAGCATCGTTGTAATGGACAGCACTATGAATAAATCCTGGAATCTATGAAAATAAACGTAATTATGAGAGTGGTATTGATTGCTTAATATTGTTATTTGTATGAAGTTCTTACATGAACAGTACGAGCAGTCCATCGCGACTTCGGGGAAATAAGCTTACACAGTTAAATAATAGATCACAAATCATAAAAATGACTTGAAAAAATAAACATAACGTATATCTAGGCGTAGATAATTTCATTTTTACACATTAATCGTTTCCGTGGTAAAAAAAAATTCAATCACTCTATCAAAAAGTACTCTGTGAATCGTAGAGGGAGTCACAGAGTACTTTTTAATAGAGGAGGGAGTATAGTAATAGCACAGAACATAAATACCCTGACGGGAGTAATAGAGTGGTCAACAGCGTATACTGATGAGATAGCAATAACGCATAACAAGTGTTGCAAGCTTCTACTAAAATTCTCCCACAAGAAACCGGTAAAATCAATTTTCTTCATATTATTGTATGTACGCGAAAATTGATGAAAGCTTTTGTGAAATCAATATCGTATTGTTAAAAAATATATAAAATACTTACAACAGAAATACAATTCTTTAGTGTGTTTTTGGTTTGTAAATTAAGTTGTGTCTATGTCTAAATAAAACAGATTTTATAATAATAAGATGTTTATTGTTCCTTATTATTACGTATTTTACAATATAACCACGTAAGTATCTTAAAACTTAACCATCTATATTTTGAAATCTACAGAATCGATGACAGATAAGATACTTAATCCAACAAAAAATTAATGATTGCAATCAAATTTCTAGTTTCAAGAAATGCGCGGACATATCTACAAACAGACGGTACATACAAACACCTGTTTAGAAGCCTACATAGACTGATATACCTATACGTACCTATATTAAGCAATTCCAACAATATTAGTTACCATACGTATCGAATTTATAAACCTCCTTTTTCGAAGTAGTACTTATATTAAAAAACCTAATCACTGGCCTTTAAACAAAATCAATTTATTATAAAAAATTCTTACTTTTTCATCATTCGTAGAATTTTTTTTTGTCACGTAATGCATTCTAACTTTTAAATATTTCAAACAAATTGATTTGATTAAAAGTGGATAATGACAATCTAAAAACGCCTGATTTTTAAAATGGTCAGTCATTTGAGAAAAAAAATCTACTGTTAAGCATTTCTTAAGGCACTCTTGTGAAAGAATGTGAAAATTGTTCTTTTTACTTATTTGTTTGTTTTGGCGGAACATTTTTTCGCTTATTTCACAAATAGCTACGACATCTTTACTGGGGTAGTGTAATCCTCCCTTGTCTTTTTTAAATTGTAAACTATTATATTTTTCCGTTATTAAGGCAGAGACACATTTAGAACATTTCAATTCTTTTTCAAGTTTATTGACAACAAACCCTGCAATATATATAACAACCTGTTGAGAGAATTCGGTTAGTTTGCTTGGATCTGTTATGTAATCATGGTCTTCCATAGTACATATAATATCTTCTTCGCAGCAACTTTCGCTTTCAGTTCGTCCTCAGTTATTATTTAGACCTTGTTAATTCTATTATGAATACAGGAAACATCCCAGTTGAATGGAAACGTCAAAGGGTGTTGCCATTCCTTAAACCAAATAAAATTCCATCTGAAGCCTCATCATACCGTCCCATAGTTTTGTCTTCAATTCTGATGAAATTAGCGGAACACTTAATTAAAAATCGCCTAGAATGGTATGTTGAAAGTAAGGGTTTTTTGGCAGAGTCACAATATGGCTTTAGAAAAGGTAAAAGTACAACTGACTGTTTAAGTATTTTAACATCCGATATTCGGTTATCATTCTCTAATAACGAATCCACCGTTGCAGTTTTCCTTGATATAAATGCAGCTTATGATAATGTTGTATTATCCGTTTTACAAAATAAATTAAAATCCTTACAAGTCCCATTGAATTTATCAAAATATTACTGAAGATGGCATTTTCGAACGCAACTTTATACACCCTCCCAGTGCGGGAGGGGGCCTTAGTCGACGGAAACCTTTCGGTGAATAAGCACGTGCGCATCTGAGAACTGTAAGTAAATTTTGATAGTTATTCACATTTTGTCTTCAAAAATATCATTTGTGTTTCAACCTAAATTCCTTAAATGTACACATGTAATATTTTCGTTTGTTTTTTATTCAATAGCCAGTGGCAAATGATTTCATTTAGTAAATCATTACGGAGGTTTTATGCTCAAAGACAAGTCTGTACAGGTTTTTTTTCTCAATTGGTCATTTTATGCTACATCATTATCAGCAACTTGTCGTTGCGAAGAATAACACTAAGTTTCGCATAATGATTTTCGTCGGTGCAGATTTTTTTTCTTGGTGTTAATTTAAGGAACTTATGTTTTTTCTCGACTGCACAAACTGTACTGACTCGACTTTATAACTATAATAGATTAAAAGCCTATATATTTCGCTTGGGTTTAAGTTTTGTGCATTTTCTATTTCCTTAAAATTCGTCAAAGAATTATAACATGCAGTTAACTACTATAATTTATAATATTATTTTGCAATATTTAGTCAGTATAACATTTGAAACATGAAATATTTGCGCTGTGCCTAGGGTTCGGGTATGCTTTTTAATTGTTTAAAATTGCTTTTTTAATTGCTTTTTATTATATGCTTATACAAAAAAAATATGCCGCAAACTAAAGAGCAGCTATTAGCGACACAGCGCCTATATGTATAAAAGAAGACGCTATAACGAAATAAAAAATGATCCGGAGCTGATTGCCATTGAAAAAGAAAAACGAAGAAGTCAATATCTTAAAGGAAAGATGAGAAATGGATTGTCCAGATTAAAGATAAGACTCCTAGGTCTCAAAGAGAACAGGAAAAGATGGAAAGATAATTCTAGAAATTCAGCGTCACGGTTGCGTAACTAAGGCTTCACGCTATAAATCTTTAAGTTTTTGATTTACTTTGAATTTTTGTTTGTTTTTGCAATTAGTAAGTTTGATTAATAAACCATTTTTAACTGATTAAATAAGTGTTTATTGTTTAATACCCAAAATTAAAACCCTTTAGGTCATTCTCTACAACATGGCGTCATTATGATACAAGCTAAAGTCATTCTCAGTATGTGGTGTCATTAGTATCAACGTGAATAAATAGAAATTTACAAATTTTGCGTAAAACAATGAAAATTGACAAGTGCCTTTCTTGACAGAATCTTTTTTAGTATGCGTAGATTGCATTCAGCTTATTAAAAATAACTTACAATAAGGTTCTCAAAAAAATATTAAATCTTGATAAAAATAATTTATTTTGAAGAACAACCCTTCTGATGATTGCATTGTAAACGAGTTTCAAAGAAAAGGGATGTGCACCCCACCACACACCAGAGAGGCATCTAAGCATGTTTAGGTGATTTTCACATTTGTTAACAATATAATCACAATGAGGAACACTACTTAATTTACAGTCAAGTATTATACCTAGATATCTGAATTTATCTTTCACTGGAATAGGTACTTCCTTATAAAAGAGATTTAATAGAGGAATATTTCTCTTCCGGGTGAATAAAACAGCTGCGCTTTTAGACGTGGATAAATCCAAACCGTTTAGATGTAACCATGACTCCAAAGAAGATAGAGCAGAATTAATAGCATGGCTAGCTTGATTAACAGATTGGCTTGAAGAATATAATAATAAATCATCAGCATATTGAAGAACCTTAACATTGTTAGTTAAGGACGAGTCTAAATCAAAAGTGTAAATATTGTAAAGGATGGGACTGAGCACAGAACCCTGTGGGAGACCTCTCCATACAAGACGAGATACCTCATGTTCTCCTATTAACATATTAACAGAGCGTTCAGTCAGGATATTAATAATGAAAAACAACGCTACTGCGACAAATGACGTTTTTCTTGTAACAATAATTTGACTTTAGGTATAAGCTAACCATTGTAAAGAATTTGAATAGTTTTTTATTTTAAACAATGCGTTATTTATTAAACTTTAATACACTGACATATTAGATTGTTTTAGTAGTTTTTAAATATTTTGTAAACAAATGTTGTGTCAAGAGACGTCATCGGAATAGGAGTAAAATGACGTTTAGCGACATTTTCGAAATTTTGTTTCATAAAAACACAAAAGACAATTTTGTTAAACTTGGTAACATGTAAAATAATGGTAGAAATAAATTAAAAGCTTATCAATTGTGTCCTAAAATTTTTGCATATTAAAATAATTCGACGGAAGACATTTTTAGGCCCTTTTGAAGAACAACCCAGAAGCACTCTGGATTATGGATCGTTCGTTCTGGAACCAGGTAGTGTTATGGCTTTTAAAAAGTTAGATCGCATCCAGTCTAAGGCTTTACGCATTATTTCGGGTGCCATGAAGTCTAGTCCCATTAATGCACTCCAAGTTGAATGCGGGGAAGCTCCTTTGTATCTTAGAAGACAATTCCTATCTGACAAATATTTGTTCCGGATTCTTCAGATCTCAACTCATCCTCTCATAAACGGGACTCATTAGTGTTGCAGATTGAATCTTCAGATTACTGGTCCCATAAACGTGCTCCTTGTTTAGTTGTAAGCTATAAAAAATTCCTTTCACTTTCTTCTCCTATTCACCGTTCCAATAAACTTCCTATATTTAGCAGTAGTTATGAGAGTTTACAATTCAGTCCCATCATAAAATATAACTGTGTAAGTAAATCTGATCCCGATTGCCATTCAAGTTTTAATAATTTTCTGGCTGAACACTTAGACTACCACCATATATTTACGGATGCTGCGAAGCATTCTCCGACGGGTTGTGTTGGGATAGGTACTTACCATTCTCAATACAACATCGTACAAAAAATAAAACTACCTCCCGAGACTTCTGTTTTTACGGGGGAATGTTTCGGCATTTTAAAGGCAATTGAATATACTCGTGTTTTGAAACTTAAAAATACTATAATTTTTACAGATTCTCAAAGTGCTCTTCTAGCCATCAATAAATCCCCTTTTGAACACAAATCACAGTTTCCTATAATTTATTTAATAAGAGAATTTGCGTTCAGAACCATCTCTGAGGGTAATACACTCTGCCCCAGGGCCCGACGGCTTGCCGGGTAAAGCCTGGGCCCTGGCCTCGACGGCTCTCGGACCCCGACTGGAGGCGCTCTTAAGCGCATGTATGGAGAGGGGCCAGTTTCCACTCCGTTGGAAGACGGGGAAGCTGGTCCTCATTCGGAAGCCGGGGCGCCCTGCGGACTCTCCGTCCGCATTCCGGCCCATCGTGCTGCTCGACGAGGTCGGCAAGCTCTTTGAAAGAGTTATTGCGGGCCGCCTCGTCGGGCACCTGGTGAGGACGGGGCCGGATCTTGCGGATAGCCAGTTTGGCTTCCGCAAGGGGCGCTCTACGGTGGACGCCATCATGCGCGTGAGAGCCCTCACGACGGGGGACGCGGTGTCCCGGGGTGGGGTGGTCGTGGCGGTGTCACTCGACATCGCCAACGCTTTTAACACCCTGCCCTGGAGCTGCATTAGGGAGGCACTCCGGTATCACCGAGTGCCGACCTACCTCCGTCGAGTAGTCGGGGCGTATTTGACGGACAGAGCCGTCATCTACCCCGGTCGCGATGGGGAATGGAACCGGCGAGAGATGTCGTGCGGTGTCCTACAGGGATCGGTCTTGGGGCCGCTCCTGTGGGACATCGGTTACGACTGGGTGCTGCGGGCAGACCTCCCTGATGGCGTCAGCGTAGTTTGCTACGCTGACGACACGCTGGTCCTGGCGCAGGGGAGGTCGCATCAGGCGGCGGCCGACGTAATGACACGCGGGGTTGCGATAGTCGTGGAGAGGATCCGGCTGTTGGGTCTCGAGGTGGCTCTGCACAAGTCCGAGGCCATGACATTTCATGGGCTTCGGAACGGGCCACCATCGGGATCCCAACTGACGGTAGGAGGGGTTCACATCGGCGTCGAGACGACGATGAAATACCTGGGTCTCGTCCTCGACAGCCGGTGGAACTTCGTGGAGCACTTCCGACGTTTGGCCCCCAAACTGGAACGGGCTGGGGCCGCTTTCAAGCGGCTCCTGCCCAACCTGAGGGGGCCAAACGCCTCCTGCCGGAGGCTTTACGCGGGGGTCGTGCGGTCCATGGCCGTGTATGGCGCCCCGGTGTGGGCGCGTTCACTGCGGCTTCGAGCCGCCCACTACTTGAACGCGCCCCAAAAGGTGGTAGCCATACGGCTGATACGGGGGTACCGCACGATCTCGCGCGAGGCGGCAAGCCTCCTTGCCGGACTGCCGCCATGGGATCTGGAGGCGATAGTCCTCGCGCGCCTCTTTGAGTGGCGCGTGGAGGCACTACGCCGGGGGGAAAACCCGCTTCCGCGGCAAATTGCTGCGGAGCGGACGGACCTCCGGCGCGATCTCATGGCGGCATGGAAAGCGCGACTGTCGCAACCCAGCGCAGGGCACGCCGCGATAGCGGCGGTAAGGCCCCTCTTTGAGGAGTGGCTAGAGAGGCGTCACGGCGCCCTCACCTACCGCCTGACGCAGGTCCTCACCGGACACGGATGTTTCGGGAGGTTCCTGCACATCATCAGGCGGGAGGAAACGCCCGGGTGTCACCACTGCGAGGATCGCCCAGAGGACACGGTGGTGCACACGGTGGAGGTCTGTCCCGCTTGGGCAGATCACCGCCGTGTCCTCGTAGAGGCGATCGGCAGCGGCGGCGACCTCTCGCGTCCGGCCCTGGTCCAAGCCATGGTCCGGGGCGAGAGGGAGTGGGAGGCAGTCACCTCCTTCTGCGAAGCAGTCATGCTAGCGAAGGAGGTGGCGGGATGGGCGAGGGAGAGAGCTGAGAGAGCCGCCCGTCCCAGCCGCCGCGGTAGACGCTCCGGGCGTCGGGAGCCGCGTGACGACTCCCGGCCACCGTAGGCGCGGGCCTGCGGACGGCGAGTAATGGGTAGCTCGCCGTCCGATCAGGACCAGGCCCGTGCCGGACGGCGCGTATGTGTTCCACGCGCGCCTCAAAGAGATGTCAGCAGACATGGAGGGGCCCGTTAGGGCCGAAGCCTGCCGGGGCAGCGGGATTGTCCGCAAGGGTTACCGCTGCCCCGGAACATAAAGGGCTAAGGAAGGAACACGGATGGGTTTTAGTCAGTAAGAGTCTGACACTCCCTTCCGCTCACCCAGAGCGGGAGGGGTCATTGGATGATTTCCCATCCTTAAAAAAAAAAAAAAAAAGGGTAATACACTGCAATTCGTGTGGATTCCAGCCCATGCGGGAATCCATGGGAATGAAGTGGCTGATACACTTGCCGGTGATGCGGTGCAATGTGGGGACCTAGTTCCATATATGAATTTTTGTTATGACCTTACGACGTTACCAAAGACTTTTCTTCGAGACACTTGGAAGGTAGCTTGGGATATCGGAAGCAAATCGAAGGGCCGTTATTTTTCCCTTATTCAACCCGACGTTCCGGAAAAACCGTGGTTTGGCAGGGCAAAGTTTGGCAAGATGCAGCCCTCCATTCTAATACGGATGAGACTGGGTCATGTCTGCTCTCCAGCCCATCTTGCCAAACTTCATATCATCGATGATCCCATCTGCCTGTGTGGCACAGACGTAGGCGACTTAAATCACATTTTTTTTGTCCTGTCCCTTATATGACCATTCATCCTTTCTTAGTAACCTCTTGTCCCTCAGTACTCCTTTTCCTACCTCAATACTTTCTTTACTTCGTACAAATAGCTTTTCTGTATATAAATGTATAGTCTCATTCATTACTTTAAATAATATTAAGTTATAATGTTTTGTCATTGTATTTAGCTCATTATTCTATCCGTTATAAATACTGATCTTATAGTTATTATCCATATATTCCGATATAATTAATTCGAATAATAATATTTTTGTTTCCCTACCTTTATTTCCTTCGCAAAAAAATAAAACGTGACATTGGCTAAATGCACAAACCGTGCGAAGCCAAAGAAAAAAAAAAAAAAAAAACCTGCAATCCTACTAAACTACTTTACGCGAGAATAAGAAAACTATAAATTGGATTAAACACAGGAGGACCTGCTGCAGCGTCATTGGTAATTTTTTTTACTTAATAAAAATACATTTGGTTACCAACTCAAACTGTAATAAAATAAATAATTCGTTTTTTTTTTTATATAAAATCGTTAAATACGCTTCAATACACGAATTTAGTACACTGCGGGAATTGAATCAATTGAGTGCATTATCAAAACATTTTCTTTTTATTACGATTTCGTGATCCCGGTTAAACCTGATTTCAAATATCGACTATTTAATTGATAATATGGTTATTTTTTTAGGTATAATAAAATTTTATGAATAGACGATATAATACATTGGTCCAAAAATACTATCTTCTCCACGGATCTTCTCTCTTAGTCTGCAACCCTTTTCCACATTAGTTTGCTATGATCCCATGCTTGGGTGGATTTGTTAACTGCAATTTATCTCTCTAGGATTATTTAAGAACTCCCGGCGGAGCAATTGGGTCATAGGTACTAACACGACAACGTCGACATGTTCATGTTTCAGTAAAAATAAAATTCACCACATTAATTATTATAATTATTAATCTGATAAGCGACATTCCAATAAAAAATGCTTAAAGTAAGTAGGTATACCATTATGATATTTTCATCATCTAAACAAACTTACGACATTGTGAAGACAATACAAACATACAATTTTATTATTTATTTGGCGCGCAAAATTTTTTTTTTTTTAATTGTTGCATGACTTATCCACACACGTTCAAAATCGCGTTGAATCTTTCAAAGTTTCAAAGTTGTTTTGAACGTGAAATTGAGCTATATAGTGCCTTAAGATAATGTATTTAGGTAACTTGTTATACATAATCATATTTAAAATATGTACCCAAGAAAATCAAGTTACTATTTATATATACCCAAGAAAATCAAGTTACTATTATTTAAAAAAAACCGGTAATAAGAAAATAGAATTAGATTTAAGTTTTTGAACGATGCCTATTAAAAAGACAATGCCATTACAGCAGGCCACAGACAAGCATTACTATTGAACTTCGGTGAACTTCGTTCAGTAGTCTTTCACTTTTATTACTCTCATAGTACGATTATTAGCAGAGCAAAAGTAGGCCTGCTTTTGAACTGACTGGAAATTGAACGTTTTCTTAAAAGGTCATGGTAAGCCCCCTGACATTGGCAGAATTGTCGACACCATTGCCATAAAGAAAAATAGAATAGAAAAAGTACTCTGTGGCTAGTAGCTTGCTACTAATATCAGAAGGTCAATTCTCGTAATTTAAAACGTTCAAAATCTAGTCGCAGTCTCATCTCAGCGACAAACAAATGTCAAAAACTTGTCAAAATGTAGGGAAATTAGAGGTATTTTTGACAGATTGAGACTGAGATCAGACTGTGAACGTTCTTAAAATTACGAGAATTGCCCCTCTTATCTGTGGTGGCTAGTGTTTACATTCTCTTTGCATGTGAATGGTTTTGATCTTTTGATACTTAATAATTGTTTTTTTATTAGTATCTCATTAGAAGCCGTAGTTTGGTCTATTTTATTTAGGTCTTCCTCGATTTTAAAAGTATCGTGACACATTTTTCATGATTTCTTCTTTCTTCTTCTTCTTCATATGAAAACACACATAGTCGGTGTCGCAGTTCTGAACAACTTGTAAAATTGTGACGAAGATTGAGGATGGGCGGTGATCGTGAACGCGGCCGACACAGGAGCCGTAGTCGTGACACGCTTAAAAGTCGTGACCAAGACCATGGTGGTCGCGACCGTAGCCGAGAGCGAAGCAAGGAGAGAAGCGGTCGTGACCGCAGCCATGAGCGAAGCAAGGAACGAGGCGGACGAGACCGTAGCAGAGAGCGAAGCAAAGAGAGAAGTGGACGAGGCCGTAGTAAAGATCGAAGCAGGGACAGAGGTGGAGGAGATCGCAGCAGAGAGCACGGCCGCGGCGGGCGCAACCGCAGTCAGGAACGGAGTAAAGACTGGGGAGGCGGCCGCGATGACTGCGCACGCACTAAGAACAAAGACGGCAGCTCGGAACGAGAGCGGCCGCACGGCCGGGAGCGCGAGCGTGATCGTGGACGCAGCTCCTACAAGGAGTACAATGGAGGAGGGCTGGGCGGTGGTTAGTTTTAGTTGAGAACAATATCTCAGCAATATTGTCTTATTTCACTTAAACAAGCCAAACGCATGTGAATCTGGCATATTCAAAAAGCTAGGTTTTGCAGCTGAAAATAATAATTTTTTTCTTCATTTTGTAGTAAGAATTTATACACATTTATACTTACACGCGTTTGCAAACACACCTGAGTTGAGCAATGTGCTAATTACATTAGCTGCAATTGGGGGATTAAAAAAAAAAACAAAAATTATTTTACTTAATTTATTTAAAATAAAAGAATTACATTAATTATATCTTAATCATAACTTATGGAATGTAATTTTACAGAGTTACAATAATTGGGTAAACTACACACATCAAAAGTGTCTAGGGATCAACATATATTTTTGCAATAACTTTTCTCCTGATTGATATTAATTAAAATTTTCTTTAAGGATTCATCAAATAAAGTGTTTTCGTTTGTCACAGTAACGATAAACCAAGTCACCTTTGCATTAATAAAGAAATTTGCCATTTTCCTAATAAAGGGATTTTTGACATTTGAACCACTAACACAAAAGTTCGAAAAAAAGACTGAAATAACAGTTTTCTTTAAAATTTTATTGGGTAACTTAAACAATTAATAATCCGTGTTTCTACCGCGAACACTAACAACACAAGAACATCGGTTTGGCATACTCAAAATGAGTTCATCCAAATCACGCTGTGGAATGGCCGCCCATGTTCGTTGCAACAACAAAAAAAGGTCTTCTTGCGACTGGATATCCTCCATATTCGGCAGAGTTCTTCTCTGTAGCATATCCCATGCATGCTCAATCGGGTTCAAGTCTGGCGACTGAGCAGGCCAGGGCAGGACATTGATGTTAGCTGCGGCGAGAGTCTGTCTTACAACTCTTGCGGTGTGCGGTCGTGCATTATCATGCATTAACTGAAATAAGGGACCGATTTGCACTTGTAGAGGAACGATGACGTCTGATACAATCGTCTCAGCATAAATTTGAGCGTTGAGGTTGCCTCTGATCCAAATCAACTCAGTTCTTCCGCCGATCCAAATACCCGCCCATACCATGATGGTTCCACCACTATAAGGATGGACTTCCTGGCAGGATTTTAATCGCTGTTGGCGTCCAGGGGTTCTCCAGTGTCGTATACGTCTTGTATCCGGTCTCATACCAAAACGAGACTCATCAGAAAAGCACACGAAACGCCATTGTTCTGCCCAATTTCTGTGCTCAAGAGCCCATTGATATCGAATCCTACGATTGTGCATTGCTATAGGTGGTACCCGTAGCGGTCTTCGGGAATGAAGGTTCAATTCATGCAAGCGGTTTCTGACTGTTTGGTCGCTAATTAAGTTCCCTGAAGAGTGATGAAGCCTCACGGCTAACATCATGGCGGTTATTGTTGGAGCTCTTCGAGTTAAGATTTGAATGTATCGGTCTTGTCTCCGTGTGGTGCAGCGATACCGTCCTCCATGGCGCTCAGCCACGGTACCAGTGCTTCGGTAACGTGTCCAAAGTCGACTGATAACACTCTGACTTGTATTCAGAGCTAAAGCCACAGTACGTTGCCGGGAACCAGCTTCTATCATTCCCACGGCTCTGAGCATTTCTTCCCTGCTTAAATGACGTCGCCGCTCCATAATAACGTTGGTTTTAATCAGTAGTAGGGAAACAGTAGCACTAATAATGTCTTCAATGCGTTGTATGTTTTTATAGGGAAAATATTGACAGCTGATTTTCATCTTTTACTCGAATTTGATTCACAGTTCCTGATTCAAATTATGAAATGCACCAAAAAGGATCCATATAAATTTATAAAATCATAAATTTATTACAAAGCCACATCTCAATCTCAAGAAATCCGCATAAAAATGCTTGATCCCTAGACACTTTTGATGTGTGTAGGTCCGTGCATCACAAAGTGCTATCTCAGCTCACCATTTAAATTTGCAGTGTATGTTTCTATAATAAAAGTATTGAGTGCTGAGTGGGCGACTCCCCTTATGCAGCTGCGTGTAACATGCTTTTGTTCCAGCATTATTGTTTGTTGATGGATAGTAAAATCATATATTTTATATTGTGTTTTCAGGATTAGGAGGAGGTGGTGCTCCAGCAAGAGCCCGCTACAAACCTCAAGAAGAAGAGTTCTTTGATGCAAGACGAGAAGAGAGGGAGAGGATTGGCCAAATTGGAGTGTCTTCTGTTTGGGGCAAGTCACCACTCAGGGCAGAGTAAGTGTTCAATGAACGCCAATGATGCTTAAAAGCGACAAACGTAATCGGCCGTTATGAGTGCTACTTTATAATATGACTAGCTTTTGCCCGCGGCTTCGCCCGCGTGGAAGTCGGAAATTATCCCATGGGAACATACTATCAGGATAAAAAGTATCCTATGTCCCATAACAATATGCAAAGTAATTTTAATAAAACTGGAATATCTTATGTTAAAGCAGTTTTGTAAACAACATTATTGGTTTTTCCATCCTTTGCTGCTTGAACATGAAGATTTTGTGGACTAGATACTCGTGAGCACGCCTCATATAATTTATTGCCCATGGGAGAAACAGACGCTCTGCATCCTAAAGTCCGACGGATCTGAGTCTGATCTTCGGTTTCAGCCACCCTGAG
Source organism: Gortyna flavago (assembly GCA_963669345.1). Taxonomy (NCBI): domain Eukaryota; kingdom Metazoa; phylum Arthropoda; class Insecta; order Lepidoptera; family Noctuidae; genus Gortyna; species Gortyna flavago. Next base: position 19,808,948 of record OY770133.1, read on the forward strand.
ATACGTGTAGCGCTCCGCATCTAAAATCTGCCGAGCTTGAGTCTGCTCTAAAGGAAAACATACTGTTTATTTACTGAATTGCCCCAATATATTATGACATATCTTGTGTGGATGCAACGTAGCCATGGTAAGTCATTAAAAGTGATTCTAAGCTTACAATTTTAGCCAGTTTATAGAGGGCATATGCAAATTTATTAACTTTTTTACAAATATCGTCCATTTGCTGTTTCCAGGACAAGTTATTATCTATAATAACACCAAGGAATTTAGTCACAGTTGCTGACTCTATTCTAGTCCCCAAATAGTCAATGTCAAGGTTTATATTAGGAATCCTTTGACAAAAGTGCATTATTTTAGTCTTTTCTAGATTTATCACAAGTTTATTATTATTTAGCCAAGTAAATATTTTATTCAATGTCAAATTTATCTCTGCTTCGTATGTATTAAATGATAAATGATTTTATTTTTGTAAGTTTGTTTGTACAAACACTTTTACACATCAATCATATTTTTTATAAAAGTAGATATAAAAGTAAAGTATAAAAGTAGAGTAGATGAGGTCGGCGTTTCCTATTTGACTACTCTGAGAAGAAAGGCCGAAACAAACTCAGAGGTCACAGTCTCTTTTAAAGTCCAGACATAATCTTGGTCAGGTTATATGAAGACCATGTAGATCGATGTCTGAGATGGTCTTTTGAGGAAAGAACCACACAGATTGAGAGGACCTGTCCAGTCAGTGCACGCATTTGTCAGAAATCGTGCAGCTCAACTCAAAACTTAAGGAGCTCAACGATTCGACGAAAAATACCAAAGAAAGGACATTTGGGTAGGCCACATAAATAACTCAAACTGCCACACCTAGAAAAAAACTAAGACAACAGAGAGAATAACAGAAATAAAAAAAAAAGTGACCCACATTGTCTTCACATGCACAATAATTAAAATAATATAGTACTTTACAAAGTAAGCTCGATCTAAATTAGGATCGTCACATTTTATTACTACCGTGCTGTCGTCAGTAAATAGTACCATAGGATGCTTTATTTCTTTAGGCAGATCATTTATATAAATTAAGAATAGTGGAGGTCCTAACACACTGCCTTGTGGGACTCCGTTTTAATTATCATACTACTAGATCTGCAGTGGCGTGCATTGGTTTTCAGGATAGGTAGGCATTAGGCAGACACTAGGCCGGATCTAGTCTAGGCAGACGCGGTCACTAATCAGAAACATAAAAAAAAGTTTCAAAAATATATATAAGTAACAAAAAGAAAGTTTTACCTCACTATCGGCGATCTCAATATCCATCCCTTTCTTTCTTCGCACGGTCAAATTACGAACGAATTACAAGTTACGATTATAACATTCATAGTTTCATACTCGGTTGGTTAAAAATACTGGTAAAATACTGGTATTCAGCTGCATCCGGTTAGACTGGAAGCCGACCCCAACATAGTTGGGAAAAGGCTAGGCAGATGATGATGATACTCGGTTGGTTAGAGTAGGCATGCCTACTTTAGGGTGATAAATTGCAAAGGTCGAACGTCACGGTATTACGCTCAGACTAAGTATCCTCTAGACGGAGCCTGAGCCAGAGACGCGTGTCCTTTTCTTGTTAGTGTGCGGTTCTAGAGTAGTATTAGTGTGCGTGACTAGGGAAGGGTCGACGCTTCGAAGCATATCGATGGAATCTGTAGTACAACGATGTTTTACTGAACGGAAAATGCACAGATGGAAGCTAGTACCTACGAGAATAAAATGTGTGCTTTGTTAAATAAAAATTATGGACACATAAATTGTTCGCAAAAAAACAGCTTCGCTACTGAAGAGAGTGAGACATTCCCAACAGCTTCCTGAGAACGGTAGCGGAGAGCTTCACGTCTCAAATTGTAAAGCTGTTTGTGCAAAGGGTGAATGGTACTAACTCAAGATAATAAATTGTTTAGATATTATGTTAATAGCACTATGGATGCTTTGGTCCGAATTAAATATCATATAATATTATTATAAATATGGTATTAGGTAAAATAATGTAGCAATTTATTACCAATGAAGGGTACAACTTAAATAAATACACAGACGCATATGTTTTATGATTTTATTTGCTGTGGAACAATTTACACATTCGATATAACAAAATAAAACAATAATAAAATGAAATGAGATGAAATGGGCACCTGCAAAAGTAAACAAAAAATATTAATACCATAACAACAAACGTCGACAGATTTTATCGATAACTGTACACATCACTGCAGTTCACGCCGAAAACAATGCCTAGGTTTAACATTAATTTGCCTATGAAACTTGGATTTTTATCACTAAGATACAAGACAATCTTGGTCTTAACATGTAAATCTTTAATGTTCTTCGATTTTCTACCCTTATACCTCTGTAATTAACGATAAAATTGTATTCAAAGACTTACGTGTGAAATGATAATTCTGTGTATTTTACGCCTCCTTTCGTTGTTCTTGATGAACAATATACAGCCGCGCAGGACATATTTTCACTTTATTTATTTAGTTCTAGCCAAATCACTGTTAGTATTTTATATTTCGCATTTAAACTGCACCAAGCCGCAATGTTTTGACCGACTAAGTCGGTCATTTGTTGACACGAGTTACACAGACAGTGCGACGTTGCCAGACTTACATTAGCTATACCTTTTACTCGTTCGTAAACTCCGTGAAATAGACAGAGAAAACAATACTTCGTTTGACACACGGATACAAGAGCGGCAACAAGCTATAACTCCGTCTAGAGGGTACTTAGTCTAAGGTATTACGCGTGAGACGTATGTATTTTTAATTTCGTCGTATTAACTTGAACGAGTAAAGACCAATGACAACGCGCGAATAGTAGACGGGAGCCGAGTAGGCCGTCTGGCGAATGCCTACTGCCGCGCGTGTTTATAGAAGATTTAGTTTTTTCTTATAATGTATGATAATTTACTGTGGGTAAAAAATACAATTATTTTTAATTAATTAAATTATAATTACACTAAAATGTAATTGACAGGCTTATGGTGATTTTTATCGAGGTAGGCACTGCTTTTATGCCTATATGCAATGCACGCAACTAGATCTGTATCTTCTCTCGTTTCCAGTGCGTGGGCATATTGGTGTTATTTCTAAAATCTGCTTTCTGTTGTCTAAGTAAGATTCAATAAGATTAAAAATGATGCTGATGCCTCTTTACCATATTTCTCTAATTTATTTAATAGTCACTACATAGTAAAAGCATAGTCGCTTCCCGCGTCTGTCTGTCCCTATGTATGCTTAAACCTTTAAAACTACCGAACGGATTTTGATGCGGTTTTTTTTAATAGATAGAATGATTCAAGAGGAAGGTTTATATATATAATACATGCATAACATAGTAGAGAAACACATAATTTTAGAGGTTTTTAATGTAAGGTCGTAAATAAACACATTTTTTTGCGCTTACATTGCAAACGCTGGCTGAACCCTACGAGATAGATCAAAATAATGTACTACAGTATTGTACACCTTAAAAAGGTCTACAAAAGAGTCCGCGATGGTATATGTCTATCTCTTATGGATAACCCACAATAACCATTTTTTATCCTTTACTTATTACTTATTTACGAAAAAGCGATTTTAAGCAATACAGCATTAATCCTTATACAATTAAGTACCTTAAATAAATTGTGCATGTAATATAGATTAGTATGGCCCTTTACAGCATGTAATTTAAATGAATATTTTCGAAGATATTACAGATTTAAAATGCAGGGACATAGCGGTTGCATCGGCGGCGGCGGTACGGCCGGGGGGTCGGGGGCTCTTAATAAAAAGAGAGAGAACTCTCTTAAATTAATTTTTAAATAAAAATTTGACTCTACTGGCCAAAACTCCCATAATTTTTTTTACCCGGGCTCTTGGAATTGGGCATCAGACGTTTCAGATCTTCGATTTTGACGACCCTGCTGTCGCTGGCATAAGCAACAGGATCCGCGTACGAAGTCGCGGGCAGAAGCTAGTAACTTATAATCTAAATAGTCAAAAGCCTTTGTAAGGTCCATATTTATATAGCACATACGGCATTTCTTTTATCCACATTCGATAAGATAGGGCATATCAGATCATGCATAGCCATGTTAATTGATCTGTTCTTGCGAAATCCTTTCTGTTCATTAATTAGAATGTTAGATTTCTCTAAGGTATGTGTAGAGTAATCGATTTTCCATATACAGCATGTAACAAAAACCCTGTCCGATCCAGTATTATTCGGTATCGTACTGCGTACAAATATACGTAACCATTTAATGGATTTGAGATTATTATTTTTCCCCAGTGAACATAATTAAAGGCTTTCGACACAGTCTCTGTCTCCACTCTGCTGGATAGGTTGGAATCAATGGCAGTAAGAGGTGTTCTCCACGCCTTGCTCAAAGACTATCTAAGCGAACGCAAGAAAAAGATTAAGATAGGTAATACCATTAGCTCTGAAGAGACCGTCCAGTTCGGAGTTGGCCATGGTAGTGTGCTCGGACCGACACTGTTCCTTATACTATATACATATAAATACCCTATGTAATATGAAAATCGTGAATGGACACATTTTTTCATACGCAGATGACACTGCTATAGTGTTCAGTGCCGCTACCTGGGACCACGTCCGGTTAACTGCCGAGCGTGGATTGGTAAGGATAGCAGCTTGGCTTGACCTTAACCTTTTAACCTTAAATGCCTCAAAAACCAATTTCATCTGCTTCACAAAGTCCAACAGCTCTCAACCCCCCTCCAGAATTCAAAATTAAGATTCACAAATGCCACTATCCTATAAACCCAAATTGTTCTGGCACAGAAATTTCTAGAGTGGAATCCACCAAACTCAAACTCAAACTCAAAGCATTTATTTCAATTAAACCATTTACAGGCACTTTTGAACTGTCAATAGGTCAGTCAGAAAATATGAAGCTAGTTGCCCATTCCAAAGCGTAGGTACATATGGAGAAGAACGGGCAAGAAACTCCATGGACACTCTTTTAAATTATATTTTACAAAAATATTAGTTACATCATTAATGTTGAATTTATAATTATATGTGAGATCGATGTAAAAAAAAAAAATACGTACGCGTTAAAGTGTGTCAAATACTTAGGTGTTATGGTTGATCAACAACTATCCTGGCACAGTCACACGGAATTAGTAATGAAAAGAATACGTAATTCTTTTCATTATTATAATCTGGACCTTTAAGGAATTACGTCATGTAATCTCGAAAAAACTCCTGATCCTCAAAATCAATGACGAACAACAGTAATTTTTCCCGCGTTAAAGTGTTCATTTGTTTTTTTTTCAACAGTTTTTTATTTGCAATCAAGTTCGAAATTAAAATAAAACCTTTGTTAAATTACCTCCTTGGTTGCCATGTTTCGGAGTAAAAATCGTGACATTTTTAAATTACACGACAGACATGACTTTACTATGTAATTTATTTGGCCGCTAAACCACGACAGATATGGATTTTCATACAACTTTTGCTGGCCGCTGCTCGCATGTATTTGGCCAGTACTGCAATTTCGATTAATCTCGAAGAAGGTTGTCAAAATAATGCTCAAAGAAGACTGGTCAAAACTGAACCAAAATTTTCATAACGCCCGGTGCTAAAGAAATGTATCTCAGTTTATGCAATATCATGAATAAAAAAAAACAGCATTTTTTTTATTTCGATGGCTATCATGTATATATTGCTATTTCTTTTTTTAAGGGTGTCTAATTTTTTTTTCGTTTAAAATTGCAAATAATCACTTATATGTTTAGATTTAGCTATTAGTGAATAAATGTGATATTGCTATACATTTTAGATCAGGAAAACATATATATTTCACTTTTATCTTTATAATATTATTTTTATGAATCATGCATGTGTGCGTGAACAGTGACATGCGTTTAAAAATAGTAAAGAAATAACTTATAAAAAACAACAGAAATCAGAAAACTAGTAAGTAAATAAAATAGAACACAACAAATGGCATTATCATATTGATTTGATTGATTTTCAATATTTAATACGGTATTATCAAGTCGGCACGCAGGGTGACTAAATGCATGTCCTCGTGTCGTGTTTAGCCCATCCCAAATAATAAACGATGCTCACGACGTGTGCGCAGCTACCTAGAGTTCTTCAGCCTTATACAAGCACAGTAGTATTGTCTTATGGCATTTCTTCCCTCCATTTCTGGTTCCGGATCGTACAGCACGTATGCGTAGTACACTTTACTTTGTACGTGTCTAGATTGAACTGCACCTTAGCAAAATATGATCTTCATTAAATAAGATTGGAGACTGTCTATCTCCATTTGGTAAAGTCCGTTTTTATCTTGTTTTTCTTTTCTTGCTCATAATAAACAATGTCGATGCGTATTGTCATCAGTCTAGTAGAATATCGGTAGAAATAGACATAAATCGCTCTTAGGTTTGATAACAATTGCTTGTGTGATTATTTTTATCAGTTTTACTGAAATCACTACATTTTTAATATTTGTCTTAGCAATATTCAATAACAGCTACCATAATAGAATAGAGGCTGCATTAATCAGTTTCACTTGTGTGCAAATTCTATACATCATCTGCCTAGCCGTTTCCCAACTATGTTGGGGTCGGCTTCCAGTCTAACCAGATGCAGCTGAATACCATATTTTACATAGAGCGACTGCCTATCTGAACGCCACAACCCAGTTACTGGATAATACCGGTACCCCTTGGTAAGACTGGTTTTCAGACTTCCGGGCTTCTGACGACCCGTAACGACTGTCAAAGATCCACGAATGACAGCCGGGACCAACGGCTTAACGTGCATTCGGTATGTAAAGATGGTCACCCATCCACAGACCAACTTCGACAAGCGTAGCTTAACCTAATCGATCGACCTGTGCGGCTGTTATTATTTAGCCACTAACCCCTCTATACATTTTCTAATTAAATAAATAAATTTTTAATATTTTTCCTGACAAAAATTTATAGCAATACTAGCTGCGCCCCGCGGTTTCACCCGCGTAAGTTTCGGTTTAGGGGGATGAAAAATAGATGTTGGCCGATTCTCATAGATACCGGATAAGCACAAAAAATTTCATCAAAATCGGTCAAGCCGTTTCGGAGGAGTATGGCAACGAAAACTGTGACACGAGAATTTCATATATTAGATAACAATGATAGCCACGATTTTGGGTAGTGGTGACTACCAATTATTATAGTTATTTATGCAACTGTTGAATAAGAACGGGTATTAAAAGTTTAAAACACGCCTCGTGTGATAATAGTATCACATAAGTTATGTACAGTTGCATACAAGACTTTATCTACACCCATGATATGAATCCTCTATAAAAGGTTCTGAAACAGTTTTTTTGCAACACTAATATCGAACAAAAATGGCGGCCGGCGGGCTACAACGTGAATTCGAATAATCTGTATGTTCTTTTTTTAAATTACGGTGCTGTGGTAGTGAAACGCGCGTGCATGACAATGTTTTTTTTTTAAACGAGTTGCATAATTAAATTTAGTACAACATTATAACACTCCTTTGGATGTATTATGGTTAGGTACTATAACACTGGTTGTTTTAATGTTGGCAATAAGCTAACTGTTTCAGAAACTTTTATAGAGGATTTATAGCATGGGTGTAGATAAATATTATTATACTAAAATGTGAGATAACTTTTTTTCCGCCGGGCCTGGGTAAATTTTGTATGGGCCGTGACCCGTCTTCTTTCCAAGCATGTTTGAGAAAAGATTCTTTTTTATTAGGATGCCATGTTATTGCATGGAAAATGTATCCTAACCTTAATCACATATTCAGTTTCAGTAAGCATTATTATTCTCAGTAGAACCAGCAAAACATTATTTATTGTTTACCTATGGTCTCTGACTTTTTTTAGTTCTGAAGAGGAACAGTCACAACCTGAAAACTCGGGCAGTAGTAAAGAAAAGAAAAAGAGTAAAAAGTCAAAGGACAAAGACACCAAACAGAAGCTTAAGAAGTTAAAGAAGAAACTAAAAAAAGTGAAGAAAGCAAGGAAGAAGGCAAAGAAGAAGAAAGTGAAGAGTTCCAGCAGTGACTCGAACGATAGCAGTGAGGAGGAAGTGTGGGTTGAGAAAGGACGTAAGTGTTGTTTTGTGTGACAACATGCCAGCTCGCAAGTCACAAGAGTTTTTACGCCGTATGGCACTTCATACAAAGTTTCAAACCCTTGTTTTCGAAATGAATGAACCGATTTTAATGAAACTTCATACACATATGTAGGATACAAAGGTCTCAAAAGTTACTTAAGAATATTTAGTAATAAGTATGCTCTACGACGTGAGTTCGATCCCAGCTTGATCAGATTCCAGCTGATCCTTGAGAGAGGCCATGGTAGAGCGGACAGATTTGACCTTAAACCTTGTCTCCCAGTGGGGTGATGACAATCTGGTGTCTTTTACGCTACCAAAACACAAGCGTGTCTTTTTACCACCAAAAGGAGTCGTTTCGACCAGAGTCCTACTTTTCGGGGTACACCTGTTCCTGTAACTGATCGGCTCGAGCTCCTAGGCATGGAGTTGACTTCTAGTCTCAACTTTGGCGCCACCATCGAGTACAAAGCCCAAACTGCGGCCAAGAAGCTGGGGTGAAGCGATACTTTACGCCTGGACAGCTTTTAACCCTTTACAAAGCGCAAGTCCGATCCTGCATGGAGTATTGCAGCCACCTTTGGGATGGCTCAGCGAAATACCAACTTGCCGCGCTTGACTCGGTGGAGCGCAGAGCTAAGAGGTTCATTGGCGACGTAAAACTGGTGGATGCCAAGCTTCACAGCTTGGCTCATCGCCGTAAGGTTGCCTGCTTATCAGTCTTCTACAGATTGTACTTCGGTGAGTGTGCCCAAGAACTCCACGACCTCATTCCACCGGCCCCCTTCTACCTTCGGACATCCAGACGCACTGCAAGTTACCATCCCTGCCAAGTTGCTATTCCACAAATTCGAACTAAGCGTTTTCAAATGTCTTTTTTAATGCGCACAGCAAAAGAGATGTAACTCAGGCTGGCTGGACAAATCTTCAAAATAACTCGCATTTAACTAGGTCAATAGGGCATTTTATGTGACGGCTAAACACCCTTATTTCAGAATTTGTGACGCAACAGAATTTTAGATAATCGATCGAAAACGTGTCCAGCCATCTTGAAAAACCACTTTTCGCGATTTTGACGACATTTTGCATATCAACGGGCGTCACATAAATTTGTGACAGGCATCGAGCTAAAAGTTTTGTGATACGTACAGCGGTCCAGCCATCTTGATTTTACGTATAAAACTTTTGGGTGGCACTTCCGAATCTCAATAACGGGAGCGTTTTCGAATATGGTTCCTTTACTAACATTTAGTGACGCAATTTGTGACAGTAATAACGTTTGATTTATGGCGTCACATATGTCCAGCCAGCCTGAGCTCAAGCTGGCTGGACACATGTATCTCCGCTGCGTGATGTTCTACGGCCTTCGAAATATGTTCAAATTTTTGTGACGAGGACGATAATCATTTACTGAATTTGTGACAGTGAAACTTTTAGTAGTTTCAAAGATATTGATCATTTAAGTTTTCCCATACAAACATCCATTCATATTGTTAGGTGACCATAATTTTTACATAAATAAAGGATTTTTTTTTAATCGACTAATCGGCCGGTAGCAGCCACGCCTGCTTTGTATTTGATTTTCATAGATGGCGCTGAGAAAACATCGTTCTTAAGGGGGAAGCGCTAAGGTAGCCCGCGAAATTCAAATTTTCTTATGTTTTTTGCAATTTGCTGGTCAGTATTAAGTTGTACGTTGATTAAAATTATGATTCGCGGTCGTAACAAATATGTATTTACAGAATTATAATCATTACAATCAGTAATACAACTTGTTAACTTAGTATAATCCCCAAATGTGAAGATTTCATGAAATAGTCATTCTTGGGGATTACTTGGTCTTAGAGAGTTGTGTTGATGAATTATAGATTATAATTCTGTAAATACATGTTTGTTACGGCCGCCAATCATATTTTAATCATCGTACAACTTAATACTGACCAGCAAATTGCAAAAAACGTAAGTAAATTTGAATTTCGCGGGCTACTTTAGCGCTTCCCCGGGGGAAGCGCTAAAGGGGGAAGTTCCCCCTTAAGAACGATGTTTTCTCAGCGCCATCTATGAAAATCAAATACAAAGCAGGCGTGGCTGCTACCGACCGATTAGTCGATTTAAAAAAATCCTTTATTTATGTAAAAATTATGGTCACCTCACAATATTAATGGATGTTTGTATGGGAAAACTTAAATGATCAATATCTTTGAATCTACTAAAAGTTTCACTGTCACAAATTCAGTAAATGATTATCGTCCTCGTCACAAAAATTTGAACATATTTCGAAGGCCGTAGATCATCACGCAGCGGAGATACATGGTCCAGCCAGCTTGAGCTCAGGCTGGCTGGACATATGTGACGCCATAAATCAAACGTTATTACTGTCACAAATTGCGTCACTAAATGTTAGTAAAGGAACCATATTCGAAAACGCTCCCGTTATTGAGATTCGGAAGTGCCACCCAAAAGTTTTATACGTAAAATCAAGATGGCTGGACACAGATTTTTGCATTTTTCTACTAAACCGCTGTACGTGTCACAAAACTTTTAGCTCGATGCCTGTCACAAATTTATATGACGCCCGTTGATAAGCAAAATGTCGTCAAAATCACTTCCGTTACCGAGATTGAGAGACCAGCGAAAAGTGGTTTTTCAAGATGGCTGGACACGTTTTCGATCGGTTATCTAAGATTCTGTTGCGTCACAAATTCTGAAATAAGGGTGTTTAGCCGTCACATAAAATGCCCTATTGACCTAGTTAAATGCGAGTTATTTTGAAGATTTGTCCAGCCAGCCTGAGTTACATCAAAAGAGTGGAACTCTCTACCTGCGTCTGTGTTTCCGAGCGCATACAACCCGAATCTCTTCAAAGTGAGAGTGAATAGGCTTCTTCTGGGTAAGCTCACTCCATCGTCGACTCTGTCTCTGTCACCTCTGACCTAGACTAGAGTCAAGAGCAAACCAAACAATAATGTATGTTTAATTAAAAAAAAAAGTTTTTTTAAAATTAAACATATATTATTGTTTGGTATTGGTTGGAATGTGCGAGCATATCGCTTGCTAGCAGATGATCCCTCTCGTTTCTTCCTTAAAATGGTTGTTTTAACAGTGAGGTCGCTCCGCGAAGCCTGTGAAGCTCCCAGGAAGCTTCTGTGCTTTTGGGCGGAGCTAAGCTGGCTCTGTTAGCCAGAATCCCCACGCACAACGGACGGAATGGGAGTCTAAGCGCGGAAAAGGGAGTCCCATCATCATCATCAGCTTCTGCCCGCGACTTCGTACGCCTGAAATTTTTTGTTCCCCCGACCCATCCTGTCGTATCGCATCGCCTGCCTGTGCTATTAATTCGTTTTCGCTTAGCGAAAACTTCAGACTTTTTTTTTCTATTTGCTCAACTCCTAAGGGTCCTGGCGTGATGTTTAACAGCCTATAGCCTTCCTCAAGAATTCAAATGCAAAAAGCTTTTTAAAAATCCGACCGATACTTCCAGAGATTAAGAGTTTTCAAACAAACAACTCTTCAGCTTTATTATTAGTAATATTTTAAAACTATGCTATTTTTTTTTAAATTATATGTTATATTATATATTATTACTAGCTGACCCGGCCATGCGTTGCTGTGGCTAACGTTTTTGTAATTTTTTTTTTCTATCTTATCTTTCAAGTTGGATCAAACTGCACATGGTGTATAAATTTGATTAAAATCGGTTAAGTAGTTTAGGAGTCCATCGCGGACAAACATCGTGACACGTAATTTATATATGTATATATTATGATAAGATATTTAAATATATAGCATAGATATATTATATAATTATATATTTACAAAAAGTAATAAAACAACGTCATCTAGTAGTGTCGATGGTCACCTAGCATCGATGACACCTGGTATCTAGGATGGCTCCTAGATGGCGTTGTAAAACTACAGTCTCTGTCAATTTGTGAGTCGTTGATGCTGCCCTCTGTTAAGAAATGGAGGGATCAAAAAATAGCCAGGTGAATAGCCAGTATTAGGGAGGTGTCATTTCTTTGTATGGGATTGGGTATCTGTACTAGAGTATTATATTATCTGTGGCATAACTATGACTTCACTCACACATATAAAATGTAAACTAATTAGTTGGTTGAACTGTACATGACAAGCTGTACCCTGCATTTTCATCTACAACATAATTATGTACACAAAGCAAACTAATTCGATTTACATCCAAACACGGATAGCTGTGTCGGTATGAATAGTTACGCACACAAACGTTAAATAAAACGAGCGCGAGCGAGCTGTTTTTTATTAGTGTGCGTATGTCGCACCAATAAGCAATAACTAAATAACCAATGTATAGTAATCATTAATTTATGTAATTGAATGAGTTATAATATTTCGCGCTTGTCCATTGTGACAGGTTTGGCACAATGGCTAACGTCTTTGGTTAGTAAACAAGAAGTCTCAAGTTCAAATCTCAGGTGCTAACATTCTTTTCGTTTTGTAATCATAATTTTCCTAAAACATCTTTACCTCGTTGAATTGCTAACGATTCATTCCCGTTCATAGATGAGTAATTTACAACGTTTGAGATATGAGCACGGAATTCTCAGATAATTTATTTTGACCGCTTAGGATATAACTACCCACAATTTTTGTAAATATTTTTTACTTTTCACCTTAATTTATAAAAAAATTAGCGTTCTTATACTCGTAGTTGTCAGTCTACGAGTATAATTTGGACTACTAAGTATATTGATGACTACTCATATTCCTGCGCTTTCTTTGTTTCTGATTCCAATTGTGCTTGAACTTGATCCGACCATGCAACATTTAACGATGTTTAAAAAGGCGGAAATCGTTGTTTTGCATGAGCAAAACATTTTTAATTGTGAAATTGCAAGGCGCTTATTAATATCGGTGAGTAACAATCTACTTGTGATATAATTATTTTCATTATGTTAGTAATACCTGTTTCAACTAAAATTCTTAACTCATCTCACCTTTCACTGTTTACCTAAACATTGGAATACATGTAGTTAGTCGAAATAAAGATAAACATTCAAATTAGATAAATAAAATAGTTAGGAGACACATTTATTATTGGTATCTAATGCCACCAATGTAAAGCGATGTTAACTTTTATTACATTATGAGGTAATATACCTAAGTAATTCATTAGCTATCCACCAATCCACCATTGTTTATCTTCATTATTTTAAATATTATTTTGTTTTTATCCATAGAGAAGAACCGTGCAGTAATGGGTCCATCGGTATGCGGATTCTGGAGAAGTGGACCATCATCGACGTGGGCCAAAACCGAAGGTGAATTCTTCGGCTCGTTACTACGACATCGTGGCAAGGCACAGGGCTCATCCGTTTTTATCCACCCGCATAACTGCAACAGCACATAATGTGTGCTTACAAACAGTGCGAAATCACCTGCATGAAGATGAAGCTGGTTTACGCTGTAGTAAGCCAGCAAGGAAGATTTTGGTGTCCACCGCTCACCGAATAAAACGACTTCTGTTCGCTAGGTCTTATATAAATTTTAATTAAGAGGATAATGTGGTTATTTTTAGTGATGAAAAATGTTTTAAGTAATTAAGTATGAAGTGTAAGTGATGTTATTGTTATGCAGTTAGAAATTGTCATAATTTCTTACTACCTATCTAACATGTTGATTCACTTCACCTCCAATTTCAGTTTTTTTTATTTGTATACTTTAAAAAAATATTTGCGTATATTCTTATTGAACAAAAAGCCTTGTCTTATAAACTGGTAAAGATGTTACCAGCAGTGTTCTACTCATCCAAAAGTTTGGGAATATGTTTAAAATAGTTTGCATTACTTACTGTATTGGCCACGCGTAGTTTTTTATTTGCTAAAATATAGCCCATGCCAAATTGAACTTTAAGCCAACTTTTGTAAGAAACATAATAGTCGAAACGAGCTGACTCATTCACAAATAACCCAAGCGCTATGGAACAATAGATGCCCGCATTCCAAAACGCCTAGTTCATTTAATAAAATATTAAACTTTATTTTATTGGTTTTATTTAATTACCTTTTTATTTATTTTTTTGTTTTAATAATTTTATTGACACAAAATTGTTGTCTTATTTATAAGACAAAAAATAAAAACCTATGAAACAAAATTCCTTTGCCGGGGTTTGAACTTAAGACACGTAATTTAAGTCGTTAACTATGCCAGGTGCTTACACCGATCGGCTATGGGACACATATTTATAATGTTGAAATATTGGACCTCATTCAATTATGATTACTATACATTGGTATATTAGTTATTGGTATATGTGGGTATATCATACGCACACATACAGTTTAGCGGTTTGCTATTCGTACCCGACCGACGGACTCATTAATTTACGCACACAGTGACAACAACCCGTACTTATGTGTAAAATGTAAATCGAACTCTTTGGCTGTGTGTACATTCTAAAGGCTTCGCTTCGTGAAGTAGACAGGTTATCAATAGATAGAATACTCTTTATTGTATTGGTTAATTTGGGTATCTCTAAGCAGTGTTATTTATTGTGATAATATTTACGTTTTACTTTTATTCACAGAAGAACATGAAATAGAAGCAATAAAGGAATCAAAGTCGTCCAAAAAAGGTGACGAGGAGATGGCGTCGGAGGCGTTCGGGCCGACGCCGCGCGTGGGCCCGGCGCTCGGCCACAAGGACTTCGGGCGCGCGCTGCTGCCGGGCGAGGGCGCGGCCATGGCGGCCTTCGTGGCCGAGGGCAAGCGCATCCCGCGCCGCGGGGAGATCGGGCTCACCTCCGACGAGATCGCCTCCTACGAGTCTGTGGGATACGTCATGAGTGGCAGCAGGTATGCACTTGTTTTAGTTAAAGTGTTTCACGAACGACAGTGATCACAGTTCCAATTCGAGTGTTAACGCACCAATTCTAGAGAATTAAGAGCGTCTACGCCGTACGGCATTTCATACAAACTTTTAAGCCCTTGTTTTTCGAATTGAATGAACCGATTTTAATGAAATTTCATACAAAAAAAAATCTAAAATTACCTCGAAACAGAACAATAAACCGCTGGTATTAAAAAAATACTTCAAATTTGATCAGGAAACTTTGTATAATAACTAAAATCACTATAAAGCAGCGACTATGTATTTTTTTTTTATTACAATTACTTTTGCCGTAAAAAGCAAAAACCTAAACTATTGGCGCTGCCTGCCCAACACCGCATTCTGTCTCGCTCACACTTAGTTCGCGAGCAGTATCGTGCGAGAGAGACAAAAAGTGAATTTTAGCTGAGGTAGTATGGGCTCTTAAGAACATTTTCGAAAAATTGTGCTGCTAATACAAAGAGGAGATGGCCTAAGCAACTGTGCACTGTGATTACAACTAGGCCATGACGTCATCATGTAGGCGTGGCCTCCTTGTCAGTGGATTGTTGGCGTTCGTCCTGTGCACAACTTTGTAAAAGTACCCATTTTACAGCATATTCCCGCTAGAAGAAAAAAATACTTAATGAAGTGTTGTGTTTTATCTTGTAAAAACTACTCGGATAGACGCGAGACGTTCTGAAGCTATGGATGGCATCACATTTAATTTGTAAGTAATTTTATGCGTAATTTAATAAAATTGTTCTAGAAAAATTTCTTAGCGTAGGCGTTTTTAAACATAATTCTACCCGACACTAGATGGCGACACTTGGTGTCATGGGAACTAAAACTATTTAGGTACATAGAGCTCAGTACTAACATATTTTAATAATCATATGTACTGAAATTTGTTCAACATTCATTCTTATAAACCCTCTAATGGCCAAAATACTATTTTTGTAGTTTTTATATCATTTTGTAAACGGACCGCCATCTATAGTCAACTCTGAACAAAAAACATAACAAAGACAGGGCCGTAATTAGAATCCAATTATTTTACCGACCGCGACTGTCTCATAAATGGAAAGTACTTAAAACGATGGACATAAAAATAAAATCTCCTTTAAATTAAATATATACCTATCTACAATAATGTATTGAAAGTACTTTCCCTCCGTGAGACAACTAGTATAATAGTTGTTGTTTACTGAATTTAAAGTACTTAAAGTCTGATTTATTTACTTAAATATTAAATGGTGTATGTTCTAGATTACCATACGAAGATAATCTAAGACAGCAATGGATTACAAAAATTAATAGACAAGACTGGTCTCAGACTAAATATACAAAAAATTGTTCTTGCCAGTTTAATAATGAAGACTACATAGTGACAAAAACGGCCTTAGAAAATTACAGGAGGGAACTTTACCTTGTTTAAAACAG
This sequence comes from Gortyna flavago, assembly GCA_963669345.1. Lineage (NCBI taxonomy): Eukaryota > Metazoa > Arthropoda > Insecta > Lepidoptera > Noctuidae > Gortyna > Gortyna flavago. Next base: position 19,825,375 of record OY770133.1, read on the forward strand.
GATATATCGGTATGTTTCAATGCAGGTTGTATTTACCAGTTTCATAACTTTTGTGGGAAAATGAGTAAATTTCATATTTATTGTTTTATCATTTATGTTACAACTTAAAAGAAAATTTACAGAGCCAACAATATAATCATCTTTTTAGTAAAGGAGGTGAAAGACACAATTATATCACTAGAAATAGGGTCCAATTAGTTCAAACAGGTTTCAGGCTGGCTAAAGTAGACTTATCTTTAATGGGCTACTGTTTAAAATGTTACAATAAAATACCTACCCACATACTTCAACTGAATGAAACAAAACTACTGTTGGAGCTGCTGAAGATTTTAAAATACTATTTTTGCATTATATAAATTTAATCTCTCTCATCACTCACATCTCACATCTCACTCACAAGATCCAAGCGATGCTCAGTTTGTGGCTCACCGAATCCGTCACATTGTATTTTTACTTTTTGATTAATAAACTTATTATTATTATTATTTATTTATAGATTTTTTTACCTCGGCCTAGCCGGATAACTGATGGCACGGGCCTAAGCCAAGTGTTCATCAGTGGGATTAAGTGTTGGAGTAATATTAGATACGGTGTGGTTATCCGCTGTAGGCTGTATATTAGATTATTATATAATATCCCAGTATTGTATAATTGCATAGCACATGTGTGAGTACTATGTACATACTATAAAGCTACCATTTACTGGGTACGTCTTTCATTGACTTGAATGGCGGCTGAGAGTATGTCATACTCACTCAAATGTCTCGCTGATGGTGGCGCATATGTTGGATCATTTAGCTCCCTTCAAAATGGTTGAGCTGAATGGTGCTAATACATGCGTCATGTTCTTAATTTTTTTTAGCTACATTTTTATAATATACCTAATATGTTCTGGATATATCGTTTTTATTTAATTTATTTTCATGACACAAAATTTTTTTTAGTATGGAAGAATCGATAACTTTCCGATTTAGTCAATCACTAGCGTATATATAAAATAAATGGCATTTGCACAGCACAACGATAGGAGATTGATGTTTTTGTGTGAAAAGTTGTATGGTGCATGGTAAATGCACGCTGTGTTTGATGAGTTAAGATTTATAATTTATTGAGTAGAACGTTCTGATTTATGAATTGCAAGTGTGTGCGCGACTTTGTCTAAGCTTTTACTGAACTAAATATGTAGTAGTGGTGCGGTGTGGGGCCAACCTAGCGACATCGGTTTCTGATACATTTTCAACTACCGGGCATATCTCCTTCTTTCATATATCTATGTTTGAGATGATAAATGATAAGTGATTTTATTTTTATAAGTAGGTTTGCACAAACACTTTTACATGTCAATCATATTTTTTAGAACTAGATGAGGTCAGAATTTCTTATCTGACTACTCTGAGAAGAAAGGCCGAAACAAACTCAGAGGTCACAGTCTCTATTAAAGTTCAGACATAATCTTGGTCAGGTTATATGAAGACCATGTAGATCGATGTCTGAGATGGTCTTTTGAGGAAAGAACCACACAGATTGAGAGGACCTGTCCAGTCAGTGCACGCATTTGCACGATTTCTGTCGTGCAGCTCAACTCAAAACTTAAGGAGCTCAACGATGAATTGTCACGTAAACGGGAGGTGTTTTTTCTTTTCTAAAAAGACTAGCTTTGTAGAACATCTTGATAACTCTTTTTAACAAGAAAAGTAATTTAAAAATAAGAGAAAGTCTAATAATCATCATTCGTCATTCATCAAAAACCTTTTTATTCAAAAATATTTTTTTTCATAGTAATATCACTTTCAATAATAAAATTTGGTACCTACCAAAATTCTGAGTACGACCCTGTTGCATCCTGCACTTAGTGACATCTAGTGTGAGATAGTTACGTAACTACAAAATAAAATTGTCAGAACGAAACAACAAGTTTTACTATTGACCAGTAGATGGAAAATAAAGAAGTGGGCGGGATCTAGCACCCCCTCACCCCGTAAAATGTCACGCGTTGTTTCCTAAGGAAATCTAATTACAACATCTCCTCTTTGTTTTTACTCCGTGGCCAAATTAGACCGATTTTAAAGTTTCCATAGAAGCAGAGATTACCAGTTATCTTTTTTAAATAAGACCTTTCAAAAATTTTCTTATGTAACTTTTTAGACCTTTGTATCCTGCTTATGCGTAATAAGTTTCATTAAAATCGGTTCATTCATTTCGAAAAACAAGGGCTTGAAAGTTTGTATGAATTGCCGTACGGCGTAAACGCTGTTAAGTATACAGTAAACAAATTGAATATAATTATTTATTTGATCTATAGTGCCATCGCGATTATTGCATTCCAATGGTGTGATATGATTGTAGGCACCGTCGCATGGAGGCGGTGCGTATCCGCAAGGAGAACCAGATCTACTCGGCGGACGAGAAGCGCGCGCTCGCGGCCTTTAGCAAGGAGGAACGAGCCAAGCGGGAGAACGCCATTCTGTCGCAGTTCCGTGACGTGCTGCAGGCTCGCACGCAGCGACGGGACAACACCTAGCGCGCACGCAGCGACGGGACAACACCTAGCGCGCACGCAGCGACGGGACAACACCTAGCGCGCACGCAGCGACGGGACAACACCTAGCGCGCACGCAGCGACGGGACAACACCTAGCGCGCACGCAGCGACGGGACAACACCTAGCGCGCACGCAGCGACGGGACAACACCTAGCGCGCACGCAGCGACGGGACAACACCTAGCGCGCACGCAGCGACGGGACAACACCTAGCGCGCACGCAGCGACGGGACAACACCTAGCGCGCACGCAGCGACGGGACAACACCTAGCGCGCACGCAGCGACGGGACAACACCTAGCGCGCACGCAGCGACGGGACAACACCTAGCGCGCACGCAGCGTCGCACAGTGGATCGTCCCCATACAAGAGGTTGGACATAGAATCAAAAATTGAAACAGTGTTTAATTAAAAAAAAATATATATATAGTTGCGTTCCTCTATTAAAGAACAACAAAAATTGTTACTAAGCTTTTTTTATTTGACCAGCACTTTAGGAGCGATTCGATGAAAACTGTTGGAAACGAACACAAAATGTCTGTATCTCATGTCTCCCTCCTTGTTTCAATTTGCGGTTTACACTACTGTTATTTACCCATTTTATGCCACATTTTCTTCAAGGAAAAATGGTGCCCCCAGAGTGCCCCTTCCGAGATATTTTGCCTATAGTAATATGTTTGTTATTGTATTACTGATGAAATGGAGTTACATTAAGAATACTTATTACTGAGAATTAGTCATCACTGTAATGAGTTGTGATACCGCATTAATTAACAATAACAAGATGAGAAGAAAAGAAAAGTTTTATGATGAATAAGAAAATATGTATTAATATATGTTTTTATTTATAGAATATATGAATGTAACACTGTAAAATATCATGAAACCTTAAACAATTAAATCTATAATATTTTTTAAATAAAAAATAAAACAACTACTAATAACTAAATTATAAATATTAATTATAATTGTATATTAATTAAATCCTGAAATCGCGAAAAAAAAATCTGCTGTTTCCTACATTTATGTTCGCATAACTCGTCAAAATGTAGGGAACAGCTGGTTTTTTTTTCGCGATTTTAGGTTTGGTCCCATAGTAAAAGTTGTTCATAATGATGAGTACAATCTCCCATTACGATTTGTCGCATGTTTTCAATTTCACCCTGTATACTTTTCAAAAATTTTGGAGAATACACTAATAATTGAAATAGGTCTGTAAAATTCCATGGCTTCTCTGTTTTCTTTTAAATATAGGTTTAACAATCGATTTTTTTAAAGCATCAGGGTATATGCCAGTACTTATGGTTAAATTAATCAGATGACTTAAATGAGTACAAATTTCTGAAGCCACTAATTTGACTAATGTTGTTGATATTCCGTCATAACCTACGCTGTTTGTATTTTTCAGCAATTTAATTATCCTAAACACGTCCTGCGGTAAACAAGAGGGCATAAAAAATGTTTTCTCTATTTGGGATTTTTGTAGTGACTCCTGAATCAACTAGTGAGACAACTTTTTCAATAAAGTAGTTGTTAAATTCGTTAGCAATCTTCTGGGGATCTGTAATAGTGTCACTGTTTACTTTTATTTATGTGATAAGATTTCGCGGTATGTTATGTTTTGAATGATTGATAATTTTCCAACTGGTTTTGATTTATTACTTGATTTTTTTATTTTATAATTATTTTGTACATATTGCGTTAATTGTGATTTTTTTTTTAATAATTTAGTGTATTTAATTAGGCTATATCTATTAGTTTCATTTGGATCACGTCTATATTGCCATAAAAGTTGTCGCTTCTTTTTGCTGCACATTTTGATACCGCGAGATACCCATTTGTTTCAGTTTACTATTTTCTTGGTTCAATATTTCTATCTCTTTATGAGCGCTATTTAATTGTGATACAAGTTTTTTAATTTTTTCTTTTAATGTTTTTACATCATCTTCATCCTCTGAGATGTCGGGTAAGCTATTAGAGGTGCACTCTAGTGTCTGTGATGTTAAGTCATTGTCATCCGTTGGGTTCGAATTGGTACGGACTCGTTTACTACGGTATGTTATGTTTCCCAAGAAAGAACTATTTTAAATCAAATATTGTTTAGAAAAATTTTATTAAATTGAATCTGTTCTCAAAAAGAGCATTCGCTGCGTGTAGTCTGATGGGATTTGAACTCGTACCCTTTCCACTTGTATCCAACAGTAATTACCATTAGGCCAAATGAACATTAATTACGTTGATGAAATTTGTGATCTTATGCCAACCGGTAGCTCATAGTTTGCATACTAGATGCTCTATCCTAAAGTTTTAATTGCCATTATTTTTCATGGTAACATCTATTATTAGAGTTGGGCCGCCTTCCGAATTGGCTAATATCGCTCACAGCACTCAAATCGTCTCACATGCGTTCCATAATGGATATCACGATTATGACAGCTGAGAGCTGTCAACAATTCGGAACACTCGTTAGCGCCGCTCACAGAGCTTACTCGGTGTCAAAAAGATATTACAGCAGTATTTCTTCATAAAAACACCACACGTTTCTTCCTTTTCTTTGTTTAGGTGGCGACTGTCAGCCAGAAGCACAATTTCGAAAATGCCACGTTATTAAAAAGATAGGATGCAGCTCAAAATAAAACACACACTGACACATCCTCATCCTCACACACATACACACTGTCATTTTTGACAGCGCTCACGGTGATATTAGTACGAGGCATGGTCGGCGTTATCGCAAGATGGCGCATGCCATGACGTCATCTATGACGATTCACGGGACATCGTTATCGCGCTCACGCCAATTCGGTATGGGTTTAAGCACGCTCAAATCGATTACATCGATTATTTCCTCAATTCGGAACGCGCCCTTGGTATCGCTGTTTATAACTTAACCAGCACCTGTATTCACAAACATACGATTCACTATCGTATCGACAATGACACTTTTTCGATAACCTGATTTCTGAACCGAAGGACCGGCAAAACGCTATTCACAGATCCGTATGGAAGGGATTTTTTTTAGGTGTGTATACGGGGAACGCTACAAAATGGTAGTAAATAGATATTCGTGGTAGAAAATTTTAAGTGGTACATAAATGATTTTTATTGAGTATTTCACTATGGGCAACTATAGATTATGCATTCAGTAACTATTAACAAATAAAAAACAGTAAGCAATGATTTTATTAATAAACTAGCTTCTGCCCGCGACTTCGTCCGCGTGAAATTTCACCCTCTTAGGAGTGGAATTTCAAAAAACCCTTTCTTAGTGGATACCTATATACACTTCACAAAGAACACACTCCAAATTTTATGTCTCTATGACCAGCGGTTTAGGCTGTGCATTGATATAATCAGTCAGACATGATCACAGGACTTTGAATTTTATATTAGATTATAAAAGTAAACCTAAGTACCTACCTAATAAAAAAAAAACTCAATAACAGAAAATAAAATACCTACCTACCTAAATAAACCTATTTCTGATGATACGTGGCTAAATAATAACAGCCGCACAGGTCGATCGATCAGGTTAAGCTACGCTTGCCGCGGTTGGTCTGTGGATGGGTGACCATCTTTACATATGGAGACCCCTCCGTGCCTCGGAAAGCACGTTAAGCCATTGGTCCCGGCTGTCATTCGTGGATCTTTGACAGTCGTTACGGGTAGTCAGAAGCCCGAAAGTCTGACAACCAGTCTTACCAAGGGGTATCGTATTACCCAGTAACTGGGTTGTGGAGGTCAGATAGGCAGTCGCTCCATGTAAAATACTGGTATTCAGCTGCATCCGGTTAGACTGGAAGCCAACCCCAACATAGTTGGGAAAAGGCTAGGCAGATGAGGCAGATGATGAACTAATCTAAACTCAATAAACAAGGAAAATCCCTAAAAACTAATATCTATACGAATGACTAATCCTACCTAACAGTTTTATAAAATAACCTACGGTCACTACGTACACTATTAAATATACTACCCATACTTTAAAATTAAAATCTATACTTACTTATAAAAACGACTTATAAAAATAAACCTAAATAAGTCTACCTTAAACTGTACTTAGTAAAAACTAAAAGGAATAAAAAGGTCGCACTGAAAAGCACGTTTTGGAATTGCAAGTAGCAGTTAAAACATACAATTTATAGAATGCTAATATGAACGAACGCTCGCCTATTATTATTATCTTCGTCGTGTACTACGACAAACTTATTATTTGCAGTTGGTACAGTAATCGGGTCTAGGGATCGAACCGCAAAATTAAGTTTGTTTTTTATTGTATATTTTTTTCCGGGATAAAAAGTACCCAGTGTGGTGCCTAGGATATTAAAGAATAATTATACCAAGTGTCATCGTAATCGAACCGGTAGTTTTTGCGTGATGCCTGAACAAACAGACAGACAGACAGAATTTTTTTTAAATCACATTTTTGGGTTCTGTGTCGGTCTAATAACACAACAACTAATACCTATTTTATAAAAAACAACAAAATAAATTCAAATAAACTATTTAAAGACTAAAAGTCGCGCTGATAAGCACGGTTTGTTAATATCAATTATCGTCTGTCAATAAGGTCGAACGCTCTGAACGCATCAACAGCCAAATATTGAATGAAACTCGCGCTCGGACCTCCCTTACCCTACCGCCGCGACCCGCGTCGAGCGCGGCAACCGTTACACAAAAATAATCCTTATGGCATGATTCAGTATTCACGCGCGACGGCGCGATGGCTTATTAGCGTATTTCATGTATAAGTTTGGTGTTTCTATACCGATTACTATGATTCTTTTTTTATTGAATAGGTAATAATATTAACTTCTTTTAATTAGGGATGAGTGAGAGTATTATAAACGTAAGAGTAAACAAATATAATCAGAAAGTTCCGAACTGCTAAGGTATCGGGAGTTACACGTGTTATTGTGAGTCAACCATAAAAGATAGACATATGCTGTAGTAGGATATTTTTTAGATAATTTTATGTAGAACATTTCCGTCATAAATGATTTCTATGTAGCTTTAACCATTAAGGCTGCACACGCGACGGAAGCTTAAAAAATGGAGCAACTTCTCCCGTTTTCCCAACATTTCCTTTCACTGCTCTGCTCCTATTCATTGTAGCGTGATGAAAAGTATACTATAACCTCCCCAGGAGTATGAAGAATAATTGTACCAAGTTTCGTTAAAATCCGTCGAGTAGTTTTTGTTTCTATAAGGAACATACAGACAGACAGACAGACAGACAAAAATTTTACTGATTGCATTTTTGGCATCAGTATCGATCACTTATTACCCCCTGATAGTTATTTTGAAAATATATATCATGTACAGAATTGACCTCTCTACAGATTTATTATAAGTATAGATAAAATTTACTGATTTCTATTAAACTTGCTTTGTAAACTTCAACTTTCTGTCAAACCTGGAAATCTAGAATAATTATTTTTCTGAATCTTGTTTTGAGCTATAGAGATAATTGAGAACTACGCGGAAGACAAGGCGGTATGGTCGAAAGAGCCTGCCCTTTGGGCGAATTAAATAAGAAATAAAAAATAATAATTGAGGAGTGAATAATTACTTTTTTTTTTTACAGAAAAATGGTTGTATGTATTTTATCGGTATTTAAACAAATTACTATTTCCTCATTTTCATTTTATAAAACGTGGTACCTAATATTGAAAATGCATATTTTCAGAAAAGAGTGTCATTGGAGCAGCGGCAGATGCTCTTTGCATTCATGCAAGGGCATGAGGACCTTGCCCGGAGCCGTGTTTTGACACTTATTACTTAGATTATTCTTTTTTAAACAATATTTTGTTATTCGATAACACTTCCGACAGCAAATACCTGTCGGAAGAATTGATGTCTTCATACCGTATATGAACTGTCAAAATTATACGGTTTCGGATTTGTGAATAGCGATTATAGGATTTCGTCGATAACATTGACATTCGATACGGTACCAAACCGTGTCGTAGCTTTGTGAATAGCTATGCAGGCTGCATTTTACTTTTAGTGCACTTTTTAAAAGATCGCCATCAACTTACATACTTTCAACTTAACTCAGTTATATTGCAGTTATTTCCGCACTGATATTGATTTCTTAATATTTTTAAATAATAATTTTATGCAAAGATGATGTTGACGTGACGTCGGTAACGTTCCGTTCTGGTCGTTAAAAACAATTTATCTGTAGGTACAGTCCGCTTCATAGAAAAGGAACCCCACTTTGGTAATGACATCAAACTGTTTAAGTTTTTTGAAATATAGCGTAGACGGCGCGTTGGTCTAGTGGTTAAAACTGCAGCTTAGCAATGCAATGGTCACGAGTTCAAATCTGCGAGTGACAAGACTTTTTTCTTTTGTTTTCTTAATAAGCGATTAGGTGATTTTCGTTAAATATTATTTAAGAAATCAAATATTAAAGTAGGTATGAGGTTTGTAAGAAAAGCTAGGCATTTTGCATAATACAACATTCATTTATTTCTCTAATTACATTTCTAGGACTTCATGGAATCCACTTCCTGGTTGAGTATACAGTCTATCTGTGTTAAATTGGGGTTATTTACTTTTAGAATATTAACTTAACACAATTATATACCTAAATAGATAGATAACGGTTAGTTTATAGATATTTCTAGAAACATAACTATAATAATATTTATTTAATTAAAGTCGTGAAAACATTAATCTAATCGGAAAAAAAATTTGGTAAAAAAATGAAAAGTTGTCATTTGTGCCTGTGACTTACAGAGGAAGAACCAACATGCTAAACTATAACAGTATAGCAATATACATCTTTCTCTTTTATCACATTTTCTGATAACCCTTACTTGACAATACAATACAACATTAGAAAAATATGTGAGGTCAGATGGTGCACCTTTAACACATTACAAGACTACATGTAAACAAGAGTAACTGGATTGATAATAATAAAGGTTATTATTGATTAACTACGAGATAATGATCCTACAAATATTGCACACAATATTGCAACACTTGCGCATACGTTCCAGTGCAATTTTATCAGATAAGTTACACAATCAATCTGCCGAGTAAATAACGGAGAGAATGGCTAGCGGAGAGAATGGCAGACACTGTCTATCACTTCTTGAAGTCAGCACTTGAACACGTAGTTTTGAAGGGGCACCCTTTTGAGTTTTGAATGAACTTCCACAATATTACGGTGTCACTCCGATTCATTAGTGTAGGTAAGCACTGTAAGCAATTGGGCGAGGGCCTTGGCGATCACATTTCACATCACCCATCGCTTGATAAATTGTATCCATCTATGATCTGTTTTTCTCTGTAATGAAAATAATAATATTAGAAATATATAAAAAATCCAACTTGTAAGTAATAAATATAATGCAACATGATTGCAACAATAAATATGTGTTTAACTTAAATCTTACCGTTATCATATCTCGTGCTATTTTCTTTCTGCTTTGTTCCTGTTTCCAGAGAATAACAATTTTAGCCTTCAAAAAAGTTGTTAATCGAACCATACTATCGGTTAATAGAATCAACTGTTCAAAAACTTAATAAATTGGATAATATTACGACGAAGATATTACACACAAGCGGATCGGCATGGAAACAAAACGATTTGAAAAGTAATTATACCCCCAGTCACAGTTTAGTAAATAAGGCAAAGAAGTATTCTAAATTCAACCTTAACTCGTAGTTCATACAGCAGTTAAGTTTCTGAAGTAAAATGACGGTAGTGCAACAATCGGTATCAAGCACATTCTATTCAACCAAACAAGAAATCTATGCTAATTTCAACCTTATCTTTTAGGTAATTGAGGAGTTACGCATTGCATTTTTTGTAATTGTAAAAACAAGACGGTATGGTGCTAGTATTATGAAACGTGGTGGAAGTTGAAATTTAAACCTTAATGTCTAGAAGATTAGACCGTTATCAACCTTGTTCGATAAAAGGAGTAATGTTATTCGAATTTTCGTTAAGATCGCTAACTGAACCAATAGCCTAGTGGTATTAGGCACGGTCTGGATGGTCGGCTGGCGCCTGGTGATGCAGGTTCGTATCCTCAATCGCACGTAAAGTGTCTTTTTGTAAGTTATTCTTGGTATACGGTTCGGTCAGAAGCCGAAAAAATACTATATAATTTATTAAAAACTTGCAAATTGCAAAAAAATATTTGAGTGCGATCGGTGGATGCTCGGGCAGGCGGAGGAGGGAGCTGCGCGGGGCCTGAGTCACGTGACGGGCGCGCGGGCGCGTTCGGGCGATGGGTTCCTTTTCTCTGAAGCAGACTGTACGTGTTCCATGCAATCATTATCTTACGCAGTTATCTTATATATAAAAATGAATCGCTAAATGTGTTGCTAAGCGCAAATCTCGAAAACGGCTGGACCGATTTCCCTAATTCTTTTTTTATAATATTCCTTGAAGTACGGAGATGGTTCTTACGGAGAGAAACAAAAAAAATTGCACCCGTGCGAAGCTGGGGCGGGCCGCTAGTCTATACATATAATAAATCTGTAGACGAGACATTTCTGTACATTGAAAATATTTCCAAAAAAAATAGTTGGGGTGTTAAAGGATAACCATCAGATGCAATTTCATCAATTTTTGGAATTTTTGTCTGTTTGTCGGTTTGTCTGTTTGTCTGTTTGGATGTGCCAGATTATTGATTTGAACAGGGTCAACGTAAAAAGTACCAAACCAATACCGTTACTTTTTATACTCAAATATGGTGTAGAACTCGGAGCAGTGATTAGTTTTTATTTCATCGCAATCGGTTCACTCTATCAAAAGATATAATCAATTTAAAGTATTCTAGAACAACTTTTTACGTTTTTTAGTAACACGTAACGACATCTATTGGCGCGATATAGTACCTACTAACGAAAACATATTGTTGTTGTGATGTGAATAATCACGTCCTATTAGTTTATGCTTACTTAAATGACGAAATAACACAGATACCTACTTATGTCTATGTTATTTTAAAAAGTAATGATAATGATTATAATATTAAACAAAATCGCTTTCCATTGATGGTTTATTTAGTGGCGCCTGTGGCGCTAAAATAATTTTAAACAAAAAGTGAGGATAATGTAAGATAATAATAATTAATGTGGTGTTCTGAGCGATAGAGAAGTTGGATAATTATTGATATAGAAAGTTGAGTAACGCAGAGCGTTTTTTAACGAAGTTCTTCTAAGGAGCTTGCGGTAGGAGTTCTAAGGGAGAAATCGTCAAATAACGAAAAAGCGTTATGCCTCATTTTTCAAAGTAATAGGTAGATAGAGACACACACACAGAGAGAGAGAGAGCTATTTTTCATGGTTTCCGAGGATCCGGACCCCGGTAAGTGAGGTCAAAAAGAAAATCAAAGATGGCGGTTGCCTAAATTTTTAACTTTTTCGTCATGGGTGTCGTTTTCATGGTTTTCGAGGGTGCTGAAGTCGATAGTCAGGTCAAAATGAAAATCCAAGATGGTGGCTGTAATTTTTTTTTATCATGTTTGTCGTTTTCATGGTTTTTGAGGGTGCTGAAGTCGATAGTCGGTCAAAATGAAAACCCAAGATGGCGGCTCCATTTTTTTTAAATGTTTTGTCATGGGTGTCGTTTTGATAGTTTTCGAGGGTGCTGAAGCCGATAGTCAGGTCAAAATGAAAATCCAAGATGGCGGCTGCAATTTTGTTTTGATTTTTTGTCATAGATGTCGTTTTCATAGATTTAAAAGGTGCTGAAGCCGATAGGGCAGGTCAAAAAGAAAATCCAAAACGGAGGTTGCAATTTTTTTTTTATGGGTTTCGTTTTATTGGTTTTTGAGAGTGCTGAAGCCAATAGTGAGCTTAAAATGAAACTGTAACGGCTTACCCACCGTCGATTGGCCCATGAACCGTTGGTGAACATTATCTTTAAACCATTAACTTTTTTCCAAAGGACTTTTCACCCACGAACGTTTTGCCAACATAACTCTACGTCAGTGAATGCTTTACCCACAGAATGTTTTGACCAATAACTTTTCACCCAAAGAACAAGGCCAACAGACGCCGGGAAAGATGAAAGTAAAATAATAATAAGACGTAGTCCTTTATTTCTGTGAAAAGGGTATAAAGTAACCTAACCAAGCCTAACCTCGGGGTGCCCTTCGCTCGCTTTGCTCGCTCACTAGAGCCGCCGATTATCCCTTCGAACCCTACCTGTCCGAGTCGGGGTGCCCCAAGTCCCGAGCTCGCTTCGCTCGCCCTTGCATCCTAAGTTCTATTTGACATGGGCCAAATGTTCTTTGGGTGAAAAGTTATTGGTCAAAACATTCTGTTGGTTAAGCATTCACTGACGTAGAGTTCTGTTGGGGAAACGTTCGTGGGTCACAAGTCCTTTGGATGAAAAGTTAATGGTGTTGACCAACGGTTCATGGACCAATCGACTGTTGGTAAACCGTTTCAGTATTGTTTAAAATGAAAGTCCAAGATGGCGGCTGCAAATCGAAAAATTGGTAGTGTGTGTCGTTTTCATGGTTTTCGAGAGTGCTGAAGCCGATTGTGACGTCAAAATGAAAATCGAAGATGGCGGCTGCAATTTTCTTTTTCTTTTTTTATCATGTGTGTCGTTTTCATGGTTTTCAATGTAAACTTACACGACTTTGTGTGAAATAAAATAAAATACAACCGACTTAAAAACACACTTCAAAGTGCAATAGACCTTTGGTTTCAGAAGTCTGTAATTTTTTGCCAACGCGCAACGTCTTCCCAAACTAAGGTTATTTTGCACTTTCTAGGGTTTTTTATGGAAGTCGGTTAAAGTTATGTCTAAAGTTTTCATGGGTTTCATCTTCGTAGTTTAAATGGCGGCCGGTGTCAAATATAACCAAAGTTTAATGAGTTGCTTTTTACACGGGCAACTTTATGTAGAAGCTCTTACCATTAATGTATTCTTCCTTTTATCATCTAGATATCTCGATGCTTTATGAGGCATAATATTGGTAGGTATATATGATATCTTCAATACCAAGTTAAGAAATTCTAAATTTACCACAGAGAAGAAACCAAGACTTAGAAAAACTAACTTCAAACTTCACCTACTAATCTCAGATATACTTTAGATAAAATGATGATATGATTTTACAAGTTGGTATTCTAAGACAGACGTAAAATCAAAATTTTATTTTGAGTCTGTCTTAGAATACCGTTAATGGACATAATTATGGCTGTTTGGTTAGATAATCAGCCTCGAGCAGGCGCTTTTATTTTAATTTATTCTCAAAAATCAAAGTGACCCTTCGTCGCATTGTCATTATGAACCATGAAGACGCAGTGATTGCAGTCGAAAGGGCCGTGGTAGCGAACCCTAGGTAAGGAAAGCGTTACCAGGCAAGATCTGATGATTCTTCCTTTTCAATGAAGGAGTGGCAATTACACCTTTCCTAAGCGACACATTACCTGTTGTTTTCCGACATCCACGCGAACGAAGTCGCGGGCACAGCTAGTTATAAATAAAACAGACATGTCAATCATTAAAAATTATAGTAATATTTTTTCCTTCAGAAACTCATTGACGTTATCAGTTACTAACAATTATATTAGGTACTATAAGACTTAAACTATATTTTCTTCATCTTCATCAATAACGAGATCATGATCATTATTGTCGTCATCTTCAATGTCATACATTCCAAAACTGCTCGAACTATTGTATCAGTTGAAATGTCAATGAGCTCCAGTTCACTCCGATCATGTATGAGCAAATCGTGCAGTTCTCTAAATGAAGATTTTTTTACTTTATTGGTCATCTTCGGTCGTAGGCTCGTTAGAAGAGAAAAAATTTAGAGAAACTCCTTGTTTCTTGCTTCAAATGCTTCTTCAGACAAAAAACCTATAGGCACTACTGATAGGTGCTCCATTATCTGCGATTTATGAATCAGCAATTTATGTAAACTTGATGGCATGTTATACCATGGATATAACTGCGCGAATAAATTTGCTGTTTCATCACAATATAATTTAAATTTTTGGATTAAAATTTTTTCGCCTGAGGAAATGCATTGCAAAATTATGGCGAGTCTTCTAATAAAATTGACGTCTAATTTTGTAATTTCCGCAGTCGTTTCAGGGTTTGCAAAACTCAAACTCAAAGCATTTATTTCAATTAAACCATTTACAGGCACTTTTGAATTGTCAAGAAGTCGGTCAGTCAGAAAATATGAAGCTAGTTGCCCATTCCAAAGCGTAGGTACCTATGGAGAAGAACGGGCAAGAAACTCCATGGACACTCTTTCAAATTATATTTTTACAAAAATATTAGTTACATCAAAACATACATGGGCAAGACATACTATCAGCCGCCAGGGCACATTCAAGTCAATGAAAGACATATTATTACCCGGTAAATGATAGCTCTATAGTACATAGAACTCACATCTGTGCTATGCAATTATACAATACAAAGGAAAAAAAAACCTAGCAGCATTTCCAGTGTTTGTATTGCCACTACCCTGCTTTAAAACATCCAGAAGTAAGCCTGTTTTGCTTCGGAAAGCTGCTTGAATAGCTTCTTTCTTATCTGTAACAATTTTTTTATTTTCGTCACCTTTTGCTTGCCATGATTTTATGTCCATTCTGTAGGCAATGTATAATAAACACCCCATAGAACGAATCCAAGCATGCAGCGAACTAAATCCATGCTTGTATAAATCTTCATTCACAGGTTTAGCTCTCACTTCTTCCAAGTTATTCACCTCGCTTGGGCGAGCTTTGCACAAAACACACACTGCTGCGGATGTTCCAGATATGATTGAATGCACCTTACCATCAATCATGGTTAACCACAGATTGTGCGTAACAGTAGCATTGCCGCAATCAGTTGGGTTTAGTCCACGAATCTTTTTGCAGGAGTCTTCGTGCAGCACTAACCCGAAGAAAAGAGGTGGTTTGTTCTTTACAGTTAACTTTATTAATATTTCACATTACTGTATTACGCCATTGACCGGCGGGCGGGCACACACACAGAGTATAGAATGTTATCAGTGTTACCAGCATATTAAAAATAAAATTGCTGTTGCCTATTTAATTTCTACAAATCTCGGTCTCAAATATAACCATTTCAGCCTTTACATTTGCTTCCGTTTCTTTCATAAACTTAAATGAAATCGGGCGACAATATGTGGTTGACGATGGCCGATCATTCTGCCACACTGTGCTTCCACTAGAAGTCACTAACTTAAAGAGGTACAAGACTTGCCTTAAATACACTGGATAAATCTTGTTCACTTGTTTTGTCCTTTGATGATAAATGCTTTGAAAAAAATACTACTGGTAGTCGTTACTTTGTTATATATTGCAACAAAAGCGTTCATAAGTCATTTAAGTACTCATAAATGCAAATGTTATTTAAGGAACTACTTAGCGATGACTAATTCTCAGTAATAAGTATTCTTCATGATTGTACCTCCATTCCATCAGTAATACAATAACAAAGATAGTTACTATAGGCAAAATATCTCTAAAGGGGCACTCTGGGGGCACCATGTGTCCATGAAGAAAATGTGGCATAAAATGGGTAAATAACAGTAGTGTAAACCGCAAATCGAAACAAGGAGGGAATCATGAGATACAGACATTTTTGTGTTCGTTTCCATACAAAAATAACAGTTTTCATCGAATCGCTCCTAGAGTCTGACCAACGAAAGCTGACCAAGAAATAAATTAAAAGTCAAAAAACCTTTTAAAAACAAGCTTTTTTTCGTGTTATTCTCAGCAAGCCCTATTATTTGATACCCATATTGTAGGAGTGCATTAAAAAAATAACTAGTCCGCCATTTTGGGTGTTCCGCCATGTTGAATTTAAAATGACGTCACATAGCTAACCATGCATTGTCATCCAAACTAAACGTGTATACAAAATTTCAGCTCAATTGGTTGAAGATATCTGTTTCAAAATTGAGTTGCAAGAGTCCACCCGAACTAACATAGTAACTATGTTAGTTCGGGTGGACTCTTGCAACTCAATTTTACACATACATACATACATACATACATTGCAAGTTAAATAAAATCTTGTAAAAAGGCGGCAATAAAAAAAAATGAAGACTCTGGCTATATACTGCGTAAACTCAATTGATACTATTTATTATTCATTGCGAATTAATTGATTTATTGACATTGACAATTAGGATTGACAGTCCTAAAATGTCTCCATTCTAAAAGTTTAGAAAATAATTCGTGGTCAGCTTTCGTTGGCCAAACTCTAAAAGTATTGTCATCAGATACGATGTGTGTTCTTAGCAAAGGAACGCTTGTCATTTATTTAGTCCAAACAAATTAAAAGAAGTAATGAACTTAGCCTGCTTCTTATATAGGTATCATAATTAAAATAGGCGTTGTAGACAACTATATTTTCTTGGGTTATAGGTAAATAGAAAACCAAAATCATCGAAAAAAAAATTAATAAATACGTAATTATTTATTTTAAAATATCGATTTTCTGCCTGACCGTACAAATCACCGTAATCGTGAGTAAAATATCTGGTATTATTATTCGGGTTAAGTTCACACGGGCCGAGTTGTCACTGACCCGCTCGTAGGTACTGCGCTACTGCGCGCGCAGTCTGTCCGGCTCGCCCGCCAGCTGCGCGCGCAGGCCGCCCGGGCTGTCCGGCTAGAGGGACACTCGCTCGTACTGCGCAAGCCGCGCGCGCGTGCTCTTGAGCTCGCGTCGCAGCGCCGACAGCGAGCGTTGTGCGGCTGCTAGCTGCGCGCGCAGGCCGCCCGGGCTGTCCGACTCGCTCGCCAGCTGCGCGCGCAGGCCGCCCGGGTTGTCCGACTCGCTCGCCAGCTGCGCGCGCAGGCCGCCCGGGCTGTCCGACTCGCTCGCCAGCTGCGCGCGCAGGCTGCCCGGGCTGTCCGGCTCGCCCGCCAGCTGCGCGCGCAGTATGCCCGGGCTGTCTGGCTCGCCCGCCAGCTGCGCGCGCAGGCCGCTTGGGACGTCCGGCTCGCCCGCCAGCTCCGCGTCGCCCTCTAGCGACGAGCTGTGACACGGGTCGCTTGTCACCGTTACCTGTAAACAGTAAACAGTTGATATCGCTGTACAACGCGAGGCATGCCGCGCTGGCCGGAGCGGCTCTGCCTACCTGCGGGCCGGCCTGGCCGGAGCGCGACGCCGTGGCGATGAGTCTGTTGAAGTTGCTCTTGTTCATGATGATCTTCACGGCGGGCCGCTGGCTGGGCAGTGACGTCACGGTGGGCGTGGCCGCGCGATGTGCGATTCTGTTCTTCGCCTTCATGGGAACTATCTTTGATGGAGAGATTATTTTTGTGTCTGCTGGTAGTTGCACGAACTTAACCTGAAAGATTAAAATTGACATTTATTCCTATGTTAGACTCGGACAAAGAGATTCAGAAACTGGCAAAACGGTCGCTAGGCAAATAAAAAAATAGAGATTACCTGCATATCCTGCGGGTTGATAATCTTTTTAACGGGTATCTTGTTGTCCTTGGGCACGGCTAGCAGTTTGTTGTTGAGCGTGAATATCTTCACTCCGGGCTTGGGCGGCGACTTGACGGGCGTGGCCGTCAGGACCATGCCTTTAGCCTGGTTGGCGATTGACGCTATCTTGCCGACTGTCGGTGGAGATGTCTCACTTTCTTTCAGCATTAATTTTCCAGCATCTGCAAACGTTCAGTCGAGTTATTGTAATCGTGCGTGCGTCCGCGACAGTTCGTGCGTCGTACGCTCGCGACAGTACGTGCGTCGTACGCTCGCGACAGTACGTGCGTCGTACGCTCGCGACAGTACGTGCGTCGTACGCTCGCGACAGTACGTGCGTCGTACGCTCGCGACAGTACGTGCGTCGTACGCTCGCGACAGTACGTGCGTCGTACGCTCGCGACAGTACGTGCGTCGTACGCTCGCGACAGTACGTGCGTCGTACGCTCGCGACAGTACGTGCGTCGTACGCTCGCGACAGTACGTGCGTCGTACGCTCGCGACAGTACGTGCGTCGTACGCTCGCGACAGTACGTGCGTCGTACGCTCGCGACAGTACGTGCGTCGTACGCTCGCGACAGTACGTGCGTCGTACGCTCGCGACAGTACGTGCGTCGTACGCTCGCGACAGTACGTGCGTCGTACGCTCGCGACAGTACGTGCGTCGTACGCTCGCGACAGTACGTGCGTCGTACGCTCGCGACAGTACGTGCGTCGTACGCTCGCGACAGTACGTGCGTCGTACGCTCGCGACAGTACGTGCGTCGTACGCTCGCGACAGTACGTGCGTCGTACGCTCGCGACAGTACGTGCGTCGTACGCTCGCGACAGTACGTGCGTCGTACGCTCGCGACAGTACGTGCGTCGTACGCTCGCGACAGTACGTGCGTCGTACGCTCGCGACAGTACGTGCGTCGTACGCTCGCGACAGTACGTGCGTCGTACGCTCGCGACAGTACGTGCGTCGTACGCTCGCGACAGTACGTGCGTCGTACGCTCGCGACAGTACGTGCGTCGTACGCTCGC
This sequence comes from Gortyna flavago, assembly GCA_963669345.1. Taxonomy (NCBI): domain Eukaryota; kingdom Metazoa; phylum Arthropoda; class Insecta; order Lepidoptera; family Noctuidae; genus Gortyna; species Gortyna flavago. Next base: position 19,844,400 of record OY770133.1, read on the forward strand.
GACAGTACGTGCGTCGTACGCTCGCGACAGTACGTGCGTCGTACGCTCGCGACAGTACGTGCGTCGTACGCTCGCGACAGAACGTGCGTCGTACGCTCGCGACAGTACGTGCGTCGTACGCTCGCGACAGTACGTGCGTCGTACGCTCGCGACAGTACGTGCGTCGTACGCTCGCGACAGTACGTGCGTCGTACGCTCGCGACAGTACGTGCGTCGTACGCTCGCGACAGTACGTGCGTCGTACGCTCGCGACAGTACGTGCGTCGTACGCTCGCGACAGTACGTGCGTCGTACGCTCGCGACAGTACGTGCGTCGTACGCTCGCGACAGTACGTGCGTCGTACGCTCGCGACAGTACGTGCGTCGTACGCTCGCGACAGTACGTGCGTCGTACGCTCGCGACAGTACGTGCGTCGTACGCTCGCGACAGTACGTGCGTCGTACGCTCGCGACAGTACGTGCGTCGTACGCTCGCGACAGTACGTGCGTCGTACGCTCGCGACAGTACGTGCGTCGTACGCTCGCGACAGTACGTGCGTCGTACGCTCGCGACAGTACGTGCGTCGTACGCTCGCGACAGTACGTGCGTCGTACGCTCGCGACAGTACGTGCGTCGTACGCTCGCGACAGTACGTGCGTCGTACGCTCGCGACAGTACGTGCGTCGTACGCTCGCGACAGTACGTGCGTCGTACGCTCGCGACAGTACGTGCGTCGTACGCTCGCGACAGTACGTGCGTCGTACGCTCGCGACAGTACGTGCGTCGTACGCTCGCGACAGTACGTGCGTCGTACGCTCGCGACAGTACGTGCGTCGTACGCTCGCGACAGTACGTGCGTCGTACGCTCGCGACAGTACGTGCGTCGTACGCTCGCGACAGTACGTGCGTCGTACGCTCGCGACAGTACGTGCGTCGTACGCTCGCGACAGTACGTGCGTCGTACGCTCGCGACAGTACGTGCGTCGTACGCTCGCGACAGTACGTGCGTCGTACGCTCGCGACAGTACGTGCGTCGTACGCTCGCGACAGTACGTGCGTCGTACGCTCGCGACAGTACGTGCGTCGTACGCTCGCGACAGTACGTGCGTCGTACGCTCGCGACAGTACGTGCGTCGTACGCTCGCGACAGTACGTGCGTCGTACGCTCGCGACAGTACGTGCGTCGTACGCTCGCGACAGTACGTGCGTCGTACGCTCGCGACAGAACGTGCGTCGTACGCTCGCGACAGTACGTGCGTCGTACGCTCGCGACAGTACGTGCGTCGTACGCTCGCGACAGTACGTGCGTCGTACGCTCGCGACAGTACGTGCGTCGTACGCTCGCGACAGTACGTGCGTCGTACGCTCGCGACAGTACGTGCGTCGTACGCTCGCGACGGGCGCATACCCGAGAGCACGACGGTGCGGCCGCTTTGCAGCGCGCTGAGCACCGTGCTGCCGTCGTCTGTGGGCAGCAGCGTGATGCCGTGTTGCCGCAGCAGCGCCGCGCCCGCGCCGGCCCCGCCCGCAGCCGCGCGCGCGCATGTCCCGCCCACAGCCGCGCGCGCACATGTCCCGCCCACAGCCGCACCCGCGCCGGCCCCGCCCGCAGCCGTGCGCGCGCGTGTCCCGCCCGCCGCCGCCCGCGCGCATGTCCCACCCGGCGACTCACCCTACACATACACTACAACACGTTAGTCTGCGTCCACCCGTAACTTCTTAATTTACCTTCTTCAGAATAAAGCATGAAAACCATACCTCAATGTTAAGTTCTTGCTTTATAGCGTTTTCAGTTTGCTTCGGTTTGGTAGGTTTTAAATCCTGAATTCCTATGAAGAAAAAAAAAACAATAAATCCGAGAGAAATTTATAATCTATTACGAGTAGGTACCTACTATAGACAATCCTAACTAGTATTATAAATGCGAAAGTAAGTTTGTGTAGAAGCTAGGAGGATGGCTAAGTGATACTGCTGCTTATAAAGTCAAATTAATTGTATTATCCGGATCAAAAGGAGCAAGAGAGCACACGCGATGACCGTTCATCGTGTACTGAACGCTCGACTATTATCAATAAAAGATTATCCGTCCCAACAGATGAATTATGTACCTTATGAAGTGGGTGGAAGGGAGCAGCACGTAGTTTGTCCTTATTTTAAGTGTTTACATTGTGAATACCACTGTTTAGTGCCATATTTAAAGAACAAAACTGAACACTAACTCACTTTGTACAGCTTCAAATGATTGTATTTGAGGTTGTTCCGTAGCTGTTTCTGCCATTTGTTCTACAATAGGAAATATTCACACATCATTTTAGAATTCAAAGTGGCAACAAAAGCGATAAGTTAATGAAACGAGTCCCGCACCGTCGACGAGCGCGGACACGGAGCGCGCGGCCTCGCGGTCCTTGAGCGCGTCCTCGATGAGGCCGCGCAGGTCGTCGCGCCGCAGCTGCAGCGCCAGCGAGTGCGGCGTCTTGTGGAACTTGTTGAGCGCGGCCGGGTCGGCGCCCGCGCGCAGCAGCTCGGCCGCGGCCTGCGCGTGGCCGTTCTGTACCGCCCAGTGCAGCGGCGTCATGCGCAGCATGTCGCGCACGTCCACGGCCGCGCCCGCGTCCAGCAGCACGCGCAGCACGCGCGCGTGCCCGGCGCAGGCCGCCACGTGCAGCGGCGTGCGCTCCACCTTGCTGCGCGCGTCGCGCGACACGCCCGCGCGCAGCAGCACGGCGCACGTGTCGGCGTGCGCATGCGCGGCCGCCAGGTGCAGCGGCGACGTGCCGAGCTGCGGGAGCGGCGCGCGCTAGCTAGTTGTTACCCCTTTTGTTTCATCGAATATTGAAAAAGTATAGGTAGCCCCGGACTTAAGAGACCCAGGGCCTCTAGTCACTTCGACATTTGGCCCCCCCTCATTCCGATGCCATTTTGTATAGACGCCATATGGCTATATTTCCAATGCCTCTCTTTTCGCTTTGCACTATATAGTGAAATAATTTTATTTCCGCCTGCCGTCAGACAAGCAAGCTAACTGTTCGGGGTAGCTGGGCAGGTAGGCCAGTGCCTTGTGTGCCTAGGTGGTAATCCGGGCCTGAGTATAGGTAAGTTTATCAAAAGTGAAACTTATCCCTGTTGATAAAACCTGCATATGTACCTACTAGGTACTTATTTAAAATATTATCTGCGAGCGACAGAAGAAACAAAAAATATCTGCATAACAAAAAAAAGGTGGCTTTAAATTTGAAATTGCCAACCCATTTTGACCAATCGTGGCGATCAATGCTCATGTCATCTCTGTATGAGAAGAGCCCTCTGCTCTGCAGTGTGACAGTAACAGGCTACGATTATTTTATTAATTGGTTGGGCCGTAGGCATATTGACAATCTAAATATGGCTACGACCCACCCGATCGTTAGTGGTCACCACCGCACATGGACATTGTCGTCCCTGTGACGAGGCCACTGAGTTAAAGAGTACCTAATAATAGTTCTATGGACGAGGCTGAAATGTTTGTCGATGAAAGCACAATATTTGTGTCGCAAGCGGCAACTAGGTAAGAGAACAGTATCGCGCCACGTACCCAGTCAGTGGTGAAGGGCGCGCCCTTGGCCATGAGGTCGAGCACGAGCGGCGTGTCGCCGGCGCGCGCGGCCAGCAGCAGGCGCCGGCCCAGCTCCACGGCCGCCGACGACGCGGCCACGCGCGCGCCCAGGGCGCCTCCGCCCGGGCCCAGCGTCTGCGACTGCACCGCGGGACGGGACGTTAGCCAGGGTTCATTATTTCTGATTATTTACTGTGAGCATCTTCAGTCAATCGAAGGTAATCACATCGGTTATTCTAACCTTGTGACACAAGACACATTTTTTTTAATAGTTTATAAAAATTAATGAAGCTGACTTTGCTATATTATTATAACACAGTAATAAAACCAGACTACTGAAAAGGATGAAACAAGAAAGTACCTTCCCGTGGTCGCATGCTGCCATAGCTTATAAGTATGTTAGTACAGCGGCATGCGACCACGGGACGGTACTTTCTTGTTTTATCTTTTCAGTAGTCGGGTTTTAGTTTTTAAACTTATTTTTTATTTATGTAATTATTTTGGGGCTTACTTATTTCAATAATATTTATATTTTTGAAATGTGCTAATTAAGCCCTTTCATTTGATACTCAAACAAGGCACCATCCCAAAATATTTATTTTTAAATTCATTACTTTATGTCCTCTAGAGGGCGTCATTTTGAATTTAGTGTGCCGTCAGATAGCCTATAACCAGCGGACGGTCAAGACTATTCTAACGATCCTTAAATTTTTTGTCAAATTATTATGAGTAGTTTTGAAGTTATGAGGGAACAGATGAACATACATACATACATACTGGTCAAAATCATAACCCTCCTTTTTGCTTCGCCATAGTCGGGTGAAAATAGTGTTAATCATAACCCATGTATAAAACAGAAAAACTGTAATTATAAGTATAGGGAAAGGTGGAACACCGTGGTGGTTTTAGCCGGTAAGTGTCCGGCATGCCCGAATGGAGGAAGTCCATAGGGATTTCCACCAGACACCAAACAAAAAGGTACCTACACCAATTCATTGTGTGATGTGATGTACCAAGTGACCAACAGAGTATGTACCTATGCATACAGTTATATTCAATATACATAATATAATAATAATCAATCATGCAGAGCAATACTTACAATTTTTTTATGTATTTAAACGAAATAAACTGTATTGAAAATAAAGTTTGCTATACTATACTTACTAATAGTACTTAATGAAATAACACCATCAACACATTGGAGCTTCACTTACAGTTATTATTTGTGGTGCTGTGATGCGCACCACCACATCCTCTGAACACAGGTCTGATGTCATTGTGAGTCATCTGGAAACATTATATTATCTCCCTGTATAAATAAATAATGTATTGCACAAAGTTCAGGGATCTGCCTGAACATGATGTAATATACCTAATGATAGAAAAACTTAATTGCAGTGGCAGTTGTAATGAAAGGACTCTGTTCTGAAACTGATTTTCTATTTATCATGGTTCAGGCTGGTTATTTAACTATTGTCTGCTTTGTACTCCTGTGGACTGTGAAAGTGTTGGAAAACATTCACTATGAGAAAAACAGTTATATTCCCTAGCAAAATATTTATGACTACTCTTTATCCATACTCTTTACTAAGTTTACAACATTTATTTGGACTAAGTACCATATAAAAAATAATAAGTAGATCGATCTATTTATTATTTTACAGCTTAAAAGTTAAATAATCAGAGTTGATCAACTCTCTGATTGAGAACAAAAATGTTACATTTTATTTCGTCTGTAAATAAAACTAAGAAAACGTTCATTGTCTAGTTTTTAGTACATTGCATACCATGATAAATTGATAATGAAGGAGCTCCACCCTATTGGACGAACTCATAAATATTTCAGTTCGCGCTTTTTACGTCTCACTAGTATTGATTGAAATTCAACAGGATAAGGATGTCAAGCTCATTGCTAAAGCCATGCCTTCGACCGCCATAAAACACTAACACACACACTTCCTTTTCCTGTCGCAACGGAAGTGGTCGTCCTTTCACATAGCACAATAAAATAAACATTAACCAACTTACATAGATGCTGTGTGTTTTTCATAATACTAGTTAGGACTTAATTTAAGAGCCCCATATTGGATTAAAGTAAAGAAGTGTAGACGTCAACAGTATTCTGTACGTTTCAATTCAATGAAAGAATCAACATTTGTCTACCGCGAAAATAAACGTCAAAGTTAAAAGTGTAGTTATAATCGCCTATTAGGCAATCTATTAGCATTCATAATATCGACATACAGGTTATGTTTTATATGTAACCGTATAATACGTTTAGAATTCAACCTAACATTGTTTTCCTATGTTTTCAGATATTTTTTGTAAATTATTTAATTATTTCCATATCATTTTGAGGTTAACATTTTGTTTCTAAATGTTGGTAGTTGGTAATGGTATCAAACTTTGTCTTTGACTCTTTATTTCTGGTTTGCACATAGACAAAGCTATCTAACACTATAAACCCACATTTCCACTATTTGTCTAAAATGGGGATAAAAATTGCCACTTGCTCACATCAGAAGGCCAATTCTCGTAATTTAAAACGTTCAGAATCTAGTCCCAGTCTGATCTCATCTCGGCGACAAATAAATATAAATGTCAAAAACTTGTCAAAATGTAGGGAAATTCCTTTGGAAATTCATTCAGATAGGAGAAGCATGGAGACGGCATATTCTACTATAGAATAGAGTCTGACCAACGAAAGCTGACCAAGAAAAAAGGCGGCAATTTAAAAAAATCAAGAGCTGTTACGTAAACGCAATTGATACTATTTATTGTTCATTGCGAATTTATTGATTTATTGACATTGACAATGAGGATTGACAGTCCTAAAATGTCTCCATTCTAAAAGTTTATAAAATAATTCGTGGTCAGCTTTCGTTGGCCAAACTCTATCTATCATATCGATACACACACGTCAAAAAGCGTTCTGTTTCTTTTTAACTAATCAAAAGCTGTATATGAAAAGAGACATCTAAATGTTTGCAAGTACTAAAGGCAACATTTTTGTGTGACGTAAAAGGGTGTGTGCGGGACGAGCTGGATAGGTTCTGTCAAGACTGGAAGGAGGACGCGCGGGCTCGCGAAAGATGGAAGGAGTGGAGGGAGGCCTTTGCACAGGAGTAGGACAGCGCAGGCTAGAGAAAAAAAAAAGGGTGTGTTCCGAATTATAATAATATCCTTGGACATTTCACACAACGCCATTTAGTCCCAAGCTAAGCAACCTAATCCTCGTGTTATGGTAACGAGATGGCTGATAAACTACTTATATACATTTTTTTTTGTAAATACATACATATTATAGATAAAACACCAATTGGTAATATAATCGATGTAATCGATTTGAGCGTGCTTAAACCCGTACCGAATTAACGTGAGCGCGATAACGATGTCCCATGCATCGTCATAGATGACGTCTGAAATGCGCCATCTTGTGATAACGCCGATCATGCCTTGTAATAATATCACAGTGAGCGCTGTCAAAATTGACAGTATGTGTGAGGATGGGGATGTGTCAGTGTGTGTTTTGTTTTGAGTTGCATCATATCTTTATATTAGACTAACGGAGCATTTTCGAAATTGTGCTTCTGGCTGACAGTCGCCACCTAACCAAAGAAGAAGAACTGAAGAAGAAATGTGGTGTTTAAACAAAAAAAAATACTGCTGTAATATTGTTTTGACATTGAGTAAGCACTGTGAGCGCGTTCACGAGCGTTCCGAATTGTTGACAGTTCTCAGCTGTTATAATCGTAATATTTAATACGGAACGCAAATAAGACGCTTTGAGTGCTGTGAGCGATTATAGCCAATTCGGAATGCGGCCAAAATCATATCTATGCGTGACCGGTCGCCATGTTGAGCGCCGAGTTTTATGAATGGTCTTGTGGTAGATGTGCTGTCAAACGGTTGATAGCTCCTAATATGTTTCTTGTTTTCGAGAGAAATACGCCTAGAAACTAGGTATTTTGGTGTCCATGAATAGGAAAATCATGCCCTTGTGTTGTATAAAACAGTGTGGTGCGAGAAAAACAAAAACAACTCTTCGAAAGGCGGCCATCTTAAGTGCCCTTTTGAAGGTATACACGCTAATTTTGTAGGTATGCCAGTCCATAGGTTTATTTAGTCATTGGATCACACTAATGGATGTTTATTTAGTCATTCGATCAGACCAATGGATCAGACTGTGAACGTTCTTGAAATTACGAAAATTGCCCCTCAGGTGTCGCTACAATCCAGCGGCTAAGAATTTGACAGCTAACTGTCACTATCCAGATCAATGTACAGAGGCCAGCACACCAAGTTACCCCAATCTGTCAAATTTCTTTGATAGATTTTCAATTTTATTACAAAGGAATAAGGTTCTTATTCAATTGGGAAAATTTTACAGATTGGGGTAACTTGATGTGCTGGCCTCTGTACATTTTTTTGTAAACAAGCTACTTCTACGCATATTTATGCCCATGCCACAGATAATATCGTCAGTTGTAATATCAATTAATGTAACCGCCAAATGGCGACTTTACAGGAGAGGCAAAAAACTAAATTCAATTCACAAAAAGAGTTGTAACTTTTTGTGTACTTATCCTATTGCAATGCTGTTTAGAGCATTTTTCTCAAAATGTTGACACCTGTTATCTGAAAGAAACCATATGAAGCCTACTATTATAGTTTCGAAGATGACATGGTGGTTACGTTAATTTTTTGAACAAAATATCGTGTTACATTAACATTTTTTGAAAAAATTAATAACAGCTATAACGTAACTAACAGAATATACAATCTAGTTTAACGTATATCACACAGTTTTCAACGCGTGGACATACGTTGTGATAAGTTGATTGTAGGAGTTACATACTTATTCACTTGTACTAAGGTCCAATTTAGAATAAACTACCGTTTTAATTAATTAATGGAAAAATTCTTCGTTATGAATAACACAAATTCTGATATAAATAACACTAATATTATAAAGGCGAAAGTTTGTGAGTGTGTTTGTTACTTCTTCACGCACAAACGGCTGAACGGATTTGGATGAAATTTGGCACACAGTTTCTATCTATGTTCTATATTACGGGTTATTGGTTTTCGCACTTAGCCCATCAAGTGGACCATTGTGTTTGGGCCATGGCGGCCGTCGATGGTTATTCCAACCACCCACCTTCCTCCAGAAGCTGATTAAGTCTTCTGGTCTGTTGAGAATATCTGTGTAAGATCCGGGTGTCCCGAGGGTTTCTGACCTAATCTGGGTGACGCCTGTGCATTCAAAGAGCACAGGGACTGCCGTTATGCCTATTGTGTCGAAGTGTTTGTTTAGCGAGCAGTGTCCCATGATGATCCCCATCACCAGGCGCAGGCTTTTCCTGTCCATGGCATGGCTTCTTTAGACTGCCTACATCCCGGTGACGATGTCCACCAGCTCTCTGCTTGTGTGTGGGTATACTCCTGTTGCCACTTGCGTAGTTGGTTGAAGGGGATGGGCACGACAGGTTCCGGTCCACAGACTGACGTACTGGATGCCCTTCTGGCCAGCTCGTCAGCTGCGTCGTTTCCTAGCGATCCACCGTGTTCTTTTATCCATTGTAGTGTCACTGTATTGCGGTTCGATACGGTTACCCGTTCAAGCACATTGTGACATTCTAGTATTAGGTTCGATGCGTGATGCATTTTTTTCATGAGTATACGAATATGGGTGTCCGTAACTCTCCTGGCTGCTATGGCATAAGCCGCTTGTATCCACGCACATTCTGCTTGATAGACCGTTTTGAGCATTCCCAGTCGTGTTAAAAAACTCCGACTTCAGTTCCGCAGTCGGTCTTTGATCCATCAGTGTAAATTCTCAATTCCTTCAGGCCTTAGTATTCCCACTCCTCCTCTTTAAGCACTATGTTGTAATGTTTTTGAAAGCAGTATTGTTTCGGGGCTTTGTCGCAGGGTGATGCCATCATTGGCTGACGTTTGATCGCATATTATTTTAAGCGTAAGTGCTTGACGATGGAGTCTTTGCTGAGGGTTCCTGATATTATATAGCCTAAAGGCAGCCAGGGCCGCATCTTTCCGCACGATGAGGTGTAGCAGTCCAAGCATAGCTTGTAGGGCAGCGGTGGGTGTAGTTCTCATGCAGCTAGTGATTGTCACACAAGCGAACCGCTACAGCTTTTCGAGGTCTCTTCGGGCTGTGCTCAGGTCTGTTCTGGGCCACCAGACTAGTGAGCCGTATGTAATTATTGGACGGATACTGTGGTGTATAGGCAGTGAGTGACCCTAGGGCTAATCCCCCCATTTTGCTTTCGCTTGCATTGCAACCAACCGCACTGGGCCCGCGTGGTGGATTACAGCCCACTCCCTCTCACCGAGAGGAGGCCTGTGTCCCAACAGTGGGAACATTATAGGCTGATAATGGTATTCTCTTGCATTGCCGCAGATCCCTGTGGCAATGCAAGCGAATGCTGGCTTTTGTAGTGATAGTGATGTAGTTGGTGCGTTTTGCCTAATTCTGCTGTTTGTCTAAGAAGATGCCCAGGTATTTGGTTTCAATTGATAGGCTTAGGGTAGTACCAAAGAATCGTGGTAGTTGTAGTGTCGTCAGTTTCCTCTTTTTATGAAGAGAATCAATTCAGATTTTGTAAAACAGCCTTTAGCTTTCGTAAAAAAAAATGTTTTCAGCATAACTTGAAAGTCATTACTTAGTAGAATATCTCTTGAAATAATATTAGCAAAATATTTTGCTAAACATTATTAATTTGAGAGTTTTTCTTTGTAAAATTGACAGATCAATACTAAATAAAGAAAAGTAAGAGGCATGACTGCTCATCATCATCATCTGCCTAGTCTTTTCCCAACTATGTTGGGCTCGGTTTCCAGTCTGACCGGATGCAGCTGAATACCAGTATTTTCCATGGAGCGACTGCCTATCGGACCTCCACAACCCACACACACACACACACACCCAGTCCTGCGAGGTTGTTATTGTTTTAAAAATAACCCTGTATAAAGTACTAAAGCGTTACTGTAACCAACAAAATCTTATATTTTCAAGAATTAATTATAAAGCAGGTATTATTTTGTGAAATTTTAATCTAATTTTGTGATTCTTACTTCAATTTGAGACCTTATCTACTTTATTTTAAATGAAAATACAATAGAATTTCATGGAATATTTACAAGCGTAGACACAAAAACTAGTGTATGTCGCGTTTTTTATTTTTATTTGGTGATGAGGTTAACGTAACAGTCAGAAAGTTATAATCTAAAACAAAATAAGTAATGTAAGAGTAATTTTTAGAAAAATGACTCTTACTTTAATGATTTTGTTTCACGTTGGGTCAATACATTAAAAAGTAATGCCAAGTCTGTCGTTACATTAACCCATACATTGCTCATTCTCATAAAATGTGGCATACATCACAAAAATGAGTGGAAATGAAAAAAAATTGGTCTGATTTTGTTAACGTAATCGCCTTTTTTTTCAAGATATCGAGATTTTAAAGACACCAATCGATAGAGCGGAAAATTTGCAGTCGAACTGTATATTTAACTCATTTTCGTCATTTTGGCGGTTACATTAATTGATATTACAACTGACGAATAGTACTCTAGCCCATGCGCAGTGGTTGACCGCGAAATTCAAATTTTCTTACGTTTTTGCAATTTTCAGGTCAGTGTCAGGTTGTACATAGGGCTACACATCAAGCTATACATTTCCAGTTTTAGCTGACCTCGCATTGTATAGGTTTTTCGTACAATCAGAAGTCAGCTTATACTGGTTATGTATAGCTTGATGTGTAGCCGTGTGTACCTTGGTCTAAATTTGATTTGCGACTATTTTGGTACGTATTTACATAATTATAATTATTAGAATCATTAATACATCTTGCACTTTTCCATAAGAGATTGGTACAAATAATTGTAATTAATCATTAGGCAATGATTATAATTCTGTACTGCAGCAACTTTCTAGAACTATCGACATCCGGCCCCGACTGACCAGAGGGGCAATTCTGGTAATTTTAAGAACGTTCACAGTCTGATCTCAGTCTCAATCTGTCAAAAATACCTTGTCGTAACCAATTCGAGCCCACGTACTTCCGGTCGCCGCCGCATATGCCTTCCCTCTCGCTTGCAGGACTATGCCTTAGAGGCATAGGAGAGAGACAGCGATACAAATGGCAACCGCGACGCTCACACCGCACGCGTCTCCGACGCGGAAGTTAGTTGTCGAATAACCGCGACGCTCGCACGTCACGAACCGCCGCGCGCGCCGAGCTCTGAGCCTCTGACCGGCACGCGTTTTTCCTTAATATCGGTTTGTTGTTGATTTGTTGCTATAAAGTTCCCTAATTTTATAATATTCGTGTACCGATGATTACCTATTACCGTGATTATACGAGATTAACTTGCACAGGTGTTTGATTTCACGATCCAGTATGGACACAGATACGAAAATGGCGTCCCAACTGTAGGCCGAATGCCACAGTTCCTGTAAAAACTGTGTAGTGAAAAGACTTAGTGTGTGAACTGTGAACCTAATTGTGATCGTGTAACAATGCCGAAGACACGGAGTAGGCAATCCCTCAGTGGTTCGCATGACGAGGAACTCAACGACAGCGTCACGCTGTCTCGCGATAACTTTACCGCTCTGCTAACAACGATTCAGCAATCGAATGCAGAGGTCTGTGAGCGTATGTTAGAGCGCCTGTCGACAATCACGTCCCCTCTGACCGCTCAGTCACCGGCGCCAGTGCCGAGTGCGGCAGAGAAGACCGGCAATTTCTCACGATGCTCATCCAGATTCTCCGGAGCGGCGAAGGAAAACGTCGAAGCGTTCATCGATGCCATTGAAGCATTTAGAGAATGCTCGAACATCTGTGATGATGTCGCTATTCGAGGTATGTCTATGCTACTCACCAGCGAAGCAGCAACCTGGTGGCAGAGTATCCGCGCGGAGGTCACATCCTGGAAAGATGCATTACAATACCTTCGAGACGCGTACGGCGATCGCCGTCCTGAATACAAAATATATCGGGAGTTATTCAGAGACGAGCAGGGTGAAAACGAACGAACAGATATCTTCGTAGCGAAGAGTCGAGCCCTCATAACACGCCTACCAGCAAACGACCTGTCCACCAAGGTACAACTTGATATGATTTACGGCCTATTACACCGTAAAATCCGTAAAAGATTACGACGCGAAGAGGTCAGTAATTTTTCCGAGTTGCTATCGAAATCTAGAATTATCGAAGATTCCTTAAATGAATCAACAAAGCGAGAATCGCAAAAGGCCGCATCCATTGCTCCGCGTACGAAATGTAATGAATTCGAAACGCCTACGAAGCCCGCAATGAACAACGCGCGGACATCAAACTCCGCTGCAAGCGTGAGACCGACGCACGGGGCAGCTACGCCACGCGGCGACGGCGCTCCGCCCTCCGCTGCGCGCCCGCAGGACTCGCACGCGCAAGTTCCGAACGAGACGCGCGCACAGCGCGCACCACACGCGCGTGCCACCGCCGCAATACCGCGCGATGAACACGCACCAGCTGCAGCGTCATCTAAACAACAGCGACCGTTTTGTGCGTATTGTAAACACTACGGACACCAGCGCGACCAGTGCCGTAAGTTGGCGGACAAAGGTGAGTCAGCGGTTGATTCTAATAATTCGGTTTCGTGTTACAAGTGCGGATCTAAAAATGTTACTCGTGAAACTTGCAAAAAGTGTAACAACGAATCAAGTTTTTATAGTGTTGATACTACTTTGCAAACTTCGGGACCAAAGTACACCCAAATGCAAAAGTCTAAAAATCGTGATAGTTCCGAAAATTTGTATAATTTCGTAGAGAAGTGTTTTGATAAACATTGTTGTGAACATTTTAATTACTCTAATAATTCGCCTTCTTGTTTTAAAAATGTTGATGCAAATGTTTGTTGTGTCGTTCAAGAAAATAATAACTGGTTTCGTGATAGTTCGACTGAGCCTGCGTACAGTCAAGCTGAAATATCTAATAATAATAATTGTTATTCGGTACAGAGTAATTTTTCGGACGACTTGTCGAACGGTCATATGACCAGCGGCGAGGTCGATAATAATAACGACCGTTTTTGTAATTTTTCAGATAATGATTATTTTTGTGATGATGACGCCCTTAATGTAAAAGAGCGTAAGGGCGAGATTTGTATTTTTTCTGAAAATAATAATTTTTGCTATAATGACGTCCGCATTGCAAAAGGACGTAAGAATATTTTTTCTGATTATTCGGAAGATGATAGTGTTTTTAATAATTCCCTTGCCGTGAAAGGGCGTAAAAACAATTTTTGTAATTTTTCGCAAAATGATTTATTTTGTTGTAATGATGTTTCTAAGAATGTGTTAAATATTAATATGGTGTGTAGCGACACATGTGAAGAGAACGCGCGCGCCGGTAAGAGCTCCGACAAAAAGGTTTTGCGGCCGATTTTTGATATCAAAATTTTAGATGCGTCGGGGACCGCGTTAGTTGACACCGGTGCCAAACACTGTATTGCGGGTCATACACTGTACACCCTCCTCTGTCGAAAGGGACACCCTTTTGAACCGGCGCGAAGACGTATTAAACTTGCCGATGGACACGTTCGCGACGTGGACGTGCTCATGACTACTCTTGACGTGCACTTAGAGGAAAAGGTCATTAGGACCCCATTTCTTGTTCTTCCTGAGGCGCGTAACAATGAAACGTTGCTCGGCATGGATTTCTTGTTTGCAGCCGAAGTAGTCATGGATTTTTCTCGGGAATGCTGGTATTTCTCTAATAACAACAGCGTTCAGTACATGATGCGTTTTGAACCTTCCTTATCACCAGAACTGTCTTGTTCCTCTGCGGACGTACTCAGGGACGACGAAGGTACATTGTTGAACCCACCTGACCGGAACCTGCTGGCGCAGACCTTGGTTACCAATACGGACATTTTCCAGCTAGGGGGAGAGCCTACCCCGTTTGCTGAGCACTGTATTGATACAGGTGAGCATCCTCCTATCTATGTACCTCCGTACCGATTGACCCCTGCCAAAAAAGAACTTATGCGTCAGGAGATTGAGAAGATGCTGAAGGACAACATCATTGAAGAGTGCGAGTCTGCCTGGTGTTCACCAGCTCTTCTGGTTCCTAAGGCGAACGGCAGCACCCGTTTCTGCGTAGATTACAGACGCCTAAACGCCGTGACCAAAACCGACCATTACCCGATGCCTCTGATTGATGAATTGTTACAGTCAACAAAGAGAGATTGTTATATGAGTACATTGGACCTGAGATCGGGCTACTGGCAGGTTAGTGTGAATGAGCAGGATAGAGATAAAACTGCATTCATCAGCCCATTGGGAACCTTTCGCTTCAAGCGCATGCCCTTTGGTCTCAAAAACGCTCCGGCAACCTTCCAACGGCTGATCGACCGTCTGCGCTCCTGTTCATCACTGGCCAATGTGACAATCCTCGCCTATTTAGATGACCTGCTGATCATATCTGAAGGTTTCCAGCAGCATCTCCAGGATCTCCAGGCTGTATTCAGTCGGCTTCGCGAATTCAAGCTGTGTGTCAACCGGGAGAAGTGCGTTTTTGCCAGGGAAAGTGTCAAGTATCTGGGGCACGTAATTACCCAACAAGGCGTGTCACCCGACCCTGAAAAGGTTCAAGCTGTCCTAGACATGAAAGAACCAAGCAACTTGAAACATCTACGGACATTTTTACAAACATGTTCCTGGTTCAGGAAATTTATCCCGAATTTCTCTTCTATAGCCGAGCCACTTACAAGGCTTACAAGAAAGCATCAGACCTGGACCTGGGGTTCAGCTCAGACTACTGCTTTTAACGAGCTGAAACAACTTCTTACCTCAGCGCCAATCTTAACCCAGGCTGACTTTAATCGCCCCTTCGTCCTCCGCACCGACGCGAGCAATTATGCCGTTGGAGCCGTTTTACTCCAGGGGGAGGACAAGGAAGAAAGACCCATTGAATACGCCAGCCGTCTCCTGAACGCAGCTGAGCGTAACTATTCTACAACTGAACGAGAGGCCTTAGCGGTAGTGTGGGCGGTGGAGCGATTTAGATGTTACCTAGACGGACATCCGGTGATTATTGGTAGCGACCACCAACCACTCCGTTGGCTAATGACGCTAAAGTCTCCCACAGGTCGTTTGGTGAGATGGGCCCTGAAGTTACAATCATTCGACATTCAGTATCAGTACACCCCGGGAAAAGCAAATGTAGTGGCAGATACGCTGAGTAGGCCGATATGCTCCCAAGATACTCGCGACAGTTGCGGTATTTGCTCAGTGATAATTGATTTACCCACTAAGAGCCCAGCAGAGTTAAGGCGGGAACAACTTGCCGACCCGGAGGTTGACAAAATCATCAAAGAGATGGAAAGTCCAGACGAAGTGGCAGCTCGTAGATGGACGGAGCGCGGGTACCTATTATCACAAGGAGTACTATATCGGTATAATCCCGACTCAGACAGCGAGACTCCTCAACTTGTTATTCCAATTTCACTCCGTCCCGAGATCTTGAAAGAGTGCCACGATTCACCTCTGGCGGGACATTCTGGAATCGATCGCACTTACCACAAGATCGCCCAGTCCTATTATTTTCCGGGGATGCGAAGAATCATTACAGATTATGTGAAGGCCTGTGTCGATTGTCAGCGATACAAGGCTACCAATGACAAACCCCCTGGACTACTACAGACGCCCGTGATGCAGCAACGGAATGAAGTCCTAGCTGTAGACCTTTTTGGTCCCTTACCTGAAGGAGAGAACGGTGAGAGATGGATACTTCTAGCTGAAGACACCGCCACACGTTGGGTTGAGCTCTACGCTCTTCAGGAAGCGACTGCTGAGGCCTGCGCCCGTACTCTTACCGAGGAATACTTTCTCCGATACGGCTTACCGCGCAGGGTCATATCTGATAACGGCGTACAATTTGTCGGGGCTGTCATGCAACAATGTATGTTCATCTTAGGGATTCAACAAAATTTCGTGCCACTTTATCATCCGGAGGCAAACCCCGCCGAGCGTAAGAATAGAGACCTCAAGGCGCAGCTATCACAACTCGTGGAGAATGACCATTGTTCTTGGCCTGCGAAACTCCCAGTGATTCGGTTCGCTATGAATAGCGCGGTATGTAGAACCACTGGGGCCACTCCCGCATATCTCATGTTTGCCAGAGAAATGAGGTCCCCCACAGAAGCTCGTCATGATTTGAGGGCGATCCTCGATAAAGAGAATTTTGTTTCCCAAATTACTCCCTATCTAAGATCTTTCATCAACACTTTATCTGCAATTCGTGAGCGAGTCGAATTACAGCAAGATCATTCGAAGAGGGTTGCTGATCGATCCCGTCGACCGAATCCAACGTACGAGGTCGGAGATAAAGTTCTGGTCCGGTCACATGTACTGAGCCAAGGTAGCAAGGGTCTCACCGCTAAATTTGTGCCCAAACGGGATGGACCATACGTTATAACGAAGAAGGTTAGCCCTACCACCTATCTTATCTCTCCAATAGGGAATTCTGAGGAATCTTTAGGAAAATACCATGCACAGGATTTGACGCCTTTTGTAGACAGTAGTACTGGAAGCAACGTACCACCTAATCCTGTCATTCCCAAGAGACGTCGCGGACGCCCGAAGCACAAGGGCAATGAGCCAGTCCAGGAACGAGGGCGTTCTCCTAGACTAGAGGGGGAGTCTGTCGTAACCAATTCGAGCCCACGTACTTCCGGTCGCCGCCGCATATGCCTTCCCTCTCGCTTGCAGGACTATGCCTTAGAGGCATAGGAGAGAGACAGCGATACAAATGGCAACCGCGACGCTCACACCGCACGCGTCTCCGACGCGGAAGTTAGTTGTCGAATAACCGCGACGCTCGCACGTCACGAACCGCCGCGCGCGCCGAGCTCTGAGCCTCTGACCGGCACGCGTTTTTCCTTAATATCGGTTTGTTGTTGATTTGTTGCTATAAAGTTCCCTAATTTTATAATATTCGTGTACCGATGATTACCTATTACCGTGATTATACGAGATTAACTTGCACAGGTGTTTGATTTCACGATCCAGTATGGACACAGATACGAAAACCTCAAATTTCAGTACATTTTGACAAGTTTTTGACATTTGTTTGTCGCTGAGATGAGACTGCAACTAGATTTTGAACGTTTTAAATTACGAGAATTGGCCTACAGATGTCTCTGTCGTATTCTAGAAAGTTCAAGCATCAACATTAATTCTCGAAGGATCTTGACTCTGCTAGTTCTGCTACTCGATACTAGATGGCGCTAGTGGTAACTAATGTCTGAATGTCATCTTAGTAATAATGTGGCGCACAACAATATCAATGTGAATAACGTATTTATTTGGGTAAGGATTAATATTAGGTCCTTACATATGAAATTAGCCTTTTGTACGGGAGGAATATAAAGTATTTTTTTTTTTGTAAAATATATTTAATTAATCAATGTATGCACCGTTGTTATCTATGCACTTTTGCCATCTCATAGGTAGTTCATTGATCCCTTTACTAAAAAAACCATGGGGGCGAGAATCAATGAACTCTTTGAAGGCGGTTTGGACTGCCGCATCGGAGTTGAATTTTTTTCCTTGTAAGAAGTTGTCCAAATTCCGGAAAAAATGGTAATCTGTTGGAGCAAGGTCCGGGGAGTACGGTGGACGCAGACATTCCAATTGTAGCTCATCTAACTTAGTGGTTGTTTGTTGTGCAGTGTGTGGTCTTGCGTTGTCGTGAAGCAGCAGTGGCCTAGAGCGATTGACCAATCTCGGTTGTTTAGCAGCTAGTTCTTCCTTCATGGTTTGCAGTTGCTGACAATAGATATCTGCCGTAATCGTTTGGCCAAATTTTAGAAAGCTGTAGTGAACGACACCGGCGCTAGTCCACCAAACACTCACAAGTAACTTTTTCTGAGTCAATTTTCGTTTAGGGCAGGATTTGGCTGGTTCTCCAGGGTTCAGCCATTGCGACGAGCGCTTCCGATTATCGTACAGTATCCACTTTTCATCACAAGTAATGATTTGATTTAAAATCCCTTCATTATTGTGTCGGTTGAGCAAAGTAACACAGCAGTCGAAGCGTGTTTGCAAGTTTGATTCACTCAATTCATGAGGTACCTACCCATCGTACAAGTTTTTTTACTTTCCCGATTTGTTTCAAGTGGATTAATACAGTTTTATCAGTTACCCCGAAGCCTGCAGCTATCTCTGAAGTGCTTTGTGATGGATCCGCTTCCACAATAGCCTTTAATTCTTCATTTTCCACTTTGGTCTCCGGCTGTCCACGGGGTTGGTTCTGAAGGTCGAAATTTCCAGAACGAAAAAGTTGAAACCGAAAACGTACCGTGCTTTCTTTTGCGACACCAGCGCCGTACACATCATTAATCCTTCGAGCTGTTTCTGCAGCACTGGTGCCACGGTAGAACTCGTACTCGTAAATATACCGATTTTTCATGTTTTCCATTGTGGTGCGGTAATACGCGACGCCAAAGAAAAAAATAATGAGAAAAAATCAAATGAATGACTGTCTTCAAAACTCAAATGTACCAGCTAAATGAATTTATAAATTTGAATTTGGAATTCTTAAACAAAGAGGAGATATTTCAGATCAAAGTGGTCAGTGCGACAAAACGCTAATTTCATATGTAAGGACCTAATATTATGTTTATAAAAACACCTTCGCAATTAATGCATTATTTTAGAACAAATTTGATTACCATAAAAAAGGTTATAGTGAGTCATAGAACTATTATTACTAGCCGTATAGTGAGTCAACATAAGATAGACATTACCTAATCATATTATGCTGTCGCAGCAAAGACATTAAATTATTTACAATTTGTATCTATCTTAAATCTCTTTGTGTCGCAGCCTTTTTTTTAGAACTTTTAAAGGGGAACAATTTCGTCGTACACAGGGCAGGGCTACACATCAAGCTATTATACATTTCCAGTTTTAGCTGACCTCGCATTGTAGGTATAGGTTTTTCGTACAATCAGAAGTCAGCTTATAGTGGTTATGTATAGCTTGATGTGTAGCCGTGTGTACATGATTTTTGCGTAACTTTAACCGTGTGCGCAGCGTACGCAATGGAAGATCTCAAAAGGAATAGGTAATAAATGTTCCCACTTTTGAGTTTTTCCCTAATATCTTTAAAACGGTGCGTGGTACAGAAAAAAAGTAAGTTACCACGTAATGAAAGCTATTAGGTACAACTTTCTACAACTTTTGTCCTAAACACTTTTTCCAAATACTCATCTGTTTTGTCCGTTTTGTCTTTCTCTCCGAAAAAGTGAAAATGAAAGTCATTCAGCGTGACTGGGGTCTACTCCCTGGAAAATGAGCTAAACTATAAATGAGGTATTTATGAATTTTTCGACGCTATATTTAAGTTTCTGTATAGTTTTAGTTAAGTTAGGATTTAATTTTGTTATTTTTATTACCTAATTAGTTATTATTTGCTTATTTGACTGTTTTAAAATTAAATACTAATTAGACCACAAAAAAAAAATGAAAAAAACAAGGTAAGTATTTTATTGTTAACATAGGTAAGCTGGGAGTACCACCAAGCGATGAAGACGGTACAGTTTGAGATCGCGTTTTCGACCAAAATCGGGTAATGGAGCGGAAGCGAGTCGTCACTTTTCATTCCATATCTCCGATGCTCACTGTCGTAGAAAACCCGGTCTGACTGGCTAAAACTCCCGTTATCATCCATGCCTTCGGGCTTATGTTATTAACTTGTTATCGTTGTTTAAAATTCCAAGCTGTTTGGCACTGTAGCCTACCCGGCAACGCAGGGGAGCAGCCACAACGATTCTTTGCTTTATAAACTTTATTATTTACGCAATCGGATTATCCGCAATGGGTACTAATAAGTGTCGGAATGCATATTTAGGGTTGCCGCCTGTGGCTAACGGTAAGTACCTAACGTTGAAGAAACAGTCAAATAGACCACATCGACTGACTTGATGCATCTCTTACGTATTATTATTAGCTAGGTACATTTTGCTGCTGTCATGATATAAAATTAGTGTCACCCAAGAAATATACGTAGGAAGGTAAAAGTATTTTATAACACATTTGCTCGTAAAGGGTGTCTTATTTCACCAATTTCAATATCGTATTGTATCCCATTACGAACTCGTGCGTTATTGTAATGTAAAACGCACGGTTTATCAAGATGCTCCGTAAACGAATGGTACTTTTTTAAATCTTAGCAAAGAGTTTTTATCTCAAAAAAGTGGTCAACATTTTATGAATAAAATTAACTTTGGGAGATAAAATATAATAAATAAACATTTAATTCTTTAATTAAATTAATTTTGACAATACATTACAACCACTTATCTGTATTAATCTGAAACAAAAACACAAAAATGTTAATTTACTTTATTAGTAATACTGGCTGTTTTTTGTGCCTTTGCCTTAAAAAAAAAGCGCTGATGCGCGCGCCTCGCTAATTTGTGAACAAGGAAAAATTATTCCGCGCGCTTTTTCTTTTCGCTGTGTTTTTATTTAAAAATGTCGTCAAGTAATGATCAATTTATTAGTTCGACACTGCCAGAAGTCTCAGAGGCAGCGAAAAAGGCTACTCTAAGCCTCTTGCCCGAAAAATCGAATGATAGATACTTATATAGAACGACAGATATACAGACAGACAGACAGACAGACAGACAGACAGACAGACAGACAGACAGACAGACAGACAGACAGACAGACAGACAGACAGACAGACAGACAGACAGACAGACAGACAGACAGACAGACAGACAGACAGACAGACAGACAGACAGACAGACAGACAGACAGACAGACAGACAGACAGACAGACAGACAGACAGACAGACAGACAGACAGACAGACAGACAGACAGACAGACAGACAGACAGACAGACAGACAGACAGACAGACAGACAGACAGACAGACAGACAGACAGACAGACAGACAGACAGACAGACAGACAGACAGACAGACAGACAGACAGACAGACAGACAGACAGACAGACAGACAGACAGACAGACAGACAGACAGACAGACAGACAGACAGACAGACAGACAGACAGACAGACAGACAGACAGACAGACAGACAGACAGACAGACAGACAGACAGACAGACAGACAGACAGACAGACAGACAGACAGACAGACAGACAGACAGACAGACAGACAGACAGACAGACAGACAGACAGACAGACAGACAGACAGACAGACAGACAGACAGACAGACAGACAGACAGACAGACAGACAGACAGACAGACAGACAGACAGACAGACAGACAGACAGACAGACAGACAGACAGACAGACAGACAGACAGACAGACAGACAGACAGACAGACAGACAGACAGACAGACAGACAGACAGACAGACAGACAGACAGACAGACAGACAGACAGACAGACAGACAGACAGACAGACAGACAGACAGACAGACAGACAGACAGACAGACAGACAGACAGACAGACAGACAGACAGACAGACAGACAGACAGACAGACAGACAGACAGACAGACAGACAGACAGACAGACAGACAGACAGACAGACAGACAGACAGACAGACAGACAGACAGACAGACAGACAGACAGACAGACAGACAGACAGACAGACAGACAGACAGACAGACAGACAGACAGACAGACAGACAGACAGACAGACAGACAGACAGACAGACAGACAGACAGACAGACAGACAGACAGACAGACAGACAGACAGACAGACAGACAGACAGACAGACAGACAGACAGACAGACAGACAGACAGACAGACAGACAGACAGACAGACAGACAGACAGACAGACAGACAGACAGACAGACAGACAGACAGACAGACAGACAGACAGACAGACAGACAGACAGACAGACAGACAGACAGACAGACAGACAGACAGACAGACAGACAGACAGACAGACAGACAGACAGACAGACAGACAGACAGACAGACAGACAGACAGACAGACAGACAGACAGACAGACAGACAGACAGACAGACAGACAGACAGACAGACAGACAGACAGACAGACAGACAGACAGACAGACAGACAGACAGACAGACAGACAGACAGACAGACAGACAGACAGACAGACAGACAGACAGACAGACAGACAGACAGACAGACAGACAGACAGACAGACAGACAGACAGACAGACAGACAGACAGACAGACAGACAGACAGACAGACAGACAGACAGACAGACAGACAGACAGACAGACAGACAGACAGACAGACAGACAGACAGACAGACAGACAGACAGACAGACAGACAGACAGACAGACAGACAGACAGACAGACAGACAGACAGACAGACAGACAGACAGACAGACAGACAGACAGACAGACAGACAGACAGACAGACAGACAGACAGACAGACAGACAGACAGACAGACAGACAGACAGACAGACAGACAGACAGACAGACAGACAGACAGACAGACAGACAGACAGACAGACAGACAGACAGACAGACAGACAGACAGACAGACAGACAGACAGACAGACAGACAGACAGACAGACAGACAGACAGACAGACAGACAGACAGACAGACAGACAGACAGACAGACAGACAGACAGACAGACAGACAGACAGACAGACAGACAGACAGACAGACAGACAGACAGACAGACAGACAGACAGACAGACAGACAGACAGACAGACAGACAGACAGACAGACAGACAGACAGACAGACAGACAGACAGACAGACAGACAGACAGACAGACAGACAGACAGACAGACAGACAGACAGACAGACAGACAGACAGACAGACAGACAGACAGACAGACAGACAGACAGACAGACAGACAGACAGACAGACAGACAGACAGACAGACAGACAGACAGACAGACAGACAGACAGACAGACAGACAGACAGACAGACAGACAGACAGACAGACAGACAGACAGACAGACAGACAGACAGACAGACAGACAGACAGACAGACAGACAGACAGACAGACAGACAGACAGACAGACAGACAGACAGACAGACAGACAGACAGACAGACAGACAGACAGACAGACAGACAGACAGACAGACAGACAGACAGACAGACAGACAGACAGACAGACAGACAGACAGACAGACAGACAGACAGACAGACAGACAGACAGACAGACAGACAGACAGACAGACAGACAGACAGACAGACAGACAGACAGACAGACAGACAGACAGACAGACAGACAGACAGACAGACAGACAGACAGACAGACAGACAGACAGACAGACAGACAGACAGACAGACAGACAGACAGACAGACAGACAGACAGACAGACAGACAGACAGACAGACAGACAGACAGACAGACAGACAGACAGACAGACAGACAGACAGACAGACAGACAGACAGACAGACAGACAGACAGACAGACAGACAGACAGACAGACAGACAGACAGACAGACAGACAGACAGACAGACAGACAGACAGACAGACAGACAGACAGACAGACAGACAGACAGACAGACAGACAGACAGACAGACAGACAGACAGACAGACAGACAGACAGACAGACAGACAGACAGACAGACAGACAGACAGACAGACAGACAGACAGACAGACAGACAGACAGACAGACAGACAGACAGACAGACAGACAGACAGACAGACAGACAGACAGACAGACAGACAGACAGACAGACAGACAGACAGACAGACAGACAGACAGACAGACAGACAGACAGACAGACAGACAGACAGACAGACAGACAGACAGACAGACAGACAGACAGACAGACAGACAGACAGACAGACAGACAGACAGACAGACAGACAGACAGACAGACAGACAGACAGACAGACAGACAGACAGACAGACAGACAGACAGACAGACAGACAGACAGACAGACAGACAGACAGACAGACAGACAGACAGACAGACAGACAGACAGACAGACAGACAGACAGACAGACAGACAGACAGACAGACAGACAGACAGACAGACAGACAGACAGACAGACAGACAGACAGACAGACAGACAGACAGACAGACAGACAGACAGACAGACAGACAGACAGACAGACAGACAGACAGACAGACAGACAGACAGACAGACAGACAGACAGACAGACAGACAGACAGACAGACAGACAGACAGACAGACAGACAGACAGACAGACAGACAGACAGACAGACAGACAGACAGACAGACAGACAGACAGACAGACAGACAGACAGACAGACAGACAGACAGACAGACAGACAGACAGACAGACAGACAGACAGACAGACAGACAGACAGACAGACAGACAGACAGACAGACAGACAGACAGACAGACAGACAGACAGACAGACAGACAGACAGACAGACAGACAGACAGACAGACAGACAGACAGACAGACAGACAGACAGACAGACAGACAGACAGACAGACAGACAGACAGACAGACAGACAGACAGACAGACAGACAGACAGACAGACAGACAGACAGACAGACAGACAGACAGACAGACAGACAGACAGACAGACAGACAGACAGACAGACAGACAGACAGACAGACAGACAGACAGACAGACAGACAGACAGACAGACAGACAGACAGACAGACAGACAGACAGACAGACAGACAGACAGACAGACAGACAGACAGACAGACAGACAGACAGACAGACAGACAGACAGACAGACAGACAGACAGACAGACAGACAGACAGACAGACAGACAGACAGACAGACAGACAGACAGACAGACAGACAGACAGACAGACAGACAGACAGACAGACAGACAGACAGACAGACAGACAGACAGACAGACAGACAGACAGACAGACAGACAGACAGACAGACAGACAGACAGACAGACAGACAGACAGACAGACAGACAGACAGACAGACAGACAGACAGACAGACAGACAGACAGACAGACAGACAGACAGACAGACAGACAGACAGACAGACAGACAGACAGACAGACAGACAGACAGACAGACAGACAGACAGACAGACAGACAGACAGACAGACAGACAGACAGACAGACAGACAGACAGACAGACAGACAGACAGACAGACAGACAGACAGACAGACAGACAGACAGACAGACAGACAGACAGACAGACAGACAGACAGACAGACAGACAGACAGACAGACAGACAGACAGACAGACAGACAGACAGACAGACAGACAGACAGACAGACAGACAGACAGACAGACAGACAGACAGACAGACAGACAGACAGACAGACAGACAGACAGACAGACAGACAGACAGACAGACAGACAGACAGACAGACAGACAGACAGACAGACAGACAGACAGACAGACAGACAGACAGACAGACAGACAGACAGACAGACAGACAGACAGACAGACAGACAGACAGACAGACAGACAGACAGACAGACAGACAGACAGACAGACAGACAGACAGACAGACAGACAGACAGACAGACAGACAGACAGACAGACAGACAGACAGACAGACAGACAGACAGACAGACAGACAGACAGACAGACAGACAGACAGACAGACAGACAGACAGACAGACAGACAGACAGACAGACAGACAGACAGACAGACAGACAGACAGACAGACAGACAGACAGACAGACAGACAGACAGACAGACAGACAGACAGACAGACAGACAGACAGACAGACAGACAGACAGACAGACAGACAGACAGACAGACAGACAGACAGACAGACAGACAGACAGACAGACAGACAGACAGACAGACAGACAGACAGACAGACAGACAGACAGACAGACAGACAGACAGACAGACAGACAGACAGACAGACAGACAGACAGACAGACAGACAGACAGACAGACAGACAGACAGACAGACAGACAGACAGACAGACAGACAGACAGACAGACAGACAGACAGACAGACAGACAGACAGACAGACAGACAGACAGACAGACAGACAGACAGACAGACAGACAGACAGACAGACAGACAGACAGACAGACAGACAGACAGACAGACAGACAGACAGACAGACAGACAGACAGACAGACAGACAGACAGACAGACAGACAGACAGACAGACAGACAGACAGACAGACAGACAGACAGACAGACAGACAGACAGACAGACAGACAGACAGACAGACAGACAGACAGACAGACAGACAGACAGACAGACAGACAGACAGACAGACAGACAGACAGACAGACAGACAGACAGACAGACAGACAGACAGACAGACAGACAGACAGACAGACAGACAGACAGACAGACAGACAGACAGACAGACAGACAGACAGACAGACAGACAGACAGACAGACAGACAGACAGACAGACAGACAGACAGACAGACAGACAGACAGACAGACAGACAGACAGACAGACAGACAGACAGACAGACAGACAGACAGACAGACAGACAGACAGACAGACAGACAGACAGACAGACAGACAGACAGACAGACAGACAGACAGACAGACAGACAGACAGACAGACAGACAGACAGACAGACAGACAGACAGACAGACAGACAGACAGACAGACAGACAGACAGACAGACAGACAGACAGACAGACAGACAGACAGACAGACAGACAGACAGACAGACAGACAGACAGACAGACAGACAGACAGACAGACAGACAGACAGACAGACAGACAGACAGACAGACAGACAGACAGACAGACAGACAGACAGACAGACAGACAGACAGACAGACAGACAGACAGACAGACAGACAGACAGACAGACAGACAGACAGACAGACAGACAGACAGACAGACAGACAGACAGACAGACAGACAGACAGACAGACAGACAGACAGACAGACAGACAGACAGACAGACAGACAGACAGACAGACAGACAGACAGACAGACAGACAGACAGACAGACAGACAGACAGACAGACAGACAGACAGACAGACAGACAGACAGACAGACAGACAGACAGACAGACAGACAGACAGACAGACAGACAGACAGACAGACAGACAGACAGACAGACAGACAGACAGACAGACAGACAGACAGACAGACAGACAGACAGACAGACAGACAGACAGACAGACAGACAGACAGACAGACAGACAGACAGACAGACAGACAGACAGACAGACAGACAGACAGACAGACAGACAGACAGACAGACAGACAGACAGACAGACAGACAGACAGACAGACAGACAGACAGACAGACAGACAGACAGACAGACAGACAGACAGACAGACAGACAGACAGACAGACAGACAGACAGACAGACAGACAGACAGACAGACAGACAGACAGACAGACAGACAGACAGACAGACAGACAGACAGACAGACAGACAGACAGACAGACAGACAGACAGACAGACAGACAGACAGACAGACAGACAGACAGACAGACAGACAGACAGACAGACAGACAGACAGACAGACAGACAGACAGACAGACAGACAGACAGACAGACAGACAGACAGACAGACAGACAGACAGACAGACAGTTCCGTATATACAAAGTACTCTTTGGTACAGAGATAGGACGAAACGTTCTATGTTACATGCAATAGCTATGTGTGTGTGTGGGCATGCTTTAGTTTGGGGCCAATTTACAGATGGCGTATTGTCAAACAGGCTTGCATTTTTATCACGTAAGAGGGTTCTCTTTTCCCTCTATATTACTTTACTCTTTGGTATATGTATAAGGACGGAGTCTGAGCGCCGGAGCCCCACCCACCACGCCTTCTGGCAACTCCAGAGGAAGCTCCGCTCCTCTGAAGAGGCCACAGTTCCTCCCCTCACACGCCCCGACAAAACGGTCGCTTTCGAAAACCTCGAAAAGGCCGAATGCCTAGCCGACAGCCTAGAGGCTCAATGCACTCCCAGCTCTCAACCAGTAGACAGAGCGCACCTCGACGAGGTGAACGCTGAAGTCGAACGGAGAGCCTCCCTCCCGCCAGTCGAAGACCCTGATGATCCTCTGCCTCCCGTCACTCCCGACGACGTGCAAGACATCATAAAAGGGCTCGCAACCCGCAAAGCCCCCGGTTCGGACGGTATCACCAATAGGGTGTACAAACTCCTCCCCGCCCCCCTCATACTGCTCATGACCGCCATCTTCAATGGCGCTCTGAGCAACAACATCTTCCCCCAAGTGTGGAAAGAAGCCACAGTCATAGGCATCCCCAAGCCAGGCAAGCCCAAGTCTGAGCCCTCCAGCTACCGCCCCATCAGTCTGCTCAATGTTTTCGGTAAAGTCTACGAGAGGCTTATTTATAAGCGCCTCAAAGACTATGCCGAATCAAAGAGCCTCATCCCCCCCGAACAGTTCGGTTTTCGCACGAAACATTCGTGCATCCACCAGCTCCACCGCATAGTCGAGCACATTAGCGCTGCTTTTCAGCGAGGTGCTTCGACAGGCGTCCTGTTCTTCGATACAGCGAAGGCGTTCGACAAGGTCTGGCACAATGGCTTATTATATTATAAGCTGTACCTGCTAGGTGTGCCAGACCGTCTCGTGCTCATCTTACGAGATTTTCTGTCGGACCGCACTTTCCGCTACCGTATCGAGGGCGCTCTCTCTCCCCCTCACCCCATCCGCGCCGGAGTCCCCCAGGGTTCCGTTCTATCTCCCCTCATTTTCACCCTGTTCACTAGTGACATCCCGAACAGTAAAAAGGCACAGTTGGCGCTCTTCGCCGACGACACTGCCATTTACTGTTCGGGTGCCAACCAGTCATCCATAGCTCGAAACCTCCAAACTTCTGCAAGCGCCTTGAGCGATTGGTTCCGGAAATGGAGAATCGAGGTTAACCCCGATAAGAGTCAGGCGGTCATCTTCTCGAGACCGCCCAAACGACCCCCCCCCCTCCCGCGCCCGATTTCTATGTATGGCAAGCCGATCCCCTGGGGAAAGCGAGCCAAATACTTAGGTGTCATCCTAGACCACAACCTCACCTTCAACGAGCACATAAAGACGGCGCGTTCGCGCGCCTCTTTCGCTCTCGGTAGGCTCCACTCTATGATAACTGCCCGCAGCAAATTGTCACTCAAGTGCAAACTGCGCCTCTACACCGCGATCATCCGTCCCATCATGACCTATGC
Organism: Gortyna flavago; assembly: GCA_963669345.1. Lineage (NCBI taxonomy): Eukaryota > Metazoa > Arthropoda > Insecta > Lepidoptera > Noctuidae > Gortyna > Gortyna flavago. Next base: position 19,874,046 of record OY770133.1, read on the forward strand.
TTGCGTAGTCTTCGCACACGCCAAGCCGCGATTTCTGCATAAAATGCAAACCCTCCAGAACCGTTTCCTCCGAAAGGTCACGGGAGCCCCCTTCTATGTCCGAAATGTGAATCTGCATCTAGATCTCAGAATCCCCACCATCCAGCAGTTCATGAAACGCCTCTCCAAGCGCTTCTTTGACTCTGCCATAAAGCACCCCAATCCCCTGATTGCGGCGGCCTCCCGATACACTCCCTCCCGCATAAGTAGGATTCGCCGACCAAGGCATACCCTCACTATCCCCGACGACGCCACTACCCTCCTCCAGGAGAGCAGTAAGGCCACTAGTACTCTCAGACGACAACACAAACACAAGCTCAGACATCCGTCCTTCCGTCCTCGCCGCCGAGGCCCGTCGCGACGTCCCGCACCATCACCGTGCCCGCCCCGACCCTTGCTCGAGCCAGCCCGCGCAGCTGAGCCTGTAGTTTTAAATTCGCCCCTAAACACTAATAATAATACCGATCCAGCCTGTCCCTTGCTGTCCTCTTCCAGCGACGCCCTGAGCCGAGGTCCGAACCCCGCAGGGGGTTACCCTTAGCGCTGTCGCTTAGTTTTTAAGTTATTGTTTGCCCTGGCTGGAGGCCTTAATTCGAGGCATCCACAGGAAAGTCCGGTTAAGCAGTAGCCATCCTCATAAAGGATGAACTGCGAGATGCCATTTAAAAAAAAAAAAAAAAAAAAATGAGCGCCGGAGCGCGCGCATCATACATTTTTTGAACTTTGATTTGAACGGACGTGTCGAGTGGCGAGCGTTCGTTCTTATTAGCATTCTATAAATTGTATGTTTTAACTGCTACTTGCTATTCTAAACCGTGCTTTTCAGTGCGACCTTTTTATTCCTTTTAGTTTTTACTAAGTACAGTTTAAGGTAGAGTTATTTAGGTTTATTTTTATAAGTCGTAGGTATAGATTTTAATTTTAAAGTATAGGTAGTATATTGCGTACTGACCGTAGGTTATTTTATAATACTGTTAGGTAGGATTAGTCATTCGTATAGATATTAGTTTTTAGGGATTTTGCTTATTTATTGAGTTTAGATTAGTTATCATCAGAAATAGGTTTATTTAGGTAGGTAGGTATTCTATTTTCTGCATTTGAGTGTTTTTTTTATTAGGTAGGTACTTAGGTTTACTTTTATAAGGCGTAGACCGTATAGATTTTAATTTCAAGTAAGTATAGTTAGTATATTTGATAGTGTGTAACGTAGGTTATTTTTAGTACTCTTAGGTAGGATTAGTCATTCGTATAGATATTAGTTTTTAGGGATTTTGCTTATTTATTGGTATATAAGTGTAGCTAGGCGCTAGGTGTTAGGGCTCTTCTATAAAGAAGGTCTTGAAGATTTCTTTATTTTTAGGGTTCCGTACCTCAAAAGGAAAAAACGGAACCCTTATAGGATCACTCGTGTGTCTGTCTGTCTGTCCGTCTGTCACAGTCAATTTGCTCCGAATCTTATGGACCGATTAAGTTGAAATGTGGTACACATATGAATCTCTGTGACCCAAACACAGACGTGTAACGTAAATAAATGAGTTTTGAAAATGGGAGTCATTTTTGAGGGGTTAATAGACAATTTTAAAAAAAAGTTTCGCAATCTGTACCGTGTGACATATCAAATGAAAGGGTTTATCGTGAGGATCTCAAATATTTTTTTTCATAATTTTAAAATAAATTGTATTAAAGTTATTTAAGACAATAGACGGAAATTTACCATTCCCCCCCCCCTTATCTCCGAAACCACAGAGCCTAAAATTTTGAAAAAAATACAGATAATAGTTCTATACATAGGTATATTCTTTATTTTTAACTATTATCTGTATTTTTTTCAAAATTGTATGTTCTGTATTTATCTCTATAGATTACAGGAAAATTAATAAGAAGTCTATGATCTTGAAACAACATGGTAAATCTCTCAATATTGTGCGTACAAACTTACATTTTCAGTTGGAATGTATGGGAGAAGATGTTTTTCAACTACATTATTAAGTTTGTTCTTGGGATAAATTCATTCCAACTACGGAACCCTTCATTGTGCGTGGTCCGACACGTACTTGGCCGGTTTTTAATTCTACTACAAAAAACTTACAGAACACGAGCGATGTCGCGGGCAAAGATATCATATACCCTCTTAATCACCGAAAAATTGTAATTAGCCACAGAGGGCCCGCGCCGGGACAGAAGTATTAATACCGGTATGCTCGATAGATAACGTTCTACACAAATAGCACTTTACACAAAAAACTCATTGATAAGTTTCGTCATCCACGCGAACGAAGTCGCGGGCACAGCTAGTTATAATTAAAATTGTTAATGAAGAGATACACTGCTTTTAAATAAATGCCAGATGTGTATTTGAAGATTTTTTTGATGCATTAATGTACGTTTAATTGTGATTTGAGTTCCATCACTGTTTTAAAATAAGACTTGGAAATATGTCTATTTTTTTTTTTGGTCAAAATTATTTAATGTTGAAGAAATACACTGCTTTAAAAACCAACTTTCTGACCATTTTCAAGTAAGGGTTCAGACTGGTGCATCTCTCTAGTGGAGTATTTCTGGTGTGTTGAGCGGGGCCTTGACACAGTCGCGCCGCGCTAGCCGGGCCGGCGCCTCTCGCCCGCGCGCCCGCGCGCCCTTGCTCTAGAAGACTCACTTCGCGAAAAATCTCTCAGCGCTGAAGGCAGCACGGAACGTTCTCGAATCGCGCTTTTACATATTGCTCACTATGACATTAAAAGTTGGTTTTGTTGCACGTTGAAGAGTACATCAACCAGCAACCGTGTATTGTGTGAGTTGGACCTTCTGCACGAGTACATGATGTGCTCATGTTCTCGCTCTATACATATGTACAAATACTTCTAAGTGGATTACTCTCCCACTCCTTTGCCGGCAATTTAGTTGCAAATCAGATGATCGTGTGTTTAATATTTTGTCTTTGAACTTTTCTAATTACAGAGTGATGTTATTTTTGTATTACTAATTGTAACAGTAGGTATGAGAGAAGGAGGCGAATGGCAACAATGACGCTTGGATGATCGTAGCTGTAAACAGATAGCTGGCAGATCACTATAAATATTTAATGGAAGCCAGATGGAAGCACGCCTTTTATTTATAGGTAACTAATAAAAATAATAGATAGTTACAAACTGGATGTTTTTTAACTTCTAAATCACGAAAAAAAATCAGCTGTTTCATACAATTTGTTCTAGTAGTAGGTACCGTATTGAACTTTTGTATTAAACAACTGATTTTTTATACGTGATTTCATAGTTGGTCCCATAGTGAAAGTTGTTCAAATTCACAGGTAGAACACCCTGTAAAAATTTCGAGACGGTAAAAAAAAAAACATCCAGTATGCACCGTCTTCTGATACGTGGGGACATGCGTTTAGTATTGAAATTGTGGTTTGAACATATGGTCGAACGGCCTGTGGTGTGTTTTAAAATCATACGTTAAACGTTATGGGGAGGAGTGTAAGTTCCGTTGAATTGATAAACCGTCACGTCTGCTAGAGAAACTATGCCTTTGCTCCTAAAAACATTAAACATGCAATCCTAAATGGAAGTTGCGTTCATATTGGGAGACTAGATATTGTACTGTCACCAAAGGAGATAAGTAACCAGTTGGTCGGATATAGTTGAAGTTTAGAAAGAAACCGGTGGATGTTTTTGAATAAAATTTTATTGAATGAATAGAAAACAAACAATTCTTCTGTCGTAAATATCCACCGGTTTTTTGCTAAACTTCAACTATATCCGACGACCTTGGTTACTTATATCTTTTGATGACACATAAAACTGAATAGTTACCTAGTTTTTGACTGATTTCATTTTGTTTTTCACCAGCTAGAAACATATTCAATAGAAGTTTGTAGAAGAAGAGTGATACTTTTAGAGTCCAAGTACCATCGAAACCGTGAACAACACGTGGTAACTTTCATACAGAAACATTTTTGTTATGAAATTGAATTGTATTGTCAAGATATAAAATGTGAAACACGTTTCGGTTCAACCAGTTGTTTGATACATTTACAGAAAATAGAATACCCTTATTCAACATAATGATAAATGATTTATTTTCTGTAAGTAGGTTTGTACAAACACTTACACGTCAATAATATTTTTTTTTAAACTAGATGAGGTCGGCGTTTAATATCTGACTATTCTGAAACTCAGAGGTCACAGTCTCTTTTAAAGTCCAGACAAAATCTTGGTCACATCAAGTGAAGACCATGTAGATTGGTGTCTGAAATGGTCTTTTGAGGAAAGAACCACACAGATTGAGCGGACCTGTCCAGTCCGTGCACGCATTTGTCAAAAATCGTGCAGCTCAACTCAGAAGTTGACGAGCTCAACGATTCGACGAACAATACCAAAGAAAGGATATTGGGTAGGCCGCGTAAATGACTCAAACTGCCAGATCATGATTTAAACTAATTAATAAGGACAACAGAAAAAAGAAATGACCCACATAGTCCTCACATTCACAACAATTATATAAAAAATACTTTACAAAGTTAATATTCATGTCATTGTATATATAAAATTCATCAATGTCAATGTGTATAAAAAATCCGGACATAATCTTTGAGGACCATGTAGATTGGTGTCTGAAATGGTATTTTGAGGAAAGAACCACACAGATTGAGTGGACCTGTTCAGTCAGTGCACGCATTTGTCAGTAACCGTGCAGCTCAACTCAGAACTTAAGGAGCTCAACGACAACATGTTTTAGTATATACAGGGTGTGGCGTAAATAGTGGTCCACCGTTAAGGATTCGATATACCAGATAATTTACTACATATTATAAATTGAACCATTTTTACCCAAGGGTTCCGATTTTTTTTTTGTTTTTTATTTACGAAATTCCTACCTTTTGTTACAAATTTGGGTTTATTTTCAATAAAAACCATTTTTTTTTGTATTTTTAGGGTTCCGTACCTCAAAAGGAAAAAACGGAACCCTTATAGGATCACTCGTGTGTCTGTCTGTCCGTCTGTCACAGCCAATTTGCTCCGAATCTTATGGGGATCAAAACCAAAATTTTGTACTATTTCATAACAGTTTCATGTCCACCGACTTTTCCATATTCCTAACAAAATTATGTAATACGAATGCTATTTAAAAAAATGGATTTCATAGCGGAATACTTCCATAAATTCAATATTTAATTTATTTGTTGGTGTTTTAGTGATATTTAAGAAATATTATGAAAATGATAAAAAGGAATGGAAAAACCGTATTATTCTCCCTCAAAAAACATGTGTCCTACTATCGATTTCAATGTTTCAAATCGAAAAAAACATCGAAAAGGGTTTTATTTATTCAATATAGTATTTATAATCTTAACCAGCATAATGAAGTCTGCGTAAAATCACTCAATATCTAGGCAATTTTTATGTATAATATAAAATAAAAACAATACGTCTCAAAACGAGTTCATTTATGTTACTTCCTTTATGTAACGCATTATTTTCTAATAAAATACTTTTTTTTAAACTTACTACTTTCAAAATTGACGGAAATGTCATGCCATTGCACCACCAATCACTGCGTGGCAACCATATTGTTGTAGTGTCAAGCAAGTCAAAGGTGTAGTCTGTGGAGTAAAAAAAAAACATTTATTGGTTTTTCCTTGATAATTCCTAAAAAAATAACATGTACGTATGTTTGATCTAAATCTTATTATCGGAAAACTATTTTGTTTGTGCTATTCAGTGGCTTACGAGCTGTAATCATTAAGTGAATAGTGTGTCTTGAATTGAAATAAAACGCTCCAAAAACATCGTCCATGTTTCCGTTATGTTACATTTTTATGTTACGTCACATAAAAATTGCATTAAGGTGTGTTCACAAAGACAGGCATGTACTTTTTATAAGTTATATTATCATTTACAAATATTTTTCTTTACAATATGTTTGGTTACCGGTTACGGATATTAACAATATTTATTTTATAATTGTGCATTTATTTTAAGAAAAAGATTATAAAGAAAATTAATATTTTACTCAAGTAACGCCAAAACAAATTTTATTAAACCACATGCAGCCGGATAAAATGGCCGCCATTCGCGGGGTGTTGGGTTAGAAATTTTTATAAACTTGGATTTGTCGATAAAAAATCCATATTATAAATTATGTTATGTTATGTTACCTTTTCACGCCTAAACCACTGAACGGATTTCGATAAAATTTGGCAGAGAGATAGATTGCATCCCGGGGAAGGACATAGGGTAGTTTTTATCGGCATACCTCGCGGGCGAAGCCGCAGGCGGAAGCTAGTAGTGTATAATATGCCCTTAAAGTATCGGTAACCGTTAACCAAACACATTGTAAGTTTAAATAAAACAAATTCGATTCGGTTACACAATTTATAACATAAGAACCGCTGGGCCGATTGGATTTGTCTTGTTCGTCGGGTCAGCTAGTTTATCATAATATTGGATTTATCGAAACCTGTTACTGAAACTCATACCGATTTTGTGTTTGGTTCATTGATAATATAATATGCCTTTATCGGCTGCAGAAAGGCAGAAAAGGTATCGAGAGCGGTTTAAAAATAATTATCCCGAAAAATGTAATCGAATACAGGACAAAAATTTGACCAGAGCAAAAAAAAAAAATTACAAAAAATAGGAGAGAATAGAATAGAATAGAATAGAATATTTATTTGCGTAAAACATGGTATATAAGGGTGTTAAATACAAATTGAGGCACAAACATGTTTAGCTAGGACAAAACATAGCATGCAAAATTTTAAAGCAAGTTAAGCATCAAAATCGTATTTTTTATCTATAAATTCTTTTAAACTATAAAAACTACACTCGAGTAACCACTTATGAAATTTAATTTTAAATAGTTTTGTATTTAAAGCTTTGAAATGCCTTGGTATTTTATTATAAATGCACACACACATTGCCAAGCAGTTACTATTGTATTTAGACAGTCTAGGCAAATCATTCAACACCAGTTTATATGGATCTCGTCGGTTCCGAGGATTGACATCATTTGCAGTCTTAAATAGTTGCTTATTTTTCATAACAAACACACATATTTCGTATATGTAAAGCGATGGTAACGGTAACAAACCAAGTTTTTTAAATATTGGTCGACATGAGTCGTCGGGCTTAAGTCCACAAATTGCTCTCATGCATTTTTTTTGAGCGATGAATGCTCTTTGGAAGTCAGTGCTGTTACCCCACATTATTAGTCCATAACGTAACAACGATTCGACGTACGCGTGGTATGACATTACAGCAGTTTTTATATTAGTTACATTTTTTACTTGTTTTAGTGCATAAACAAATTTATTAATTTTAGTGCTAACATTGTCTATGTGCTCTTTCCAGTTAATGTTTTTATCTATTATTACACCTAAAAATCTGGTACGCGTTACTTCATTGATTTTATTAATATTTAGTTTAATGTCATATTTGGAATTATTTGATCGATTAAATTGTATGTAAACGGATTTGTCAAAATTTATCATCAAATGGTTAATGTCAAGCCAATGCAATAATCAAAGAATAATAAAAGAGCTATCAGACGAAGGGAAGGAGACCAGACGAAAGTAGTGGAGGAATTTAAACTTAAAAGAAAAACTTAAATGCGTCGAAGTGGGGGTTTTTTTTTATGTCAATCTTACATTACAGATTGTTTCATTTTTGTTATGAATAAAAATAATTATAAAAAAATACTTGACTGTTTTTTCCTTACATTATGAACACAGCCCTTATTTTCCTTTATGTTACTTTTATGTTACTGTGACATAAAAATACTTAATTGAAATGGTACAAAATTTTGGTTTTGACCCATGGACCTGTGACCCAAACACAGAAGTGTAACGTAAATAAATGAGTTTTGAAAATGGGAGTCATTTATGAGACAATTAAAAAAAAAAGTTTCGCAATCTGTACCGTGTGATATATCAAATGAAAGGGCTTACCGTGAGGATCTCAATATTTTTTTTTCATAATTTGAAAGTAAATTGTATTAAAGTTATTTAAGACAATAATGCCCCCCTTATCTCAATACTCAATTCTTTATTGCATTCCACAATGTAGGCTTAGGTGGTAAACATTTATTTGGTAGGTAACAATCGTGGACCCTGTCGGGCACAGCAAAAGATATAATAAATAAATGTGGAGAGGCCTATCATTTAAGTATCTCATAATAATCCAACTTATTCTAAAAACATAGACTTTACTTTAGAATTAAAATTGCAAAAGACTTTATTTTTCAAGTTTTAGAGATTTATCATTTAAATATTCGTCGACACTATAGTAAGATATTTTTAGTAATAACTTTTTTAATTTATTTACGAATAAATGGAGTTTTTTTTCTTTTCTTATTGTTTCTGGTAGCACATTATTGTTTTTACTGACATTACCAGAGGACTTGTAGAATGTATTTTTAAGCGGGATGATGGTAGGTTGAGTCGTGTTTTGTGTCTGAGTGTGTACCTTGTTTGTATGTCTTCTCGTTTAGTGTAAAAGTCTTGGTGTTTGTGAGCAAATTTGCATATTTCAAGTATGTACATACAAGGCAGAGTTAAGATATTTTGTTCTATAAAATGGGGTTTGCAGTTATCTGTCTGCTGTATATTTAAATGATAAATGATAAATGATAAATGATTTATTTTCTGTAAGTAGGTTTGTACAAACACTTTTACACGTCAATCATATTTTTTAAAACTAGATGAGGTCGGCGTTTCCTATCTGACTATTCTGAGAAGAAAGGCCGAAACAAACTCAGAGGTCACAGTCTCTTTTAAAGTCCAGACATAATCTTGGTCAGATCATGTGAAGACCATGTAGATTGGTGTCTGAAATGGTCTTTTGAGGAAAGAACCACACAGATTGAGCGGACCTGTCCAGTCAGTGCACGCATTTGTCAAAAATCGTGCAGCTCAACTCAGAAGTTGAGGAGCTCAACGATTCGACGAACAATACCAAAGAAAGGACATTTGGGTAGGCCGCGTAATGTACTCAAACTGCCAGATCATGATTAAAACTAACTAAGAAGGAAAACAGTAAAAAAAGAAGAAATGACCCACATAGTCCCCACATTCACAACAATTAAATAAAAAAAATAAAAAATACTTTACAAAGTAAATATTCATGTCATTGTATATATAAAAATCATCAATGTCAAAGTGTATATAAAAATTTGGGCATAATCTTTGAGGGCCATGTAGATTGGTGTCTGAAATGGTATTTTGAGGAAATAACCACACAGATTGAGAGGACCTGTCCAGTCAGTGCACGCATTTGTCAGAACCGTGCAGCTCAACTCAGAACTTAAGGAGCACAACGATTCGACGAACAATACCAAAAACAGGACATTTAACAATACCAAAAACAGGACATTTATTTACCAGGATACGGATAAGTTTCTTTTGAACGGTGAATAGTGTTGGCACATCTGTACTGTATCCCCACATAATGATGCCGTAGCTAAGCCATGCAAAAGCATAGGCGTAGTACATAACCAGAGCAGTCTGTAAATTTGTGGTTTTTTTAACTTCCCGGAGAGCATATAAAAAAAATCGATAGTTTTATCTCCGAAACTACTGAGCCTAAAATTTTGAAAAAAAAAAATACGGATAATACTTCTATACCTATAGATTACAGGAAAATTAATAAGAAGTCCATGATCTTGAAACAACATGGTAATCTCTCAATATTGTGCGTCCAAACATACATTTTCAGTTGGAATGTCGGTGTCACGTTCTTTAATAAAACATGGTAGATAAAATGTACGGAACCCTCACCACGCGAGTTCAACTCGCACTTGACCGGTTTTATTTCTTTTAATTACTGCTGAATACTAGAGCTATCGTGGAGAATGTAATGTAAATTAAATTAAGAGCTTTTGAAGAAAAAGTTAGTTCTTCTCTACTTTAACCCTTATTTTTAACATACCATTCAAATTCAAGAGCGATTTTTGTAAAAAAAAAATGTACTACTAAAATGGTTAATATTGTAATATATTATAGTAAATTATCTGGTATATATGTCGCAGCCAACTGGTTAAATTAGCCGTTCAGTTAACCGCCTAGCCTTTTAACTAAACGGCGGCCGTTCAACTAACGGCCTGAATGATATTCAATTACAGTTTAAGTTGGAAGTCTGTAACCAATCACGCGCGAGCCGAATTGGTCGCAGTAACTAAGCCAGTGCACCCTGACCAAATGGGCATCTTCTTCTTCTTCTTTAATTCTGCTTCGGCTTCCACCCACGATGTGGGCCTGGTGGACGCCGAGCGCCAGTTGGGCCTGGCGAGGAGGGAGCAGCTGCAGCAGGACCTGGAGGAGCGGGTCGCTGCGAAGGAGCAGCAGGCGCGGGCCGCCAGGTCGAGGGCTGGCTACGGCACGTCCACCGTGCTGTACGCCGACCACTCCCTGGCGGAGCTGGAGCGCATGGCGCTCCAGGACAAGGAGGAGGTTTTGGAGGTCGCCTCAAAGTCCTCCAATTTGAAGGGGACCTTCCAGAAGGCCCTCAAATGCCGTGCAGCCAGCATGCACGGCATTGTCCTGGAGCTGGTGCGGCGGACGGCCAGCGACGAGACGCGGCAGCTGCAGGCGAGGGTGGATCGCCTGCAGGCGGAGGTCAGCCAGCTTCACCAGAAGCTGGCTGAGGCCACGGCTCGGCCTGCCCAGCCTGCCCAACCTGCCCAGCCTGTCCAGCCTGCCCCGGTGCCGGTGGTAGGAGGCTCCTCCTCCCCTACTAACCTTGAGGAACTATTCCGAAAGGTTATATTGGAGGAGAGGGCCTTCACCAGAGCCTGTTTCGCAGGCATAGAGGACCGGCTCTTGCCGGAACCTGCGCCTGTGGCAGGCCCGGCATCGGGGGCGCAGCCCCAGGCCCAGAAGCCCTCCAAGGGCAAGGGGAAGGGCAAGAGGAGCAAGGCGGCTCCTCAAACCCCCCCCACCACGGGCACGGAGGGTGCGTCTGGGGCGGCTGCGTCGGCTGCTCCTCCAGCAGCAGCCCCCCAGACCTCGCAGGCGGAGGACGTCCTCCTTCCCTCCACCACCCCGGCCAACATGTCGTGGTCGGAAGTGGTCAGGAGGGGAAGGAAGAAGGCAGGGGGAAAGGCGGCCCCCAAGCCTGCTGCGACTGCGCCTGCAGCGGCAGCGAAAGCGGCTCCAGCCAAAGCCGGCGGGAGGAAGTTAATTCCTCCCAAAACCGCGGCCGTCGTGGTGACCATCACCCCGGAGGCCGCGGAGCGCGGCGAGACGTACGAGTCCGTCCTAAGACGGGCTCGTACGAATGCTGATCCCTCCCGGCTGGGGATCGGCGGCATTACGTGCCGCCGAACCCAGGCCGGAGCTCGAATTTTCGAGTTCTCGGGGGAGAAGCGCGGCGCTAACGCGGACCTCTTCGCAACAAAGTTGCAAGAGGTCATCGCGGATGTGGCGACGGTCGTCAAGCCCGTCAAGACCGCATCCCTGGAGGTGACCGAGCTGGACGACTCGGTCACCAAGGAGGATGTGGTGGCGGCTGTCGCCACGGCTGGAGGCTGCGTCGCTGCCGCAGTGAGGGCCAGAGCCATCGGGGTTGGTCGCCGCGGCATGGGCATCGTCCGCGTCGAGTGCCCTGTTGCCGCGGCTGCGGCCAAGGGACGGCTGCTCGTGGGGCTCAGCTCGGCTGTGGTCCGAGCGCTTGAAGACCAGCCTATGCGCTGCTTCAAGTGCTGCGCCTTCGGCCACACCCGAGCTACGTGTCCCTCCAAGTCCGATTGGGGAGCCTCGTGCTACCGATGCGGACAGGAGGGGCACAAGAGTGCCGCTTGCAGTGCCACCACGCCTCACTGCAAGGCGTGCGCCGCAAGCGGCCGCCCCGCGGACCATAGGATGGCGGGCAGGGGCTGTAAGCCCCCCGTCAAAAAGGGCATAGTGCCGGCGCAGGTTCGCCCTGTCGCCACCACCGCTGCCGTCGTCGCCGCCGCTGCAGCTCCAGCGGCGGCAGCCGAGGAGGATCGTGCGATGTCGGAGTAATGGGCTCCGACTACCACATCCTCCAGGCGAACACCAACCACTGCAGAGCGGCCCAGGACCTGGCAGTGCAGGTCATGGCCGAGTGGTTGGTGAACGTAGCGGTGGTCGCCGAGCCGTACTCGATCCCCAGCACCTGGCTGGGTGACGAGGACGGCTCGGTGGCACTAGCGGCGCGGTCTTCCACGGACTCCCCTCCCCTCTCGCTATTAGAGAGGGGACCGGGATACGTGGCCGCCGCGTGGGGAGAGGTGGCGCTCGTGGGCGTCTACTTCTCCCCAAACCGCCCTCTCCAGGACTTTGAGAATTTTCTCGGAGTCCTGGCCGCAGTGGTCGGCAGGGCGGTTCCGCGTCAGGTCTCCGTGCTGGGAGACCTGAATGCCAAGTCGGTGACCTGGGGCAACCCGGCCACCGACGCCCGCGGGCGGGCGGTCGAGATGTGGGCAGCCTCCTCTGGACTCTCCCTCTTGAACAGGGGGAGCGTCCAGACATGCGTGCGGCGGCAGGGTGGCTCGATAGTGGACGTCACTTTCGCCACCCCTGCGTTGGCCGCGCGCGTGCTGAACTGGCGGGTGGACCCGGTGGAGACCATGTCGGACCACCGCTACGTGCGGTTCGACATCTCCGCCGGTGGCCCTGGCGGGAGGCGGCCCCTCTCGGGGCGATCGCCGTTTCCGCGGTGGGCCCTGACCCGCCTGGACAGGGAGGCAGCGGGGGAGGCGGCGTTCATCCAGGACTGGCTGTCGCCGCTTACAGCCGGCCTGGATGTGGATGCCGCAGCGGGGCAGCTGCGCCAGTCTCTGACCGAGGTATGCAACTCCAGCATGCCTCGGTCTGGCCGGCCGCCAGACGGACGCGCCGTGTACTGGTGGTCGGCGGAGCTGGCGGGGCTCCGAGCAGCTTGCGTGGAGGCAAGGAGGGCCTACACGCGGAGTCGACGGCGGCGTCGACGGGACCTGGCCGACGAGGACCACCTCTACGAGGTATACTCGGAGGCGAGACTGGTCCTCGATCGGGCCATCGCCGCCGCCAGAGACTCGGCATACCGGCCCATCGTTCTCCTCGATGAGGTCGGAAAAATGTTCGAGGGGATAATAGCTGCTCGCGTCAAGAGCCATCTGCGGGATGTCGGGCCGGACTTGTCGGACGCTCAGTTCGGCTTTCGGGCTGAGCGTTCGACGGTGGACGCGCTGGCCTGCCTCAAGGGGCAGGTGCAGGGGGCGATGGAGGCGGGGGACGGAGTGTTGGCGGTGTCGTTCGACATTGCCAACGCCTTCAACTCTGTTCCCCACTCCACCATCCTAGAGGCGCTCCGGTTCCACGGAGTGCCCCGATACCTGCGCAGTCTGCTGGCCAGCTACCTGGAGGACCGGGCGATCCTCCTGGTGGACAGAACTGGTCAGGTCCGGCGATATCCCGCCGAGGCCGGCGTTCCGCAGGGGTCAGTCTTAGGACCTCTCCTCTGGAACGTCGGCTTCGATTGGCTCTTGCGGGGAACTCTCCTCCGAGGCACGAGTGTCATCTGTTACGCGGACGACACTCTCCTCACCGCACGGGGGGAGAGTTTCAGGGAGGCGGCCAACCTGGCCTCGGCGGGCGGATCCTTGGTCGCAGCGAGGATCCGCCGCCTAGGTCTGAAGGTGGCGCTGCACAAGACCGAGGCCGTGTGGTTTCACGGGCCTCGGCAGCGCCCCCCGCCTGACGCCCACATCTTCGTGGAGGGCGTCAGGATCGAGATCATGGCCCAGATGAAATATCTGGGCCTCGTGATCGACAGCAGGTGGCGCTTCGGCCCGCATTTTAGCGGGCTGTCGGCGCGCCTGCTGAAGACAGCGGGGGCGCTGTCGTGGCTTCTCCCCAATTTGGGGGGGCCCAGCACACGATGCCGGCAACTGTACGCTGGCATCCTGAAGAGCATGGCCCTGTACGGGGCCCCCATCTGGGAGGACTCCCTCCGAAGGAGGGAGAACGCCGCCGCGTTGCGGGCGCCCCAGAGGGCCATTGCTCAGCGGGTTGCGCGGGCCTACCGCACGGTCGGCTGTGCAGCGGCGTGCGCTCTGGCCGGCACCCCGCCTTGGGAGCTCGAGGCGTGGGTGCTCGCCAGAGTGCACGAATGGACGGCGGGGCGGAGGGCGAGAGGAGAACGCCCCGCCCCGGAAGAGCGGGAGGCCGTCCGGCGGGAGGCGAAGGATGCCATCGTCGTCCATTGGACGGCGGACCTCGCCACCGCAGCCTTCGGCCGCCGAACCCTCGACGCGCTCGGGCCGGTCCTGCGGGACTGGCTCGAGCGGCGGCACGGGTTCCTCTCGTTCCGTCTGGTGCAGGTGCTGTCCGGGCACGGCTGTTTCGGATCGTACCTGCACCGGATCGGACGGGAGGAGACGCCGTCGTGTCACAGCTGTGGCGCGGCGGAGGACACGGCGCAGCACACTCTCGCAGTGTGCTCGTCGTGGTCCGAGCCGCGCCGCAGTCTCACGGCGGCGATCGGAACGGACCTCTCGCTCCCCGGCGTGGTCAACGCCATGCTGAGGGACGAGGGGTCCTGGGCGGCAGTCGCCTCCTTCTGCGAACATGTCATGTCCCAGAAGGAGGCGGCGGAGCGCGCGCGGGAGGAAGACCCTCTCGCGGCGCCGCTCCGAAGGCGGAGGAGGGGTCGAGAAGACGTCAGTATGACAGTCATCTCCGACTCCTCCCAGGTGGAGGCCAGCAGGCGACGGGTGCGGGGGCACCCTCGCTTGCATCGCACGCGCCTCCACCAGTGTCGGACGGGAATGGCCAGGTGTTCCCTGCCATTCCCGTCGCCCCCCAGCTCCCGCTCTTGGGGCACGCGGGGCCCGCCAGGTAGGCGGGCATGCGCCGGGAGGGTCGTGGAAGTAAAGGCTGAGCCGGTTTCCCATGACCCTCCCATCACGGCGACGAGGGAACACCGCTGAGTTTTAGTGGGTATACTGCCACTCTGGCAGGGAGTCCCACATACTCCGTCTCGTCCCCCGACGAGCGGAGATGCGTAATGTCATTTCTCAGCGACAAAAAAAGAAAAAAAAAAAAGGTTAGGTTAGGTTACGGCGGACCTCGCCACCGCAGCCTTCGGCCGCCGAACCCTCGACGCGCTCGGGCCGGTCCTGCGGGACTGGCTCGAGCGGCGGCACGGGTTCCTCTCGTTCCGTCTGGTGCAGGTGCTGTCCGGGCACGGCTGTTTCGGATCGTACCTGCACCGGATCGGACGGGAGGAGACGCCGTCGTGTCACGGCTGTGGCGCGGCGGAGGACACGGCGCAGCACACTCTCGCGGTGTGCCCGTCGTGGTCCGAGCCGCGCCGCAGTCTCACGGCGGCGATCGGAACGGACCTCTCGCTCCCCGGCGTGGTCAACGCCATGCTGGAGGACGAGGGGTCCTGGGCGGCAGTCGCCTCGTTCTGCGAACAGGTCATGTCCCAGAAGGAGGCGGAGGAGCGCGCGCGAGAGGAAGACCCTCTCGCGGCGCCGCTACGAAGGCGGAGGAGGGGTCGGAGAAGACGTCAGTATGACGGTCATCTCCGACTCCTCCCAGGTGGAGGCCAGCAGGCGACGGGTGCGGGGGCACCCTCGCTTGCATCGCACGCGCCTCCACCAGTGTTGGACGGGAATGGCCAGGTGTTCCCGGCCATTCCCGTCGCCCCCCAGCTCCCGCTCGGGGGGCACGCGGGGCCCGCCAGGTAGGCGGGCATGCGCCGGGAGGGTCGTGAAAGTAAAGGCTGAGCCGGTTTCCCATGACCCTCCCATCACGGCGACGAGGGAACACCACTGAGTTTTAGTGGGTATACTGCCACTCGGGCAGGGAGTCCCACATACTCCGTTTCGTCCCCCGACGAGCGGAGATGCGCAATGTCATTTCTCAGCGACAAAAAAAAAAAAAAAAGGTTAGGTTAGGTTAGAACTGTAATCAACCGCGTGCGAGCCGGAGAGCGAAGCGAGGCGAGCACTACTTCTTAAGGCCAGGCAGTTAACTGAACGGCTAATTTAACCAGTTGGCTGCGACATATATATCGAATCCTTAACGGAGGACAACTATTTACGCCACACTCTGTATATGTATACTGTGCGTTTGCATTGTTGTTACCTATAGATAACATTTACAAGATTTACGTACTAGAAACTGAAGAAGTGCTTTTTTGTAAATTAAAAAACATTTTTACAAAAAAAAAACCGGCTTCCAATAAAAACGCTACAAAGTGAAAAATAACTTTAATTTCGGAAGTCGGTGTCGTTCGTTCTGCATTTTCGTTTATTGACACCGACTTCCGAAATTAAAGATTTGGAAATCGGTTAACACAAGATTCGTTTGTACAATTTCAACGTAAATAATCCTCTCATAATCACGTTAAATTCTCAATACGAAAAAAACGGTAGGCGTCAAAATTTGTTTTCTTGTTTTTCTTGTTAAATACTCGTCGCATTATATTTTCAGATTATATTTTTATGAGGTACTTTGAAGGTACATTCCTCTGGTAAATATTAGGTAACCATAAGATATCTATTACATTCATTATCAGTATTCTCCCGTCATTCTGACTGTCAGGACGGCGGGTCACTTTATTATCATTTATTGTTCTTGTTTCTTGGAGGTACATTGAATTTCATTAAAGGTACATTCAAGTACATTCCTTTCATATACAACATTCTAGCTGTGCCGCGCGGTTTAACCCGCGATATTTATTGGTTCCCTTTACAAACTTCCACCCACCTTTTCACCCCCTTAAAGGATGGTTTCTGGGATAAAAACTATCCTATGTCCTTTCGCGGGAATCAAACTATATCTATACTAAATTTCATCTAAATCGGTTCAGCGGTTTAAGCGTGAAAAGGTAACATACAGACAGACAGACAGATAGACACACTTTCGCATTTTGTAATATTAGTATGGATTCATTTCTGGAACAATACACCCGTCATTCTGACCCACACCACAACACGGGTTCTCAATACTCTTGTCTCCCAGTTTCAGAAAATAATATATGAGACTCCCAAAGAAAATACGACGACACTAGAGACGATTTAATTAAATAATTCAATCCCGATCATATTATTTTCTGAAACTGGGAGAATGTCATTACATTCACATTGCCCCTGCCAGTACATTCTGTTTAAACTTCACATTGCAATTTCGACATCAGAAACCTTCCGTTTGTCTCAAATCGAAACAATCAAATTGAAACCCAGAATTTGTAAAATCTAAATCAGTGGAATTTCTAAAAACAACAGTGCAACATTAGTAGCAACTGTCGCATAATCTGAGTTGTTACACCGCGGCACCGGCAACGACAAGTGAGAGCGACTTGTTATCGCAATAGAACTAGATAATTAATCTAATTACTCGTAGCGCAGGCCGTGAGCCGGAGCTGACGTAAATAGCCGGCCTCAGAACAACACAATACTCTGTAATTTTCCCTTTCATTCTATTATTGTTTATCCTCTCTGGAGAGGAAACTTTACTAAAGCTTCAACGGCGATAATCTACATTTACTTGTCCGTGTCCCAAAGTTTAGACTGTAAACAGAATTTTGTCACCACCTCTATAAAGTTTATAAAACAATGGACTCCTAGTGTAATATATTTAGGATAAATGTTGAAACTGCCCGGCGCGCTCGTACGAGTAGAAAAATCTCATTTGTGTCAACTACAATAAGACGAGGCATCTCTTTGTTATTATGTTTCATATTGAGCTGTCGGGAACATCGACTCGTGAATATCTACTTCGAACACATCAAGTTGGATAACTAGAGGTAATATAAATAAACCTAATGTATTAGGTATTTACTGTGTCGCAGTGTCGTCGGAACCTTGTCGATAGGATGCATGCGCCCAAGGCCTGTTTGTATTAAATGTGCAAGATAAGCAAGTTTATGTTTGTGTATATGTATGCCATTTTATTGTATTTTTGTGGATCCACATGATCCATATCTCTGCAATAAAGATTTTTATTTATTTTATTGTTTCATTAGGGCGTCACATTAAATTCCGGGATCGCTGTTACATAGGCAAATAATAAGGCCTGCTCGCCCGCCACCCCGCCAAATAAGTCATTTATTAATTTTCACTTCTCATGCTCTACGGCTTTATGTTGTGAGTAGGCAACATAAAATCGCTTTTTATGTTCTAGAGCATAAAGTTTTTTTTTCTAAGACCAAGATTATCAGGCCCAACAGCCATACGCACAATAAAACATCGCAGATGAAAGTCGTTATTTTATTTCATTTACTTTAATTTAATATCACTTCCGTGTTTTCTATCGTTAATTTAATAAAACCAGATAAAATAGTTGTCATTTATTATATAAAAATGCACAGAAACATTTTTATGACTGGGCAGTACGAAGTACCCAAGTCGAATGACACAATGTTGAAAAAAAAAAAAACTTTTAAAAAGTTTTGTGGCGGGAATTAGCTATTCTTTTCTTCAATTTTGCAACATTTTTGAACAGTGAAAATACTGTTTTATACTTTATGCCTGTTTCATTTTCTCGTCAGAGTGTATAACTCGGGCATAAACGATCCATTTTACCCCTCAACTCAACTATCCACCCTCGTCTAAAAATGGCTTCTTTCATGCACTAGTTGTACAATCTACTATTGTTGAACATAGGTACAATAATGATGTTATATAAAGATGTGCTATGGCGTACAAATGTTTGTGATTTAGCAATCAAGCCAGCCAAGTCTCGACAGTAAAATAAAATAAAAATAAGGCTGAACAATAAAAAAATAATTATAAAGAATTTTGAAAAATTAATCTTCTTCTTCCATCTATCTTCTTCTATATATACTTATAATAAATCTGTAGAGAGGTCAATTCTGTACATGACATATATTTTCAAAATAACTATCAGGGGGTAATTAGTGATCGATACTGATGCCAAAAATGCAATCAGTAAAAATTTTGTCTGTCTGTCTGTCTGTCTGTCTCTATGTTCCTTAGAAACAAAAACTACTCGACGGATTTTAACGAAACTTGGTACAATTATTCTTCATACTCCTGGGGAGGTTATAGTATACTTATCATCACGCTAGAATGAATAGGAGCAGAGCAGTGAAAGGAAATGTTGGGAAAACGGGAGAAGTTGCTCCATTTTTTAAGCTTCCGTCGCGTGAGCAGCCTTAATGGTTAAAGCTACATAGAAATCATTTATGAAGGAAATGTTCTACATAAAATTATCTAAAAAATGTCCCACAACAGCATATGTCTATCTTTTATGGTTGACTCACAATAACACGTGTAAGTCCCGATAGCTTTGCAGTTCGGAGCTTTCTGATTATATTTGTTTACTCTTACGTTTATAATACTCTCACTCATCCCTAATTAAAAGAAGTTAATATTATTACCTATTCAATAAAAAAAGAATCATAGTAATCGGTATAGAAACACCAAACTTATACATGAAATACGCTAATAAGCCATAATACTGAATACTGAATCATGCCATAAGGATTATTTTTGTGTAACGGTTGACGCGCTCGACGCGGGTCGTGGCGGTAGGGTATAATGAAAAGGCGGGGGAGGTCCGGGCAACCTTAGCAAGTTGCAACTGCGAGAGGTCATGTCAAAAAAAAAAAGGCCCATGCTTCATTCAATATTTGGCTGTTGATGCGTTCCGAGCGTTCGACCTTATTGACAGATAATAATTGATATTAACAAACCGTGCTTATCAGCGCGACTTTTAGTCTTTAAATAGTTCATTTGAATTTGTTATTTTATAAAATAGGTATTAGTTGTTTTGGTAGTGTTTAAATATTCGTATATTGAAAATATCAAAAAAATAAATGGCAGAGGTTGTTACGAGACCGAAACCGAACCCAAAAATGTGATTCAAAAAATTTTTGTCTGTCTGTCTGTCTGTTTGTTCAGGCATCACGCAAAACGTACCGGTCCGATTACGATGAAACTTGGTATAATTATTCTTTAATATCCTGGGCACCACACTGGGTACTTTTTATCCCGGAAAAGTATATACAATAAAAAACAAAGTTAATTTTGCGGTTCGATCCGTAGACCCGATTATTGTACCAACCGCAAATAATAAGTTTGTCGTAGGTTACGTCACCTGCACTGTAAATGTAGTGCTGAAGGTTGAATTTGGCTTACACTTTTTGAACTTTGATTTGAACGGACGTATCGAGTGGCGAGCGTTCGTTCTTATTAGCATTCTATAAATTGTATGTTTTAACTGCTACTTGCAATTCTAAACCGACCTTTTTATTCCTTTTAGTTTTTACTAAGTACAGTTTAAGGTAGAGTTATTTAGGTTTATTTTTATAAATCGTAGATATAGATTTTAATTTTAAAGTATGGGTGGGTAGTATATTTGATAGTGTACGTAGTGACCGTAGGTTATTTTATAAATCTGTTAGGTAGGATTAGTCATTTGTATAGATATATTAGTTTTTAGGGATTTTGCTTATTTATTGAGTTTAGATTAGTTATCATCAGAAATAGGTTTATTTAGGTAGGTAGGTATTTTATTTTCTGTTATTGAGTTTTTTTTTTTTATTAGGTAGGTACTTAGGTTTACTTTTATAATCTAATATAAAATTCAAAGTCCTGTGATCCTGTCTGACTGATTATATCAATGCACAGCCTAAACCGCTGGTCATGTAAAGACATTTTTGGAGAGTGTGTTCTTTGTGAAGTGTATCCACTAAGAAAGGGTTTTTCGAAATTCCACTCAAAAGAAGGTGAATGGGGGCAGGGTGAAATTTCACGCGGACGAAGTCGCGGGCAGAAGCTAGTTAATAATAAATAGCAATAGACACCAATGTCAAAAAACAGAAAAAAATAAAATACAAAACATACCCCTCGGTATGGCCGCACCTCTATACTTAGAGGCGAGATAACCACTCGCTGCCAGATTTAGGCGAGTTTAAAAAAAAAGGTTTCCTGGCCCGTTTCATGAGATACACAGCCTGAAGACTATTTAAAATAACTATTAGAATGCCGCCGGAGTTTGCGAAAACCAACAGTACACACGGCTACACATCAAGCTATACATAACCAGTATAAGCTGACTTCTGATTGTACGAAAACCCTATACAATGCGAGGTCAGTGAAAACTGGAAATGTATAGCTTGATGTGTAGCCGTGTGTACAATGCTTACAGTTAATATATATTACGGCTGTAGCGGACGGACGGCGGCGGCAGCGGGAGGCGGGGCGAGAGCGCTGCGGCCGGAGCACGGTTAAATCAAATTACCGATTGGAAATCGGAATATCGGTATCAGTTGTCGGAGATTAGTTTTGCATATCTGGAAGTTGCGGCAGCGCTCAGTACTGCCCCGCATCGTCCCGCATCGCCCGTTCTGCCCGACTGTTAGAGCGACTAATTAATATTCACATTGCTTTGTTTAGATGCACTTTGTTCTGAAGGAACTGAAGAGAGCAATTATCAGGAACAGAACAAAGAACTCGCGATTTTGTGGTTAGGCGTTGTTTCCGCGCACGAAACACTAGGTACACAATATTCCGATACAGATTATTGGCCATTTTTTAATGTTCATGAATATAAACTATGCTCCCATTTTGTTGATTTATTATCTACTGTGACCCCATAAGTTATAACATAAGGAAGTGAAGAGAATCGGCGGCGCGACTTGATTGAGCTAACAAACATGTACGGCGCGAGTGTGCCGTCACTAGTAAGTGACACAGCACCTAAGTACGCGCACAAACAGGATGTTTGTACGTTAGTTTATTACTGCGAAAGACGCGGATGTCGCACGACGTGCAGCGAGGCGGGCGCGAGGAGTAGCTCATGCACCAAACGAACAGCTGCCGACTGCTCCGTTATACAAAGCATAAAAGTCCGGTTTACATCCCACACACGGATAGCTGTGTCGGTATGAATAGTTACGCACACAAACGTTAAATAAAACGAGCGCGTGTGCGTATGTCGCACCAATGGACAATAACAATATAACCAATGTATAGTAATCATTAATTTATATAATTGAATGAGTTATAATTTTTTCTCATTTGTTCATTGTAACAGGTTTGGTACAATGGCTAACGTCTTTGGTTAGTGAACAAACAAGAAGTCTCAAGTTCAAATCTCGGGTGCAACTCGGGTTATATGTTCGACTTCATGTATGTTTTTTTTTTTTTTGTTTGTTCATCGATTTCTCCGTCATTTGTGGATCGATTTTGAAAATTATTTTTTTGTTTGAAAGGGCATATTCCCAAGGTGGTCCCATTGTCAGCAAGTTGTAATCTGATGAGAGGATCCCATGGAAATCGAGGGAAACCCTCAACTTTTTTTGGCAAACCTATAGCGATTTGGATATTTTTTAGAGTAACTTGAAGGGTATATACTCCCAAGGTGGTCCCATTCTCAGCAAGTTGGAATCTGATGAGAGGATCCCATGGAAATCGAGGGAAACCCTTAAATTTTATTGGCAAACCTATAGCGATTTGGATATTTTTTAGAGTAACTTGAGCATTTGCTCTCGGAAATCATCATTTGGTAAAGTGGAGCTGATGATGAAGACTACAGACGGCCATCGGAACTAATCAATGAAAAATATTTCACGGGTTGCGATTCGATTACTTTAATATGGTTGCTAAGCAATTCATGCTCGTCACAATGCGTGTGGTGGTGGAGTGGAGTTCTCCAGGTTCTTACCAGGAGAACTCCTCAACAATTAACGTCCCAGCGTCGGGAAAAGCAATATTTTGTAAAAGGTGATGAGCAGTTGACGTTAGGCTATTGTAACTTAGATAAATTACAAAATCTCTCACTAAAAAGTGAAAAATAAAAACTTTTTACTGGTGTCGTTTGTTCTGCATTTTCGTTTATTGACACCGACTTCCGAAATAAAAGTTATTTATCACTTTGTAGTTTTTTTTGGAAGTCGGTTGTTTTTTTTTTTGTAAAAAAGTTTTTATTTCGTTTTGTAATCATAATTTTACTAAAACATCTTTACCTATTTAAATTGGTAACTCTTCAATCCCGTTCATAGATAAGTAATTTACAACGTTTGAGACAAGCTGGCTCATTCACTAATGACCCAAGTGCCATGGAAAAATAGACGCCCGCATTCCAACGCCTAGTTCATTTAATAAAATTTTTTTTTTTTTTTGTTATTTTATTATAATTTTTTTACCTTTTATTTAATTAAGTACCTTTTTTATTTTTTTGTTTCAATAATTTTATTTCACAAAATTTATATTTTATTATAAGACAAAAAATAAAAACCTGTAAAACAATATTCCTCTGCCGGGGTTTGAACTTACGACACAAAGTTAAACTTTTTATTTATGCCAGGTGCTTTCACCGACCGGCTATGGGACACATATTTATAATGTTGAAATATTGGAACTCATTCAATTATGATTACTTTACATTGGTTTATTAGTTACTAGCTGCTGCCCGCGACGTCGTCTGCGTGAAGGCTCTACATCACCAAGAATACCCAAGATGCTGGCATCTTGGGTATTTTGAAGTTGTTTACTTATAATGCTATAGCGACACTGGTGTCGCTATAGCATTATAAGTAAAGAACTTTAAAAATAGCATTAAAATAATTATTTTATTTGCAAGCGAAGCAAGTGAAGAGAGTTATATGGGAATCCTGCTGAGTTCAGTCATAAGATGTGACTGAAGGAAATAGAGAAAATAATGCAGGAATACATTCCAGGACACAAAATACACAGGTATGATACTTTACAACACTTCCCTATAAACTACGTTGGTTTTTTGGCTGCCAGGAGCCAAAATGTAAAAAGAGTCAGGACTGGTGATGCGGGAGCAAGTGACGTACAGTTGCCCGTGTGAGAAGCAACTCGTCCTGAGGTCGACACCAGCTGCCCTCAGTGTCTGCCCCTGCGACTTACTGATGGTCATCGCGAAGCAAACGCTCAGAATTTCCGCCTCAATGGTGTGTCTGTGGAGCGAGATGACTTTAAGGCGGGTCCCGTTACACAACTTCGGAGGAGATAGGTTCCGAAGAAGCATAACCGCGACACCGACCTTCAGCTTGATAGTATGCGCTGGAAGTCCACTTGCTGACAGGGAGTTCAGAAATTCCATGGGATAATGTGTTACGTCATCTTGCTCGACAACAGTGTTTATCGAGGTGTAGACCACTTCATACCCCTAAATTTCCGAGAGAATGCATTCGTTAATTGCTGCAGCCTGATCATTTTCACACATTCAAGAATTCTGCTGGTGCGGTATACGACTGATGTCCCCGTACACACAGCGACTGAGTTCTTCTAAGCTGGATACCACTCTACCGAGAGACTCTGGAAGCACCACCTGTCCACCTCTCAGAGTGCCTTCGCCAAGACTTAGAAGGACATCGGAGAATTCTTGAGCACGTGCATTGCCGCCGAGCCGAGCTCTCATATTAATGGTCAAGCGCAACGTACGAAGTCGTGACCACAACGAAGCATTCACCTCGTCAGCCCTCGATCCCCGCGTCACCATGGGAAGCGTTTGCCGGAAATCGCCACTGAACAGAACTGTGACACCACCCATCAAATGTTCGTTCCTGTGGATGTCCTGCAGGGTTCTGTCCACGGCCTCAACTGCCTTAATATTGGCCATCGAACACTCATCCCATACGATCAGAGAGCAATCCTTGAGCACGTGTCCCTTATCGCTGTTACGTGACACACCACAAACAGGCGTTTCGGCGCTCTCTAAATCGATGAATATTTTAAACATGGCATGTGCTGTCTTGCCACCCGGAAGCAGTGTGGCAGCGATTCCCGACGACGCTACAGCAATAGCAATTTTGCCTTGCCTCCTGACCTCTGCAAGTATGCCAGTGGTAACAAATGTTTTTCCTGTTCCACCAGGAGCATCCAAGAAAAACATTTTACCCTGGTTTTGCCCAACGCTTTCAAGGACGGTGTCATAAATTGTTTTTGCTCTGAAGAGAACAAAGCGACACGGTCATTTCGTATGGTGGTCATTTCGCCCGGATCGTAATTTGTCTCAGCGTTATACTCCCGATTTCTACGGTCTTGATGTGGTGATGATTGGGGAGCTGGTAACCCATATTCGATCAGTGGATTGCCGCCGATAGAAAAGGTATAGGACATGAAAATATATTAATTACCAAGCAATAATCACACAGATAAATACCGAACAAAAGTATTAACAGTCACTGTTTATTTTGTACTAACAACATGAAATTGATGAAGAAATGATCATCATCAATGAACATAACTTTTTTGTAATACTTAACACCACATTTTTTTTAAAATTATCTTCCTCGTCTCTGCTCAAGATTTTGAGGGTTTTGTTGGAACTTGAATTTGTCAAAACGAACTATACGACACAACTTTTATGAAGAAAATGCACATTACCATCTATGAATTTTAAGAATAACTAACTACTAACCTCGCCAACATGATCAAATTTAAATTATTAATTTCCAAAAAGTGTTAAAGCAGCCGACACTAGCTAATGAGAACATGGCACTGGTGACTGTCACCGCTCTCGCGCAGCCGACACTAGCTACTGAGAAAACCGCACTGGTGACTGTCACCGCTCTCGCGCAGCCGACACTAGCTAATGAGAACACCGCACTGCTGACTGTCACTGCTCTCGCGCAGCCGACACTAGCTAATGAGAACACCGCACTGGTGACTGTCACCGCTCTCGCGCAGCCGACACTAGCTAATGAGAACACCGCACTGCTGACTGTCACCGCTCTCGCGCAGCCGACACTAGCTAATGAGAACACCGCACTGCATGAATACATCTTTGTTTATTCTATTTACTTCTGATCGCTGCTGTTCGATGATAATCCGAGAATAATTTTGAATGGCTACACAAATGAAAGAGCATCGTTCATCTTCCGCTAGCCATCTGGAACAAAGTGGTAGTAAAATTTAAAGAAATATGTTTTTATGATCTAACTTTTGAACTGAGGTTATAGCAGATACTCTACATACTCACGCGCCCCACTTCGAGGACATTGTAAGTCACTGTACATCATTAAAGTAGAAAATAATGGAATGAATGTTGTAACAATGTGTGAGGTTCTTTCCTAGTAAATTTTTACCTCATTTCACTAATTGATATTTAGTCGAACATTCAGTACACGATTAGCGGTCATCGCGTGTGCTCCCTCGCTCCTTTGTATTACTAAACCTTTGGTCCGGATAATACCTATATTTAATCTGATTTTATATGCAGCAGTATCACTTAGCCAACCTCCTAACAACCTTCTTCTGTGATCGAGAGTTAATAGTATGTACTCTTATGTACGTTAAAGAAAATCCGTCGTCATTTATCATTCATGATTACCTGACATTATTTAGAATAGCCGAGTTTAAGAGCCAGGCGCCGGGGAAAGGGAACGATATACAAAGATTCCTTATATTTATGCGCAAATTCTACCACTCCGGTATTTCCCGCGAGAAATCAACTCACTCATGGAGAAAACGGTACGAGTGGTACTATACATAATTCAAGCATAATTAGTAAGGAAACCGTCCATTTCAATTAAAAGCTGAATAAAGTGTCGACAACTTCCTAAAATCGCGCATTAGCAAGTTGGTGGCAACATTAACAATTCAATTAGAGCGCCATAAGCTTTGGTTGCGCGCGTGCATCTTGTATGAGCAGAGAGGAGGCGCGCTCTCCGCGGACTCGTACGAATCCATTACGTGTATTAGCAACGTCCGTAATTCTCCGGTAATCCGGCTGGAGGGCCCGCGCCCTGACATCTGACCGGCGGGCACGCGACTCAACCCGAGCTCGCCAAGAAGATACACGCGGCGGGGAGATGGATCACTAAAGGGATTATCGGGCAGTTACAAAAATAAGAGCGTGGAGTGGGCCGCGCGCCACCCGCACCAATCATTATGGCGCCGCACCCAGAAGTGCCCTGCCCGCCACGCGCCCGTCACGCGCCTGCCACGCGCCCGCCACGCACTCTCCACTCGTGCCGCGTCACATTCTACCTACACGTACCTTTCTTTATCCACTAACTACATTATTTGTCACGGACAACTCTAACCGTAAATTCATAAAGCTCTTTAAATACCTCTGTGAACGTAGTGTCCGTTTGGATATTTCGCAAATAATTCTTCCGCCGCGGCTCCAAATATGATGTTCGATGATCGATACGCCGTTCTAGCCGATGGAGGCTCGATTGAGCTTTCCATTTTGCAAAATTAATTAACAAGCTATCATTTTTGAGTGAACCGGCCGCGAGTTAAACAACTGTTTTATATGACCAGTTGGAGTGGTGAGCGTTAAAGTCTCCAAGAAATAGACATTTATTGGAAAATTGTGAAAAAATTTCCTCCCAATCTCGAAGCCTAGTGTTCACCCATTGCGGACAATAGATACCAACAATATTCTCTATAATGTTTACAATTTAAAATCTTTACATTTATGACTTGAATATCCGAATTACTATTTTCCATTTGACACAACTGTGATTTAATTGATATATGTGTTAAAATCACAATCCCACCATAACTATCGCCCCGATCTTCCCTGTAAACATTATAGTTTTTGATCTTTAAAGCCTTTTCCGAATCCAACCACGTTTCACTCACTATAGCTATATGAATTTTTTCTTGGTACAACAGGTTTTCAAAAGCTAATATTTTAGGACGTAAACTTTGTGAGTTCCATTGCAATATATTAATTTTAAAATTCCTACCGGCATTGTTACTATTCATTGGCAGCGGTAGTAAAATCAAACATCTCTTATAACCCAGATAAGTTCACAAAACTTGACACTATAAGCGATACAAACCATTGGGTAAGCATTATAAACGCTTTTTCGATTTTAACCTTCCATGAATATTTTCCAGTAAACATAACTCGACTCAACTTTGTCACCAGTAGCTTAAACGAGATATTATTGTTATCCAACCTAACATGAGGCGTGTCATACGAATCACAGTTATCCGAGTGTGCCCTCACATCGGCTCGGCTCGTCCGGCACTGAGCGCGGTGAGTCTTTGCGCCTGCGACTCTCAGTTTATAAGTGTATAGTCTATGCCTGCGACTGTGACCCCGCCGCCGCTGGCGTACGACGGCGACGCATCGATCGGCTCCGTGGCTCCGCCTTTCCCGTTGTTCTTCGTGTGTGTTTCGGAATCAGATGATTCATTCGTTGTTGACAAACTCGATGTACTTGCACGTTTCTTCCGTTTTTTTCCCTTTTTCGTCTTGTTAGTTAGTGATGTTGGTGTAGGGGTGGCCTTTGATGTTGCTGATGCATATGATGTAGGTAGAATTGGTGACTTACTACGTTGCGGAGACTGCTGGTGTTCGTCTATAGTGTTTTGGTCATTACGCCTTTGAGAAAAAGGTGGAACATATAAAGACAGTGCACGTTTATAACTGCAATTAAATTGAGACATTAGTTCCCGAATTTTCCTTTCCTTTAGATATGCTGGGCAAGTTTTGATTAAAGCCATGTGATTTCCGTGACAATTACAACACTTATACGAAGTAGTCTCACAATTAGTATGATGTTTACCGCATTTAGGGCAAATTACCTTATTAGAAGGACATAATTTTGAAGTGTGCCCAAAACGCCAACATCATGAACATTGTGTGACGGAGAATATATAACTTTCCACTTTGATCCTCAGGTTATGGATGTATACATATTGAGGCAGGGACTTCCCTTTGAAGCAAATTCGTATTGTCTCGCTCTCTTGCCAACCAGAAGACTCCAAATTTCTGCGGTTTAATCTTTTGACTGAAAGGATTTCCGGTCCATTGCATGATACACTTTCAAATAATTCAGAGTCCGACAATCCGATGTCAATATCTTTTATTATTCCATAGGACACATTAACATCCCAAGGCGTAGATATTCTCCATCCTAAATTTTTAAATTCCTGGCAGTTCATTAACTTCTCCGCACATGTTTCATCAGAAAAACTAACTAAAACTTTAAATGGGTTTATGTATTTCACCCAATTGATTCCAACAATTCTTTGAGCTTTAAACATCTTGGCCAAGGCGAACTGTTTCGGTAATTTGTCTGTGTATGCTATACTGATATCAATTTTGTTGACCTTGGTTTTTTTCTGACCTCCCACTACCGTCCACTGTTCAGCTCGCCTGTCTCCACCATTCACCTCCTCAATCATGTCAATCTCGGCATCAATTTGTTCCTGTTCAGCATTTTGTGTTAAGTCCTCTTCAGTTCTACTTCTACTGTCCATGTCGGTCTGAATATGTCTGTCCATGTCATTCTCCATTGCGTCTTCATTCATGTCGCCACAAGATGCATTATGCCTCACAACACGAATGTTGGCAATTGGTGATACGCATACGTGCGTGCCACCGCCGCCAAGTAGCCGGAGTTATAAACTATAGCAAAGTATCAGACCGATCACTAGTGTGCGATAAACACGTCTTAATCACACCGCTAGCTATTAGACACTGAAAACGTTGTTTATATTTCAACTTGTTTGAAACAAGAACTAAAGAGCCACCGCGAATAGCACTTTTTCTCACAAATGCACTCTGTACGGTAAAGTTATCATCATTGATAAACACTACTACATGTTCTTTCAACCAGTGTTCAGTCAAACATAACACCATAGTTCTCCATAAATAAAGTTAATTCTAGCTCTTTGCCGGACAGACCCTGCATATTTTGATGTACAACATTCAACATACGCGGCTGACCCGTTGTCGCACCTTATAGTTTAAACTACAAGGCGTATCAAAAGTAGTGTTGTACCACTACTAACAGTAACATTAGTTAGTGTCGGCTGCGCGAGAGCGGTGACAGTCAGCCGCGCACCTGTGACATATTATGTTTTGTTTGTCATGTGTTTGCATCGATTATTCTTTACATAGCCGACATCCCAGAACAGTATGTTTTGTTCTGTCTCTTTTCTTCTACATGACCTTTTGTTTCAGCGCCCATATGTAAGCCGCTAATAATCGCATTCATGGAATGATACGTCTGTGTCGATTGTTCCACCACCTGCCGCCTGGAACTCCTTGGGGGACATGCGTAGGTCAGAGACCAAACAAATCGTAATTTAACTGCCGCCGTGCGCTTACCGGCCCGGAGCTCCGAATGTTTGATTAATGGTCCGACAGCCGCCTGCCGCCTGCACAGATAGCAACGTTAAACTAAGCACTTTAGCGACGAAGTCTGTAATATTTAAGTCCGTTTACACTTTTGTGAAGACTGCTACAGATTGAGAGCACTCCGTCGTGCCTCGCATTGTGCGTAGCAGCACCCGCCGCCGCTCTGCGAGTATACAGGTTAAATTTTTCAAGTGGGTGTGGATGGCCAAATTCGAAACTATGAAAGATTTTGATGAAAAGTAAAACTGTATCATTAGATTTTTGAAAAATCAATATTTCTAGCCAGGAATCTAACTCGTTGATTTTGATTAAAAAAAAACATATACTGTATTATTATACCATTCGATTATGTCCCTAATACGGATCAAATTCTGGGAAGTAATGACATACGGCACACTTAAAATCTTACATTACCTGTACCTTATTCGAAATGCTCAATTTTTTTTTATTAACACACACCCGCAGCGCAGTCACCTTCACAATATTATGTGCTTAGTTTTAAAATTGTATTACGATCTTTGGAAAATATTTATTTATTAAAACTTTATGCACAAGTAAAAGAAATACTGTACAAAGGCGGACTTAATGCCTGAGGCATTTTCTACCAGTAACCTTAGGGTGATGCAGAGACAAAACATGGCAGGTGCAACATACGTGATAAATAGCTAGGAAATTACTATAAAATGCAAGAATAAATATTAATACATACATACATACATACATATAAACAAAACGAACTGCGAGGAGAAAAAAAAAAGAAATATCGGTAGAGGAGAAAACGAATCCAGCAAATTAGCGCTGAGATGTTAGCGACATTATTGAATGGTGTAATAATACAGTCTGTATTTGTTTCAAAATCAACAGGTTCGATTCCTGGCTAGAATTATTAATTTTTCAAAAATCTAATGATGCAGTTTTAGTTTTCATCAAAATCGAGCCCGAAACTCCTTTGAGTATTTTTCGCTATTCCTCATAGTTTCGGATTTGGCCGTCCACGCCCATTTGACAAATTCACCCTGTATACTCGTAGATACCCCGGCCGGGCCCGTACCTTCGCATTATGCTGTATTGTATGCACGACTACACATCAAGCTATACGAAACCAGTATAAGCTGATTTCTGAGTCTACGAAAAAACCTATACAATGCGAGGTCAGCTGAAACTGGAAATGACCAGCTTGATGTGTAGCCGTGTGCACAGTCATTTTGTTGCGATGCGTTACATGCGATGAATGGGTAGTGTGAAGCTCATGCGATAGTAGATAATCGCTGACCAAAATTACACACTGCAGGTTACACAATATCTAAACGGGAAATAGATTGTTTTACCGTTGCGGCTCGGTTCGGTGCGACCCGATGCGGCGCGCGGCACTGGCTGGATGTCATCGTTCCATATCATTTGTCGTCTCTCTTTGCCTTTTTCTGCTCCACTGAGTTGCACCACGAGTCCGTTCCGCGTGACGTATCCACTCGCTCTCGTTGTATGTTGTTGTCGTGTTTACATGTTCGTATTATTGTGACCACGCCGTACGTCAATTTTCATACGGAATGTAATAAAGATATGTCCGTCTGCGTAATACCGTTCATATACGACCTATGTATAGCGATGATTACGTTTGCGAGGCGCGGGGTCGCTGTAAAGAAACGTATGTGTTATATGAAAGGCTCAGCTTCTACGAACGTTGGCTGTTTCATTAGCACTGAATACGATCACGCTTCCACTTTGATGTAGGTTTCTTACAGTTTTGGCAGTAAAAGGAGGAAATATTATATCAAAGAACTTTTTAATAACAACTTTTAGATGAATTTGTATAGTGTATAGGTACTTTTATAGCACGTCGGGAGCGTTCCCGAGCGGAAACCTTTCGATAGCTGCTGGTATTAAACTGTGGCTATAAAAACGATTAACTTTTACCGAGCTATGTTCGTACTGCAGTACCAGGAGCCTTCGCCAAGCCATCGCCAGCCGCGGGGCGCACGTCGGAAACTACTACTACTACATATCATACACAGGCGACGCAAGCGCTCCTCGCGTACTTCCGAATATTACGATGTACGGTTTAGCATCACAATAAAGTTCCGGCAGTCAGCCGACTGATGCTCGTGTAAGAATCGTTCATTGAAACTTCAATATCAGCGGCTCGGAGGTGGCGGCGGCGCTGCGGGGCGAGGCGAGGTCCGGGGGGGGGCACGATTCACTCCACGCCGACAAGAAAAGATTGATGACGATTAATCTTTCCCCAGATTTTAATCAATTCCGGCGCGTCCTCGACTAGCTTATTTCTGGCTGCTTACGCTCGGCGCTCGTCAGCCATGATTGTAAGCTCAGTAGGCACGTTATGTTATCTACAGAGCATTGTTTCACTTTAGGTTTAGCGTTTTGTGTGCAAAAGGAATGCTCGAACCTATTTTTCTTTCTTTCTTTCGAGTGTATTCGCAGTACAACCACATGCCGCCATACTCAACGGTTGTTATTGTTTTACAAGAACAAGGACCTTAGACTGGTCATGGTCAATGCTGTTAGACAGACAGACAAACTATGAAGCTACTCTCGGCAAGAGTTCTCACGATCGCGATCCTGACATTGACTGTGATTCGAGTGCATTGATCACTTCTCTTGTCCGTCAGTATAACACAACTTACACAATTGTTCTATGATAATATTATGAACGTGACGTTATCTGGTTTACAGCATGTGTTACGAGGTAGACTCGTAATAAATGTTTCGTTGTTTGAAACGGAATCACATGTCGGTGTCGTGCGCTTGTTGCGCAACATGAACAAGTCGGTGTCATGCGCTCGTTGCGCAACATGAACAAGTCAGTGTCGTGCGCTCGTTACGCAACATGAACAAGTCGGTGTCGTGCGCTCGTTGCGCAACATGAACAAGTCGGTGTCGTGCGCTCGTTACGCAACATGAACAAGTCGGTGTCGTGCGCTCGTTACGCAACATGAATAAGTCGGTGTCGTGCGCTCGTTGCGCAACATGAACAAGTCGGTGTCGTGCGCTCGTTACGCAACATGAACAAGTCTGTGTCGTGCGCTCGTTACGCAACATGAGCAAGTCACTGTCGTGCGCTCGTTGCGCAACATGAACAAGTCGGTGTCGTGCGCTCGTTGCGCAACACGAACAAGTCGGTGTCGTGCGCTCGTTGCGCAATATGAACAAGTCGGTGTCGTGCGCTCGTTACGCAACATGAACAAGTCGGTGTCGTGCGCTCGTTGCGCAACATGAACAAGTCGGTGTCGTGCGCTCGTTGCGCAACATGAACATGTCGGTGTCGTGCTCTCGTTGCGCAACACGAACAAGTCGGTGTGGTGCGCTCGTTGCGCAACATGAACAAGTCGGTGTAGTGCGCTCGTTGCGCAACATGAACAAGTCGGTGTCGTGCGCTCGTAGCGCAACATGGACAAGTCGGTGTCGTGCGCTCGTTGCGCAACATGAACAAGTCGGTGTCGTGCGTTCGTTACGCAACATGAGCAAGTCACTGTCGTGCGCTCGTTGCGCAACATGAACAAGTCGGTGTCGTGCGCTCGTTGCGCAACATGAACAAGTCGGTGTAGTGCGCTCGTTGCGCAACATGAACAAGTCGGTGTCGTGCGCTCGTAGCGCAACATGGACAAGTCGGTGTCGTGCGCTCGTTGCGCAACATGAACAAGTCGGTGTCGTGCGTTCGTTACGCAACATGAACATGTCGGTGTCGTGCTCTCGTTGCGCAACACGAACAAGTCGGTGTGGTGCGCTCGTTGCGCAACATGAACAAGTCGGTGTAGTGCGCTCGTTGCGCAACATGAACAAGTCGGTGTCGTGCGCTCGTAGCGCAACATGGACAAGTCGGTGTCGTGCGCTCGTTGCGCAACATGAACAAGTCGGTGTCGTGCGTTCGTTACGCAACATGAGCAAGTCACTGTCGTGCGCTCGTTGCGCAACATGAACAAGTCGGTGTCGTGCGCTCGTTGCGCAACATGAACATGTCGGTGTCGTGCTCTCGTTGCACAACACGAACAAGTCGGTGTGGTGCGCTCGTTGCGCAACATGAACAAGTCGGTGTCGTGCGCTCGTTGCGCAACATAGACAAGTCGGTGTCGTGCGCTCGTTGCGCAACATGAACTCGGTGCACAGTCCTGTGTATGTATTACTAACTAATGTGTCCCTACACAACTTGGAGTAAATTAAACTGATATTTTAGTAACTAAAGAATACACAGAATATATTTACAACGTGTGCACTATGTACAGTTGTAGTCATTCAACTTGACCACAATCGACATGATGTCTGCTGAATAAATTCAGTATTTTGTAAGAGGAAGTTCACATTGTAATGATCAATAGTTTAGTTCCTAAGTCCAATACTAGATGGCGTTACTAGGCTCGCCACAATAGTTTTATAGACATTATTATTAGTCAACGGACAAGTGACGGTACTTAGAGGAAAAATAATGAAACCGGAGTGATGTCAAATGTTGAATGAGAAAGACTGACGGTTGTTCCAGAATTATTTGCATTATTTCTGTAAATTAAAGTCATCAATAGTTGGATATTACTACAGAATACCCATAGTAGTTGGTGCAGTATTGTGAATTTGTGTGCGAGTAACGGAAGTAACGGGGTAAGTGTGTGCGTCTATTTAACGAAGCGTAGTTTTGTTGGAGATGTTTTGCAAGGCTGACTGTTCTCATCTTGTCCACAGCTTGCAGAAATGCCCCTTATCGTTAAGACACAAGTATTCGGCTTCGATTGAAGAGGCTGCGTAATTTTGATTAATCGAGAGATAGTGATCGACATATTCGCCACGGTATACAAGTGACCAGTTGGTCTCGGGGTATAGTACCGGGTTAAAGGTCCCGGTCACGGGTTCGATCCTGGCCTGAAGATTTTCTTTTTGTTATTCTTGTTTTATTTTTATTTTGTTTTTTTGTATACACACTTTGTTTTATGTTTATGTAATTTACTTACAGCCATTTTCCTTTTTTAGATAATTAAGGTGTTAGTATTAAGATTGCTAAGGAACTGGAAACCATTGGTTGAGTAAATGTATTGATATTGCCTATGTTTTTCTTTCCATATTCAGTTTACTTGGAACCCCGGTCATCACATTGGCGCCCACGGGTTAACTGAATGAAAGATTAACAAGGAGTATAACGGTTATGGTCATTCAGTGTATTCAGGTATATAAACCAGATATCCGAACAAACGTTGGTGGCTTACACATTCCTTTTAAGTGATTACCTAAGTTCGGCAAGCCTAGGCGCATAACTGTGAGTCGGTATAGAAATTTATTTAAATACTTAACGTGTCATTTTAAAATTGCTATTGGTATTGAAATTGCAATACTCTGTCTGATCATGGATGTTAATGCACTGCATAAAGATGAGCTTGAGTTTGAATTGGCATGTCGAGGGATCTTGGATTGTAAGACCGTGGCGGCTATGCGGAAGTTTTTGCGGGAAATTTTAGTTCGAGAGCAGTCGGGCGAGTCGACTATTTCCTTTAAGGTTCCTAAAGCCTGCATTGATAACCCGAAAAATGAAATATTGATATGTGAAAAAAAATTATCGGCGATAATTTCACTTATAACTGAAGTATCGCACACTCCTGAACATTCGTTCTTTAGACGTATACACTCTCGTTTGACACACTTATCGAACCGTGCTAAACTTATTATTCCTTCTGAGTCAAGTGACATTGAGAAACATTTGACATTGTTAAAGAACATTCAAGATACCTTGTCGTCACTAAGGCAGCTTGAGCAAGAAGAAGGCGAGGAAGAAGATGTAATTTCCGAACATGATATAGACATCTTACAGAAGTCTCTGGGCGAAGAGGCTATGCATATAATGGAACAATTGGAAAAGTGCCGAAACTCTAAAAAGACTTCCTTACCAAAGCTGCTGCCAACTCGGACATACGAAGAACCTTAGAGAGGCCTAGTCTTTCCTCACGGCATCCAGGCTTACAAAGGTCTTCCACATTCGATAATGGGTTCCACAAACGGAAGTTGGTTCCCATTAAAGATTGGTGTGTCAAATTTAGTGGTAAGGGTACCGTAAGTGTGAACGCATTCTTGGAAAGAATTGAAGAACTTAAAGAGGCGCGGAATGCTGTCGATGAGGACTTATTTCAATATGCCATAGATTTCTTCGAAGAAGAGGCATTAATATGGTTCAGGGCCAATAAAGGAACAGTAGCAAATTGGGGTCAATTAGTGAGGCTACTGTTGGACACATTTCAACAACCGTATTATCAAGAGGAGCTATTGGAGGAGATTAAACGGAGAACCCAAAGCAACCAGGAAAGCATTTTGGTTTATATAGCCATTATGCAGAATATGTTCAATCGGCTACCCACCCCCATTCCTGAGACACAAAAATTGATGATACTTAGAAGGAATTTACAACCCTATTTCCAAAAAGCCATATGCCGAGACACTTTCGATTCAGTGTGCGAATTAACATCAGTTCTAAGGGTCATTGAACGCACCAAATTAAGCTGTGATAATTTCAAGGAACCTACTCAAAGTGATCAATCTCTGGAAAGAGATTTAGCATATAAGGGAAGTACTACAAAGATAATCACGAAATGAAAACACGACTGAGGTGGCAGCCGTAGATAACAAGGAAGTACTTCTAACAAAATGCTGGAACTGCAGAACTCCAGGGCATCGTTTCAGGGATTGTAAATTGCCAAAACAAAGACTCTTCTGCTACAGATGTGGACGTTTCGGGAAAACGACAAATAAATGTTCATGCAATGCTACCGAAAAGGGAAACGACAATTCGGAGTCGATGCCAGCCGATCGTACCCCGAAAAACTAAGTCATTCTACCTCGGATGACTGGCAGCAATGGCTACATACAGTTTCGAGTTTTTTTAAAACGGGAAAGATCTGTAAGATCAATAAGTACAGTCAAGACAATCGGTATTATGCTGAAATAATTTTTTTAAATCAGCCGTTTGTGGGATTATTGGATTCTGGAGCTACTGTCTCGGTGATTTCACAGAGATTTGCAGTGAAAATTATGAAATTGGGGTTTTCGGAACATAAATTCGACAAAGAAATGATCTCAACGGCTGATGGCACTTACCATACAATGGATTCCATTGTTCATTTACCTATTGAGTTTACAGGAAAATACAATGTGGTAGATTTTTATGTCATGAACAGCCTAAAACATGATATTATATTAGGTATGAATTTTTTTGAGTCATTTAATTTAGTAATAGGAGCAGGGAAATTAATTGCTGACATTACGGGAATTAACGTCTCGCAACCAGTGATTTCGAGAGATGAACTTTCTGTTCAACAGAAAGAGCGTCTGGACAAAGTGTTAGAGGGAATGGCAGCAGAGATTGGTAAAGGTTTAGGAAGAACATCGTTGATCAAGCATAGAATTGACACCGGGGATAGCTTGCCCATCAAACACAGACAGTACCCCTTAGCTCCTCCAATTATGGCAGAACTTGAGAAGGAAATTCAGGATATGCTAGACAATGATGTAATAGAACCATCCTTCAGTTCATGGCGTTCTCCTGTATTACTGGTCAAGAAACCTTCGGGTAAGAATCGATTGTGTCTCGACAGTCGTCAGTTAAATAAGGTTACAGTAAAAGACTCTTATCCCTTGCCTAGGGTTACCACTATCTTAGACAGTCTAAAAAATGCTCGGTTCCTGTCAACTATTGATCTGCGATCAGCCTTCTGGCAGATTCCACTCGAAGAAACAAGCAAGGAAAAGACTGATTTCGGACTCGCTGGAAAAGGACTTTATCAGTTCAAAGTCATGCCATTTGGACTAAGTAATGCGTCTCAAACACAACAACGTTTGATGGACCGCCTGTTCACGCCGGAACTTGAAAGTAGAGTGTTCACTTATTTAGATGATATCGTCATATGTGACGACAACTTTGACGGTCATTTATCGTCATTGTCACATGTAAAAAATCAGCTTAAGGAAGCAGGGTTAACGATAAATCTGGAGAAATGCGTATTTGCGAGATCATCATTAAAATACTTAGGCTATATTGTAGACAAGGAAGGGTTACGTACAGACCCGGATAAAGTAAAAGCTATACTCGACTATCCCAGGCCTGCAACTTACACGGAGCTAAAGCGCTTTATTGGTCTAGCTAGTTGGTACAGGCGATTTGTGGAAAACTTTGCCATTGTCGCAGCTCCACTACATGAACTAACTAAGGGAGGCAAGAAGACTAAACGCATAGCATGGAATAAAGAGGCTGAAGATTCTTTTTTAAATCTAAAGACTGCCCTAACTTCGACACCGTAATAAGGACCCTCATGGGCGTTTGGCAAGGTGGGCTATGCGTTTACAACAATTTGATTACGAAATAGTCCATCGCAAAGGTAAATATAACACTGTGCCGGATGCCTTATCTAGAGCGATTGAAGAAGAAATTAACATAATGGAAGTAAAGCCAGAAGATAAAGATGAGTGGTATAAATCAAAAGAGGACTTGGTGCGGTCTGGGAAGAATGATCAGGATTGGGAAGTCAGTCAAAGACAACTGTGGAAATACATGGAATTAAAACAATTTCCCAATGAAAATGACAGTTGGAAACTTGTGATTCCAGTAAAGCTTCGTCAAGGAATCCTAAAGGAATGTCATGATGACCCCACAGCTGGTCACTTTGGTGTTAAAAAATCGGTCAACCGCGCGAGACAGCATTATTTTTGGCCAACATTGATACAGGACATGAAAAACTACGTACGGAAATGTGAAGTGTGTGCAAAATACAAACACTCACGAAGTAGGCCATCTGGTTTAATGGGAAAGCAACGAGAGGTAACAGAACCCTTTCAAATCATATCTATGGACCTAATGGGACCTTTTCCGAGATCTAAGCATGGCAATACTATGCTGCTAGTCATAACATGCTGGTTTAGCAAATTCTGTTTTCTATATCCACTCAGAAATGGAAAGTCATCAACTATAGCTCAAATACTGGAGGAACAGATATTTTTAATGTTTGGGACCCCTAGTGTAATAGTTTGTGACAATGGAAAGCAATTTGTATCCAACCAATTTAAGGATCTAGTTTCAGGGTACGGTGTAAAACTATGGTATACCCCTTACTACCATCCTCAGGCCAACCCCACTGAGCGGGTAAACAAAGTCATTGGCTCGGCTATAGCTTCTTACGTTGAAGATAATCACAAAGAATGGGACAAATATATACGTCACATAGGACATGCAATCAGAACATCGGTTCATGAAGTGACGGAAAAAACTCCATCCTATTTGTTTTTTGGACGCGAGACGACGGTCCAGGGCATGAAACCCTATAGCTTTGAACCAGACGAACCGATTTCTTTTGACAAAGGGAAATTTGAAAAAAATATAGCCTTCAGGACTAAGATTTATG
Source organism: Gortyna flavago (assembly GCA_963669345.1). NCBI lineage: Eukaryota > Metazoa > Arthropoda > Insecta > Lepidoptera > Noctuidae > Gortyna > Gortyna flavago. The sequence goes on from OY770133.1 coordinate 19,913,526, forward strand.
ACGAGGTTTGCGAAAGGATACGGCAGTCACATGAGACCAACAGCAAACAGTACAACAAGAGACGTCGCATATGTAATTATAAGGTTGGTGATCTGGTTTGGAAACGCACTAAGCTCCTATCGAATGCTGATAAGGCTTTTATGTCTAAATTGGCCCCTAAGTTTGAAAAAGCAGTCATAGCAGAAAAGGTATCAGGCGACATTTACAGATTAAAGAGTTTCAAGGCAAAGATTTAGGAAAATGGCATTCTTGTGACCTTAAACGTTTGGTTTGAATCCGGTTGGATTCTTTAGAGGAGAGGGGATATTGTAATGATCAATAGTTTAGTTCCTAAGTCCAATACTAGATGGCGTTACTAGGCTCGCCACAATAGTTTTATAGACATTATTATTAGTCAACGGACAAGTGACGGTAGAGGAAAAATAATGAAACCGGAGTGATGTCAAATGTTGAATGAGAAAGACTGACGGTTGTTCCAGAATTATTTGCATTATTTCTGTAAATTAAAGTCATCAATAGTTGGATATTACTACAGAATACGCATAGTAGTTGGTGCAGTATTGTGAATTTGTGTGCGAGTAACGGAAGTAACGGGGTAAGTGTGTGCGTCTATTTAACGAAGCGTAGTTTTGTTGGAGATGTTTTGCAAGGCTGACTGTTCTCATCTTGCCCTCAGCTTGCAGAAACGCCCCTTATCGTTAAGACACAAGTATTGTGGATTAAGGAGGCGTTTACGAATCTAACAAAAATAAACAGTTTTTCGGTACATTTTGCGGGAAAATGATACGAAACCAAATCTAACTAATAATTACCACAGATAGATTGCTCCTTCATCTTCAAATATGGCAAAATTTTTATTCGAAAAGTTTGGTTTATAATATTGTAAAAAATTATTTCCGTCGCCTCTTCACACAAAATTGACGATATCGTAATGACTTTAGGTACATTTTTCTTCTATTTATTAACATAAATTTATGTATTTAAAAATATTTTATGTAAGCAGACATGTTCAACTCAAAATGATGGTATAAAGAACTATCAAAATGTTACCAAATGGCTCAGAAAACATATTTAGCTGTAACATGTGAATCTTAATGCACTGTATTAAGGGTTATTTTACTGGTCACTGTCTTGCTTTATTACACAAAAATTTGTAATGAAATATTAGTCTGCGCTTTCCGTATATACAAAGTACTCTTTGGTCTGCGCTCAGCCGCCGTCGTGGGTGGACTCTGTGTCGGTTGTAAGCAGCAGCTTGTGCTGAAAAAGATCGCTGTACGGATACAAAATATTTGACATACCAAACTTGATACTTCACGCATTCTGTATGACTATCGTATGAAAGATTTTATTCACAGTCTTATATTATTTTTTTAGAAGTAAGTAGGGATTATTCATATTTCGTTTCGGTCATGATGGAGTCACCTGAAGGTGTACTTCGAAGACTGCTACTGGAACTAAAAGACGAGCTGAGCTAGGTGTGCCGAGTTTTTGGCTCGTCTTGTTAGTTATGTTGAGACCTTACCTTCGGAATTGATGAAGTGACCTGCAGGTGTACTTCGAAGACTGCTACTGGAACTAATAGACGAGAAAAGCTAGGTGTGCCGAGTTTGGGCTCGTTTTGTTAGTTATGTTGAGACCTTACCTCCGGACTAGATGGAGTGACCTGAAGGTGTACTTCGAAGACTGCTACTGGAACTAATAGACGAGCTGAGCTAGGTGTGCCGAGTTTGGGCTCGTTTTGTTAGTTATGTTGAGACCTTACCTCCGGACTTGATGAAGTGACCTGCAGGTGTACTTCGAAGACTGCTACTGGAACTAATAGACGAGCTGAGCTAGGTGTGCCGAGTTTGGGCTAGTTTTGTTAGTTATGTTGAGACCTTACCTCCGGACTAGATGGAGTGACCTGCAGGTGTACTTGGAAGACTGCTACTGGAACTAATAGACGAGAAGAGCTAGGTGTGCCGAGTTTGGGCTCGTTTTGTTAGTTATGTTGAGACCTTACCTCCGGACTAGATGGAGTGACCTGCAGGTGTACTTCAAAGACTGCTACTGGAACTAATAGACGAGCTGAGCTAGGTGTGCCGAGTTTGGGCTCGTTTTGTTAGTTATGTTGAGACCTTACCTCCGGACTAGATGGAGTGACCTGCAGGTGTACTTGGAATACTACTACTGGAACTAATAGACGAGAAGAGCTAGGTGTGCCGAGTTTGGGCTCGTTTTGTTAGTTATGTTGAGACCTTACCTCCGGACTAGATGGAGTGACCTGCAGGTGTACTTCGAAGACTGCTACTGGAACTAATAGACGAGTAGAGCTAGGTGTTCTGAGTTTGGGCTCGTTTTGTTAGTTATGTTGAGACCTTACCTCCGGATTTGATGGAGTGACCTGAAGGTGCACCTTCCAAAAAGTTATTTTTTACTTTGTAGTGTTTTTTTTTGAAAGTCCGATGTTTTTTTTTATTGGAAAACAATTTTTATTTTTCATTTTTTATTTGTACCTGCCCAACACAAATTTAATTTACTTTAAGCAAAATTCATAAAGCTATACCTTATAAAGGTATACCTTATCCTGAGGCATACCTAATATTTATTCCTCATGTTTCATTATTGCACCTACCATTGTTTGTCTCTGCATCACCCAAAGGTTGACTGGTAGAAAATGCCTATGGCATTAAGTCCGCCTCTGTACATTTTTGTGTTTGAAGTATTAAATAAATACCTTATCCATTAAAAAATGAGTGAATTTGCAAATCCGTCTATAGAGATATGACGGAGCTATGCCCGAACATACATAAAAAATAATTACTGATTCTTTTTTGAAGTCGGTTAATTATTACCTACATCAATTCATAAAATTTTGTTTGAGAGAATTTGCAAATCCGTCTATAGAGATATGACGGAGCTATGCCCGAACATACATAAAAAAAAAATACTCCTTATTTGAAGTCGGTTAATTATTAAATCAATTCATAAACAAAAAGTTATGCCCGAATTTACTTGCAAGAATAGAGGTACTCCAATAACAACTTTGACAGAAATGAGGGTGTACCGTGGTATACTAAACACATCTGCGTACCCCTTTAGAGGGTACAGGCGTGATGTTATATTGTGTGATTGCGTAAACAATGCATACATATGCGATAGCAGCAATCGCGGTTGATTTGCTGGCATTTATTGAAGCCTTCGGTTGTCTGTCTCCGAAACTCTTCATCACTCTTCATCACTTTATTCCGGAATGGTCTATTTCGGAATAAAGTTAAACCTCTTTCGAACAAGAAAAGATTTTTGCAAGTCCGTCTATATATTATTATGACGGAGTTATCTAACCTAACACCCTTACATAAAAAAAATATATGTATAAGCATCCGAATTGAGAACCTCCTCCTTTTTTGAAGTCGGTTAAAAATACTAAATAAAACGAATATAAATAAGCTTTTTTAAATAATATGTTTTCAAAAAGCTTGTCGCGCAAATTGTTAATACATAGGTACTTTGGCATGTACTTGCTTACCAATCAAGTAAGTAAATGGTATCTACTTTTATGAACATTTCACGGTACAAACTTTTTGACAACAACGCATAGTACCTAAGCTTAAAAAAACACATGCCTAAAAATTAAATAAAAGTAGGCTCAAGTATCAAGTCGTGTCAGTTTACTCATAATTTCGCCGCTTCGCGTATGTCGCTGTGTGTGTGAGCCGTGCACGTGTAGTAGTAAGACTCCGTCAATTCGTAAACGCGTCCTTAAGGTTCAGCTTCGATTGAAGAGGCTGCGTAATTTTGATTAATCGAGAGATAGTGATCGACATATTCGCCACGGTATACAAGTGACCAGTTGGTCTCGGGGTATAGTACCGGGTTAAAGGTCCCGGTCACGGGTTCGATCCTGGCCTGAAGATTTTCTTTTTGTTATTCTTGTTTTATTTTTATTTTGTTTTTTTGTATACACACTTTGTTTTAAGTTTATGTAATTTACTTACAGCCATTTTCCGTTTTTAGATAATTAAGGTGTTAGTATTAAGATTGCTAAGGAACTGGAAACCATTGGTTGAGTAAATGTATTGATATTGCCTATGTTTTTCTTTCCATATTCAGTTTACTTGGAACCCCGGTCATCACAACATCTTGATACTTACATACTTTCTCCTTTATTTCGGTTATTGAGGATTTTAACTTGAATAGTATCAACAACCCTGGACATCAATATTGTAGGATTCGGCCAGAAATAGACCAATTACCAGGCTCAGTAAATTCAAAATCAAAAGTCATTTATTCAAACTAGGCTGAGAATCAGCACTTTTCGAACGTCAAAATTACATAAGACAGTCCCCCAAAACGCCCGCCCGTCACCACTTCCTAGTGCTTTCGCTGGGGAGAAGAAGTGGCGCAACAAACTCCCCAGCAGCACAGCTGTCTGTTCAGTTATAAAATACTCGATTGTATACAAAACTAGATCTGCAAAGTATCTAATTAACATTACAGGACACAGAACATTCGATAAAATTATTTGCCATATGTTAGCTAGCTACGCCAATATACAAACAAATACCATAAAAATCAATACGTACTCAAGCTAAAATAAAAATACTAAATCAAAAGTAATAACTACCTAAATAAAAGCCTCCAGGTATAAAGGGCGTGACAACTTACATATTTATGCAATGCTGGGTTCTGTTCACGAAGCTGTCACTTGAAGTCACAAATGATAAACTAGGACCATCAAAGTAAAAATTAATAAACAAGTTAGGTATTACTAATAACAACAATAAAACCATGGTCAGCAAGACGACCAGTCACCACAAGCAGCACCCGTTCACGAGCATAACGCAAAGATCAGCCATTACCCCCCTCGCCATATTTGAGGGAAGGAGGCAACCCGACCCCCGACGCTACCGCAAGCAGTGACATCTAAGGGAGCATGACGAACTTGCTGCCGGTTACTCAGGCAAGAATAAAATGATCAATCATAGAGGTCGCTAGCTAACCACTTATTGCAATCAACTCATTACAAAACATTGAAATGAATTGATAAATTAAAATAAAATTAAACTGAATTTACTTATAGTCAACAAAAAATAAAAATAAAATAAAAAACAATTCCATGAACTCATATAACCTGTCAGTAAGCTAATTCTGGAGAAAGAACATAAACATTGTCTTGAGTTAATCAGGCCGACCAACTATTCTTATCGTTTAAGTAGTCGTTGATGGAATAGTAAGCCTTTGAACAAAGGTTGGATTTTACTTGAGCTTTAAACGTATTATAAGGCAAATCTAGCAAAGAGGAAGGTAGCTTGTAATAAAAGGTTATACCAAGCCCAACAAATGAGTTATGAACCTTATGAAGCCGGTGAAAGGGAGTTCGTAGTTTGTCCTTATTTCTAGTGTTAACATTGTGAATATCACTGTTTTTAGTGTACAAGTGTATATTTTGCCTAATATGTAAGATGTTGACAAAGATAAACTGTGATGCAACCGTGAGAATACCAATATCTTTAAAAAAATCCCTTAAAGAAACTCTGGCACCTAGCTGGTAAATTGCTCGAACAGCTCGTTTTTGCAGGACAAATATATTTTGTATATCAGCGGCTTTGCCCACAGCAGAATACCATAGGCCATAACGCTGTGAAAATAACTAAAATAGACTAAACGAGCTGTATCAACGTCAGTGTATTGTCTTACTTTCCTGACGGCGTAGGCAGCCGAACTGAGCCTTCCTGCTAGGCTGGATATATGTGGTCCCCACTGAAGTTTGGCATCAACTGTTATTCCCAGAAATACTGCCGAGCCCACAGTTTCAAGCACCTCTTCATCTAAGACGATGTTGGGTCCTAGATTTCTAACATTTGGTAAGGCGAACTTTACACATTTAGTTTTCTTGGCATTGAGAACTAGGTTATTTGACGTAAACCAATCCGTAACTATTGAGAGTGCACTGTTTACGTCGTCAAAATCTTGTCTATTCCTGTCTACTTTAAAAATAAGAGAGGTATCATCTGCAAACAGTACAACGTCACAGATGCCCTTTAAATGGAATGGTAAGTCATTGATATATACTAAGAACAAGAATGGACCCAGTATTGAGCCTTGCGGCACACCTAACAGAACTGGTAGCCCGGAAGATTTCACACCATTAACATCTACACATTGGAACCTATTATGTAAATAAGAATTTATTACGTTGAGAGCCTCGTTTTGGACACCGTAATGACGTAGTTTACGTAAAAGCGTGTCATGGTGCACGCAATCAAAGACTTTGGAGAGATCACAGAAAACTCCAATAGCATTTTGCGAGTTCTCCCATGCATTAAATATGTGTTTCAACAAAGCAACACCCGCATCTGTAGTCGAACGACCTTTTGTAAAGCCATATTGTTCATTATGAAGGAGGCTATTTAAATTAAAATGTCTTAGCAACTGCTTGAGTATTAATTTATCAAATATTTTACTAAATGCAGGTAAGATAGAAATAGGCCTGAAATTGCCAACGTCATTTTTATTACCTGATTTAAATAATGGTATGACTTTACTACTCTTCATGAGATCAGGAAAAGTTCCTAAATCAACACATATATTAAAAGTAACAGCTAGATAGGGAGCTACGATGTCTATTATATTACTTAAAAGTTTAATGGAGATGCCCCAGTAATCACCCGTGTTTTTAGACTTAAGTGTGTTAAAGACATTAACTACATCACGCGGGGTTACATGTTCGAAGCTAAATAAGCGACTACATTTAGGTACACTACTATGCAAAAGGTTTTCAGCTTTAGACGGGGACGAATTTAAGGAGCAAGTCGTAGTTATAGGTATATTGGAAAAAAACTCATTAAATGCCTCAGCTACATCAGCTGCTTTATTAACTAATTTGTTGTCGACCATAATCTCAAGTTGTTTATCTTGTTGAACCGATTTACCAGTTTCATTTTTAATAATTTTCCAAGTGGTTTTTACTTTATTATTAGAATTTTTAATTGTATCACTTAAAAATTTTGATTTAGCAAAAGCACTAATCTTTTTGAATAATTTTTTACATACTCTAGGAAAGGGGTATCAAACCTATATTTTTTCAAACCATATAACTCGTATAATCTCGCTCTACTTTTATAAATACCTGGAGTAGCCCATTGGTTAAAGCCAACGGTGGATCCATTAATGTTAATGGTTTTGGTCTTGAAAGTAGATTGGAACTCTTTTTGCACAACATCAAAAAGGGCACCATAAATTTCATTAGGATTCTCGTGTTCTACTATAGATGGTGTAATTCTATAAGCTATATTATTTTTAAACATTTTGCAACGACTAGCCGTATAAGGCCTGCATTCAAGTTTTTGCGACTTTTTATTTAATGGCATGGCGAAGCTAGATAATAAACCACAGTGGTCGGACGTTAAGTCAGTTAACACTAAATTATTTTTGGCATCACAATCGCTAAATATATTATCAAGACAAGTTGAAGAAGATGCCGTGATCCTAGAAGGTTCAAAAAACAAATTAATTAAATTATAAGACCTAAACAGATTGAGAAGTCTAATACTTAATGGAGTTACATCTAAAATATTAATATTGAAATTTCCACATAAAATAATACTTTTATTACTTGATTTTAACCTATTGAGAGAATCCTCCATTACCGATTCAAAACTAATAAAATCCCCAGAGGGGGGTCGATAAACACAGATTATAACATATCGCATAAGTTCAACACAAGACAACTCTATAGTGCGCTCGATTGAAAGATTAACTACATCTAAACGTTGTTTACATTTCAACTTGTTTGAAACAAGAACTAAAGAGCCACCGCGAATAGCACTTTTTCTCACAAATGCACTCTGTACGGTAAAGTTAACATCATTGATAAACACTACTTCATGTTCTTTCAACCAGTGTTCAGTCAAACATAACACCTGAACATCGTAGTTCTCCATAAATAAACTTAATTCTAGCTCTTTGCCGGACAGACCCTGCATATTTTGATGTACAACATTCAACATACGCGGCTGACCCGTTGTCGCACCTAATAGTTTAAACTACAAGGCGTATCAAAAGTAGTGTTAGTACCACTACTAACAGTAATCGATGGTACACTACAAGTACCAGTGTCACTGAGTATATTGTATGCTAAAAGATTAGCAATTTGTCTCCTACAACTAGGTGGCAAATACATAGTGTAATCTGTCAGTTTGTAATCAGTAATGAATTGATTACAATCAAAATATAAAATAGCTTCGCTGTGGCGACAAGTCCTATTATAAATTAACATATTTAAATTATAAATATGCTTATTTTGCTCATGTGATAAATAATCGGAATAAGGCAAGGCACAAAAAATAAATTTACAATTAATGGTGTCATTAAGATGTAACATCAAATGGACACATTCAATTATGTCCTTTTTTCTTACATTTAAACTATCCCCATATAATAATATAACAGTTGAACTAGGGTTTATTTTTGTCAATTTGATATTACTAATTAATTGGCTAATACTGGCACCGGGTAAACAATTATTAATTACATATTGTTGCGAACACTGATTAAATATCCCACCCAAACCTTGACCAAATTTATCAGAAAATACATAAGTAGTGTCAATCAAATTATTCATACTATTGCTATCATCATTAATACAGCTACCTACTGGCTGAGCCACTGAGGGAGTGGGTGTAATAGGTTGAGGCTGCGGTGCCTGGGAGCAGGTACAGCTAAAAGAGAGGTTATTTGTCAGAGACTCATACCTCTCCGCATTATACTTGACCAGGTCTGCCAACTCATTAGCCTCCTGCATGCGCTTACTCAGGTCTTGTTGAGAAGCCTCATATTTACTAAAGATTTCTTTTAAAGCATATTCCATAACAAGTCATCCTGTAGGTGCTGAGTGTCTGTGTCATACATAGTATTACATAATTCTAATTCACTGTTACAGTTCTTTAATTCTTGTATTAAATTTAATTTATTTTGCCTAAGTTTTGTATTTAATTTATTTACTTTTTGGCGTTTTAAAGATTTTTGAGTTAAATGTAACATAAGTATATTATTATCCAACGAAGTACCAACTGAAAGAAGTCATCGCGCATAGTGGCGCCCCACGACACCCCGCCCCGCGACGCGTGTTCGACGAGATAACGCGAATGTTTGCCGAACTCTGCCGCTACATACGTAACTGAACACACCCCCTACTTGGAACTACGTGTGGCACAATAATATACACGATATATCCCTGTTGCTACCGCCACAGTTTGCAGCGAATCAAAGCCTCAAATAACCACGCGTGACGTCACGCACAGCTGTTGGTCACTTTGAACCTTGATTTTATTTAAATTAGAAAATTTCCGCGGCGAGAACTTTGTTTCAGTTGTTCGTCACCATTGGCGGCTGACGTCACGTTTGTCGGAATACTGACCGTCGCCGCCCTGTTGTGCAACAAACGACACCAACTTCGGTTGACAAAGTTGCAAATATACGAGTATAATACATAAAAAAAAAAAACACTGCATCAGCAAATATTCTCTGCAACTGGAAATTATCGACGTCTGCTTCTTAATCATCAATCATTATTATTTACATTATTTGCTACACCATGACTTATTCACAATAAAAAAAAACTTCCGAGTTATTTGGTAAACCTGCGTAATTATGTCGCTTACTTGGAGAAACATTGACGTAACTGCTACTTTTTTTTTACGTCTATGCTTTCCTAACGTAAATACGCTATCTAAGTACTTTGGCATATTTAAAAAAAACCGTACGTAGCGCGTGTTCGTAGCAGCTACGTAGATCGCTAAGCTGCCGAGCGCAACGTAGCCGTACGTAGCGCGTGTTCGTAGCAGCTACGTAGATCGCTACGCTGCCGAGCGCAACGTAGCTGTACGTAGCGCGCGTTCGTAGCAGCTACGTAAACTGCTACGCCGAGCGCACCGAAGCCGTACGTAGCGCGTGTTCGTAGCAGCTCCGTAGACCGCTACGCCGAGCGCTACAAAAGTAAAAAACAAGCATCGTCGTAGACAAAGGCAATTGTTATAGAAAACAACATGCCATCAAAAACATAACTTACACTTAAACCAAATCTCGCAACTCAGTTCTTCTACCTTAAAAAGTTGTGAGATCCATGTAATACCAAGTCGGTTAATTTATTCAGTCCCTACTTAAGGGACCTTCTATCTTAAGTTATTACGTAATTAGCTAACCTAACAACATCTTATAGTGACCATATCAATATTAAAAATATTTTATGTTTTAAATAAACAGATTGACTTGGCCATCGCATGAAAACACAATGTATCTCAAAAGTAATACATATTATATTAAATTAGATTGTTAAGTGCGATTGTTTAGTCAATCAATTTATTTAAAACATAAAAGATTTTTAATATTTATATGGTCACTATAAGATGTTGTTAGGTTAGCTAATTACGTAATAACTTAAGACAGTAGGGACTGAATAAATTAACCGACTTGGTATTACATGGATCTCATTTACGGTAGAAGAACTGAGTTGCGAGACTTGGTTTTTTTACAAGTTATGTTTTTGATGGCATCTCAGTTCTTTTTGTAGATAGTCCTCATTTTTTTCGCTGACATGGCAACACTCATCATACGAGACGAGAGCGGCCGCGTCGTGTTGTTTTTTCTTTTTATGCGTTAGTTAGTAATATTTAGGTCCGTCAAACGTCAGTTAAAGTTAATCCTTAAGTAAAAATAGTCCTTTCCGTCAGTTTGGAAACAGGCTCACACAATACCTTTACCTAAAACTAACAATCCTACTTTATTAACCCACTTTAGACCTATTTCTATTCTCCCATTTCTTTCTAAAGTTTTTGAGCACATAGTCCATAGACAATTATCATTTTTCTTGGCGTCAAACTCGATAATATCCCCTTTCCAATCCGGTTTCCGCACGGGTCACAGTACTGTAACCGCGCTTTTGAAGGTGACTGACGACATCCGCTGGGCTATGGAGAATAAGTCTCTTACTGTTCTTGTACTGCTTGACTTTAGTAGCGCCTTCAACTCAGTAGATTTCGATATTTTACTAGGTTTCCTCAAATCTATAAATTTCTCTTCTTCCACTTTAGCCTGGTTCAGTTCTTATCTTCGGGGACGCTCTCAGTGTGTTCGCCTGGAGGAGGTCTTCTCTGATTGGTGTAGCCTCACTGTAGCGTGTCACTGTGTGTCCTCAGGGTAGCGTTCTCTCTCCTCTTCTTTTTTAAATTTTTATTAACTTTTTTACCAGAGTAATCTCCTCTAGATTTCATCTCTACGCATACGACAATTCAATTCAATTCATTTATTGCATCAAATATGGTAGGTACATGAAGTTCTTATAATACAATATTTAGTAACACACTTTTGGCCAATATTTAGCATGCAATAGTACAAGTTTTAACATTTTGTGAATTTATGTATCTGCTTACAGTTAAATATATCTGTTCTTTATTGTATAAAATTTACAGGGACACTTTTGAAAGAACTCATCTATCGAATAAAAACATTCTTGTAACAACCACTTCCGCAACGCAACACAAAACTTATTGAAGGGTAGTTGAGTAATTGACCTCGGCAAAGCATTGTAAATTAGGGGAGCCATGTAAACGCAGCTCCGCCGAAAAAGTTCTAGCTTTGGAACGGGCATTTCAAAATCTAAATGTGTAATTTTCCTTTTATTTGTGTTATCTTTCCGTTCAAATAGTTCAAGATTGGACCTCACAAACCTGGCAATTTCGTAAATATAAATGCATGGGACAGTCAATAGATTGTGCGACTTGAATATAGGCCTGCATGAGTCAGATCACTGCATATTGCACGAATACACTTTTTTTGGGCGATGAAGATCTTCGCTATTTCGGATGAATTTCCCCACACAACTATACCATATCGTATTACTGAACAGACGTATGCGTGATACACCATTATGGCGGTACGTAAAGACGTAATATTTTTAATTTTTTTCAAGGCAAATAAGAATTGATTGATTTTTTTTTTAATTATTTCGATGTGATTCGTCCAAGTAAAATGCTCATCAAGTGTTACACCCAGGAACTTTGCACTACGTACCTGTTTTATATTATTATTGTTAAGTGCAAAATTAAGGCGTACAGGTTTACTTTTAAATGTTTTATATATTCGTCATATAGGCATATTCGTCTTGGAAATATTAATTTTTAATTTATTACTATCTAACCATTTTACAATGTCATTTAATGCTTCCATAATTTCAATGTCAATTTTTTGTAAATTTTTACATTTAATAACAATAGTGGTGTCATCGGCGAACAATACACACTGGTGTTTTATTGACTGAGGCAAATCATTTATGTAAAGAAGGAACAGTAATGGCCCCACGATACTACCTTGTGGTATACCACAGTAATTAGTCCGTGCCTCAGAATCAAAATCTTCTAAAGTGTTACTTAATTTGTTAAATTTTGTTATCCTCGTTACCTGTTTTCGGTCACTTAAATAAGATTGAAACCATTCTTTTGCTGGACCTCTGATACCGTATCTTTCAAGTTATTCTAGAAGCCGCGTATGATCAACACGATCAAACGCCTTACTTAAGTCTAAAAGTAATGCACAAGTAGATATTTTATCATTAATATTCGTCATCATTGCTTTCACTAGCGTAAATATTGCCAAAGTTGTCGATTTATTTTGTCTAAACCCGCATTGCTGGTCAACAAGAATATTGTGTTTAATAAGAAATTTCATCACACGCCTGTACATAATCTTTTCAAATTTTTTTGATATAATCGGAGAAAGAGCGATAGGTCGGTAATTGTCAACGTCTGATTTTGACCCTTTTTTGTATAGCGGCTTTATCAAAGACAGTTTCAGCCTGTCAGGAAAGCGGCCCTGTTCTAAGAATAAATTGACAATGTGAGCCAATGGCGATGCTATATGTTGAAATATTTTTTTAACGAGCTCGGTTGTGATATTATCATACCCAGCCGATTTCGTGTTTTTTAAAGACATTATGATGCGATATATTTCAGAGGCGTTAGTGGGTTCTATAAATATGCTTTTATCATTTGATTCTATTTTATCTATTATATCTCTTAAGGTACAGGTATACCCCAGTTTAAGAGACAGGGTAACGTTATTGACAACAGATGTACCATGTACTTACATCAATATGTTCTACCATATATAATGTAGTTATATAACTTTGTATATCGCGCTATTAACTAGTGTAAGTTTTGTTTTTGTTTTTCTCACCATCTGTATCTTCTTGATCAATAAAAAATTATTAATTATTATTATTTTATGTATGTCAGTTTTATAATTTTTAAGAGTAGAGAAATTATCCTTATTATTAGAAATGTCGACAAAGTGATTATTCAATTTATTAGCAATGTCAGATCCAGATGTCAACGTTATACTGCCATCAATTGTTTTAGTGATATATTCCTTAAAAGGTTTGTTACCGATGTTGCGCTTCACAACATCCCAAGTGGCCTTAATTTTACTATGAGAAAGGGTAATGTGTCTTTCATTACACAAGGACTGTAAGTTATTCATGCATTTCCGTAATAGTTTAGAATACGCTTTGTACTTACTCTTATTTTCATTATTTTTTATTTAAGTAATACTTGTACCTTAATGACCGCTTAGTATTACAACATTTCTTTATGCCTTTTGTTATCCATTTAGGTTTACAACTATTATGTTTAATTTTAACTCTAATACAGGGGAAACATAGATTATAAAATAATGTCAACAAATCATGAAACTTCTCAAAGTCTTCATTAGTATCTGTTGTATCATAGATTTCACTAAAGCTTATGCAGCTGATGTAATCCACGAATTTTGAGACGGTCTCTTTATTTAAATCATTTATAGTCATGAAACAGTAATCCGCTCCCATTCGGTTTCCTGTTCAATTTTGACTAATTGAGCTGTGTTATGATCAGACAGGTACAAATTATATGTCTTACCAGTGACATTATGAATATTGCTGATAATGTTATCTATGCATTTATTAAGCCTAGTAGGTTCATGTATATGATAATTCAGTCCATAATTAAGCATCAATTCTTTGAACGCAGTACTATTTTTTATCAGATAATAGCAAATCTATATTAAAGTCGCCACAAACTACTATATTGCATTTTTTGTGTTGAAGTTTTGTTATAACTTTCGTAAAATGATCAAAGAAAATGTTAATGTCAGAGTTCGGTATCCTGTATATACAGATTATAATTTGCTTTAGCTGTTTAATTTCCACACCACATATTTCGAAATGTTTATCAATAGCAAATTCTTTTACTGCATCTAGCTCAAGACATTCGAAACCTTTCTTACACAAGATACACGTACCTCCTCGTCGTTCTAGTCTGGAATATATTGCACCGATGTAAAAATTATTTATGTTCAAATATTTTTCTTCACTTCTTTTTATGAAATGTTCACTTAGACATAACACTACTACATTTTCCTTTAAATCATGCAGCTCACTTAGGGCTACCTCTAAATGTTGCATTTTATTTAAAGCACCAGCAATGTTTTGGTGAAACACGGAAAATACATTTTTAATTACGAAAAAGATGTTTTTTTGTCCCTGCAGAATCATTCGAGTCCATCTGTGAGGTTATTTTAACGGATTTAAAATAATAAGGCATTGTGCCTTTCCTTGGTTCTATTTTAATTTTATTAGTTACTGTTAGATCATTGAAGTTTATCTGGGAGGTTCTATTACTTAATGGAAAATAATACGGTATTGTTCCTTTCTTCGGTTTTACGTTATCATGACTTTTCCGGAAATAATGATGCAATTTTTTCTGAGTATGGATACCCTTTTTGAATTTGTGGTTGTTATAAGAGAGGAATTTGTTACTGTACCGAATAACATTTATCTGATGAATTATTTGTTGTGTAACATTCGTTATATTCGACTTGCAGCTTTATCGACATTTTACTGTAGCTAACGCGGGTTCTGCAATTGCTGCAATGAATCATGACCTGGCTTGCATCAGCGTTTGGGATAAGTCATTTGGTTTGCAAATTAACCCAACTAAATCCCAGGCCCTGATCATAGGCAGCAGATTTGTTCGCAATGCGGTTGATGTTAAATCTCTGATGCCTTTATATCTCAATGGCGTTCGCATTGACTATACTAGATCTGGGTGTAGTTATTGACTCCAACCTTTCGTGGCGTGCTCAGGTCAAAGAGGTCAGCTGAAAGGTACATTTCTCCTTTCATTCGCTGAAATGCCTTCAAGGTCTTCTGTCTTTGAAGACTAAAATTTATTTGGCACAAACACTTATTCAGCCGATTATAGATTATGCCGACGCCTGCTACCTGGATGCTACCGAGGAGCTATTAAACAAGCTTGAACGCTTGCAAAACTTGTGCATTCGCTTTGTTTTCGGTCTTCGATAGTATGACCATGTTTCTCACCTTCGCAAGGAACTCAAGTGGCTCCCAATCCGCCTTCGCAGGAATACTCGGATTTTATGTCTCCTCTTCAACATCTTACACAACCCGTCTTATCCTTCCTACCTGCGTGAGCGTTTTTCTTACGCTCGCCCTAGCGACGCACCGTGTAGGTCACACCTTAGATCCCTCCTTAAAGCTCATCTTCATAAAACAAGCTACTACTTTATTTTAGCATTATGTATTTATTTAAGTATAATTATGTTTATTTTTGCATTATATGTGTAGTTTTATTAAATACTAGCTGTGCCCGCGACTTCGTTCGCGTGGATGATGAAACTTATCAATGAGTTTTTTGTGTAAAGTGCTATTTGTGTAGAACGTTATCTATCGAGCATACCGGTATTAATACTTCTGTCCCGGCGCGGGCCCTTCGTGGCTAATTACAACCAATTGTGTCTCATTAGCGGTGATTAAGAGGGTATATGATATCTTTGCCCGCGGGCAAAGATATCATATACCCTCTCGATCGCTCGCGTTCTGTAAGTTTTTTTGTAGTAGATTTAAAAATAAAGAAATCTTTAAGACTATCTTTATAGAAGAGCCCTTTTTTTTTTTTTTTTTTAAGGATGGGAAATCATCCAATGACCCCTCCCGCTCTGGGTGGAGCGGAAGGGAGTGTCAGACTCTTACTGACTAAAACCCATCCGTGTTCCTTCCTTAGCCCTTTATGTTCCGGGGCAGCGGTAACCCTTTCGGACAATCCCGCTGCCCCGGCAGGCTTCGGCCCTAACGGGCCCCTCCATGTCTGCTGACATCTCTTTGAGGCGCGCGTGGAACACATACGCGCCGTCCGGCACGGGCCTGGTCCTGATCGGACGGCGAGCTACCCATTACTCGCCGGCCGCAGGCCCGCGCCTACGGTGGCCGGGAGTCGTCACGCGGCTCCCGACGCCCGGAGCGTCTACCGCGGCGGTTGGGACGGGCGGCTCTCTCCGCTCTCTCCCTCGCCCATCCCGCCACCTCCTTCGCTAGCATGACTGCTTCGCAGAAGGAGGTGACTGCCTCCCACTCCGTCTCGCCCCGGACCATGGCTTGGACCAGGGCCGGGCGCGAGAGGTCGCCGCCGCTGCCGATCGCCTCTACGAGGACACGGCGGTGCTCTGCCCAAGCGGGACAGACCTCCACCGTGTGCATCACCGTGTCCTCTGGGCGATCCTCGTAGTGGTGACACCCGGGCGTTTCCTCCCGCCTGATGATGTGCAGGAACCTCCCGAAACATCCGTGTCCGGTGAGGACCTGCGTCAGGCGGTAGGTGAGGGCGCCGTGACGCCTCTCTAGCCACTCCTCAAAGAGGGGCCTTACCGCCGCTATCGCGGCGTGCCCTGCGCTGGGTTGCGACAGTCGCGCTTTCCATGCCGCCATGAGATCGCGCCGGAGGTCCGTCCGCTCCGCAGCAATTTGCCGCGGAAGCGGGTTTTCCCCCCGGCGTAGTGCCTCCGCGCGCCACTCAAAGAGGCGCGCGAGGACTATCGCCTCCAGATCCCATGGCGGCAGTCCGGCAAGGAGGCTTGCCGCCTCGCGCGAGATCGTGCGGTACCCCCGTATTAGCCGTATGGCTACCACCTTTTGGGGCGCGTTCAAGTAGTGGGCGGCTCGAAGCCGCAGTGAACGCGCCCACACCGGGGCGCCATACACGGCCATGGACCGCACGACCCCCGCGTAAAGCCTCCGGCAGGAGGCGTTTGGCCCCCTCAGGTTGGGCAGGAGCCGCTTGAAAGCGGCCCCAGCCCGTTCCAGTTTGGGGGCCAAACGTCGGAAGTGCTCCACGAAGTTCCACCGGCTGTCGAGGACGAGACCCAGGTATTTCATCGTCGTCTCGACGCCGATGTGAACCCCTCCTACCGTAAGTTGGGATCCCGATGGTGGCCCGTTCCGAAGCCCATGAAATGTCATGGCTTCGGACTTGTGCAGAGCCACCTCGAGACCCAACTGCCGGATCCTCTCCACGACTATCGCAACCCCGCGTGTCATTACGTCGGCCGCCGCCTGATGCGACCTCCCCTGCGCCAGGACCAGCGTGTCGTCAGCGTAGCAAACTACGCTGACGCCATCAGGGAGGTCTGCCCGCAGCACCCAGTCGTAACCGATGTCCCACAGGAGCGGCCCCAAGACCGATCCCTGTGGGACACCGCACGACATCTCTCGCCGGTTCCATTCCCCATCGCGACCGGGGTAGATGACGGCTCTGTCCGTCAAATACGCCCCGACTACTCGACGGAGGTAGGTCGGCACTCGGTGATACCGGAGTGCCTCCCTAATGCAGCTCCAGGGCAGGGTGTTAAGCGCGTTAGCGATGTCTAAAGACACCGCCACGACCACCCCACCCCGAGACACCGCGTCCCCCGTCGTGAGGGCTCTCACGCGCATGATGGCGTCCACCGTAGAGCGCCCCTTGCGGAAGCCAAACTGGCTATCCGCAAGATCCGGACCAGCTTCCCCGTCTTCCAACGGAGTGGAAACTGGCCCCTCTCCATACATGCGCTTAAGAGCGCCTCCAGTCGGGGTCCGAGAGCCGTCGAGGCCAGGGCCCAGGCTTTACCCGGCAAGCCGTCGGGCCCTGGGGCGGTATTTTTGGCCTTCAGCCTGCCTACCGCCACTCTCAGATCTACCCCGGTCACTTCAGGGATGTCGTCGTCGTCCGCGTGGTCCGCTTCGGACACCGCAATTGGCGGAGCCATGGGCGGGGGAGTATGCTCCGCCCGTGAAGGGAACAGAGCGCTCACCACCTCCTCCACCAGCTGGGGGCGGAGACTCTGCGTCAGCGGGGGGGCCCAGGTGCGGAGTTTATTCCGCACCATTTTATAAGGGCGCCCCCACGGATCTCTGTTCAGAGTCTCCACCATCTCCTCGCGGGCCAAATTCTTGGCCCGCTGAACAGCCTCTTGGAGGGCGGTCTTCGCCGCTCTGTACCCCTCGTACAGCTCCGCCTCCGTGGCTTCCGCATCCGGAGGGCGAATGCGGAGCCTGCGGTGCCTGGTGTACCGGTGTCGCGTGTCAACGCACGCCTTGCGTAGCGCCTCTACCTCCTGCGACCACCAGTACACCTGACGTCGGGCGCATCCTGGCCGGACTCGGGGCATTGCCACGTCACAGATCTCGGACATGGCCTCCCGGAACCACTCAGCCTCGTTGTCAATATCGGCAGGCCTGTCTGGTGATGACACCCAGGCCTGCACGATTGAGGCTTCCAGGAGAAGCTCCCGGTCCAGCTGCTTCAGCGCCCACCGCGGACCACTCGGGGCCTGTTGGACCGGCGCGCTGGAGGTCTGGGCGGAGACGTCGATCCGGATATACCGGTGGTCGGAATAGGTCTCCACCTCCTCCATGACGCGCCAGTCAATGACCTGCTGTGACAGAGCGGGGCTGGCGAACGAAATGTCCACCACGGACTCCCCCCGCATCCGCACACACGTAGGAACAGAACCCCGATTTAGGACGACCAGGCCTGTTTCCAGAGCCCAGTCCTCCACCATCCTTCCCCGCATGTCCGTGTAACGGGAACCCCAGGCCAAATTTTTGGCGTTGAAGTCCCCGAGCACTAACACGGGGAAGGACTGGTTTCGGACGACGACAGTCAACTCTGTTAGAGAGTTGTGGAACTCGGCGAGAGTTCGGCTCGGAGAGAAGTACACTCCCACTACTACTATCTCTCCGAACCGTGCTGCTACGCACCCCTGTCCCTTCGTGACACCTTCGAGGGACGGGGTACCGGCGGCGGCCGACGAAATTATGGCCACTGAGCCGCTCAGGTCCTCCACCCAGTCATCCCTGGGCGGGACAAAGTACGGCTCAGCGACCACGGCGATGTTGATCGACCACTGCGCCACGCTCTGGAGCAACAGGTCCTGAGCGCAGGCGCAGTGGTTGATGTTCGCCTGGAGGAGACGTAATGGAGCCGTTATTCCTCCATTACAGTCCCCTCCTGGGCCTCTTGAGAGGCAGCGGCGACGGTGGCGGCGACGACGGTGGCGGCGGCGACGGTGGTGGCGGCGACGGTGGTGGCCGCGACGGTGGCGGCGGCGGAGGGCCTGCCCTTCTTCCTGGTTCCGGCGGGTGGAGCGCAGGACTTGCTCCCAGCCCGGTGATCGGCCGGCTTGCCAGCAGCCGCACACGCAACGCAGTGCGGCGCGGCGCTGCACGAGCCGGCCGTATGACCGGGCTGACCGCAACGGAAGCACAACGAGGTGCGGTCCTCTGAGGTGCACTGGATGCCAACGTGGTGCCCCACATGGCATCGGAAGCACCTCAGAGGTCTGGGCTCCAGCAGTTTCACCTGCGCTGAAACCCAGCCCACCAGAAGTCTTCGGCCCTCCACAATAGTTTTGGCCGCCGTCACGGGGCAGCTTACCGTTACGGTTCGCATTCCCGATGTGTCAGGACGTATGGTGCCCGCCTTCACTTGGTCGGCCAGACACCCGCCCGTCCTGACGACGGCGGCCACAACCTCACCCTCCGTTACTGAGTCATCCAGGCCCATAATGCGCATATCTGCACACTTCATGGGCCTGGAGACACGCACCTCCTCCGCATTAAGGGACGCCCTTAGCTTTTCAGCTAGAGCGTCTGCGGAGGGGCCACTCGTCGAGCCGGGGATCTCCAGCATGCGGGCGCCAGTGGCGGTCACCCTATGCCGGAGGCCCCCGGTGATCCCCAGCGCTTGGAGGTCGACCGTCCCTCTCGCTTTTGTGAGCACGTCGCAGTACGTCACACCCCTCTTGACCGCGTCCGGCTGCAGTGTGATTACTACAGCCGCGGTCTTTGGGGCGCGCAGTCTGGCTGCGACGGCTCGCTCCCTGCGACGCCTCCGTTGCGCTTTTTTCCTTGCCGCCTTGGCCGCCTTTCTTTTCTCCCCGACCACCTGCCACTCGGCGTCGGTCGTGGGAGAAGTGGGAGGTTTTTGGAGGCGGGGCGCAGGATCAGGGCCCTCCACCTTCCTTGCCGTACGGCCCTTCTTTTTGCCGGCAGGCTTTGGCTCCGCTGGGGCTCCGCCAGCCGGAGCCGGTTTTGCCGCCTTCGCCGGGGCTCCGCTAGCCGCCGCCGCCGCCGGTTTTGTCGCCGCCGGGGCTCCGCCGACCGACGCCATTTTGGCCGGCGCCTGAGCCCGACCAGACGGCCCGGGTTTAGGGGCGGCTGCTGCCGCAGCGGCCGCGTACGAGGCCGCCTTTGGTCCCGGGGCCGTCCTGGCCGCAAGGGGAGGGCGCAAGACGATACCCTCCAGGACGGAAAACCGCGCCTGGAAGGACGCCAACTCCTGTCGAACCAGGTCCAGGACCTGGTTCTCCACCGGGGCGGGCCGGCATGGCTCCCTTGCCTGCGCGCTGCCGGCACCCTTCAGACCGGCCAGGTCCGCCCGGAGCCTCTCATTCTCCTTCCGGAGAAGCTCCATGGCGGCCGTCAGGCGGGCGACCTCCGCCCTCACCTCGGCCACTTCGCCGGCCGGAGGACCGACGCAGCCAGCCGCCTCAGCTGCCGCCAAAATGGAGGCCGTGGCAGCGGATATGGCCTTGTCTTTGGAGGTCTGAAGCCTCTTCAAGGCCACACTCTTAATTGCGGCTGCCACGACCTCCGCAAACCTCGTTCGCTCTTGTTCAGAGCCGCCAGCGGTGTCCGACTCACCGCCTGACGACTCCGAGAGGGCCACTCTGCGGCCGGTCTCTCCAGAGCGATGCCTCTCTGCGTCGCTCTCCCCACCGGGTCCCGGAGTGCTGGGCCGCTTAAAGCGAGCCCCACACTCGTGTTGCACCGCACGACCTCGGCCCCTCCTCGCCGTCGGCACTTTCGCAGCCGACTCCTTCTCCTCGTTCGCGGTTGGACCTGTTGACCCCGCTTCGTCCGAGTCTTCCTCGCGCGGACGTTTTCTCCAGAATTTGGAGCGTCGCGCGAGTCCTGGTCGGACATACTTTGGTCCTCTGAAGGACAGGAGCCTCCTCGGCTCTTGTTGCCATTGGCAAGCGGAACACATTCGTTGCCCCCCCCAGAATACGAATGGGGGCTTGACGTTCCCGATGGGAACGTGCCGGATTCTCCAGCTGCTGAGCAGCTGGTACCGACCTGGGGTAGTTTTTTCCCGTCTGTGTTGTCCATTTTTTGTTTCTTTTTTGAAGGGTGAGGTCCCTTTTGTTGCGCTAACGGCCGGATTCCCTCCGGCCATTCATCCCCTCGGCACGCTAGACCTTGGGATTGGGGTAATTTTTTATAGAGGTTGTCTACCTCGCGGCCCGAGCCTCAGTGGCCCGGACCCCCGGTCTTGAATTCAAGATTACGGGGTGGCCGACGGCTGGGCAAAACCAACCGCCGCCCCGGCGTCCCCACGCTGCCGCCGGATGCCGGACAGACGCAGCGCGGGCATGGGACACCCTCCACCACCCACTCTGTAGTGGGTCTAGCGGCGTGAACCGCCTCGTGACGGTCTACGCCCACTCACCTTCCTCTGTAAGCAGAGGAGGAGTGGACGCATGACCGTCCGTCCGTAGCCCGGTTCCCTTCACCGACCATCAAGGATGATCGATGATTGGAACCGTGACCTTTCCCCGCCTGTTGAAGATTAGCCGCCCGCCCCAATTGTCCACCCAAACCTGGTGGGCAATTGGGGCCGACGTTGCCCAGGATGCGCCACGAGGAGGCTCTTCAACGTGCACCCCATAGAAGAGCCCTAACACCTAGTTTTATTTAATATTTTAGTTTTAGACTTCACACATTCATATTGTTCTCTTCTTATTCTCACACACTATTGTCTACATTTCTTTTTTACATCTCCTTTCGCAGGTCTGCTGGAAGATATTTCTTAAGAAATAAGCAGTACCTTTGTACTCAAATTATAATTATGTCATATCCCTATGTATTTTACTGTGTGTTCATAAATAATAAAATAAATAAATAAAATTATTATCTCTCATTCTGTATGCCTGTATATATGTATGTTATACTGTCAATGTACCTAACAAAAAATTACAACATCAAGCTTAACAGAGGATTAACTTGAACTAATGTACGGCACTCACTGCCGCACTCAAAGTTTTTTTAAATTTATAAATTACTTAGCCCATTATTTTTCTATAGAATTAGATTTCGTTTATTGCCTGTAGTCCACCCGGCTAGTCCACCTGGGTGGACCATGGGCAATTATTTTTCCCGTGGTCCACCAGAATGTCCCTATTATGTTTTCTAGGTGGACTATGGGAAATTATCGTGTATTGCCCATGATCCACCCGGCTAGTCCACCTGGGTGGATATTTAAAGAG
The DNA here is from genome assembly GCA_963669345.1 of Gortyna flavago. NCBI lineage: Eukaryota > Metazoa > Arthropoda > Insecta > Lepidoptera > Noctuidae > Gortyna > Gortyna flavago. The sequence continues at coordinate 19,936,203 of OY770133.1, forward strand.
CCCCCCCCCCCCTCCCGCCTCACCCGCAAACCCTCCACTAAATTGTGTAATTATCTCGATAATGAAGAGAACAAAATGGCCTCAGAGACATAAAGTAATGACTCTTAACGACGGCCATGAATAAAATATAGGATGCCTCGCGTGGCCTTTTGGATAAACCCAACAAAAAACAGTCTAATTTAAACGAAATCGCATCCGAGCCCGGTTCTTACAATAATGTTTTATCGATTTCCATCATTTGTGTAACGTGCCGCTAATATGATTTTCTGCATAAATCGGTTCTCAAAGAACACGTAGTTGCTGCCGATATTAATTGAACTTCCGCTGAATCTGTAAAACGGTTGGTGAGATATAAAAATCGCAGATTCGCACTCTCACTTTTTAGTGTTTTTTTTTGGAAGTCGGTTGTTTTTTTTTGTAAAAAAGTTTTTTTATATACACTCTAGGGGTAACAGACAAAAGACTACGTAAATTCGGTGTGCCCCAATTCGGTTTTGGAACAATTTCGACTTATTTTATCCATGAAAATCAGTGTCCAGTGTAGAAGCATAGGTCAATCGTGAAGGTATTATTTAGATCTTTAAATTAAAATATTTTCTTGAAAGTCAATATGTGTGCTACTAAAGTTAGTGACAGAAACGTATCGTTGCAAAACCGACTCCACGTAGTCTTGTCTGCCCTACCACTAGAGTGTAATTTAGAATCGCGTAGGCGCGGAGGGGCGAGGCAGCCCGCGAGCTGAGGAGCAGGTGGTCTTAACACCCGCCTCCGCAGCTGAGGCTGCGGAGCCGCACCTGCGGTGGTGAGCGTTTAGAGTTAGACCATCTGCGACGTTAAGCTCGCGTGGGACTGCCGGAGCCCTGCAGCGCCGGAGCTGTGACATGCTTGCTTGCATGTTGCATGCTTGTTTGCTAGATGGTAATCGGTTACTAGGTGGGTAACGTAGATATTATGAACTTAGATGTATTAAATGTTGATATTTTGAACTTACGCATAATGTCATTCGATATTTTGAATCATTCGAAATATTAATCACTCGGCATTTCAATCTTCGACGTTTTAAGAGCCATTTCACGTTTTCGCGCGAATTTCCAAGATTTTAGTCGCCTAATTTACCGTCTTAGGTAATACTCTAACATTGTTGAACACATGTAAAAAAAAGACCAATCTTTCGTATTGATACTTCATGTAACACATTTACAAAAACTTATTTGTTTACTTTGTGGTGATTAATCTCCCACAACTAGTTTACTGAAAAATCATCGCAGAGTCAATTTCAGATTCCTATATCTATCATTAATATTTATATATTTGACAAAAAAAAAATATAGAAAGCATCAGACATATGATTTTGTTGACACATAATGTAATAGAATATCGATTACTAATAACACTAAATAGTAAAAAAATAAAGTCTAAGGGCAATTTTTAAGTTTTATATCGCTATTTTGGCTAGGTTTTTTGATTTGAATAAGGCGTAATTACATTTAAAAAATCATGTCAAAATAAAGTATGTTCTTTAAAAAAACTAATTCTGAAATTTTATTAAAATCCCTTCATTTAATTAGACATAATATCGTTATTGACATCACTCTATTTAGAATAAATTACAATGCATCGGCGGGCACCGATTAGTACGGCGCGAGCGCCCATCGACGAAGGATCTATGCCAATTTTTCCCGTGTCCCGATTTTCGAGCGCACTTATCGTGAACGCATTATTATACTACGAGTACAACATTTTGATCCTCTTCGCATTTTTTTTTTCATAAGGTAAGTGTTTTGTTTATTATCAATTAAAGTGTTACTTTAGTAGGTAGTTTGTAGAATAATTATAATATATTTTTGTGTTATTAGTTTTAGCAATGGGGCGTAAAGAATGTGTCAAAAATTGTGACATTGTGTCAAAAAAAGAAAAATAAAAATTCTGCAGCCTTAGAGAAAGCAACAGAAGCGAGGTAGATATTTTATTTTTATTTGCAACTCATATACACAGTAATCGATCACATTATCGAAATGGACTATAGATCCGTAATTACAATTTTAATAATTCTAAAAACAATATTGATTATTTTAATAATCATTTAATTATTATTGAATAAAAAAAATATTTAAGTAATTGTAGATATCGAAACTTGACAGCTATTTTGTTTTCATTTTAGAATGAGAAGTCGTGTGAATCGAGTAGAGGAGGATAGTACCTTTAGAAGAGACGACGTGCCGGGTACAAGTGAAAAATCAGATTCGACAATAGAAATTGTATTTATTTATTTTTATTCAGACTCGATCGTATATATTTTTAGTACTTACTTTTATATTTCTTTAAATTTCAATTAGTTGTTTTAATGTTCCTTTTGTTTTTAGAACGATCACATTGTTGATGGCTGGCGTATAATTGATTTTCAATACTTTTGGAATCAATTAATAAATATAAGTGAACACAGAGAGAAGTTCGGCTGCAATTGAACTATTTGAAAATAGAAAAAGAGAAACAGTTGGGTCCCATGTCTAAATTTGACTTGAAGTGTATGATGTGTGGATCTAGCTTTGTTCTATAAACTACGGAGACTGAAACAACTGAACGATCAAGACTCGACCTTAATGCAGGAGCGGTATCAGGTGCAGTCATTACGGGAATTGGTCTCTCAAACTTAAATGAGATCAGTGCATCGATGGATTTGCCAACAATGCCATTTCGATTATACAGTCAAACACATGATGCTATTTTCGACATGTGGAAAACTGCTGCTGAAATGACAATGTTAAATGATGCCAAACAGGAAATTAAAGCGGCAGTATCTCGTGGCGATGTTAGCAATTCGGACCAATGATAGCGGTCGAAGCGGATGCTTGTTGGGGCAAACGCTCTTACAAAAATAATTATTATGTTATAAATATATTAATATATAATGTCTGATTGTTTACCTGTTCAATTTTATTATACACTTATACATAACATATATTTGTGTTTTTTTATTAGTCTAGCAAGTTAGTAGACTGAATAAATAAAATCACTTTTTTTCATAAGTCTCTAACAAAGGTGCATTACAATCATGACGGCTCAAGATTGTTTAGTCCGTCTCGACACTCGCGCTACACTGTTTGCATTGTGTATGTGTGGATAGCTACGCACACATACACAATGCTGCCGTCTTTTACCTAAACTCGAGCGTCAAACTTTTGTGAAATGGCTCTTAAGCGTAGTTATAACAATTTTCGACATTTTGATATAATCGATATTTAAATTTTCGATGTTTTGAACATTGGTATTTTAAGCTTAGGTATTTTAATCTTCGATATTAGGAGGATTATATAAGGAGACATGGCGAAGAAGGTGCACTAGTCTATCATCGTCACAATAATTCTGGTCGCTGTCCTATCCTCACAAAAATCAGACATGAGAATTATGAAGAAAACGGCTTTGTGTCACCGAATCATTTCGCCCAAATATATGATGTTTGGCCAAAAGTGATAAGAAACGCATTACACTCATAGGATTACATTACAGACGACACGTAAAAAAAGTTGCTCTGACAACGGCTCATATGGAAGCACGCTTAAGATTTGCACAGACTTATTTGAACTTCGATTGGAGTACCACTATATTTCCCGAAAAAAAAAAAAAAATGTTTTAAGTCGAGCCAACATGGGAGGCTTAATTTGTGGAGATATAATAGTACTAGATATACGGAAGACCATGTAGAAATGAAAGGACTAAAGAGGCTTTAGAAAACCACTGCCGAATTATTTTGGAAGACACTAGAGGCAAGGATCTATGCTCTGGTCTAAGTGGGTTCCATGAGAAATAGGTTACAATGTGTGATTGAAGCTAATGGTGGTTATACCCGTTATTAAAAAATAAATTTCATTAAACTTTTTCGTAGTTTTCATTAACTTTTGCCATAGACTTATAAAAAAAGACTTTGTATAATTATATAATAAACCATCAAAATTATTGTATAAAGACTGTAACCCGGCCCTTGAGCAGTTTACAGGAATTAATAAGAAACAAGATGTTGATGGTTTCTATTGATATTACACTACTCACCACCGTGCTAAAGTAAATTTATAAGGTATAATCTGTTAGGGAAAGATTCAATTAAACAAGTACCTTCTTAAACAATTAAAGTTTATTATTAATACATAGAAAGAGGTAGGTACACAAACAAATAATGTGGCGAGCCACTACACTATATACCTTTCCCAAACACTTGGGCATCCACCCATACAAATAGTCTCCGTTCCTACTTGTATTGGTGAAAGCCTGCAATGAGACTTATTACAATTTCTCAGAGTCGCTATATCGAGTCCGTGAGATGAACCACTCAATAACGTCTAGCTCAACCGTTCAAGTATTGACCTTTTAGGATTGTGCTCATAAAGGGAAAATAACGATTATGCAAAGCAATACCCGAGACACAATACTCTATAACAACTGGCTTAACACCTAGTTCCTACAAAGGCCTAACTCTCTCATATGATAAATTATGACACTATAGATTAACTCAGCGTTCTCTCAGTATAACAAATTACCTCTCAGTTAACAATCGAAATACCGTCAGTTGACGATTGAGTTACCCTCAGTTGGCGGGATTAAGTCCCTTGGCTTCGTTCACAGGTTAAACCTGTGAACACACGAATAACGTGGCCTACGGGCATAGAAGGTGACGCTGTCGTTACCTCGAGTGGCGAACTTCCCCTTCACCTGCATTCGGCTAGGTAAGGCCTTCCTTACTGCGGATGACCACACCACAGGGGGTAGACTAGAGTCGCCTGCACCCGGATCGATTTCCTATCATCCGATCACAGGGCCGCACCGAGACATCACGAATCGCTCGCGCGTAGTTTTGTACATTAAAGAAAGGCTAGCATATAGCCAGACCTGTAACAACGACCTTGTGTCAGAACAGAAATGTAAGACCCAAAGGTTGACCCACAGTAACAAGGAAAATGATTGAATACTCACAGGGTTCAGCTTCTGCCGTGCTTATAAATACCCCAGAGGGTTATTAGGGCACATCCCGATCCTCCCAGGAATACGTCCCTAAGTCAACCTCTTGGCTCGTGTCCTCGATCGTAAAGGCCGGGAACACTCGTTGTCTTTTCAAACCGATCTGACAGTTTCGGGAATGTTCTGTCACAGACTAAAGAATATCATATCGATTTCATAAACCTAGCGCCATCTAGTGACGCGTAAGCTACACTAAACGAGCCTGTACAGACCCACGATAGACGTCGCTACCTGTTGCGACAAATGTCTATTTTGCAACGTCACAATGCCCCTCTTCCCACAAAAAGGTTTTTGGGTACGCAAAAACCACACCGCCCTCGGTGTTAAAACACTGAAGTGGGTAAACAAATTCCAAAGGAAACTTAAGTGGAAGAGCAAAATTTATTTGAAAACGCATGGTTTCAAATATTAATAAAAATATATATGAAATAACTTCAAAGAAATTAAATTATTTCATTAGTAAGTCCTACTGAAAGCAAATAACCAACCATAAATAATCCAACCTGCCAGGAAACCTATTCTACTAACAAAACTTCCTACTATCCGGGCATAACCCCCCCCAATCTCTCATGCATCCCTAAATTTCCTCTCTTTCAACCTGTAGCAACCTGCATTCGAACCGCAGGAGGCCACCTCTAGCATACTCCCGAATTCCGTCTGTTTACCAGTGGAACTCTGCATTGTTCAAAATAAATCAAAACGATCCCCCTGGTGAATATGTTCAGCGAGCTGATACATATATTGAGCAAACAAAGTGCATAACTCACCAGGCAGGACGTATACAACATTCCCAGAATGAAAAAATCCTGAAAACAAAATGGTGGCTTGGCTTATTTTAAGAGTCACCCGCCGCTCTTAACTAGATAAGCACTAGTGCTATCTATAGTCTCACCGAAGCAACGATGCTATCTCGGCTACACAAAACATTTGTGAAGGCCTATTTTAGAAGTCACAATCCGCTTCATAAAAAAAACAACCAAGCGAGCTTGGCTGATAACAACGTGAAGGCTTATTTTAGAAGTCACTATCCGCTTCATAAAAAATAACCAAGCGAGCTTGGCTACAAACAACGTGAAGGCTTATTTTAGAAGTCACTATCCGCTTCATAAAAAAATAACCAAGCGAGCTTGGCTACAAACAACGTGAAGGCTTATTTTAGAAGTCACTATCCGCTTCAGTAAAGGCCTATTTTTGGAGTTACTACCCGCTCCGTTTCAGAATATGGATACAGGCATATACTGTAAACAACAACCAAGTAGGCTTAGCTGTAAACAACGTGAAGGCTTATTTTAGAAGTCACTATCCGCTTCATAAAAAGCAACCAAGTGGGCTTAGCTGTACACAACGTGAAGGCTTATTTTAGAAGTCACTATCCGCTTCATAAAAAACACATGGACACTGTCCTTATAAAAAAAATGGAGAATAAACACAAGGCATGCAAAACGATATAATACGGTGCAGTATAGAATTCCAAACGAAACCTGAAGTCACGTTCATAAAATAATAAACAAAAAAAAAATGTAAAAACAAAGTATTACATCATACCTACTACGTTACGCCTCGTCGTCGTTGTTGGAATAGACCTCCAAACAACACGTGAAAACACGGACTACGGCTAATACATAAACTGTATAATTAGAGATGTGAAAAAAAAAAGAAACGATTATACACTTGGCAGAAGTATCGATTTATTATTAATCTTTTTTTTTATGTATACTGTCCACGCACAATGGTCCACTGAAGGACTAAGTGCGGAAAGCAAACCCATAACATAGATGTATACCGTCCATCCCTATAATGCTACATAAAAATTAACACATGGCTAATAGCTCCTAGCAACAAAGCCATTTTAAATAAATAGAAAAAAAACTATATATATACAAAATATTATGGCTGAATATACCCCTGTCTGGCATAAATAGTGTTGACTCTGATGTGTTGAGTTTGTTATAATCAGAGACACATTCTAAAAGATTTACATAATATCTGTATAGACCGGTTGTGGTGGTTAGTGACAGACTGTTGTAACTAGTTTTATAAAATGTTTGTGAAATTTTATTGTGGTCATGTTTTATCAACAAACGCGTCAACTCTCTCTATAAAAATAAATAAAAAATCCTTTTCATTGAAGCTATTTGATTTTTTTTTTTGCTTTATCCTTCCACCATGTTAGTGTCTGGAGCGCCCATAATGTACTTGAGGTATGTTAAACTTCTATAATTGCCTATGAAACTCTGATCCCGTGAATTGAACCTCATTAACGGTAATTACGGTTTCTAGAATCCCGTGAGCTAGAAGAACATAATTCTCTAAGTTTTAGGCTACCAATACTCTGTAATGGAAACAATAACTTATCAAAATTTACTGTTTTCCTCTTCTACTGTAAACTAAAATTATTCCAATACTATAAAAGCAAAACCAAACGCAGAACAATAAACAACTGATAACCAAACGCATAACGTATATTAACTAATGTCGTTTCCGAACGCTCCGATACAAATCAAAACGTCAAATGTCACCAACAATATCAATGAGTTTTATAGGTTAAACTAGTATCAATGTATGAAAACGAATGACGAAACAAACAATGCTGTTGTACGGAATGCCGTGTTGGTATTTTAATCCATGGGATTAATGATGTGTGTTAGAACGATTAAACGTATAAGTGAACAACCAGTTGTCATAAAGATTTCAAAAATTCCGTTTCAATGAAAGTTGACAGTTATTGTTCAATATTTTCCAAATTGTAGCTCCCTGTATTGCACAATACCACTAATAATCACCAATAATCAAAAGTGAAACTTGCCAATAATGTTATTATCTCACCACGATTATCTTCTCAAAGAAATAAGAGACCGCTATAACACCTCTGAGAACCATTCATTTGCAGTTTACAAATTATGAAGTTTACCTCCAAATGTTTGAAACTATTTAATACAGAAGTTCGTGTTGGGTTTATTTAATTGTAATACATTGTTTCACTCCAAAAAAATGCAATACAGTATATCAAAACATGACCTTGAACACATGAATATAATCAAACTGTTTTATCTTATATTCTTACCAATTATTATTGTTCAGTTGTAATAATTATTACTTGTACCTGTGTGTTGCTATAAGAAAACAACCAAGAATGCAAACTTATTATGTTACTTATACCTCCAAAATATAGGAAATATTAAATCACTAACCTTCAAACAAAAATTGAGTACATAAATAATCTCAATTCAAATACAATTTGTCCAACAATGTGTTGGGCATAAAAACAAATAGGTTAATGACCTTTATCAACCTCTGCACCTTACCGGTCCAACAAAAGAAATGGTTAGAATGTGGTGCATTGACCACTTAATATTTAAAACTTATATACTAGCCTTAAAACTAATACGAAATCCCACCAACTGAAGTGACTGAGGGAACTGAGAGAGAGAGAGATACTGTTATTAATTTGTTCACCTTATACAATTAAATAATTATATACCGTTGGGCGCCAACTGTAACCCGGCCCTTGAGCAGTTTACAGGAATTAATAAGAAACAAGATGTTGATGGTTTCTATTGATATTACACTACTCACCACCGTGCTAAAGTAAATTTATAAGGTATAATCTGTTAGGGAAAGATTCAATTAAACAAGTACCTTCTTAAACAATTAAAGTTTATTATTAATACATAGAAAGAGGTAGGTACACAAACAAATAATGTGGCGAGCCACTACACTATATACCTTTCCCAAACACTTGGGCATCCACCCATACAAATAGTCTCCGTTCCTACTTGTATTGGTGAAAGCCTGCAATGAGACTTATTACAATTTCTCAGAGTCGCTATATCGAGTCCGTGAGATGAACCACTCAATAACGTCTAGCTCAACCGTTCAAGTATTGACCTTTTAGGATTGTGCTCATAAAGGGAAAATAACGATTATGCAAAGCAATACCCGAGACACAATACTCTATAACAACTGGCTTAACACCTAGTTCCTACAAAGGCCTAACTCTCTCATATGATAAATTATGACACTATAGATTAACTCAGCGTTCTCTCAGTATAACAAATTACCTCTCAGTTAACAATCGAAATACCGTCAGTTGACGATTGAGTTACCCTCAGTTGGCGGGATTAAGTCCCTTGGCTTCGTTCACAGGTTAAACCTGTGAACACACGAATAACGTGGCCTACGGGCATAGAAGGTGACGCTGTCGTTACCTCGAGTGGCGAACTTCCCCTTCACCTGCATTCGGCTAGGTAAGGCCTTCCTTACTGCGGATGACCACACCACAGGGGGTAGACTAGAGTCGCCTGCACCCGGATCGATTTCCTATCATCCGATCACAGGGCCGCACCGAGACATCACGAATCGCTCGCGCGTAGTTTTGTACATTAAAGAAAGGCTAGCATATAGCCAGACCTGTAACAACGACCTTGTGTCAGAACAGAAATGTAAGACCCAAAGGTTGACCCACAGTAACAAGGAAAATGATTGAATACTCACAGGGTTCAGCTTCTGCCGTGCTTATAAATACCCCAGAGGGTTATTAGGGCACATCCCGATCCTCCCAGGAATACGTCCCTAAGTCAACCTCTTGGCTCGTGTCCTCGATCGTAAAGGCCGGGAACACTCGTTGTCTTTTCAAACCGATCTGACAGTTTCGGGAATGTTCTGTCACAGACTAAAGAATATCATATCGATTTCATAAACCTAGCGCCATCTAGTGACGCGTAAGCTACACTAAACGAGCCTGTACAGACCCACGATAGACGTCGCTACCTGTTGCGACAAATGTCTATTTTGCAACGTCACAAGACAACGTTTTAGAATCTGCAGTCGGTTGCCAACAAGGTGATCCTCTCGGGCCAGTCATTTTCAGTTTGGCTATCCATCCCATAATACAACAACTAAATTCAAAATTTAATGTGTGGTATTTAGATGATGGAACTCTAGGAGGTGACATAGACACAGTTCTAAAAGATTCCAATCCATCGGCCTTGACCTCAACGACTCAAAATGTGAAATTTACATTTGTGACAATACTGACAGACAATCGACTATACAAAAATTTAACATAATAGCCCCAGACATCAAAGTTTTGGAAAAAAGTTCATTGCACCTCCTAGGTTCCCCAATTTTAGAAGACAGTTTTTCACCATTCATCGACGAAAAAATTCAACATTTTAAAGATATTTCGGATAGACTTTCTAAAATTAGTTTACATTCGGCTTTCACCCTTATCAGATATTGTTGTTTCGGTCCAAATTTTATGTATTTTCTCCGCTCTTCCTCTTTATGGAAGCAGCCACACCTTTTGGACAAAATCGATCATATTATTCGCAGTACCCTTACATCCATTTTAAATATGGCTTTGGACGACCGCGCGTGGCTGCAAGCCACACTACCTATCCGTTTTGGTGGGCTCGGCGTCCGCAAAATTTCTAGTGTAAGCTTACCGGCGTTCCTATCCTCGGTCCACAGCACAGAAAAGTTAACCACACAAATCTTAATTCCTGCTCAGGTTGACTCTGAAGTGCCGTGTTTGACCGATGCGGTGAACGCCTGGAAATTGGCTTGCCCGGACACGGTTCAGCCCGAGAACCCGTCTTCCCAGAGACAGTGGGATGAGCCGCTCTGCAGGTTGGTACGGAATAAACTTATTAATTCGTCCACCAATACTGCTGAGCGTGCCCGCCTGCTGGCTGTGGGTGAATGGGAGTCGGGCCTTTGGCTTCAGGCGCTACCGTCACCCAACATAGGCACTATGCTGGGTGACACCACATTCCGGCTCGCTACATGTTTGCGTCTGGGCGCTCCTTGCGGAGCTCCACATCGCTGTCATTGCGGTGTATCAGTCGACTGCCTCGGACACCATGGTCTTTCCTGCAGCAAGAGCGCTGGTCGGATGGCACGGCATGCGAGCATTAACGACATTATCCGTCGGGCTCTTGTCACCGCCGGGGTGCCAGCTGTTTTAGAACCTAATGGCTTGGCACGCGACGATGGGAAGAGGCCAGATGGAATGACCATAATGCCTTGGAAGTTGGGTAGGCCTTTGGTGTGGGATGCAACCTGTGTCGACACCCTCGCGCCATCCCATCTTCCTAGCACGGTGGGCTGTGCTGGGGCGGCTGCTGCAGGAGCAGAATACCTCAAACGGCGCAAATATAACAACCTTATTGGGTGCTATATGTTTGAGCCGTTTGGGGTTGAAACACTAGGGCCTTGGGGTCCGGGTGCTCACCGAATATTTCGGGAAATCGCCAAGCGGTTGGTTGACTCTACGCGTGACCAGAGGGCTGGCCTATTTTTAGCCCAAAGAATAAGCATTGCCATTCAACGTGGCAATGCTGCCAGCCTTTTGGGCACTTATCCCATTGACAGCGATGCGGACGAATTTTTTGATGCCCAATGAGCTCCTGCCTTTTTCTTTTCCTTTTTTTTTTTTAAACACTTGTATATAGTATAAATATATTTTAGAAGACAATTATGGTCAATACAATACGATTGTATGAATGAAAAAAAAAAAAAAAAGACTTTTGCTTGTTATTTTATAGTTGTCATTTTATATTGTTGTTTTAATACATTTTGTAACATTGCATTGATGGGATAGAAAAAATAAGCAAAACCTTATTCGAAACAAACGTCATATTTATTTAAATCTTAGCAGTATTGTTTCTTGCACTGATATGTTGGCATAATTGATTCTTGCAGTAAGTACCACAGATTACTAATATGTAGCAGGTAAGTACTAGTGCAAGCAAAAACCGACTCTAAGGTGACGAAACCTTTTAAAATTTTTCCTCTATGTTTTTCATTCTGTGACTGTACAAACTAACATAGTTTATAAGATACTTAATTTTAGACACTAACACCATAGAACTATTATTACTACACTAACACAACGTTTCTTGAAGCGATTGTAGTCTTGACTCTGTTTTGCGTATGGTAGAGTTTCTTGGAAAATCAAGCTTTATGGTTAAACCTCGCAATGATGCGCGAGTTCTCTTGATTTTTTTGATATCGTTAGTCGACATCCTCGTCGCCAATTTATTAAATACACATTTTCATTATGTAGAAATATATGTATACATAATTAATGATGAATGTCACACGTCGTCAACATGACAGGATTCTAGGTGGCCAGTATATAACAAGTCCCATCTTTGAGGAGTGGCTGGAGAGGCACCACGGCGTCCTTACCTTCCGCCTAACTCAAGTCCTCACCAGACACGGCTGCTTCGGGAGGTTCCTGTTCCGAATAAGGCGAGAGTAAACGCCCGGGTGTCACCATTGTCTGGATCGCCCGGAGGATACGGTGGAGCATACGGTGGAGGTCGTAAAAGTGCCTGTAAATGGTTTAATTAAAATAAATGCTATGAGTTTGAGTTTGACAACTGATGGTTACCGGCAAGGTGGATGGTAAACGACCAAGAAGTCGTAGCCCTTTGTGATGGTCCGGCCATATAAGCTCTTCTCTTCAGACGCATGATGCGCTTCACTTGGCCAAGGATAGACAGAGATGGCGTTGTTACGCCATCTCGTATCGTCTCGTTGTTATCTTTTCCCTGACGATGTTTCGTCAGGGAAAAGATGATTTCAAGGGAGGATCACGACCCTCAGTAATGAGGAGTACGATTTGAGGAGGAGGATTGTCACATCACATAAATTTAACATTCTTGGTAAATAGCTAGAAGCATTTTCTCTTTATGTCAATAACGGCGTACATAGCACTTGCAATTAATTGGCTACGTGATAAAAAGAAAGAAAAATAATTAAAATGTATGCATGGCATGCTCAAAATCATGACATTAGTGGTATTATCTGACATAGAAAACAATAATAATATTGAAATAATATACTAGAAGAACGCTCAATAAAGATCGTTTATTTTATTTTTGAATGTATGCAGTTTATCATGGTACACGTCTAAATCCGGTATTTATATCACTAGGGTGTGGCATTCATCTACGATTTTGCAGAGGAGTGCTTGTAGTCCCAGATTTGTTTTTTATAGCGGCAGTGTGAAAAAGATTTTTGATTTTTTCTCGGGGATACGTGCGGGGAACTTTCAAAGACATATTCTGTTGAAAATAGGAGCACTGATTTTGACCGAACACGATTTTGTGAAAGAAACACATATCCAGTCCCGTAGTAACGTCTTTGTTCACGTAGAGTAAACATTTTAATTTTTTTAGACGTACTTCGTAGGGGTTCCTATGCGAGAAGCCGCTTTACTTGAAAGCCTGATGCCTAGTGAACGCTCTTTGTATGCTCTCAACGCGTTCCGAGTGTATTGCATAAAACGGGCTCCAAACCGAGCTGGCATATTCGAGATGGCTGCGCACCAAGGTTTGGTAAAGCAAAATTTTGGTGCGTTGGTGTTTAAAACCTTTAGTATTTCGTTTCAGAAATCCGAGCATCTGTGCAGATTCTGTGACTGATTTGTTAATATGTGAAGTAAATTTTAATTTACTGACAACTATCACGCCCAGATCTCGGATTTCATTAACTTCTCCCAGTAGCACCTCCAAGCTCGTATCTCGTAACAAGTGGCTTCTTTTCTCTAGTAAACTTAATATGAAAGCATTTACTTGTGTTGTGAGTCATACTATTGCTGCTACATCAATTTTGAATCACGTTTTGTCACTCTGCAATAGGCGGGAATCATCATCAGACATTATAGTTTTGTATATATTTAGATCATGGGCGAATAAAGACACCTTACAGTGTTTTATTTGGTCAACAGAAGTGGTCCCAGATGCAAGCCCTGAGGAACTCCGGTGTGTAAAAAATAAATAGTTGAGTTAAATCCGTTTACCGCCACTGCCTGGGGTCTTGTTTTTAATAAGACTCGAACCATGGCAAAAGTTTGCCACCTATGCCAAAATTACCCAATTTTTCAAGAAGTATAGGGGATTGATCAACTCTATCAAAAGCACTGCTGAAGTCAAGATAAACAACGTCTATCTGCATGCCTTTGTCGACTTCATTAGAGATATCAGAAATAAAAGGAACTAAGTTAGTTAGTATTGAGCGACCGCGTCTAAAACCATGTTGCGAATCGGTAATGTCATAACTCCACAAGGCGGCCAGTCATTAGGGGGGGCTGGTGTACCTCTGCGAGGCGCAATGATTGCAGTCGAAAGGGCTGTGGCACCAGCCATGATCAGAATATTCTTCCTTTTCAATGAAGGAGTGGAAATTACGGCTTTCCTAAGCGACACATTATTGTTATCCGACATCCACGTGAACGAAGTCGCGGGCACAGCTAGTGAGACATAAAGCCGCAGCCGGGCAGGTTCTCACGGGTAAAAACAGAAAATGTAGTAGAAATCTTTGGATCACTAACAAGCACGATAGAATTATTCAGGATGTTTTTTTTCTACCTGTTCCAAATTATTACAGGGTGTCCTACCCATGAATATGAACAACTCTCACTATGGGACCAACTCTGAAATCACGAAAAAAAAAACTGCTGTTTCATACATTTTGGTCAAGTAGGTATTGAACTTTTGTATGAAACAGCAGATTTTATTTTCGTGATTTCTGAGTTGGTGCCATAGTGAAAGTTGTTCATATTCAAGGGTAGAACACTCTGTAGTATTCGGTATATAAGCACTACGCACTTTAAAAAGTCAGCGTTATGCCGAGTGCGTCCAGAATGGGTTTTGGTGGTAAATGGGTCAAATGAGAACTCTTTGAAAAGAATATTAAAGTCCTTACTCGCTCGCACCATATATGAGTTTTGACTATTTAGAAGAGGAAAAAGGGATGGAGATCTAACTGATCTCTGGGGGACATTGAAACGCAGTCCATGCAGGAGATGAGAACAGTCAATCTCGTTAGATATAATTTTTAAAAGAAAAGGGCATTCATCAGTATAATCATCAGAATGGTATGGTATACGTAGCCGAAGACATATAAACCGAATAAATATTTTTTGTATATTCTCAATACGATCAATGTATTTGCCATAGCACGGGTTCCAAAGTGACGCATATTTAAGATGACTTCTCACAAAGGAGCAATAAATAATCTTAAGGGTTAAGCTTTCTTGAAACACCCTGCGAGTCTCATAACAAAACCCAATGATTTTGAAGCTTTGGCCACTATTTGCTCAATGTACTTACACGTTAAATAAATTAAGACTTTGGAATCATGAAAAACGCCTAGGTCGCGAACACCGTCGCATCTCTGTAACAGCTAGTTGTCGGGAGAGGGACGTGCTTCCTGGTAAAGGAGCTTACTGAATATTTAACAGGGTTCAAATCAAGTTTGTTAATCAAGCAATAATCATCCAATCGCACCAGGTCAGATTGGAGAACATCCATGTCATCATCTGATGATATTGCAGAAAATATCATCATATCATCAGCAATACAAACACATTATGTATAAGGATATTTTATAGCTATAAATATACAAACTACAGTTTTTATTGAATATCGATTCTCATGAAAATCCACGTTTTAATATTAATATGCGCAACATGGATACGTAATCCATACTTATACTCGTATAATAAATACGTAAGTAACTGTTCGCTGTATGAGCATCTGTTACCTTTTCAACCCTTAACGGCTGAACAGACTTAGATGTGGCACGCAGATAGTCCATGACTTGGGTTTTATTTGACTTAACCCAATCCGTAACTATTGAGAGTGCAATAGTTTCAAATAACCTAGTTCTCAATGCCAAGAAAACTAAATGTGTAAAGTTCGCCTTACCAAATGTTATAAATCTAGGACCCAACATCGTCTTAGATGAAGAGGTGCTTGAAACTGTGGGCTCGGCAGTATTTCTGGGAATAACAGTTGATGCCAAACTTCAGTGGGGACCACATATATCCAGCCTAGCAGGAAGGCTCAGTTCGGCTGCCTACGACGTCAGGAAAGTAAGACAATACACTGACGTTGCCACAGCTCGTTTAGTCTATTTTAGTTATTTTCACAGCGTTATGTCCTATGGTATTCTGCTGTGGGGCAAAGCCGCTGATATACAAAATATAAATATATTTGTCCTGCAAAAACGAACTGTTCGAGCAATTTAATAGCTAGGTGCCAGAGTTTCTCTAAGAGATTTTTTTAAAGATATTGGTATTCTCACGGTTGCATCACAGTTTATCTTTGCCAACATCTTATATATTAAGCAAAATATACACTTGTACACTAAAAACAGTGATATTCACAATGTTAACACTAGAAATAAGGACAAACTACGAACTCCCTTTCACCGGCTTCATAAGGTTCATAACTCATTTGTTGGGCTTGGTATAACCTTTTATAACAAGCTACCTTCCTCTTTGCTAGATTTGCCTTATAATACGTTTAAAGCTCAAGTAAAATCCAACCTTTGTTCAAAGGCTTACTATTCCATCAACGACTACTTAAACGATAAGAATAGTTGGTCGGCCTGATTAACTCAAGACAATGTTTATGTTCTTTCTCCAGAATTAGCTTACTGACAGGTTATATGAGTTCATGTAATTGTTTTAAATTTTTTTGTTGACTGTATAAGTAAATTCAGTTTAATTTTATTTTTATTAATTATTGACATAATCAATTCATTTCAATGTTTTGTAATGAGTTGATTGCAATAAGTGGTTAGCTAGCGACCTCTATGATTGATCATTTTATTCTTGCCTGAGTAACCGGCAGCAAGTTCGTCATGCACCCTTAGATGTCACTGCTTGCGGTAGCGTCGGGGGTCGGGTTGCCTCCTTCCTTCAAATATGGCGAGGGGGGTAATGGCTGATCTTTGCGTTATGCTCGTGAACGGGTGCTGCTTGTGGTGACTGTTCATCTTGCTGACCATGGTTTTATTGTTGTTATTAGTAATACCTAACTTGTTTATTAATTTTTACTTTGATGGTCCTAGTTTATCATTTGTGACTTCAAGTGACAGCTATGTGAACAGAACCCAGCATTGCATAAATATGTAAGTTGTCACGCCCTCTATACCTGGAGGCTTTTATTTAGGTAGTTTTTTTTAATTTATTTTTTTATTACTTTTGATTTAGCTTGAGTACGTATAGATTTTTATGGTATTTGTTGGTATATTGGCGTGGCTAGCTAACAATGGCAAATAATTTTATTGAATGTTTTGTGTCTTGTAATGTTAATTAGATACTTTGCAGATCTAGTTTTGTATACAGTCGAGTATTTTAAAACTGAACAGACAGTTGTGCTGCTGGTGAGTTTGTTGCGCCACTTCTTCTCCCCAGCGAAAGCACTAGGAAGTGGTGAAGGGCGGGCGTTTTGGGGGACTGTACTTATGTAATTTTGACGTTCGAAAAGTGCTGATTCTCAGCCTAGTTTGAATAAATGACTTTTGATTTTGATTTTTAGAATACTTTATCTCTGTAGTACGGTCTCGTGGGTTAATGTTCTACCGCCATGCAGGCGAATCCACAAGCAAAGCTAGTATTGCATGTTTTGACCGTAAGTTACAATGAACAAATAAAAATCAATAATTATTAAATGATAAATGATTTTATTGCTATAAGTAAGCTTGTATGTACGAGAAACATTTTTACACGTCAGCGTCGTTTCCTATCTGACTACTCTGAGAAGAAAGGCCGAAACAAACGCAGAGGTCATATCTGTTTTAAAGTCCAGACATAATCTTGGTCAGACCATGTGACCATGTAGTTTGGTGTCTAAAATGGTCTTTTGAGGAAAGAACCACACAGATACAGTGGACCTTTAATATCCAGTCAGTGCAAGCATTTGTCAGTAACCCTGCAACTCTACCCAGAACTTAAGGAGCTCAACGACTCGACGAACAATACCAAAGAAAGGACATTTCGGTGGACCGCAAAAAGTACTCAAACTGCCACATTATCATTATAAAAAATTAAAAACCCCCGACTCAAACAAAAACCTCTAAAAACTGAAAACAATTATACATATTGGCTCTAGATGAATATAAGTTGTAGGAAATATTTTGATCCAAGCGTCTTTGTGTAATTGAATGATTTGAATTGAATTTATTAAGATTAGAACTTGAACGTGGCTTGAAAGTTTATTATTAAAGCGCATATACATTGGCATCTGAACGAGCCACCTGGACGAGCGACCTGTCCTCTTGAGCTTTGTTGTAGATACAACAAGGTACTTGTTGTGTTTGTTCCTAGTAGGTATTTATATCACAGTATTTTTTAACCGACTTCAAAAAAAGGAGGAGGTTCTCAATTCGGTTGTAAGTTTTTATTTTTTATTTTTGTTACCTCAGTACGCCGTCATTTATGAACCGATTTGGAAAATTCTTTTTATATTTGAAAGGACATACTTCCAGATTGGTCCCATTTTTGTCAAAATCTAGTTCTGATGATGGGATCCATGAGGAATTGAGGGAACTCCTCAAATATTATAGGCATACATATACCAATTTTGGTATTTTCATTAACAACTCAAGCATTTGCATTCAGAAAGTATAATTTGGTGAAGTGGAACTGATGATGAAGGCCACAGATAGCCATCGGAACTACTCAATGACAAATATTTCACGGGTAGAGATTCGATTGCTTTAATATGGTTGCTAAGCAATTTATATTCGTCACAATGCGCATGGTGGAGTGAAGCTGATGGTGACTTCACCATCAGCTCCAGTTCTGGCTCTTACCAGGAGAACTCCTCAACAATTAACGTCCCAGCATTGGGAAAAGGAATATTTTGTAACAGGTGATGAGCAGTTGACATTAGGGTTTGAAACGGTATGCTCTCGAGGTGGTCCCATTGTCGCCAAGTCAGAGTCTGATGAAGGGATCCCATGAAAGTCGAGGAAAATCCTCTTTAGTAGGCATGTACAGTGTGTTAGTTGAACTCTCTCAAATCAAATGAAATCTATAGATGATTCAAGTGTTTGAGTCTGAGAGTCATCACTTACTGTCGAGGATTTTATCAGGTTTTTCAGCGGGAGATGTAAAAAAAACGACTTGATTCTTCGGTAAAAGTTGTGTATCTTTTTATAACGTAAAACTGTCGGTAGAAGTTAATTAAATTGATAAAATAAAACCATTAGCTAAAACACACGTAGCTGCACTAGTGCTATGACGACTTTTGTAGGCGTCCCGCGCAAACATACCCCCGGGCGTTGAAAGCCTGTCTTTCAACCGGAATAGTCAGACTCGGGGTAGATGGGTAATGGACAAATCTTGCTAAATGACCTGCGGAGTAGGCCACTGGAGGTTTTGACGTCTGCAACTCTGATCACGCCATCGGGTCCTGGATAAGTAGCGACAATCCGACCCATTTTCCACTTCAGAGGCGGCGTGTTGTCTTCCTTTAGAAGCACCAGGGAGTTCAGCTTCAGAGAACCCTTACATGTGCGCCATTTCGTCCTGAGTTGGAGCTCCGAAATATACTCCTTGCTCCATCTGTTCCAAAAATGTTGTCGGAGTTGTTCAATGCGTTGAAATCGAGATAAGGAACTGGTGGAATGGTCATGGTAGTCAGGTGTTGGCAAAGATGTCAAAGGACGTCCAATTAAAAAATGTCCGGGTGTCAACGGTGTCAGATCTTCAGGATTCGATGAAAGTGGAGTCAGTGGTCTGGAGTTCAAAATAGCTTCTATTTGCACAAGCGTAGTATAAAGCTCCTCATAAGTTAGGTTACAAAGGCCCAGCACCCTGACTAAATGATGCTTTGTTGACTTGACACCAGCCTCCGCAAGGCCAGCAAAATGAGGAGAGTATGCAGGGATGAAGTTAAAATTGATTCCCTCTTTAGCCATCTCCTCAGATAACGAGTCGCAATTGGTTTTAAGAAATTTTGATAATTCATTGTATGCACCAACAAACGAGGTGCCATTATCGGAAAATATATTAACCGGTTTACCCCTACGCGAAATGAACCTCTTTAACGCCATGATGAAAGTATTGCTGGTCAAATCACCGACTAGTTCAAGGTGTATTGATTTTGTCGTAAAACAAACAAAAATTGCGATATATACTTTCACCAATTTACAGCCACGACCCTGTCGAACAGCAGACTGTATTGGACCCGCATAATCCAAGCCAATGTTTTCAAAAGGGAAACCTCCAGCTAGCAGTCGCTGCCGTGGTAAATTACCCATGATCGGTGTGACGGTTTGACCTTTAAGACGATAGCAACGCACACACTGACGGTAGCACAACCTGACTAGATTGCGACCTCGTATGGGCCAGTATGTATCCCGTATAGAAGCTAATAGCAACTGGGGTCCAGCGTGAAACAACCGTTTGTGTTCATACTCAAATAGCAATTTTGTAAAGTGATGACTACCTTGTAAAAGGATTGGACATTTTTTATCATAAGGTAAATCAGAGTTTTGTAATCGACCTCTAACACGCATTATTTTATGGTCGTCCAGAAAAACGTTAAATTTCATCAAAGGACTTTTCTTTGGTAATTGTTTATTATGAAGTAGCAACTTGTATTCACTAAAAGACTCGGTTTGACATAATCGAATAATCAAAATTAAAGAATTTTGTAGTTCATCATTGCTTAGCGGACCACAAACAGATAGTTTTTTACATGCAGCAATAAAACGTAAAAGGTATGCTACTGTGCGCTGAAGCCTTAAGAAACTTGAAAATCGGTTAAAGTTAAGGAATTCGTTGACCACATTCGCGTTAACAGTACCATGTAAAGAGACATTTGATTTAATTTCCGGCAATAATTCATCGATAGATTGTGTAAACCTAGAAGGCCAACATGATGCGTCATTCTTTAAAAAACTTGGACCAGACCACCAATCACCTAAAGAAGGTAATAAATTAATGTCTACTCCTCGAGAGACATAATCAGCGGGGTTCTGATCGGTTGGGACGTGTCTCCACTCGCAGTTGCCAGTCTTCTCTAAAATTTCAGCAACTCTGTTGCGTACGAAAGGCTGGAGCCTATTTGGCAACATTTTAAGCCATCCTAGGACGACAGTAGAGTCTGTCCAAAAGAATGTACGTGGTCTAGTGTTTAAGCGTAATGATGCGACCACCTTTTCATAAATTCTAACTCCGACCAGAGCACCGCAAAGTTCAAGTCTGGGAATGGTGGTTGGTTTCAGAGGGGCAACACGACTCTTTGCTAACAATAGACGTACTGACACTTTATGTTCATTGTTGACACTGCGAACGTATAAGCATGCTCCATATGCTCGTTCAGACGCATCAGTGAAGACGTGAAGCTCTAAAAGGTGCATTGAATCAATTAAAACATGACGGGGAATATAAATTTTATTTAATTTTGGTAAATTCATTACTAGTTCAGTCCAAACTTTAATAATGTCCGGCGATAGCGGTTCATCCCATGACAGTTTGTGTAACCATAGTTTTTGAAGTAACATCTTCATCACTATGATGCATGGAGCTAGAAGCCCCAAAGGATCAAATATTTGTGATATGATCGAAAGCATGTCACGCTTTGTATCGCTACAAGTAATTGGTTGACTAATGGGAAAACAGAGTTGATCAGATTGTGATTGCCAACCCAGACCTAAGGTTTTGGTACACTCAGATCCGCCAATATTCAAGTCAAGTGAAGATTGGGGACAGTCAGAACCAACCAACAAACGCATATCATTTGACTTCCACTTTCTTAGGTTCATTCTAGCTGAAGAAAGAGTAGAAGTTACTTTATGACGCAAGTCTCTTACTTCATTGAGATCATCTCCTCCCGTTAGCAAATCATCGACGTAGAAATCACGTAGAATGACCTCAGCAGCCCTTTTATCACCGCAATCTAAACCTAACTGTTTAAGACACCTCGTTGCAAGGAACGGGGCGCTGGCTGTACCGTACGTCACGGTATTGAGTTGGTAAGTTTGCAACTGAATTAACGGGTCATCACGCCAGACGATTTGTTGGAAATGTCTGTCATTTGGATGAACCACTATCTGCCGGTACATTTTTTCCACGTCGGCAGCAATAATATATTTATGTTGTCTAAAACGTAATAATATCGATAAAAGATCATCCTGTACTACAGGTCCGGTCATCTGTATATTGTTAAAAGAAGTGCCTGTAGTGGTGGCACTGCTGGCATTAAAAACCACTCTTAATTTAGTGGTGACACTGCTGTCACGCAGAACTCCGTGATGTGGGAGGTAATGAGCAGAATATTCAACATTTTTACATTTCGACATATGACCTAGACTTTCGTACTCTGCCATGAATTCTTTGTACATCTTAGACAGTTGAGGCTGGCTTTTGAACCTACGCTCTAAAGAAGAAAAACAATGTTTAGCCCTTAGAAAGGATTCACTGAAAACTGCCCGTTCTCCAAACGTGTTGTATTCTTTATAAAATGCTCCTCGCATTGTTTCTCTTCTTGAGAATACACTGAAGTAGTACAGACCTCTTCTAATTGCCAAAATCTTGTGAGTTGATGATCCATGCTACTATTTAATTCATCATTACCGTCAGAAATAATCTTTGTAAAATTACATTTTACCATTTTTGATGGCGTCGAAGCATAACTAATTTTAGTTGGACCCGAGACCAGCCATCCCAGTTTAGTTTCGCACAGAACAGGTTGTCCATCTCCTAACTTGATTCGTTCGGATCCCAGTAAGTCCCAAAAGATGTCAGCACCGAGCAGCATATCTATTGGGGCCGGTGAGTAAAAGTTAGGGTCAGCCAGACAAATGTTAGATGGGATTTTCAATTTTAATAAGTCCACATGTCTACTCGGAATATTATCGGTAATTGAAGGTAGGACAAAACAATTAATGTTAATGGAAAAGTTATCGTTTAAAGATTTTATGGAGACAGGGCACATTTTATTGATATATGAAGATGAATTATTAATACCTAATATGGAGTTGTTCACAATATCAAGGACAGCACGAGTAACGTACTGCTGACCGTTTTTACCTATGATCTTAATTAACGCCGTGGATAGCAAAACGTCACCACGTCCAACACTCGCAGAAAGAGACAAACCTGCACTAAGATCTGACGGAGCAGGGGCACTGGTCGTATCATCACTGTTAACGGGAGTAATAGCCAAGTCTGACTTCTTCGAATGATCTGTGACATGCACTAGAGTGTGGTGCTTGCGCCGACATATTTTGCAACTTGCCTGCTTACAGTTATTAGCGTAATGTCCTGAGGACAAACAATTATAACAAATCTTAAATTTCGGCAGCAATTGCAACCGTGCTTCATTACTCAACGCCAAAAACTGAGGACAATTGCTTAATTTGTGCTCACCGTTACATTTAACACAACTCTTAGGTTTAGAAGAACTAATCACTTGATTATTCTTGTCTGTTTTATTATTGGAATCCTGTATTACCATTGTCCTAACCTTGGAGTGTTTACTAGTGTTTGAATGTTTATCAATTGTGGAACTTGACATTTCTAATGTTTCAATTAATTCAGCACGATTCTTGATGAATGTGAGGAACACAGTTAATTTAATCTCGTAGTCCTTGTCAAGGCGACCCTTATACTCTTCCCATTCACGGTAAGTTTTATTATCCAACTTGTGTCTTATAATGTGAATGAGTAAAGTGTCCCAGTGATTAACAGGTTCGCCAAGCGATTCCAAGGCACGCAAGTTTTTATTAATGTGATCGATTAAAGCTTTTAAATTCACAGACGACTCCTTACTGATTGTCTCAATATTAAATAATGCTGAAACATGGTGCTGAATTAACAGATGTTTATTATCAAACCGGTCACATAGTAATTTCCAAGCGACTGAATAATTTGCGGCAGAAAACTGAATTGAGTTTATCACCACTGCAGCTGAACCTTCTAGTGATGATCTCAAATAATGAAATTTATTTATGTCGTTTATGTCGTCATTAGAGTGAATAAGGCTGACAAATGTGTCGTGAAATTCCAACCAATTTATGTAATAACCGCTGAATTTTGGTAACTAAATAGTCGGTAATTTGACAAAACTGTTATTATTAGAACGTGAACCCACCTCACTATCAGTTGGATCCCTTTTCTTATAATCATCGAGCACTTTCTGAGCTTCAGAAATGGTTTTATAATAAAGAGACTCAAACTCGCTACGTTCTAACATTTGACCATCCAAATTATCAGTACTACATTCCAGTGCTAATTGCACCTCGTCATACTGGTCATACAATGATTGAAGCCTATTTAAACGCAATTGCAACTCGCTAACCTCAGAAGGACTTATAGAAGGTTTTAATGAATTCAAATAATTCAAGAATACTGTTACCCTGCCTTTGTAACTCGCCCTTTTTCTAATGAGCTCCTTATCCTCTGGCATTGCGTAAGCTGGTGCAGTCAACCTGGAATGTATACAATTAAAGTTTTAACAGCGTCTAAAATTATTACTAGATACCTGCCTGTAACACCTACATATGAAATACGAATTAACTGCTAACTTTATTGTTGATTGTTTCCTTTAAGTACTTTTAACTAATGAACTATCAATGTTTTAACAATACCAGAATCAGTACAGAACCTAAGTAACTACCTACTTTATATTCACACTACAATTATGAACCTATCTAACTTTTAATGTGATTACATGAATATGACTCAGTAACTGTTACCTACCTTATAAAGTTACAATAATGCAGCTATTTTAAAACTACTCTTTAAAGGTACAAATAACTGTGATTATCACAAGATTAACACGCTGACGTCTGATCAATTATATAAAACAACATGTAAGCACAGGATAGGGTTTTACAACGATTAGGTATATAACTCTGTACTAACCTGGTTAATAACAGCTAATTACCACTAAATACAACATGTTAATAGAGTGTTGGGTGGAATAAATGATGATTACGATTATCCAGACCACGGAAAATTCCAAATCTTCGCAATGATACAGCAAAATTAATGTCACACGCCCAACTTCGCTTGTAATTACGAGTTATCCACCAATTCTCTTGAAATCCTTATAATAATAGCTGATCGAAGTTTTTCCAACGTGAAATCTTCTAATCCAGGCTCGATAGGACCATGTCGAGGATTTTATCAGGTTTTTCAGCGGGAGATGTAAAAAAAACGACTTGATTCTTCGGTAAAAGTTGTGTATCTTTTTATAACGTAAAACTGTCGGTAGAAGTTAATTAAATTGATAAAATAAAACCATTAGCTAAAACACACGTAGCTGCACTAGTGCTATGACGACTTTTGTAGGCGTCCCGCGCAAACACTTACCTATACTCCGACTTTTAATTAGCTGCAGTTAAATGACACTTCTTAAGAGCCATTTCACAAAAGTTTGACGCTCGAGTTTAGGTAAAAGACGGCAGCATTGTGTATGTGTGCGTAGCTATCCACACATACACAATGCAAACAGTGTAGCGCGAGTGTCGAGACGGACTAAACAATCTTGAGCCGTCATGATTGTAATGCACCTTTGTTAGAGACTTATGAAAAAAAGTGATTTTATTTATTCAGTCTACTAACTTGCTAGACTAATAAAAAAACACAAATATATGTTATGTATAAGTGTATAATAAAATTGAACAGGTAAATAATCAGACATTATATATTAATATATTTATAACATAATAATTATTTTTGTAAGAGCGTTTGCCCCAACAAGCATCCGCTTCGACCGCTATCATTGGTCCGAATTGCTAACATCGCCACGAGATACTGCCGCTTTAATTCACTGTTTGGCATCATTTGTCATTTCAGCAGCAGTTTTCCACATGTCGAAAATAGCATCATGTGTTTGACTGTATAATCGAAATGGCATTATTGGCAAATCCATCGATGCACTGATCTCATTTAAGTTTGAGAGACCAATTCCTGTAATGACTGCACCTGATACCGCTCCTGCATTAAGGTCGAGTCTTGATCGTTCAGTTGTTTCAGTCTCCGTAGTTTATAGAACAAAGCTAGATCCACACATCATACACTTCAAGTCAAATTTAGACATGGGACCCAACTGTTTCTCTTTTTCTATTTTCAAATAGTTCAATTGCAGCCGAACTTCTCTCTGTGTTCACTTATATTTATTAATTGATTCCAAAAGTATTGAAAATCAATTATACGCCAGCCATCAACAATGTGATCGTTCTAAAAACAAAAGGAACATTAAAACATCTAATTGAAATTTAAAGAAATATAAAAGTAAGTACTAAAAATATTTACGATCGAGTCTGAATAAAAATAAATAAATACAATTTCTATTGTCGAATCTGATTTTTCACTTGTACCCGGCACGTCGTCTCTTCTGAAGGTACTATCCTCCTCTACACGATTCACACGACTTCTCATTCTAAAATGAAAACAAAATATCTGTCAAGTTTCGATATCTACAATTACTTAAATATTTTTTTATTCAATAATAATTAAATGATTATTAGAATAATCAATATTGTTTTTAGAATTATTAAAATTGTAATTACGGTTCTATAGTCCATTTCGATAATGTGATCGATTACTGTGTATATGAGTTGCAAATAAAAATAAAATATCTACCTCGCTTCTGTTGCTTTCTCTAAGGCTGCAGAATTTTTATTTTGCCTTTTTTTTACATAATGGTATACACATTCTTTACGCCCCATTGCTAAAACTAATAACACAAAAATATATTATAATTATTCTACAAAGTACCTACTAAAGTAACACTTTAATTGATAATAAACAAAACACTTACCTTATGAAAAAAAAATGCGAAGAGCATCAAAATGTTGTACTCGTAGTATAATAATGCGTTCACGATAAGTGCGCTCGAAAATCGGGACGCGGGAAAAATTGGCATAGATCCTTCGTCGATGGGCGCTCGCGCCGTACTAATCGGTGCCCGCCGATGCATTGTAATTTATTCTAAATAGAGTGATGTCAATAACGATATTATGTCTAATTAAATGAAGGGATTTTAATAAAATTTCAGAATTAGTTTTTTTAAAGAACATACTTTATTTTGACATGATTTTTTAAATGTAATTACGCCTTATTCAAATCAAAAAACCTAGCCAAAATAGCGATATAAAACGTAAAAATTGCCCGTAGACTTTATTTTTTTACTAATTAGTGTTATTAGTAATCGATATTCTATTACATTATGTGTCAACAAAATTATATGTCTGATGCTTTCTGTATTTTTTTTTGTCAAATATATAAATATTAATGATAGATATAGGAATCTGAAATTGACTCTGCGATGATTTTTCAGTAAACTAGTTGTGGGAGATTAATCACCACAAAGTAAACAAATAAGTTTTTGTAAATGTGTTACATGAAGTATCAATACGAAAGATTGGTCTTTTTTTTACATGTGTTCAACAATGTTAGAGTATTACCTAAGACGGTAAATTAGGCGACTAAAATCTTGGAAATTCGCGCGAAAACGTGAAATGGCTCTTAATAATTCATTTCGGACTGCATTTAGAGATATGTATGTCAAATAAGTTTCGTTTGTTACACTATTCTGTACTAGAAAAACATGGTTTGGCCGCGAAAAAACAAAAAGACGCCAATTTTAGTCATATAAATTACACATAAGCTGTCGTTTTACTCCGACTATAATGCTACCGAGCCGTCGATGGTAGCCACAGCAGTCCTTAACTGTTAGGAGTTAGGAGATACGGCTATATGTCGACAGAAACTACTTAGCAGTTCTTGGATAGACGTGGACTTGAAAACAATCGTCTTCATCATTCCATTTCTCGTAATGATGTAACGGGACGAACTGGTCCCGCATCTGATGATGGTAAGGGCTTGTAATTGTCGAAAGAGCTTGTAATAGGCCTAATTGAATAAAAGTATTTGACTTTCACTTATCATCAGCTCAGCAGCATGAAGTGATGACTCTCAGACAACACCTATCGGTCCATTAAGTTCGGAGAAAATTGGATGTGACTGACGGACAGAAAGACAGACACTCGAGTGATCCTATAACAGTTCCGATTTTTCCTTTTGAGGTAAGGAACCCTAAAAAGTAAAAAACTTTTTTACAAAAAAAATAACCGACTTCCAACAAAACACTACAAAGTGAAAAATAACTTTAATTTCAGAAGTCGGTGTCAATAAACGAAAATGCAGAACCAACGACACCGACTTCTGAAATTAAAGTTATTTTTCACTTTGTAGTGTTTTGTTGGAAGTCGGTAATTTTTTAAATAACTTTATATTTTGATGGGCATATAGTGTCTTGGACTTAATTTCACACACACTCACTTCACACTATCTGGCACATGAGCTATACTTAGCCGAGGTATAAGTGGTCCGTTCTCCACGGTCGGATCAAGGGTAACATTTTCTCAATATTCTTACTGAAAGTTAATTTGCTGATGCAGAAAGGTTTGCGCAAAAATGCGTGGTCGCCATTTTGTCAGTATTTTACGATTATGTGAGGCGCCCTCACTCGCGCCCCCGCCGCGTCCCCGCCGTGCCCCCGCCGCGCCCCCGACGTGTCCCCGCCGCGCCCCCGCAGATAACTTGCGTCACGTGCCGTCACATTAGACGGAGGAATCTTTTATAAAGAACCATCTGTGTTCTAAAACAAACGAAGAAGCGATATATTTGCAAATTTTAGCTGTTATTTCTGATCGATCGATTATAAACGCACATTCTTGTGCGTTGGCATCGAAACATGAAAGAGTTCTGTTGTAAACACCCGTCAGAGAGCGCTTGCTCTCGTGCACATCTGCGTGTGGACTCAGGCCTGCTCGGGCCCTGGGGACGGCGTCGGCGGGAACGTGATGTTCTCCCAGAGCTGAAACGATAGCGTTCAGAGAGGGATTGGGATAAGTTCCGATTGTATCCATTCCTATAGCGAGTGTTGTATTCGTACGTTTAAATACGAGACGATTTTGCATGTTTGTTCCCTTAGCATTCAAATTCAAATTCAAATATTTATTTCAGATATAAATCCATATAATGTTAGTATAACTTAGCCTAATGTTAGTATTAAATTAAAATAAACAATAATTAACAACTAGTGAACCATACAACTGTTCGTTCCATGGCACACCAGTTTATTTGGACAAATGTGTCTGGATTCTTACCCACCTTCGTAAGAGGGGAGAATCCCACCGGTCTGCAAACACATTCAGGATGCCATTGGAGGAGGATCGCAAGCGCACCATCATGGAAGCGCATCGCCTCCGCATGATCGCGGCGAACCCACACACACACGGCATTAATACCTATGCACCGGTTATCCCGTTGGCAGCATATGCAACAACTACTGTCTCACTTTTGGCGGAGATGGCAACGTGAATATTTATCTCGTTTGCAGCACAGACCTAAATTTCTTAAACGGATCCCTGAACTAGATATTGGACACATTGTTTTGATTTAATATGATAATTTAACTCCGGGAAAATGGATGTTAGGTCATATTGTTGATAAACACCCAGGCGCCGACGGCGCTACTAGGGTTTACCGCGTTGAAACTGGCGACAACGTAGTTCAGAGAGCTATAAATAAACTATGCCCTTTACCGATAGATAATGCTGATTAATAAAATTTACCTACATACCTAATAACCCTTTTATGATGAATTATCTATTTATGTTACCATAGCGACATTAGGAATTTTTGTTTGTATCCATGTGTATAGGGATATTAATTTGATTATCAAAGGGCCTATATAGCCCTTTGGTAGGCGGGATGTTGTATTTGTGTGTTAGCTAAAATTGTTTGTACGCCTCAGTAGAAATAAAACCTTAGCCGCATCACCACTTATTTATCATTATAGCTCCCTGCAGACCAAAGTGAACTTTATCTACAAAACAGCGAGTGCTGTTAGCGATTACACCTTTTGTACAGAATCGATATCGATACTCGATTACGTTCCTCTTGTTCGATAACCGATAATGCAAAAATGTATGTCTAAAATATTTAGATATTACGTATTTGTTTCTCAATGAGTACATAAAAGGTATGTTTGCTCACACTTGTATAAGTAGATCTTACTGGACCATGTCGCCTCGGGTATTTTAGCGGATGATTATTTTTCTCTCTAGTTTAGAGAAAACCTAGTCTCACTTCATAGTAACTGAGTAATTGAACACAAAACTTACCCTCGGCAGTCACTCTAAAGTCAGTACAATAAATTCGATTTAAATACACATTTCCATTAGGTAATTAATTTTAAAGTAATTTTAATTATTTTATTATATTCCCTTTGTCCCCTTTAACGGGACATGGCCTACGGGGACAACGGGAATATAGGCTTTAAACATGTTTCTATTAAGTAAACAATTAGTGAGCATTTTTTTACAGCGCTAGCGAAGGTATAATTTTAATAGGAAGCATTTCAAAACATTGTTAATGTTGTGTGATTAGATTACCGCTGATCAGTGTAGCCACCCGGCGGAGGCGCGTCGCGGGCAGGCGCGGGCAGTCGCAGGCAGGCGCAGGCAGGCACAGGCAGGCGCGGGCAGGCGCGGGCAGGCGCGGGCAGGCGCGGGTAGGCGCGGGCAGGCGCGGGCAGGCGCGGGCAGGCGCGGACGCGGACGTGCGCTGGCGAGCTAATTGAATCACACGCCGCTCCGCAGCACATACTTAGTTCGCACCCGATGGAAACGTGATTATCTTTACGGATGCTAATGGAATAAAGCAACATATAAATATGGCTATAGCGCAGATTGCCTCATTTTATTAGGGTCCCATACCTCAAAAGGAAAAATGGAACCTTTTTATGATCACTTCGTTATTCGTCTGTCTGTCTGTCAAGACACCTTTTCTTTGGAACGCGTGTACGTATCAAGTTGAAATGTATATAATGAGTTGTTCATCCAGAACGACTAAAAATGCTGCTGTGAGTTCCGTTGCGGAGCACACACTTAGGACACGCGACGTCGGCGACATCAGTATGCTACTCAAGAAATACTCACCACCTTTATTTGTAACAGGATAAAGATATTTTCAACTCCACGTGCGGTAGCGGCGCGGCGCGGCGCTTGGCGCTCGCCTGTTATCGCAGGAAGTGGCTTTAAACTCGGTCTGCGCTTGTACTTTTGTTCGGATTTATTGCAGGCATAGCTCAGGGTCCACCCGTCGGAGATATAAATTATATCTCGGATTGAGATTTTTGTATAATTTCGTGGCGCATGTACCGCATCAGTTTCAGCTCGTGTCGCGTGCGCGTCTCTTCGGAACTGCAGCGGCCTCGGCGGCGGCTTGCTCATTGTATCACACTTTTCGAACGTGCTAGACAACGCATAAAACAATTGAGTCACGCATAATTGAGTAATGCGTTCGTGTCAGTACGCTACGTGTGCTCCTGATAAGTTAGAAGGAAAGAAAGAATAAAGTTTATTTGGACACAGTTCATGAAACACAAAATACAAAATTACAAAAAAAAAAAATGTTTCAAACAACAATAATGTGTGTCTCACGGCTGCGCCAAAAAGGTTCATTTCAGCATTAATGCCAGACAGATGCTGTCTGACGCTGGTTTTCTAATGATCCTTTAGGGAAAAGTGACGGGGAGTACACACAGTTTCAACATATCTAATATATACTTTTTATACTTATATTATAAATCAATAATTAGTAATCGTTAATTTTCATAGAAAATGGAACATTAAATGCACACCGGTACATAATGGAAGTCTTAATTCCATAAGCACAACCCGCATTGACTGCACTTGGGGAAGATTCCATTTTTATGGACGACAATGCTCGCCCGCGCCGTTTTGGCGACGTGGAAGCGTACATGCAAGAAGTTGGGATCCGTCGTTTAGATTGGCCAGCTCGAAGTCCTGACCTCAATCCAATTGAACATGCCTGGGATGTTCTAAAGAGACGGGTTGGATCAGTGCAACCTGCTCCACAAAACATCAGGGAGCTAAAAAGAGTAATTGCCGAAGAGTGGGAACGTATTCCTCAAAACGTTATTAAAAACATCATGGAAAGCATGCCCAGAAGGATTCAAGCTGTGATTTTGGCAAGAAGAGGTCACACTCGGTACTAGGTTTTTACATTTGTAACTTTATCTTCTATCTATCTATCTATCTATACATATAATAAATCTGTAGACGAGACGTTTCTGTACATTGAAAATATTTCCAAAAAAAATTGTTGGGGTGTTAAAGGATAACAAACAGATGCCATTTCATCAATTTTTTGAATTTTTGTCTGTTTGTCGGTTTGTCTGTTTGTCTGTTTGGATGT
Organism: Gortyna flavago; assembly: GCA_963669345.1. Taxonomy (NCBI): domain Eukaryota; kingdom Metazoa; phylum Arthropoda; class Insecta; order Lepidoptera; family Noctuidae; genus Gortyna; species Gortyna flavago. The sequence continues at coordinate 19,968,268 of OY770133.1, forward strand.
GACAGATTATTGATTTGAACAGGGTCAACGTAAAAAGTACCAAACCAATACGGTTACTTTTTATATTCAAATATGGTGTAGAACTCGGAGCAGTGATTAGTTTTTATTTCATCGCAATCGGTTCACTCTATCAAAAGATATAATCAATTTAAAGTATTCTAGAACAACTTTTTACGTTTTTTAGTAACACTTAACGACATCTATTGGCGCGATATAGTACCTACTAACGAAAACATATTGTTGTTGTGATGTAAATAATCACGTCCTATTAGTTTATGCTTACTTAAATGACGAAATAACACAGATACCTACTTATGTCTATGTTATTTTAAAAAGTAATGATAATGATTATAATATTAAACAAAATCGCTTTCCATTGATGGTTTATTTAGTGGCGCCTGTGGCGCTAAAATAATTTTAAACAAAAAGTGAGGATAATGTAAGATAATAATAATTAATGTGGTGTTCTGAGCGATAGAGAAGTTAGATAATTATTGATATAGAAAGTTGAGTAACGCAGAGCGTTTTTTAACGAAGTTCTTATATGGAGCTTGCGGTAGGAGTTCTAAGGGAGAAATCGTCAAATAACGAAAAAGCGTTATGCCTCATTTTTCAAAGTAATAGGTAGATAGAGACACACACACAGAGGGAGAGCTATTTTTCATGGTTTCCGAGGATCCTGACCCCGGTAAGTGAGGTCAAAAAGAAAATCAAAGATGGCGGTTGCCTAAATTTTTAACTTTTTCGTCATGGGTGTCGTTTTCATGGTTTTCGAGGGTGCTGAAGTCGATAGTCAGGTCAAAATGAAAATCCAAGATGGTGGCTGCAATTTTTTTTTATCATGTTTGTCGTTTTCATGGTTTTAGAGGGTGCTGAAGTCGATAGTCAGGTCAAAATGAAAACCCAAGATGGCGGCTCCATTTTTTTTAAATGTTTTGTCATGGGTGTCGTTTTGATAGTTTTCGAGGGTGCTGAAGCCGATAGTCAGGTCAAAATGAAAATCCAAGATGGCGGCTGCAATTTTGTTTTGATTTTTTGTCATGGATGTCGTTTTCATAGATTTCAAAGGTGCTGAAGCCGATATGCAGGTCAAAACGAAAATCCAAGACGGAGGTTGCAATTTTTTTTTATCGGTTTCGTTTTATTGGTTTTTGAGAGTGCTGAAGCCAATAGTGAGGTTAAAATGAAACTGTAACGGCTTACCCACCGTCGATTGGCCCATGAACCGTTGGTGAACATTATCTTTAAACCATTAACTTTTTTCCAAAGGACTTTTCACCCACGAACGTTTTGCCAACATAACTCTACGTCAGTGAATGCTTTACCCACAGAATGTTTTGATCAATAACTTTTCACCCAAAGAACAAGGCCAACAGACGCCGGGAAAGATGAAAGTAAAATAATAATAAGACGTAGTCCTTTATTTCTGTGAAAAGGGTATAAAGTAACCTAACCAAGCCTAACCTCGGGGTGCCCTTCGCTCGCTTTGCTCGCTCACTTGAGCCGCCATCATCCCTTCGAACCCTACCTGTCCGAGTCGGGGTGCCCCAAGTCCCGAGCTCGCTTCGCTCGCCCTTGCATCCTTAGTTCTATTTGACATGGGTCAAATGTTCTTTGGGTAAAAAGTTATTGATCAAAACATTCTGTTGGTTAAGCATTCACTGACGTAGAGTTCTGTTGGGGAAACGTTCATGGGTCACAAGTCCTTTGAATGAAAAGTTAATGGTGTTGACCAACGGTTCATGGACCAATCGACTGTTGGTAAACCGTTTCAGTACTGATTAAAATGAAAGTCCAAGATGGCGGCTGCAAATCGAAAAATTCGTAGTGTGTGTCGTTTTCATGGTTTTCGAGAGTGCTGAAGCCGATTGTGACGTCAAAATGAAAATCGAAGATGGCGGCTGCAATTTTCTTTTTCTTTTTTTATCATGTGTGTCGTTTTCATGGTTTTCAATATAAACTTACACGACTTTGTGTGAAATAAAATAAAATACAACCGACTTAAAAACACACTTCAAAGTGCAATAGACCTTTGGTTTCAGAAGTCTGTTTTCTTGCCAACGCGCAACGTCTTCCCAAACTAAGGTTATTTTGCACTTTCTAGGGTTTTTTATGGAAGTCGGTTATATTTTTTTGTTATTATCTTTACAATTTTTTTTCTGGTTTTCGGCAGTATAAGGTCTAAATCAAAATCATGTCTAAAATTTTCATGGGTTTCATCTTCGTAGTTTAAATGGCGGCCGGTGTCAAATATAACCAAAGTTTAATGGGTTGCTTTTTACACGGGCAACTTTATGTAGAAGCTCTTACCATTAATGTATTCTTCCTTTTATCATCTAGATATCTCGATGCTTTATAAGGCATAATATTGGTAGGTATATATGATATCTTCAATACCAAGTTAAGAAATTCTAAATTTACCACAGAGAAGAAACCAAGACTTAGAAAAACTAACTTCAAACTTCACCTACTAATCTCAGATATACTTTAGATAAAATGGTGATATGATTTTACAAGTTGGTATTCTAAGACAGACGCAAAATAAAATGGACATAATTATGGCTGTTATGTTAGATAATCAGCCTCGAGCAGGCGCTTTTATTTTAATTTATTCTCAAAAATCAAAGTGACACTTCGTCGCATTGTCATTATGAACCATGAAGACGCAGTGATTGCAGTCGAAAGGGCCGTAGTAGCGAACCCTAGGTAAGGAAAGCGTTACCAGGCAAGATCTGATGATTCTTCCTTTTCAATGAAGGAGTGGCAATTACACCTTTCCTAAGCGACACATTACCTTGTTTTCCGACATCCACGCGAACGAAGTCGCGGGCACAGCTATTTAATTAATAAAAACCGGCCAAGTACGTGTCGGACCACGCACCGCACAATGAAGGGTTCCGTAGTTGGAATGAATTTATCCCAAGAACAAACTTAAAACATTGTAGTTGCAAAACATGTTCTCCCATACATTCCAACTAAAAATGTAAGTTTGTATGCACAATATTGAGAGATTTACCATGTTGTTTCAAGATAATAGACTTCTTATTAATTTTCCTGTAATCTATATGTATAGAACTATTTTCTGTATTTTTTTAAAAATTTTAGGCTCAGTAGTTTCGGAGATAAGGGATATGGTAAATTTCCGTCTATTGTCTTAAATAACTTTAATACAATTTACTTTAAAATTATGCAAAAAATATATTTGAGATACTCACGGTAAGCCCTTTCATTGATATGTCACACTGTACAGATTGCGAATTTTTTTTAAAATTGTCTATTTACCCCTCAAAAATGACTCCCATTTTCAAAACTCATTTATTTACGTTACACGTCTGTGTTTGGGTCACAGAGATTCATATGTGTACCAAATTTCAACTTAATCGGTCCATAAGATTTGGAGCAAATTGGCTGTGACAGACGGACAGACAGACAGACAGACAGACACACGAGTGATCCTATAAGGGTTCCGTTTTTTCCTTATGAGGTACGGAACCCTAATAAGTAAAAAAATCTTCTTGTCTTTATTGGCTACCACTTCTTATTGTTTGGCCGTGTACATCGGTTTTAAAGAATTCATCGATTTTTTTTTAAACTGTCGTAATTCACTTCACGCGTATTAATTTACACGATTATATGTATGAAGACTACGTCAAACACATAAATTTCATTTAATTAACTCAAATCGGCCTTAGAATGTACATTTCCTTAGGTGCCCGTTTTTTTCGCAAAAGAGTGTAGGCCTGGCCCCTTACGCTATCCACCAATGCTGGTTCAACAGCCATGGAGACCTAATGATACTCGTAATAACAATTTATCTCAGCCTAACAGAGTTAAAAAAAAATCAGCTGTTTCCTACATTTTGACGAGTTATGCAAACATAAATGTAGGGAACAACTGATTTTTTTTTCGCGATTTCAGGTTTGGTCCCATAGTAAAATTGTTCATAATGATGAGTACAATCTCCCATTTCGATTTGTCGCATGTATTCAATTTCACCCTGTATACATTTTCTCGCTTAATTGTCTTTACCTTGCTTAGCTAGTTTAAAAATTCGTAACACTTGCATTATTTACAATTTTTTTATTATTATTTTATTGTATACGTGTATGGGTGTTAATTACCTGTGTGTTCCCGCAAGCGCCTACAGAAATTCTCATACCTACAGTTTTGTGTTGAGGCTATGTAGATTATAGCTAATCGTTTTTCTATTCTTTAACTTTTTCGACCGGCTACCTGCATCTGTAATATTGTCACATTATATTTGCACTTTCACATCAAGCAACGTATTTTTTTATTCTTCCCGTAATTATACCTGGACCAATCCCGCACATGGTCCTTCGAGCCGGATTAGGAGATTTGAAGAATATTTACTCCGATCAGCGAATTGTTATAAAGGGATTGAAGAGAATTGGTGGACATCAAAAATTATAGTCGACGCCCGGCGTGGCCGGTGAATTCTGCTACGTCCTTCAGAAGGTCATTGGAATTTACGTGGTCTGGATAGTTAATAGCTGAGAAAAGGCGTATTTATCATTCAATTTGTGTACCCAACACTCTATATAACAGGTATAATTAGTGTAAGTCAGCCGTCAATAGCCAGGTTAGTACGAAATACCTATTGTCATTTTTCTTTGTTCTGTGAGTGGTTACAAATTGTAATACAATTATTAACTGATCAGTAATTATTGTTCATTTTGTTATTTACACATTGTTAAAGAGTAGTTCTTTGTAGTAACTGCATTATTTTGCTTTACGGTGTAATAATTTTATAGTTATTGAGACAGTCAGGTAATCACATTAGTTAGCACAGATAGACAATAGAAATCATTGCAATTGCAGTGTTATTATTCAACTGTAGTACAATATAACCGTCAATGCGCATAGTTTATTATTAATTTAAAATCATTATTTATGTAATTCACTCTAAAGTTAATGTATTTCAAATCTTGTACGTATTTCAGGCTGCATCATTTGTAATTGTAATTTAAACGTTGCAATAACTTTATTTATATGCATTCCAGGTTGATTACACCAGCTTGCGCAATGCCAGAGGATAAGGAATTAAAAGAGCTCGTTAGGAAACGAGCGAGTTGCAAAGGAAAGGTGACAGTGATCTCGAACTATTTAAATTCTTTGAATCCCTCTTCTTTGAGCCCTATTGAGGTAAGCGAGTTGCAATTACGTTTTAATAGACTCGTGGCATTGTATGCCCAATATGATGAGGTGCAATTATTGCTGGAGTGTAATACTGATGAGTTGAATGGTCAGATGTCGGAACGCGAAGAATTTGAATCTCTATATTACAAAATCCTAGCTACAGCTCAACAAATGTTGGATGATAATAGGAAAAGAGATTCTAATGATAACTGTGACGTAATGTCGCGTTCTAGCAATCATAAGTTTGTTAAATTACCGACTATTCAGTTGCCGAAATTCAGTGGTTCTCATACAAACTGGTTAGAGTTTCACGACACATTTGTTAGTCTCATCCATTCAAACGATATGGACGAAATAAATAAATTTCACTATTTGAGGTCATCCCTAGAAGGGTCTGCTGCTGTGGTGATCAACACAATTCAGTTTTCTTCTGCAAATTATTCGGTAGCGTGGAATCTCCTCTGCGAGCGGTTTGATAACAAACACCTGCTTATTCAACATCATGTTTCTGCTTTATTTCAAATAGACACCCTTCAAAAGGAGTCATCAGTTAATTTAAAAGGTTTACTTGATGCTGTTAACAAAAACATACGTGCCCTAGAATCCTTAGATGAACCTGTTAATCATTGGGATACGTTACTCATTTATATTGTCACACACAAATTAGATAGCAAAACTTATCGTGAATGGGGTGAGTATAAGGGCCGCCTGGACAAGAATTCTAAAGTTACGTTTGAACTATTTATTACTTTTATTAAAAACCGTGCTGAGATATTAGAAACGTTCGAATTGGAAGCTTCTACGAATACTAAACACTCACACACAAGTAAAAATTCAAACAAGGTTAGGTCAATGTTGGCACAGGATTCTAACAAAAATAATTCAGGTGAAAGTTCAAGTAAACAGGATGATGGTGTTTCAAATAAATCTAAGAATTGTGTTATGTGTAACGGTGATCATAAGTTAAGTAGTTGTCCTCAGTTTTTATCGTTGAGCAATGAAGCTCGTTTGCAGTTATTACCTAAATACAAAGTTTGTTACAACTGTTTTAATCTGGGACATTATGCAAACAACTGCAAAAAGCCAAGTTGTAAAATATGCCGTCGTAAACACAACACTATTGTTCACGTTGATAAAACCTTGAAGCCAGACGCAAGTGGTGCTTCTGCTAGCAGTGTTGTTGTTGACACGAATGGCAGTGCGACTGTCTCCACTCAGCCCACTACTATAGGTGTAGGTACCGGTGTGTCGCTGTCCGCGAGTATTGAACATGGTGAAGTGTTATTGGCCACTGCACTCGTCAAGGTCAGGAGTATTAATGGTCAGCAGTATGTTGCTCGTGCTGTGCTTGACAGTGGCAGCACATCATGTCTCATGACTGGGAGGTTATACCACCAGCTGGGTTTGACTGCCAAGACTGTAAACAATTCTATTATAGGTATCAACAACTCGTCATCTTTTATCAATAAAATATGTTCTGTATCAATAGAATCTTTATATAATAATTTTAGTATGGATATTAATTGTTTTGTTCTCCCGTCCATCACAGATAAGATTCCAAGTAAACATGTTAACTTGTTAACAATTAAAATTCCGTCTGATGTTTGTCTCGCAGATCCCAACTTTTACTCACCCGCACCTGTCGATATGTTGCTGGGCGCTGACATCTTTTGGGATTTATTGGAATCTCAACGAATTAAATTGGGTGATGGGCAACCTATTCTTTGTGAGACTAAATTGGGTTGGTTGGTCTCAGGCCCAATTAACAGTTGTATTTCTTCTAAAGTTTTAAAATGTAATTTTCTAAAGGTGCGTTTAGAATGTGATGATGAATTAAATTTCAATATTGATCAACAACTCGCAAAGTTCTGGCAACTTGAAGAAGTGTGTACTTCATCTCCGTACTCCTCAGAGGAAAAGTTATGCGAGGAGCATTTTATGAAAAACACTACTCGTTTGGAAAATGGACAATTTTGTGTTAGGATTCCCTTAAAATGTTCCCCGGACAATTTAGGCGAATCTTTGTCAAGAGCCAAACATTGTTTTGCTTCTCTGGAACGTAGATTTAAATCTAAAACTCAATTCTGTAATATGTACAAAGAGTTCATGATGGAATATGAAACTTTAGGTCATATGTCTAGATGTAAAGCTATCGATGATCAAGCGTTTTACATTCCGCATCACGGAGTTCTGCGCGAAAGCAGCGCCACCACTAAGTTAAGGGTGGTTTTTAATGCAAGTAGTTTAACTAATACTGGTATTTCTATTAATAATATCCAGATGATTGGACCCGTGGTACAGGACGATCTTTTATCGATCCTGTTGCGTTTTAGACAACATAAGTATATCTTAGCTGCTTTTTTTTTTTCCATCCGTGTTCCTTCCTTAGCCCTTTATATTCCGGGGCAGCGGTAACCCTTTCGGACAATCCCGCTGCCCATATCTTAGCTGCTGATGTTGAGAAAATGTACCGGCAGATAGTTGTTCATCCAAATGATAGGTATCTTCAACAAATTATTTGGCGTGATAATCCGTCAACTCCGTTACACGCTTATCAACTTAATACCGTGACCTACGGCACGGCCAGCGCTCCTTACTTAGCAACCCGGTGTCTTCGGCAGTTAGGGCTAGAGTGTGTTGATAAGGAGATTGGTGACGTCATCCTCCACGACTTTTACGTGGATGACTTGCTCACCGGAGGAGATGACATCAATGAGGTTAAAGAGTTGCGTCATAAAGTTACTTCAATTCTCTCTTCAGCGCAGATGAATCTAAGAAAATGGAAGTCGAATGACATGCAATTGGTAATTGGTTCTGACTTTCCCCAGTCTTCACTGGATTTAAATGTTGGTGGATTTGAGTCAACCAAAACATTAGGCCTAGGTTGGCAGCCACTGTCAGATTACCTTTGTTTTCCAATTAGTCGATCAGTTCATTTTAATAACACAAAACGTGACATGCTTTCAATTGTTTCACAAGTTTTTGATCCGCTTGGACTATTGGCTCCGTGTGTAATTGTTATGAAAATGTTACTTCAGAAGTTATGGTTGGAAAAACTGTCCTGGGATGAACAGCTATCACCGGACATTAGTGCACTTTGGAATGAACTGATTATTAATTTACCTAAATTAAATGAAATTCATATACCACGTCGAGTTTTAATTGATTGTTATGAGTTTTTAGAATTTCACATTTTTACTGATGCGTCTGAACGCGCCTATGGCGCTTGTCTGTATACGAAGCGTTGATAAGCAGGGACAGGTTTTAGTGCGTTTATTGTTAGCCAAAAGCAGAGTTGCGCCACTCAAGCCGACGACCATACCCAGACTTGAGCTATGCGGTGCTCTTGTAGGTGTTCGCATTTTTGAATAGGTTGTGGCAGCCTTACGAGTCAGCGCGCGGCGCACTTTCTTTTGGACTGACTCCACTATTGTGTTAGGGTGGCTAAAAATGTTACCAAATAAATTACAGCCGTTCGTTCGTAACAGGGTTGCCGAGATTTTAGATAAGACTGGTGGCTGTGAGTGGAGACATGTTCCAACTGACCAAAACCCTGCTGATTATTTGTCTCGTGGAGTAGATATTAATTTATTACCTAGTTTAGATTATTGGTGGTCCGGTCCTAGTTTTTTAATGAATGAAATGTCTTATTGGCCTTCTAAATTAATGAATTTTAATAACGAAACTTTGCCTGAAATGAAATTAGATGTCACCTTGCATGTTTTATTCAATAACAATGAATTTAATGAATTGGTTGATTTTACACGGTTTTCAAACTTTTTAAGACTTCAGCGAGCGGTCGCCTATGTTTTACGTTTTATTGACGTATGTAGAAAGCAACCTGTTCGCGGTCCTCTTTCTGTGCATGAACTAGAAAGGGCTTTAAACTTTATGATATGTTTATCTCAACGTCAATCTTTTAAAGACTATATATTACTACTTAATAACAAACCATTACCCAAGAAAAGTGAATTAAATAAGTTTAACGTTTTTCTAGACGAGAATAATATAATGCGGATTCGAGGTAGATTACAACATTCGGATTTTTCTTATAATAAAAAGCACCCTATTCTTATTCAATCTAGTAATCCTTTTTCTAAGTTACTTTTTAATTATGAGCATAAAAAATTGTTTCACGCTGGACCCCAGTTATTGTTAGCGTCTATACGAGATACGTACTGGCCCATTCGAGGTCGCAATTTAGCTAGGATGTGCTGTAAACAATGTGTTCGTTGTTGCCGATTTAGAGGTGAAACTGTAAGTCCTATCATGGGAGATTTACCACAGCAGCGACTTCTAGCAGGTTTTCCTTTTGAAAATATAGGCTTGGACTATGCAGGTCCTATTCAGTCGGCTGTTCGTCAAGGTCGTGGCTGTAAATTAGTAAAAGTTTATATAGCTATTTTCGTTTGTTTTTCTACGAAATCAATTCATCTTGAATTAGTCGGTGATTTAACAAGCAATACTTTCATTATGGCCTTAAAGAGGTTCATTTCACGTAGAGGAAAGCCGAGAAATATTTACTCGGATAATGGCACCTCATTTGTTGGTGCATCTAATGACCTTTCTAGGTTTCTTAGGGCGAATTGCGATTCGGTGTCCGAGGAGATGGCCAAGGAAAGAATTAATTTTCACTTCATTCCGGCATATTCTCCTCATTTCGCTGGCCTTGCGGAAGCTGGTGTTAAATCAACCAAGCATCACTTAGTCAGAGTGCTGGGCCTTTGTAACCTTACCTACGAAGAGCTATACACCATGATGGTTCAGGTTGAAGCCATTTTAAACTCCAGACCACTGACGCCGTTATCGTCGAACCCCGAGGATCTAACGCCGCTCACACCCGGACACTTTTTGATTGGACGTCCTATGACATCGTTGCCGTCACCTGATTATCGAGACCAGTCCATCAATTCTCTGACTCGATTTGAGCGTATTGAGCTTCTCCGACAGCATTTTTGGAGTAGATGGAGTAAAGAATACATATCGGAGCTCCAACTTCGCATGAAATGGCGAGCGTGTAAGGGCTCCTTGAAGCTGAATTCTTTGGTCTTATTGAAAGAAGACAACCGCCCCCCACTCAAGTGGAAATTGGGTCGGATCGTTGCTACGTATCCAGGAACAGACGGCGTAGTCAGAGTTGCAGACGTCAAGACTTCTAATGGTCTGTTACGCAGATCATTCAGCAAGATTTGTCCGTTGCCTATATATCCGGAGTCAACTGAAGATTCTTAGTGGTTGAAAGGCAGGCTTTCAACGCCCGGGGGTATGTTCCCGCAAGCGCCTACAGAAATTCTCATACCTACAGTTTTGTGTTGAGGCTATGTAGATTATAGCTAATCGTTTTTCTATTCTTTAACTTTTTCGACCGGCTACCTGCATCTGTAATATTGTCACATTATATTTGCACTTTCACATCAAGCAACGTATTTTTTTATTCTTCCCGTAATTATACCTGGACCAATCCCGCACACTGTGATAAATAAATTTATATTTTATATTACACTTTAAACATAACATACACAAACCAAAACTCTTTCCCGATAATACACACAAAAACAGCTATGATAAAGGTATACCCGACAACACATATTGACTTATATTGTAATGAGATGTATCGCTCATATTTAAATCTATATAATACTTACCCTGCGCCATTTTTTTAGTTATCATGTAAATTACCAATGGATTCAATAAAAAACATTAACGATGACTTGGACTATCTTGGGCTAGGCAGTTCCTTTTGTTGTGATCCACAGGATGCTGCAAGCTATTTTGTCACTTCTGAGAGTAATATTAAAATACTACAAATGAATATCCGCAGTGTTAAAAAAATTGTCAGTTACAGGCACTAATATGCTTAATGAAAATCAATATTGATGTTATTGTTTAATAATAATTAACTATGTATTGGCCCTTTAAGTTTAATACAACTTATTGTAAAATAAAAAAAAATCGATACAAATTTTGACACTCCCCAATCCCTCTTTAGGCGGTGTTGAACCTAATTTAGAAACACGCTTGTACGATACCACTACATATAGAAAGCAAAGTTTATAGAAATCTCTATTAATAGACAGCACGTTTTGCCGAAAACTTTGTTGATAGAAAACATTGTTTGTAGATATCTCGGTCCATAGGAAGCACTGTTGACAGAAATCTCTGTTCATAGCACTTCTTGCTGTAAACTTTGTTCATGGAAACCACTGTTTCCAGATACCTTGGTTCACAGAAAGCGCCTTTGGTTCACGGAAACCAATTATATAATTATTTGTATGTAAGTTGTATTCCGATTCGTTTACTCTTGCATCGTATGTCTACAGAGCCCCTTTTCGCGGGGCTCCTAATTCTGTGTAAAGGGTTTAAAGTAACCTAACCAAACCTAATCTCGGGGTGCCCTTCGCTCGCTCTTGCATCCTACGTTGCGCTTTCTGTGAACCAAGGTATCTGGAAACAGTGGTTTCTATGAACAGAGATCTCTGTCAACAATGCTTCATATGGACCGAGATATCTACAAACAATGTTTTCTATCAATAAAGTTTTCGGCAAAACGTGCTGTCTATTAATAGAGATTTCTATAAACTTTGCTTTCTATATGTAGTGGTATCGTACAAGCGTGTTTCTAAATTAGGTTCAACACCGCCTAAAGAGGGATTGGGGAGTGTCAAAATTTGTATCGATTTTTTTTTATTTTACAATAAGTTGTATTAAACTTAAAGGGCCAATACATAGTTAATTATTATTATTTTAGTTTTTAGAGGTTTTTGTTTGAGTCGGCAGTTACACTCGTGCAGTCTTGTGCTTCGGTACTTATGTATAGCGTGGTGATTAGTATGAAGAAGTCAATAATCGTACACATCTGTCATGATGATACTAATTGACCGAGTTGCCGAGTGCTCGTTGGGTATGCGTCGTGCAGATTGTGCCTTATTTCTATAATATCTTGTTGAAAAACCAATCAAAATTTGACCCGCTCGTTATTTAAATGAGTATTACGCGACAGCCCTCCGTCTACATTCAAATTGGGGATCAAACAAAAATTGTGTCCTTACGGGAATGTGGCAGTTCGCGGGCGGGAGGGCGCGGGGGCGCAGAGAACGCAGGGGCTCGGGGCGAAGGAACCTGTCGCTGGAATATTGGGCCACAAAACAGAAAGGTACAGAAGTCAATCACATGTATGTACTTCACTTTTTAACCGACTTCCAAAAAGGAGGAGGTTATAATGTTCGACTTTATGTGTGTTTTTTTTTGTATGTTCACCGATTTCTCCGTGAATTGTGGATCGATTTTGAAAATTATTTTTTTGTTTGAAAGGTTTTTATACTCCCAAGTTGGTCCCATTGTCAGCAAGTTGGAATCTGATGAGAGGATCCCATGGAAATCGAGGGAAACCCTCAAATTTTATTGGCAAACCTATAGCGATTTGGATATTTTTTTAGAGTAACTTGAGCATTTGCTCTCGGAAATCATCATTTGGTAAAGTGGAGTGGAGTGGAGTGGTGGTGTGGATGAAGACCACAGACGGCCATCGGAACTACTCAATGATAAATATTTCACGGGTTGCAATTCGATTACTTTAATATGGTTACTAGGCAATTTATGCTCGTCACAATGCTTATGGTGAGTGGTTGTTGAGGAGATCTCCTGGTTCTTACCAGGAGAACTCCTCAACAATTAACGTCCCAGCATCGGGAAAAGCAATATTTTGTAAAAGGTGATGAGCAGTTGACGTTAGGCTATTGTAATTTAGATAAATTACAAACACTCACTAAAAAGTGAAAAATAAAAACTTTTTTACAAATAAAACAACCGACTTCCAAAAAAAACTACAAAGTGATAAATAACTTTAATTTCGGAAGTCGGTATCGTCGGTTCTGCATTTTCGTTTATTGACAAAGAAGTCAAATTAAGCCGCAGGCTCCACTCCTGGAGGTGCCCTTCCGTCAATTCCTTAAATAACTTTAATTTCGGAAGTCGGGGTCGTTGGTTATGCATTTTCGTTTATTGACACCGACTTCCGAAATCAAAGTTATTTATCACTTTGTAGTTTTTTTGGAAGTTGGTTGTTTTTTTTGTAAAAAAGTTTTTCATACCTACGCTCGGCGGTCCCGATAGGGTGGTCAACTTTGGCTTATGCACAAAAAACTATCGTGGTTGTGGCACTCGTATCTAGTTGTTTGATTTATTGTTGTAAAGTTGTTAAAGTTTACATAAAAAAACATAAAATTTAACATTTGTCAATTTTCACTATCGAAAATCCCTAATAACTTCTAAACGGATTATGTACCCTATTTACACCATTTTGCCTTATCCGTTTTAGGCCTAAACCTATCAAATGACACTAAAAACAATACAATATCTACACAAAAAATAATCATGTTTTCAACTTACGTAATATTTGGGTCTCAAGCTGATGGCACTCGCGCTCGCACTGATCCCAATCGATCTGAGATATTGTGTCCGTGAGCGGGGTCTATGTGTGCGTTGCTCGAGCGCACTTTGTATGTAGTTTGACTTCTGTAGGTACTCTCTGTATTTTGTGATTGGGCTGTCCCCTCGAGGCGATTTATTGTTGTGCTCTGTCCGCGCCGGTCTTCAGCTTGTCAAGTGGCGTGGCGCGCACTTTGTGCACCAAATTCAATTTGATTTTCGTTTTGGTCATATCAGTTGATGTATCCTTTGTAATGTTCCGTTTTCTTTATACACATTTTCAGCAACTAAAATAATGTAAGAGGAAATTCCTTTGCGGGATTGTTCGAAAGAGTTACCGTGGCCCTGGAACGCAAAGGGCAAAGAAGGAACATGGATGGGTTTTAGTCAGTAAAGTTCTGACACTATTTCGTTCAACCCACAGCGGGTTTGATGATTTCCCATCATTAAAAAAAAAAGAGGAAATTCCTCAGTGTAATGGTACTGAGGAATAAATATAATGTAGGTACCGACAGTACCCACATTAAGTACCCTATACCGGGGTTACTTTGATCAATATTGAACTTTCAAGGTCCATATCTTTTGAATTTCTGGTTGTAAAAAAAATATATAATCTAGTCCTACCTAATCAGTTCTTTTGAAACTCGCGATTTCTGTAACTAATATGTGAAAAAGTATGGCTTGATTATGAGAAAAAAAAAAACTGTCTAATCAAAGTTATAATGAGAATGGGGTTACTTTGATAGCTTTGGAATTACGCATGTTATTGCGTAATTACAAAGTTACGCCAAGTATATTGCCAATACAATTTAAAAAATCAAAATGTACCAACGGTAAAAAATAATTATTGTCGTTTTTGTCGTATGGGGTAACTTTGATCAAGTAAAAGACAAATTAAACCTAAAAAAGAATGCTTAAACTTCCTCCCACTATTTGACTAAGCGCGCTTTCTTCTATTCGTGGTTGTGAATAATTTTCGTATTAACGGGACCTAAGTTCCTTTTTACACACCATATGCCTTATCAATGACAGTCCGCATCAAACAAACTCAAATAATTACATTTATTTTGACGTTAGAAAAACAATAACCACTGTATTGGTTAATCGATAATAGGCCACATTATGGAGTTTATCTAGAAATTTCATTACACCATCACATGATTAAGTACACACATGAAGTTTTGCAGTACAATTATGTAGCTTTAAATAGAGAATAAAATATAATTACATATTTCAATTAAAATCGTTGGTGATATCCCAGTGTATCCTCTAAAAAGGATTCAACACTTCATCAATGTTGTTAGCCAAGAAAAAAAAAAACAAACTGCGTTTCGTTTTACGCACTTCGGGATTTTATATAAAATGAAAGTTTCAATCAAAGTCACCCCGCTATTCAAAGTAAACCGGTATATTTGTTACAGGATTCATAAAAAACAAAAAAAAAATGAGTGTTGTTGTGACAAGTATTTCATGGTATTACTGTTGATTACTAGCGGTCTTTCTGTGATCACACTCCGCCATTAGTGAGATGGTCCTCCTTCACATAAAATACTGGATCCGAAGGTAATCGAAGTGAAGGAGCAATTTGTATTAGGCCGCCGGCCGCCCCGAGCCGAGCCGGCCCGAGCCGCCCCGAGGATGACCGCGGCGTAGGGTTCACCACGCGTCACAACACAAGGTATGCTCTCGTATGACATTATTTTTTGTTCCAGTTAGTATGATAGTCATAGAATTCAAATTATAAACTAGAAAGTGCATCCGCTTGCTAGTTACGCTGATGCCTTATCTACTTATATACAACTGATTTCAACGTTTGGAAAGCACTGTCGTGAAAAGACATACAATATTTTGAATTAGACGGTGACAGCTGGAAGCTCTTACTTACGCAGCTAGGTACGACCGTGTAGCGGAGAGAGATTCTCTGAAGCTCAGTATTCCCGTTAGATGAAGTATACTTAATTATTACCACCACTGTAATCTAGAGATCATAAGGAATAAATAAAAAAGCGTTTCACTATATTTTTGGTGGGTTTATCACCGAACAAAACAATACTATCTCCTTGCGTAGACAGTCTCCTTTGAAAGGGTTATGCTCCTTTCAAAAAACAATTACATTACAAGTAAAAAAAATATACTTTGCCGGTTCTACATTATTTAAAAATAACTAGAATAGAATAGAATTTTTTAGAGCAATAATGGTCATTCGTGTATCGCTGTACACATTTGGCCAACGTTTTGGGTGAGTGCGTTGGGCCAACGTGTAGAGTGCTACTTGGCGCATGTCCGGTAGTTGGCGCCAGCGCTGGCCGGCGAACCGAATTGTGTCGGTTTTTCGTGCACACATCAAAGGATTTTGGCAAGCTCCGCAAACAGCGTTCACATAATAGCGTCTTATTCGTGTGCGTAGACTCAGCGGAAAATTGTCGAATTTGACGTCGTGTAATTGTGTATGGTAAGTACAAATTTGTGCATCCAACCATTGGGGAGCTATTCAATAAAAACGTTATTTCGGGTGTATTTCGGTTGTTCTGGTATTTTTATTATATCTCTTTAATTATTTAGCGTAATGAGCTGAAGTTTTACATGTGAATAGTTGCATTAATACACTAAATATCTGAATATGTTTCATTTTGCTTTTCCATTAATTTAAAAGTCCTACAATCGGATGTCATACAATTAGTGGTCCAGCCGTAGTAAATTATGCCATTGCTCATTAATTACTAAGAGCACATAAATGAAACTTGGCAAGACATTGTAGACTCTTACATGATACAAATAAACGTTTTAAATTAGGCTCTAAAAACCTTATTTTACTTTTACGTGTATATCTTATGAACGGTACGTTTTTTTTCAAGTTCTGTTTCACAAGCATTACACACAAATTCAAAGCAACGTGCGTATAAAATTACAACTCTGCACTAAACCTCTTTATATGATTTTCATCAAATAGCCAAAACGTCAGCGCAGCGGAAACTTGATTATCTTCGCAGTTTTATGACACAAAAATTTCATTTAAACATACACATTTACCTCTCGTTACAAACTAATTATTGAATGCATTTTTTTCTTGTACGTCCATAGGAAAAAAAAAGTTCCGCTAGAATGACGTAGTCCCAGTGGAAACAGTTTTTATTGAATAGCTCCCCAATGGTTGGATGCACTTTTACTTACCATACACAATGACGTCGTGTAATTGTACACTAAATATCAGCTAAAAAAAAAATCGACAATTTTCCGCTGGGACTACGCACAGTCGCACACGTCTTATTCAGTCCGTTGTTATTTGTCAGCAAAGGCAGCTAGTGTGCCTAGGCGACTTTTCCGATTTTCGATGACGATGACGGCGGTGTGGACAAGCAATGAAATATTTATAATATAAAAAAATGTACAGATATGAACATAATATAATACGGAATTCAAAATATATACGATTTATAAATCGTATATATTTTTCATTTTCACATTAAAAGCGGTCATCCTCTTTTTATTTGTTTAATGGATTTGGTGACAGCCCACACAGTTTTAAAAAACTTAAATATCTCTGAAATCTTGCATGAGTAAGAAAAGATATTTTTATGGTTTATAGAAAAGATTCTAAGGAACCTCTGGTGAAATAATAAAATCCACATTCGTAAAGAATTTAGAGAAAAAAAATTAAAGAAATAACACTGAAAACGACATAGTTTTGTTATTATTAGGGATAAACTTATAGGGATTAGTGGATAATGTAGATAATTAATCTTTTCATAATATTACATAAAAAACAACTGTATTTATCTAGTATTTTTACATCACTGGCGTTTCTATGGTATTTTATTTGTTTCCATAGAAAATAATGTAAATGGCCGTAATTCTGGTTCCGAAAACATCTAGACTTCGTGAGTTCTACTCTGACAATTGAAATACACACATCAAAAGTGTCTAGGGATCAAGCATTTTTATGCGGATTTCTTGAGATTGAGATGTGGCTTTGTAATAAATTTATGATTTTATAAATTTATATGGATCCTTTTTGGTGCATTTCATAATTTGAATCAGGAACTGTGAATCAAATTCGAGTAAAAGATGAAAATCAGCTGTCAATATTTTCCCTATAAAAACATACAACGCATTGAAGACATTATTAGTGCTACTGTTTCCCTACTACTGATTAAAACCAACGTTATTATGGAGCGGCGACGTCATTTAAGCAGGGAAGAAATGCTCAGAGCCGTGGGAATGATAGAAGCTGGTTCCCGGCAACGTACTGTGGCTTTAGCTCTGAATACAAGTCAGAGTGTTATCAGTCGACTTTGGACACGTTACCGAAGCACTGGTACCGTGGCTGAGCGCCATGGAGGACGGTATCGCTGCACCACACGGAGACAAGACCGATACATTCAAATCTTAACTCGAAGAGCTCCAACAATAACGTGAGGCTTCATCACTCTTCAGGGAACTTAATTAGCGACCAAACAGTCAGAAACCGCTTGCATGAAGTGAACCTTCATTCCCGAAGACCGCTACGGGTACCACCTATAGCAATGCACAATCGTAGGATTCGATATCAATGGGCTCTTGAACACAGAAATTGGGCAGAAGAACAATGGCGTTTCGTGTGCTTTTCTGATGAGTCTCGTTTTGGTATGAGACCGGATACAAGACGTATACGACACTGGAGAACCCCTGGACGCCAACAGCGATTAAAATCCTGCCAGGAAGTCCATCCTTATAGTGGTGGAACCATCATGGTATGGGCGGGTATTTGGATCGGCGGAAGAACTGAGTTGATTTGGATCAGAGGCAACCTCAACGCTCAAATTTATGCTGAGACGATTGTATCAGACGTCATCGTTCCTCTACAAGTGCAAATCGGTCCCTTATTTCAGTTAATGCATGATAATGCACGACCGCACACCGCAAGAGTTGTAAGACAGACTCTCGCCGCAGCTAACATCAATGTCCTGCCCTGGCCTGCTCAGTCGCCAGACTTGAACCCGATTGAGCATGCATGGGATATGCTACAGAGAAGAGCTCTGCCGAATATGGAGGGTATCCAGTCGCAAGAAGACCTTTTTTTGTTGTTGCAACGAACATGGGCGGCCATTCCACAGCGTGATTTGGATGAACTCATTTTGAGTATGCCAAACCGATGTTCTTGTGTTGTTAGTGTTCGCGGTAGAAACACGGATTATTAATTGTTTAAGTTACCCAATAAAATTTTAAAGAAAACTGTTATTTCAGTCTTTTTTTCGAACTTTTGTGTTAGTGGTTCAAATGTCAAAAATCCCTTTATTAGGAAAATGGCAAATTTCTTTATTGATGCAAAGGTGACTTGGTTTATCGTTACTGTGACAAACGAAAACACTTCATTTGATGAATCCTTAAAGAAAATTTTAATTAATATCAATCAGGAGAAAAGTTATTGCAAAAATATATGTTGATCCCTAGACACTTTTGATGTGTGTAGTTTGTAGTATCCATTAAACAAATAAAAAGAGGATGACCGCTTTTAAGGTCATTTTTCATACTGTGATAAATGATAAATGATTTTTATTTTGTAAGTAGGTTTGCACAAACACTTTTACACGTCAATCATATTTTTTATAAAACTAGATGAGGTCGGCGTTTCCTATCTGACTACTCTGAGAAGAAAGGCCGAAACAAACTCAGAGGTCACAGTCTCTTTTAAAGTCCAGACATAATCTTGGTCAGGTTATATGAAGACCATGTAGATCGATGTCTGAGATGGTCTTTTGAGGAAAGAACCACACAGATTGAGAGGACTGCGGTCTGATCCCCTACGATATAGGAACAAAAACAAAGAAATATAATAACTATTTAAAATATTATTACCCGGTAAATGGTAGCTCACATAGAACTCACATCTGTGCTATGAAATTATACAATACAAAGGAAATTGAGTTTATACAATGCAAAGATAGTCTTACAATCTTCAGCAGCTGGCAACTGGTTAAATGTAGATCCTGTATAAATAAATTGCCGCGGCTGCAACTGTTTCCACATCCATCTTTTCAAAAGCGCCAATGCAGAATACGCCAATATGTAAACAGCGACCGCTGGCGATCTGATTTTTTGGCCCATCAGTTGGCCCAGCGCCTTGGCCCGTGTGTACATTACTAGGCGCTAGCTAGTCTCCGAGAATCCTCCCGGATTATATTGGATATTCTAGTCAATGTCATTGGAACTGCTCAGAGCTTCATTATCGGGACGCACAACTCACACATGGCCGCCCTGCGGGTCAGCGCGGGTCGTTAATCACGCCACACCTCGTTACTGCTGATTGGCTGCAGTTCTTCACGTTCACGTTACAGGCACGGGCGGCGGCGTTGCGGCGCTAATGACCACACTCTCTGATACACACCTCCCGACACTTCGCCTCACTTATGGGATGCTGAAGATGTGTTCAACTAACGACCACCCTTTTACGAGATATAATAATTTGAAATAGTTTATTTGTGACACATCACTTCGACTTTCAGGTATATTAAAACTAAAAATGACAAATGAAGCAGCCTGGTTCGCCGCAAGATCAGATCATAATATAGTCATGTATCACTGACCACGCTCCTTGAGGTCAACATAAGTTATGTTGAGGCAAGTTATTTCGAAAAACTTTAGGAGTGGTACGCCAGTAACAACGTAACACAATCTGATGAAGAATCCATACACACCATACTACAAATACTCACCTAGGGCTGTATTAGAAAACCAGTCTCACTAATTGTGTTACGACCGCACTATAATTACAGATCACACAATATATGTATAACAACAGACCCAATATAACAGTTATTGATAAATAAAACAAACACATATACATACTTCCCAAACACCAATAATATACAAAAACAAACACACATACATAATAGATATAGCAGTCCCAAACACCAATATATAGATAACTAGCTGACCCGCGCCCACTTCGTTGGGCGGTAAACATTTTAACTTGTGATGAAAGTATGAGTGTGGTTCGGTTAGTACTGATTGCTATGATTTATTTCCTGACTGCCAAAAGGAGGGTTTTGTTTTTATTGCATATGTATGTATAAATTACATGCCTCTTTGGCTATATTATCGGGGCGCTCAGCGCCAGACTCCCTATCCCTTGTTGCAAAGACATGATGCCTTAAATCATTGAGACGCTGCGCACGTTCAGCGATAGATTCCCGAGCACGGGTCTGCGATGTTCTCGCGCTTTGGCTAGCGAGCCGCTGCGAGTGCTCAGCGCTAGACTCCCTATCCCTTGTTGCAGAGACATGCTGCCTTAAATCATTGAGACGCTGCGCACGTTCAGCGCTAGATTCCCGAGCACGGGCCTGCGATGTTCTCGCGCTTTGGCTAGCGAGCCGCTGCAAACGCTCAGCGCTAGACTCCCTATCCCTTGTTGCAGAGACATGCTGCCTTAAATCATTTGGACGCTGCGCACGTTCAGTGCTAGATTTCCGAGCACGGGCCTGCGATGTTCTCGCGCTTTGGCTAGCGAGCCGCTACGAACGCTCAGCGCTAGACTCCCTATCCCTTGTTGCAGAGACATGCTGCCTTAAATCATTTGGACGCTGCGCACGTTCAGCGATAGATTCCCGAGCACGGGCCTGCGATGTTCTCGCGCTTTGGCTAGCGAGCCGCTACGAACGCTCAGCGCTAGACTCCCTATCCCTTGTTGCAGAGACATGCTGCCTTAAATCATTTGGACGCTGCGCACGTTCAGCGCTAGATTCCCGAGCACGGACCTGCGATGTTCTCCAGCTTTGGTTAGCAAGCCGCTGTGAACGCTCGACGCTCGGAGCTAGATTCCCCAGCGCGTGGTTGCGAAATATTTTCTCTATTCCTCGAGATGGGCTGATGATTTTCAAGAGACAGACTCTTCCGTACGGCGTACTCGAGCTGCTCTTGTCTGGGATTTCTGACGGAAAAATTGTGATTTCCTTTTAGGCATGATAAACAATCGCTGAAACTGTCCGATATCCCAAAAACAGAAATACCACAGCTTCGAACTCGAAGAATGAGAACGAAGTATATAGTGTTTGTGTTTTAAGAAACCGAGCAACCAAAACAATTTTAAAGACCAACAACGACATCCAACCAACCGCGTACAACACACCTACCTAACGACGAAAGTTAAATAATAACTGGAGGAGAGGGTCATTAATCCTCCGAAAATCTTAACACCGCGATTCAGAAAAATGACGTAATTGCACAACGCCATTTATGGGTAAATGGATAAAACGTCCGTACAAAGCATGTTCTAATGCGGTTCGTGAATGGACGGCGGCATTTTGCGATTTAGTAATTTTATAATATCTTCGAAACTATTTAACCAATTGACATAATGTTTTGGGCAAATCGTATCTCTATGATGTTCTTGTGATCAAAATAATATTTTTTTCGATAAGTGTTAATATTTTGTTGTTTAAAAAATCGTCCAAAAGTAAGTACGTGGAAAAATACTTTTTTTAACACATAAAAGTTACTATATCCGCTAAAATATAAAAGATAGAAATATGGTGTCGCGGACTTTTTTGTAGAACTATTCAAAGCGGACCAGGTTGCCATACATTGTTTTCCATTATATACAACTGTTAAGGCAGCGCATGCAAAGAACTCTGTTGTAAGAGCGAATTTTTTCCGCCTGGCTAGACAAAAATTGAGATATTTTGGCTAATATGCATGATATTTTTATAATTTATAGCCTGTAGCACTCACGAATAATGTAGCTTTCTACCAGTGAAATAATTTTTAAAATTGGTTCATTACTTCCGGAGATTACCCCCATTGTACATTGTATTTAATTTGGAAATTTTCAGTCTCTATTGAATTTTTATGATAATATGTAATGTCTGTTTGTACAGATTTATCTACATATATTTTTTTACGTTGTATAATTAATCAGTTTTGATATTCTTTTGATTTGAATTTATAGTCCAATTGCAAGATTTCCCTAAGTAAAGATCTAGATAAATTAATTATAAAATGTGTTTTCCGAGGCCGATATCTAGAGTAGCCCATGTCCATAAAAATAACATTGTCATACTTTCCACAGATAAACCTTAGCATGTAATTTAGTTTTGTTTCGTTAAGATACCTATTTGATGGAACCTCGCTTATAATTATATTTGCGTTCCTAATGGATGACAGCCATGTATGCAAGTACATTTCCGAATCATATGGGTTGCGTTCATAGCAGCCTCCAACAACAATAATATAGTCATTCATATTAAATTTAGCTATTTCATTCTTTGAGAAATTGATGAGGTTTTTCAATGTAGCACCAGATTTTATAAACGAGAATACTGTATAATCAGATCCCAATAGCTTGGCGAGTGATTGACGTAGTCCATTTCCTTGTTCATTACATAATATCATTACACGTTTTTTTGTTTTATTTTCTTTGTAATCGCGTGAGAAAGTGTTTCTAGTACATGGAACGTCGTCAGTCAGCTCATTAATAGGTGTGTGCAGTATGTTAACACTTTCGTCATTTTCACAACTGCCTCCATTGGAGACATTTAGGATGCTTTTGTTTAGGACACTATCCTGTACGTTTTCAGACGTGTGGCAGATATGAGTGCTTGATGCTCATCGACACCATGGAACTTATTTTTGTCAGCCACTGAATTGTTCAATACATCAGGTTTAGGGCTTATCAGGTTTAATGTCTGTATTGTGTATTCTCTTGAAGAGGTCCTAGGTAAACCAGTTTTCATTAATAGTGTCCATACTCTCCGCTGATATTGGGGTGAATAGAACTGCCTAGGTAGGTTTTCTTTGTTCGAACTTTCTTGTATTCCTATTGATTTCATTATTTTTATCTTTTTATCGCAGTCTATTAAATCATTTTTAAGTGTGTTATTTTCATAGTTTAAATTGTCAATTTCTGAGTTGGCAGTTTGCAACTCCAGTTTTTGTTTTTCTATCTCCTCCTTCAATATTGGAATGTCATTACTATTTCCTACAACGTTGGGTAAACTTTGGTATGACACATCCATATCAAATTCGCTGTCACTAGATGTAATTTTTTATTATGAGTAATTTGTCTTCTATGGGTAACGTTTTCGTAGTCATCCATTGTAAGGTGAAGATAAATTGAAATTTCTCATGGCGTAAAATTCGACTCCTTGATCAGAAAATGTACTGTTTTATCGACCGATGTTCTAGGTGACAAATGAAAATGAAGGGTGATGTTAGTGTTCAGACTTTTAAATAGATGTCGCCACAAAAGTATTGATTACATAGCAGATCTTCAAATTTTGAAGAGTAACCGTTCACAACTTGGTAATAATTGTTTTGTAAGCACTTTTACAAATGGTTTCAAAATAATTTTGTTATTTGATCAATTATTGTGTTCATAGTTTTAGATTTTACGACGATTAATTTAATTTAATTATTTATTGAATTAAAGCCAACACGGACCAATTATAAAACAAACTAAAACAAATACAATTAAATACAATTTAATTGTATTTGTTTTAAATTAATTTGTTTACCTTTTATAATTCAATTAATATGTTTGCCTTTTATAAAATTCAGTTTATTGTCACAGTTGGTGTGCACTGGGTTCACAATCACAATTTCGTCACTATTTGTTGTATGTTCTTGAAGATAACATTATCACTGGTTGGTGGTCACTTTATTGTCTGATTAGTGGTGAGTTTAGGTTTAAACGAATGCAATTACTATTTTAATGAAGCAAATATAGTCAGAACTGACATGTATCGTGTCAGTGGCGCCATCTCCTGTAACTATTGCTCGGTTAATAAATAAGTTTCCCTGTTGAAATAGAACAGTATGGAAACATGTGAACAGGCTAGGTACCTATACCGGCTGGCAGGGACATGAATTCCAAACTCGAATACTTTCTATTCTAAAAATTGTATTTGTTTGCATGAAATAAAGGGGCGTTTGTGTTTATTTTTATAATGCATACTTATCTTGAATTATAAGTAATACTGTAGAGATATGCATGTTAAATAAGTTTCGTTTGTTACACTATTCTGTAATAGTAAAATAAGACTTGGTTGATGGCCGCGAAAAAACATAAAGACGCCAATTTCAGTCATGTACGTAACATATAAGCTGTCATTTAATGCAGCTAATTAAAAGTCCGACCATAGTTGTTTATCATTATAGTCTCTGATATTTTACTTCATAGGTAGTCACAGGACGAGGCGTGTGGCTCAGTTCAGACTTTGGGTTGTTCTATGTTCAGTGGACAGTAGCGACTCGAGTTCATACTGGTCGTTCTGCGACACTATGTAAATGAACCCCCTCCCGCCCTGCACACCCCCCACCACTTCGGAAGACCCGCCCGCCCGCTGTCGTCTTAATACAGCCTAATTGCAGACACAAAACGACTTGGAAATGGACTACAGATAGCGAAAATAAACAGTCTCCAGCGAAATGAAACTTTCCTAGTGTGACGAAGGCCGTGAAAGACGTGTTATTAATGTGTTAATGAAAATAGACAACGATTATTTATTTATTTTAGAGGCCATTTCAAGTCTTAGCTGATCTCAGTAAAATAAAATGTTAGGCAGACACGAACAGCTTATGAATTATAAAGCGAAATTGCTGCTGTAAATCAGCCGGTGAGTCTAGAAGTGAAATTGCAGCCATCTAACGAGATTCAAGACAAGGCGCGCGGCCACCGCGCACGCGCGGCGATGTGATAAGAAAGTCGCGCTGCCGACACGCTTAAAGAAGGCGCGGCGAGACGCGCGCCCGGACAGACACAATGATCGCGACCATTTGTTTCATGATCGCGTGATCGTGTCGCAAAGATTATATTCTCTACTAGCAGCGCCCCGCGGTTTCACCCGCGTTAGTTTCGACCCCGTGGGAATATCGGGATAAAAGTATCAAATATCCAAAAATCTTCACATTTATAATATTAGGATGTCGCGTCGCGATAGTGGTTCTTCTGAATCGCAGTAGTCCGCGGCCCGCTCTGCTCAGTGTCGTCGCATTCCGGACATTTGCTACCATTTCTTTTCTCCCGTCTAATATTATACGGCATCGATTTCACAGCATTGGTGCAACCATTTCAAATCATAAACTAGGTTAGAGCATTTTTATTGTAGTTGAACGTAGAGCTGCCACATTTATTTTGGTTGAAATTCGCTGAATTTCTCAACAATCGCTTTGTAGCTATTGTAAACGTTCGGTTCGAGAATTTCCACAGGAAAATACACAAAATATTATTGTCCATTCCGTAGGGTGGCAGGTTAGGGACGTGTTGCGATAGACATCTATTTTAGGCTCGTCTCGGCAAACGAACTGAGTGGAAAATTGCATTTCACTATGTCAACGTTATAACTGGAGGGCGCGCGAGGTGCGGGGCGCGAGGTGCTGGGCGTGGGGGGCGCAACGGACGACGCTCGCCGACGCCTCTGCAGATTGCCGCCCGCGCTGACCCATATACCCAGTTTATAACGTCTTTGCGTGTACTTCCCGACCCCGGCATACACTCCGCTGAACGTACTACGTCTACGCGCAATCGTATCCTCAATTATATCCTCTACTTCTGCTAAGATCTCTCTAATCTAGCAATCTCTAATAGATGTTGTCTATATAGAAGTTCATGACAGTTGTTACGGCAGGCTGCACAACATAACAAAGCTAGTGTAGGTCTGCGGTCTGCGCTCTGACTCTATTGAAACTCTGTACCAAGCTAGGCCAGCTCAAGGTCTAAGTGTTACCATGGACAAACTACTGCATTACACTCGTATTCTGGGCGCGAGAGAATGCCTTCTTGTTCCTATCAGTTACATTATGCATACAAAATAATGTACGCTTAATCGTTACGAATTTAATCTTTATTGCTCCTCATTTCTAATCGTGATATGAAAGGAACGCATTTTCTTGGCAACTGGAACAAAGTTATTTTTAGGGTTCCGTAGTCAACAAGGAACCGTTACAGTTTCGCCATGTGCTTCCGTCCATATGTCTGTCCGCGTCTTAGCACAGAGACTCTTAGTACTAGAAAGATGTAATTTGTCAATTAAATTAACCATGCTCACAAAGTGGTGAATAAATTCTTGAAAATTCTTAGGGCAAATACTAAGAATTCGAGAAAAAAAATCTCTTTTTCTCGTCTATCCTATGGTGTGGGCATGGGATAGGCCGTTCAAAAATAAAGCGGGTGCGTGAAAATCACTTCTGGATTCAGGGATACGTTTGCGAAATATTAAGCATTAAAGTGCAATTTTTAGTTAGAATCAAGAGTCCCCCCCGTGGGCCCCGTGCCAGCTACACGGTTGTTTTTAGATTGTGAAAAAAATCAAGGCAGTAGTAAACGAAGGTTAAAGAAAAACTATTACAGCTAAGTAGGCTTAACTTAACGAGTTATAGTCCAAAAACTTACATTTGCTCCGCTCCTCCTAGAGAAGTTGGAGGGGTTTAGAGTGAGAGGCACGCAAATTAAATTATTTTCTGATTATCTCACAAATCGCATGCAGAGAATAAGGGTTGGTGATATGTGCAGTGATGACCTTGACATCACGTATGGGGTCCCAAAGGGCAGTATCCTTGGCCCCACATTATTTTTGACATATAACAACGACCTTTGTAACCTCAAATTGCATGGTGGCAGGATCATCACCTTTGCGGATGACACAGCTCTGCTTTTTCACGCAGACTTATGGTGAGGAAGTCTTTTCAAATGCTCAGCTCGGTTTTGACATGGTCGCACAAAAACATTTTTTTATAACGGTCGTTTGAAGTAGTAAACAATTAAATTAAAATCTAAGGAATTAAATTGGTATTATTGGGCATATACGAGTATACTAGGCAGTATACATGATGGAAACACGATTTGATAAAGTTGACTCGATAGAATAAATTCACAAAGTTAAGACCTCTAAAAAACACAACTAACGGTTAGTATGGCGTGAATACTTCGCGGAATTCTTATCTGTCTAGCGTTCGCTCTCTTGCCGGTGTGCCTCACGCACACATACACGGAGCGCATAGAATACCTACAATCGATTAGCGCTAGACACTCGGTGCGCTCACAAGTATTAAATTTTGAACAAAACTGCCCTTGACATCGTTCGATTTCGATGAATATCTTAGGAGATATCATAGTTTTAAAATAGTACTAATAATAAATGGCACCCACGAAAACACACTGCAACCTAATGCGCCAGGCCCTGAAAATAATAGAGAATTGGTGTGGTAAACACCAACTATCAGTGAACCCCACAAAAACCGAATTGGTTCTCTTCACAAAAAAGAGGAAACCGACGACACTACAACTACCACGTTTCTTTGGTAAAACCCTAAGCCTATCAACTGAAACCAAATTAATAATAATTCTATTAAGTAAACTGTGACAAAAAATAAGCAATAATGTTTTTCAACGACCAAACGATTATTTTAAGACCAAAATTTACATAGCGCTACAATACTAAAATAATTATGGACTAAGATTATGGATACAAGAACACAATGCTGACACGAAGTCGGGCAAGACGACACGAATCCACACATCCAACATCTTCGGGTTCGTCGCTCAGCTCCGCCTCGCAGTTGCCGGAACCTGCTCCAGAAGTGAATCCAGTGACACCGGCCGCTGCAGTTGCGTCGAGCTCGAGCGACGAATATTTTTCTCCGCCGACGTCGCCAACACCCGTACGTCGGCAGGGGAGAGGCCGGCCACCGAGAAGCTTGGGACTTAGGGGCCAACCGGCCCCGAGCCGGGTCCCCGCTACCGGTGGTTGTGTGCAGCGCATGAGATGGACTCAGTCTATGAATGAGAACGTCATGCGCGCATATTACGGGTCTACAGAGGGGGGAACTAATCTCACTGCGTACCGCGATAGGATGCTGTCTCTGTTCCAGGAACTGGAACCAACTGTCAACGTCTCGGCCCAACGACTGTCGGATCAGGTGCGGGTCATCCAACGCAATCACAGGTTGGATGATATCGCACTTGATAGGCTGCGCTCAGAGGTACTGTGCAACCATATCGTCTCGGTTCCAGCACAAACCGCGGCACAAGCGTCAACTGTTGATGCCATCCCGCCGCGGTCCAATCATATTGAAGAAGAGGATGATAGGGTTACCACAGTAAGTAGCCAGTGCAACGTCCGTCTGAGGAGCGCACTGGAGGATGCATTTCGCGAGTATAGGTCCACTCCAACCGAACTTAGACCACGATTACCTCGGCTACCCATGCACAAAAAAAATAGGGCGTTGGTGTGTGCCTTGGACTCGCTGCTCAAGAATTTCTTTGAGAACAACGAGGATCTTGTTGATACACACTCGATCCTGTATTGCGCAGCGGTTGCGGCATGTCGTTTAGCTAACGTCAAGTTCCCATGTTATGACGGAGCTACTCGACCAAAACTAACCATACCAGTCTGGCAGCACAGGATCGAGGGTCGTATCGATGGAGCCAGGGTACTCATCGGCAAACTATACTGCTTCAGGGAGGGCAATACACGACTACGTGTGATGCGCTTTGTACGGCGGGCATTCTCGGGAACTGGAATCAGTCCTCGAGAATACATGTCCCATGTCACAGAGCGCATCGACTTCCTGAAGCAGAAAGTTTGTGCATGGGCGAGCCGAATTCGGCGGTATAAGCGGCGGGTTGATCGATACACGCAGAATCGCATGTTCCAGAGCGATGAAAGGTGGGTGTATAGAGTTTGGGAGCGACCTGAACAAAATGTGACAGATGTATGCCGCCCGGATGATGCCGACACAAGTGCATTCTGTCGAAACATCTGGTCGGTACCCGTCTGTCACACTGAGGCTGGCTGGATTCGGGATGTCGAGCGAGTGAGTGAAACTATACCAGAAATGGATGCAGTCCTAATTACGCCATCAGACGTTGCCAAAGCGGTCCGTCCGTTACCGAATTGGAAATCACCGGGACCGGACGGACTGCACAACTTTTGGTTGAAATGGCTAATTAGTTCACATACTTGCCTGGCATCTCAGTTCCAGTCATCTTTAGAGTCTGGGTCGCTACCGCAGTTTCTAACAACAGGCGTTACCCACCTGCTCCATAAGTCAGGTAGTCCCGCGGAACCCAAGAATTATAGACCGATCACGTGTTTGTCGACGGTTTATAAACTTCTTACATCCATTTTGAGAGCGAAAATTAATACACACATTTACAGTGATTCGATTATGTCTGCCTCTCAAAATGGATGTAGGAATGGGTCCCGCGGTACTAAGGAGCTACTCCTCATAGACATGGCCATTAGCCAACAGGTTCGTCGTTCCCGAAAGGATCTGTCGACATGTTGGATAGATTACAAGAAGGCCTACGACTCGGTGCCACATACATGGCTCATGAGGGTGCTAGAGTTGTACAAGATAGATGCAACTCTACGCACCTTTCTTGAGTAGTGTATGGGACAATGGAAGACAGTCCTTCGTTATCCAGGGTGTCGACAGATCCATGGGAATGATGAACATGTATGGATTAAACGGGGAATATTTCAGGGCGACAGTTTGAGTCCACTTTGGTTCTGCTTAGCCCTGAATCCTCTAAGCACACTACTGGAGGATTCAGGTCTAGGCTATCGGTTGAGGGGAGGTGGTCAGGTCATATCTCACCTCCTCTACATGGATGATTTGAAACTCTTTGCCCCCAACAAATTGCGTCTGATGGAGCTACTAAAGGTAACTGAAACTTTCAGTAGCGCCATCAGGATGGAATTTGGTGTGGACAAATGTGCAGTCATGCATGTAAAGAGAGGGGAGATTGTGGAATCTGAGGGAATTCAACTCTTGGATTCCATAAACCTCAGATCCCTCTCTTCATCCGAAAGCTATAAGTATTTGGGTATGTCCGAAGCGTTAGGCATCAACGATACTGACATGAAGCAATCGTTGAAGGAGCGCTTCTTTTGTCGCCTGAAGAAGGTATTAAGTAGTCTTCTTTCGGGCGGAAATAAAGTGCGCGCCTTCAACGGTTGGGTCATGCCGGTTTTGATATACTCTTTCGGCATACTCAAATGGACTCAGACCGAACTTGACGCCCTGGATAGAAGGGTCCGTACACTGTTGACCGCAAACCGGATGCATCACCCACGATCATTGGTGATGAGACTGTATATCCCGCGGAAGTGCGGGGGTCGAGGCTTTTTAAATGCAAAGACACTCCACAACCGCGAGGTGTGCAGTCTCAGAGAATATTTTTTAAAAGCTGAAGTGGGTATGCACCGTGATGTGGTTGCAGTGGATAAGGGGCTCACCCCGCTCTCCATGGCTAAAGAGAACTGGCGCAAACCTGTAGTACTTACTACCGATGACCGCCAGAAGATATGGCAAAGCAAGGAGCTTCACGGGCGCTTCTATCGGGCTCTTCATGAGCCCGGTGTAGATTTCTTAGCGTCCGTATCCTGGCTACGTTTCGGTGACCTATTTGGGGAAGCTGAAGGTTTCGTCTGTGCAATTATGGACGAAGTTATCTTGACGAATAACTATCGGAGACATATTATGAAGGACGGGACGGTTGACGTGTGTCGGGCATGCCACCGTCCGGGTGAGTCTATCAGACATATTATCTCTGGTTGTTCTCGTCTGGCTAACGGCGAGTACTTGCACAGGCATAACCAAGTAGCCAGGATTATTCACCAGCAACTTGCTTTGAAATATAAACTTGTGGATTCTGAGGTACCGTATTACAAGTATGTGCCCGACCCAGTTCTTGAAAATGACCATGCCACGTTGTACTGGGATCGGTCTATCATTACTGACAGGACTATTGTCGCCAATAAGCCTGATATTGTGGTGATAGATCGATTAGTGCGCCGTACAATGATTGTCGATGTTACCATTCCACATGACGGGAACCTCGTGAAAGCTGAGAAAGAGAAACAAATTAAATATCTTGACTTAGCACACGAGGTTGTTGACATGTGGAATGTGAGCTCGGCTGTCATTGTCCCGATTGTCGTATCGGCCAATGGCCTGATGGCCGAAAGCCTCGATCAACATCTATCGAGGCTCTCGTTAGGCGGTTGGATCAAGGGCCTGATTCAGAAGGCAGTACTCCTCGATACGGCTCGCATTGTGAGGAGGTTCCTGTCTCTGGAGACCTAACCACCGGTAGCTTGGACCCTGCTCCCGACACCGGCGGATCCCTATTTTTTTATATTTTTAAATGTTTTTTATACATATTTTTATATTTTAAGAAATATTTAAAAATGAAAAAAATATTGATATATAAATAAATAAAAGAATAATAATAATAATAATATTTATTTGCAAAAAACACGGTATTAAAAGGTGTTACAATATAAAATGAGTCCAAACATGTTTTGCTTAATATTAAAGCATGCAAAATTATAATTCACACATACATTACATTTTATGTTCGAGAAATTCTTTAACACTATAGAAACTATTTTCATTCAACCAATTATACAATTCAATTTTAAAAAGTCTGCAATTTAGTAATTTTAACGTATTTGGTAATTTATTAAATATACGCACACACATAGCCACACAGTTTTTATTATATTTAGCACACCTGGGTATCTCGTCTAGTACAAGCCTGAATTGGTCACGCCGACTTCGTGAACATACATCTTCCGCTGTTTTGAACAGTTCTTTATGTTTCTGTACAAACATACATACTTCATATACATATATTGAAGGCAATGGTAGCAAACCAAGCTTTTTAAATATTGGTTTACATGATTCATCTGATGGAATCCCGTACATGGCTCGTATACATTTCTTTTGTGCGATAAATGCTCTATTAAAGTCGGTACTATTTCCCCATTTTATTATTCCATACCGCAACGAATGATGGCATCACCCTGCGACAAAGCCCCGAAACAATACTGCTTCCAAAAGCACTACAACATAGTGCTTAAAGAGGAGCAGTGCGACTACTCAGGCTCGAAGGAACTGAGAATTTACACTGACGGTTCAAAGACCGACTGCGAAACTGGAGTCGGAGTCTTCTCACACGACCTCAACATAAGAATATCCAAACCGCTGGGAAAGCGCAACACGGTCTACCAAGCGGAGTGTGTGGTCATAACACAAGCGGCTTATGCCATAGCAGCCAGACGAGTTGCGGACACCCATATTCGCATACTCTCTGACAGCGCCTCAGTCCTCCAATCCTTAGATAAAAAATGCATCCCATTGAAACTAATACTAGAATGTCACAATGCGCTTGAACAGGCAACTGTATTGAACCGCAATATAGTGACACTACAATGGATAAAAGGACATAGTGGATCGCTAGGTAACGACGCAGCTGACGAGCTGGCCAGAAGGGCATCGAGCATGTCAGTCTGTGGACCGGAACCTATCGTGCCCATCCCCTTCAACCAACTACGCAGGTGGCTACAGGAGCACACCCACACACAAGCAGAAAGCTAGTGGACGTCGTCACCAGGCTGCAGGCAGTCCAAGGAAGCTATATGCTATCACTGGACGGCAAGCTAAGCAGTCGCTTACTACGATTGGACAGGAAAGGCCTGCGCCTGGTGACGGGGACCATCACAGGACACTGCTCGCTAAACAAACACTTTCACACCATAGGCATAACGGACAGCCCCCTGTGCCAGTGGCGTGCATTGCATATAGGCATAAAAGCAGTGCCTACCTCGATAAATCACCATAAGCCTGTCAATTACATTTTAGTGTTATCATAAATTAATTAATTAAGTATAATTGTATTTTTTCCCCACAGTAAATTATCATACTTAAGAAAAAACAAAATCTTCCTATAAACACGCGCGGCAGTAGGCATTCGCCAGACGGCCTACTCGGCTCCCGTATACTATTCGCGCGTTGTCATTGGTCTTTACTCGTTCAATGACGTTCAACCTTCGCAATTTATCACCCTAAAGTAGGCATGCCTACTTTAAACAACCGCGTATGAAACTATGTATGAATGTTAAAATCGTAATTTGTAATTCGTTCGTAATTAGGCCGTGCAAAGAAAGAAAGGGATAGATATAGAGATCGCCGATAGTGCGGTAAAAATGAAAATCCAAGATGACGGCTGCAAAAATTTTTAAATTTTGCATCATGGGTGTCGTTTTCATTATTTTGAAGGGTGCTAAAGCCAATAGTGAGGTCAAAATGAAAATCCAAGATGGCGGCTGTATTTTTTTTTTAATTTTTCGTCATGAGTGTCGTTTCTATGGTTTTGAAGGGCGCTAAAGTAGATAGTGAGGTTAAAATGAAAATCCAAGATGACGGCTATAATTTTTTTTAATTTTTCATCATGGGTGTCGTTTTTATGGTTTTCAAGGGCGCTAAAGCCGACAGTGAGGTCAAAAGGAAAATCCAAGATGGCGGCTGTGATTTTTTTAAAGGTTTCATCATGGGTCTCGTTTTCATGGTTTTCGAGGTTGTTGGAGCCGTAAATAAAGTCAAAATGAAAATCCATGATGGCGGCTGTAAAACTTTTTTTTTTGTTAGGTAATAGATACTTTTGTGTTTTATGTTTCTGATTAGTGACCGCGTCTGCCTAGACTAGATCCGGCCTAGTGCCTACCTATCCTGAAAACCAATGCACGCCACAACCCTGTGCAGAGCTTGCATGGAGGCTGATGAAACCATTGCGCATGTGCTCTTTGAGTGCACAGGCGTCACCCAGATCAGGACACAAACCCTCGGGACACCCAGATCGTACACAGATGTTCTCAAAAGACCAGGAGACCTAATCAGCTTCTGGAGGGAGGTGGGCTGGTTGGAATAACCACCAACGGCCGCCATGGCCCACGCACAATGGTCCACGGAAGGACTAAGTGCGGAAACCAAACCCATAACATAGAACATAGAACATAGTATTAATAATAAAGCTGAAGAGTTGTTTGATTGAAAGCTCTAATCTCTGGAAGTATCAGTCGGATTTATAAAAATCTTTTTTTTTTAATTTGCATTTGATAGCCCAATTCTTGAGGAAGGCTATAGGCTGTTAAACATCACGCTAGAGCCCTTAGGAGTTGAGCAAGAAGAAAAAAAAGTCAGAAGTTTTCGCTAAGCGAAAACGAAGTAATAGCGCAGGCCGGCGATGCGACGCGACGGGGTGGGTCGGGGGAACAAAAAATTTCAGGCGTACGAAGTCGCGGGCAGAAGCTGATGATGATGATGATGATGGGACTCCTTTTTCCGCACTTAAATTCCCATTCGGTCCGTTGTGCGTGGGGATTCTGATTAACAGAGCCAGCTTAGCTCCGCCCAAAATCACAGAGGCTTCCTGGGAGCTTCACAGGCTTAGCGGAGCGACCTCATCGTTCCGAGGATTTCTGCACGTTGATAAGCCACGGCCTCGCATTCCAGGATGACGTGGGCTGATGATTCCTCGGCGTCAAGGCAGTCCCTGCAAAGGGGGCTGTCTGTGGCGCCTATGTTAAAAGATTTTTGTTAAGGGGGTTATGGTTCCTATTCCGTAATTGTTCTTATTATTATTCTTAGGTTACTTCTACTCAGGCTGAGAAGTTTTTTGGTTAATCGCGGGTTTGCCATTATTAAAGCCAATTTTGACTATCTACAGTCTGTTGGCGGGCAGAAGCTATAAATTATAAAGATCGTAAACATTAATTTTCGAAAACTACTATTCAAGGGGAGGTGGGAGAGGGTGTTAAATTGAACCACGCGGACGAAGTCGCGGGCGAACTGCTAGTAATAATATAACAATATAATAAGCTCAGTATTGCTTCAGTTTATAAAAAGGGGTATAGTGTTTGGTGCCTCCTTTTATGCAAACTATGCCTGTGTTAGGAGACTCCGCTCTTCCATAGTACAGCATTTTTACTTATTCTAGTTAACAAAATCGTATAGGTACTAAAAAATAGAAAAAAATAATATTGTATTAAAATTAAATTAAAATTAATAAACTTTTGGATGTTAGTGAGAGCATGTTTCGAGTGTAAATATCTGTGCGTATTGTGTTTGTCTGCGAGAGTGCATGTGAGAGTGTATGTGTGAGTGTATGCGAGAGTGTACGTGAGAGTGTACATATTATGTGAGAGTGCATGTGATACTTACAGCGAGAACCCGGAAATTGATGTATGTTTTCAAGAATCTAAGCCATGTGGCTGAAACTAAGACCATTGACACCGTATACTATGCACTAGTTCAGTCTATCCTATCATATTGCATATCGGCATGGGGCGGAGCCCCAAAGACCTCCTTGCTGAGGCTGGAGAGAGCTCAGAGAGCTGTTTTTAAAGTTAGTCGTAAACTTCCCTGTCTCTTCCCAACGAAAGAACTTAACCAGCAGTGCAAAGTACTGACAGTTCGCCAATTATTCATTTTAAGCACTATCATTCGTAGGCACTCTCAACTTCCATACAATCCTGTCGAAATCCTTACCAAGAGACGCAAACACACAGTCTGTAAATCAAGGTACTTCAAAACCAGCTCCAGCCGTAGAGTCTTTTGTAACTTAGGAGATTACCTTTAAAACAGAGCCAAAAAAGCCATTTCCATCTACTTCTTATTTTATAATTTTTTGTGGCTATAATTTACTAATTACTACATGCTTAATTTTTGATTACTTTTAAAATAGCTACCTACCTTACTTTAGCTATTAACTGTTATATACTCCTATTTTATCTATTATTTGTTGCATAATATCAATAATTAAAAAAAACAGGCTTTATATACTAACATGGGTAGGCCTACAAAAAATACTGCTCGAATGAGAAAAAGATATTTAGAAGAATAAAATAATGACAAAAAAAAATTGTAGCAAATAGAAAAAGCATTAGATTAGCATGTTCACAGGAAAGTTTAGATCAGCGCGAGGAAGAAATGCAAAGACAGAGAGGTCCACACACAAGAGACTGACAGGTCTAAAGCTCATTCATCGTGAGGTTTTTTTTATTTAATTGTAATACACAACTTAGCATGAACAATAAATCACCCCTATTTTCGAACCCTTAGGGTACGTTTTTTATAAATAAGAAACAAGAAAGGGCCAAGAATCGAGCCCTGTGGGACTCCCATTGTTACTATAGTGCCTATGGCGGCAGTCCGGCAAGGAGGCTTGCCACCTCGCCCGAGATCGTGCGGTACCCTCGGATAAGCCTTACGGCTACCACCTTTTGGGGCGCGTTCAGAAAGTGTGCGGCTCGTCGCCGCAGTGAACCGGGGCCCCATATAGGGCCATGGACCGCACGACCCCCGCGTAAAGCCTCCGGCAGGAGGCGTTTGGCCCCCTCAGGTTGGGCAAGAGCCGCTTGAAGGCGGCCCCGGCCCGTTCCAGTTTGGGGGCCAAACGTCTTGTAATTTGTCCCTTAGTCTTGAATTGAACGTATTAACTAACACCCATTATAGTGTTCAATAATTGAACTTCAGAGTAGAACGCTATAGTAAACAAACACTGCTGCCCGGCTGCGCGGGTGATCACTTGTCATGTACTAGCGAGGTACTCCACTCCTGTCAAGACATGGAGACTGTGCCGCAGTGGGTGATTCAAAGCTGATGTGATGAGCATGAAGACGATCTAAATAACGCGTCATTATATTACAATAACCCTTTCGGAATAATTCCTCTAAATGATGGTGACCTCTGCATTCTCACTTCTCTTTTTAACCGACTTCAAAAAAAGGAAGAGGTTCTCAATTCGTCGGAATCTGTTTTTTTTTTTTAACTTAATTTCGGCTATCTTATTTTTGTCTAATCAATCAAGGAAGGGACGGAGAGATTAATTACCTTATTGATCTAAAAATTTTTAAGACAATAGTTGACAAATACCTAATCTATATGCCTGTCTGTAACTTATAGAATGTAGTCACTGACCTCTTATTTAACATACTTGTATAATACAGGTCAGTGAAAGTAGTACATACCAACTGTCACCGGCCATTTGTCGAGCTGTCTGTCAGAAAGAGATGTCAGTTCGAACAAGGGAATCGGCGCCATTGTGTGGTTTCGAAGAACTGAGCGGACCACGAGCTACCCACCTACTAAACTAATAACCTCTGTCCCGTAATAAATGTTTGTACCTACCTATCATGAGCACGCCGCACCTGGCTGCGAGATGATACCATTGACTTATCTGAAGATCATAATAATGTACCATATTCTGACATACATACAGTATTATATTTTTAACCGACTTCAAAAAAAGGAGGAGGTTCTCAATTCGTCGGAATCTTCTTTTTTTTTTTTTATTTATGTTCCCCGACCTATTTGGAAAATTTTTCTTTTGTTTGAAAGGGTATACTTCCCAAGTGGTCCCATGATCATCAGGTCAGGATCTGATGATAGGATCCCAGGGAAATCGAGGGAAACCCTCAAATTTTATTGGCAAACCTATAGCGATTTGGATATTTTTTAGAGTAACTTGAGCATTTGCTCTCGGAAATCATCATTTGGTAAAGTGGAGCTGATGATGAAGACCACAGAGGGCCATCGGAACTACTCAATGATAAATATTTTACGGATTGCGATTCGATTACTTTAATATGGTTGCTAAGCAATTTATGCTCGTCACAATGCTTATTTATGGTGAATGGTTGTTGAGGAGTTCTCATGCATCTTACCAGAAGAACTCCTCAACAATTAATGCCCCAGCGACGGGAAAAGCCATATTTTGTAAAAGGTGATGAGCAGTTGACATTAGGCAACTGTAACTTAGATAAAGTACAAACTTTCCCACTAAAAAGTGAAAAATAAAAAACTTTTTTACAAAAAAGACAACCGACTTCCAAAAAAAACTACAAAGTGATAAATAACTTTAATTTCGGAAGTCGGTGTCAGTAAACGAAAATGCAGAACCAACGATACCGACTTCCGAAATTAAAGTTATTTATCACTTTGTAGTTTTTTTTGGAAGTCGGTTGTTTTTTTTGTAAAAAAGTTTTTTCTATGTCCGGTTGGATTTTAAACTGACGTATGTTTCTCTTAGACGTGAGAACGAGGCTGGTTGAATAAATGGGCTCGATATCTGTAATGTGGGTTGATTTGATACAGACGTTATGCCGGGTGGGCTGGTGTGTGCGGGCCGGCGCGGTCGGCAGGGCCTGTCTGAGTGCGGGCCGGACTAGTGGCACAAACTGCTTTGTGCTAGTGCCGTCGACCGGCCCCGGCCGCCGCGCGCCGCGATACTCGCGATTATGATGATGCGTTTCTGACTGCCAAACCATTTCGTAATGGTATGATTGTTAGCGCCCGCAAAAAGTAGGAAGTTTACAAACAAAGGTGTTGTAAACTTCTTACTTTTTTAAAATTTTTTGCTGGTTCTATTCCCGGTTTAGGTAAACTTGTCGAGAAATCTGTGAATGCAGTTTTGTTCCTTTCATAGACTTATAAAAAAAGGTGGACTCCGCGCCACGCATATCGAAAGTGAAGCATCGTACCGATCTATGTGTGTGATTTGAGGGATACCAGATGAATGAAAATATCCCCATTTTTTTAATATTTTGACAGTTTATTCATGTATTAGAATAAAGCGATATAAGAAGGCCACTTAAGGAGGCGTTTACGTTTACACATTACATTTACATTTTGCGGGAAAATTATACGTAACCAAATCTAACTAATAATTACCAAAGATAGATTGCTCCTTCATCTTCAAATATTGGTAAATTTTTATTCGAAAAGTTTGGTTTATAATATTGTAAAAAATAATTTCCGTTGCCTTGCCTCTTCACACAAAATTGACGATATCGTAATGACTTTAGGTACATTTTTCTTTTATTTATTAACATAAATTTATGTATTTAAAAAAAAATTATGTAAGCAGACATGTTCAACTCAAAATGATGGTATAAAGAACTTATCAAAATGTTACCAATAAGCTCAGAAAAAAAAATAAAAATTGAGTCTAATTTTTCACATATTTAGCTGTAACATGTGAATCTTAATGCACTGTATTAAGGGTTATTTTACTGGTCACTGTCTTGCTTTATTACACAAATTTGTAATGAAATATTAGTCTGCGCTCAGCCGCCGTTGTGGGTGGATTCTGTGTCGGTTGTAAGCAGCAGCTTGTGCTGAAAAAGATCGCTGTACGGATAGAAAATATTTGACATACCAAACTTGATACTTTACGCATTCTGTATGACTATCGTATGAAAGATTTTATTCACAGTCTTATATTATTTTTTTAGAAGTAAGTAGGGATTATTCATATTTCGTTTCGGTCATGATGGAGTCACCTTAAGGTGTACTTCGAAGACTGCTACTGGAACTAATAGACGAGCTGAGCTAGTTGTGCCGAGCTTGGGCTCGTATTGTTAGTTATGTTGAGACCTTACCTCCGGACTTGATGAAGTGACCTGCAGGTGTACTTCGAAGACAGCTACTGGAACTAATAGACGAGAAGAGCTAGGTGTGCCGAGTTTGGGCTCGTTTTGTTAGTTATGTTGAGACCTTACCTCCGGACTTGATGAAGTGACCTGCAGGTGTACTTCGAAGACTGCTACTGGAACTAATAGACGAGCTGAGCTAGGTGTGCCGAGTTTGGGCTCGTTTTGTTAGTTATGTTGAGACCTTACCTCCGGACTAGATGGAGTGACCTGCAGGCGTACTTGGAAGACTGCTACTGGAACTAATAGACGAGAAGAGCTAGGTGTGCCGAGTTTGGGCTCGTTTTGTTAGTTATGTTGAGACCTTACCTCCGGATTAGATGGACGGACCTGCAGGTGTACTTCGAAGACTGCTATAGGAACTAATAGACGAGAAGAGCTAGGTGTGCCGAGTTTGGGCTCGTTTTGTTAGTTATGTTGAGACCTTACCTCCGGACTTGATGGAGTGACCTGCAGGTGCACTTCGAAGACTGCTACTGGAACTAATAGACGAGCTGAGCTAGGTGTGCCGAGTTTGGGCTCGTTTTGTTAGTTATTTTGAGACCTTACTTCCGGATTTGATGGAGTGAGCTGAAGGTGCACCTTCCAAAAAGTTATTTTTCACTTTAAAGTGTTTTTTTTTTAATGTCCGTTGTTTTTTTTTTGGAAAACAATTTTTATTTTTCATTTTTTATTTGTACATTTTTTGCTTGAAGTATTAAATAAATAAATAAATACCTTATCCATTCAAAAATGAGAGAATTTGCAAATACGTCTATAGAGATATGACGGAGCTATGCCCGAACATACATAAAAAATAATTACTCCTTCTTTTTTGAAGTCGGTTAATTATTAAATCAATTCATAAACTTTTGTTTGAGAGAATTTGCAAATCCGTCTATAGAGATATGACGGAGCTATGCCCGAACATACATAAAAAGAAATACTCCTTATTTGAAGTCGGTTAATTATTAAATCAATTCATAAACAAAAAGTTATGCCCGAATTTACTTGCAAGATTAGAGGTACTCCAATAACAACTTTGACAGAAATGAGGGTGTACCGTGGTATACTAAACACATCTGCGTACCCCTTTAGAGGGTACAGGCGTGATGTTATATTGTTTGATAGCGTAAACAATGCATACATATGCGATAGCAGCAATCGCGGATGATTTGCTGGCATTTATTAAAGCCTTCCGTTGTCTGTCTCCGAAACTCTTCATCACTTTATTCCGAAATGGTCTTTTTCGGAATAAAGTTAAACCTCTTTCGAACAAAAAAAGATTTTTGCAAGTCCGTCTATATATCATTATGACGGAGTTATCTAACCTAACACCCTTACATTAAAAAAAAATATATGTATAAGCATCCGAATTGAGAACCTCCTCCTTTTTTGAAGTCGGTTAAAAATACTAAATAAAACGAATGTAAATAAGCTTTTTTTAAATAAATGTTTTCAAAAAGCTTGTCGTGCAAATTGTAAATACATAGGTACTTTGGCATGTACTTGCTTACCAATCAAGTAAGTAAATGGTATCTACTTTTATGAACATTTCACGGTACAAACTTTTTGACAACAAGGAATAGTAAGCTTAAAAAAATACATGCCTAAAAATTAAATAAAAGTAGGCTCAAATATCAAGTCGTGTCAGTTTACTCATAATTTCGCCGCTTCGCGCATGTCGCTGTGTGTGTGAGCCGTGCACGTGTAGTAGTAAGACTCAATACCTAAAATTGAAGCGCGTCAATTCGTAAACGCCTCCTTAATTGAAATTACAAACATATACTACTAACTCAAAATTAAATATTTATTTTGTATGGATGAGTAGAAAAACGCTGCCGAATACTTACTTACCTAATGAATGAATGAGAATGCTTACTTACCTAAAACACACTAGGTGTATAGATTTTACCTATAATAAGAAAACTATTTACGTTCTGTAGAAAATAAAACTTAAATATTTATTTAAATGATTTAATCAGAATCATCACAATACATACAAACACTCACTAACTCGCACTGCTTTCTTTATCGATCGAAGAAACATTAGAAAAGTATGATGCGAATCCATTCCAATCTAAGAACCATCGCCAATTGATGATACAAATCCTTTACAGCAATGATATTAAAAAGGAAAGATACGCTACGTTCGTTCTGAGCGGCGGTCGGAAATATTCGAGTTGTTATTACAAATACCTATGCAGACGCCACGTACAAACGCCACGTACGGAACCCTAAAAATTACAAAGAACACAAAAAAAAATTACCCAATCACTCGGGAAAATTACCCATTTATTTTCTGACAACACTTAAAAAGTCTAAATCAAAAATAAAATAACTAAATCAACAAGTAAAATTGTGCCTTACCTGTGATAAGTTATACCTTGACACTTTTTCTAGGATGTACAATTATTTTTACACCTTTTCACAACACAAGATGGCATTATTTTATTTTATTACTTGACGCAATTAGTACGTACCTGCACAGACTCTGTCATGTCACGTAATGGCGGCCGGTCGGCATACTATGATGTAAATGTGAGCATACTTACTGTGCTTCACTTTCGATATGCGTGGCGCGGAGTCCATCTTTTTATAAGTCTATGGTTCCTTTTAAAAAATAAAGGAATGTTTCCTTTACGTAAAATAATCTATCTTAAGTATTTAAAGTGGTTTCCCTTCAGGGCCTATTGATTTTTTCCACCCTGTATATCAGAGTTTTAATAGAGGTACAAGTACAACACGATATCGAAACAGCCATCCTTGCACACAAACAGGTGATATATACTGTTCATCATCATTCAAACTCGTTTTAATAAAAGTCTGCAAAAATTAATGAATCAAACGGTTATTATTAATAATATATTACATCGCCAATTCGCCATTACATCCTGCGGACTGCTGCGGTCAGAAGGGGAGGGTGTCCTGGGAGTGTATGAACGCGAGCGGGGAACGGGAGGGTGCGGTCGTCAATCAAGCAGACCCGATCACCGTGTAGTACACGTGCAGCAACCAATCTGCCGGATTGATGACTCGCACCATTAACCGTTTTTATGTTGTGATAAAAGTACATTAAGCGAAAAGTTGTTAAACGTACACCGCATTGCGTGCCGCTGCGTGCGTTGCGTTTCAGTAAATGGCCGCAGAAGGCCTACTCGAGTGACTTGATACGATGCGGTAACAGTCTCTCTTTAGCTCTGGCTCTCGGAAAACTTCAGTCAACTGCTTTCAATCACGGGCAGCCTACTCTGATAGTAATAACAGCGGTGCGTGATACAAAAGTACTCTGTGGGTGCGTGTGAGAAGCATGCTGCACGAGCGCACGTCACGTTACCGACTGTGGACCTTCTGTGCCAACACACTGTGCGCCGCGCGTAAAGTAACAGTTTATGGAGGTGGGCTCCTGAACATTTCTAGCGTTATTTACGACGAAGGGAGACTTGATCCCAATGATCCTGCTCTTATTCCCGTCTTTTACTCGTAAACCTCATTGTCTCAAGTAAGTTGCTATAAACGTACTCAAGTTAGTCGTGCAGAGACAATTTTATATGTTGTCAGCGATGCATGTGGCGCAAACTGAATCCTAGATGGATAGTAACCTTGCGCTGTGAACTGCGGCCATGCAGTCAGCGTGGCCTTCACTCATAGTAGTGGAGACGGGTCACACAGAACGCCCGGGCACGGTGAGCCTGGTTACGGAGAACCTTTTATCCGTTCTGTGCGGAGAACCTCTGTTTTCGCTTTTATAGAGTTTTTCAATCGCCAACTCACTAGATGTGTATTTTAATTTTATTGTTCCGCTCAAAAAATAAGGATGGTACAATAAACACCGTTGGAATCAAATCACTTAAAATTGCTAAAAATAATATTCCCGAGACTGCTAATTGGATTGAAATCCGGTCTTCAGCTGTTTAATCCTTTTAAAAAGCAAAGTTTGGAAAGACGTGCCAAGATCGGTCAAATTAAAAAAGTGGTATCCGGAGTTTGGATAGGTTAGGGGTCCATTGTGAGGAACCTCCTTACAACGCGTACCGAGTAAGCTATTGCCTTGTCTATCCGACTATTAATTCGGCTGTTTAGCGATTTTCTAGGTGTTGTTGATCAAAACCTCATGGCTTAATTAAAGGTAATAAACCC
Organism: Gortyna flavago; assembly: GCA_963669345.1. NCBI lineage: Eukaryota > Metazoa > Arthropoda > Insecta > Lepidoptera > Noctuidae > Gortyna > Gortyna flavago. Next base: position 20,012,223 of record OY770133.1, read on the forward strand.
GTCAGTGATAATTGAGATTGTGAGATCTGTCCCAGAAAAGCGTGATCTGACCATTTGGTAATACGGCACCTCGAAATCCACAATGGCATGTTTCAGGGTTTGGTGATTCTTGATGTTCTTGAAGCTTGTGTATCTTAGGTTGTCGTATCTTAAGTATTCGTAACATTAATTGTTGTAATGTTGATAAAGACCTGCCAAATCTCACGTGTGTTCCGCTAGCAAGCTAAGAGCTCCATACGCTGAGTTACGTGAGTGGCTGCGACCATCGTCGCAGGATTGATGAGCGTTACCAGGAACCGAGGGGGTCGAGGTGAGGCGTGGCGGAGCGGGGAAGGGGGCAGACGAGAGCCCGAAGTGACAGATATTCGTTACCCGACGAGTTTTATAATTATTCGGTGGGCGCCGGCCGCGCCCGCGCCGCGCCGCCGCGCGCCACCATTGTCGCCTCTAATGGGATTATGCTTTCATGAGACTATATTTGCTTGCCTCAGTCGCAGACAGCGACGGCCACGGCGACGGAGCGCCGAGCGACTCCGCCATACATTATTATTTGATTGCGTTTCTTTAGACGTTATTTCACAGTTAAAGAGTTATTCCATTTGTTACCCCGTTGACAATATTGCGAGAGCGACTTCTTTACTTTCTTACATTTTCACGTTTTGTATTTTAAATTGTACTAAGCTGGTATTTCTTCTGACGGAATAATATGCTGAAAACTAATAACACATAGCGGTCCTGCAAGTTATTCAAGAGAGCGTTCTGTTGCAGGCGTAGACTGCGGGACACCAATTATGTAGGTAAGGTCGATGGGGCGAAGGCGGCATGCTTTATTAAAAACTTTATTCACTGGCCAAATTTGGCCATCTCCTTATTACTTTAGACAAGTTTGATTATATTGTGTGATCAAAAATTTATTTGGCTATTAATAGAAACTGTCGGATTTACTTATACGTTATCAGTTTATAAACTAGACAGTAGTTTTTAAAAAATTGGCGAAATAGACGGATTTCACTGCCATGTCGGATAAAACCGTATAATGGGAAAAAAACCTAGAAATCGACGGTTTCCACGAATATAGACATTGGGTACGCGTGTGTCTTTCAACAGCAGTTCAATGTGTGCTGTCGATATTTTTATTAAAGGTTCCAATCGGCTTAAATTGCAAAAAGAAGCGTTTGTCGGGTAAGTTCGGCATACTTCGCGATTCAGGGGTAAAAAACCATCACTTTAAAAAAATGCATTTGTTGGTAAATCAACTTTTATCTAATATATAAATATTTTCAGGTAGAAATTTAGAAAATAGAAATCACGAAAGTTTATATAATTAAGGAAATTAAGAAAAACTGAGACGCAACTCGTATTTAAATTTACTGAAAAAAATATTGAGGTAGCCTCTTTACATAACAAAATGTGAAATAATCAAAAATATAATTGCAACAGCTTTGGTAATGGTAAAAGTACCCTCCTACTTTTTACTAAGGTAAATGCGCAGTGGTAGACCGCGAAATTCAAATTTACTTACGTTTTTTGCAATTTGCTATATATTATATAACTTAGGTGACGTGAGCTTAAAGTGCTCACTTAAAGTGCTCACTTTAAGCTCACGTCACCTAAGTTTTCACGGTGAGATTTTTACAGAATAGCATTACTGAACCAGATAGATGTTCACTTTGATTTGCAGCAGTTTTCCGTGGCCCTATCGCTTACTGCCGCATTTAAAAAAATATCGATCACTAGAGCAAGTAATATGGCTAGCAAAAAATAGTAGTGTTTTTGATAATAATCAATTACCTTAAAACAATTACTTGTAAACTGTCAAATATCGTAGAAAGCAGATATCCTAATTATGCAATACGAAGCAGTTAATAATTTGACAATTTGTTCAGGCTTAAAAGGTTTATGATAGCTGGAATCGGCGAAGACCGGCGTATGCCGATCTTCGCCTCCAAGAACTAGACGAACTTCCCCACTATTGCACTTTTAGATTCCTTTTATTCATCAGATGTAATTTCGTGAAAAATGAGTTTTATTCAATTCTAATATAATAATTAGGTAAATATGTTAATCATTAATGAACTTGCCTACACAAATCCTTAGAAAACTCTTAAAATACCACTTAAAATTTTATTTTCGACAGTGAGTACTGGTCGTAATCGAAGTTGTTAACCCGACTAAATTTCAAATATAATTTTTTCTCTATGAGTCGTAAATAGCGCCACCTGTGTCAAAAAATAGAAACTAAAACAGTTTTACGTTTATGTATTTTGGGTTGTCATCTCTGTAATTGTTCAGATTTCGTCGCAAATCTTACTGTACGGTCTTGCCCTACAGACGGTCTTCGCCCCATTGACCTTACCTACTTTTTTTTCTTACTCTACTTTCTTTGGCTTTCAAGATGAGTTATGCAATGAAATAGATTTATACTTAGCTTATATACCACTCAACAAGTGAAGTTACTTACTCTAAAATCAATCGAATTATTCCTCTTTGCCCCACCGGCCGCCTCACAAGTGGGACAAAGTGGAATGCCTAAAATTCGCCTTTAGCTGCGAGTCCCTCTCGCAGCTAATGGCGATTAATTTTAGAGTACGTATGTAGCATTTACCTACTAAGTATTATTAACTATGGACTGTATGCTACTAAACTACTTATTAGCGAATTGCACTCATAATCATAGCTGAGCTACTTATTAGAACTGAAGGTGACTATAGACTACTATTCCTGAAGTTATCATTATGTAAATCTGTGAAAGTCAATCTCCGAGCGAGTAGATACTACACTAGTTGACCAAGCAGAGCTGGAATTACAATAGTGCACAAGGTGACCAACAACTAGTAAATTACTTAGCAACAACCTGTGTCCTTCTTCTCAAAACTTTTGCATGCCTCAGACTTCCTACAAACAAATAACGTCTTCAATAACTAGTAATGAATACGATCCTAACGCCATTATTACTGTGCTTATAGGTAATAGTTTAAATGTTAAAAAAGATGATATCACTGATAGTGTCACCAACCTATTAAAGTTAAATTGTAAGAAAATAATTTTGTGTGTTTTTCCATATTTTGAGCACTTGTCAAACAGACAAAACAACTACATTCACATGTTAAATAATTACATGCATTTCATAGTTAGTCACTATAGTGACAAGTTTATATTTTTTGATACCAACATTTTTGTTGATAAGCTAAGGTCGACTAGGGATACTGTGTATCTGCCCATTAGTTTTAGACGTCAAATAGCTAGGCTATTAGCATTTAATATTAACTCAGACATAATTAGTATGTCGAAGTCATCCTTAATTAGCACCACAATTAGTAATAGTACTAATGTTAATGTAAGACAACAGAAGGTTCTAGCACTAAATTGGTGAACTGTAGAAAAGGGGCTAAGCAGAAAACCTTGAAATTATTTCATCAAAATATTCAATGTTTTTCTTCCAAACAATTGGAATTGAGTAGTTTTTATAAAAAACAATGTTTGACATTATTTGTATAACTGAGCATTGGTTAAAATATTCAGAAATGTTAATTAACTATGACAATTATAGTGTGGCCAGTTGTTTTAATCGAAATTCAATGCTGCGTGGTGGTTCACTAATCCTAATTAAAAGTTGTATTAAATACAAACCTCGTAAAGACATACTTGATCTATCGGTTGAACATAACATTGAACTGTCTTGTGTTGAGCTAGATAAGCATGCATGTTATAGTGTGCGTTTACAGACCCCCAAATTATCAAAACTATTCTATATTTGAGTCAGTAATGGAAGATGTTTTGGCAAAGCTTGCAACTGGTAATAAGGCAGTAATTATCTGTGGTGACTTTAATATTAACATTTTAGAAAATGTAGCGCAGCAACCCCATAAAGGTAACGATAATGTTGGCCGCACTGTTAGTAATTTCCAATCACGCGCCACTATTTTTCCCGCGCGCCCCGTTTCTAACGAGAATCTCGACACCGGTGCGGCGCGACGTGTCTCTGGCCGCACTCGCAAAGTGCCGGCCATTCTAGATCTTTAAGTTAAAATGTCTAGTGCTTTCTGTGTTTTCCTGAAACTTGTTTCTTTTGAGTGATTAAAGTTGTTTTGAAAATTACCAAGTACTTCATTCAGAGGCCCGAACCCTATGCCCATCGGCTACAAGTGGCGTCCCAACAGTAGGGGCCTCTGACGACACGTGCTTGCGAATTTTTTTTTTTTTTTACAAAACTACGCGCGCAGCGGCTAGCGTATCGGTTCCGTATCCTCTGCCAGTACGGCAAAGATGGAAACAAGAAAGAAATCAAAGAATCAGGGGGTAGAAGAAGAAACTGACCTGGTGTCCACGTCCGTCACCATGGACCAGGGTCAATTTACAACCCTGATGCAATCACTGCAGCAGAGTCAGGCAGAGATTTTCGCGAGACTCCTAAATGAGGTCAGAACTTCGACACCGGCGCCCGAAATGTCCATGACAACGCCCGCCGCGAACTTCTCAAAGTGCACAGCTCGATTTAACGGATCGTCTGCTGATGTCGACGGGTTTATCGACTCGATAGAAGTGTACAAGAACTGCCTACAGATATCAGATGATAACGCTGTTAAAGGACTCTCCATGTTGCTAGTAGACTCGGCAGCATTATGGTGGCAGGGCATAAAAAGCAGCACCACGTCATGGCCGGATGCCATGCAAAAACTAAAAAGTGCTTTCGGAGAGCATCGTCCGCCATTTCGCATACCTATATTTGGAATTGTTTTCATTGCGACAAAGTACGGACACAACAGATTTATTTATTGCGAAGACGAGAGCACTTTTATCGAGATTGCCACAGGAAGACCTACGTGAAAAAGTTCAACTGGATATGGTATACGGGCTTCTCGATCGTAGAATCAGAAAGCGGCTCGATCGTAACTCCATAACTTCTTTCGACCAGTTACTGCACCGTGCCAGAGCGATCGAGTAGAAAGCGCATGTGACAAGACACCGGCACCGGCACTGACGCAACCGAGCGCCAGTCACCAATCTGCCGTCGCCGGCGCTTCTTCAAATTCGGCATCAAGTGATAACAAGAACACTCGCAGCAAAAGACTGTCGTGCAATTACTGCAAGAAATGGGGACACGAAAAATCACAGTGTAAAAAGTTAATAAACAGCAATGATAAAAGTGAATCTAACGTAAAAAGTGATAAAGGAAAAAGTGATAACGGGAAAAGTGATGACAGTGTAAACAAAAACAAAGCTATTCAATGTTATGGGTGCGGTACCCCTTTTTTTTTTTTTTTTAAGGTTGGGAAATCATCCAATGACCCCTCCCGCTCTGGGTGGAGCGGAAGGGAGTGTCAGACTCTTACTGACTAAAACCCATCCGTGTTCCTTCCTTAGCCCTTTATATTCCGGGGAAGCGGTAATCCCGCTGCCCCGGCAGGCTTCGGCCCTAACAGGCCCCTCCATGTCTGCTGACATCTCTTTGAGGCGCGCGTGGAACACATACGCGCCGTCCGGCACGGGCCTGGTCCTGATCGGACGGCGAGCTACCCATTACTCGCCGGCCGCAGGCCCGCGCCTACGGTGGCCGGGAGTCGTCACGCGGCTCCCGACGCCCGGAGCGTCTACCGCGGCGGTTGGGACGGGCGGCTCTCTCCGCTCTCTCCCTCGCCCATCCCGCCACCTCCTTCGCTAGCATGACTGCTTCGCAGAAGGAGGTGACTGCCTCCCACTCCGTCTCGCCCCGGACCATGGCTTGGACCAGGGCCGGGCGCGAGAGGTCGCCGCCGCTGCCGATCGCCTCTACGAGGACACGGCGGTGCTCTGCCCAAGCGGGACAGACCTCCACCGTGTCCTCTGGGCGATCCTCGCAGTGGTGACACCCGGGCGTTTCCTCCCGCCTGATTATGTGCAGGAACCTCCCGAAACATCCGTGTCCGGTGAGGACCTGCGTCAGGCGGTAGGTGAGGGCGCCGTGACGCCTCTCTAGCCACTCCTCAAAGAAGGGCCTTACCGCCGCTATCGCGGCGTGCCCTGTGCGGTACCCCTAACGTAATAAAATCGAAGTGCGAAAAGTGTAACTCTAGTTCTCAAAACGCATTCTACTCGGTTACGACTAGTGATAGCGTAAATTCAAAAGAGCGCGGTTCCCGTCATCGACTTATCACGCGCAATGAAGGCGCGTCGCGCGAGCTGAGATCGACAGCCGCACGCGCATGCGTCCCGCCACCCGCGCCGGTTAATATTTGGCCACGGGCCCCTGGAGTAACATCTAATAATAATAATATCCTTGGACATATCACACAACGCCATATATAGTCCCAAGCTAAGCAACTTAATGCTTGTGTTATGGTAACGAGATGGCTGATAAACTACTTATACATATACATATTTTTTTTGTAAATACATACATATTATAGTTAAAACACCCAGACCCGGAACAAATACTTGTAGGTCGTACAAATATTTGTTCCGTGCGGGAATCGAACCCGGGACATGCTGTGCAGCAGTCAATTGCTCAACCGCTGCGCTAACCGTGTCTAAAATATTAATGTTAAAATCTCCACAAAAAATAATACTTTTATTACTTGATTTTAACCTATTGAGAGAATCCTCCATTACCTATTCAAAACTAATAAAGTCCCCAGAGGAGGGTCGATAAACACAAATTATAACATATCGCTCAAGTTCAACACAAGACAACTCTATAGTGCGCTCGATTGAAAGATTAACTACATCTAAACGTTGTTTACATTTCAACTTGTTTGAAACAAGAACTAAAGAGCCACCGCGAATAGCACTTTTTCTCACAAATGCACTCTGTACGGTAAAGTTAACATCATTGATAAACACTACTTCATGTTCTTTCAACCAGTGTTCAGTCAAACATAACACCTGAACATCATAGTTCTCCATAATAAACTTAATTCTAGCTCTTTGCCGGACAGACCCTGCATATTTTGATGTACAACATTCAACATATGCGGCTGACCCGTTGTCGCACCTAATAGTTTAAACTACAAGGCGTATCAAAGTAGTGTTAGTACCACTACTAACAGTAATCGATGGTACACTACAAGTACCAGTTTCACTGAGTATATTGTATGCTAAAAGATTAGCAATTTGTCTCCTACAACTAGGTGGCAAATACATAGTGTAATCTGTCAGTTTGTAATCAGTAATGAATTGATTACAATCAAAATATAAAATAGCTCCGCTGTGGCGACAAGTCCTATTATAAATTAACATATTTAAATTATAAATATGCTTGTTTTTTTTTCATGAGATAAATAATAGGAATAAGGCAAGGCACAAAAAATAAATTTACAATTATTGGTCTCATTAAGATGTAACATCAAATGGACACATTCAATTATGTCCTTTTTTCTCACATTTAAACTATCCCCATATAACAGTTGAACTAGGGTTTATTTTTGTCAATTTAATATTACTAATTAATTGGTTATTACTGGCACCGGGTAAACAATTATTAATTACATATTGTTGCGAACACAATAAGAACGCAAAAACTTCGAAAAAAAAAACATCTAAAATTTTCTAAGTCGGTCGTAGTTTCAGCTAGAGTATTCTTAGATTCTTAGACCGTTAGTAGTTTTAGAACTAGCATCGAAAACTACTCTCAATTTAGTGGTCGTGCTCTCTGGGCGAACGACTCAACTGTGAGGGATAAGATAACGATTGAGAGTAGGTACCGCAGGGTTAGGTAAGTACGGGATACATATGATTTAAATTCTCGTACTCGCGCATAAAATCAAAATCAAAAGTCATTTATTCAAACTAGACTGAGAATCAGCACTTTTCGAACGTCAAAATTACATAAGACAGTCCCCCAAAACGCCCGCCCTTCACCACTTCCTAGTGCTTTCGCTGGAGAGAAGAAGTGGCGCAACAAACTCCCCAGCAGCACAGCTGTCTGTTCAGTTATAAAATACTCGACTGTATACAAAACTAGATCTGCAAAGTATCTAATTAACATTACAGGACACAGAACATTCGATAAAATTATTTGCCATATGTTAGCTAGCCACGCGAATATACCAACAAATACCATAAAAATCTATACGTACTCAAGCTAAAATAAAAATACTAAATCAAAAGTAATAACTACCTAAATAAAAGCCTCCAGGTATAAAGGGCGTGACAACTTACATATTTATGCAATGCTGGGTTCTGTTCACGAAGCTGTCACTTGAAGTCACAAATGATAAACTAGAACCATCAAAGTAAAAATTAATAAACAAGTTAGGTATTACTAATAACAACAATAAAAGCATGGTCAGCAAGACGACCAGTCACCACAAGCAGCACCCGTTCACGAGCATAACGCAAAGATCAGCCATTACCCCCCTCGCCATATTTGAGGGAAGGAGGCAACCCGACCCCCGACGCTACCGCAAGCAGTGACATCTAAGGGAGCATGACGAACTTGCTGCCGGTTACTCAGGCAAGAATAAAATGATCAATCATAGAGGTCGCTAGCTAACCACTCATTGCAATCAACTCATTACAAAACATTGAAATGAATTGATTATGTCAATAATTAATTAAAATAAAATTAAACTGAATTTACTTATACAGTCAACAAAAAAATTAAAAACAATTACATGAACTCATATAACCTGTCAGTAAGCTAATTCTGGAGAAAGAACATAAACATTGTCTTGAGTTAATCAGGCCGACCAACTATTCCTATCGTTTAAGTAGTCGTTGATGGAATAGTAAGCCTTTGAACAAAGGTTGGATTTTACTTGAGCTTTAAACGTATTATAAGGAAAATCTAGCAAAGAGGAAGGTAGCTTGTAATAAAAGGTTATACCAAGCCCAACAAATGAGTTATGAACCTTATGAAGCCGGTGAAAGGGAGTTCGTAGTTTGTCCTTATTTCTAGTGTTAACATTGTGAATATAACTGTTTTTAGTGTACAAGTGTATATTTTGCCTAATATATAAGATGTTGGCAAAGATAAACTGTGATGCAACAGTGAGAATACGAATATCTTTAAAATAAAATTAACATAATCGGATTTAAGTTCAGTCTGACGATTAAGTTTCTTTTCAAGATGAGTTAAAGGAGACAAGGTACTATTGTAAGCTTCACCAAAAGAACGATCGCCATCCTTTAAGAGGATAGGTACGACGTATCTTCCGTTAGGTTCGCGATAGGTTAAATCAGTGTACATGCGTTCACAAGTATCATTCTCGGTATTAACAGCGCGCGGTGGTTCCTCCACTTCCCAGAATTTTTTAATTTGCTCATCTAATTTAAATGTGGTGGCCACTAAAGAGCACGCGGTGTTTAAAGGTGCAGAATTAGAGTTTACTGCCCCTGACAGAATCCAACCGAAAACGCTATGCAGAGCGGTAGGTAAACCGGGCCCCAGATTGATACGTTGACCGTCATACATTTCGTGACATAGCTCCGCTCCAATTAATAAATCGATTTTGGCGGGAACATCGTAGTCGCGATCGGCTAACACTAGATGGTTGCAACGTTCTCGAACGACTGATGGTACTTTTACGCTAGGTATTAGAGCAGTGATGTTATCTTATACGACTGGCTTGATATTAAAGTGTGGAGCATCACCATGTGCAGGTCGTATAGTGCATTCCGTTACCCCCTTCACTTGTGTGACTGAGTTTTGTCCTAGTCCGGCTATGCTAAGATTACGCCGGCGGAGTTTTAACCCGAGTGTTCGCGCGCACGCAACGGTGATAAAACAGTCCTGCGCCCCACTGTCCACGAGTAGTTTTAACCCGAGTGTTCGCGCGCACGCAACGGTGATAAAACAGTCCTGCGCCCCACTGTCCACGAGTAGTTTTAACCCGAGTGTTCGCGCGCACGCAACGGTGATAAAACAGTCCTGCGCCCCACTGTCCACGAGTAGTTTTAACCCGAATGTTCGCGCGCACGCAACTGTGATAAAACAGTCCTGCGCCCTACTGTCCACGAGTAGTTTTAACCCGAGTGTTCGCGCGCACGCAACGGTGATAAAACAGTCCTGCGCCCCACTGTCCACGAGTAGTCCAGTAGGGATACAATATTTTTTCCACAAAACCTTCGATAATTCACAAGTTTTTTATTTTCGCTGAGTGGATAAGTTTAGTGATTTCAATGCTATGTACAAAAATGCTAACAGTTTAGAGTTATGCAATAGGTATTAAGTACGTATTTCCTATTATTTCGTGTACCTAATAACAATATTAGAAAATTTAAATTTAAATACTATACTGGTTCTTTGTAAGTACTATCTAAAGCATATATTAGTGAAAATGCTAACAGATAGGTACTGTGGAGCAATGGAAATCTGAAAATGTCCCGTAAGTCATTCAATAAAAAATGTAAGTTTTTCAAATCATTTATTATATACTTATAGGGATTAGTTATACCTTACAACAAAAGTTCTAACAACTAAGTAATATGGCTGCATAAGTACTTAATTGTATTTTTACTTTGCGATTAGCGAAATATTGAATTTAAATTTATAAATTTGCGCCTACATATTCGTAATAATAAACTCTGCTACCATACAAAAGTTTCAACAAATGCATATTATGGCTTTTGTTTAAATTGCAAATGACTATTTTCACTAACGAGCCGCGTAGGTACGGCGCGTGCGGTCGCTACTGAGTAGCAACACTCCCCCGCCCGCCCGCCCGCTCCGATCGGGGATGTACCTAACGCCGCATACTGACCGCTCATATAAATTTAAATTCAATATTTCGCTAATCGCAAAGTAAAAATACAATTACTTGTGCAGCCATATTACTTAGTTGTTAGAACTTTTGTTGTACGGTGTAACTAATCCCTATAAGTATATATTAAATGATTATAAAAACTTAAATTTTTTATTGAATGAGTTACGGGACATTTTCAGATTTCCATTGTTCCACAGTACCTATCTGTTAGCATTTTCACTAATATATGCTTTAGATAGTAACGGGTGATTTTTTAAGAGGTATAGGATTTGATTTAAAAAAAAAAACACAAAAAATTTGAAAAATTTGATGAAATCTTTATTATAATCGATAGAACGATCAATATAATTTAATGTTTGAAGATGATTTCATGCAAATGCTGGCCGCGGCTCCGGTTTAGATGGCCCATTCGCAAGGCCCAATTTCGGCACACTCTCTAACATATCAGCCGGTATATCACGAATAAATGCTTCAATATTGGCTCCCAGTGCGTCAATTGTTGCTGGTTTATCCCTGTAGACATGAGCCTTAACATGGCCCCACAAGAAATAGTCCAAAGGCGTTAGATCACACAATCTAGGCGGCCAATTGACGGGCCCAAAACGTGAGATAAACTGTTCACCGAAGGCGGCTCTCAATTGGGCCATTGTTTCGCGTGCCGTGTGGCATGTGGCACCGTCTTGTTGAAACCACATGTCAGGCATGTCCAATTCTTCCATTTTGGGCAAAAAAAAATCGCCAATCATCACACGGTAGCGCTCGCCATTCACAGTAACGTTTCGGCCATTGTCGTCTTTGAAAAAGTACGGCCCGATGATGCCACCGGCCCATAATCTACACCAAAAAGTACATCTTTCGGGATGCAGTGGTAGCTCTTGCAATGCTTCTGGCTGGTCTTCACTCCAGATGCGGCAATTATGCTTACTGACATATCCATTCAACCAGAAATGAGCTTCGTCGCTGAACACAATTTTTCGATAAAAAAGTGGATCTTCCTCCAACTTTGCCAATGCCCATTCACCAAACGTTAGACGTTGTGGGAGGTCGTGTGGCTTCAATTCTTGCACCAGCTGTATCTTGTAAGGTTTTACACCCAAATCCTTTCGCAAAATTTTCCACGTAGTGGAGTAACAGAGGCCCAATTGCTGCGAACGGCGGCGAATCGACATTTCACGTTCATCACCAACACTGGCGGATACAGCCGCAATATTTAGTAGGCCGACCAAACTGCCCATAAATTGGAAGAAGTGCGCGATGCACTCTCTTAACCGAGCATGCATTTTGATAGTAAAATTCAATAATTTGCAAGCGTTGTTCGTTCGTAAGTCGATTCATGGTTAAATTATAGACCAAACTGAACAAGTTTGACAATGACACAAGACACGATTCACGCTTGATCTGTCAAAAACAGTGTTGCCAAAAAGATACCAGCAAAAAAATCACCCTTTACTTACAAAGAACCAGTTTATTATTTAAATTTAAATTTTCTAATATTGTTATTACACGAAATAATAGGAAATACCTACTTAATACCTATTGCATAACTCTAAACTGTTAGCATTTTTGTACATAGCATTGAAATCACTAACCTTATCCACTCAGCGAAAAAAAAAAACTTGTGAATTATCGAAGGGCATAGACTTCTGGCTACTGGACTAGAGTGCACGCACGGTACATTGAGTGCCGGCGGCGGTGTTGAACGCGCGCTCCTGACATGTCCCTAGTAGAACCATATCGCGGTTGGGAACCGTAGCATGAGAATGAGCTGTAACGTTCGCTCCAGTGGTTGCGCCGGCGCTGGATGGCGCTGGGTCAATATGCAATAGGGTATGATGACGTAATCCACACACCGTACAAGACATTTTAGATACGCATTTTTCTATGACGTGATTTGTACGTAAACAATTTGTACACATATGGTCTTTTCCTTGCACTAACGCGAGTCTAGCACGAGAATCTAAGGATTGAAAGGTAGAGCACCGATAAATCAAGTGCGCATCACTGCAATGGGCACAAGCCACATTTGCAGGTGGGTTAGATTTTGCGAGATAAAATGAGCGTTTGGATCCACTGCTATTTTGCCTACTAGACGCAAATCCGGTCTGATCCCCTGAGTCGCCCCTCCACCCCCCCCCCCTGCCCCTCCTCGATCCTATACTAGTTCTTCTGATTCTTTTGGCACCTTACACCTTCGTAAATACGCGTCTTTTGAGCCTTTTTTGAATATCATATCTTCACAATTCTCCGAGATATGACGGGATCGCACTTTTTCGTGAAATCGGAGCCTACACTGGAGCGAACGAAAAGACATTTCCAATGTCAAAATCAACCGCCTCCTATTTTTAAATTCGGTTAATAACACAGTTTGTTTTTTTTTTTTCAAATTCTTAGTTACGGTTATTCTAAGATAATAATAGATTTCTCCAAATCGAATAGTTTCTGATTTGTGCATTTTTTTTTCTTCTTACCTATGAACCAATACTGCTCCTTCTCATATTAAATAAGCGCAGCGGTAACACACACATACATACATAGGGCATCGGACACCATGGCTTATCCTGCAGGAAAAACGCAGGCCGGATAGCACGGCATGCCAGCATCAATGAAATGATCCGTCGTGCTCTTGTCACCGCCGGGGCGCCAGCTGTTATAGAACCCAATGGCTTGGCACGCGACGATGGGAAGAGACCGGGCGGAATGACCATAATGCCTTGGAAGGTAGGTAGGCCCTTGGTGTGGTATGCAACGTGTGTCGTCGTCGACACCCTTGCGCCATCCCATCTTCATCATCAGCTGTGCTGGGGCGGCTGCTGCAGGCGCGGAAAACCTCAAACGGCGCAAATACTCCAATCTCTTTGGAACTTATATGTTTAAGCCGTTTGGGGTTGAAACATTAGGGCTATGGGGCTCGAGTGCCCACTTAGTATTTCGAGACATCGCCAAGCGGTTGGTCGACTCTTCACGTGTCCAGAGGGCTGGCCTATTTTTTGGTCTAAGAATCAGCATTGCCATACAACGTGGCAATGCTGCCAGCCTTCTGGGCACGTTTCCTGTTGACAGCGATGCGGACGAATTTTTTGATGCCCTTTGATTATTTCCCCTCCCCTTTTTATATACTTGTACATATTATTATTTTAAGACTGTTAGCTTATAAATTATGTAAATATTAGAATCTCTAATAAAAATCCTGTTTGGGCCTAATAAATGGTGTCCTGCCTTTTCGTAGAAAATTGTTTGCCAGATTATCCACTTGCCAACCAACGTTTCGCCGATGTTTCACTTTGACAACTACCGATTAGCAAATTTTTGTATGACAACGTTTCATTTGGTAGAATTATTGTTAAGCTGATTATTATAATGACACAAAACGTTTGGGACATTTATCATTTGTCAAACATTTCACTAGGCCACACACCTATTAGACGAATGACGTTTTGTCAGTGTAACAGTTCCCTTTTCATACATTGATATAATGATAATTCCGACTTTCAATACTCCGAATTATTTCTGAATTGTCTTTTCTTTCGCTATATACTTACGTTACCGATACCGCACCCGAACTCAACGAACGCAATAGGCACCCCGAGGTTAGGTTTGGTGAGGTTACTTCCCCCCCCCCCCCTCCCGGTGGGTTCCCGCATTGTCGAGGCGGGGGGCTCAGTAGCCGTGGCTTGGTCAACCACGGTGAATCGAAGAGGAACCCGAGGAGGGGCCGCTCGTCAGGGCTTTTGCCTGTAAGCCGACGACGTAGCGGCCAACAAGTAGGTTGCGGTGCCGAATGGGCGACATCGCAACTGAGGCGGGCCGCGATGTCGTATAGGAGGCATCGCGGCTGAGGGTTGGAGTCTGCGGCGGGAGAGGAGTGCCGGTATTGCGGTGCGCCGCTCTCACTACCTTCCGCGGCTATGACGGGGTCGCCATCGTCTGATGGCGGACGCGGTGGGGCCGCAGGGGAGGAGGAGTGTTGGTATGACGTTGGCTGCTCTCCCTATCCTCTGCGGCCAAAAATTGGCAAGCGGCGGGGCTAATGACCTGACCCGTCGCAGGGGGGCCAAGGGTGCCCAGACACGGGGTCGTCTGGCGCCCATGTGCTGGTTTGGTTCCTGGGGTGGCCACGGCGTGCTATGTGTTCTGGTGCGCCGGAGATGGGGACTAATCCCTACAGGAGGGTCCGGTGACGGACTGCAGCCGCGGCGGGTTCACGGATGAGTGCTAACGCGTGCCCGTGTTCCCGTCGTAAGCGGCAGAGGAGGACACCGTGGAGTTTTAGTGGGTTAGAATAGAATGCATGAGCATTACTCCAAGTTAAAAAAAAATGGTTAGGTTACTATAAACCCTTTACACAAAAATAGGGGGACCCCGCGAAGCGGGGCTCTGTCGACATAGGATGCAAGAGCGAGCGAAGGACACCCCGAGGTTAGGTTTGGTTAGGTTACTTTAAACCCTTTACACAAAAATAGGGGCTCCGTCGACATAGGATGCAAGAGCGAGTGAACGACAATACAAATACCTTTACCGTGCATCGAAGTCAAGTAGTATCGCAGTAAAAATGTTTCGCGGTAACATGCATCGAAGTGTAGTGGAAACATTCTTCTACTTGAAAGTTGGCAATTAAAAATGTGTCATTATGAAAGCAGACCAAACGTACAGTTGGTAACTGTGAGGTTGGGAAATAAAACAAAATTATATGATAAGTCGGCAAATGATTATTCGGCGAAATAAAATTCTGCGAAACGTTGGTTGGCAAGTGAAAATCTGGTAAACAATTTTCGGCCAAAAGGCAGAGAACCCTAATAAATAAATGCACAGGCTGTGTATCATACATGCGCGTTCATGGCCAGTGGCATTGTGTAAGCTCAGCGGTCACACATACATACATAGGGCCTAATAAATAAATGCACAGGCTGTGTAGCATCCATGCGCGTTCATGGCCAGTGGCATTGTGTAAGCTCAGCGGTCACACATACATACATAGGGCCTAATAAATAAATGCACAGGCTGTGTATCATACATGCGCGTTCATGGCCAGTGGCATTGTGTAAGCTCAGCGGTCACACATACATACATAGGGCCTAATAAATAAATGCACAGGCTGTGTATCATACATACGCGTTCATAGCCAGTGGCATTGTGTAAGCTCAGCGGTCACACATACATACAGAGGGCCTAATAAATAAATGCACTGGCTGTGTAGCATACGTACGCGTTCATGGCCAGTGGCATTGTATAAGGAGTGAGCTAACTCCTGACACAATGGCCCTTGATCCAACATGCCGCGGCCGCGTTGCCACGGAGCTTGTAGTCACGACTATGGCATTCGTTTTCTGCTTCGATTTTCGTTCCCAACCGAGCGACTTTAAAAGAAAACTAAGCGCTTTTTGTTTGTTTGGCACTGAACAAACTTGAATAAATTACTGAATGTAGTTCTTGAATTTAATATAATATGAAGTAAGAACGCGCAAGTCGTGAGAGTCGACGGTCACTTTATGCAGCGTGTTACCGAATGAGTACGGACTTACTCACAGACTATTCGGAGCGACGTATTTCTGCTCGGTACTTTCACATGTCCGCTGTTATAAGCTGTATTACAACCGACAACGTGCCGAATACGTGCCGGACGCGCGCCGGCCCTCCACGGGCGGCACAAAATGGAAAATTGTGCGACTAAAACGAAACGTCATGGAAGAGAGAGGTTTATATGAAATAGGTTATTGTCTTTTCATTTGAGACAGAATCACATTCGGACGTGTTCGGCACGTAACTGAGCAAGCAATTAACTCGACATTGTCGTGTGCCGGCGGTACGTACTCGTAGGTGCCAGGCGAGAGTGTTACCGCACACACATACAATCGTACAGATATAATTTCTTACTTTCGCAGCGGCTGGCGCGCGTCCAACAAATAAAATCTTGATGCTGCTCCGCGCGTTAGCAGCCCCGGCGAGGTGGCGAGGTAGCGATAGTGCGACACGCGCCACGGGGCAGCACAGCTCGTCAGAATGCTGACTGTTAGGGGCCGCCGTAAGAACGCGCAAAATATTCGTGTCAATATAAACCTCTATGAGCATACCGCGCTAGTGACCACGCCACGATATTGCTCGGAATGAAGGAATCCTCCCCCTCCCTCGTAGTCGGTGTCCATCGGTCCTGCGAGCTCACCGCGCTCTGTGACATCTGTACCGTTTCCACAGCAGACACAATATAATTAGTCGACTCTTCACGTGACCAGAGGGCTAGCCTATTTCTTGGCCAAAGAATTAGCATCGCCATACGACGTGGCAATGCTGCCAGCCTTTTGGGCACTGTTCCTGTTGACAGCGATGCGGACGAATTTTTTAATGCCCTATGATTCTTTTGCTTATTTTTTCATATAAATATACATTTATTATTATTTTAAATCTTAGCTTATAATTATTATGTAAATATTTACAATTACAAATTAAGTGTTCCTGTACTCTTTTGCTTTCGACTAACTGGTATTGTAATTTGTATATTATGTTGGTTTTTCTCGGGACATTACAGATGAGATTCCTTAAAATTATCTAATTTCCAAGACACGAAAAAAAAACACCTGTTCCTTATTTTGAAACGAACATTAAAAAAAAAAGTTTATTTATTTCAACAAAAGAACAGTTACGTAGATGAGTATTTCACAAATCTTCTGCCAAACTGCACGACAGTTTGTCGGCAGTGTTCTCGTGGACATAGCTCTTTTTCTAAACATTATTGCATAATTCTAAAGATAAGGGAACACAGACATACGCATCACACCACGCTTAACTTATACACCGCTTCCTAATTTAGAAACGAACAGTATTTGTATAAATCTTTTCTGATTCAAATTAAACGAACTGGCTTCCAGGAACAGATCAAGAAACTGTACGCTGCCATGTGAATCGCAAACATCGCTGTTCAAACTAAAATGTCGGCTTTTATTCGTCGGAGCCGGACTTTTTGTGAGTATCAAATCGTCGGCAGTGATATGCGGTTTCGTTGTATTTGGCATTCGGCTCATCGATTGCTCTATTTTCCAGTCAGGAGCGTTCTGCGCGGTATCTGCGCGCGGCGCACACTGTCGCAACAGAACACAACGCACTTCTTATAATGTTGCATTCGCGATGCGGGCTGGTGCGGCTAATAATGAAGCGCGGACGGGCGCCACGCTTCATTATTTAAGAGCAAGCATAATAAAGCTTTGACCATTACCTACAAATGAATGTATAATCACGCTGCCTGCGCCGATCGGCGAGAAAAGTATGGATGTCGCAAAATATTGCGCGGGAACGTACTACCGGGATTAAAAGTACCTTAATGTGTTAATCTAGGTTGTAAAAAATGTTTTAAAAATATTCAATGTAGTTTTGAATTCGTTACTATTTTATATACTAGCACTTTGCCCTCGACTTCGTCCGCACTCCGCATGTGCATACTTTCTTTTAAATTTTTCAGTTTATAGATCAGAGGAATCACATTTTTCAAAAATTAATAATAATAATTTATTTAATTCACTTCAAGACACAAACATCAGTGTAGCCCTGGCTCATGTACTACGAGGTCCTGTATCACAAGAGCCAGGCCTCTCAGTTTACAAAGAATACATATTATGTGGAAGCGCGATAGACAAAAAATGAGATTCGTTAAAGTTATGGCATACATTATGAGGTAAGTTTACAAATATACAAGATAAAAAAAACGTAATAATAATAAAAGAGTTTGTTTTTGTTTTAAATTAAGTTACAACTGCGTTCTTTTTAGAGTCTGGGTAAGTGTGACTGAGGAGGGTATGTGTGAGTGTGTGTGTGGTTGGTGTGTGTGGGGTGTGCGTGTGTGGTGTGCGTGTGTGGTGTGTGCGTGTGTGGTGTGAGGGTTGTGTGTGAATGTGACACGGTGTCATGGAACGCTGCCGAAGAGATTTTCTGATTCGTCATAATCGTAATTGCCTAGCCAGTGAATAATAGTTTTCTTGAATTGGTAGTTGTTGAGTTTTTTAAGTTGTTCGACCCCTTTTTTATGGCCGATTTTGTTGTAAAGACGTGGGGCAATGTAGTGATAGTGTTTGCTAGCGAAGACACTCTTGGTACCTTCAACTGGGCACCTGTCAATCCTCTTCGATGAGACAGGCAGACTCGGGATGGCGTATCGGTGCCAATCGGTGGTATCTTCGCAGGCATTCGTAAAAAAAGAACTTGCGGACGCTAAGTACTTAGGCTTTTTCGTATACCTCGGTCGTGGGCGTCCGGTATTTCAGTGACAGAAGTACTTTTAGCACCGCACGCTGGTTTCGCTCCAGCTCTATCATGCGGGTCTTGCCTGTCCCACCCCAAGCGCAAATAGCGTATCCCAAGACACAATGGCATACGGCTTTATATGTTTCCAACAGAAGTTTTAGACTAGCAATATGTCTCAGGGTTTTAAAGTTATGGATCAACTTGCTTACTCTTTTGGCGGTAACCGGAATATGTTATATCCATTTAAAGTTGTCGTCAACTATTACTCCTAGATATTTGATGGAGTTCACTATATCAAGCTTGGGGCACATGCAAGAGGAAAAGTTGTTGCTATTCCTATTGCAATGAAACGTGTAGCCGCTAATTTTAAAGTTTTTGGGGCTATCTGCTCTAGTCTTACTAAAACATGGATATTTTGTCATGTAGGTGTTTAGTGATAGCAGACTATCTTCTAGCCAGGCTGTAACTTGGGAAAGACCCACTTCGCAGACTGTTTCTAGACTCTTCCATGACCGTTCGTGGAACAGAAGAACTGTGTCGTCGGCAAACATCATGACGTCGGCTCTATTAATTGTGATATCGCACAGTTTATTGATGTACACCAGGAATAGGGTTGGCGCAATCGTACTTCCCTGAGGAACACCGTAAGAACAGGAAACTTCATCGCTAGTTATATTATCAAGGCGAACGCATTGCCTTCTTCCTGATAGGTAACTTAATAGCCATTTCTGTGGCACTCCTCTGATTCCGATGTTTTCTAATCTGCTTATAAGAATAGGGATCTAGACAGTATCGAATGCTTTCTGAAGGTCGAGGAAAAGACCGACACATTTTTCTCCCTTGTCTATATACTTGGCTATGTTCCCGGTAAGTTTTAGAATAGCGTCATTAGTGGAACGATTGAATGTAAAACCGAATTGGTTTGACGAAAGAATATTATTTGTCTCTAAGCATCTTACTAGTCTCTTATAAGAAAGTTTTTCAAATATTTTTGGTAGTGTGATAAGCCCAGAGATAGGTAGGTAGTTGCCAACGAGACCCTTCTCACCAGCCTTAAAAATAGGAGTGACAGCCGCTTTCTTAAATGTGTCAGGAAAAGCACCGCTACAGAAACTGATATTGCAGAGGTGTGTTATTTTAGATGCTTATTTAAATTTATATTTTTTAAGATATTAGCGGGAATATTGTCTAAACCAGAGGCACTGCCGTTTTTAAGACTTAAAAAACTTTGTGTTTGTCAAAAGAACTGGTAAACAACAGTGTTTTAGTCATTCGAACGTCTAGTATGAAGAGCTAATAGAATATGTTTAGAGTTTGTTAGTTTGCGAGTTTGCATTAAATCATTGTATCTGCCACACAAGTTTTTTTTGCTAACATACAGCCCACATCAAATCGAACCTTAAAACAACCATTGTAAGGAAGGAACATATTGAATGAAACGAGAGGGATCATCTGCTAGCAAGCGATATGCTCGCACATTCCAACCAATACCAAATAAAAAATTATGTTTATTTAATAAAAGAAATGAAATTATTTTAATGTTTTTTTTAAATTACCTTTCTAATCTTTTGCTTGAATTATTTTATTGGCCACACAATTAATTTAATAAAAAACAAAAAGTAGAAAACAGCAAATCAAAGTTCCTCAGCTGCGATCGAACTCACGTCGTCGTCGAGCATACATCAGTAGCTATCACAGGCGTTTACACCAATCAGCTATGGGAACTATATTAGACTAGTCTTAAATGTTGGGTCAATTTCCTTCATTAACCGTGCATGTATGATACGTATACGCACACAATAATAATGACAGTTACCGATGTGTGCGTGATGTAAACTAAATAGTATTGCCGTGTGTACTTTAAATAGCCTCCTATAGTAACTATCTACAACGCCTCATGCGAACAACGCGTCATACTGACGTCACACAAAATCGTGCATCTCGTAAGCAGAGTTTGCCTAGCTACTAGCATGGATACAACGGCCAAAACTGAATTATCGGGCAGTTGTCCTCCCTTTTCATAGAGTATGAGTGAACTTTACACCCTGATCATCATACCTCTAAGGGCGCTTACAGACCAACGACACTCGAACGACGACGAGCGCTGCGGCGTAGTCGCGGGCGACGACGCGCGACGGTGGCGACGTAGTCGCCTAGTTGTGGCGTGTGTAGTACTTAGTTGTCAAATAGTCTCGGAGACAAGACGTATTCTTGCTCTTGTTAAACTTTACTGCGTATTAATATGTTTTTTGAAGAAGAACAATTTTATTGTTGCTTTTTCTTTTTCAATTTCGTTGTCACTCATTTTACTCGTAATTTACGTGCGTATTATAGACTATTTGTTGCCCACTGCACGGATTTACTGCAACCATACAACTGGGTGACGTCGCCGCCGCTAGGCGACGACGTCGGTATTTTTGTCGATTATTACATTTCAAACGACAAGAATTGAAATTTAGCTGTACAGTGGTATAGTGAGAGGGCCATATAAAATCCCCCCGCCAAGATGAGCCAAGCGAAGCGCAAGGGGCTACCTCGGGGCAGCGGGATTGTCCGAAAGGGTTACCGCTGCCCCGGAACATAAAGGGCTAAGGAAGGAACACGGATGGGTTTTAGTCAGTAAGAGTCTGACACTCCCTTTCGCTCCACCCAGAGCGGGAGGGGTCATTTGATGATTTCCCATCCTTAAAAAAAAAAAAAAGGGCACTACCTACCTTTTCTCGAAGAGCTTCGTAGTTTTTTTGAACCCTCATTACTTGGGTTTGGATTATACCAGATATACAAACTTCACGGGATATGATGTCAGTAGGTAGAAGAACTAGCAGGGGATCGGGAGGGGGGGTGTAGGGGGGGGGTCTCAGGGGATCAGACCGGAATAAATCCTTATTCAATTCAATTAATTCAGGAACAATTCACATTGTGTTTGAAAACATACATGATAAACAAATAACATCACGCTCATAGAATTATAACCTAAACCATTCATAATAAATTATTCAAAAAAAAACAAAACAAAATTCAAAAACATTACCAAAAATATTCATATATTATTACCAATAATATTACCCAGTCTCACATAAATAATTTCAATTTTTTAAAACGTGGATATGTCATCGTCTATCGAATACAGACATTTGTCCAATAGGAACGCTTTGAGGCTTGACTTAAATGAGCTCTTATAAATTATAGTTAGTTTTTAAGTCCAATGGCAACCTGTTAAAAATCCGCACTGCTTGATATTGAGGACTATGTTGCACAATGTTAAGTTGGGGTATTATTTTGTATTTAAAATATTTCCTGCGCGTACTTTCCCTCAGCTGTCTCTCCTCATCTGTTTCATAATTATGCAGATATTTTTTAAACATTATAAAGTTTTAATGGCAAAGCTCTTATACTTTAGATTTTATTGATAACTAAAAAACCCCGATTTCGTCACTGACTGATGATCATCAAAAATCTTAGGGTACTTCCTGAAGTCCTAGAAAGCTGAAATTTGGTATGTAAGCTAGTATTATTATACAAACAACAAGAAAATTCAAAAAGTTGGAACTTTTACCCCCCAACCCCTTAAAATAGGGAATGGAAGTTAGTATGAGGCTTTCGCAAATATTGATGCTAGATGTCTGAAAATTGATATAGGGACTCCTTGTTATCTACACTAATATTATAAAGAGGAAAAGTTTGTTTGTTTGTAATGAATAGGCTCAAAAACTACTGGACCGATTTAAAAAATTCTTTCACCATTCGAAAGCTACATTATCCACGAGTAACATAGGCTATATTTTATTTTGGAAAAATAGGGTTCCGTAAGATATTCGGGTTTTTCGGACACAAGGTGTAAAAAATCAACCAGAAAAGTTACTTATTTTGCGTACGCTGCCTAAACTATAAAAGATAGAACCATAAAATGTTCTAATTAATTGTAGATCTTATAAATATCTACAAAAAAGTCCGCGACACACTATACCTATCTATGTCGAGTGAGGCACAACAACTATTTTTTAATTTAAAAATCTTGAATTTTTTTTGTACTACATTTAGACGCGTTTATTTTACTCATGCTATTAATCCTTATCAAAATAAATTATTTCATCACTAAGTACAGTTTATGTAGATAATATTTGGTCTTTGAATGATTAAAATTGGACGTTTGGTTTTGAAGTTATGGCGAAATTTAAATATTACGATTTCTGCTGCACGGCCCGTTGGTGCGCGTGCGGGAGGGGAATTTAGATCTATGAGTAAAACCCCTATTACACTACACGATATTAATTAGGGCCCGATATTTAAGTGATGTGTTTTTTTCATATGGGCTCTTCCTTCCTTCCTCTTATTTCACCATCCTGATTTAGGAAAATGGTCCCTGAATATCGTGTAGTGTAATAAGGCTTTAAGGTACCCGCGCGGCTCAGACGCGAGGTCGGCTCCCTACGCAGCGGTCGTGCGCGAAGTCTAATAATTTTGGTGTTTTTTTTTTAGATTTCGTTCTTAAAACTACACCTACGCAAAATTTCTTCTCAGAGCTAAACAACAGTTCTTTTCAGGGCTAACCAACAGTTCTTTTCAGGGCTAACCAACAGTTCTTTTCAGGGCTAACCAACAGTTCTTTTCAGGGCTAAACAACAGTTCTTTTCAGAGCTAGAATATTACACGCTATTAACATTTTCTTAAACATTTGAAAATGCCTAAGAGAGCCAAGTCTCAACTTTCTAAACATAGTTCTCAAGCACGGGCAGCAAGAATACGTCGTATGGGAGAATTTTCACCTGAACGTTCACAACGCCTTGCACAACAAAATCTGAGAACCTCCGAATCTGGGAATTGACCTGGGAATCATTTTGCTGACCGTGTCTTTCCAGGGTAGGCTTTTTGCAGCGGTAACCGACATCCACGCGGGCGGAGCCGCGGGCGACCGCTAGTAAGTAATAAAATAAAATATATTTCAGGATTACTAGTAATTCCAAGTCCAAAAAAAAATATAAGCATCTTACAGAAAGATGTGAAATCTACAAGCCCTAAGTTCACAAACTCTACACCTGTACAATACTATCGATTGGATTATCGATTGGCATAGCGCTAGGTAAACTTGTTGGAGTGTGTCTGTGAGCAGACCGTCTCGTAGTCTACGCATGGTGTGAATAAGTTTTCTTATTCTGCCAGAAAGGTTGGATATGTTAGGTGGTCGTCGATAAGAATACCAAGGTATTTTATGTAAGAAGTACGTTCAAGAGGAAGAGGAAGTAGAAGTGTTAGAAGAGCACTGATGTAGTTTGAGGTTAAGGTGTTTCGGTGGGTTTAAAGCGGAGGTTTTGGAGGAAACAATGTATTTCGTTTTCCTGCCCTTTAGCGTGAGCAGGTTTCCGTCCAGGTTGTTTGCTATTAGTGATAATCCCTCTTCTGCTAGAGAGTGTACGTGTTCCTGTTGCTGTGGAGAATAATACAATATAATCAACAAAGCAGAGGTTTGTTACCTGATGGCCGCTAACATTGATACCACGCTTGTTGAACACCTTCTGTAGTGCGCTTGTGAACAGCTTAGGTAAGAGTGGTTCCCCTCGTTTGAAACCTTTTTCTATGTTAGATTACCATAAAAAAAATTATAGTGAGTCAACGTTAAAAGATAGGCATATGATGAATTTTTTTTTGAACTTTTAATGGGGAACAATGATTTTTTTGTAACTTTAACCGTTCACGCAGCGTACGCAACAGAAGCTCTCAAAAGGAATAACTTTTCCCGTTTTTGCAAAATGTTTCATTGATTCTCCGTTCCTATTGGTCATAGCGTGATGCCTATAGACTTCCTCAATAAATGACTATCCAACAAAAAAATCTGTAGTACCTGAGATTAGCGCGTTCAACCAAACAAACAAACTCTTCAGCTACGATATAGATTATAATATTAGTATAGACTAGCTTCTGCCCGCGACTTCGTCCGCGTGAAATTTCACCCTCCCCCCATTCACCCTCTTAGGAGTGGAATTTCGAAAAACCCTTTCTTAGTGGATACCTTTATACACTTCACAAAGAACACACTCCAAATTTAATGTCTCTCTGACCAGCGGTTTAGGCTGTGCATTGATATAATCAGTCAGACAGGATTACAGGACTTTGAATTTTATATTAGATTATAAAAGTAAACCTAAGTACCTACCTATTAAAAAAAAAACTCAATAACAGAAAATAAAATACCTAAATAAACCTATTTCTGATGATAACTAATCTAAACTCAATAAATAAGCAAAATCCCTAAAAACTAATATCTATACGAATGACTAATCCTACCTAACAGTTTTATAAAATAACCTACGGTCACTACGTACACTATCAAATATACTACCCATACTTTAAAATTAAAATCTATACCTACGACTTATAAAAATAAACCTAAATAACTCTACCTTAAACTGTACTTAGTAAAAACTAAAAGGAATAAAAAGGTCGCACTGAAAAGCACGTTTTGGAATTGCAAGTAGCAGTTAAAACATACAATTTATAGAATGCTAATATGAACGAACGCTCGCCTATTATTATTATCTTCGTCGTGTACTACGACAAACTTATTATTTGCGGTTGGTACAGTAATCGGGTCTACGGATCGAACCGCAAAATTAAGTTTGTTTTTTATTGTATATTTTTTTCCGGGATAAAAAGTACCCAGTGTGGTGCCCAGGATATTAAAGAATAATTATACCAAGTGTCATTGTAATCGAACCGGTAGTTTTTGCCTGATGCCTGAACAAACAGACAGACAGACAGACAAACATTTTTTTAATCACATTTTTGGGTTCTGTGTCGGTCTAGTAACACCCCCTGCTATTAATTTTTTTGATATTTTCAATGTACAGAATTTTCACTTTACAGTTTTATTATAAGTTATTATAGATTTGTAATTTGATCGAATATTTAAACACTACCAAAACAACTAATACCTATTTTATAAAATAACAACAAAAGAAATTCAAATAAACTATTTAAAGACTAATGTTAATATCAATTATTGTCTGTCAATAAGGTCGAACGCTCTGAACGCATCAACAGCCAAATATTGAATGAAGCTCGCGGCCTCGCGCTCGGACCTCCCGCCTTTTTATACCCTACCGCCACGACCCGCGTCGAGCGCGGCAATCGTTACACAAAAATAATCCTTATGGCATAATTCAGTATCCACCCGCGACGGCGACGGCGCGATGGCTTATTTCATGTATAAGTTTGGTGTTTCTATACCGATTACTATGATTCTTTTTTTATTGAATAGGTAATAATATTAACTTTTTTAATTAGGGATGAGTGAGAGTATTTGAACAACCCGTTTGTTGGCCGTCATAAATTTTCACAGATATACTTCTGCAGCACTCTATGTTTTAGCAGCCAAGGATAAAGATATTGAAACAACTCGATTTGTTTTCTTATAATCGTATATTTAAAATTGAGATCCATTTGACCTAGTCAATCGACGGAGAATCTCGACACCGCGATTCAGGATTCGCCGCTCAACTAACAACGCCATCTTTTGGCACAAAAGTTAACAATTTTGCTTGAACATACCGCCCACCAAAGACAAATTTTTAAAATTTGGCCTTCCGTTATATTGTTCAGTTATAATTCCGCCCACCATGACACATTATAGATATTTGAATAGAGTTAACAACCTAAAAATTAATTACATAAAATCTTACTATCCTAAATAATACAGCTGTTTGCTTACGTGGACACCACAGGTAAGATACAAATCTTAGAAATAGACCTTTTTATTACAGCATTTTTTGTACGTAGAGATACAACTCTAGTGATACCATCGTTGCCAGGATGTTTGGCAACCACACAACCAAGAAGCCATCGAGAAGGCGGCAAATCGTCCTCTTTTACTTTAGTGTTAGTATATTACCGGTACATGGTTCAGGAGTTTGTTGACTCCACTTATACCGATTTAAAAACATTACTAAATATTCCTGCGACCATCGTCGCCAAAATTGTTGCGTTATCCGTTGGGTCAGTTGCCACCGGCGTAGACTACCTAAGGTGGAGGATTCGAAGTTGTACTCTGGCACAGCTACCAACGGCTCACCTACCAGAAAATGACTTGGCGTCAATGCATCTAAGCTGTCCGGGTCATCGTCCATCCTCGACAGTGGTCGCGAGTTGAGACAAGCCTCAATTTGTGTCAAGACTGTTGATAACTCCTCGTAGGTAAGGGTTGATTCTCCAACTACTCGCCGAAGGTGGAATTTTATTGATTTGATACCGGCTTCCCAAAGACCCCCAAAGTTAGGCGAGTATGGAGGGATAAAATGCCACTTTGTTCCCTGAGACGCTAGACAGTCCGCCAGCTCTTTTGTTAAATTAGCTTGCTCCGCAGAGAACATCTTCTTTAATTCCTTTGATGCTCCTACAAAGTTAGTGCCATTGTCCGACCAAATGTCCGAGCAATGACCTCTGCGAGAGACAAATCTCCTGAATGCTGCTAAAAAGCCTAGAGTAGTCATGTCACTAACAGCTTCGATGTGTACGGCTTTTGTGGCCATACAAATAAACAAGCAAATGTAGCCTTTGTATGCATGATGACCCCGACCTTTGGAAGTTCTTATGTTTATAGGACCCGCGTAATCTATCCCAGTACATTTAAAGGGTCTAGTAGGCGTTACTCTAGCAGCTGGCAACTGCCCCATCAACTGATTTGATATAGCTGCTGAATGCCTAACACATCTAACGCACTTATGAACGTGTGATTTGACCAGTTCCTTGGCCCCCAAAATCCAATATTTAGTCCTCAGATACGCTAACATGAGTTGAGACCCCCCTGCAAAGTTTTATTATGAGCGTCTGCTACGATCAAATTGGTTAAGTTTGACTTTTTTGGTAACAATATTGGGTGTTTCCTATTTTCACTTAGTTTCGACTTCTGTAACCTACCTCCTACTCTTAATATTCTATTTCCGTCTATAAATGGGTTTAAAGATTTTAATGATCCTTTTAACGTAGCTGAATTACCGTCCTTTGATATCTTTTCTATTTCTTCTACAAAACTTTCTGCTTGACACTGTTTGATACAAACATGTAACGCTTCTGTTAATTCTTGCGCTGATAACCCTGTTTTTTCACCTTGATCCTTCTTTCGTTTTATCCACATACGTCGACAATACGCAAGCACCCTTATTAGGTTTGAAAACCGCGATAGCGGCGGTAAGGCCCCTCTTTGAGGAGTGGCTAGAGAGGCGTCACGGCGCCCTTACCTACCGCCTGACGCAGGTCCTCACCGGACACGGATGTTTCGGGAGGTTCCTGCACATAATCAGGCGGGAGGAAACGCCCGGGTGTCACCACTGCGAGGATCGCCCAGAGGACACGGTGGTGCACACGGTGGAGGTCTGTCCCGCTTGGGCAGAGCACCGCCGTGTCCTCGTAGAGGCGATCGGCAGCGGCGGCGACCTCTCGCGCCCGGCCCTGGTCCAAGCCATGGTCCGGGGCGAGAGGGAGTGGGAGGCAGTCACCTCCTTCTGCGAAGCAGTCATGCTAGCGAAGGAGGTGGCGGGATGGGAGAGGGAGAGAGCCGAGAGGGCCGCCCGTCCCAGCCGCCGCGGTAGACGCTCCGGGCGTCGGGAGCCGCGTGACGACTCCCGGCCACCGTAGGCGCGGGCCTGCGGACGGCGAGTAATGGGTAGCTCGCCGTCCGATCAGGACCAGGCCCGTGCCGGACGGCGCGTATGTGTTCCACGCGCGCCTCAAAGAGATGTCAGTAGACATGGAGCCCGTTAGGGCCGAAGCCTGCCGGGGCAGCGGGATTGTCCGAAAGGGTTACCGCTGCCCCGGAACATAAAGGGCTAAGGAAGGAACACGGATGGGTTTTAGTCAGTAAGAGTCTGACACTCCCTTCCGCTCCACCCAGAGCGGGAGGGGTCATTGGATGATTTCCCATCCAAAAAAAAAAAAAAAAAAGTGCTCGAGAAGTGTACCTTTTTTATAGCTTCTAAATCTGTATCCATGTCTTTAAGTTTGTTGTAAACTATTTTTTCTGAACATAAATAGGTGGGACCATTAAACCATGATGTTTGTTTCTTGAGATCTGACGGGTTGAGTCCTCTTGACGCATAATCAGCCGGATTTACACCGGACCTCACATGAGACCACTGTTGTGCGTCAAAAGTATCACCGATTTGGGTGACTATTAAGCCAAGCTAGCACGACGGTGGAATCACTCCAGGCATGTATGTTCTCCTTCGGAATATTCAATGTGTGAGCTACCTCAACCAACAACCTACTCAGAAGAACAGCTCCACAGAGCTCCAACCGTGGAATTGATACTTGTTTGATGGGTGCTACTTTTGTTCTTGATGTTATCAAATGTACAGACACCTGACCCTGATCACTGATTGACCGAAGATAAACCACGGCGGCATAAGCCATCTTGGATGCATCGCTAAATCCATGCAATTCAACGAGTGCGTTATTACGTTTTGTTTTGATCCAGCGAGGTATTTGTAACGTCGACAGCTGACACAAATCATCACGGTAAGTAAGCCACTCTTTTAATATTGTTTCGGGCACTTCCTCATCCCAGCCTATACCTGATAACCATAGCTTTTGAATTATTATTTTTGCTACTATGACACTTGGTGAAACCCATCCAAGTGGATCAAATAAACGTGATATGTCTGATATTATTATTCTTTTTGTCACAGGTTTCTTCGTCGGTGAAAGTGTTCCTGTGTAGCGGAACGCATCTACTGTTCGATCCCAGGTAAGTCCTAGTAATTTCATAACTTCATCTATTTTAATTTTTCTTCCTTCTTCTGTAGTATCTTGATCTTTAGCTTTCAGACTTCTCAACAGTTCCTCACTATTGCTTGACCACTTTTGTAACGAAAACCCTCCCTTTTCTACTAATTTGTTCATTTCAGAATACAGCTTTGCCCCTTCCTCAACCGTATCAACGCCCGTAAGTCATCCATGTAAAATTCGTCTTTAACTTTTACAGCGGCTGTAGGGTATTTCTCCTTCTCGTCTATGGCTACCTGCTGAAGCACCTTAACAGCAAGATATGGGGCACATGCTGTACCAAAGGTAACCCTCAATAAACGATATTCATGAATTTGACGATCTGTAGTTCCTTTCCACAGAATTCTCTGAAAGACCACATCGTGTTCATCAACCTTGATTTGACGATACATTTTAACTATGTCCGCAGATAAACATATTGGATACGTTCTCCATTTCATTAAAATATGTCTTAATGTTGGCTGTAAAGTAGGGCCTATCATTAACAGATCATTTAATGAAACACCGTTTTCACCTTTACAGGATGCATCGAATACTATCCTCACTTGCGTGGTATCTTTGTCTTCCCTTACAACCGCAAAATGAGGTAGGTAAATTCCTTTAGAATTATTTATTTCTTTTTCAGGCACCTTCTCCATATGTCCCAGCAGTACGTATTCTTCCAACATCTTTTGATACTTAACTTCCATGTCCGTATTTTTATTTAACTTTGTGAATAATGAAGATAATCTCTTTTCAGCTACCTTTTTAGAATTGCTGACTGTAGGTGTCGCATCTTGGGTTTTAAATGGCAACCGTACTATATAGCGTCCGTCACTGTCCCTTCGCGTTGTTTCAGCGAAAAAACGTTCGCACTGTTTGTCTTCCTCGGATAATATTTTATGATTGTTCATTACATTGTCCTCCAGTTCCCAGAACTTCTTCAGTAGTTCACTTTCCTCCACATGAGAATGCATAACTAGAACATCGTCATGTGGTTGGTGTGATTTGTCCACCACACCCGATAAAATCCACCCAAATGAAGTAGCTTGCGCAACCAGATTACCCTGAGGTCCTTTCCTAACTCCTTCCTGGATAACTTGCCCATAGATTTCTGCCCCCAGCAACATGTCAATTCTGTTAGGTGTATGATATTGCGGATCAGCTAACGGGAAGTCACATACCCAATCCACAGGTACAACTTGTTTTCCAGGCAGAAAGGTTGTTATACTTTTTAGGATGTACGCGGCAACTTTAAGCTGAACGTTGGGGTTGTGTATGGACGTCAGAATGATTTCCACCATAAACTTCGATATAATTTTATTATTCCCTTCCAATCCTGATATGTGGCCCCTTACTGGCGTCTTTTTAAGACCCAAAAGATTTTGAATTTAATTCGCTATGGTACACCCGCCATTTTGACTCTCACCATTGTTGGCTGTGGCGTTAACTAGAACCGTGGCTAATAAAACTTGATTTGTCCTATGAAATTGGTTAGCCGAGAAGAATGTTGCTACTGTGTCCGAGTTAGTCGATCCAGATGGTTTATCATTTTGGCTTGCGTCGTTCTCATTCTCGTTTCGGAGTACGTTACTATTTTTAGAATCTGAACTATCATCGGTGTTAACTGGACCCGCGGGATGAAGTAAAGAATGATGTTTGCGTCTACAAACACGACATACAGATGAACTCAGACACTGCTTGGGCGAATGATTGTTCCCTAAACAATTAAAACATAAATTGTTTTGTCTAACAAACTCCCGTTTGGCATTTACATCCATTTTTATAAAGGTCTTACAATGTATTATTTTATGGTTTTGTTTACAATGTTTACATTCCACAATAGTATTAGCCGTCGCATGGAAAGCTTTTACCTTTACCCGTATTAGAGCTCGCGGTCCAAAATTCCAAGGCGCGATATCGGCTAGTTAAGAAACTTTTAAATTGCTCGAAAGTTGGAATCTCATCGTTGCACGATTTGTCACTTGTAACGTTTAATTCCCATTGCTTTCGGGATTCCGGATCCAACTTCAAAGATATTATATGAACAACGATGAGGTCCCAATTACCAACATCGATACCAAGATTAGTTAAGGCATTTAAACAATAGTAATAGTAAGTGTTATCAATTAATTCTTTAAGACCAACAGCTGATTCGTTATTAAGATTCTTTTGGCTGAGTAACCTTTTCAAGATGTAGTGTGACAAGTGACAAGTATCTTTTATTATTATACCGCGCGTTAAGCTGTTCCCAACACCGTTCATAATTCGTATCTGATATAGGAATGTGTCTAAGTAACTGTTCCGCTTCCCCAGATAAGTACCCCTTTAAATATTGCATCCGCTGTACGTTATCGATTGACTTATTGAGATGAACGAGCGATAAAAACAAATCTCGAAAGGTTACCCACTCGGTATATTTCCCGGAAAATGTTGGGATAACAATTTTTGGTAATTTAACTTGACACTGTTTAACATTGCTTGTTACATGTTTAGGATATTCTATTTGGCTTTCTTCTTTAACTTCAAATGACTCTAAAATAGTTTCTAACTCAGTTTTATATTGAATGTAAATCTCTTCGGTCTGGTCATAACAATCTTGTTTAACATAAGCACATGTTTTTAATTCCTTCGGATCATACTCTTCGTATAATTGACTATGACTATCTGTTAATTCTTTCCATAATTTATCTACATTTTCTAATCTAACTTTAACATATGGTCGGGTTATTCGATCCTTGGGAGATTTTTTAAAGTTAATATAAGCTTTGTTTATTCTTGAACAAGTGTCTTCTAATTTGTTACTAAACGATTCCATGATTTTATAGTAAATATAACAAGTGGCAATTATCTATAAAATAGATAACAGCACACAACTTAAATTCAACAAGTTATTTATCCAAAATTAAATTACAAGAATAACACAGAATTATAACACTATTTTTGGGACTTGACAATTTATGTTTAAAATTGCAAGTCTTTAAAAACACACTTATTACAGTAAATGTAAACACACTTTAAAGTTTCAAACACCAAAGTAATAAAGTTCCAAATTGTTCACAAATTGCACTACGTTATTATTTAAAGGTCACTCACGGTTTTAACTTCGTTTGATACCACCTGATGAGTCGTCCACTGGTAGATTGACGTTGCGTTACGTCACGCACGTCCCACACCTCCTCCAAGTTAGGAGATCACCCTGCTGCTGATTCCTGACGATGTCGTTCACCCGGCACCGTCTGCAGTAGCTCGCTTCTCGCGCTGCTGCTCCCAGAGTTGCTGCTGATAGTCACCGCCGCACTGATGCTATGATCTTGGTCAGCTATAGCAAGCGATCCACTTGCCCGACCAAGGTTGGTACACAAAAACTTCACTTCACCACACCTCCGAATATGTCGGATCCGACTAGAAGGACCATAATATGAACAACCCGTTTGATGGCCGTCATAAATTTTCACAGATGTACTTCTACAGCACTCTATGTTTTAGCAGCCAAGGATGAAGATATTGAAACAACTCGATTTGTTTTCTTTTAATCGTATATTTAAAATTGAGATCCATTTGACCTAGTCAATCGACGGAGAATCTCGACACCGCGATTCAGGATTCGCCGCTCAACTAACAACGCCATCTTTTGGCACAAAAGTGAACAATTTTGCTTGAACAGAATAAACGTAAGAGTAAACAAATATAATAAGAAAGCTCCGAACTGCTAAGCTATTGGGAGTTACACGTGTTATTGTGAGTCAACCATAAAAGATAGACATATGCTGTTGTGGGATATTTTTTAGATAATTTTATGTAGAACATTTCCGTCATAAATGATTTCTATGTAGCTTTAACCATTAAGGCTGCACACGCGACGGAAGCTTAAAAAATGGAGAAAATTCTCCTGTTTTCCCAACATTTCCATTCACTGCTCTGCTCTCTCCTATTCATTGTAGCGTGATGAAAAGTATACTATAACCTCCTCAGGAGTATGAAGAATAATTGTACCAAGTTTCGTTAAAATCCGTCGAGTAGTTTTTGTTTCTATAAGGAACATAGAGACAGACAGACAGACAGACAGACAAAAATTTTACTGATTACATTTTTGGCATCAGTATCGATCACTAATTACGCCCTGATAGTTATTTTGAAAATATATATCATGTACAGAATTGACCTCTCTACAGATTTATTATAAGTATAGATAACCCGCGGAACAACATGACGTTTCTAACGATACCTCGTGGGTCAAAATAATACTAGTAGTTTAGGAGTAATGAGGGAACAGATAAACACACATGCCTACATACTGTAGCGAAATAAAACGAGGAAACTTTACACTTTCGCTAGTAACATGTTTAATTTTGTTATAAAGATATAAAAAAATCCGAAATACAAGAATTAATATAAGTATGTATAAAAAAAAAAAAAACAAGATATAAGACTACATTAGGAAACCTTGTGACGATAGTTAGGTATATAAATTGGAAATACTTAAGGTTTTGGGTTTTGTAGGTAAGGATAAAAAATAAAGAATGGATTTTGTCACGCGACGCGAATATTGACGTGATTGCAATCAAGACACGTTTAGTTTTTGATTTAGTTAGTGATTGGTATGAGTTCTTTGTTAGGCGAACATGTGAATGCATTAAGCGTATTTATTATTAACCGACTTCAAAAAAAGGAGGAGGTTCTCAATTCGTCGGAATCTTTTTTTAGTACATAATTGTAAGTACTGGCTGGTATGTTGCTTATTATGGTTGACCTTTCTGATCTACTTTATCGTGTCCTGTTCGTTTCTTGTTGGTTTGTCGGTTACTATAACGTTAATAACGGAAAATGCTTATATGGCTATTTCCTGTAGAATTATATTCTACAATGAACGATAACTTAGTTATATATTACCCAAATTGTAGGGGGATTCGCACTAAATTGCACATTCTGTATATGAATATCTTATCCAATTGGTACGACATCATAATTCTGACTGAGACCTGGTTAACGCCCGAGATATTTAACAAAGAGTTCATTGATGAACGGTATGAGGTCTATCGATGCGACCGTGATCGTACGGCCACTAATAAAAGAGATGGAGGTGGTGTTCTCGTGGCGATACTGAAGGGACTGCGTTCAGTTGCAATAATTCCACGTTTATCTATGCACACAAACCAGATCCTTATAAAGTTGCCGAGCTCAGCCAGAGGTAAGTTTCAAAGAATAAAGGCAGTGTATATACCACCAAAAACACCTGAGTGTGTATATATGTTGAATATTTGGACTTATTGCGGACACTTCTTGAGGACACTGACATTGAAAATTTTTATTTGTTAGGTGACTATAATTTGCCGGATGTCGACTGGACTGCTAACACAGACAGTATTTCAATTTCTGCACAGGTCTGTAGAGGTAATTCTTCCATATGTGGTCACTTCAGTGTGTTTATGTCCTTTCTAAATGCTTACCAATTTAATAATATAAAAAATCTGAACGGAAGAATATTAGACTTGGTCATAAGTAATAATAATAATAACGTTTATTTTCTCCACCACATAATGAAAAGTTAGTAGGTACAATACATAATTGAGTATACAAAAATACATTGATGTTGTGGAGACTGGAGCCTGTACTAGGAATACCTGTGTTACAGGTCTCCAGGCCTCCAAACTACACGGAAAAGTCTCACTGATATTTAAAGCGTCTACCAACAGATGACAATGATACTAGGATGAAAGACAAAAAACAAAAATAATGTAAAAAAAAAGGAAAATTAAAAGCAAATACTTAATTAATTAATTAGACAGCAAATTAGTGTGAGTGGGTGCGGGTGTGTGAGTGTGGGTGTGGGTGTGTGAGTGTGGGTGTGTGGGTGTGGGGGTGTGGGTGCGTAGTGAGTGTGTGTGTGATATTCAAAACTTGTCTTAATATGTTATTTAGGACATGCCGAGCTGCTTTTTATGAGATGACTTCCAAGAGTCTCTAAGTGGTTTCATAATCGTGAGATTGAAGCCAATTTTTGACTTTGGTTTTACAATTGAACATAGATAAGGAGTAAATGGAAATGGCTTTATTGGCTCTGTTGTAAAGGTAATCTCCTAGGAAACAAAAGAATCTACGACTGAAGGTGGTTTTGAAGTACTTTGATTTACAGACTGTGTGTTTGCGTCTCTTGGTAAGAATTTCGACAGGATTGTATGGAAGTTGAGAATGCCTACGAATGACAGTGAATAAAATGAATAATTGGCGAACTGTCAGTACTTTGCACTGCTGGTAAAGCTCTTTCGTTGGGAAGAGAAAGGGAAGTTTACGACTAACCTTAAGAACAGCTCTCTGAGTTCTCTCCAGCACTAGCAAGGAGGTCTTTGGGGCTCCACCCCAAGCCGTTATGCAATATGATAGTATTGACTGAACTAGTGCATAGTATACGGTTTCAATGGTCTTAGTATCAGCCACATGGCGTAGATTCTTGAAGACATATATCAATTTTTGTGTTTTCGCTGTAAGTGCGTCTATGTGCGGCTGAAAACTAAGACGATTGTCAATCTGAATACCCAGATATTTAATGACAGCTGTTTTTTTTAGAGTATGACATGAGCAAGGATGGTCTTGCAGGAAAGAGCAAGTGTGCGATGTTATTGAAAGATTAGTAAAAGGAGGGATCGCGTGATTTTTCATGGTAACGGGAATATACATAGATTTAGCTACGTTAAGAGTGAGTTTGTTATTTTTTAACCACTCTGCGACCATGTCAAAACCGAGCTGAGCATTTGAAAAGACTTCTTCCCAAGAGTCAGCGTGAAAAAGCAGAGCTGTGTCATCCGCAAAGGTGATTATCCTGCCACCATGCAATTTGAGGTTACAAAGGTCGTTGATATACGTCAAAAATAATGTCGGGCCAAGGATACTGCCCTGTGGTACTCCATACGTGATATCAAGGTCATCACTGCACACATCACCAACCCTAACTCTCTGCGTGCGATTTGTGAGGTAATCAGAAAATAATTTTAGTTGCGTGCCTCTCACTCCAATGGGGTCCAGCTTCTCGAGGAGGAGCGGAGCAGAGACTGTGTCAAAAGCTTTTGCTAAGTTAAGAAAGATCACCAGCACCTTTTGTTTACCATCGAGCTTTGTGGAAACAAAGTTCACCAGTTCTTGAACGGCATCACTGGTTGATTTCCCGGATCGGAAACCAAACTGAGAAGGTGATAACAGTTTGTTTGACTCGAGGTATATAGTTAATCGTTTGTTAATTAACCTTTCCAGAATCTTGGATACCGTTGGCAAAATGGTAATAGGTCTAAAGTTATTGACACAGCCCCAAAAGCAATGATGATTGCACAATTACTACCCCCCCAGATTATTTATTACAGCATGACCACCACCATCCTCCATTTTGTGTATTCGTTTCGCTACGTTTGCCTTATGGGTCAATGGTACGCAAGACGATAAAAAAATATAATTACTATAAGGCAAGTTATGACAAAATTAATGACGACTTAAAAGATATAAATTGGACAGACGCCTTAAATTACCAATCCATTGACCAATCTCTAGACACTTTCTATAATATTATTTTTGGTATTATTAAGAAACATGTACCATTGACCACTTGCAGATCTTCTAAGTTTCCAGTGTGGTTCTCGAGACCTCTTATACACATTTATAAAAATAAGGCCAAGGCCTGGGTAAGATGGAAAATGTATCACAATATTTCGGATTACGAACAGTTCGCACTTTACCGGTCTAGATTCCAAGACGAATGCAATAACTGTTATAAAAAATAATTATATTCATTCTGTTGAAGATGGTATTCGTAACAATGTTAAGCATTTTTGGACGTTCATATCTAATAAAAAAAAATCTGCTGGCATTCTATCCACTATGATGTATAACAACCAGTCAACTAGCGACCCAGAAAACATTTGTAATCTTTTTTCAGAATTTTTTAATTCGGTATTTGAACCATCCACTTATACTAATATTCCATCCACGTATGACGACTGCTCTGAAATTCAGTTTACTACTGATGAGGTACTTACTGCGTTCAACGCATTGGATCCTTCTAAAGGGTCAGGACCGGATGGTCTACCAGTAACTTTCCTTAAACAGACAGCCGTTAATCTGTGTATACCCCTGCATATTATATTTAATCTATCTATTTCTCGGGGTTGCTTTCCGCATGCATGGAAACTTGCAAATATAACCCCTATTTACAAGTCGGGACCTAAGGATGATGTCGTGAATTATCATCCTATATCAATACTGTCAGCTTTGTCAAAGGTTATAATAAAGTATACCCTCTACTGCACAATACTATCATTCAACAACAACATGGATTCGTCAAAAGAAGGACAACTACAACCAACCTGGTAACTTTTGTGGACTATTTGTTTAATAACATGGACTCTCGTATTCAAGTTGATACTATTTATACAGATTTCCGGAAAGCTTTTGACAAGGTTGACCATCAGCTTCTCTTGCATAAGATTGCATTTAATGGTATACGTGGCGATCTTCTGAGATGTTTCTCTTCTTACGTTTCTAATAGGACTCAGAGGGTTGTGATAAATGGCTTCATTTCCAGCACGCTAAGTGTGCTGGAGTGCCTCAGGGATCCATTCTAGGACCTCTTTAATTCATAATATTTATTAATGACATCGATACATGCTTTCAGCATTCAAAATTATTGCTATACGCAGCCGATCAAAAAATTTTTAGCCCTGTTAAAAATTTGCACGATTGACTACTCTTACAGGAGGACCTAGATAGGTTCTCTTTTATTTATTTATTATTTAACTTTAAAAAACTTTATGCACAAGTAAAAACTGTACAAAGGCGGACTTAATGCCTTGGGTATTTTCTACCAGTCTACCGTAGGTGCAATAACAGAAACAAATTAGTAAATATTTATAACTAAACTATAAGAATAAATACATATATACATACATACAACAAAATACAGCGTGTAAGGGAACCGCTTCCGAAAACGAAGACAGGTGATAGGGCTAGTGATTCTCGATACGATACCATCAAAAAATTTGGATAAATACATATATGATCAATTTTACCTATTTTTTTTTGCATTTTTCGTACACTATGCTGTGAGAACAGTTAAATTAAACCATTATTTGCGATTAAACACATTTTTTTTCTTTACAACTCTAACAAGCAATGTATTCGTAAATAAAATCATCTGACGCTCGCGCATGACCTAGAGTTCAAAGTGCGCGCGCGCTCGCCGCAGACGAGCGGCCGACGACCCCAAATCCACGCGACGCGCGACGCGACGATAGCTGGCAGCACCGGGCGGGGTGCCATGTGATCCTATCCTCCTAACCTTTACTCGATCGCTTGATGCGAATGTCTTTTCAGTTCACTTCTACCTAGTTGTGGGATATCTGGTTTCGAATTCCATTCATGCAAGGAACGTAATGATTTTCCCCTTGAACAGGGTTTCAATTTTATTTTGATCCGAATGTTCGCAAATTTTGCTTACAAATCAGAAAAATCAAGTTTACTTTTCTTAACCTTGAGACCCATACCGAGGTTTGAACCCGGGTCACCTAGTTTGAGAGAGAGGCGGCCACGGCTCCTATGCGGCGCGTGGCGGTGCGGGGCGGCGCGGCGACCTTAGGCATCCTTTGTAAAGCGCCGCCGCCGCCGCCCCCAAAATAAATAAGAAGAAACATTACAGAGGCGTCAACAGTTTTAAATTGATGCACTGTGTCGTGCAATTACTGTTTTGTATGTAAGTCGATAATCGATAGTAAATAAAATAAAGTCGCGACCGCAACTTTAGCCGTGATTGACTAAAACATTTTCATCGCGTGTAGGTACAGTTTGAAGCAACTAGTGCGCGTGAATCAATTGAATTTGAACTTTATGTCAATGTAATTAGTCACACGACACGCGCTAGTTTATTCCAATAAAAGTATCCTTAATTTAGTAAGTAAACCCAATCAATTTAAAGTGGATAATTAAATTAGTTTAATTTTCGAAACCCGTTAAATCTTATTAAAAAAGTTTGATAATGAAAACAGTTTAGTAAGCTTAGCAGTTTAGTAAAGCATAAGTACAATTTCCTGACAATTAAAATTAATTGGTTTCTGATTTCATAATTATCCTTTAACATTTTCTCCTCTGTAATTTGTTGATCTTTGCACATCAAAAGACACCGCAATGGCGGCGTCCGCACGGCGGCACCGTTTGTCAGCCGACACCGCACGCAGGCGGCATCCCCGGCATGTTTGATCTTCTTAGTACTTCTTTAGTAATCTAGTTAGTACTTAGTTAGTTCCTTTCCGACTCGGTTCGTGAGCGAATGTGCTTTACGTTACGTAAATCGATCAATAGCTATTGAATCGTATTTAATACTGTTTTGTTAGTTTTCAATATATTTAAACTTTTCGCACAAA
This sequence comes from Gortyna flavago, assembly GCA_963669345.1. Lineage (NCBI taxonomy): Eukaryota > Metazoa > Arthropoda > Insecta > Lepidoptera > Noctuidae > Gortyna > Gortyna flavago. The sequence continues at coordinate 20,052,283 of OY770133.1, forward strand.
AAGGTACAAAGGCGGACTTAATACCTTAGGCAGGCTTAATTTGTGTTATTGTTACGTTTTTAGTGCTGTTTCATTGTGTTTTAGTTATTATTTTTTGTTGTATTAAACAATGCCTGAGTCATACGTGTACAGTGCTTGTGAATACGGCAACATGATGATCGAGAATGTGACAGTGCTGATGAAATGCGGGGCAGAATACTGAGCATTTCCAATAAACTACGTGCAGAATGTGTTGAGGATCCTACACTAATGCCTCGTGTTCACGGGTCGACACAGCGGCCTGGCATTGTATTGAAATGGATGGAGCGCAGTTCGAGACTTCGAGCCATACATCATAAGGTCGCAAAGGATTTAGACAGGTACTTACGTAAAATGGCTCTGTCAACTTAAATTTTTAACAGTGGGCTATTTATGCAATAAAAATTCATAATTTTGTGAAGTGTTGTAGGGGTAGGCATTTTGAAAGCGGTGTTTGTAAATTCCGTATAAATCCCGTGACTCGGCGTGACTCGGCCGTACGGAGCGCTAGGCGCCCCCGACGAAGCCAGGGCGCGCGGTCACGTGGTAGCGCGACGTTGCTTTGCGTGTCAGCGACCTCACGTGTTGTACGGTTTCCATTGCGCGTTTACGAAATATGAAATCTTGAAAATAACCAATATAAAGCGAAAGGTTATTGGTATCCGTTTGTATTTAGGTTGTATATAATCTACGTTCTGGCTTCGGAAGCGTTCTCCTTACACCCTGTATAAAAGAGGAAGAAAAAAAAAAAAAAGAAAAACCTGCAACAACTTAATTCTGAGACGAATCTGCCAACTTCTTGTGTATGTGTTCTCGAGCTTTCACTTTAAATGTGAACTGATTGGTTACCGTCCTGATATTCTAAAGGGAGCGCATTCCAAAGGAAAACCGCCTGGACAAAGAAAGAAGACTTTAAAAAACCAGAGCGATGAGAAGGACAACGAAGAAGACGATTATTTTCAGACCGAAGATTCTTGCTGTGTGCAGAGCATAAATATTGACAAAGAGAAGTCAGATAAGAAGGAGAAGTGGGTTTGTGAAGGAGAGAAAACAGGGTTGTCAAAGCCCTCAATGCTCTGCGCTGCCGAATAGGTAACCACTTTAAAAGCGACCGATGTGCGGATACATGATCATACTTACGGAGATTGAAAACGAATCGAATGCAGCTATTAAGAAGTCGGTCAAGTTTATTGAGGAGATATGCATTCAGATCATAGTAGCACACATCGCCCTAGTCAATTATGGGGAAGATAAGGGACTGTACAAGCATTGCCTTAATGTGTGATGGGAGAATATTTTTCAACCGATAGAGCGACCGCAACGTTCCAATGACCTTCTTGCTCACAATCGCGACCTGCTTACGCCAGTCGAGGCAAATGTCAACATGCAAACCCAAATCCTTGACGTCAGAGCTAAACGGAATCACTGTGCCATCAAACGTAACCGGTGGCACTGTTAAACCATTCAGCCTCCTCAAGCTATGGGGGCTCCCTATAATGATAGCCTGACACTTGGCTGAGTTAACCGCCACCCCAAAACGATCAGACCAGTTTTTGACAACTCGTAAATCCCGATTCAGCTCCTCGACCGCGTCGGATAAGCTGTCAACACCTGCCTGACAGTAGAGCTGTAAGTCGTCAGCGTAAAGATGATACGCACACTGAAGCTCAAAAGTTATGAGATCTATAAAGATAGAGAATAAAAGTGGAGATAAAATGCCGCCTTGAGGGACGCCAGTTTCAAGATCACACCAACTAGAGTTAGATTCACCAGCAAGAACTGATTGCTGGCGCCCCCGAAGATAGGAAGAAAACCATTCCAGAACCTCGTGAGAGACCATGCGATAGGAGAAGATGGATAAAAGGACTTCGTGACTGACGGTATTGAAAGCATTTGAAAAATCGATCAACACTAAAACCGTAACTTTAGTGTCTTCCATTCCTCGCCTTATATCGTCAGTCACTTTAAGGAGAGCAGAAACGGTACTGTACCCGGGCCTGAACCCGGATTGGAACGGACTGATGAGGGAGTTTTTGTGAATGAAGTTAAAGAATTGTTTATGTACACAGGCCTCGAGTACTTTTGATAAAAAGGGAAAGATCGAAATTGGACGAAAGTGACTCAGAAGAGTGGGATTAGGGATTTTAGGTAGTGGTCGAACATGGGCTTTCCGCCACAGGGAAGGGAAAACACCGGAGAAAAGGGAGAAGTGAACTATATGGGAGATCGCAGGAAGGAGTTCCCTTCATACTGTTCAATTAATAAACTACAACTTAGCATATCTAAATGTTGCTGTATAAGTTTTACTAAAAACAAAAATACTGTCACGCATCCTTACTCTTTAAATAATGTGATTTTAACAAGGGAAACACTAGTGCGTGATATTGGAGTTCTATTGGATGACAAATTACACCTTGACATTCATATTGGTAAAATTATAAATAATGCCTTCCGTATGTACAGTTTTGTGAGATCGGCCACAGATTTTGTCCGCCCATATACATATTTATATCTTTATAAATCGTTAATCAGGTTCCAGTTAGAGTACGCTGTTGCGGTATGGAATCCCTTCTATAATAAATACTCAGATGCGGTTGAAAAAGTTCAAAAAAGTCTTTGAAAGCCACGCATTTCCGTTGTTATCGTACTATGCATCATATAGTGATCTTCTGAATAAGTATAAGTTACATAACCTTAAGGCCAGACGTATTATTTTAGAGACAATGTTTCTATTCGGACTATGTAATAACGCCTGTGATTGTATGGATATCACTAATAGCATTAGCTACGTGGTACCTAGAACAACCATAAGCCGTGGGGGCCTATTTGCAGTATCTTATAGTCGTACGAATGCAGGCTTAGGAGCACCCCTACGTCATCTTACTGGTCAATATAATAATGTATTTCAAAATATTGACATCTTCGCTCTTCCAACCAGTAAATTTAGAGACCTTGTTCGTCACACTATATTGGATATTGCTCCGTAATATTCTTAACTCAACTGTATTTACAATTTCTTGTTTATCTTTTTATTTTGCGTGCCTGTTTAGTATTTAGTTTTATCATTAACACTTATGTAATTTTGTTGTACCTAATAACTATCACATTGTGAGCGTATATCGCATTAGTTTTATAACGTTTCTTTATAATATGTGGAAAATGTCGTGGGTTATACATTTACTCACTCTGTAGCTTATATTTTATGTAATATTGTAATGTATAACCGTTTATTTTCCCAAATAAATAAAATAAAATAAAAATCGTAAAGCCTATTGAACATCATGGGCAAATGGGTCAGAGAATAATACTCAATCGCATCGAGACAGAGTTGAGCGAAATAATACCAGCCACCAGCATGGGTTCACGAGAAACAGAGGCACCGCCACCCAAATCCTTCGCACAGGCAAATACATCGCAGACGCGCTGGACAAGGGTTATAGCGTCGCCATGATATCGACGGATCTCAGCAAAGTTTCAATTCAATTAATCGCAATGATCTCTATCGAAAGCTGATCGACGCTGGAGCACGCAACAATATTGTAAAGATGGTCGAGAACTATCTGTGTGACAGGACAACAAGAGGTAGTTTCAGAACTACTTTAGGAAAGGAGTAACGTGTGCCACCCCGTGTGGCACACATTACTCCTTTCCCCGCCCCAGGGATCGGATCTTCAACCTCTATGTGGCTGACCTACCAAATGAAAGAATAGCAGGCCAGAGGCTGTTACAGTACGTCGACGAGCTATGTATACTTAACACAGCTGAAAGACCGGACCACGCTACGCGCCGAGCAGAGTGGGCCGCCATCAACATAATCGACTACTACAAGAAGTGGGGCATCAAATGCAACGTCGACAAGACAAAATACATCATGTTCTCACACAAGAGACCGAGACTCAACAACTTGAACACAGTTTACCGCAACTAGGTTCAAATACGTGGCGAACGCATCCCATTCAAACAAGAAATAAAGTACCTAGGAGTCTGGCTGGACAAAAGCGTCTCGATGAATAAACATACCAAATAAAACATTGCAAAGGCCAAAAGAGTCAAACTAGCGTTATATCCAATCATTGGCTACCGCTCCCAGCTAAGTGTCGACGTCAAGCTGCTAGTCATTCAAGCATGCTTACTACCGGTGATAGAGTACGGAGTAATACATCTGCTACCGAGTTAAAGCAAAACAAACCTGCTCAAACTTGAGAGGCAGTATAAAATGGCATTGAAGAGTTCCGCTCAGTTACCCAGACGCGCTGACACCGATCTACTCTGGGAAATCTTACAACAAGTCCCGTGGCACATTCGTGCGCACGATCTCCACGGCGACATATGATACGTCTTAAATCTCTGTTGATCGAAGGGCTACAAGAACAAGGCCGTACACGCGCTATGGATAACACAATCCCTTTCTTTTCGCTACTAGAGTAGGCGAAATTCAATATATCAATAAAAAAAAGCGTAGGCTATGACCGAGTAATAAGCGGCGGCTGGGGTGCGATGGGGATTAACCCATCGCTTCATCGTTATTCTCACCTAGATTTATATTTAGTAATACGAGAAAACAACCAGTATAGGTTTCTAAAGCTCCCACTCTGCGGACAAAATGAAACACGTACCTTTTTGTAAAATAAGATTTATTTAACACGTTGGCTGCCAGGCGACAGACACAATAGAAAATCTATTGTTCGCGGTCACCGGTGACCGCGTTGGCAGTCAATGCCTTAAGTGTCATGGTATTTTAAAACTAGATAAATATATGAATTCTGATTCTGATTCTGCTAGTACACAGAACCTACTTAATTTATACCATTGTATAGACAATTTAACGGAGATTATACTTCACGCCTCGTCCTCAAGATTAGTACATGTAGTATCGCATAGGTGTCGCCACATCAGCACTAGTTGAGAATATTCCTATGCTTAGTTTTTTTTTTTTTTTGGTGTGTATAGGTACGTATATTACTCGGTGACCGCTATTACGCTGGTTTCTCATTCGCAATTTAGTGCTCGGCCACTCAAGACACTATCGCCCTAAATTAAAAGCCCTAATTCAAGTACCATTATTTCGTGCCCATTATGCCGAAACGTAAAGTATCTAGGACGTGTGAAGAAGAGCTTGAACATTTAATGCGCAAAGTGCTTAAACTAGAAAAGAAAATTCACACCAACAATGTCGTGGAACCAACCGAGGAATTACCGGGTACCGCCTATGGCGTTGAAACAGGTATGTACTAATATTTGTAAAAGTGAAAGTGATAACTTTTTAGCGTGTTAATTGTTATGGGTACCTACATAATGCAAACCAGAATCAGCCATTGGGGCTTTTTCGTTGTAATTTAAATGTGACGGTTGGCTTTCAATTCATTGGGGATTGTTACCTAACCGAGTACCTAAATTCAACGTATTTACGTTGCGATGATAATGAGTGTGTAACCTGAATAGCCATTGGGGCTATTTCAATAGCCATTGGGGCTATTTCAATAGCCATTGGGGCTATTTCACCGCACGCTTAGTGATATAATAAAACCGATTATCATAACTGATATTCGTGTTTTTTTCTAGACCCACCTGATGCGCTAGAGCCACCTGATTGGCTGAGCGATGAACACGAACCGGAAACGTTCGAAATCATGGACACCAATGTTATTGAGCAATCATTACCTACTAATGATATCCAAAACGACATACTGGCTCCTCCAGAACAACCTGGAACGTCCGCGCCACCCATACAAGAGGAGGTCACAGTCACAGCGCAGTCTAACACATGTTTAGACACTGAAGTTCTGGAAATCCTCGGTGAAGACCCTTCAATATCGGAAAAACGTGGAAAAGATATCCATGAAGAAATAGCTTCTCGATTTGGACATATAGCCTCAGAGGGGTTAAACAAAGACACCAGAAAAGAGCTAATGTTAAAGTACCCGCTTCCAGGAAATTGTCTTCGTATTGACTCACCTAAAATAAATCCGGAAGTTAAAGCCGCTATGCAAGAAAGCTTCATAAAACGCGATAAAGGCATTGATGCCAAACAAAAGCAGATGGCAAGTGCAATATCATGCCTGGGTGATGTAATCACAACACAATTAAACTCCGCAAATAAAGGGCATTAGGGTCTGAAATGGCAATGGGTGTTCCTCAAGGTTCGATATTGGGTCCATTCCTCTTTTTAGTTTACATTAATGATTTACCCCAATTACTTCAAAATCAACCGAAGATGGTGTTATTTGCAGATGACACCTCATTGATCTTTAAGATAGACAGACGGGCACAAAATCTTGACGACGTGAATAACTCTATTCTTCAGGTCCAAGATTGGTTTACGGTAAATAATTTGGTACTAAATGAAAAGAAAACCAAATGCATTAGATTTAAATTGCCTAATGTTAGAAGTAGCGAATGTGACATCATACTGAATGGAGAAAAACTGGAATTCGATGATCAAACGGTTTTTCTGGGAATCACGCTAGACGAGAAATTACAATGGGGACCTCACATAACATCTCTTGCGGGGCGGCTTAGCTCGGTCCCTTATGCTGTTAGAAAGATAAGACAGTTAACAGATGTAGAAACTGCGCGTTTAGTCTATTTTAGCTACTTTCACAGCATTATGTCGTACGGCATTTTACTACGGGGTCGAGCTGCTGACATTGAATCCATATTTATTTTGCAAAAGAGAGCTGTCAGAGCCATTTATAATCTACGTCGCCGCGAATCTCTCAGGGAAATTTTTAAAGGGATTAATATTATGACGGTACCTTGCCAATTCATTTATGAAAATATTATGTATGTAAGAAAAAATCTACATCTTTTTAATAAAATAAGCGATAGACATAATTTTAATACTAGAAATAAAGATAAAATACATCAACCATTTTTCAGGTTAGCCAAAGTACATACATCTTTTATGGGGTACTGTGTTAAATGTTACAATAAAATACCTTGGGATATATTGCAATTAAATGAAAGAAAATTTAAAACTTGCATTAAACGTACACTTAGTAAACAAGCATACTATAAATTAGAAGATTATATCCAGGATAAGAACGCTTGGAAACATGTTGGTCCTGCTCCATAGGACAATCTAGAGTCTAGACAAAATCAAACTGGTTGCTAATTTAATTGTAAATTTATTCTTTTTTACTTTGTTTACATTCTGTAATTACTCTTAACTCACACCCTGACTTATTACTTGTTAAAATAGCTTTTATATATATATCTTTTTTTTTTTTTAATGAAATTCGTTGTCTTTTTCCATTTCTGTAAATATGTGAGCACCATGTATCTATCAGATTATTAATTTATATGTCATGGTTTCATTTTTAATTCTTTTACCTATTGTGGTATAGGAATTTTATTTTAGGTGCATCGTCTTCACATATTATTTTATTATATAATTAATGTATGCAAAATATTGTAAAACATTTAAAAGAGTAACGGTGGAGTTTCTTGCCCATTCTTCTCCATACGAAAACTACCTTTTGGAAGGGGCGACTAGAATCAATTATATTTCATTGTAATTTTTGACGTTCAAAAGTGCCTTTTATGTGCCTATTTGAAATAAATGCTTTGACTTTGACTTTGACTTTGAAAGACAAAGAGTAACTTCAAAAATTGATGGACCTTGGCAGATGAATTTGCGACGTTCAGCACGCTGACTCAGTGACAAGAAAAACCTTATATTGTTTTCACTGAAAAAGGACATGTCGGAACATCTTTCAAGTACAAAGATTGACGCTTTCCTATTTGGGGAAACGTTAGCTGACACGTTGAAGGCAGCCAAGTCAATAAATAAATCTGGGGTCGAGCTTAAAGCTGACCAACCTAACTCATCGAAGCGATCAAAATTCCCTAACCAGAGGAATTTAAAAAGGACGGCTCCTGGTCCGGCTTACAGGCAGTCGGGCCCTCCGCAGAGGAGCCGCAAGCCTGCACCGAGAGCACGCGCAGCCCCGCCGCCGCCCGCGCACTCATCGAGGCCGTGGCCGCTTCAGCAGCCGCCGCCGTCGACGCCGCCCCCTGTTCAAACACGACGCCGCCTGTAAATACAGTTGAGTATGCCGGTCGCTTACATCTTTTTAAAACTCAATGGTCACTTATCAGAGGACCACACAGTCCTCTCTTGGATTGACGGTTATAAAATCCCCTTCTCAAGTCCACCAACTCAAAACTATATTCCGTCTACCCCAATACAGTCCAATGAAGAAAAAAGACAGTTCAATGAGGCAATAGGTGATTTATTACGTATCGGTGCGGTATCCCTGTGTGAACCGTGCGAGGGCCAGTTCATATCAAGCATTTTTCTTACCCCCAAGCCTAGTGGAAAATATAGATTTATTTGAAATCTCAAAAATCTTAACCGCTTCATAAAGACTAATCATTTTAAGCTGGAGGACCTCCGTACAGCTATTAAACTTGTAACACAAGATTGTTGGATGACTACCCTCGACCTAAAGGACGCATACCTCTTGGTGAAAATTCATGACGACTCCAAAAAATACCTTCGATTTATTTATGACCAAAAACTATACCAGTTTAACGTGTTACCATTCGGGCTTAATACAGCCCCGTTCGTATTCACGAAAATAACCAAACCAATAGTTAAATTACTCTGAACCGCTGGTTTGCTCTCGACTCTTTATTTAGATGATTGGCTTCTATTGGGACGTACCTCTTCAGATTGTGTACTAAACCTTGACGTTACCAAAAAAATTACTGGTTTCACTTGGCTTCATTATCAATGAAGAAAAGAGTATTTTCGTACCCTCAATGAAATGTAAATTTTTAGGCATGATCATAAACTTACCCTAAGCTTTTTTTTTTTTTAAGGATGTGAAATCATCAAATGACCCCTCCCGCTCTGGGTGGAGCGGAAGGGAGTGTCAGACTCTTACTGACTAAAACCCATCCGTGTTCCTTCCTTAGCCCTTTATATTCCGGGGCAACGGTAACCCTTTTCGGACAATCCCGCTGCCCCGGCAGGCTTCGGCCCTGACGGGCCCCTCCTTGTCTGCTGACATCTCTTTGAGGCGCGCGTGGAACACATGCACGGGCCTGGTCCTGATCGGACAGCGAGCTACCCATTACTCGCCGTCCGCAGGCCCGCGCCTACGGTGGCCGGGAGTCGTCACGCGGCTCCCGACGCCCGGGGCGTCTACCGCGGCGGCTGGGACGGGCGGCTCTCTCCGCTCTCTCCCTCGCCCATCCCGCCACCTCCTTCGCTAGCATGACTGCTTCGCAGAAGGAGGTAACTGCCTCACACTCCCTCTCGCCCCGGACCATGGCTTGGACCAGGGCCGGGCGCGAGAGGTCGCCGCCGCTGCCGATCGCCTCTACGAGGACACGGCGGTGCTCTGCCCAAGCGGGACAGACCTCCACCGTGTGCTCCACCGTGTCCTCTGGGCGATCCTCGCAGTGGTGACACCCGGGAACTTACCCTAAGCTTGCCCCAAGAAAAAAGGGCACGCATCAATTCAGAATTACAAGCCTTTCAGAAGTTGCGTCGCTGTTCAGTCAGGAAATTAGCTCAATTAACGGGTTTACTTGTGTCAGCTTGCCCTGGAATAGAATACGGGCTGCTCCACACCAAGGAGCTGGAGCGCTGCAAATTTCTTAATCTGAAAAACGATGATGATTATGAAAAAGTCATAAACATCCCCGACTCATTGCAAATAGATATTCAATGGTGGCTTAATCACATTTTGAATTCAGTACGTCACATAAGAAGTGACGACTATCACATTGAAATATTCTCTGACGCCTCAACGACGGGGTGGGGCGCAGCCTGTAGGGGCAATACAGCTAGTGGTAGTTGTTCAAACACCGAGCGCAAAAAGCACATCAACTATCTTGAAGTGTTAGCTGCTTTTATAGCTCTAAAAATCTTTTCAAAAGACTTGTCCGACTGCCAGATTCTCTTGCGCGTAGATAACTCAACTGCAGTTGCCTATATCAACCGGATGGGTGGTGTTCAGTACCCACACCTTACACAAATAACAAGAGAAATTTGGGAATGGTGCGAGGCTAGAGGATTGTACATTTATGCATCTTATATAAAATCTAGTAATAATGTCGTGGCAGATGCAGAGTCACGGAGAAACCACCCAGACATTGAGTGGGAGTTAAACGATCGGGCCTTCGACCACATAACTCATTGTTTTGGGTCACCCGAGTTTGACCTATTCGCAAGCCGCATCAACAAAAAATGTGAAGCCTATAATAATATCTCATGGCATAGGGACCCTGATGCAGTAGCTATCGACGCATTCACAGTATCCTGGGCGAAAACGCATTTCTATGCTTTTCCCCCTTTCTCAATAGTTTTGAAAGTTCTCAGGAAAATAATCGCCGAAAAATCGAAAGGTATTGTAGTTGTTCCGTCATGGCCTACTCAGCCGGTATCCAGTCTTTCAAGCCCTTACAGTCTCTAAAGTTTTATCATTTCCACCTCACAAACGAGCTTTAATCTCGCATTCCAGCTCCAGTCGGATACACCAGACGATTACCCTGGAGGCTGCTGTCTTATCCGGGAGGCACTATCAAGAAGAAGCGTACCACCATATTCACTGGAAATAATGATGGCGTCATTATCGACCAACTCCCTCAAGCAATACGACACTTGCCTGAGGAAATGGTGGAACTATTGTAGAAATACTCACTCCAATATGTTTATTGCGTCTATTCCTACTGTCATACATTTTTTGACCCAACAATATCATGAGGGTGCGCAATATGGTACCCTCAATTCTTGTATAAAAAAGCCGCACAAAGCAGTCGGCACCCAAACCCTCAGCCGCTGGGTAAAAACGACACTAAGTGAGTGCGGGATCGACACGTCCGTGTTCTCTGCGCACAGCACAAGGCACGCCAGCACGTCGCGCGCGCACTCGGTGTACTCGTAAGTGTCGATGCTATCCGCAACACAGCCGGCTGGAGTGGCAACGCAACTGTGTTTGCGAGGTTCTACAATAGAACGATTTTGAACAATGATTGTACATCTTTGGCTCATTCGATTATCAATAACTAAAACACATTTCTTTATTTGTAGGAAATTATTTACATTACTATTTCGTAACTGTTACGATTATTATAAAAATAATTTGTATTCATGTTATGTAAGGTGAAGGAATTTCTTTCATTTTTAAGTTGAAGTGATTATTAAAATTTTTACTTTGTAAAATTAAAAGAATGAGGTTTATATAGTACCTACTCACTTTTTTGGAAAATAAACATCGGTTTACTTTTTTCATCTAAAAGGTTGTATCATTGAAGATATTTCCCTCACATACTCTCAAATTCTACATGTAAGTACTAATCTTGAGGACGAGGCGTGAAGTATAATTGATGATTAAACGAACTTACCTGTAAGTGAAGTTCTATCATAATTATACGAAACGCCTCGTCCGAAGAGATTAGTTAGTTAGTTACTAATCTCTTAGGAAATACATCAATGATTTATGGATCTCACTCTAAACTAAATGAGGAACCAGCGTAATAGCGGTCACCGAGTAATATGAGAACCTACCCACACCAAAAAAAAAAAACTAAACAAAGGAATATTCTCAACTAGTGCTGATGTGGCGACACCTATGCGATACTACATGTAACTACTAATCTCTTCGGACGAGGCGTTTCGTATAATTATGAAAGAGCTTCACTTACAGGTAAGTTCGTTTAATCATCAATAATGCTGTACTTTTCAAAAATTGATTTAATGCAGTAGAAACGAAAAACACATCAAAATATTTGTGAAACCTGAAAACATTAGTTTGCGAAAAAATCAATTATTAATTGAGTCAACATGTAAAATATTATTTTTTTGAGTTTGTTATATATTCATTAGAGATTAAAATATTTACTTAATTTTAAAGCTAATAGACTTAAAATAATAATATGTACAAGTATATAAAAGGGGAGGGGAAATAATCAAAGGGCATCAAAAAATTCGTCCGCATCGCTGTCAACAAGCAACGCATTTTTTTTACAGATTCGTTTCTACCATAGGAGGAACCCTATTGAAAATGACTCTTTTTAACAGACTTCAAAAAAAAAATATAGGAGGTTATCAATTCGTCGCGTATTAGTTTTTTTATGTATGTAAGTACACCGATTACTCCATCAATTGTGGACCGATATTTTTAATTATTTTTTCGTTCGAAAGGGTACGCTCTCGAGGTGCTCCCACTGTCACCAAGTCAGAATTTGATGAAGGGATCCCATGGAAATCGAGGGAAACCCTCAAATTTTGTAGGCGAAGCAATAGCGATTTGGGTATATTTTAAAGTAACTTGAGCATTTGCTCTCAGAAATCATCATTTGGTAAAGTGGAGCTGATGATGGAGAACACAGATGGCCATCGGAACTACCCAATGAAAATATTTCACGGGTTGCGATTCGATTACTTTAATATGGTTGGTAAGCAATTTATGCTCGTCACAATGCGATTGGTGAAACGGAGCTGATGGTGAAATACCAGAACTCCTCAACAATTTTATTAACTTCCCTGCATCGGGAAAAGCAATATTTTGTAAAAGGCGATGAGCAAGTTGACATTATGCCATTGTAACTTAGATAAATTATAAGCAAACCCACTAAAAAGCGAGAAATCGGTTTCGGAAGTCGTTTTTTTTTTTACTTTCAATGTAGTTTAATTGTAATTACTAACTAATATAATTTATCTAAGTATATCTATGGTTTTTTATACGATCAAATGAGCATTATGAGTCGTGCTCTTTTGGATTATCAAAATTTTTATTATTTTCATGACCATTTCGGTCAATCTCCAATAATTTTTATCATTCAGTGTATCGATCATAGACGTATAAAAAAAGATGGACTCCACGCAACGTAAATCTAAAGTGAAGCACCGTACCGATCCATGTGTGCGTGATTGACGATTGACGCTTTCGTGTCACGTAATAGGTAATAGGTAATACGGGCTGTTGTCCGCAACTCCACGTCAATGCGCGTATTTTGCGTGCGGGTGGGAATTTCGATTATTCGATCCACCCCAGCTCCTCAAGGAAGGCCAGCAAGGCCTTGGTGTTACTGACCGTCTCACGTAGGGTACCTGGGTTACCGAAGTACTTTGCCCTGTACGTTGCGACCACCGGGCAGTTTAGAAGCACGTGTGCCGCTGTCTCGTCGTCCTCCATGCAGGCTCTGCACAGCGGACTGTCTGTTACTCCTATGATAAAGAGGTGTTTATTAAATGAACCATGGCCGGTTAAAGCTGCAGTAACTATAGGCAGCTTTTGTTTAGTTAGACGGAGAACCTGTTTCGTGAGGCGACTGTCCAATGTGGAAAGTGCTTCCCTAGCCTGCCTACACTCGCTTTGGTCCGTCCACAGTTTACTATGTTGTTCTCTGGTGCGTTTCCTTACCAGAGTGCGTATATACCCGAAGGGGAGTGGGGCGATGGGCTCAGGTCCCACTGGTGCCATGCTAGACCCCTTCTGGCAAGCTCGTCAGCTGCATCGTTACCTAGCGAACCGCTGTGTCCTTTGATCCATTGAATGGTTATTTTATTGAGGTTACCAACCTGGTTGAGGCGCTGGTGACACTCGTATATTAGCCCAGAGTCAATTGTATAACTGTTCAGCGCTTGCAGAACAGCCATGCTGTCTGAGAGTATGCGGATCGAGTGGTCCATTACTTTCCTGGCCATAATGGCTGAAGCGGCTAGTGAAATGCCCATGCATTCGGCCTGGAACACTGTGTTATGGGCCCCCAAAGGTGTCGCAATATGTATGTTGAAGCCCTCTGAGAAGATTCCAGCACCTGTGCCACTACCTATTTTAGATCCATCCGTGAAGATGCGCAGTTCTGCAGGGCGCAACCCCTCACATCGGCTGTCCTCGTGAAGTTGGATCTTGTATTTTTTATCGAAGATAAATTGTTTGGGTACCCGGTCGTTTATGGCTTTCGTAATGGGATATTCCTTGTGGAGTCCCTCAAGCAGCGTGGTGTGTGGTGTATCACTCTTACCCCAGAGATTTAGTGTGTTAGGACGTACTGCCGCCATCGTCGCTTCCTGCTGTATAAACAGGTGGAGTGGTGGGATTCCCAGGATGGCTTCAACTGCTGCAGTCGGAGTAGTCCTCATGCAGCCCGTAGTCGCCATGCAGGCTAGTCTTTGCATGCGTTGTAGTTTGTTGACGGCTGTAACTAGCTTGGTATGGGGCCACCAGACCACAGCCCCGTAGGTGATCATGGGGCGGATCACTGCAGTGTAGGTATAGCCAGAGTATAATTTTAAGGGAAAGGCCCCACTTCTTACCTATCATTCTCCTGCACTGCCAAAAGGTTATGCAAGCCCTGTTTAGTTTGTTGTCCAGATGACTACTCCAGTTTAACTTACTGTCTAGTGTGACCCCGAGGTACTTGACTTCGTTGGCCAACTGGAGTTCAGTATCGAACAGTTTAGGTAGGCGAAAAGGACCTAAAGCTCGTTTATGGGGTAAACATAACTAGTTCAGTTTTAGTGGGGTTCACTGATAGGTCAAAATCCCTGCACCATCTCTCTACGATACGTTGCGCTTGCTGAGTGAGGTTGCATACCGTTCCCGTTACCTTCCCCGAGACCAGGATTGCGAGGTCGTCTGCATAACCTACTGTGTAAAAGCGGTTGGCGTTGAGTTTGGTGATGAGGTCATTCATTACCAGATTCCATAGAAGCGGGGACAGGACCCCACCCTGAGGGCACCCTCTGGCTATCATGGCCAGCTGCTGCTCACCTTCAAGGCGAACCACTCGTTTACTTAGCATGTTTGTGATCTAGTAGTACTTGTTCTACTCCATGTCTGGAGAGGGCACTGCTGATACTGGAAAAGTTGGTTTTGTCGAAAGCTCCTTCGATGTCTATAAACGTGCCCAGACAGGTGCCTTTCTGATGTATCGCTCCCTCTATCTGGCTGACTACCAGATGAAGGGCAGATTCAGTCGACTTACCTGAGCTGTATGCGTGTTGGTTACTATGTAGCGGTAAAGTCTTCAGAGCGCCATCCCTCAGTTCCCTGTCGCACAGCCTTCCCAGAGTCTTTAAAAGAAAAGAGGTCAGGCTGATTGGTCGATGGGACTTGGGGTTTGTATAGTCACCCTTACCTGGCTTAGGGATGAATATTACTTTCACTTCCCTCCATCCTTTAGGGACGTATCTGTAGGCCAGGCACGCTCTCAATAAAGGCACCAGTTTTATGGCGACAGAGGTGCCAACCCACTGCAGTAAGGCGGGGAACACTCCATCAGGACCAGCTGCCTTAAAAGGGTGGAAGCTCCGGATGGCCCATTGGAGTTTGTCCAACGTGTTCACCTTGCTAGCGTAGTGCCAATCGTTGTCGGATGGAGTCTGAATTGCATCCTGCCAGTCAATTGCCTGTGCGAAAATACATCCCGGGAAGTGAGTTTCAATAAGGACGTGTTTCGTTTCTTCTGGCGAGGATGTAAGTGTGTTGTCAGGTTTCCGGAGGGTAGCGGGTCCAGGTATATGTTGTTGCGCTAAGACTTTTCTTACCCTGTTAGCTAGCTGGCAAGATTCAACACTACCACAGAATTTGCGCCATCCTGTGGTACTCCTGAACCTGATGCATTTTTTGTAGCTGGATTTGGCTGCGTAATAGTTATCCCAGTCCTCATCCGCACATGTATTCATGGCTCTATTCAGAGCTTTCCTTACCTTACCGCGCTTTCGTTCCAGCTCAGCGCCCCACCAGGGTTATTTGCCCGGTGTACTACGCGAGGTGGTCTTTGGACAGGCAGTTTGGTAGCTGTCTATCATTGACTTAGTACGGTGACTTACTTGTACTTCAATCTGTGTCGTGTCCGCAAATGTTGTCGGATCGTTTAATACCGTCAGCTTTGTTATAAGACCGCGTGTATAGGTGGCCCGATCCGTGTTGCGCGGATTACGCCTTGGTTGTGTTGCTGGAACACAAACCTGGATGTCGAAGCGGATCCAACTGTGATCAGAGCAGGAGGCCTCCTTGGAGACATGCCACCCAGTGATAGCTTCCGCCGCTACCTCCGTAGCCAGAGTGAGGTATATGATTGTGCGGCTACGCCTGGTTACGAACGTTGGTTCGGAACCCGTGTTTAGTAGGGTTAGGTTAGTCGAGAATAAGTAGTCAACCAAGGCCTTACCCCTCGTTTTGCGTGTTTCGTGTCACGTAATGGCGGCCGGTCGGCATACTATGATGTAAACGTGAGCGTGAGGCGTGTTTGTACAAACGGTCCAGCATATTTACTGTGCTTCACTTTCGATATGCGTGGCACGGAGTCCATCTTGTTTTATAAGTCTATGGTATCGATTTATATTTTTGGGAAATCAACGTCAAATCATTTCAAACAGGCACATAAAAGGTGCTTGAACGTCAAAATTTACAAAAAATAGAATTAATTCTAGTTGCCCCTTCCAAAAGGTAGTTTCGTATGGAGAAGAATGGGCCAGAAGAAGCATTACTGGGATTACAATCAAAATGGAATTATTTGGGAATTGAACAATGAAAGAATTGAATAAATACATGCCATTGTTTATTTAATGGAACCAGTAGGTAATAATTAATCAATTGACTTTTTCGCATTGACTAACTGATAAGTAGCTACTTTGTAAATCGCTGAATATAGATTCACAGAACTGCTTAGTGTATGCTAACATTCACTGGTGTTTGTACGATTCAATTAAATTAATTAAAGAATTTCTGACTTACTACACCATCGTAATTGGTAATTGTCGATACACACCGTGCTGACCGTGCAGCGTAACATTCGCTAATATCGGACATTCATTAAAACAAAAAACAATGAATAAAGCTATCTATAGGTATATTGAATTTACTGAAATGATTTAAGTTTATTGCAAAGTTTGAGTATTTATCTAAATAGGAATACAAACGTGTCCATATTAGTGCGCTCGGCTCTGATCACTAATGTCCCTCTGTTCCGCTGTCAGACAGGCGGCTTCATTAATAGCTGACCCCCTTCCGTCAGTCGCGCGCGAACTAGCCGAGATAGCTAGGTATATGCTTTTAATGTGAGACAGTTTCAGAAAGGAGCGAATACACAAGACCATTAATTGCTTTATCATAATGTGTGTCAATCATTATTATACTTTCAGTAAGCACAGACGCGCAGGCAAAATACAAGCAATACAACTTATTGAACAGTATTTTTTGTAATAAAATAGTCGTCAAATAGACGACGATGCATTGTTCTTCTGCAAACCGAAAGAAACAGAATGATAATGCTAGTAGATGAAATTCATCACATTATTGTAACACCTTTTATTTCGGGAGCTTACGGTATCGGTGACGGGTTACGGTATCATGTCCACCGTGTCCAGCGTGCCCATCGTGCCCACTGTGCCCACCGTGTCCACCGTGCCTAGGTGAAACCAGCAGCTGGCTAATACTTTTACAAAAACAACGTTAACTTAGCCCAGGTACGCACGGGCCCCCCCCCGGTGGGTTCCCGCATTGTCGAGGCGGCGGGGCTCAGTAGCCGTGGCTTGGTCAACCACGATGAGGCGAAGAGGGGCCGCTCGTCAGGGCTTTTGCCTGTAAGCCGACGACGTAGTTGCCAACAAGTAGGTTGCGGTGCCGATTGGGCGACATCGCAACTGAGGCGGGCCGCGATGTCGTATAGGAGGCATCGCGGCTTTGGGTTGGAGTAGAGGAGTGCTGGTATTGCGGTGCGCCGCTCTCCCTACCTTCCGCGGCCTTGACGGGGTCACCACCGTCTGATAGCGGACGCGGTGGGGCCGCAGGGGAGAAGGAGTGTTGGTATGACGTTGGCCGCTTTCCCTATCCTCTGCGGCCTAAAATTGGCAGGCGGCGGGGCCAATGACCTGACCCGTCGCAGGGGAACCAAGGGTGACCAGACACGGGGTCGTCTGGCGCCCATGTGCTGGTTTGGTCCCTGGGGTGGTCACGGCGTACTATGTGTTCTGGTGCGCAGGTGATAGGGAGTATCCCCAGAGGAGGAGGGTCCGGTGACGGACAGCCGCGGCGGGTTCACGGATGAGTGCTAACGCGTGCCTGTGTTCCCGCCGTAAGCGGCAGAGGAGGACACCGTGGAGTTTTAGTGCGTTATAACTGCACTATCTCCCCGTGGTAGTGCAGAATGCATGACCATTTCACAAAGTCAAAAAAAAAAAAAGGTACGCACGGGTGCTCGGGAGGAGGCACGGCTCGCTGTCGTTTTGGGTGACGCAGGTGCTCTCGGGGCATGGTTGCTTCGGGAAGTACCTGTGTCGCATAAACAGGGAGCCGGACGCCCGCGGGTGTCACAACTGCGACGAATGCCGGTAGGACACGGCGTGGCACACGCTGGCAGAGTGTGCCGCTTGGGAGGAGCCGCGCCGTGCCCTCATCTCAGAAGTAGGCAGTGAGTTGGAATGCGCTCTGTTGGATTTTCAATGCTCGGTTGAAAATCGAGTGCGCGTTCAAATCCCGCCGCAATATTTTTACGTCCTTGTGAACGTGGGCTTACTGCTACCTGCCACACGCAGCAGAATAATGTATCCCATACACTGCTGACTGATGTGACGAGATTACAGAACCGTGTTACGGTTGCGTCGCACGCGTAGTGATGAACTTTACTACGTCGTAGCAAAGCGTAACCTTTCATGGCAAAATCATAGCTATACTTTATTATTTGATTTGATAAGCTAGTAGGCCAGGGCGGTTTTGAATTGGATTAGCAGTGTATGTGTACATCAGTCAGCTTGGTTAATAGACTGTTTGAGTGACCTTACTCATTACCGCTTGTTTCGTGAACAGTCAGCTAAGTCGAAAGCGTCGGCCTGTCGTATTAGCGTCGTGTCGGCGTGTCGCACGTCACGGCGGCAAAGTCAAAGTCAAAGCATTTATTTCAAATAGGCACAGAAAAGGCACTTTTGAACGTCAAAAATTGTTATGAAACTAGCTGTGCCCGCGACTTCGTTCGCGTTGATGTCGGAAAACAATAGGTAATGTGTCGCTTAGGAAAGGTGTAATTGCCACTTCTTCATTGAAAAGGAAGAATCATCAGATCTTGCCTGGTAACGCTTTCCTTACCTAGGGTTCGCTACTACGGCCCTTTCGACTGCAATCTCTGCGTCTTCATAGTTTATAATGACAATGCGACGAAGTGTCACTTTGATTTTTGAGAATAAATTAAAATCGAGGCTGATTATCTAACCAAACAGCCATAATTATGTCCATTTTATTTTGCGTCTGTCTTAGAATACCAACTTGTAAAATCATATCACCATTTTATCTAAAGTATATCTGAGATTAGTAGGTGAAGTTTGAAGTTAGTTTTTCTAAGTCTTGGTTTCTTCTCTGTGGTAAATTTAGAATTTCTTAACTTGGTATTGAAGATATCATATATACCTACCAATATTATGCCTTATAAAGCATCGAGATATCTAGATGACAAAAGGAAGAATACATTAATGGTAAGAGCTTCTACATAAAGTTGCCCGTGTAAAAAGCAACCCATTAAACTTTGGTTATATTTGACACCGGCCGCCATTTAAACTACGAAGATGAAACCCATGAAAACTTTAGACATGATTTTGATTTAGACCTTATACTGCCGAAATACAGAAAAAAAAATTGTAAAGATAATTACAAAAAAATATAACCGACTTCCATAAAAAACCCTACAAAGTGCAAAATAACCTTAGTTTGGGAAGACGTTGCGCGTTGGCAAGAAATTACAGACTTCTGAAACTAAAGGTCTATTGCACTTTGAAGTGTGTTTTTAAGTCGGTTGTATTTTATTTTATTTCACACAAAGTCGTGTAAGTTTATATTGAAAACCATGAAAACGACACACATGATAAAAAAAGAAAAAGAAAATTGCAGCCGCCATTTTCGATTTTCATTTTGACGTCACAATCGGCTTCAGCACTCTCGAAAACCATGAAAACGACACACACTACGAATTTTTCGATTTGCAGCCGCCATCTTGGACTTTCATTTTAACCAGTACTGAACCGGTTTACCAACAGTCGATTGGTCCATGAACCGTTGGTCAACACCATTAACTTTTCATCCAAAGGACTTGTGACCCACGAACGTTTCCCCAACAGAACTCTACGTCAGTGAATGCTTAACCAACAGAATGTTTTGACCAATAACTTTTCACCCAAAGAACATTTGACCCATGTCAAATAGAACTAAGGATGCAAGGGCGAGCGAAGCGAGCTCGGGACTTGGGGCACCCCGACTCGGACAGGTAGGGTTCGAAGGGATGATGGCGGCTCAAGTGAGCGAGCAAAGCGAGCGAAGGGCACCCCGAGGTTAGGCTTGGTTAGGTTACTTTATACCCTTTTCACAGAAATAAAGGACTACGTTCCGTCTGTTGGCCTTGTTCTTTGGGTGAAAAGTTATTGGTCAAAACATTCTGTGGGTAAAGCATTCACTGACGTAGAGTTATGTTGGCAAAACGTTCGTAGGTGAAAAGTCCTTTGGAAAAAAGTTAATGGTTTAAAGATAATGTTCACCAACGGTTCATGGGCGAATCGACGGTGGGTAAGCCGTTACAGTTCATTTTAACCTCACTATTGGCTTCAGCACTCTCAAAAACCAATAAAACGAAACCCATAAAAAAAAAATTGCAACCTCCGTCTTGGATTTTCGTTTTGACCTGCCTATCGGCTTCAGCACCTTTGAAATCTATGAAAACGACATCCATGACAAAAATCAAAACAAAATTGCAGCCGCCATCTTGGATTTTCATTTTGACCTGACTATCGGCTTCAGCGCCCTCGAAAACTATCAAAACGACACCCATGACAAACCATTTAAAAAAATGGAGCCGCGATTTTGGGTTTTCATTTTGACCTGACTATCGACTTCAGCACCCTCAAAAACCATGAAAACGACAAACATGATAAAAAAAAATTGCAGCCACCATCTTGGATTTTCATTTTGACCTGACTCTTGACTTCAGCACCCTCGAAAACCATGAAAACGACACCCATGACGAAAAAGTTAAAAATTTAGGCAACCGCCATCTTTGATTTTCTTTTTGACCTCACTTACCGGGGTCAGGATCCTCGGAAACCATGAAAAATAGCTCTCTCTCTCTCTCTGTGTGCATGTGTCTCTATCTACCTATTATTTTGAAAAATGAGGCATAACGTTTTGCAATGAAATAAAAACTAATCACTGCTCCGAGTTCTACACCATATTTGAGTATAAAAAGTAACCGTATTGGTTTGGTACTTTTTTCGTTGACCCTGATGTGACAGATTATTGATTTGAACAAAATCAATAATCTGTCACATCCAAACAGACAAACAGACAAACCGACAAACAGACAAACAGACAAAAATTCCAAAAATTGTTGAAATGGCATCTGTTGGTTATCCTTTAACACCCCAACTATTTTTTTTGGAAATATTTTCAATGTACAGAAACGTCTCGTCTACAGATTTATTATATGTACAGATATAGAAGATATAAAAGATAGAATAGATATAGAATAGATAGAAGAAGAAGATATAGATAGATTTGATTCTAGTCGCCCATTCCAAAAGGTAGTTTTCGTATGGAGAAGAATGGGCAAGAAACTCCACCGTTACTCTTTTAAAATGTTTTACAATATTTTGCATAAGTACATCAATTATATAATAAATAATATGAGAAGACGATGCACCTAAAATAAAATTACTTAATTACGGCGTCTCCGAAGGGTAATTTGCACCTATAAAGAAAATGGATAGTTTTATTAAAGTGGCTTATACAGTTAAGAGCTGCTCCTTGGGCGCTCAGCGGCGTGTGAACGATTGGTGAATAAACTTCGATGAAGACTTGGAAGCGCAAGAGTCTGACTGCCAATTCAATTTTGGTTTTCCTTCTAAAGGTAAGAGAAGTATGTTTGTATACACATGTATGTGAGTTTCTTTATTCCATCATAACTTTTAAATGCTTCAACAGATTTGGATGTATGGGGTATCGTTAGAATCCTTACATCATCCCGAGTGACACTGGAAAAAACTCAATATGGCGGCAGTATGGCAAAAATTAAAAAAAAATTACAATATGGGGTATCAAGTTGAAGGCCTTCATGAGCACATTCCAAATATATATAATTTATAATAATAATAATAAACCATTTATTTTCAGGTAACAAAGACCCATAGATACATACATTAACCTAAGTATACATAATAATATAGTAACAATTGTGTTAGTAAATAAAACTACACCAGTTTTACATAGGTACGGTGTACGTGCAAAACAACCATTTCATCTTTGGCTGTGCAAACGATTTAATCAGACTAGTATGACTGAGAATATCTAAATGAGATAAAATTTCACTAAAATGTACAAAACAAAAACACGACTGCCCTGCCAAAAAACGAACTAAAAAGTAAAAAACAAGTTACAACTTGTTTTTTACTTTTTAGTTCGTTTTTTGTTCGTGTTTCGTTCGTTTTTATTTTCTGTTTAGTCAGGGAATACATTCCCTGACTAAACAGAAAATAGTAGATTATACAACAAGTGAAAAAAAAGGGAATTTTATTCGAGGGACTAAGTTGGATCCCGAGAGCAGCGAAGGATTCTAGAGTAGAATCCCGAGCGTAGCGAGGTATTCTAGATTAGAATCCTGAGCGGAGCGAGGGATACAAGGACCGAGATGAATATTATTTTTTTCACGAATTGTGTACTTTTTACCATTGACGGCGAGAAAATAAATAGTAATAGTATTTATCACATTTTATTTTAAATAATCGGTAATAAGAGAACAAAGGATTAATTTATAAACATTAGAAATTAATAGTGAAATTAGAACAGTTTTCGAAATTCAGTGTAATGTTCTTGTTTGGTTTTAAAACGGTCGTATTAGGTAAAGCTTGATATTTTTCGACGATTTTTACGTACTCTTGCCGTATCACGAACGTTCTATCAATTTTTGTTTTCATATCAGTTAAAACGATCAGTAATAAATTTTCCGAGTGTTCTTGAATGTCGTTCATAGTTATCTTTAATAATTCATTACTGCGACAGGCCCTATTCACGCCAAAAATTAGCCCAACCTGTTTAAAATATGTATTTAAAATAAAACTTTTAAAGTATAGTAGGTTTATAGATAAATAGGTACTTACTATTACGGCCAGAAAACTGTGGTCAGGCGCATCATTTAGAAAACGTTTAATGTTTTGGGAGGTTAGCACTCTAGATTTCTTTGGCTTATGCCCTCGGATAGTCGCTTAAGTATGTCACTCACTTTGAGTAGTTTGAAATATCAATGTTGTGTTTGATTCTCATTGTGGCTTTTAGCATAGAACATGCTCCAAAGTGTCGACGGCTTCTTAGTCTTGGTTAATTCGTTGAAATAGTTAAGAAATACGGACTCTGAGAAGGAATTGGTGCCATTCGTGGTTTTCCAGTCGCAGAACAAATTGTATGTTTTCAGGTACAACTCCCGAGATTTTGGCGGCAACAATTTATTAATTCGAAATGATTTCTCATTGTCGTCACTGGAAGAACTCATTTTACTATAATTTATGTTTTTAGATTTTCCAATTACTTAAAACACCCACGATAACAGATAGAAAAGAACCTAAATTGCCGGGATATTTTTTTTTTATAAATTTTATAGCTCTACGGGATAGCTCCATATAACCAGCCAGTACGTACTTTCAGCACGTTTTATTTATTTTTGTACATAATTCGTATATTTGTGCTTGTTTCAAATTCAAAATGTTTTTATTCACTCAGTGACTAAAAGAGAGTTTTATTCACTGTTATCGATGAATAAAATGCCCTTTTTCGAGTGGCAATGGTAAAAATAAAATTGTCATTGCAGTCGGGGACCTCCTAGATTAAAAAGTGTTCCACAGAATGGTCCCCGACTGCAATGACAATTTTATTTTTCTGTTTAGTCAGGGAATACAAGTTGTTTCATATTTTTGTTCGACTGGAAATAGAAGTAAAGTTAATTGAGCGTAAATTTGGCCACGACTGCGAGCCTTGTGCGTGTGGAGCAGTGAGTCGTGGTGGGGAGCGCTGTGTGTTGTGTTGTGAGCGTCGAGTTTCTGATCTGATGGGTTTTACTTTTCCCCACGGACTTTTCCCCAAACATACATTTGTAAGTAACCAATTCGGGTTGGATTTTAAAACGAGTCGCCTGAATTTGAGGGTATTGGTTGTGTAGGGGGCTTAAGGGAGTTAGTCTTAATCCCCACAAAGTAATTTTGGCTGCCGGAGTTGCGTCTAAATATTTTTAAACAATTTCCAAAAATTCTTAAATACTATTGCAATTATGCAAAACGGAACGTAATTTTTATGCTTTAGTACAGTTTTTCAAATGTAATTTTTAGGTTTTATGTGAAAAACGTGAAACGAAACGCAACTCGCCATCTTGGATGGATGATATTGACAGCTAATGTCAAAGGACTGTGGGCAAAATACACCCAGACTGATCCTATAGTTATTATCCATATATTCCGATATAATTAATTCGAATAATAATATTTTTGTTTCCCTACCTTTATTTCCTTCGTAAAAAAATAAAACGTGACATTGGCTAAATGCACAAACCGTGCGAAGCCAAAGAAAAAAAAAAAAAATACACCAAGCTCCGCCAGCAGTATATTAAATATGACTCGAAACATATATCAAAAATAAGCATTTTTTATTATGACGCTTAAAAAAAATATCCCCGAGGTCATTAAATAAAACTGTGTAAATATTTTTTCTAGTAGGTATCGTTCTTTATTGTTATTGACTATAATTACTTTTGTCTTAACAAAATATTTGGGCCAGAGACACGACAAAGGCTGGTCGATCATAAAATCTCCTGCGCTCGCACCCATCCCCACCCGTCGACGACGCTTTTTCAAACCGGTTAGCAGGGCCGGCCGCGCGGGCGTTGCAGGTAGTTGATTCGTAATCAACGCAGTCCTTCGTGTTACTTCGTTGTGATTGTGCGCTCTCTTATTACGATACCTACTTAAATAACTGACTACACGCTTCGGACTTTGAACTACGTTTATTTGTTTTGTGATTTGGTTTTTGTTGAAGTGGAATTATGTTTCTTCCCAGTCGTGGAACAGTTTGTTTGATTTGTAATCGGTCCGTATTACGAAGAAGACGATTAACTATAACGAATCATTTGTTGGAACAAAACCCAACAGCCGCAAGATTCATAATAAATAACGTTGGATCAGACCAAGTACCTAAATAAAATGCGTTAATATAACTACCTACACTAACATAATAATAATATAATAATTTATTTAATAAAAACGTTTACAAAAAGGTGTACATTTAGCCAAGAGGAGAAAATTTTCCATACAATTATAGTGCTTAAAATAAACTAAACTAAAATGTTTTATTACAGGTGCAGGGAGGATGGTTCGGAATTAGTGTTAGGTAGCGACCCACCCGAACTAGGTTTATTCAAACCTGTGTTTCAGGACATCACTTTACATTTACAATAAATTGGTGCATTAATTTTTAAATAAAAACTGATATAAAAATAATGAATTAACAACTCAGAGAAAAAGCAGAGTGGTACATTAATACCTAATACTAAGTCTAAGTTAAACATACAATAGTAAATACTTAAAAGAGAATAAATTATGATCATGACAAAATTTCTAGAAGTTTTTCTGTGTCTGTGTAATTGAGTGTCGCTAAGTATTCTGATAACATTGTACTACATTTAACATGGATCCGGTATCCGTATAGTGGCTCTATTCTGAACCGGACCCACATGATAATTTAGTGTCTATGTATATATCAATATTTATATGCTTTCAAGACAGTACGGCTAGCTTTTAAAACCCGTTTATACTAGAATATTGTATAACTTGAATGAGCAAGGAATATGTGTTTTCCAAGTAGCATTTGCATTTCAACTAGTGGGCACCTCCGACTAATTCACTAAGGTCTACTTTATATTATTATTATGTTTTTACATACAACAAAATCAAATATAATATACTTTTAGCCGCTTTCACTCATGACATAAATTATGTATTAGCGGTGTAAATAATCACGTATAATATTCCAACGCAATCTGCTACAGCAGGAGGTAGTTCGCTGTTTTGTAGAAATGGTATGTTAACAATTCTATAGGTAACTAGGTTTATCCCTTGAATTGAATAACCTAACCTTGCAATCATAAAATAAATAGTTACTAACTCTATTTTGTTTTATTACAGATTGCGTTTAACAACGCAAAGTTTATTTGTCGCCCTTGTTACCAAAGAGCGACGGTATCATCTGGGGCTACACCACAAAGAGCATCAACATCACACACTCTTCAAAGTCATAATAATCCCTCACTTGCCGCCAGCGGTCTACATCAAGTTGGCATTCCAGCGCATAATGTCCTCGCCGCTCCACATCAAGTTAACGTGCCAGTACAAGATGCCCTAGCAGTACCACATCAAGTGAATGTGCCAGCACAAGATGCCCTAGCAGCAC
The DNA here is from genome assembly GCA_963669345.1 of Gortyna flavago. Classification (NCBI taxonomy): domain Eukaryota; kingdom Metazoa; phylum Arthropoda; class Insecta; order Lepidoptera; family Noctuidae; genus Gortyna; species Gortyna flavago. The sequence goes on from OY770133.1 coordinate 20,078,724, forward strand.
CACATCAAGTGAATGTGCCAGTACAAGATGCCCCCGCAGTTCCACATTAAGTTAATGAGGCAGTACACGATGCCCCCGCCGCTCCATATCACGTAGATGCACCTCATCAAGAGGATGCACCTGTTATTGATAATACAACAATTGTATTACCGGATGTTTCTCGACCACCGAATTCAGCCAGAACATGCATTTTTCCAGGATGTCAACGACACTCACTTCATCGAATTCCAGAAAAACAAAAAATTCGTTTGATGCAAGTTTACAATTACTACATTCCAGAATTCGCAAGGATTTGTGAGATACATCTGCAATTGAATAACTGGGAAGCAATGACGAGCGCGCCAAACGCGATGCATAGCTTCGATGCTGGTCAAGTGACCGACATAATAAATATGTTGAAAAAAGCTGCCGAAAATGCCTCGCGGTTAGATTTTGAAAATCTAGAACAATTTGATGAAGATGAACTGTATTATTTCACGGGTCGAACGCGTGAAGAATTCTTAACAACTATGGAACAGACTCCGTCACTATCTACAACTTGCAATCAGCCGAATACTGCTCTTGGAATTATGTTAGCGAAACTGAGAACCGGAGAACCTAACGAAAGGTTAGCGTTGTTATTTCACATGAGTCGGAGAAGCTTAGAACGACTAATGAAGTCCGCCCGTGATGCTCTGACAAGAGACTTTGTTCCGAGACACTTAGGTTGGGATAATATTACGAGAGAACAAATAGCTCAACGTAATCTGCAAGTACCGAACGCACTATTTGGGAATGCTGAGGCGGCCAATGCAGATAGAAAAGCCATCATTATTTGTGACGGGACATATATATATATTTATAAAAGTTCGAATTTTTTGTTCCAAGTTGAAACATATAGTCCTCACAAATACAACAATCTATTAAAACCGTTTATGTTTGTGTGTTCGGATGGCTATATAATTGAGGTCACCGGTCCACATGGTGCCAAAAAGTCAGATGCATCAATAATACATGATATAATAAATACCGAAGACCATCCATTTCATTGGCAGTTCAGGCCGGATGATACTTTCATTTTGGATAGAGGATTCAGAGACGTCGTTCCAGACCTTGAAGCGTTAGGTTATGAAGTGCATATGCCACACACCGTTCATAGTGGGGAAACACAGCTAACAACATCGCAAGCAAACGAATCCAGAAAAGTCACGCTTATTCGATGGGTCGTTGAAGTAGTTAATGGCCGTTTTAAACGGGACTTCAAGCTGTTTAGACAAGAATATTTCCACAGTGCAATGCCACACATGTTTCAAGACTTTCGGATTTCTGCAGCATTAATAAATTGTTTTCATGTGCCTCTCACCGATAATGAGCATGTGGTGGAGAAAATAGAAAGAATAAATGAAAGACAAGACATGCAAAACATTTTAGGTGAATTCATCACAAGACGTCGCATGAACAGACAACGAGTACCCTTCCAAGAAATGAGCGCTGATTTTCCTGGCTTAGAAACATTTCCTTCGCTCACCCAAAGGGAATTGATTATTTTTGCTCTGGGTACCTATCAACTTAAATTGGCAAAAAGTTATTATAGTGAGCATGTTCGTGGGGACGGGCACTTTAATATATCGCTTTACCGAGAACCCGAACAACTCGTTGCAGAGCTCAATAACACTGGCATTGAAGGAACGAACCTGTGGCTTTTGAGAGCAAATATACTTTCTAGGTACACGAGGTCGAAGTTTTATTACACATGTGTTGATAAACGATAATGAGAGTGGATTGAATGCACTGAATCATTACTATTGCTCATGCAAAACAGGGAACCGTACTTTGGGTTGCTGCGCCCACGTAATGGTCGTTATATGGTTTTTGAGCCTAGCAAGATATGAAGAGAATATCCACAGACCGGCTCTCTACTTAGACTCAATAATAATAGACCACGATGATAATTAAACACGGTTTTTACTCGGTGCATACTCGCCCAATCCCATTTGAGCCTGGCAGCCTTCTTTCTTACATCCAGTATGCCTGTTTTGGGACGCAGCGTGTTTTTCCGAATTCTGTCCTGTGTTTTAACACCCGAATGCTACGTTCCATCGCTCTTTGGTAAACTCCGAGGCGGAACTTTTGTGACTCGGTGAGCTACCAGGTCTGAGCACCGTAGGTTAGGACGGGCAGGATACACATGTCGATGAGTTTGCGCTTCAGGGAGATCGGTAGATCACCCTTCATTAGCATTTTCATGGACCAGTAGCTTTTCCAGGCGTTCTCGTTTCTCGTTCTGTTGTAGCGCATGGTTGTAAGTGCTCTATGCACTTCATAACCGCTTAATGAGGGAATGGGATCTAGGAGACTGTATTCTGTGCTGATCGGGGGTGGTGAATGATCTATGATGTACAGAATTTGTGTGTTTTATTCTGTCATTGTCTTTGAGAGGGCTGGTTCGAGGTAGCGCGGGAAAAGAGTTCCTGGAAAGATTTTGGGGAGGCCTTTGCCCAGCAGTGGGACAGTATAGGTTAACAAAAAAAGTTTATATCGCATTATATTGAGCGTATTTTGATAAATTGAAATAAAATAAATGTTTTATATGTTATGCTTGTTTCAATAATGCTCAGTAAGTTAAACCTATTCGACTTCAAATAAATGGAGAACCCTCGGACAGAATTTGATGCACATTGGCACAGAGACACATGGCTGTAATACCTTCCAAACAAAAGTAGTCTAAGCTGTGGCGGACTTGGGTGTGCCGTCCTAACATTTTTGCCCACTATCCAAATGTGCGTCAAAATACAATCGAGGTAATTTAGTTTTTTTTTTTTTGTTGTAATTCTAAAAGTCACTACGTTTTCTCATATCACATCTGACATTGGCAGAATTGTCGACATCGGCACCATTGCCATAAAGAAAAATAGAATAGAATATATAATTCTTATTTTATTTTTATTCTTCTTTGTAATTAATAGCAATGTATTACTCCGAGTTGGCACAATCCGACTTTATTGGGTTAGTTTTTTTTAAACCACTCAGAAATAACAGCCCCGCACAGCGGGGCTCCGTCGACTCGTAATTTTTTTTTTTTTGTTCTTACTGCTTCACAGCAATCTGTCGTAAACGACAATAAGCTGCTTGTTTGTCTGAAATTTCTGGATTATTATTAGAAAATAGAGCTTGGTGAGAACTTCGTAGTTAAGTTTCTCATTCCAATTAGATGAATCTGTCCAGGAGAGTTGGGACGCTATGTCTTTTCAATCTCTTAAAATGCAGGCCACCGTCACCACTCAGTCTTAGAGCAAGTTCATTTTGATGTTTTGATATTCTCTTCTGGTATTTGTTGCTGTATAGTGTTATCTCTTGTTTTACTGTAGGTATTTTCAAGTCTTGATAAATTAGCTTGTTACTAATATATTGTGGTATGCTATAGATAAGTCTTAGTGTCTTCGACTGAAACCTTTCTAAAATCTCAATATTACTTTGACTGGCTGTGCCCCAAAGCTGAATACCGTACGTCCAGATTGGTTTGAGAATTGCTTTGTAGACTGTCAGCTTGCTTCGTGTGCTCATTTGTGAGTGCTTTCCTATTAGCCAGTACATGTTTCTTAGACTTACATCCAGCTGCTTTCTTTTCGTCCATATGTGTTTTCGCCACGTTAACCTCCTGTCCAGATGCATACCTAGATATTTGGCGTTATCATCTTGAGGAATCTCTTCATTATTTAGTATCACTGGTGGACAGGTATCTCTTCGGAGGGAAAAAGTTACATGCGTGGACTTGCTTTGGTTTGCCCTGATTCTCCAAACTTTAAGCCATTCTTCGATTTTGTTAATGTGGAGTTGTAGATGTTCTGATGCAGTAACTGGATTTGAGTGTGTTGCAAGTAGGGCTGTATCATCTGCGTACGTTGCAACTGTGGTTTTATCCGTAACAGGTAAATCAGCAGTGTAGATGATGTAAAGTACTGGCCCCAGGATGCTACCTTGCGGTACACCTGATTTTATTTCATACATGTCCGACAGTTCATTTTTGTGCTTAACTTCAAAACAACGTTTCTCAAGGTATGATTTCAATATGAGGAAGAACGAGTGTGGTAGTGACTTTTTAATTTTATAAAGTAGACCCTCATGCCACACTTTGTCGAAGGCTTGGCTAATGTCTAGGAATACTGCAGAGCAGTATTGTTTCTCTTCCAATGCTCTACTTATAACATCCACAATACGATGGACTTGTTCGATTGTGCCATGGTTTTCCCTAAAACCGAATTGGTGATTTGGTATTACGTCATTTAGGTTTTCCTTCATCCTTTTTAGTAGTATCTTCTCGAATAGTTTTCCTGTGATAGACAAAAGACTTATTGGTCTATACGAAGCGACTTCTTGTGGTGGTTTACCTGGTTTAGGTAGCATAACTACTTGTGCAATTTTCCATGTGCTATCGATAAGGTCGTATCCTGGGCATTTTCCTTCCTTAAGTTGTTTTATTTCCAGAATTATTTCTCCTGGTCTCGTGGATTTTAGTGGTAGACACATCTGTTGGGCGCTTTCTAGGTAATTTTTTATTTCCATGTCTTGCTCAGGTCTAGACTCCGGAAATGGCTGGAAAACAGTATTGAGATGTTCGGCAAAGCTGGCAGCTTTTTCGACGTCTGATCTTGCCCACTCCCCTGTATTCTTTTTAAGAGGCGGTATTTGGCTTTTCGGGCGCTTCAACCTGCCTGTTGCCCTCCATAGGGAGTAGTTTTTGTTTACTGAGGGCGATAGATTCGAGAGGTAGTTTTGAAGATTGGTATCGTTAAGAGTTTTGATGAGGTTTTTTAGTTCATCAGAAGATCTGTTGAACGCAGTTTTATCTCTGGGATATCGAGTTCTATGCCATTCTTTCCTAAGATTACGGCGCTCGGTGATTTTTTCCTTGATTAATTTAGGATATTCATTACATGCAAGAGGCGACTTCTTCCTCACCATTGTAGATACCGCTGCAGCCTTATAGATAGTTCGGTTTAAGTTTTCTATGGCTTTTTCTATCTTTCCAGTAGTGTTGAGCTTAGCTTCTAGGTTGATATCTTCTGATATTCTGTCCTGGTACAATTGCCAGTTTGTGGTCTTATTATATATTCTATGTGCTGGTTCCACCAGTACTATTGAGGAGTGGACATTCAGTATGACTGGTGTGTGATCAGAGGAAAGATCCGTGAACGATTCGATGGTCATATAATTTCGACTTATGTTTCCAGTAATGAAAAAGTCCAGAAGATCCGGAATTTTATTTTGATCCGTTGGCCAGTACGTTGGTACTCTGGGGGTCATGCATTCAAGACCTCGTGTCTGAGTTACTTTATACAGTTGCCTCCCTCTGTGAGTGATCAGTCGAGAGCCCCAATGAGTGTGCTTCGCGTTCCAATCGCCGCCACATATGAATCTGGGGCCGAGTGAGCAAAGATAAGTGCTGAAATCACTTTCGGTAATTGTGTGTCTTGGGGGGCAGTAGACCGCAGATAATGTGGTCTCCACTTTCTCTTTTACTATGATTTTAACTGATGTTGCTTGAATTTTGTCAGTGTGGTATTCTTGGAGTGCATAGTGCTTGATACTGTTTTTTATGATTACTGCGGTTCCTCCGTGACTGTTTCCTGAGGGATGATTTGTTGTGTAAACTGTGTAGTTTTTCATGGTAATATGGGACCTAGTATTAAATCTGGTTTCTGAAATCAGTGCTACATCTATTTTTTCCATTTGTAAGAATGTTAAAAGTTCTTGACGACGTTCCGTCAAGCCGTTGGCGTTCCAAGTTACGACTCGGATTGTGTGCATCATTTTGTAACTAGACTTGATATTAGCTGAATCATACGATCCATCATTTTGTCCATCATGTTTAGCATGATATCTTGGAATTTGGCGAACATTAATTCGAGTCTGTCAGTGATTGTATCTGAATGCTTTGGTGTTGTTTCATGGTTCCTTACCACATCAGCAAACGTGCTCGTAATTGATCCAGTTTTTTTTTTGCACAAATTTTTGGTTTTTCTAATTTTTTCTAAGGAAACCAAGTATTTCCGGCGGGTGAAAATGGTGAGGGGGGATCCAACGCCTCCCCCCCTCCCCCCAACCACTCACAACCCCTTAAAATGGCGACGTATTTCGAAATTTTTACCGAAAGCAGAGTTAAAAAAATTTTGATGTTTCTCAAATGAGCGATATGATTTTGAGAGCATATATTTCTACTGGACATGTTTCCACTTTAATTTAATCTTTACTCGACTTATGTATTTTCTCGAAAACGTAAGTGGGTCCGTTCTTAGGGGACGGTTTTATGAGTTATCTTATATGGCAATGGCGTCACGTTGTCACGGTAACCTCCTTGTTTAAATCGTGATCTATTAGCAAAGAGATATCACCAATGTGGCAGGCACCTGACGCCACCCACCACAATTTCGTGTTCGAGTATTACGTTCAGCAACATTTTTTAACTGACTCGTGAAATGTTTTGAGACTTGCTGGTTGGTCGCTTGTGTGAGTGAACAGCACTTGCGTGCACAGTGAATTTGTTTATAAAGCGTTTGAGGGCGGTGCGGGCGCGGCGCGGCACGACACGACAATCGCATTAGCGGCGACGTGTCGTGACGCAGCAGGACGCCGCCAGTGCCTCATTGCTGGAACAAAGGGTGTAGTGGGTATAATATTAGGTCCTTGCATATGAAATTTGCGTTTTGTACGGGAGGAATATAAAGTCAATTTTTTTTTGTAAAATATATTTAATTAATCAAAGTATGCACCGTTGTTATCTATGCACTTTTGCCATCTCATAGGTAGTACATTGATCTCTTTACTAAAAAAACCATGGGGGCGAGAATCAATGAACTCTTTGAAGGCGGTTTGGACTGCCGCATCGGAGTTGAATTTTTTTCCTTGTAAGAAGTTGTCCAAATTCCGGGAAAAATGGTAATCTGTTGGAGCAAGGTCCGGAGAGTACGGTGGATGTCGCAGACATTCCAATTGTAGCTCATCTAACTTAGTGGTTGTTTGTTGTGCAGTGTGTGGTCTTGCGTTGTCGTGAAGCAGCAGTGGCCTAGAGCGATTGACCAATCTCGGTTGTTTAGCAGCTAGTTCTTCCTTCATGGTTTGCAGTTGCTGACAATAGATAATCTGCCGTAATCGTTTGGCCAAATTTTAGAAAGCTGTAGTTAGCGACACCGGCGCTAGTCCACCAAACACTCACAAGTAACTTTTTCTGAGTCAATTTTCGTTTAGGGCAGGATTTGGCTGGTTCTCCAGGGTTCAGCCATTGCGACGAGCGCTTCCGATTATCGTACAGTATCCACTTTTCATCACAAGTAATGATTCGATTTAAAATCCCTTCATTATTGTGTCGGTTGAGCAAAGTAACACAGCAGTCGACGCGTGTTTGCAAGTTCGATTCACTCAATTCATGAGGTACCCATCGTTCAAGTTGTTTTACTTTCCCGATTTGCTTCAAGTTGATTAATACAGTTTTATCAGTTACCCCGAAGCCTGCAGCTATCTCTGAAGTGCTTTGTGATGGATCCGCTTCCACAATAGCCTTTAATTCTTCATTTTCCACTTTGGTCTCTGGCCGTCCCCGGGGTTGGTTCTGAAGGTCGAAATTTCCAGAACGAAAACGTTGAAACCAAAAATGTACCATGCTTTCTTTTGCGACACCAGCGCCGTACACATCATTAATCCTTCGAGCTGTGTCTGCAGCACTGGTGACACGGTAGAACTCGTACTCGTAAATATACCGATATTTCATGTTTTCCATTAGCGGTAATAAGCGACGCCAAAGAAAAAAATAATGAGGGAAAAACAAATGAATGACTGTTTTCGAAACTCAAATCTACCAGCTAAATCCATACTAATATTATAAATTCGAAAGTAACTCTGTCTGTCTGTCTGTGTGTCTGTCTGTCTGTCTGTCTGTCTGTCTGTCTGTCTGTCTGTCTGTCTGTCTGTCTGTCTGTCTGTCTGTCTGTCTGTCTGTATGTTACCTTTTCACGCCTAAACCACTGAACGGATTTCGATAAAATTTGGCAGAGAGATAGATTGCATCCCGGGGAAAAACATAGGCTACTTTTTGTCTCAATAGTATCCCTAAAGGGGGTGATATAGGGGATGAAAGTTTGTATGGGAAATCTGTTGATATGAAAATTCAAATTTATGCTTTTGGTAACTAATAATGAACTTCGTATTTCGTCGTTTTTCTCCACCAAACACTCACAAGTAACTTTTTCTGAGTCAATTTTCGTTTAGGGCAGGATTTGGCTGGTTCTCCAGGGTTCAGCCATTGCGACGAGCGCTTCCGATTATCATACAGTATCCACTTTTCATCACAAGTAATGATTCGATTTAAAATCCCTTCATTATTGTGTCGGTTGAGCAAAGTAACACAGCAGTTGACGCGTGTTTGCAAGTTCGATTCACTCAATTCATGAGGTACCCATCGTTCAAGTTGTTTTACTTTCCCGATTTGCTTCAAGTTGATTAATACAGTTTTATCAGTTACCCCGAAGCCTGCAGCTATCTCTGAAGTGCTTTGTGATGGATCCGCTTCCACAATAGCCTTTAATTCTTCATTTTCCATTTTGGTCTCCGGCCGTCCACGGGGTTGGTTCTGAAGGTCGAAATTTCCAGAACGAAAACGTTGAAACCAAAAATGTACCATGCTTTCTTTTGCGACACCAGCGCCGTACACATCATTAATCCTTCGAGCTGTGTCTGCAGCACTGGTGACACGGTAGAACTCGTACTCGTAAATATACCGATATTTCATGTTTTCCATTAGCGGTAATAAGCGACGCCAAAGAAAAAAATAATGAGGGAAAAACAAATGAATGACTGTTTTCGAAACTCAAATCTACCAGCTAAATCCATACTAATATTATAAATTCGAAAGTAACTCTGTCTGTCTGTCTGTGTGTCTGTCTGTCTGTCTGTCTGTCTGTCTGTCTGTATGTTACCTTTTCACGCCTAAACCACTGAACGGATTTCGATAAAGTTTGGCAGAGAGATAGATTGCATCCCGGGGAAAAACATAGGCTACTTTTTGTCTCAATAGTACCCCTAAAGGGGGTGATATAGGGGATGAAAGTTTGTATGGGAAATCTGTTGATATGAAAATTCAAATTTATGCTTTTGGTAACAAATAATGAACTTCGTATTTCGTCGTTTTTCTAAAATTATCCCTCAAGAGGGTAAAATAGGGGATGATTTTAGAATTCACATGTAATACCTATTGAAATTTTTGTGTAAATATTTAAAGAGATTTTTAAGGGATTGGAAAATAGTCATAGTCTGTATCTGGAGGTGACATTTAGTCTTTATTTCATTAAAATCGGTTAACTCGGTCAAAAGTTATCAATACTTGCAATGGCCTGGAACGGAGAGCTTAGGTTTACCAGTGTGCTCGATAGATGGCGTTGTGCAAATGACACGATTCAATACTTGCAATGGCCTGGGGGTCTACTCCCTAACTCCGTCCGTCCGTCCGTCGGCCCGTCTGACAGTAGCCCGATACGACGGTGTGAACCCTACTCCCTAACGATTTCGGACTCATCAGTTTCAAACGGAATCATAGACAATATTCGTGAACGAACGACGCATGGCGATACAGTTGCACTATTTTACCGGTCGATTACCGGTTTACTTATTTTGTAGTTTCTAGCTTATTAAACAAAAATTAATACTTTTGTCGTTAGAAAATGACCACATTTAAAAAATATACCTTTTAATGTCTATAAATATAGAATTGAATTAATTTTGCCATTTTTGTCTGGAAACTGGCATCATCTTGTTATACCTTTGCCTGTTTACTTTTTTGAAGGAAATTTTATAATGAAATGTCAAAGGCCGCATTCCGAATTTAGTTTGTCTCATCGTCTCACATGCGTTCCGATTTAGTTATTACGATTATGACAGCTAAGAGCTGTCAACAATTCGAAACGCTCGTGAACGCGCTCACAGTGATACTCAATGTCAAAACGATATTATTACAGTATTTCTTTGTATAAACACCACATTTCTTCTTCAGTTCTTCTTCTTTAGTTAGGTGGCGACAGTCAGCCAGAAGAAAAAAAAATACCTCTACATTTAAAAATAATTTTGACACAACTTTTGAATTTGACAATCGCGACACCACGGGGAAAATATTTTATTTTGTTTTTAGAAGATATTTTATTTTTATATGGAATTTTTCTCTTTTTGTATGGAAAATATGAAAAATTATTACCTACGTGTTGAGTTTTAGGGGTTTACAGGTACCTTAAAGGGGGTCGAAATTTTCATTATTTTTACGATAGGACACCGTTTTCGAGATATACGCAAAATAAAAGAAAAAAGATACAGTACTGATTTTGTTGGTGTGCCAACTAATTTTATTCCACACCTTATTAGTCGCGATTAAAAATAGTCAGATTTAATTAGAAAATCTAATCGTTATCGCGCACGCTAATTCGGTACGGGTTTAGGCACGCTCAAATTCCTGTAAAGCTTCTTTAATATTTAAAAAAGCAGCCATACTTAGTTTGAATTCTTTTAAATTGGTAACTTTCGTCGACAGCACGAGAACTATTTTGATGTCGTATCAACTGACATAAATATCCGTCAAAACCAGTGTCAACTTTAATTGTTCGGACGGGCTAAAACACATCGGGAGTAGGTACAACTATCAAATCGCGTTGTCATTCATTCTTCGCTCGGGCCCCGAACGAATCATCCGTCTGTAGGGCATAGGGAGTAGGAAACGCCCGTAACGAAAGCCGAAACGACGGACTTCGTGCTTAGGGAGTAGACCCCCTGGAACGGAGAGCTTAGGTTTACCAGTGTGCTCGATAGATGGCGTTGTGCAAATGACACGATTTTCTGAATCGCAGTGTTATGTCTTTCCGCAGGTGACGATAGTGACCTCCCGTATTATTATTATACTCTTTGATAGTGACCCCTTATTCATGCAACGTATTGGAGTCGTGTTAGTTTGGTCGTTTGTTTCAAAAAAAAATCGTTTTTAGTTCGTAGATAATTGAAATAATAATATTGAATTTAATTGTTTCTTCTCTTCGCTTCGTTGTGGGTTGTGTACATTTCTCGATTTTCTCGGAAAAAAATTCGATCGAACTGGTCGAAGTTTTCTTCTGGTTCGATCGGATTATTGAAGTGGATACTTCTTTAGGCGCGTTGGGCATTTTTTGAGATGGGCTGTCCTCGGGATGTACTCGGTTTTAATGTATATCGAGTGGTGGCAAAGTACTCTGTTTGTGTTTTGTTTTCACTTCTGTCGGCACTCCCGGATTGCCACTGTTTTTTTTTTAGTTCTTGGTGGTGCGTGGCACTACGAGGTCGGGAGTAGGAGATCTCGCTTCTCAGTTGAGTGTTTTCTAAATCTCTACTCTATCTAACTTCCGTTGATCGCAGTTGACGAGAGTGTCAATATTGCATTCACGATCTCAAAAGTTGTTAGTTGTCTCCGTTGACTCTATTATTTTAGAAGTTAGTAATTCTTATTAATATGTTGTTTTATAATTAGTGTATTCAATAAAACGAATTTTTAGTTAGTTCATTAGGTTTCAAAAATATTTTCTTTTGCACTTAGTGTGCTTTGTTGTAGGTAAGGTTGTCTAAATTGTAGTTGTATTGTAGCTTTATTGTTAACCATTAGTACGAGAACTGTATAATTTAAATTCATTAAGTTTGTTTGATATGCCTCGCAAGCGTAAATCGGATTTAGCGCGTAGCTCCAGCAGAGCTCGAGCCGTGAAAGTTACTAGAACGCAAGAATCTGAAAAGCAGTGCCACGCCTCTCTTAGGGATGCCGAGACCTTGGAGCAGACTCAAGCTCGGCAGATTTTAGATGCGGAGCGCTACGCATCTCTTAGGGCTGCCGAGAGCTTAGAGCAGACTCAAGGTCGCTAGATTTTAGAAGCGGATCGCTACGCATTCTTAGGGATGCCGAAACCTTGAAGCGATGGGCGACTAGAATCAAATCTATTTCATAATAATTTTTGACGTTCAAAAGTGCCTTTTCTGTGCCTATTTGAAATAAATGCTTTGACTTTGACCCTCTTGAGCGAAGCGAGGTTAAGACCTGCAAAGCTATTTTCCCTTTTTTAAGAAACATTTTTGTATTATGTATCGGGCAAAAGTAGTGTCATTATGTGAATTGGCTGACATTTGGTTGGAAATGTAAAAGATTGAGCTGTTTTCACGGAAAGTTTATTTATGCGTACAAAGGTGTAAAATTTATGACATTAAGTCAAATAATCGGTCAAGCGCGAGTCGGACTCGCGCACCGAGGGTTTCGTACAAATTTGTAGGTATGTAAATAGTTTATCACGGGAATCGTGATGATAGATCATGTCAAATACCGTAAAATAAAAATGCCGTAAATTAACAAAGATAATATTCATCCACTTATACATTGATTTATTAATACGAACGTATCACAGTGTAAGCAGTTAGATAATTACCGATACATTCACCAAAATAATTAGGGAAAATTACTGAAGTTTATAAACTATGAAAGCACTGTATATTGCTCTAACGAAAAGATAAACTAGATTGAGAGACAAACTTAACTTTGCCGTGAGTAAACTATTGTCCCCATATATCGACATAGGTCGCGGTTAGTTTACCAATTGCAAATAAGATTGTGATCATCAAAAAAATTGTTTTTTGTGTTACGGTTTTCGGATTTTTTTCTTTTTTTTTTTGTGCTGACATTGCTTCTTGCCAAATTTCATGATTCAAGGTCAACGGGGAGTCCCCTATAGGTTTTTATTCCCTTGCGAGTGTCAAAATATACGGCATAAACGGAATATAAACGCCCGTATCTTTTGGTTGCGTTGACTTAGAAGTTTAATTTTTTAACCTACTGATGCCGCCGGTGTTGAACTTTTAGGACATATTTATATTTTAAGGGAAGTTAAATGCGATGCCTTGGGTACCTTTTGTGATTTGTCCAAGGCATTCGATTGCGTTCTTCACGAAACCTTAATCAGGAAACTTCGCCACTACGGGATCCGGAATTCTGCTCTGAATCTTCTTACTTCATACTCGAGTAAAAAGATTCAGAGCGTTGATGTTAACGGAAAAAGATCACCCGGATCTATAGCAACAATGGGAGTCCCACAGGGCTCGATTCTTGGCCCTTTCTTGTTTCTTATTTATATTAATGACTTGCCGTACCTCATAAAGGATAATCATGATCTAGCGTTGTTTGCAGATGACACTTCACTTTTTTTTAAACGTAAACGTCAGCAGTTGGTTACTGACGATGAAAATAGCGCAATCTCGAAAGTAGTCCACTGGTTCCATGTTAATAATTTGCTTCTAAACGACAAAAAACCAAATGCATTAAGTTTACGCTACCTCACGTTAGGCAGGTGAAAACTAATGTGTTGATAAAGGGCGAGGAATTGAATCCTGTAGACAGCACAGTATTCTTGGACATAACTTTCGATGCTAAGCTTCAGTGGGGACCACATAATTATAGATAAATTGTCAAAAAAGCTAAGTTCCGCAGCATACGCTGTTAGAAAAATTCGTAATTTAATTGATATAGTGACTGCCCGTTTAGTGTACTTTACCTGTTTTCATAGTGTAATGTCGTACAGTATTTTATTGTGGGGAAATGCCGCCAATATTCAGACTATCTTTGTTTTGCAGAAGCGAGCTGTTCGATCAATTTATAAATTAAGTCCGAGACATTCTCTCAGAGACAAATTTAAAGAGATTAATGTGATGACTGTGCCTTCTCAGTATATTTATGAAAATCTTTTATATGCCTATAAAAACATAAAGTTGTTTAAAAAATACAGTGATATATCTATTTATTTATTTATTCTTTAATTAAAACGGTTTAGAACCAATTACAAAAATTAAAGATAGTTTGTATATACACAAGTAAAGGATTATAATATATAAAATCAAGTTAAAAGTTTTTTTCGATATGTAAGAAATACTGTGAGAGGGCTCACGGTATTTCTTACATACCGAAAAAATCTTCGTCCATTCGTCCGCAAACAGATCGTTTGTATATCCATAATATAAATAATAGATAGGCAGTCGCTCCATGTAAAATACTGGTATTCAGCTGCATCCGGTTAGACTGGAAGCCGACCCCAACATAGTTGGGAAAAGGCTAGTCAGATGATGATGATCCATAATATAAATACTAGGAACAAACACAAATTTGTTGTACCTACAACAAGGCTCAAGTAAATAGGTGGCTCGTTCAGATGCCAATGTATACGCTTTTATAATAAACTACCATACTACGTTCAAGATCTAAGCCATAATAAATTCAAATCATTCAATAAGGTGTATAGAGGGCTCACTGACCTTGTGCATGTGGGCGGAGCTAAACGCCCTACTCCCGAAAACGCAAAACGCGCGCGGTGGCGCGCTACACTAAAACTACGATCAAAGAATATTATGCAGAGGCGCACGTAGGTCGCTATTTTTGCCTTTTCCAGAAGGGAATGGCGGATGCAAGGCTGATATATTTTGTATAGATAGATATTTATACGTTAAGAATATTTCGAGTTTTTACGGGACATTATTTTTTAGCGTTTATGTGGAAAAAAAAAACAAAATTTTTCGTCATGGGTGTCGTTTTTATAGTTGTCGATGGTGCTAAAGCCGATGGTGAAGTCAAATGAAAATCCAAGATGGCGGCTGCGAAAATATTCTAAGTTTTCGTCATGGGTGTGGTTTTCATAGTTTTCGATAGTGCTAAAGCCGATGGTGAAGACAAAATGAAAATCCAAGATGGCGGGGGCAATAGTATTTGTATTTTTTATCAAGTTTGTCGTTTTCATAGTTTTCGATGGTGCTGAGGCCGATTGTGAAGTCAAAATGAAAATCCAAAATAGCTGCTGCGGAAATTTTATTTTTGATTAAAATCATACGTGAGAAGGAACTTAGTTCCTGACACGGGGGTAAAACTTAAAAAATAATTTCGAGTATTTTCTTAAGAATACATTTTATTTACATAGACTAGGTTCCATAGCCAATTGGATGATGTTATAATAACTTCCTGTCAATGTTATTTACATAGTAGGTAGTGGTATTCTAATAATTTGTGTGGGGTAGGTGCCACAAATAAAAAGGAAAAAATAAAATCTTTCATAAAAATAAAAACAACCGACTTACGTAAAAAACACTACAAAGTGAAAAATAACTTTATTTCGGAAGTCGGTGGCAAAAAAAGAAAATTCAAAACAAAACAGCGACTTCCGAAATAAAGTAATTTTTGACTTAGTACCTAGTGTTTTTTTTTTGTAAGCCGGTTGTTTTTTTTTTTTTAGGGAACAAGTTTTTTGCTATTAATTGTAAGTTAGAAGTAACAGTTGAATTACGAAAACTGTACCACAATATAGACTGAGGAAGGTTCGTAGAGGTTAGTAGTCAAAAATTTTGGATAGTAGTTGAAAAAAAAGTTGATTAAAAGTGATAAACTGAAGAAAAACTCGTTTGAGGGTCATTTTTATTGAATATTTCTCGTTCAAAAAGATAAACGATTACTACAAACGCTACAATTGACTGAGGAAGGTCCGTAGAGGTTTGTAGTGAAAAAAATTTTGATAGTAGTTGAAAAAAAAGTTGATTAAAAGGGATAAACTGAAGAAAAACTCGTTTTAACGTCTATATTACTGAATATTTCTCGTTCAAAAAGATATACGATTACTACAAACGCTACAATTGACTGAGGAAGGTCCGTAGAGGTTTGTAGTGAAAAAATTTTTTATAGTAGTTGAAAAAAAAGTTGATTAAAAGTGATAAATTGAAGAAAAACTCGTTTTAACGTCTTTATTACTGAATATTTCTCGTTAAAAAAGATATACGATTACTACAAACGCTACAATTGACTAAGGAAGGTCCGTAGAAGTTTGTAGTGAAAAAAGTTATGATAGTAGTTGAAAAAAAAGTTGATTAAAAGTGATAAATTGAAGAAAAACTCGTTTTAACGTCTTTATTACTGAATATTTCTCGTTCAAAAAGATATACGATTACTACAAAAGCTACAATTGACTGAGGAAGGTCTGTAGAGGTTTGTAGTGAAAAAAGTTTTGATAGTAGTTGAAAAAAAAAGTTGATTAAAAGTGATAAATTGAAGAAAAACTCGTTTTAACGTCTTTATTACTGAATATTTCTCGTTCAAAAAGATATACGATTACTACAAAAGCTACAATTGACTGAAGAAGGTCCGTAGAGGTTTGTAGTGAAAAAATTTTTGATAGTAGTTGAAAAAAAAGTTGATTAAAAGGGATAAACTGAAGAAAAACTCGTTTTAACGTCTTTATTACTGAATATTTCTCGTTCAAAAAGATATACGATTACTACAAAAGCTACAATTGACTGAAGAAGGTCTGTAGAGGTTTGTAGTGAAAAAATGTTTGATAGTAGTTGAAAAAAAAGTTGATTAAAAGGGATAAACTGAAGAAAAACTCGTTTTAACGTCTTTATTACTGAATATTTCTTGTTCAAAAAGATATACGATTACTACAAACGCTACAATTGACTGAGGAAGGTCCGTAGAGGTTTGTAGTGAAAAAATTTTTGATAGTAGTTTAAAAAAAAGTTGATTAAAAGTGATAAATTGAAGAAAAACTCGTTTTAACGTCTTTATTACTGAATATTTCTCGTTAAAAAAGATATACGATTACTACAAAAGCTACAATTGACTGAGGAAGGTCCGTAGAGGTTTGTAGTGAAAAAAGTTTTGATAGTAGTTGAAAAAAAAGTTGATTAAAAGTGATAAATTGAAGAAAAACTCGTTTTAACGTCTTTATTACTGAATATTTCTCGTTCAAAAAGATATACGATTACTACAAAAGCTACAATTGACTGAAGAAGGTCTGTAGAGGTTTGCAGTGAAAAAATGTTTGATAGTAGTTGAAAAAAAAGTTGATTAAAAGGGATAAACTGAAGAAAAACTCGTTTTAACGTCTTTATTACTGAATATTTCTTGTTCAAAAAGATATACGATTACTACAAACGCTACAATTGACTGAGGAAGGTCCGTAGAGGTTTGTAGTGAAAAAATTTTTGATAGTAGTTTAAAAAAAAGTTGATTAAAAGTGATAAATTGAAGAAAAACTCGTTTTAACGTCTTTATTACTGAATATTTCTCGTTAAAAAAGATATACGATTACTACAAAAGCTACAATTGACTGAGGAAGGTCCGTAGAGGTTTGTAGTGAAAAAAGTTTTGATAGTAGTTGAAAAAAAAGTTGATTAAAAGTGATAAATTGAAGAAAAACTCGTTTTAACGTCTTTATTACTGAATATTTCTCGTTCAAAAAGATATACGATTACTACAAAAGCTACAATTGACTGAGGAAGGTCCGTAGAGGTTTGTAGTGAAAAAATTTTTGATAGTAGTTAAAAAAAATGTCAAATTGAAGAAAAACTCGGTTTTAACATCTTTATTACTGAATATTTCTCGTTCAAATAGATATACGATTACTACAAACGCTACAATTGACTGAGGAAGGTCAACTTTTAACTAACTAACAAAAAATCAACTTTTTTTTCAACTACTATCAAAATTTGTTTCACTACAAACCTCTACGGAACTTCCTCAGTTCTAGCGTTTGTAGTAATCGTAGAAGCTTTTAGAACAGAATATAAGTCATAAGATCGTTTTGAAAAAATACTCCAAAATATTGTATTTTTTTTTTATTTTTTCTGTTTTACTACAAACTAAAAAAATTGCACTACAATCCACTACTAACGTTTGCCTATGAGAATTTCGGGGGATGACATTTTTTTTATATATTTTTTTTTTTTTTGGTTTTACTACTAACGAAAATAGGTTCACTACTATCCACTACTAACCGAAATCTTCCGAAAAACCCTTCAACAAACTATTTTTTCCAAAGTCGGGTGCCAAGTTCACACAGCCGAAAGGATGCCTTAGATTGTTTTTAATAAATGATAAATGATTTTATTTTGTAAGTAGATTTGTACAAACACTTTTACACGTCAATCATATTTTTTATAAAACTAGATGAGGTCGGCGTTTCCTATCTGACTACTCTGAGAAGAAAGGCCGAAACAAACTCAGAGGTCACAGTCTCTTTTAAAGTCCAGACATGATACAGACCATGTAGATCGATGTCTGAGATGGTCTTTTGAGGAAAGAACCACACAGATTGAGAGGACCTGTCCAGTCAGTGCACGCATTTGTCAGAAATCGTGTAACTCAACTCAAAACTTAAGGAGCTCAACGATTCGACGAACAATACCAAAGAAAGGACATTTGGGTAGGCCACATAAATTACTCAAACTGCCAGACCTAGACAAAAACTAACACAACAGAGAGAATACTGATACTGATACTGTTAGCCTGCATCATCCCACTGCTGGGCAAAGGCCTCTCCCCATGACTTCCAGTTCTTTCGATCCAGGGCTAAAGTGGGCCACTGGTCGTTTGTTTTGTCCAGCTCGTCCCGCCATCTTTTACGGGGTCTGCCGCGACGTCTTCTAGCTGTGTCAGGGCTCCACGTGGTGGTTATTTTGGCCCACAGCTCATTGGGCATACGGCAGACGTGGCCAGCCCAGTCCCATTTCAGCTTAGCGGCTTTTTGAGCAACGTCAGTAATTTGTGTTTTGGAACGCAGTGTGGTGTTGCGAATATGGTCTGTCAATTTGACGCCTAGAATACTGCGCTCCATTGAACGTTGGCAAACCTTGAGTTTGGACTTTTGTATGTTTGTCAAAGACCAAGTCTGGGATCCATAGGTCACAATGGGAAGAATGCACATGTCCATAATTTTTCGCTTTAGTGTCAAAGGCAGATTTCCTTTCATAAGCTCTTTCATGGACCAGTAGCTCTTCCAGGCATTTTCGGTTCGTCTTAAGACTTCCTTGTCTTGTCTGGACTGGAAAGAGACTAACTGGCCCAAGTAGATGTATTCATGGACATATTGCAATTCCTCACCATTTACTCTGATCCTATATTTAATAGAATAATAAAAATTAAAAAAAACTGACCCACATTGTCTTCACATGCACAATAATTAAAATAATATAATACTTTACAAAGTAAGCAAATGTCATTGTTTAAATAAAATTCATTAATGTCAATGTGTACATAGAAAAAAAAAATTAAAACATTCAAAATGTAAAAAAAATTGGAAGCAGCTCAATCCCAAGCCTTTTTGTCCTCAATATAATCTTTAACGGTATAAAAAGCTTTCTGGCACAACTTACGTTTAATGAATGATTTGAATTTATTAAGGCTTAGATCTTGAACGTGGCTTGGTAGTTTATTATAAAAGCGTATACATTGGCATCTGAACGAGCTACCTATTTTCTTGAACCTTGTTGTAGGTATAACAAATTTGTGTTTGTTCCTAGTATTTATATTATGGACATCACTGTATTTTTTAAACAATTTTATATTTTTATGGGCATATAAAAGATTTTCATAAATATACTGAGAAGGCACAGTCATTACATTAATCTCTTTAAATTTGTCTCTGAGAGAGTGTCTCGGACTTAATTTATAAATTGATCGAACAGCTCGTTTCTGCAAAACAAAGATGGTCTGAATATCGGCGGCATTTCCCCACAATAAAATACCGTACGACATTACACTATGAAAATAGCTAAAGTACACTAAACGGGCAGTCTCTATATTAGTTAAATTACGAATTTTTCTAACCGCGTATTAGCTTTTTTGACAATTTATCTACATGTGGTCCCCACTGAAGCTTAGCATCCAAAGTTATGCCCAAGAATACTGTGCTGTCTACGGGATTCAATTCCTCGCCCTTTATCAACACATTAGTTTTCACCTGCCTAACGTGAGGTAGCGTAAACTTAATGCATTTGGTTTTTTTCTCGCTTAGAAGCAAATTATTGACATTGAACCAATGGACTACTTTCGAAATCACGCTATTTACATCGTCAGTAACCAACTGCTGACGTTTAAGTTTAAACAAAAGTGAAGTGTCATCTGCAAACAACACTACATCATGATTATCCTTTATAAGGTACGGCAAGTCATTAATATAAATAAGAAACAAGAATTGAACCCTGTGGGACTCCCATTGTTACTATAGATCCGGGTGATCTTTTTCCGTTAACGTCAAC
The DNA here is from genome assembly GCA_963669345.1 of Gortyna flavago. Classification (NCBI taxonomy): domain Eukaryota; kingdom Metazoa; phylum Arthropoda; class Insecta; order Lepidoptera; family Noctuidae; genus Gortyna; species Gortyna flavago. The sequence continues at coordinate 20,098,809 of OY770133.1, forward strand.
GCTCTGAATCCTTTTACTTAAGTAAGAAGTAAGAATAGCCAATTGAAACGCCATGTATTTGATATCCTGCAGACGTAAGCCATAAAATCCATGTAGCTACATAACTACATACATACATAACTATATTGCTAATGACAAGCCTCCACAGATAGTAACGTAACAATCGATTTTTAAAAAGCCAAAACAACGTAGGTAATTACTTATTAACTAGAAATTATTATAAACTTAAAGCTTGTTAAAAAAAAAATATCCCTCTCATTACAAAACAAGGTCTATCCAATGCCATGGTACGAAAAGGCCCATAGCGACAAAAACAAAGTCCCCGATACAAAAACTGACTGGTACGGCGGTCAGTTGTCAGTTCTGCATCAAGAACCCCATCCCGACCGAGGTAAGGTTCAAACACAAAAACGGATTAGACTTCTTCCAATGAAAAACCCAGATTTTGTAACAAGATCGGGCACATACTAACCCAACTAATTAGGTTCGGGTAAGTCTAGACAGAGTGATGGATATACTTAAACAATTTATCATAATAACATGCTATCAGGCGCCTCCTGTACAAAAAAACCGGTCAAGTGCGAGTTGAACTCGCGTGGTGAGGGTTCCGTACGATGACATTTTATCTACCATGTTTTTTTAAAGAACGTGACACCGACATTCCAACTGAAAATGTATGTTTGGACGCACAATATTGAGAGATTACCATGTTGTTTCAAGATCATGGACTTCTTATTAATTTTCCTGTAATCTATAGGTATAGAACTATTATCTGTTTTTTTTTTCAAAATTTTAATCTCAGTAGTTTCGTAGATAAAACTATAGAATTTTTTTATATGCTCTCCGGCAAGTTAAAAAAAACACAAATTTACAGACTGCTCTGGTTTTGTACTACGCCTATGCTTTTGCATGGCTTAGCTACGGCATCATTATGTGGGGATACAGTACAGATGCCCCAACACTATTCACCGTTCAAAAGAAACTTATCCGTATCCTGGTAAATATACAGCAGACAGATAACTGCAAACCCCATTTTATAGAACAAAATATCTTAACTCTGCCTTGTATGTACATACTTGAAATATGCAAATTTGCTCACAAACACCAAGATTTACACTAAACGAGAAGACATACAAACAAGGTACACACTCAGACACAAAACACGACTCAACCTACCATCATCCCGCTTAAAAATACATTCTACAAGTCCTCTGGTAATGTCAGTAAAGACAATAATGTGCTACCAGAAACAATAAGAAAAGAAAAAAAACTCCATTTATTCGTAAATAAATTAAAAAAGTTATTACTAAAAATATCTTACTATAGTGTCGACGAATATTTAAATGATAAATCTCTGTAACTTGAAAAATAAAGTCTTTTGCAATTTTAATTCTAAAGTAAAGTCATGTTTTTAGAATAAGTTGGATTATTATGAGATACTTAAATGATAGGCCTCTCCACATTTATTTATTACTAGCTTCTGCCCGCGACTTCGTCCGCGTGAAATTTCACCCTCTTAGGAGTGGAATTTCAAAAAACCCTTTCTTAGTGCATACCTATATACACTTCACAAAGAACACACTCCAAATTTTATGTCTCTATGACCAGCGGTTTAGGCTGTGCATTGATATAATCAGTCAGACAGGATCACAGGACTTTGAATTTTATATTAGATTATAAAAGTAAACCTAAGTACCTACCTAATAAAAAAAAACTCAATAACAGAAAATAAAATACCTAAATAAATAAATAAACCTATTTCTGATGATACGTGGCTAAATAATAACAGCCGCACAGGTCGATCGATCAGGTTAAGCTACGCTTGCCGGTCTGTGGATGGGTGACCATCTTTACATATGGAGACCCCTCCGTGCCTCGGAAAGCACGTTAAGCCGTTGGTCCCGGCTGTCATTCGTGGATCTTTGACAGTCGTTACGGGTAGTCAGAAGCCCGAAAGTCTGACAACCAGTCTTACCAAGGGGTATCGTATTACCCAGTAACTGGGTTGTGGAGGTCAGATAGGCAGTCGCTCCATGTAAAATACTGGTATTCAACTGCATCCGGTTAGACTGGAAGCCAACCCCAACATAGTTGGGAAAAGGCTAGGCAGATGAGGCAGATGATGAACTAATCTAAACTCAATAAATAAGCAAAATCCCTAAAAACTAATATCTATACGAATGACTAATCCTACCTAACAGTTTTATAAAATAACCTACGGTCACTACGTACACTATCAAATATACTACCCATAGTTTAAAATTAAAATCTATACTTACTTATAAAAACGACTTATAAAAATAAACCTAAATAACTCTACCTTAAACTGTACTTAGTAAAAACTAAAAGGAATAAAAAGGTCGCACTGAAAAGCACGTTTTGGAATTGCAAGTAGCAGTTAAAACATACAATTTATAGAATGCTAATATGAACGAACGCTCGCCTATTATTATTATCTTCGTCGTGTACTACGACAAACTTATTATTTGCGGTTGGTACAGTAATCGGGTCTAGGGATCGAACCGCAAAATTAAGTTTGTTTTTTATTGTATATTTTTTTCCGGGATAAAAAGTACCCAGTGTGGTGCCCAGGATATTAAAGAATAATTATACCAAGTGTCATCGTAATCGAACCGGTAGTTTTTGCGTGATGCCTGAACAAACAGACAGACAGACAGAATTTTTTTTTAATCACATTTTTGGGTTCTGTGTCGGTTTAATAACACAACAACTAATACCTATTTTATAAAAAACAACAAAATAAATTCAAATAAACTATTTAAAGACTAAAAGTCGCGCTGATAAGCACGGTTTGTTAATATCAATTATCGTCTGTCAATAAGGTCGAACGCTCTGAACGCATCAACAGCCAAATATTAAATGAAGCTCGCGCTCGGACCTCCCTTACCCTACCACCACGACCCGCGTCGAGCGCGGCAACCGTTACACAAAAATAATCCTTATGGCATGATTCAGTATTCACGCGCGACGGCGCGATGGCTTATTAGCGTATTTCATGTATAAGTTTCGTGATTCTATACCGATTACTATGATTCTTTTTTTATTGAATAGGTAATAATATTAACTTCTTTTAATTAGGGATGAGTGATTATAAACGTAAGAGTAAACAAATATAATCAGAAAGCTCCGAACTGCTAAGGTATCGGGAGTTACACGTGTTATTGTGAGTCAACCATAAAAGATAGACATATGCTGTAGTAGGATATTTTTTAGATAATTTTATGTAGAACATTTCCGTCATGATGATTTCTATGTAGCTTTAACCATTAAGGCTGCACACGCGACGGAAGCTTAAAAAATGGAGCAACTTCTCCCGTTTTCCCAACATTTCCTTTCACTGCTCTGCTCCTATTCATTGTAGCGTGATGAAAAGTATACTATAACCTCCCCAGGAGTATGAAGAATAATTGTACCAAGTTTCGTTAAAATCCGTCGAGTAGTTTTTGTTTCTATAAGGAACATACAGACAGACAGACAGACAGACAGACAGACAGACAGACAGACAGACAGACAGACAGACAGACAGACAGACAAAAATTTTACTGATTGCATTTTTGGCATCAGTATCGATCACTTATTACCCCCTGATAGTTATTTTGAAAATATATATCATGTACAGAATTGACCTCTCTACAGATTTATTATAAGTATAGATATCTTTTGCTGTGCCCGACAGGGTCCACGATTGTTACCTACCAAATAAATGTTTACCACCTAAGCCTACATTGTGGAATGCAATAAAGAATTAAGTATTGAGTATTGAGATAAGGGGGGCATTATTGTCTTAAATAACTTTAATACAGTTTACTTTCAAATTATGAAAAAAATATTGAGATTCTCACGGTAAGCCCTTTCATTTGATATGTCACACGGTACAGATTGCGAAACTTTTTTTTTAAATTGTCTCAAAAATGACTCCCATTTTCAAAACTCATTTATTTACGTTACACTTCTGTGTTTGGGTCACAGAAGTGTAACGTGTGTACCAAATTTCAACTTAATCGGTCCATAAGATTCGGAGCAAGTTGGCTGTGACAGACGGACAGACAGACAGACAGACAGACACACGAGTGATCCTATAAGGGTTCCGTTTTTTCCTTTTGAGGTACGGAACCCTAAAAATGGCTTGGCTAATATCCTTCTTGCTGTGCTTGCATTGTAGTTGAGCTGCACGATATCTGACAAATGTGTGCACTGACTTGACAGGTCCTCTCAATCTGTGTGGATCTTCCCTCAAAAGACCATCTCAGACATCGATCTACATGGTCTTGATATAACCTGACCTCGATTATGTCTGGACTTTAAAAGAGACTGTGACCTCTGAGTTTGTTTCGGCCTTTCTTCTCAGAGTAGTCAGATAAGAAACGCTGACCTCATCCAGTTTTATAAAAAATATGATTAACGTGTAAAAGTGTTTGTGTGAACCTACTTACAAAAAAAACCATTTATTATTTATCAACCGATTTCCAAAAAGGAGGAGGTTATATAATATGTTCGACTTTATGTATGTTTTTTTTAATGTATGTTTACCGATTTCTCCGTCAATTGTGGATCGATTTCGAAAATTATTTTTTTGTTTGAAAGGGTATACTCTCGAGGTGGTGCCATTGTCATCAAGTTGGAATCTGATGAGAGGATCCCATGGAAATCGAGGGAACCCTCGAAATTTTATAGGCAAACCTATAGCGATTTGGGTATTTTTTAAAGTTACTTGAGTATTTGCTCTCGGAAATCATCATTTGCTAAAATGGAGCTGATGATGAAGACCACAGTTGGCCATCGGAACTATATACTCAATGATAAATATTTCACGGGTTGCGATTCGATTGCTTTAATATGATTGCTAAGCAATTTATGCTGAACAGAATACCATACGACATTACACGTTGAACGTAGCGAAATCGTTATTGTGTCTTTGTTAAGACTGCGTATATAATAGTGGCTGTAGCAGAGATTACAGTAAGATAAGGAAGTGATAAAAGCTGTCAGCTTGCCTTAACAGAGAGCGCGGGCCGCGAGGGCCGCGCGGGCCGCGCGGGCCGCGGGGTGTAGGTAAACTAAGCCCAAGTAGGAACGAGACCGGCCGTCACCGTGAACAATGGACCGGATTGGATTAAATTAACAACTTCGATAATTATATATTTTTGGTGCGCGATACTTCATTAGGGCTGTTCTCAGCGTCCTTGTGTTTAAGTTTTGTTAACGAATTGTGTCCGCGCGGCATGCATACGAAACTTTGCAGTTTTTCATCGTAACGAGCCTATTGTTTCCTGCTTTCTGCGTTTTATTAATACTTTTATGACACATTTGCTCGTAAAGGGTGTCTTATTTCACCAATTTCAATGTATATCGTATTGCATCCCATTACGTACTTGTGCGTTATTGTAATGTAAAACGCACGTTTTATCAAGATGCTCCGTAAAGGAACGGTACTTTTTTTTAATTTTAGCAAAGAGTTTTTATGTCAGAAAAGTGGTCAACATTTTATGAATAAAATTAACTTTGGGAGATAAAATATAATAAATAAACATTTAATTCTTTAATTTAATTAATTTTGACAATAAATTACAACCATTTATCTATAACAAAAACACAAAAATATTACTTTAAATTTTATTAATAATGGCTGTTTTTTGTGCCTTTGCCTTAAAAAAAAGCGCTGATGCGCGCGCCTCGCAAATTTGTGAACAAGTAAAAAGTATTCCGCGCGCTTTTTCTTTTCGCTGTATTGTTTTTATTTCAAAATGTCGTCAAGTAATGATTATTTTATTAGTTCGACACTGCCAGAAGTCTCAGAGGCAGCGAAAAAGGCTACTCTAAGCCTCTTGCCCGAAAAATCGACCGATAGATACTTACAAGCGTATCAAAATTTCATCTTAAGGAAAACAAGCAAAGATACAAATTTATTTTTAGAAAGTGTGTTTTTAGCCTATTTCATGGAACTTTCTCAAAAATATAAGTCAAGCTCATTGTGGGGTGTTACTATTCAATGCTAAAAAGCACTGTGAAAACAAAACATGGTACCTATTGATATCAAGTCATACTCCAACTTGAATTAAAACAAAAGATTTATTCGTTTATGAAAGTCAGAGTTTTAATTTATTTCCTCGCAAATATGTTATAAAACGTCGTATGACATACGTGCGCTTTGATAATTACCCCACTTATATCATAATGTACTATTATCTACACCCATGCCGTAAGTCCTCTATAAAAGTTTCTGAAACAGTTAGATTATTGCCAACATTAAAACAACCAGTGTCATACTAACCATAATATCATCCAAAAGAGTGTTATAATTTATTTAGTACATGGAGGACTTACAGCTAATAAAAACAGACAAAAAGAAAAGGTAACCATAGTCACCAGAAAGCCAATTACAAGTCCTTACGTATAGACTTATAATAGTACTAGCTTCTGCCCGCGGCTTCGCCCGCGTGGATATCGGAAATTATCCCACGGGACAGTACCGGTGAAGTAGCCCATGTCCTTCCCTAGGATGCTATCTATCTCCTTGCCAAATTTTGTCGAAATCCTTCCAGTGGTTTAAGTGTGAAAAGGTAACATACAGGAAGAGGTACTTTCGATATGGCTCAGTATTTTGGGCTTCCACATAAAAGGTAGATAATTATGCTGTCGCGGACATTTATTTAGAACTGTTTAAGACAAACAGTCCCACGATACATTATATTAGTGTAACAACAGCGCGTCTGCGGGATTCAGCCCTAGTAAAGGTTTCTGTGGCTCTTTGGGACGCCATGTAAGTCGCCTGTTGCTGACGACGAGCTTGTGATTGTTCTGGTGTCTCCGCAGCCCGTTGAGACACCACTATACTCAGCATGCTGTTGACGCCGATCTTGGGGCTGTTCCGGTGTTTCTGCGGCCCGTTGAGACACCAGATACTCAGCATGAAGTTGACGTCTAGGTTGACACTGTTCTGAAGTTTCAGCAGCTCGTTGAAATGCCAGATACTCAGCGTGTTGTTGACGACGATCTTGGAACTGTTCTGGTGTCTGTCTCAGTAGCTCTGTGTGCGCCTCACGCACCGCCTGCTCAAAATTTCGCAGCTCAGTTTGTTGAGACGTCTCGTTAAGTCTAGCTATTTTTATAGCTCGAGCTTTATTAGAGCTTTATGAAATATTAGACTTACGCTTTCGAGTCATTATTGTAAGTACTATTTAAAAAATCACAAAATCCGTAGTAATTTTCAAACTAACTAAAACAATTCCAATAGCTAATTATGAGGAAAACGAATCTATGTTCTTCCTACTTACAACACAACCTAAAACTATACGTTGGATTTAAACTAACAAAAAAACAATTGTAATAATCTAAGTAATGAAATGTTATTTGATTTGATTTCATATTTCTTTTTAAAATATCATCTGCCTAGCCTTTTCCTAACTATGTTGGGGTCGGCTTACACTTAACGTGCTTTCCGAGGCACAGAGGGGTCTCGGTATGTAAAGATGGTCATCCATCCACAGACCAACCGCGGCAAGCCTGACCGATCGACCTGTGCGGCTTTTATTATTTAGCTACGGGCCCCTCGGGCCCTTCTTAAAATATACTACCTAAAAATTATAATTATGCCTACTCATTCATTTCATTTTGGCAGTTCAACAACATTCATTGCGTTATTTATTAACGTTGTTGAGCAGACAAATTTTTCGAACATATACAGGTAAAGCGATGGATTGATTGATCCAAGCAGCACCTCGCCTGGCGGATGTCACAGTTCTCGCTGATCCAAGCAGCACCCCACCTGGCGGACGTCAAAGATCGCCCTGTTCTCCAGAAGACCCTGTCTGGTGGATGTCACAGTTCTCTCTGATCGAAGAAGCACCCCGACTGGCGGACGTCACAGTTCTCTCTGGTCTACAGCAGTACCCCGCCTGGCGGACCTCACAGATCTCCCTGGTCTACAGCAGCACCCCGCCTGGCGGACGTCACAGTTCTCTCTGATCCAAGCAGCACCCCACTTGTTGGACGTCACAGTTCTGTCTGATCCAAGAAGCACCCCGCCTGGCGGACGTCACAGTTGTCTCTGATCTACAGCAGCACCCCGCCTGGCGGACGTCACAGTCTGTCTGATCCAAACAGCACCCCACTTGGCGGACGTCACAGTTCTATCTGATCCAAGCTACACCCCACATGGCGGACGTCACAATTCTCTCTGGTCTACAGTAGCACCCCGCCTGGCGGACGTCACAGTTTTGTCTGATCCAAGCAGCACACCGCCTGGCAGACGTCACAGTTCTCTCTGAACCAAGAAGCAACCCACGTGGTGGACGTCACAGTTCTCTCTGATCCAAGCATCACCCCGCCAGGCGGACGTCACAGTTCTCTCTGGTCAAGCTATACCCCACTTGGCGGACGTCACAGTTCTCGCTGATCCAAGCAGCAACCCGCCTGGCAGACGACACTGTTCTCTCTGAACCAAGCAGCAACCCACGTGGTGGACGTCACAGTTCTCTCTGATCCAAGCAGCACCCCGCCAGGCGGACGTCACAGTTCTCTCTGATCCAAGCAGCACCCCACCTGGCGGACGTCACAGTTCTCTCTGATCCAAGAAGCACCCCGCCTGGCAGACGTCACTGTTCTCTCTGAACCAAGCAACAACCTACGTGGTGGACGTTACAGCTCTCTCCGATCCAAGCAGCACCCCGCCTGGTGGACGTCACAGTTCTTTGTGATCCAAGCAGCACCCTGCTTGGCTGACGTCATAGTTCTCTCTGGTCTACAGCAGCACCCCGCCTGGCGGACGTCACAGTTCTCTCTGATCAACAGCAGCACCCCGCTTGGCGGACCTCACAGATCTCCCTGGTCTACAGCAGCACCCCGCCTGGTGGACGTCACAGTTCTCTCTGATCAACAGCAGCACCCCGCCTGGCGGACGTCACAGGTCGTATTCTTTTCTCTGTCTAATCATTTTGTCATGTTTTCCGAGACAGATGTGACCGGCGGGCTTAATACGGTTACTATTTTGTACTTCATCATTTGTCACACATTTTTGAACAAAATAGGTACCACGTTGTGCGATCTCACGCAGTCACGCGCGACATGTTCGTTAAATTGAAAATCTATTTTAATGTAGGTGTGCGCCGCGGCTTATCGCGCTAACTTATACTATAAACTGGATAGCTGCAGTCTTGCAAAATTCACTCGCGGCGAATTATTTGCGCAACTTTGTATTTTTTTTTAAACAGAGCAATGAAATAACATGAAATTTTATTATTGCACATAAAGAACCACAATATAAGTAATAGCTAGTTATTTTTTTTAAGTTCATTTAGGTGGAATAAGTTAGGTAAATCAAGCGTTAAATACAGCTCTTTCGCGCCCAACATCATTTCGAGTTCTGTTTGGGCGGTTAGTTTAGGGCAATGAAGAATTAATTTTGGAAATCTGTTAAGCACATAATTATCTCAACATTCTCGTCTTCAAAATGTGCTCATTAGTTTTTTCTAATTATATTTCATTTTCTTAATTTAGACGTCACAATTTCATCAAAATTCTCTGTTTTTATCTCTTAATAAATGGTTTTTTTCATAATAATTATGCATCGTATGTATGTATTAATTAGATTATTTTAATGCCAAGAGTTCAATAAGCAAATACAAAAAAAAAATAGTACCTAAATCACCTTACCCTAACAATAGTAATATTTTCAAAAGACCTACAAAAAAGGGTTTATAAACAAGAATTGAGAGAGAAATTCCTTAACATTCCGTTCGACGCTCGCCGTGGACGGTCGTGCTGCCCGCTCTCGCTCGCTGCACGCCCCCACCGCCTCGCCGCCCCGCCACCGCCCGCTCTCGCTACGCTAGCCGTAACGAGCTCAGTAGTCTCCGGACTACGCCCGCACCCTGTCAATAGCCGCCTTTTTCAAGGCGTGGTTGATAGAAGTTGTTTCTTTAAGAGAGAATCGTCATCACACGTGTCGTCGAGGTTTTTGGCCCCTTCCGGGTAAAAACCACAGTTTCGTGGTCCTTGGTGGATACCTCACGGTGCCAACGAAGCCAAGGGGGTGGTGCCCCAATCTCACCCGCCGAGCCCCATCAGGGCGAGGCTGTCAATTGGAATCGGGAGCTAGAAGCTTGGCCTTGGGGGTGGCTCCTAGTCAGCTCTAGCTTCGTAACTAATCCCTTGTCCACAGCTCGCGTCTAGTACGGTTGGGTGTGTCAACCCCTTCGTACTAGAAGCCGGTCTAGGGTGTCTCTACACCCATCGCACAGACTGGTTAGGGCCCCGTTCGCACAATAAGATCGGCGACGGGTCACAAGCTTAGGGCTCACTTCAGGTACTCACCTCCCTGTCTCACACCCGACAGGGAGGGTAGGATCTCACACCCCCGGGCCCATCCACCCGGGGTGCTAGGTTGTTAGGGATTCACGCCCCCTATGGTTCTTCCCTCTCCCCGCCCCCATCCCGATCATGGCAGACGCGGTCATATTGGCGTTCGTTAAAGAGGTCCTCTTCAAGGACCCCTCTTTCGTTAACCAGTATGCCCAACGTCTTATAAATTTTAGACGCCCTCCCGGTTCGGTCATCGACATTGACTTTAGCGACGCGCTAGTCAGCCCCCTCTTTCCGCCAAACTCTGGCGAAATCCCCGAGGCCGCCGCCGCCTCCCCTCCCGCACCCTCCGTGTCAGCCCCCTCGCCTGCACCTTCTGTGCCAGCCGCCGCCCCCAAACCAGCACCTTCCGTGCCAGCCCCCAAACCCGCACCCTCCGTGCCAGCCCCCAAACCCGCACCCCCCGCGTCAGCCCCAAAACCCGCACCCTCCGTGCCAGCCCCAAAACCCGCACCATCCGTGCCAGCCCCTAAACCCGCACCCTCTGTGCCCGCCCCAAAACCCGCACCCTCTGTGCCAGCCCCATCACCCGCTCCCTCCGTGTCCGCCCCGAAACCCGCACCGTCCGTGCCAGTCCCCGATCCCGCACCTTCCGTGCCAGCCGCTACCGCAGCAGATACTCCAGAGAGTATGGACACGTCCGTACCCCAATCTCAATCCGACTCAGAGGAAGCCCTCTCTGACTCTTCGTCCTCCTCGGAAGACGACTATATAGTCGTCGGAAAGGGTGGCAAGAGAAAGAAGAACGCCTCCTCTCACGCCAACAAGGCCAAAAAGTCGGTCGCGGTAATCCCCTCTAACCCCCGCCCCCCCACCCCAACCCCCGCCGCACCGCAGGCCAATCCCACGTCTAGCCTCTCGGCTACCCCTCCCGCTTCGAACGCAAAGAAGCCACGACCCCCGCCCCCCATCTATGTCCAGGATAAGTCCAAATGGACAGAAATCTCCAAAGCGTGTGTTGATCAAAAGATCAACTACACGAACGCCCGCTCAACCCAACAGGGTATTAAGGTAACGGTCGCCTCGTCCTCGGACTACAGGGACCTTACCCGTCTCCTCCAGACAAGGGCTTACTCCTTCCATACGTACTCCCTTCCGGAGGAAGTCCCCACCCGCGTAATCATCAGGCGCGTCCCCAAAGAAATCCCCACCGAGGAGATCAAAGAAGACCTTGCTTCACAAGGCATCCCCGTCTCAGCAGTCCATCGCTTGCACAAAGCATGGAAGGGCCTAGTCTACGACATGGTCCTGGTCATCTGCGACCCTACTGAAGGACATCACCCCATCTTCAAGGTGAAGTCAGTCTGCTCCCTCTCGGGTATCTCTATCGAGAAACCCAGAAAGTCCAACCTCATCGGACAATGCCACAGGTGTCAACTGTATGGCCATTCCCAATCCCACTGCTACGCGACACCTAGATGCGTCAAGTGTCTAGGTGCCCACGGCACGTCAGACTGTCCCCGCCCCAAAGACCGCTCTCAGTGCACAGAGCCACCGAGCTGCGTTCTTTGCGGCCAATCCGGGCACCCGGCTAACTACCGTGGCTGCCCCAAGGCCCCCAAGTCTTCTTCTCCCAAACTGACGAAGCGCGCGAGCGACCGTCAGCAAAGGGAAAGCCCCTCTGTGAGGATCCCGATCCCTTCCTCCCAGATGCCCGATAGGCTCAGTCCCCAAAGGCCCTCCCCATGGGCGAACCTCAACCACCTCAAAGCTCCCGCAGCTTCGGTGCCCCCCCCACCCCCGACTATCCCAGCGCTGATGGCAACTGTCATCCCCGCGCCACCAGTAGGCCCCTCGGTCCCAGTAGCCCCACCGGTAGCCCTTCCCGCCGCCGCGCCCAGGGCTCCCGCTGGTCCCAGTAGGTCCCCCCCGACCCCCGCCTCCCGCCCCCAGCCTAGCAGCATGGAGGTAATAATCGGTGCTTACGCAGCTTTTATTGCCCCCGCAAATGCCATGGCAGCGGAAATCCAAGCCTGTAACGGCAATCCTCGGCGCATCGCCGAGATTTTCAATGCGTATCCTCAGATTACGCAAGTCATGCAAACCCTCAACTTCTAATAGCTCCAATGGCTTTACAAAGAATGAGCGTTACCAAACCCCGATCCCTTAGACTAGGGTTTTTCAATGCAAACGGCATTAAAAAACAACGCGAAGAGATCGCCGCGTTCCTCCGCGATCACCAGCTCGATGTCCTCTTAGTCCAGGAAACCTTCCTGAAGCCCCATCTGCGGAACCCGAGCATTGCCAACTACAAGATAGTTCGCAATGACAGGTCTCGCTGCCACAAGGGCGGTACCCTCATCTACTATAGGAAGTCCCTCCATTGCATCCCGATAGACCCGCCTGCCCTCCTCTCTCAGCTAGAGATCTCTATCTGTCGGCTCGGCATGACCGGTCACCCCTCAATCACCATCATCTCCGCTTACATCCCGCCCACCAATGGTGCGGAGGATCCCATCTCTCTCTCTACCGATTTCACTACCCTCTTCGGTATGAGTGACTCCGTCATCATGGCGGGAGATCTCAATGCCAAACATCCCGCTTGGAATAGCAGCACGACCTCTACCAGAGGTAGGATCGTGTTCAAACTAGGCGACTCCCTCAATTTCGATATCATCGCTCCGATGTATCCCACTCATTTCCCGGGCGACCCCGCCCAACGTCCTGACGTTCTCGATGTAGCGCTTCTCAAGAATGTAAACCTCCGTTTGCAGTCTATCGAGACGGTACAAGAGCTCGATTCTGACCATCGCCCGGTCATCTTGCACCTGGCCCCCTATTCGGGCCTCCCGCACGACCCCAACCAGCCCCCCCAGACCAAAATAGTCACCGACTGGAGGAAAGTAAGCGAAAGACTGAAATCCACCACGTCTCCCCACTTAGACTCCATCCCCGAGCAAATTATCTCAGTCGCAGACACGACTGGGGCGATCGACTCGTTCACAGAGCACGTTCAATCCGTACTGACGGATTGCTCACGGGAAGTTCCAGTGATGGAAGACCATCGCTGGAAACTGCCCGATGACGTACGTGAACTGGTGACCGAGAAGAACGCTGCCATTCGTGCCTATGACTCTTTTCCCTGCGACGCGAACAAATCCCACATGCGCCATTTACAGCGTGCTGTAAAGAAACGCATAGGGGAATGGCGCTCCGAGGGATGGGATAAGATGATCGGCGAACTCGAGCCCACCCACCACGCCTTCTGGCAGCTCCAGAGGAAGCTCCGCTCCTCTGAAGAGGCCACAGTTCCTCCCCTCACACGCCCCGACAAAACGGTCGCTTTCGAAAATCTCGAAAAGGCCGAATGCCTAGCCGACAGCCTAGAGGCTCAATGCACTCCCAGCTCTCAACCAGTAGACAGAGCGCACCTCGACGAGGTGAACGCTGAAGTCGAACGGAGAGCCTCCCTCCCGCCAGTCGAAGACCCTGATGATCCTCTGCCTCCCGTCACTCCCGACGAAGTGCAAGACATCATAAAAGGGCTCGCAACCCGCAAAGCCCCCGGTTCGGACGGTATCACCAATAGGGTGTACAAACTCCTCCCCGCCCCCCTCATACTGCTCATGACCGCCATCTTCAATGGCGCCCTGAGCAACAACATCTTCCCCCAAATGTGGAAAGAAGCCACAGTCATAGGCATCCCAAAGCCAGGCAAGCCCAAGTCTGAGCCCTCCAGCTACCGCCCCATCAGTCTGCTCAATGTTTTCGGTAAAGTCTACGAGAGGCTTATTTATAAGCGCCTCAAAGACTATGCCGAAGCAAAGAGCCTCATCCCCCCCGAACAGTTCGGTTTTCGCACGAAGCATTCGTGCATCCACCAGCTCCACCGCATAGTCGAGCACATTAGCGCTGCTTTTCAGCGAGGTGCTTCGACAGGCGTCCTGTTCTTCGATATAGCGAAGGCGTTCGACAAGGTCTGGCACAATGGCTTATTATATAAGCTGTACCTGCTAGGTGTGCCAGACCGTCTCGTGCTCATCTTACGAGATTTTCTGTCGGACCGCACTTTCCGCTACCGTATCGAGGGCGCTCTCTCTCCCCCTCACCCCATCCGCGCCGGAGTCCCCCAGGGTTCCGTTCTGTCTCCCCTCATTTTCACCCTGTTCACTAGTGACATCCCGAACAGTAAAAAGGCACAGTTGGCGCTCTTCGCCGACGACACTGCCATATACTGTTCGGGTGTCAACCAGTCATCCATAGCTCGAAACCTCCAAACCTCCGCAAGCGCCTTGAGCGATTGGTTCCGGAAATGGAGAATCGAGGTCAACCCCGATAAGAGTCAGGCGGTCATCTTCTCGAAACCGCGCAAACTACCCCCCCCCCTCCCACGCCCGATCTCTATGTATGGCAAGCCGATCCCCTGGGGAAAGCGAGCCAAATACTTAGGTGTCATCCTAGACCACAACCTCACCTTCAACGAGCACATAAAGACGGCGCGTTCGCGCGCCTCTTTCGCTCTCGGTAGGCTCCACTCTATGATAACTGCCCGCAGCAAATTGTCACTCAAGTGCAAATTGCGCCTCTACACCGCGGTCATCCGTCCCATCATGACCTATGCTTGCGTAGTCTTCGCACACGCCAAGCCGCGATTTCTGCATAAAATGCAAACCCTCCAGAACCGTTTCCTCCGAAAGGTCACGGGAGCCCCCTTCTATGTCCGAAATGTGAATCTGCATCTAGATCTCAGACTCCCCACCATCCAGCAGTTCATGAAACGCCTTTCCAAGCGCTTCTTCGACTCTGCCATAAAGCACCCCAATCCCCTGATTGCGGCGGCCTCCCGATACACTCCCTCCCGCATAAGTAGGATTCGCCGACCAAGGCATACCCTCACCATCCCCGACGACGCCACTACCCTCCTCCAGGAGAGCAGTAAGGCCACGAGTACTCTCAGTCGACAACACAAAAACAAGCTCAGACATCCGTCCTTCCGTCCTCGCCGCCGAGGCCCGTCGCGACGCCCCGCACCATCACCGTGCCCCCCCCGACCCTTGCTCGAGCCAGCCCGCGCAGCTGAGCCTGTAGTTTTAAATTCGCCCCTAAACACCAATAATAATACCGATCCAGCCTGTCCCTTGCTGTCCTCTTCCAGCGACGCCCTGAGCCGAGGTCCGAACCCCGCAGGGGGTTACCCTTAGCGCTGTCGCTTAGTTTTTAAGTTATTGTATGCCCTGGCTGGAGGCCTTAATTCGAGGCATCCACAGGAAAGTCCGGTTAAGCAGTAGCCATCCTCATAAAGGATGAACTGCGAGATGCCATAGTTAAAAAAAAAAAAAAAAAAAAGAAATTCCTTAGTGGCCACTGCACGGTCGGAGCGTTCAGACGTGTGGTCCACGACGAATTTTAACTGTTCCCTCTCGCTCTAACTTTGCTCCTGCTCTAACATAGGTTGCGCATTGTTGTGTATCTAAAGTTGCTCTACTTTAATATTTTTGTATATAATTTTTCGAGTGTTTTGTAAATATTTGTATAACAGTAATAGTTTTGTAAATATTTGTGTATCAGTAATAGTTCTGTAAATATTTGATTTCAAAATGGATCGTAAACGTAAAAAAAAATATGCCTGTACAAGAAAAAGAAAATTGGCCTCAAACGTAGAATTGATGAAGAGAAATAGAATCCAAAGGTAAGTAGAACTGTTAACAGTATTCATGTTTAGGGCCTAACTACAAGGTCAAATTAAATTAGCTAGCGAGACTCCACAGACTTGATGGATATTGATATCTCAACACGATGAAACAGATTTTATCAACTCACACTTCAAGTAACAATACTACCAGCGGTCATTGGCCTCAAAAAAATCATCAAATCTTTATTTTTATGTATTTCGTCGTGTTTAGATAATATCGTATACAGGGTCAAATTAAATTAGATAGCGAAACTCCGCAAAAGTGTTGGGTATCGATATGTAAACGTGTGTGGGGGGCGTGAGTGTATGTAGGGAGGGCGTGATTGTGTGTGGGGGCATAAGTGTGTGTGTGTGTGTGGGGTCGTGACTATGTGGGGTTGTGGGAGGGGGTGTGTTGTGTGGAATGAGTGTGTGTCTGTGTGGGGTGTGTGTCTATGTGTGGTGTGTGTCTGAGTGGGGTGTGTGTCTGTGTGGGGTGTGTGTCTGTGTGGGGTGTGTGTCTGTGTGGGGTGTGTGTCTGTATGGGGTATGTGTGTATGGGAATGAAGGTGAGGAAGTGTGTGGAGGGAAGTGTATGTCTGTGTGGGGTGTGTGTGTATAGGAATGAGTGTGAGCGTGTGTGTGTTTGTGTTGATAGATGTATGTGTATGAGGTATGGGGAGTGAGTGTATGGGGGGTGAGTTTGTGAGGGGAATGTATGGGGGTGGGTTGTGTTTTTGGTGTTTATGTATGTATTAGATCGCTAGTCTACTATACTTTAGGGCTATTTAGACCAAAGTCGGATATCTTTTAGTACGATGATTTTTACTAATACTTCTGAAAACTTTGTTAATAATTTATGACTTTTTTTATTTTCACAGGTCCACTGCTGGCTCTCGGCAACCTTTTTCAGATGTTACCAACTTGTCAGAAGCTCGAAATATTAATCCTACCCCTTCTACTGTGGGAGTACCAGGGATGATTGATAATATTGACAGACCTGAAAATGTAACAAACTCAAATAAGAAAATGAAAAGGAAACGAACACATGAGGAGGCTTTTCCTTTTCGCCGAATTTTCGTAAGGAAACGTCAACAACCTATAATTATTAGCGACGACCAACAGCTACGAACTGAAAATGAAACAGAAATGACCAATGATGACGAACTTTTTTGCCTAGAAGGGCGCAGAATCGTATCGATCAAATATTTTTTAGAAATTCTGGGGAAGATTGCTGATCATAACGAAAATTCTTTTGGATGCAGGTATAGAAATTTGAAATGTATCGGTGAGCGACGTAAAGGTTTTATATCAAAACTGCGTTTCAAGTGTGAACTCTGTAATTCTGAGTTTGACATAAACACTGAAGATCCATCTAACACTTGTGATGTGAATCACAGTATAGTTGCAGGTATTATTAGTATTGGCTGTGGGTTGGGAAATTTAAATGAATTGGCAGGTAATACTGATATACCTGGTATGTCAAAAAATTTGTACGCTCAAACAAGCAAACAAGTTTACGAATGGTTCCATAAGACGGCAGTAGAAGAAATGGCCAAGGCAGGCATCGAAGAGGCAGAACATGCAATAGAAATTGGCAGTGTCGACTGTGAAGGTACACCAATGATTGATGTAATAGCTGACGGGTGTTGGTCCAAAAGATCTTTCCGTAATAACTATTCAGCATCATCAGGTGCAGCTGCAATAATCGGCGCATACACTGGTAAAATTTTATATCTTGGTGTAAAAAATAAATACTGCATAGTATGTGCTAAAGCTGAAAATAAAAATATTGAACCTGCAAATCACATATGCTATAAGAACTATTCTGGTAGCTCTTCCAGTATGGAGTCAACGTCGCTTGTTGAAGGATTTAGTAACTCTCTTGAAACTCATGGTTTAATATATGCTAGATTGATATCAGATGGTGATTCAAGTACTCACAAAAAAATATTAGAAAGCAATCCATATAAAAACTGCAAGGTTCAGAAGATCGAGTGCAGAAACCATCTGCTAAGAAATCTATGTAACAAACTGAGAGCACTTACTAAAGATACTCATATTCCTATAAAATTAAGGAAACTTTTAACTGACTTCAAAATCATGAAGTTACGCAGATACACAGTGCGGGCTATAAAGTTAAGGAAACACGAAGACATTTCTGACAATCAAAAAATGGTTAAACTTCGTGCAGATATTTTGAATGCATTACACCATTCTTTTGGTAGTCACTCTGATTGCGATGACGCTATATGCCCAGCAACTGACAAAACTGACCGAAATACGGCACTTGAAGTTGCTAACACAGTTTTGTGGAGGAAAATGAGTCAAATTGTCTTGTTTTTGGCTGCAAACGCTAAAAGTCTAACTTTTGACGTTGATAGCAATCCTGCTGAGACATTCAATTCAGTGATTGCCAAATATGTGGGGGGGAAACGAATTAATTACACACTTAAAAATTCATACCAGGAAAGGTGTTCCGCTTCAGTTATTTCCTTTAACACCAAGCGACCAATAAACGCTATCCATAAATGCATATTTGGTAAACCTACTGGCAAATACACAAATGTATATGAGGCACAAAAAGCAAAAAGAAAAGTTTACAAAAGATTATTTCGAAAAAAAATACGTAGAAATATGAATGATCCAGATTATGGACAGAAAGCTCAAAGACCAGATATGACCGATGAAGATTTTCAGATGACAAAAAATGAATTTCTTAACCAAATGGAACTTTCTGACCAACAAAGAGACGAACTACAGAAACACACGATAGACCAAAGTTCCAGTCAAGAATGGTTAGAAAACAGAAAAAATAGATTAACCGCGTCTATGTTTGGAAAAATATGTAAACGGAAAGAAAACATTAGCTGCGCTCCTTTAGTGAAAACTATTGTGAAACCGCAAAACTTGTCAAATGTTCCATCGATCACATATGGTGGAAATAATGAACAAACAGCATTAACCCAGTTATCTCTGCAGGAAAACGTCACAATTGCTCGCTGCGGTCTTTATATTCATAAAACACTCCAATATTTAGGAGCCAGTCCCGATGGTATTTATAAAGACAAAGATGGAAAAACAGGACTGGTAGAAGTAAAATGCCCGTTTTCTGCAAAAAATATGCAAGCTGAAGAAGCTATAAAAGCAAAAAAAATAAAATTTTGGAAATATAACACTAGGAAAAATACGTTTGTGATTGACAAAAACCACGATTATTATTTCCAAATTCAGGGCCAATTAAACATTACGGAGATGGATATGTGCTTATTTGCCGTATGGACTGGAGAAGACTACTCAATGAAAGTCGAATATATAAAAAGAGACCCTACGTTCTGGCACGACAAAATGTTAGGACCATTGTCAAAATTTTATTTGCATTGTCTGCTTCCTGAGCTAATCGATTCCCGCCTTGAACGCTCAATGCCAATAAAAGACCCGCCCTACATCATTCAAGCTATTGAGAAAAAAGTAAAAAGAAATAAGAACTCGCCCACGTCTTCTGCCGCAGACGCTGTCGTTCAGGAAAATTAATTGCTGCAGAGAGTAATCGTAACACTGTGCACAGAGTTACGTCCATTCAGTCTAAAAGTATCGGGAATGTATGATTTGCTTGTGGTTCCCAATTCAGTCAGTCGAGTTAAGCTGGAAGATTTGCCTCGCTCTGGTAGGCCATCAACGTCTTCAACTGAAGTTAACATCGCAGAAGTGAAGAAAATAGTGACTGAAAATCCTCATTCAAGTTTGAGAGAGATAGCCGCTGATCTTTCAGTGTCTCACGAGTCGATTCGTATCATTTAAAAAAATCACTTGGTTATGAAACATATTGCCGCTCGTCTAGTCCCAAAAGACCTGAATTTTCTCCAAAAACTCAATCGCTTATGAGTCGCTGAAGACATGCTAGAACGAGTCAATTTCGACCCATCATTCATGAAACGCATTGTTACTGGTGATGAGACGTGAGATTACGAGTTTAACATGCAAACTAGTCAACAAGCTTCGGAGTGGCACCTTCCAACTAAACCGAAGAAAACCACGCCAAATTCGATCAAAAGTCAAAGTCATGTTGACTGTTTTCCTTGACTATCCCGGTTTTGTGCACTCGAAATTCTTACCGGAAGGTCAAACGGTAAATAAAGTATATTATTTGAGCTTTATGCGGCATTTAAGAGAGCAAATTCGAAGAAAAATGCCAAATTTGTGGAAAGAAAATTGTTGGATTTTGCACCACAATAATGCGCCTTCGCACAAGGCCATCTTTGTATACAAATTTTTGACCAAAAGCTCACCAAATACGTGATTCGTGATTATCGAGCAACCACCTTATTCACCAGATATGGCTCCAGCCGACTTCTTTCTTTTTCCTAACCTCAAATTACCACTTCGTGGCACCGTTTTCATTCGGTAAGACAAAGGAATATTCGCGGCGAGAACTAAACTCAATTCCGGAAAAAGCGTTTAAAAATGTGTTACCGAGCGCATACAACCCGAATCTCTTCAAAGTGAGAGTGAATAGGCTTCTTCTGGGTAAGCTCACTCCATCGTTGACTCTGTCTCTGTCACCTCTGAGCTAGACTAGAGTCAACAGCAAACCAATTCCAAATTTAAAAAAAACGTTTTGATGATTGGATTATTCGTTGGCGTAAGTGTATCGTTTCTGAAGAAGCATACTTTGAAGGCGATAAAATATAAGTCTGCGATGAGCATGTGTTGGTGTCTGATGTGATGTGTAGTGTCTGTGTGAGCCATTTCATGGCGTTCTTTGGGACTAGCGCATTTTTTTTTCTTCTGTTGAGGGAATTTTTCAATTTTGAATACAACCATCTCTCGACGGTTATATTGGGGTAGATTTCTGATAATTCTCGTGGTCTTGTGGGTGTTGTCATTTCACAAAGTCTGCGGTAAAACACGTGGTTCTTATTTCTTTTTACTTTTTTCTCAATAGGTTGAATGATATTTATGGCGGGTCTTTTAAGGCGGGAATCAATTAGCTCAGAGAGCAGACAATGCAAATAAAATTTTGACAATGGGGTAGGCACATTGTCAAAATTTTATTTGCATTTTCATTTTGTAGTGCCAGAACGTAGGGTCTCTTTTTATATTATTCGACTTTCATTGAGTAGTCCACTCCAGTCCATACGGCATATAAGCACATATCCATCTCCGTAATGTTTAATTGGCCCTGAGTATGGAAATAATAGACGTGGTTTTTGTCAATCGCAAACGTATTTCTCCTAATGTTACATTATTACTATCTATCCTGAACGAATTTATATAAAAACCGGAGGCGCGAAGGGAGAGCAACCCCCGCCAAGGTACCATTCAAATATAAATAAATATTGATTATTACTTAGTAGAGCAACTTTCCGACCGTGTCAAATATCGCTAGGTGGGATGAATGCGGGGACTGCAGGGAGCCCGGGTGCAGACGCTCGGCGCGTGGACTCGCCGCACGCGATTCTTAAATTGTGCAATAGAAGACTAGGCCCTTAAATCAAAACAATGTGTCCAATATCTAGTTCAGGGATCCGTTTAAGAAATTTAGGTCTGTGCTGCAAACGAGATAAATATTCACGTTGCCATCTCCGCCAAAAGTGAGACAGTAGTTGTTGCATATGCTGCCAACGGGATAACCGGTGCATAGGTATTAATGCCGTGTGTGTGTGGGTTCGCCGCGATCATGCGGAGGCGATGCGCTTCCATGATGGTGCGCTTGCGATCCTCCTCCAATGGCATCCTGAATGTGTTTGCAGACCGGTGGGATTCTCCCCTCTTACGAAGGTGGGTAAGAATCCAGACACATTTGTATTGGATGTCAAAAGTGGGAAGTTGGAGTGTAAATAGATGAAAATAATCTGCTTTAAAAATCAAAATCAAGATATTTTATTTCACATAAACCTACATGGCCACTTCTGTAACGTCAGAAGCTAGGTGCACGGGTCCAATTGGTTGTTTCCTGTGGAGAAGAGCCGGCAAGAAATTCCACGGTTACTCTTTCAAAGATTATTGGCTTTTACAATGTTTTAAATTACAGTAGGTATGCGAGGACAGCGTAGGCCTGGCAACGGGTACCAGGTACTGGGTAAAATAAAGAATAGTCCTCACAGCTAAAGTCTACAAAGTCCTCACATTTACGAAATTTAAAAGAATCTATCAAAGATATAAATAATAGTTAAATAAAAACCATTAATAAAATTACAACCACTAATAAAGAGTTGAAATTAGAATTGTCTGAAATTTTTATTGTCTGTGAACATCGTAATCTGGGAGCTGTTAATAGACATTTACGTAGTTATGCCGGTAATGAGGTGCCAGGGAAGCCACGTGTGCAGAAGGAATTATTGCCAAACTATACCTTGTCTTCAACGTAGCCTTTAATCTTGAAATATGCTTTTTTGACAAGGACACGTTTGATGAGGGTTTTGAACTTTCCATCGCTAAGTTCTGTGACCGGCTTTGGCAACTTGTTAAAAAAGCGGATGCTGTTTATAAGAAATGACTTGCTAGGTATCAAAAAAAAGATAATAAATTAAAAAGTAAATAAATTAAATACAAAACTTAGGCAAAATAAATTAAATTTAATACAAGAATTAAAGAACTGCAACAGTGAATTAGAATTATGTAATACTATGTATGACACAGACACTCAGCACCTACAGGATGAATTGTTTGTTAGGGAATATGCTCTAAAAGAAATCTTTAGTAAATATGAGGCTTCTCAACAAGACCTGAGTAAGCGCATGCAAGAGGCTAATGAGTTGGCAGACCTGGTCAAGTATAATGCGGAGAGGTATGAGTCTCTGACAAATAACCTCTCTTTTAGCTGTACCTGCTCCCAGGCACCGCAGCCTCAACCTATTACACCTACTCCCTCAGTGGCTCAGCCAGTAGGTAGCTGTATTAATGATGATAGCAATAGTATGAATAATTTGATTGACACTACTTATGTATTTTCTGATAAATTTGGTCAAGGTTTGGGTGGGATATTTAATCAGTGTTCGCAACAATATGTAATTAATAATTGTTTACCCGGTGCCAGTATTAGCCAATTAATTAGTAATATCAAATTGACAAAAATAAACCCTAGTTCAACTGTTATATTATTATATGGGGATAGTTTAAATGTAAGAAAAAAGGACATAATTGAATGTGTCCATTTGATGTTACATCTTAATGACACCATTAATTGTAAATTTATTTTTTGTGCCTTGCCTTATTCCGATTATTTATCACATGAGCAAAATAAGCATATTTATAATTTAAATATGTTAATTTATAATAGGACTTGTCGCCACAGCGAAGCTATTTTATATTTCGATTGTAATCAATTCATTACTGATTACAAACTGACAGATTACACTATGTATTTGCCACCTAGTTGTAAGAGACAAATTGATAATCTTTTAGCATACAATATACTCAGTGACACTGGTACTTGTAGTGTACCATCGATTACTGTTAGTAGTGGTACTAACACTACTTTTGATACTCCTTGTAGTTTAAACTATTAGGTGCGACAACGGGTCAGCCGCGTATGTTGAATGTTGTACATCAAAATATGCAGGGTCTGTCCGGCAAAGAGCTAGAATTAAGTTTATTTATGGAGAACTACGATGTTCAGGTGTTATGTTTGACTGAACACTGGTTGAAAGAACATGAAGTAGTGTTTATCAATGATGTTAACTTTACCGTACAGAGTGCATTTGTGAGAAAAAGTGCTATTCGCGGTGGCTCTTTAGTTCTTGTTTCAAACAAGTTGAAATGTAAACAACGTTTAGATGTAGTTAATCTTTCAATCGAGCGCACTATAGAGTTGTCTTGTGTTGAACTTGAGCGATATGTTATAATCTGTGTTTATCGACCCCCCTCTGGGGATTTTATTAGTTTTGAATCGGTAATGGAGGATTCTTTCAATAGGTTAAAATCAAGTAATAAAAGTATTATTTTATGTGGAGATTTCAATATTAATATTTTAGATGTTACTCCATTAGGTATTAGACTTCTCAATCTGTTTAGGTCTTATAATTTAATTAATTTGTTTTTTGAACCTACTAGGATCACGGCATCTTCTTCAACTTGTCTTGATAATATATTTAGCGATTGTGATGCCAA
This sequence comes from Gortyna flavago, assembly GCA_963669345.1. Lineage (NCBI taxonomy): Eukaryota > Metazoa > Arthropoda > Insecta > Lepidoptera > Noctuidae > Gortyna > Gortyna flavago. Next base: position 20,122,912 of record OY770133.1, read on the forward strand.
AAATAATTTAGTGTTAACTGACTTAACGTCCGACCACTGTGGTTTATTATCTAGCTTCGCCATGCCATTAAATAAAAAGTCGCAAAAACTTGAATGCAGTCGTTGCAAAATGTTTAAAAATAATATAGCTCATAGAATTACACCATCTATAGTAGAACACGAGAATCCTCATGAAATTTATGGTGCCCTTTTTGATGTTGTGCAAAAAGAGTTCCAATCTACTTTCAAGACCAAAACCATTAACATTAATGGATCCACCGTTGGCTTTAACCAATGGGCTACTCCAGGTATTTATAAAAGTAGAGCGAGATTATACGAGTTATATGGTTTGAAAAAATATAGGTTTGATACCCCTTTCCTAGAGTATGTAAAAAATTATTCAAAATTATTCAAAAAGATTAGTGCTTTTGCTAAATCAAAAATTTTAAGTGATACAATTAAAAATTCTAATAATAAAGTAAAAACCACTTGGAAAATTATTAAAAATGAAACTGGTAAATCGGTTCAACAAGATAAACAACTTGAGATTATGGTCGACAACAAATTAGTTAATAAAGCAGCTGATGTAGCTGACGCATTTAATGAGTTTTTTGCCAATATACCTATAACTACGACTTGCTCCTTAAATTCGTCCCCGTCTAAAGCTGAAAACCTTTTGCATAGTAGTGTACCTAAATGTAGTCGCTTATTTAGCTTCGAACATGTAACCTCGCGTGATGTAGTTAATGTCTTTAACACACTTAAGTCTAAAAACAAGGGTGATTACTGGGGCATCTCCATTAAACTTTTAAGTAATGTAATAGACATCGTAGCTCCCTATCTAGCTGTTACTTTTAATAAATGTGTTGATTTAGGAACTTTTCCTGATCTCATGAAGAGTAGTAAAGTCATACCATTATTTAAATCAGGTAATAAAAATGACGTTGGCAATTTCAGGCCTATTTCTATCTTACCTGCATTTAGTAAAATATTTGAAAAATTAATACTCAAGCAGTTGCTAAGACATTTTAATTTAAATAGCCTCCTTCATAATGAACAATATGGCTTTACAAAAGGTCGTTCGACTACAGATGCGGGTGTTGCTTTGTTGAAACACATATTTAATGCATGGGAGAACTCGCAAAATGCTATTGGAGTTTTCTGTGATCTCTCCAAAGTCTTTGATTGCGTGCACCATGACACGCTTTTACGTAAACTACGTCATTACGGCGTCCAAAACGAGGCTCTCAAAGTAATAAATTCTTATTTACATAATAGGTTAGAATGTGTAGATGTTAATGGAGTGAAATCTTCCGGGCTACCAGTTCTGTTAGGTGTGCCGCAAGGCTCAATACTGGGTCCATTCTTGTTCTTAGTATATATCAATGACTTACCATTCCATTTAAAGGGCATCTGTGACGTTGTACTGTTTGCAGATGATACCTCTCTTATATTTGAAGTAGACAGGAATAGACAAGATTTTGACGACGTAAACAGTGCACTCTCAATAGTTACGGATTGGTTTACGTCAAATAACCTAGTCCTCAATGCCAAGAAAACTAAATGTGTAAAGTTCGCCTTACCAAATGTTAGAAATCTAGGACCCAACTCACCCAACATCGTCTTAGATGAAGAGGTGCTTGAAACTGTGGGCTCGGCAGTATTTCTGGGAATAACAGTTGATGCCAAACTTCAGTGGGGACCACATATATCCAGCCTAGCAGGAAGGCTCAGTTCGGCTGCCTACGACGTCAGGAAAGTAAGACAATACACTGACGTTGATACAGCTCGTTTAGTCTATTTTAGTTATTTTCACAGCGTTATGTCCTATGGTATTCTGCTGTGGGGCAAAGCCGCTGATATACAAAATATATTTGTCCTGCAAAAACGAGCTGTTCGAGCAATTTACCAGCTAGGTGCCAGAGTATCTCTAAGGGATTTTTTTAAAGATATTGGTATTCTCACGGTTGCATCACAGTTTATCTTTGCCAACATCTTAAATATATTAGGCAAAATATACACTTGTATACTAAAAACAGTGATATTCACAATGTTAACACTAGAAATAAGGACAAACTACGAACTCCCTTTCACCGGCTTCATAAGGTTCATAACTCATTTGTTGGGCTTGGTATAACCTTTTATATCAAGCTACCTTCCTCTTTGCTAGATTTGCCTTATAATACGTTTAAAGCTCAAGTAAAATCCAACCTTTGTTCAAAGGCTTACTATTCCATCAACGACTACTTAAACGATAAGAATAGTTGGTCGGCCTGATTAACTCAAGACAATGTTTATGTTCTTTCTCCAGAATTAGCTTAATGACAGGTTATATGAGTTCATGGAATTGTTTTTTATTTTATTTTTATTTTTTGTTGACTTTATAAGTAAATTCAGTTTAATTTTATTTCAATTTATCAATTCATTTCAATATTTTGTAATGAGTTGATTGCAATAAGTGGTTAGCTAGCGACCTCTATGATTGATCATTTTATTCTTGCCTGAGTAACCGGCGGCAAGTTCGTCATGCTCCCTTAGATGTCACTGCTTGCGGTAGCGTCGGGGGTTGGGTTGCCTCCTTCCCTCAAATATGGCGAGGGGGGATAATGGCTGATCTTTGCGTTATGCTCGTGAACGGGTGCTGCTTGTGGTGACTGGTCGTCTTGCTGACCATGGTTTTATTGTTTTTATTAGTAATACCTAACTTGTTTATTAATTTTTACTTTGATGGTCCTAGTTTATCATTTGTGACTTCAAGTGACAGCTTCGTGAACAGAACCCAGCATTGCATAAATATGTAAGTTGTCACGCCCTTTATACCTGGAGGTTTTTATTTAGGTAGTTATTACTTTTGATTTAGTATTTTTATTTTAGCTTGAGTACGTATAGATTTTTATGGTATTTGTTGGTATATTGGCGTGGCTAGCTAACATATGGCAAATAATTTTATCGAATGTTCTGTGTCCTGTAATGTTAATTAGATACTTTGCAGATCTAGTTTTGTATACAGTCGAGTATTTTATAACTGAACAGACGACAGCTGTGCTGCTGGGGAGTTTGTTGCGCCACTTCTTCTCCCCAGCGAAAGCACTAGGAAGTGGTGAAGGGCGGGCGTTTTGGGGGACCGTCTTATGTAATTTTGACGTTCGAAAAGTGCTGATTCTCAGCCTAGTTTGAATAAATGACTTTTTGATTTGATTTGATTTTGATTGATCACAATTTCATTTTTACTACGTGTATTTATATTATGGAAATCATTTCTTATTTTGAATAGTCCTAAGTTTTTTCGAAAATACAAAATACTTTCTAAGATATAAGAGAAGACAGAGTTAGTATAAATAGTATAGAGGTAGTAGCAATTTCTTTGATTTTGTTTCTAAGAGACTCGCGAAGACCCATTTTATAGATTGCGCGGATTGCCCTCTTTTTAACCGACTTCTAAAAAGGAGAAGGTTCTCAATTCGGATGTTTGTATTTTTTTTTTATGTTTGTTCGCGCATAACTCCGTCGCTTGCCAACCGATTTCAAAATTATTTTTTTATTGGGTAGGTTAGGGGCTTCCCAAATGGTCCCATGAAAATTTGATCGAAATCGGACAAGTGGTTTTTGAAAAATCAACAAAAATTTAAAAGCAATATTTTGAATAAGGTGATAAGCAGTAGACATTATGCTATTGTAACTTAGATAAATTACAAACTCTCTCACTAAAAACTGAAAAATATAAACTTTTTTACAAAAAAAAAACAACCGATTTCCAAAAAAAAAAAACACTACAAAGTGATAAATAACTTTAATTTCGGATTTTGGTGTCAATAAACGAAAATGCAGAACCAACGACACCGACTTCCGAAATTAAAGTTATTTATCACTTTGTAGTGTTTTTTTTGGAAGTCGGTTGTTTTTTTTGTAAAAAAGTTTTTATGTAAAATGAAAATTGAATGTACGTCAGCTGCCGATCGCCACAGCAGAACACCATAAGACATAATACTGTGGAAATAAGCAAAGTATACTTACCCTAGCTGTGGCTGTATCTGTATACTGCCTTATTATTCTTACTGCATATGCAGCTCAACTTAATCTATATGAAAGAGCTCTAATGTGGGCGGTGTTCAGTTATGTGTCCTCCTTACGGACAAGTAGTTACCGGTAGCTGGTCAATTATCATTAGTGTCTAAGTGTGCGCGATGCGGTAATAGTGACCATCAAGCGCGTGACGCTTCGTGCTGAGCGCGCTAGAGAATCGTGAACTCTGCACACCAAGCAATTTATTGCACGCTATTTATATTGCCAATAAATGCGCTTCATTGAGACCTCGCACCCGACCAGCCTGCCAGTGATCAGGTTGTATGTACTCGTGGAGACCGGCTTGCCACTGTCGGGCTTGTATCGTACCCTTTAGCAGTACCTCCATAGGTAACGTACATCTTCTATAATATTACAAGTGCGTGCTATAAGTACATGTATGTGCGTATCTAAGCTCACATAGCGGGCACGCGGGCGCGCGGGCGCGCAAAAGCGGGCACTATTCCACTTTGTTTAGTCAATAACGATAAAAGCGGCCGTTTACGTCGCGAGCTTTATGGAATATAAACTGTTGAAATATTTGTTATTTATTCGGCGCTCCACGCCGTTCATAAATTAATTATTCCGCTGCTCCACCGCTCCGCGTCTTACTTATTTACGTAGTGGCGCCGCCCGCGAGTCCGCTACAAATTTACAAGTGAGAGTTTACGGCGCTGATTTACGAGCCAATATCTGAGGCCGCGAGGTGGCCCTGCATGCATAAAAAGGTACTTTATCGGCGATACCGCGCCCTCCCCGGGCCTCCGCATATCCGATTATTTTCTGGGTAACACTCTAGTATACATCGCGCATCCCCTTCACTATTCACGACATGACCGTGTGAGTGGTTGTGACGAGCACACTACTGAGCTGGTACTGCGCGCCTGTGTGGCACTAGTTGGTAGTGCAGCCGGCTCGCTTGGGGGTTGGCAACTAATTTAATTACGATAATGTGTTGCGTTATCGATGTTATTGCGTTGCCAACCCGCGGCACCTCTTTATTATATACTAGCGGTCGCCCGCGGCTCCGCCCGCGTGGATGTCGGTTACCGCTGCAAAAAGCCTACCCAGGAAAGACACGGTCAGCAAAATGATTCCCAGGTCAATTCCCAGATTCGGAGGTTCTCAGATTTTGTTGTGCAAGGCGTTGTGAACGTTCAGGTGAAAATTCTCCCATACGACGTATTCTTGCTGCCCGTGCTTGAGAACTATGTTTAGAAAGTTGAGACCTGGCTCTCTTAGGCATTTACAAATGTTTAAGAAAATGTTAATAGCGTGTAATATTCTAGCTCTGAAAAGAACTGTTGTTTAGCCCTGAAAAGAACTGTTGGTTAGCCCTGAAAAGAACTGTTGGTTAGCCCTGAAAAGAACTGTTGGTTAGCCCTGAAAAGAACTGTTGTTTAGCTCTGAGAAGAACTTTTGCGTAGGTGTAGTTTTAAGAACGAAATCTAAAAAAAAAAAACACGAAAATTATTAGACTTCGCGCACGACCGCTGCGTAGCGAGCCGACCTCGCGTCTGAGCCGCGCGGGTACCTTACTCATAGATCTAAACTCCCCTCCCGCACGCGCACCCCCGCCTTGGTGACGCCCACTTCGCAACGGGCCGTGCAGCAGAAATCGTAATATTTAAATTTCGCCATAACTTCAAAACCAAACGTCCAATTTTAATCATTCAAAGACCAAATATTATCTACATAAGCTGTACTTAGTGATGAAATAATTTATTTTGATAAGGATTAATAGCATGAGTAAAATAAACGCGTCTAAATGTAGTACAAAAAAAATTCAAGATTTTTAAATAAAAAAATAGTTGTTGTGCCTCACTCGACATAGATAGGTATAGTGTGTCGCGGACTTTTTTGTAGATATTTATAAGATCTACAATTAATTAGAACATTTTATGGTTCTATCTTTTATAGTTTAGGCAGCGTACGCAAAATAAGTAACTTTTCTGGTTGATTTTTTACACCTTGTGTCCGAAAAACCCGAATATCTTACGGAACCCTATTTTTTCCAAAATAAAATATAGCCTATGTTACTCGTGGATAATGTAGCTTTCGAATGGTGAAAGAATTTTTTAAATCGGTCCCGTAGTTTTTGAGCCTATTCATTACAAACAAACAAACTTTTCCTCTTTATAATATTAGTGTAGATACACAATTATCTAAACTACGTACATTTTTTCCGAGACATTAACTACAAGTTATTTACTTTTCTAATAACTCGTAGACCCGAGTTATTCCTCTTTGTTATGATAGCAATAGCATACTGATTATTTTATTTACATGTTTGTCTGAAAGTGGCAGTCATTCGTAAAGACACGAGTCGAGCGCGGGAGCCGCAGCTTTCAAACCACAGAGTACATTATATTTCAAACCATTGGCACTTCTAGTCTGAAAGTGTCGTCTAGGCTGAGTGTTGGAAGAAACAAGAACGCATATCGTTAATTAAAATTGAGCAATTATAGTAAGGGGTGCTGAAGCAATATAGGTACTACAATAAATAATGCAGCCGTCTGTTTAACACTCGAAAATTTGATGAGATTAGTGTTGTAGCCGTCTGTGAATGCTGCCTGCTTTCAGAATGAGCGAATGTATGATAATTATGAAAAGAATGACTGTCTGTAAAGCCGTGGTTGGGGGGCACTCCACTCGCCCACGTATTCATATTGGTGCGTGTTTGTAGTGGAATCCGGGGCGGCGCAGCGGCTTCCATTTCTAGTATTGCGTCGCGTTCGCCTGGAACGTAATAATGCAGCAACTTCACGAACATAAAATTGGATAAGAAAAATTTTAAAACAAAAGAAAAGTAGCAGGGGATCGAGGAGGGGGTGGAAGGGGGGCTCAGGGGGTTAGACCGGAATAAATACGTTTGCTAAACAAACGCTTTCTGCTAGTACTTATCACATACTACATAGATATTTCAACTATAAACTTTTAATGGTGAACCCTTATTGAGACAGGCCCCTAATTAAGACAGACAGTTTCAATAAAACGAATTAATTCGTGAGTGGTTTTCTTGTATGGTGTGCCCGTCCCTGCGGCCGCGTACCGCGCCCCGCGCCCCGCGCCTCGCGCCTTACCCCACGGCCAGGTAAGAACCAAGTAAAGCGATTGACTCCAAGAAAGTTTTAATGCGACTTTTTTTCCGGAAGCAGTGCTCAGTGCTCTCTCGGCGTGCTTAGTGGCAGCGGCGCCAGCGCCGCTCGCACCCGGCTCTGATTATTGACTCGTACAACACACCAGCACTGCTACCTAAAAAACCTGCTGCTAAAAAATTTTTACTCCATTTTATTTCTAGTATTTTTTTTTACATAAATAATAATTCTATTCAGTATACTGTGACAATAAATAAGCAATAATGTTTCTCTAAGACCAAACGATTATTTTAAGACGAAAATTTACATAGCACTACAATACTAAAATAATTATGGACTAAGATTATGGATACAGGAACATGCTGACACGAAGTCGGGCATGACGATTATACGAATCCACACATCCAACATCTTCGGGTTCGTCGCTCAGCTCCGCCTCGCAGTTGTCGGAACCTGCTCCAGAAGTGAGTGAAGTGAGTGAGTCCAGTGACACCGGCCGCTGCAGTTGCGTCGAGCTCGAGCGACGAATATTTTTCTCCGCCGACATCGCCAACACCCGTACGTCGACAGGGGAGAGGCCGGCCACCGAGAAGCTTGGGACTTAGGGGCCAACCGGCCCCGAGCCCAGTCCCCGCTACCGGTGGTTGTGTGCAGCGCATGAGATAATAATAATAATGTCGGTTGGTGTCACATTTCATTAAAATTTCCTAAGGGGCCTCTGCGAGTTGGCTTCGGCCCCTCGTACGCCTTCCAAAGGACCGGGACTCAATGGTCCCGAGATATAAAAAAGAAAATAAAAATAATAATAATAATAGCCCCATCGCCGTATCTCTACGTTGACGTCGTGGTGGGGCTTGCGCGCTCCAAACTCTAGGCCTGTGCCGGAAGAGTTTACTTTGCCGGAACAGGTCTAAGGTGAGGAGCCAGACCAATAGAGATACAGAAACCCGCAGGGCAGCATGTGGCGAGCTGTTGGGCAGTAGCGACCCCACGGACCCTACCTCCCGGGAGAAGTTTGTTCCTCACCTCTGGCTTGCCTTTATTGGCCGGCTTGAGTGGAGATTCGCAAGAGCAAATGTGCTCGGAGGAAGGAAGTATTCCAGTAAGATGCTGGTAGGGATCTTGACCGTACTTCCGGGATTGTCCTGATAGCCGTGGAATACCTCTCCACTCCTCATAAGCACCTCAGGAGATGTTGCCCCCTTGGCACTACGTCACTATGTGCTAGCGACCGTTTCCGGGGGCCCACTATTGATTGTGCAAGTCACCCTCTGCCATTTTATTCGTGTATATATAAAACATTGATCAGGCAGGGGTCATAGTTCTTCCATAGTTCTTGGTAACCAGTCCACTTTAGCCACCCAAACCCATAGTCCAACTTTATATTTTCCATATCCTGCAATAGTCCTACACCAACCGGGGGTTGTCCTTGGGTGCACTTGCATAGTGCCAACAGAGATAATTGTCGGTTGGTGCCTCATTTCATTGAAAACGTTCAACGGGCCTCTGCGAGTTGGCTTCGGCCCCTCGTACGCCTTTCAAAGGACCGGGACCCCATGGTCCCGAGATATGTTAAAAAAAAATAATAATAATAATAATAATAATATTTATTCATAAAAAAAAATACAGATAGTTACAGAATCAATGGGTAGATACATTTATTTATGTTAGGTTTTGTTGTAAAATCTTTAACAAAATGTTTAAAACCCTGCCTCTCAAACTAGGTAATAACCTGTATTTTGAGAAACAGTGTTCGGCCATAAAATTCTTTTACAATAACTGTTACAACAATTAATGAACAGTGTCGTTCTACCGCTACAATAATTTATGTGATTCTCTTTTGACGTATGTATATGTATGTGTGTGGGGGTGTGTGAGCATTTAGTGGAAGGTGAGTTTGTGTGTGAGTGTGTGCATGTGTGATAAAGTGGGGGTGGGTGGGTGCATGCGCGCATTTTTAAATGTGTGTGTTTGTATCGAAATCGGAATGCGTGAGAGATTAGGTGATGTATGTTAGTAGAGACTCCGTGTAGGCATAGTCCCTCTCTAGTAGCCACTCTGTTACTCTAGTTTTTACCGTGTGTGTGTTTAGTTTTATGATTTTTAATTATTTGTTAATTTTATTGTAAATATAATTACAATAAAATTAACAAAGAACTGGGATTCTATTCTACTAGTTAAACAAGATTTTTTAATTTGTAGATTTTAATTTTGAAGGAGATACGCACGCTAAAGTACGAAGAAGAAATACTTGAATTTGTTATTTACGTACCTAGTTACCTAGTACTTCACCCGGCGTTAGCGAAGTGTTCGGGCGTAGTTATTTCATTGCGTTCGATAGTAGGTAGGTAACTTTAGGAAATTATTAATTAGCATTAAAAAAAAACTTATTTTAAGCAATTTTTTAATCAATTCTAATCGATACCTAACTATTTAATTATTAGGTACTGTCACCCCCTTCTAGGAGTAAACAGTTTCCAAAACCACCTCCTATAGGTAATTCGCACCACTAGTTTCTGGAGTACCTACGATCAAGCTATCCCAGCCTATACACAATTGTAGCGGAGTGAGGCTCAGAGGGACCTCACGATATAATCAAACAGCGATAACTTTTAATATATGTATTGAAAGGAGGGACTTTACATAGTCATCTTATTTCTAGCACTTTTCTTCTACTAAACCAAAAATACCCAATAACATATTTGACGACTGCTTGAACGTTCGAATGGAATATGCTGTCAATTATGACCAGCCTGTATTATTAAAGACAAGGCTACACTGATAGCCTCTACAGTACTACATTAGGTTTATCTTATGATATTTTTTAAAGGTTTTTTTTTTCTGGGATTCTTTATCGATACTCAACCTACCCCTAAGCTATGGCACGCGACTAGTTTAACAGCCTGTATACCCGTATATAAAGGCCTTACAAAAAGGCCCTACTTTTTGGTAGGTCGGTGTTATAGGAATACTGACGGACATGTAAGTGATGGGTAGCTTTGTTTGATAATTTACGAGAGATTACTGCAGTGCACGACGGAAAGTAAAATAAATGTTGTGGACAAAAGCCGCGGTTGTGGATACAACCAGCGCATTCAGTGCGGCGCAACAAAACGAGGAGCCGGCAAACAAAACAAAGGCTCGTTCTTAAATAGAAACATGCATCATACACAGCGCGTGCGAACCTAATGCGTGCGGCTACTAACGTAAACGGGTAAGCGGGTAAGAAACTGGCTCAGTTCACATCGTGACTCCCGGATCTCAACAGTTGCTCAAGAAAAACAGTGGTGTGCGACCAAGTGAGGCTTTTCATTCTACTCGACTCCATCAACAATCTATAGTACTACTGAGAGGACGGTATTTTACGCCATTTTGCGAATCCCTTATTTAAACATATATCTTTATCGCCTTGATCTGTTCAAACAGTGATCAAATCTCACTCAGTTTAAAATTATATTGATCCACCGCTCGGAGCCCGCAGCCACGCCGCGCGCCGCGCTGGCGCTGTTTGATAGATTCGATATCATATATAAGTTTAATTCATGCTCTAAACAGCGGCTTGTGGTTGTGCGAGTGTGCGAGAGTGCGGGCCTGTGGCGTGGCACATGACAAGTCTAAATAGAGGCTCGTGGTTGTGCGAGTGTGCGAGAGTGCGAGAGTGCGGGAGTGCGAGAGTGCGGGCGTGTGGCGCGGCACCTGACAAGTAAAGAAGAAAGAAAGAAACAAAAAACGTTTATTCGCGGTGAAAATGACGCAAAAAAAAAGAACAAATACAAAAAATAATAAAAGGTAGGGGGGAAACATGCGTCACATTCACGGAAAACAACAAGTCATTGATAGCTGTCGGGAATACAATATTAACCGCGTGCTTACAGCGAACTGCGGAGCGGAGTCACGCCGACACTCAATATTCTATTATTCGATATACATGTGTGAGTGATCCCACCGCACGCACACCCACACGCTCCCTCAGCACGTGAGTAAACAAACACAAACGGGCCTAAATTATTTAAATGTTCGGTTTCGCAGATCAGACACAAAGCTTTCGCAGGTGAGCCGTGAAACTCGCTCATCAGTGTATAATGTAAAGAAAACATCTCGTGTCTCCTCACAGTGCACACCTACCGCCGCCGCCGCGCGCCACGTACATCCACACAGTGCACACCTACCGCCGCCGCCGCGCGCCACGTACATCCACACAGTGCACACCTACCGCCGCCGCCGCGCGCCACGTACATCCACACAGTGCACACCTACCGCCGCCGCCGCGCGCCACGTACATCCACACAGTGCACACCTACCGCCGCCGCCGCGCGCCACGTACATCCACACAGTGCACACCTACCGCCGCCGCCGCGCGCCACGTACATCCACACAGTGCACACCTACCGCCGCCGCCGCGCGCCACGTACATCCACACAGTGCACACCTACCGCCGCCGCCGCGCGCCACGTACATCCACACAGTGCACACCTACCGCCGCCGCCGCGCGCCACGTACATCCACACAGTGCACACCTACCGCCGCCGCCGCGCGCCACGTACATCCACACAGTGCACACCTACCGCCGCCGCCGCGCGCCACGTACATCCACACAGTGCACACCTACCGCCGCCGCCGCGCGCCACGTACATCCACACAGTGCACACCTACCGCCGCCGCCGCGCGCCACGTACATCCACACAGTGCACACCTACCGCCGCCGCCGCGCGCCACGTACATCCACACAGTGCACACCTACCGCCGCCGCCGCGCGCCACGTACATCCACACAGTGCACACCTACCGCCGCCGCCGCGCGCCACGTACATCCACACAGTGCACACCTACCGCCGCCGCCGCCGCGCGCCACGTACATCCACACTATTGCGACTGGTTCCCGCCTTCCGGACATCTGAAATAGATATGGGCTTGAGTGAGCTCAACCTCGCACATTCTGATTTATGTTACTGATCAAAGTAGTTTTCAGGAGCCTTGTGTTATTAACAATATTAGTTTTCAGGAGCCTTGTGTTATTAACAATATTAGTTTTCAGGAGCCTTGTGTTATTAACAATATTAGTTTTCAGGAGCCTTGTGTTATTAACAATATTAGGATTTGAGGACGAACTCTTCGTCGTTTCGTAGTTTTATCCGAAGTATTTTTGTGAAAATGGTTCGGAAATGTTTTTGGAACGCTTTATCGTAGGTAAATGTGTCGGTAAACGTTCAGTTCACAAAGTAGCCTCGCGCCGCATGGGTCAGTAGGTAAGGGCGAGGTTGGGCACAAACGTAAGTCCCGAGCTGCGGTGACGACGCTAATGATATTCATTACTGTATCCTTTCTCCCAAACTAAATTATTCCGTGACCACTAAGTCAATGACCTTAGCTCGGATATTTCAATGACAGCTTTGCTAAAAACATTTTTACAAGAAAAAACAACCGACTTCCAAAATAAAACACTACAAAGTGAAAAATAACTTTAATTTCGGAAGTCGGTGTCGTTCTTGGGTTCACATTTTCGTTGTTTACCACCTACTTACGAGATTAAAGTTTTTAAGAGTTGCATAAGAAACAGATTAAAACAGAAGAAGAACTAGCAGGGGATCGAGGAGGGGACGGGGTGGAGGCGGGGGGGGGCTGTTCAGGGGATCAGAACGGAATGAATCAAATTGAGAACCTCCTCCTTTTTTTAAAGTCGGTTAAAAATACGACGGTGGAGTCCGCAGTCTCATTAGACGGCACTCGTCCGCAAATGGAATCCATTACCAGCCAGATAATACGAGAAAACATGATGAAGAAAAATCTAATAAAGCGCTTCTCTTCTCCAGCAATCCATTTACAGAGGTACTCAATAATTGAATTGGTGTGTTATCGTCGTGGACGCCCGAGCGCGCTCGACAGTGGCTGAGTGGCCCGGCTGGCGCCGGCGAACTTCGTAAGCTTCAATAAAACTTAGCAGGTAGCACGCACGGGTCGGGGTGCTCCGGGGGTAAGTGGCCTCTTACTGCGCGGTACACGTCGCTCACTCGAATCACGTGGACGATCAGTTCAGCACCACTCGCGTCGTCCACGCAGCGGAGTGCGTGTTTCCACACGCTGCACACGCGCCGCAGTTGGCACTCGCGCGACTCGAATACGTCTCTGTGGGCACGTGTACCGCGTGCAGCGCACCGCGCACTTCCAGAACGAATTTCTGCATTCCACGACCCCCGTCGCCCTGTAGTTGTCTGTAGTTGTGCAAGAATGTCAATCACCATGCAGGCCGCACCACCGCCGACGACGTTAATTAGGAATTCGCTCGTGAATGCAATTAATCGGGACGTCACCAACTAAATTGCTGTTGTACTCAGTTTAATGATGTCGCTGCGGCTGCTGCGAATGAGCCTCATCTGTTACGTAATCGAAACGTGTTGCGTTGTAATAGACGCTATTGCACAGAGTTTCAATGTATTTACTTAAAATAATATAAACCACTTTATATTAACCACTAATAATATAAACCACTTTATATTATTCCACATATATTGCAACATTGAAGTTGGGACATTGCGTAGCTTCTGCTACGAGCGCTACGCGTTTCGTAGCTCATACGCTACGAGTTTCGTAGCTCATACGCTACGAGTTTCGTAGCTAATACGCTACGGCTGTCATAGCTTTCAAATCATCGTCAATCCTGACTCGGCCATGGATTCTATTGGAATGATTAGTGTTGTTGTTCAGTCGACGATATAAGACTAGTTCATGATTACCAAGCAGTCGTTGATGTTCGCGCATGTCTCGCTCGGAACACAGACTGGCTGAACATAACATTGTGTTAGCGTCTAACTCATAGGACCATAAATGTGTGTGCGCCGGCGCTCTTCGCGATGTAAATGAACAGCCAGGTGGCCTCGTTCCGAGCATGCAGCTTATCACACACAGAGTGGCACAGTTCGCTTGCACCACCTTGTGAACAAGCACGCGATACTATCACGTGAAGATTAACTTATACGAAATAACACATATTTTAAGTATAAGGAATATGTCGCAGTTGCTGCACTGTGCCCGCACTGACTCGTCCAGAACAGTACAGCTTCTTGAAATATTAGTGAAGTTCCGTCACCTGGCACGGTCTAGCATATAATTTTGTGAAGTTCCAACGCCTCCGCCCGGCACGGTCTAGCATATAATTTTGTGAAGATCCGCCGCCTCCGCCCGGCACTGTCTAGCATATATTAGTGAAGTTCCGCCGCCTCCACCTGGCACAGTCTAGCATATAATTTTGTGAAGTTCCGCCGCCTCCGCCCGGCACGGTCTAGCATATATTAGTGAAGTTCCGCCGCCTCCGCCAGGCACGGTCTAGCATATATTAGTGAAGTTCCGCCGCCTCCGCCAGGCACGGTCTAGCATTTAATTTTGTGAAGTTCCGCCGCCTCCGCCCGGCACGGTAAATGATAAATGATAAATGATTTTATTTTGTAAGTAGGTTTGTACAAACACTTTTACACGTCAATCATATTTTTTATAAAAAAACTAGATGAGGTCGGCGTTTCCTATCTGACTACTCTGAGAAGAAAGGCCGAAACAAACTCAGAGGTCACAGTCTCTTTTAAAGTCCAGACATCATAATCTTGGTCAGGTTATATGAAGACCATGTAGATCGATGTCTGAGATGGTCTTTTGAGGAAAGAACCACACAGATTGAGAGGACCTGTCCAGTCAGTGCACGCATTTGTCAGAAATCGTGTAGCTCAACTTAAAACTTAAGGAGCTCAACGATTCGACGAACAATACCAAAGAAAGGACATTTGGGTAGGCCACATAAATTACTCAAACTGCCAGACCTAGACAAAAACTAACACAACAGAGAGAATAATAAAAATTAAAAAAATGTGACCCACATTGTCTTCACATGCACAATAATTAAAATAATATAATACTTTACAAAGTAAGCAAATGTCATTGTTTAAATAAAATTCATTAATGTCAATGTGTACATAGAAACAAAAAAAAATAATTAAAACATTCAAAATGTTAAAAAAAAAAAAAAAATTGGAAGCAGCTCAATCCCAAGCCTTTTTGTCCTCAATATAATCTTTAACGGTATAAAAAGCTTTCTGGCACAACTTACGTTTAATGAATGATTTGAATTTATTAAGGCTTAGATCTTGAACGTGGCTTGGTAGTTTATTATAAAAGCGTATACATTGGCATCTGAACGAGCTACCTATTTTCTTGAGCCTTGTTGTAGGGATAACAAATTTGTGTTTGTTCCTAGTATTTATATTATGGACATCACTGTATTTTTTAAACAATTTTATATTTTTATGGGCATATAAAAGATTTTCATAAATATACTGAGAAGGCACAGTCATTACATTAATCTCTTTAAATTTGTCTCTGAGAGAGTGTCTCGGACTTAATTTATAAATTGATCGAACAGCTCGCTTCTGCAAAACAAAGATGGTCTGAATATCGGCGGCATTTCCCCACAATAAAATACCGTACGACATTACACTATGAAAATAGCTAAAGTACACTAAACGGGCAGTCTCTATATCAGTTAAATTACGAATTTTTCTAACCGCCTATGCTGCGGAACTTAGCTTGTTTGACAATTTATCTACATGTGGTCCCCACTGAAGCTTAGCATCCAAAGTTATGCCCAAGAATACTGTGCTGTCTACAGGATTCAATTCCTCGCCCTTTATCAACACATTAGTTTTCACCTGCCTAACGTGAGGTAGCGTAAACTTAATGCATTTGGTTTTTTTCTCGTTTAGAAGCAAATTATTGACATTGAACCAATGGACTACTTTCGAAATCGCGCTATTTACATCGTCAGTAACCAACTGCTGACGTTTAAGTTTAAACAAAAGTGAAGTGTCATCTGCAAACAACACTACATCATGATTATCCTTTATAAGGTACGGCAAGTCATTAATATAAATAAGAAACAAGAAAGGGCCAAGAATTGAACCCTGTGGGACTCCCATTGTTACTATAGATCCGGGTGATCTTTTCCCGTTAACGTCAACTCTCTGAATCCTTTTACTCAAGTATGAAGTAAGAAGATCCAGAGCAGAATTCCGGATCCCGTAGTGGCGGAGTTTCCTGATTAACGTTTCATGAAGAACGCAATCAAATGCCTTGGACAAATCACAAAAGATGCCCAAGGCATCGCATTTATCTTCCCATGCATTATAAATATGTCCTAAAAGTTCAACACCGGCATCAGTAGTTGAACGACCCCTTGTAAAACCGAACTGTTTGCTATGTAATAATTTATGTTTATTAAAAAATCTTTGCATTTGATCTAAAATTAATTTCTCAAAAATTTTACTAAAGGTAGGTAGTACAGAAATAGGTCTATAATTAGTGGGGTCCGATGTACTACCTGATTTAAACAAAGGTATTATTTTACTATTTTTCATAAGGTCAGGAAACTCCCCATTGTCAATACAACTATTAAAGATAAGAGCTAGAGTAGGTGCTACAATGTCAATAATAGACTTAGCAACTTCTACAGAATTACCCCACAGATCTGCTGTCTTTTTTACATTTAAAGTGTGAAAGGTTTTAATTATATCTTTACAGGTAATATATTCAAAATGAAATTCCGAATCGCAAGCATTAACATTTTCCTTAAGCAAAGACTCAGCAACAGAAGGTGATGAGTTTAGGGATTTAGTAGTTGAAACGGGAATATCTGAAAAGAAATTTTCAAATGCCTCGGCGACTTGAGAGTCTGATTTTATTATGTTGTCATTAATAGACAGGCTGTAGTCAGTATTTCGGTTACTAGACCTTCCCGTTTCACTATTAATAATGTTCCAAGTCGTTTTGATTACATTACTGCTGGTTTTAATCTTTGAACCCAAATAACGTGACTTGGCCATATAGCAAACTTTTTTAAATAATTTTGAATAATTTCTAACATACAAATTAAATTCATCAGTTTTAACATAAGTCCTTTCATTGTACAGTTCATAAAGCCGAGTTCTACTTTTATGAATACCAGTGGTAGCCCAATCACTGAACGATGCATTACTATTAACCGAGATAGTCTTGGGAATAAAGGTGGAGTCAAATTGTTTACAGTATATATTAAAAAAATTATCATATAGATGATTAGGATCATCATGAATCGACAAAACTGGTAATTTATTATTTAGTTTAACTTTAAAAGCCTCCAAGCGACTTGCAGTTTTGGGGTTAACAGTGATATCCTTTTTAGCCACTTTTTTGTTTTCTTCTTGAATAGTTATCCTTTGCCCGCAATGATCAGAATCTAGTAAATTTATAATTTCTTTGTGGCTTGGTATAATATCTGTATAAATATTGTCTAAGCATGTGGCACTAGTAGGGGTTATTCTTGTGGGCTCTAAAAATAGGTTTACAAGATTGTAGGACTGGAACAGACTCAAAATTTTTCTACAAGTACCTGAGTTTTCTAATAAATTGACATTAAAATCACCACAAATGATAACGGACTTGTTTGAGTTACAAATCCTGTGTAACACTTCATCCATTACCTTTTCAAAGCAGTCATACAATCCTGAAGGGGGTCTGTACACACTTAATACAATAGAGTGCTCCAATTCTATACAGGCAATTTCAACTGTTCGCTCAACAGATAGGCTCACAATATCGGTACGGTCTTTAAATTTGAGCTGGTTATTTACTAAAATCAATGAGCCACCATGTATAGCATTTATTCTGCTGAACGAACTACCAACCTGGTGATTATTAAAATTGAACAAGAACTGGTGGCTTTTCAGCCAATGTTCTGTTATACAGAGAATATCAATACTATTAAAATTCATAAATAATTCTACTTCTAAATCTTTGTTCATAAAACCTTGAATATTTTGATGCACCAGGTTGATACTATTTACTGATTTAAAACTTTTTTTTGAATAATTCTGTACATTATAGCTAGAGGTTGCCTCTATTGTCTTAATTTCTAATTTAAATTATTAGCAATGTCACTAATTGTAACCAAATTATTGACAGAACTATTTAAAATGTCATTGCATTGCTCAAAAGAAGCAAGTTGTTTAGCCAAATTTTTGGCTGTAATAGAAAAAAAATAAGATAGCACACAGCTATCTGTCGTTTATAATAGTTAGTAAGATAGTACATAACAATGTTATATCTATCTTTTGTCAAATAGAAATTATTACTAAGATAGTTGTTATTATCAACTAAATGGAACAAGTTATTATTAAATGTCAAGTTATGCAATGTCATATTCAATTCAAATCTTAAGCTATTTTCTTCCTGTGGCAAACTGTTACTATAAGGGAATGTAAACAACACAATTTTTTTTAAACTAAGGTTGCTTAATGTTCTATGATACTGGAGTAGTTCTCCTTTGTTTACATTTCCCCTATTATCTAGTCTATCTAGGTCTAGCATATATTAGTGAAGTTCCGCCGCCTTCTCCCGGCACTGTCTAGCATGTGTTAGTGAAGTTCTGCCGCCTCCACCTGGCACGGTCTAGCATATAATTTTGTGAAGTTCCGCCGCCTCCGCCCGGCACGGTCTAGCATATATTAGTGAAGTTCCGACGCCTCCGCCAGGCACGGTCTAGCATATATTAGTGAAGTTCCGCCGCCTTCTCCCGGAACTGTCTAGCATGTGTTAGTGAAGTTCTGCCGCCTCCACCTGGCACGGTCTAGCATATAATTTTGTGAAGTTCCGCCGCCTCCGCCCGGCACGGTCTAGAATATATTAGTGAAGTTCCGCCGCCTCCGCCCGGCACGGTCTAGCATATAATTTTGTGAAGATCCGCCGCCTCCGCCCGGCACGGTCTAGGATATATTAGTGAAGTTCCGCCGCCTCCACCTGGCACGGTCTAGCATTTAATTTTGTGAAGTTCCGCCGCCTCCGCCCGGCACGGTCTAGCATATATTAGTGAAGTTCCGCCGCCTTCTCCCGGCACTGTCTAGCATGTGTTAGTGAAGTTCTGCCGCCTCCATCTGGCACGGTCTAGCATATAATTTTGTGAAGTTCCGCCGCCTCCGCCCGGCACGGTCTAGCATATATTAGTGAGGTTCCGCCGCCTCCACCTGGCATGGTCTAGCATATAATTTTGTGAAGTTCCGCCGCCTCCGCCCGGCACGGTCTAGCATATATTAGTGAAGTTCCGCCGCCTCCGCCAGGCACGGTCTAGCATATATTAGTGAAGTTCCGCCGCCTTCTCCCGGCACTGTCTAGCATGTGTTAGTGAAGTTCTGCCGCCTCCACCAGGCACGGTCTAGCATATAATTTTGTGAAGTTCCGCCGCCTCCGCCCGGCACGGTCTAGCATGTATTAGTGAAGTTCCGACGCCTCCGCCAGGCACGGTCTAGCATATATTAGTGAAGTTCCGCCGCCTTCTCCCGGAACTGTCTAGCATGTGTTAGTGAAGTTCTGCCGCCTCCACCTGGCACGGTCTAGCATATAATTTTGTGAAGTTCCGCCGCCTCCGCCCGGCACGGTCTAGAATATATTAGTGAAGTTCCGCCGCCTCCGCCAGGCACGGTCTAGCATATAATTTTGTGAAGATCCGCCGCCTCCGCCCGGCACGGTCTAGGATATATTAGTGAAGTTCCGCCGCCTCCACCTGGCACGGTCTAGCATTTAATTTTGTGAAGTTCCGCCGCCTCCGCCCGGCACGGTCTAGCATATATTAGTGAAGTTCCGCCGCCTCCGCCAGGCACGGTCTAGCATATAATTTTGTGAAGATCCGCCGCCTCCACCTGGCACGGTCTAGCATATAATTTTGTGAAGTTCCGCCGCCTCCGCCCGGCACGGTCTAGCATATATTAGTGAGGTTCCGCCGCCTCCACCTGGCATGGTCTAGCATATAATTTTGTGAAGTTCCGCCGCCTCCGCCCGGCACGGTCTAGCATATATTAGTGAAGTTCCGCCGCCTCCGCCAGGCACGGTCTAGCATATATTAGTGAAGTTCCGCCGCCTTCTCCCGGCACTGTCTAGCATGTGTTAGTGAAGTTCTGCCGCCTCCACCTGGCATGGTCTAGCATATAATTTTGTGAAGTTCCGCCGCCTCCGCCCGGCACGGTCTAGCATATATTAGTGAAGTTTCGCCGCCTCCGCCCGGCACGGTCTAGCAGATATCATTCCTAAATGCACTTACCATCTACTTGCTGTCAAATAAGCCGAACGCGATCTATAAACAGTAGTATTATGAACAATGTTTTTCCAGCAGTAGCGATGTCCATCGGTAAGCGGCCATCGGACAGACAAAGTCAAAGCATTTATTTCAAATAGGCACATAAAAGGCACTTTTAAACGTCAAAAATTACAATAAAATAGAATTGACAACTAATGAGTTGAACAATTGAAGTGAAAGTGAATACAGATATCAAATTATTCGTGGAATATCTACGAGTATGTAGGTTATCGGTACTTGCAAAGATTAAGTCGGGCGGTCGCGAGTCGCGGGCGCGATACAGGAGGAAGCCATTAATCAGTGTTAACCTGTGACGTTTCGAGATATGACACAAATGATCGGCGCTGGTCCCGATCACACGAGTTAACTCGAGTGGCGTGGAGTACGCCGCCGAGCACCCCGAGCACTCGCGACCACTCCCGAGCACCACCCCGCTAACGAACCGATTGTTTGGAGTGGTCCGAGTGCGCGCCTATTGTGAGCTTCTCATTTACAAGCTAACTAAGAATGTTAAAAGCGCGCGCCGGAGAGCCCTCGGCCCGCGCGACTCCGGACGCGCGATTTAATCGATACTATACTCGATACAATACTCGGACTCAACCCACTCAAATCGCTGAGCCGCGCAACACAACACAATACAGCTCAAATTCTCTCAATTTCGATTGTTGTTTAAGGCGACTACATGACCTAAAGCACGGTCACTATGGGACTGCATAGAAAAGAAAGAGAAGCGCGATGACACAACGCTGGTAATTTATTGCAAAATATGAAACAATCATCATTTACAAACTATTTAGGTACAAACTACTTAATAATAAATAATCCATCACTGAATTCAGTTTGGCATTAGCAATTTAATGGTATATTTTTAATTGTAATTAAAATTGTTAATGAAGGGATATGTTGGATTGTATAGATGTTTTTAAAGGAATGTCAGAGGTGTATTTGAAGATTTTTTTTGATGCATTAATGTAGAAAGAAAAGAAAGAAAAAAACCGGCCAAGTACGTGTCGGACCACGCACAATGAAGGGTTCCGTAGTTGGAATGAATTTATCCCAAGAACAAACTTAACATTGTAGTTGAAAAACATGTTCTCCCATACATTCCAACTGAAAATGTAAGTTTGTACGCACAATATTGAGAGATTTACCATGTTGTTTCAAGATCATAGACTTCTTATTAATTTTCCTGTAATATATAGGTATAGAACTATCATCTGTATTTTTTTCAAAATTTTAGGCTTAGTAGTTTGGAGATAAGGGGGGAGGAATGGTAAATTTCCGTCTATTGTCTTAAATAACTTTAATACAATTTACTTTAAAATTATTAAAGAAAATATATTATTTGAGATCCTCACGGTAAGCCCTTTCATTTGATATGTCACACGGTACAGATAGCGAATTTTTTTTTTTTATTGTCTATTTACCCTCAAAAATTACTCCCATTTTCAAAACTCATTTATTTACGTTACACGTCTGTGTTTGGGTCACAGAGATTCATATGTGTACCAAATTTCAACTTAATCGGTCCATAAGATTCGGAGCAAATTGGCTGTGACAGACGGACAGACAGACAGACAGACACACGAGTGATCCTATAAGGGTTCCGTTTTTTCCTTTTGAGGTACTGAACCCTAAAAAGTATTTCTTGCGACTCGTACAGGAGGATCGCTAACCAAAATAAACAGTACAAGTTAAAACAAATTATATTTAAAAAAAAGTAACAAACAGGAAAAAAAATGAAACAGAAAGTCCTATACGAGGCCAAAAGGCTCCTATCTCAGCATGATGCTATGACATTTAAAAAAAAAATGTCGCAGCGCTGGTATTCTGATAGGGCCCGCTGTGATGTCACGGGCAGTTACAGAAAAAAATAAATAATAAAATAGACTTAAAAAAAAATATTATCAAATATAAAAAAAAAATCTATTAACTATGTACGTTTATTTATGATTTGAGTTCCTTCACTGTTTTAAAATAAGACTTGAAAATATGTTTATAATTTTTTTGTCAAAATTATTTACCGTTTAAGAAATATACTGCTTTAAAAACCAACTTTTTGACCATTTTCAAGAAACCTCTGCCTTAAGTTTCAATGACTGAAGCCCTAAAAAAATAAGTAAAAAAATGTTTAAGATAAACGGTTGTAATGAAAATAATGATGTAGATAATGTACTAAAAGCTAAAAAATAATTCGGTAGGTCCTAGGTACCAGTCCTCACACCACTTTCCTCATCAATCTACGGCATTGATCAGACAAAAAGTAAAATCGTAGGGCGCGTGAAACTTCTATCAACAGTCTACATTTTTACTCATGACATGATACACGATTTTATTTTTATATTTATTACATGATATACATTTATTGATATTACATGTAAATATTAGTGACACGAAGCTATTAAAACATCATCGATATAAACTAAGTGGAAAAAAATCGTATATATCTATTATCTATACCTTTTACAAAATATAGCTTTTCCCGAAGCAGGGACGTTAATTATATATAATTTATTTATTTAGATAATATGGGAGACTTACAGCTAAAACAAACAGATCAAGGACAGTACATTAGTCTGAAAGCCAATTACAGGTCTCCACTTATAAAATACAGATTCAAAAGTAAATTCTAAGGACATTCACACCAAGTATATACCACAGCATAATTAATGTGTTGTTCGCACTGCATAACAACCATCATAACAATATTAACTACATGAAAAAGTTACGGCTTAAGCACTTCCTGACTGACGTCACACTAGTTAAGGCGCAGATATACGACTTCTAATGATTTTAAATTCAACATCACGTCTAATCGACCGGAGTCCGGAATGATTTCTTTGAAAAAAATAAATGTTATACTAGACCATTTGCTTCGTAATTTGATATGTGAATATTTGCAATTAAATTTTATAACATAGTGTAATTAATTTGTAAAGTAATGTCTACCGCGGACATAAAAACGATAATCACGCAAACACTATCGGGTGTATTTTCATAAAACTTTCACCATATAAAAGACAATTTAATTCCCCGAATTTTAGTATACGGTTTTTATTTGTTTGGTGTTTGATAAATCAACAATAGATGATTGTTTAATATTTTGCAATAAACCAGCGTTGTGTCATCGCGCATCTCTTTCTTTTCTATGCAGTCCGATAGTGACCGCGTTTTAGGTCATGTAGTCGCCTTAAGAAAGAATCTATAAGGTACTGTTTATAAAGCTTGTTTAAATTTCTGCTTGCACACACAATGTAGGAATTCTGCCTATAATTGGTTGACGCAAAACAAAAAACGCGCAAAGGTGGATTGTATCGCTTACACTTCATGGGAATGTTGAAATAAAATTTTGTCAAAATATCCGATATCTCGCGGCGGTTGAGTAAAGGTAATATATGAAAATTTGTACATAGGTTATGATAGTTTTCTGAATGATACGTTACGTTACATTAATGATATGTTACGTTACTTTTTGATGATAACATAGATACCTTATGAATCTTTTTGGACGCTCACAATGCGGTTAATATATTTGTGGTAACATGGATTCCATATTTCAGACGCGTATTCCAAGTTGCTTCTAACAAAAGTACAGAATAGAATTTTAAAAGTAATTGTTGAGGAGTTATCCTGGCATTTCACCATCAGCTCCATTTCACCATTCGCATTGTAACGAGCATAAATTGCATAGCAACCAAATCACAACCTGAAAAATACTTATTATTAAGTAGTTCCGGTGGCCATCTGTGGTCTTTATCATCAGTTCCACTTCACCAAATGGTGCTTTCCAAGAGCAAATACACGAGTTATTATAAAAAATACCCAAATCGCTATAGATGTGCCTATAATATTTATTTATTTAAATATCATGGGATACTTACAGCTAAAACAAACACATCAAGGACAGTACATTAGTCTGGAAGCCCATTACAGGTCTCCACTTATAAAATACAGAGAAAAAAAAGTCAATTCTAAGGACATTCACACCAAGTTATAGTTATACTACAGCATAATTACTATGTTATTCGCACTGCATAACAACCATCATAACAAAATTATCTACATAAAAAAGTTACGGCTTAAGCACTTCCTGACTGACGACACACTAGTTAGGAACGGATCTATATCGTACTGTTTACAAAGCTTGTTTAAATTTCTGCTTGCACGCACAATGTAGGAATTCAGTCTATAATTGGTTGACCCAAATGGCACCCGCAAAGGTGCATTATATCGCTTACACTTCATGGGAATGTTGAAATAGAATTTAGTCAAAATATCAGAACAATTTATAGTATTATTAAAGACTTTTAGCGAACACACACAGTCCGAAATCTCGCGGCGGTTGAATAAAGGTAATATATGAAATTTTTTACATAGGTTATGGTTTTCTGAATGATACGGTACTTTTTGATGATAACATAGATACCTTATGAATCTTTTTTGGATGCTCTCAATCTTTTTTGGATATTTGAAGAGTTCCTTCGATTTCTCCAGGATCCCATCATCAGATCCTGACCTGATGACAGTGGGACCAATCTGAAAGTATATCCTTTTAGACAAAAAAATAATTTTGCAAATCGGCTTATAAATAACAGAGTTCTGAGGTAACACACATAAAAAATAAATATTCAACCGAATTGATAACCTCCTCCTTTTTAGGATTCCGTACCTTAAAAGGTAAAAACAGAACCCTTATCGGACGGATCTTAACGGATCACTCGTGTATCTGTCCGTCCGTCTGTCACAGCCAATTTGCTCCGAATCTAATGGACCGATTAAGTTGTTTGGTACATATATGAATCTCTGTGACCCAAACACAGACGTGTAACGTAAATAAATGAATTTTGTATTTGGGGGTCATTTTTGGGGAGTAAACAAAGTTTCGCAATCTATACCGTGTGACATATCAATGAAAGGGTTTATATTTTTGTCATAATTTTAAAGTAAATTGTATTAAAGTTATTTAAGAAAATATGTAGACGAAAATTTATTATTCCCCCCCCTCCCTCCTTATCTCCGAGACCGAAACTACTGAGCCAAAAATTTTGACAAAAATACAGACAATATTTCCTATAGATTACCGGAAAATCTATAAGAAGTCTGTGATCTTAAAACAACATGGTAGGTAAATCTCTAAATATTGTGCTTACAAACTTACATTTTCAGTTGGAATGTATGGGAGAACACGTTTTTCAATTACAATTTTAAGTTTGTTCTTGGGATAAATCATTCATACTACGGTACCCTTCATTGTGCGTCGTCCGACACGCGTTTTTTTTTGAAGTGAGTTAAAAACATGACACAAACAGATAACATCAAGCTAATAAAATATTGCTTTTCCCGATGCTGGGACGTTAATTGTTGAGGAGTTCTCCTGGTAAGAACCAGGAGAACTTGAGCTGATGGTGAAGTCACCATCAGCTCCACTTCACCATACGCATTGTGACGAACATAAATTGCTTAGCAATCATATTAAAGCAATCGAATCGCTACCCGTGAAATATTTGTCATTGAGTAGTTCCGATGGCCATCTGTGGTCTTCATCATCAGTTTCACTTCACCAAATTATACTTTCTGAATGCAAATGCTTGAGTTGTTAATGAAAATACCAAAACTGCTTTATGTATGCCTATAATATTCGAGGAGATCCCTCTCGTTCAAAAAAAACATACATCCGAATTGAGAACCTCTTCCTTTGTTTGAAGTCGGTTAAAAAGCGTGTAAAAATTCAATTTAGTAGGTTTGGTAACGAATTAATATTCAATAAATAAGTGAATAATAATTTGTCAGCAAGGTAAATCTATATATAATAATATATCTATTATCTATACAATTAAATAAAATTGGAGTGTCTGTTTGTAATGCACAGGGCTCGATTCTTGGCCCTTTCTTGTTTCTTATTTAAATTAATGATTTGCCGTACCTCATAAATAGGATAATCATGATATAGTGTTGTTTGCACTTCACTTTTGTTTAAACTTAAACGACAGCAGTTGGTTACTGACGATGTAAATAGCGCGATCTCGAAAGTAGTCCACTGGTTAAATGTTAATAATTTGCTTCTAAACGAGAAAAAAACGAAAACGAGAATAAAAGGCGAGGAATTGAATCATGTAGACAGCACAGTATTCTTGGGCTTAACTTTCGATGCTAAGCTTCAGTGGGGACCACATAATTATATTCAAATTCAAATTCAAAAAAAGCATTCATTATAGATAAATTGTCAAAAAAGCTAAGTTCCGCAGCATACGCTGTTAGAAAAATTCGTAATTTTACTGATATAGAGACTGCCCGTTTAATGTACTTTAGCTATTTTCATAGTGTAATGTCGTACGGTATTTTTTTGTGGGGAAATGCCGCCGATATTCAGACTATCTTTGTTTTGCAGAAGCGAGCTGTTCGATCAATTTATAAATTAAGTCCGAGACATTCTCTCAGAGAAAAATTTAAAGAGATTAATGTGATGACTGTGCCCTCTCAGTATATATGAAAATCTTTTATTTGCCCATAAAAATATAAAATTGTTTAAAAAATACAGTGATATCTATACTTATAATAAATCTGTAGAAGTGAAAATTCTGTACATTGAAAATATAAAAAAATAAATGGCAGGGGGTGTTATTAGACCGACACCGAACCCAAAACTGTTATTAAAAAATTTTTTGTCTGTCTGTCTGTTTGTTCAGGCATCACGCAAAAACTACCGGTTCGATTACGATGAAACTTGGCATAATTATTCTTTAATATCCTGGGCACCACACTGGGTACTTTTTATCCCGGAAAAGTATATACAATAAAAAACAAACTTAATTTTGCGGTTCGATCCCTAGACCCGATTACTGTACCAACCGCAAATCATACGTTTGTCGTAGGTTACGTCACCCGCACAGTGGAGTTCACTAAGGGGCGAAGGTCGAAGAAGACGTCAGTATGACGGTCATCTCCGACTCCTCCCAGGTGGAGGCCAGCAGGCGACGGGTGCGGGGGCACCCTCGCTTGCATCGCACGCGCCTCCACCAGTGTCGGTGTCCCAGCTCCCGCTCGGGGGGCACGCGGGGCCCGCCAGGCGGGCATGCGCCGGGAGGGTCGTGGAAGTAAAGGCTGAGCCGGTTTCCCATGACCCTCCCATCACGGCGACGAGGGAACACTGCTGAGTTTTAGTGGGTATACTGCCACTCAGGCAGGGAGTCCCACATACTCCGTCTCGTCCCCCGACGAGCGGAGATGCATAAAGCATTTCTCAGCGAAAAAAAAAAAGGGGCGCTGCACACTACACGGCTAAGATACTATAATATTTTATCGCTCGCCATACAATTCAATGGACTATCACACACGACGAAGATAATAAATAATATTTCATATTTTCGTATTGTAACTTTGATTTGAACGGACTTTTCGAGTGGCGAGCGTTCGTTCATTAGCATTCTATAAATTGTATGTTTTAACTGATACTTGCAATTCTAAACCGTGGTTTTCAGTGCGACCTTTTTATTCCTTTTAGTTTTTACTAAGTACAGTTTAAGGTAGAGTTATTTAGGTTTATTTTTATAAGTCATAGGTATCGTACACTATCAAATATATTAACTACTAGCTGTGCCCGCGACTTCGTTCGCGTGGATGTCGGAAAATAATAGGTAATGTGTCGCTTAGGAAAGGTGTAATTGCCACTCCTTCATTGAAAAGGAAGAATCATAAGATCTTGCCTGGTAACGCTTTCCTTACCTAGGGTTCGCTACCACGGCCCTTTCGACTGCAATCACTGCGTCTTCATGGTTCATAATGACAATGCGACGAAGTGTCACTTTGATTTTTGAGAATAAATTTAAATAAAAGCGCCTGCTCGAGGCTGATTATCTAACCAAACAGCCATAATTATGTCTATTTTATTTTGCGTCTGTCTTAGAATACCAACTTGTAAAATCATATCACCATTTTATCTAAAGTATATCTGAGATTAGTAGGTGAAGTTTGAAGTTAGTTTTTCTGAGTCTTGGTTTCTTTTCTGTGGTAAATTTAGAATTTCTTAACTTGGTATTGAAGATATCATATATACCTACCAATATTATGCCTTATGCATCGAGATATCTAGATGATAAAAGGAAGAATACATTAATGGTAAGAGCTTCTACATAAAGTTGCCCGTGTAAAAAGCAACCCATTAAACTTGGGTTATATTTGACACCGGCCGCCATTTAAACTACGAAGATGAAACCCATGAAAACTTTAGACATGATTTTGATTTAGACCTTATACTGCCGAAAACCAGAAAAAAATTGTAAAGATAATTACAAAAAAATATAACCGACTTCCATAAAAAAACCCTACAAAGTGCAAAATAACCTTAGTTTGGGAAGACGTTGCGCGTTGGCAAGAAATTACAGACTTCTGAAACCAAAGGTCTATTGCACTTTGAAGTGTGTTTTTAAGTCGGTTGTATTTTATTTTATTTCACACAAAGTCGTGTAAGTTTATATTGAAAACCATGAAAACGACACACATGATAAAAAAAGAAAAAGAAAATTGCAGCCGCCATCTTCGATTTTCATATTGACGTCACAATCGGCTTCAGCACTCTCGAAAACCGTGAAAACGACACACACTACGAATTTTTCGATTTGCAGCCGCCATCTTGGACTTTCATTTTAACCAGTACTGAAACGGTTTACCAACAGTCGATTGGTCCATGAACCGTTGGTCAACACCATTAACTTTTCATCCAAAGGACTTGTGACCCACGAACGTTTCCCCAACAGAACTCTACGTCAGTGAATGCTTAACCAACAGAATGTTTTGACCAATAACTTTTCACCCAAAGAACATTTGACCCATGTCAAATAGAACTAAGGATGCAAGGGCGAGCGAAGCGAGCTCGGGACTTGGGGCACCTCGACTCGGACAGGTAGGGTTCGAAGGGATGATGGCTGCTCAAGTGAGCGAGCAAAGCGAGCGAAGGGCACCCCGAGGTTGGGCTTGGTTAGGTTACTTTATACCCTTTTCACAGAAATAAAGGACTACGTCTTATTATTATTTTACTTTCATCTTTCCCGGCGTCTGTTGGCCTTGTTCTTTGGGTGAAAAGTTATTGGTCAAAACATTCTGTGGGTAAAGCATTCACTGACGTAGAGTTATGTTGGCAAAACGTTCGTGGGTGAAAAGTCCTTTGGAAAAAAGTTAATGGTTTAAAGATAATGTTCACCAACGGGGTAAGCCGTTACAGTTTCATTTTAACCTCACTATTGGTTTCAGCACTCTCAAAAACCAATAAAACGAAACCCATAAAAAAAATGCAACCTCCTTCTTGGATTTTCGTTTTGACCTGCCTATCGGCTTCAGCACCTTTGAAATCTATGAAAACGACATCCATGACAAAAAATCAAAACAAAATTGCAGCCGCCATCTTGGATTTTCATTTTGACCTGACTATCGGCTTCAGCACTCTCGAAAACTATCAAAACGACACCCATGACAAAACATTTAAAAAAAATGGAGCCGCCATCTTGGGTTTTAATTTTGACCTGACTATCGACTTCAGCACCCTCAAAAACCATGAAAACGACAAACATGATAAAAAAAAATTGCAGCCACCATCTTGGATTTTCATTTTGACCTAACTCTTGACTTCAGCACCCTCGAAAACCATGAAAACGACACCCATGACGAAAAAGTTAAAAATTTAGGCAACCGCCATCTTTGATTTCTTTTTGACCTCACTTACCGGGGTCAGGATCCTCGGAAACCATGAAAAATAGCTCTCTCTCTCTCTCTCTGTGTGTGTGTGTCTCTATCTACCTATTACTTTGAAAAATGAGGCATAACGCTTTTTCGTTATTTGACGATTTCTCCCTTAGAACTCCTACCGCAAGCTCCATATAAGAACTTCGTTAAAAAACGCTCTGCGTTACTCAACTTTCTATATCAATAATTATCTAACTTCTTTATCGCTCAGAACACCACATTAATTATTATTATCTTACATTATCCTCACTTTTTGTTTAAAATTATTTTAGCGCCACAGGCGCCACTAAATAAACCATCAATGGAAAGCGATTTTGTTTAATATTATAATCATTATCATTACTTTTTAAAATAACATAGACATAAGTAGGTATCTGTGTTATTTCGTCATTTAAGTAAGCATAAACTAATAGGACGTGATTATTCACATCACAACAACAATATGTTTTCGTTAGTAGGTACTATATCGCGCCAATAGATGTCGTTACGTGTTACTAAAAAACGTAAAAAGTTGTTCTAGAATACTTTAAATTGTTTATATCTTTTGATAGAGTGAACCGATTGCGATGAAATAAAAACTAATCACTGCTCCAAGTTCTACACCATATTTGAGTATAAAAAGTAACCGTATTGGTTTGGTACTTTTTACGTTGACCCTGTTCAAATCAATAATCTGTCACATCCAAACAGACAAACAGACAAACCGGCAAACAGACAAACAGACAAAAATTCCAAAAATTGATGAAATGGCATCTGTTGGTTATCCTTTAACACCCCAACTATTTTTTTTGGAAATATTTTCAATGTACAGAAACGTCTCGTCTACAGATTTATTATACTATGTATGTATGTATGTATGTATAGATAGATATAGATAGATAGAAGAAGATAGATTTTGTTTTTGTAATTGTTATAATCAAATGTAAAAAAAAGCTCTACTATTTTTTTTAATTAACCCCGTAGGTGTAGTGTATGTATCGTTAGTATGAATAGGTATGTAGCCAAGTAAGCATTATATTAAGATCATGTACACTCAATCTATGTGAACACACACAATAAATCGAGTCGTTGTTAAGCGCGCATGTCTTTCATTTACCACGACACTTCATATGTTTGCTTCTTGTTTTTGCGGTTGTTGCTTGTTGAATAAAATACTCTTTCTTTTTCTGTTTTTTTTTCTTTATTTCTCTTTTTTTTTTCTCTTTCTTTGTTGTTACCTTATGAATTACAGCTATAAATTAGTGGTGGTTAATAAAACGTATAGCGTCAAAAAATAACACGCTATGTATTTATAGCATCTAGCGTTTGTTGTCCCGACTCTGACTTCGCGCTAGAAATTAACGTCTCAACAAACCAATTCTAAATCTAAACGTACAGTACAGCGAGGCTAGAGCGGGATAGCATTATAGTTTTATAACTTTTATAGTCTCACTAGTCTCACTCACAGCGTCACAGCGCGTCGTCGGGGCACTCGGGCGAAGTCGTGTGAACTCGGGCGGCAGTCGGCCGGTTGGCTCGCGGTACCTGTTATTATTACGTACGCGTTGTTTTGTAAACAAACACGGCGCTCGCAGGTTTTTTTCTAAATTAAATTTTGTTGCTGTGCAACTTGTACTACAGTACTGTAATTGTAAATATAATAATTCTCATGTTTCGTACATTCGTCGTGCTATTGTAAATATTGTGTGTTCGTTTTTAAGAATTGTAAGTAGGTAGTATGTTACTGTGTGACAAAGTGAAACTGTGGATAGTGATTTGTAAATAAGTTTTAGTAAATACACCTATAATAAATAATAATTGTCTCACAAAACTTTTATAATAAAATTTAATCAATTTTATTATAGACAGTCCTAAGCCTGGAAAGTATGAAGGAAAGTTCATTGATCTATAACGCTTCATGAGATATTATTATATTCTTTCGTGTACAGCGCGTTGCGATACTTGCGAAGTTGCAAGATAACTAGCGTGTTGCCAGATAAAATGATAATGTCTCCGCGTTCAGACTGCGGCCAAGTTTTGTAACGTGTTATAATGATAGCGTATAAAACAACGCGCTAGACAAATATAGTTTATATACAGGAATATTTTTTATTCAGTGCGCAAACTTTGACAAAATAAACTTTTATAAGTTTTATTAAACACCTATTTTTTATTTTGATATGTCTTAGTACAAAAAAATAAAGTTATCGATTACGAAAGATGTTTACTTTGAAACTGATTTTATGGCTACTAGCCGGCGCGTGGGGAAGCGTAACGCGCTTATGTACAGAAGCCAGCACATTCAACTTTGAACCTTATGCTTTAGCAATAAAGTTGAAAATCTATTAAAGAAAGACAGATTGTAGTAGCTTGGTGGTCTGTACCTACCTATCAGCTGTGCGCTCGTTCGATTTTCGTTCACAGGCTTAGGTAGGTATTTACGTGGGTTACAATTTAGTTACAGATCGCTCATTTTATCAGGTTCGAACTAGTCTATATAAGATTAGGCCGGGATCTGAAGTTATTTGAAGAGTAATTCCAATTTTTCCTTCATACTTTCATGGGCTTAGGACCATCAAAATGCAGAAAATAGAGAATTTTTCAATTAAATTAAGGCACTTTTAAAAACTTAATGAAATAAAATTATTGACATTGCATAATGCATACTTGCATTAGGGCGTATTAAAAAAATTGGAATCAACTAAGTATTTACAACAATGTTCAATCAAAAATAACCTATTCGCTAAAATTGTTAATTAAAAATAATTGCTTACCCTACATGTCACTAATCACTGTATTTTAATAATTGTTCAAGATCCTTGTGCGTGATTCGGGGTCCTGAACTGACCGTGATCTAGCAGCCTTTGAGTGGCTGCTAAAATGGCCCTTTCATTAGGGACCGCGGGGTTAAGGATACCATGGGCTCGCATTCGAGGTACGCTCTCCGTCGCATACATTCTGCGAGCAGCTCGTAAACTTTCACCACTTAGTAAATACACTCGCACCATCTCATAAAACTCGCGGTTACTGAAGTCCGAGATCGTGACCTTTAGGTAAGTACGAGTTCGACACACTTGCTGCGCGGGGGTTGCACGGGAAAGCGATTGGACGCGAGGTCACGTTAGCGCATGCGATGATTGCGATGAGCAGACTGTCGAGTATCGGGGTCGGGAGTTCGGAACCCGGGCGCCCGCCGTGGCTGGCACAACTCTGCCGCCCGGGACTCCCCCGCTGGAACACCGCCACGTGCGCCGCCCGGCGCGCGCGCCCATTGTTATTATCTTGAATAGATAGTGTCCATATTTTGCTGATTTAGAGTCGGATAAAAAAGTGAAAAAAAGTTTAGAAAAAATTATGGAAATGTGTTCTATTACTGATACTGAACCACCAAAATTTTTTTGCGCACTCCTTAAAAATTATTCCTGTATAGTCTATAACACGTTTTTAGTTTATAGCGGATTTGAACATCACTACTATAAATGTACACATTTTACATAGGGACGGATTTTAAAGGCACATCAATACCTATCTGGTCACCACCGTGATGGGTGGAGCGAACTGCTGCCAACCCCAACATAAGCACAAGAGCCCGCCGTGTAGGTTCTGCGGTGTAGCGCGTCTGACAGCTAGGCGTCGAGTCTGCTTCGAGTGGACCGGCTGCGGACGTGGCGTGTCGCGGGTCTGAAGCAATACCGTCATTAGCTTCGCATTGACTGAAGACTGAGCTCGTTTCCTGTCGACCTGTCTCCTTGAACCAAGTCAGCCTTATCTGCGCTAAAAATATCAAAGAAAAAGATAATCCGCAACGTCGTCTGCCACTCAGCTGATTGTGGCGCTTGTGCTCACATCGCTCGGGGTCGCGGCTAGCCGCTCGTCGGCTGAAGGAGCAAAGATTACCCTATTGTTCTTATAAAAGACCTCGCGGTTTCGCATTATTCTGTTTTAGATTTTTTGAAGTAAGTCGTCGATTTTATCGCATGCGCTAAGTGATCCGGTATCACAAGCCCCCGACACCCTCACTCCCGCAACACATCCGCGACGCGCATCTATATGAGGGCGGTTAATCGCAATTCCTAGGACTACTCAACGAAATTAAAGAACCGCTGAGATGGTGTCTGTCAGCGACGCCGGAAGTACCGCGAGAGAGGAGTGTGGAGGCACAGAACAGAAAGGTACAGAAGTTAATCACATGTATGTACTTCACTATTTAACCGACTTCCAAAAAGGAGGTTATATGTTCGACTTTATGTATGTTTTTTTTTTGTATGCTCACCGATTTCTCCGTCATTGTGGATATACTCCCAAGGTGGTCCCATTGTCAGCAAGTTGGAATCTGATGTAAGGATCCCATGGAAATCGAGGGAAACCCTCAAATTTTATTGGCAAACCCATAGCGATTTGGATATTTTTTAGAGTAACTTGAGCATTTGCTCTCGGAAATCATCGTTTGGTAAAGTGGAGCTGATGATGAAGACCACAGACGGCCATCGGAACTAATCAATGATAAATATTACACGGGTTGCGATTCGATTACTTTAATATAGTTCCTAAGCAATTTATGCTCGTCACAATGCGTGTGGTGGTGGAGTTGAGTTCTCCAGGTTCTTACCAGGAGAACTCCTCAACAATTAACGTCCCAGCATCGGGAAAAGCAATATTTTGTAAAAGGTGATGAGGAGTTGACGTTAGGCAACCGACAAACAACCGACTTCCAAAAAAAAAATACAAAGTGATAAATAACTTTTATTTCGGAACGAAAATGCAGAACCAACGACACCGACTTCAGATTGTAGTTTTTTTTAGGAAGTCGGTTGTTTTTTTTTGAGAAAAAAAGTTTTTTCATACCTGCGCTCGGCGGTCGCTCTAGGGTT
Source organism: Gortyna flavago (assembly GCA_963669345.1). Taxonomy (NCBI): domain Eukaryota; kingdom Metazoa; phylum Arthropoda; class Insecta; order Lepidoptera; family Noctuidae; genus Gortyna; species Gortyna flavago. Next base: position 20,157,776 of record OY770133.1, read on the forward strand.
GTCAACTTCGGCTTATGCACAAAAAAACTATCGTGGTAGTGGCACTCAGATCTAGTTGTTTGATTTATTTTTGTAAAATTGTTAAAGTTTACAGAACAAAAACTTATAAAATTGAACATTTGTCAATTTTCACTATCGAGAATCCTTAATAACTTATACACGGATTACCCTATTTACACAAGTTATTTTGCCATATCCGTTTTTTGACGTAAACCTATCAAATGACACTAAAAACAACACAATATCTACACAAACAAAAAATCATGTTTTCAACTTACGTAATATTTGGGTCTCAAGAAGATGGCACTCGCGCTCGCACTGATCCCATCCGATCCGAGATATCGTGTCCGCGAGCGGTGTCTTTGTGTGCGTTGCTCGAGCGCACTTCGTATGTAGATTGACTTCTGTACTCTTTGTATTTTGTGGTCGAGTTGACCACTTATTTTTTTATTTATAAAGGTACATCATCATCACCTTTTGTATCATATACAGTACTATAGGTATAACAATAGCCTCGGACTTACACAGTCGCCAATTACACGTTAACCAGCAATCTCCGAAATAGGTGATAACGCATAATAATGATAATACAACGAAAGGCTCTAGAATTTTTGACCGTTTATGTATGTGAGTTTAAATTTTTGTAAACGCACCCACAATACAGAAGAAATTCCTAGTGTGGGGTAAAGTTTAAAAAAAAAAAATTAACGTTATGGCAAAATACCGCAACCATCAATGTCATGTCAGCACAAACTGTGCGTCTGTCAAACTGTCGATCACGAGACCCAGATATTTCATATGGGCCTTGACCTCGATCCTGACGCCCTCCACGAAGATGTGGGCGTCAGGTAAAGTAACCTAACCTTTTTTTTTTTTGTCACTGAGAAATGCTTTATGCATCTCCGCTCGTCGGGGACGCTCGTCGCAAGACGGAGTATGTGGGACTCCCTGCCAGAGTGGCAGTATACCCACTAAAACTCAGCGGTGTTCCCTCGTCGCCGTGATGGGAGGGCCATGGGAAACCGGCTCAGCCTTTACTTCCACGACCCTCCCGGCGCATGCCCGCCTAGCTGGCGAGCCCCGCGTGCTCCCTGAGCGGGAGCTGGGGGGTGACGGGAATGGCCAGGAACACCAGGCCATTCCCGTCCGACACTGGTGGAGGCGCGTGCGATGCAAGCGAGGGTGCCCCCGCACCCGTCGCCTGCTGGCCTCCACCTGGGAGGAGTCGGAGATGACCGTCATACTGACGTCTTCTTCGACCCCTCCTCCGCCTTCGGAGCAGCGCCGCGAGAGAATCTTCCTCCCGCGCGCGCTCCGCCGCCTCCTTCTGGGACATGACATGTTCGCAGAAGGAGGCGACTGCCGCCCACGACCCCTCGTCCCCCAGCATGGCGTTGACCACGCCGGGGAGCGAGAGGCCCGTCCCGATCGCCGCCGTGAGACTGCGGCGCGGCTCGGACCACGACGGATAGACCGCGAGAGTGTGCTGCGCCGTGTCCTCCGCCGCGCTACAGCCGTGACACGACGGCGTCTCCTCCCGTCCGATCCGGTGCAGGTACGATCCGAAACAGCCATGCCCGGACAGCACCTGCACCAGACGGAACGAGAGGACCCGTGCCGCCGCTCGAGCCAGGCCCGCAGGACCGGGCCGAGCGCGTCGAGGGTTCGGCGGCCGAAGGCTGCGGTGGCGAGGTCCGCCGTCCAATGGACGACGATGGCGTCCCTCGCCTCCCGAAGGACGGCCTCCCGCTCTTCCGGGGCGGGGCGTTCTCCTCTCGCCCTCCGCCCCGCCGTCCATTCGTGCACTCTGGCGAGCACCCACGCCTCGAGCTCCCAAGGCGGGATGCCGGCCAGAGCGCACGCCGCTGCACAGCCGACCGTGCGGTAGGCCCGCGCAACCCGCTGAGCTATGGCCCTCTGGGGCGCCCGCAAGGCGGCGGCGTTCTCCCTCCTTCGGAGGGAGTCTTCCCAGATGGGGGCCCCGTACAGGGCCATGCTCTTCAGGATGCCGGCGTAGAGTTGCCGGCATCGTGCGCTGGGCCCCCCCAAATTGGGGAGCAGCCACGACAGCGCCCCCGCTGTCTTCAGCAGGCGCGCCGACAGCCCGCTAAAATGCGGGCCGAAGCGCCACCTGCTGTCGATCACGAGGCCCAGATATTTCATCTGGGCCTTGACCTCGATCCTGACGCCCTCCACGAAGATGTGGGCGTCAGGAAAGTAACCTAATCTAACCTAACCTCGGGGTGTCCTTCGCTCGCTTTGCTCGCTCACTTGAGCCGCCATCACCCCCTTCGAACCTAACCTGTCCGAGTCGGGGTGCCCCGAGTCCCGAGCTCGCTTCGCTCGCTCTTGAATCCTAAGTTCTATTTGACATGGGTCAATTGTTCTTTGGGTGAAAAGTTATTGCTCAAAACATTCTGTTGGTTAAACATTCACTGACGTAGAGTTATGTTGGCGAAAAGTTCGTGGGTGAAAGATAATGTTGACCAACGGTACATGAATCAATCGACTGTTGGTAAAACGTTTCAGTACCGTATTCTTAGGCATAACTTTGGATGCCAAGCTTAAATGGGGCCCCCATATAGACAAATTGTCAAAAAAGCTTAGCTCTGCAGCATACGCCGTTACGAAAATTAGTATATTTTTTTGTCAATTGTATTTTACAAAAAAGGGCAATTTGTTCCATTTATAAATTAAGTCCCAGAAACTCCCTCAGAGACAAATTTAAAGAGATTAATATAATGACTGTGCCTGGTCTGTACATTTATGATAATCTTTTGTATGCACATAAAAATATTAATCTGTTTAAAAAATACAGTGATATCCATAACATAAATAAGGTGACATTAGAGAAGCGATGGAGGATACCAAAGTTACCGTTTTGGTTTTAATTGATTTCTCCAATGCCTTTAACGCCGTCAGCCACGATATTCTCCTTTCTATCCTCTCTCACCTTATGGTTTCGTCCGAGGCTCTGGAATAGTTCTCTTCTTATATTCGGGGACGTCAGCAGTCGGTTCGCGTTGATGAGAGTTCGTCGAGTTGGCGTGACCTGGATGCTGGTGTTCCACAAGGCGGTATTCTTTCTCCATTGCTATTCTGCATCTTCATTAATTTTATAACTCACTGTGTTCGATGTTCGTATCATCTATACGCTGATGATCTTCAATTATATACAGCTGAGCGGGTAGAAAGTTTGTCGAATGCTATTGTAGATGTAAACCGAGACTTAGATGCGATCAAAAAGTGGTCTGATAGTTTCGGGGTGTCAGTAAACCCCTCGAAGTGTCAGGCCATTGTAATTGGAAGCTCACGCATGATAGGTAGGGTGACGCTTAGCTCTCTTCCTCCTCTTATTTTCAATGGTTCCATCATACCCATTACCCCTACTGTGAAAGATCTCGGTTTGCATCTTGACTCTGCACTTAGCTGGCAACGCCAGGTATCTAGTGTTAGTTGCTTGTGCAGACTTTGATTTTCCCCATAATCGACTATGGTGACGTATGCTACTTTGACTTGAATGCGGTTTTGCTGGATAAGCTCGACAGATTGCTCAACAATGGGATCCGATTCATATTCAACCTTAGGAAATATGACCATGTGTCAAGCTATAGGTCTGAGCTCAAATGGATGACAATTCGCCAAAGAAGAAGTTTGCGCGCTTTGACCACGCTTTTCTCTCTTCTCAACTCTCCCACTCCTCCTTCTTATCTCGTGTCTCACTCACTCACACGTTCTTCTCACGCTAAGAATTTGCGTTCTTTTAACAATCTTCTCCTACTTTGTCCTTCTCATACTTCTGACTTTGTTCATTCCTCCTTTCATATTCAGTCCATTCTTCTTTGGAATGCGCTTCCTCTTGATATCAGGACGGCCACCAGTCGGTATGCATTTAAGCGGAAATTACAGAGTTATTTTAAATAGCGTAGAGTCATCTCAACATCTCTTTCTCTTGAATTTGTATGTATATATATTATAAGTATATATTATATGTGTGTATTAATATATATGTGTATATAAACTATTTATGTATGTGTGTACCTAGTTTTAATTTTTTTTTTATCATTGTTCCTTTCAACCAAAGCACCTGCCATGTAATCTCTTCACCACCCTTGGTTGACTGGTAGAGAATGCCTAAGGCATTAAGTCCGCCTTTGTACCTTTTTGTGCGAAAAGTTTAAATAAATAAATAAATACAAGGAAAAAACACAAAGTTGTTCCTACAACAAGGCTCAAGAAAATAGGTGGCTCGTTTAGATGCCAATGTATACCTGAGCCTCAATTTAATTCAAATCCTACTAATAATATATATATATATATATATGTTAGAGAAAAAGATGCACAAGAAGTATTTACGACGTCACTTATTTTAGTGGTTACTTAATTTGTTCGAGCGGCAACACTTCGGACTTGTCAGTGTTGGTCTGTCAGTGAAGACGTTGTATCTATCAGTAGTGCGCTCGTTTTATTATTTAGCCTTTCTTCTCTTGCTCTCGATACAGCCTGTGCCGGTTGTGCGCACTGATTGTTAAAAAATACGACATGGCGGACACACCAACATCGAACACGTCGACCCTAATCCGTCCGAATCTGCGACATATATATATATTATATTTATAAATATTTATAAATTTATAAATTTTATTTTATAAATTTATATATTTATAAATTTTATTTATAAATGCGAAAGTTTGTGAGGATGGATGTTTGTTACTCTTTCACGCAAAAACTACAGAACGGATTTGGATGAAATTTGGTACACAAATAATTTATAACCCGGATTGACACATAGGATACTTTTTATCCCGATATTCCACGGGATCGAAACTTATGCGGGTGAAGCCGCGGGGCGCAGCTAGTCTTTTATAAAGCGAAAACTATGCCAGAAAACCTATTATACTGTAAAAGACTATATTGAGGACAAAAAGGCTTGGGATTGAGCTGCTCCAATAGGTTTAGACAGTAAATGTTTTTTTTTTATTTTTTCATTTTGCTATTTTACACTTTATTTTTTCTAAATATCTATTTACTTTAACAATGACATGTACATTTACTTTATACAGTATTATATTATTTTAATTATTGTGAATGTGAGGACTATGTGGGCCATTATTTCCGTTTTAATCATGGCAGTTTGAGTCATTTACGCGGCCTACCCTACCCAAATGTCCTTTCTTTAGTATTGTTCGTCGAATCATTGAGCTCCTCAAGTTCTGAGTTGAGCTGCACGATTTTTGACAAATGCGTGCATTGACTGGACAGGTCCTGCTCAATCTGTGTGGTTCTTTCCTCAAAAGACCATTTCAGACACCAATCTGCATGGTCTTCACATGATCTGACCAAGATTTTGTCTGGACTTTAAAAGAGACTGTGACCTCTGAGTTTGTTTTGGCCTTTCTTCTCAGAGTAATCAGATAGGAAAAGCCAACCTTATCTAGTTTAAAAAAATATGACTGACGTGTAAAAGTGTTTGTACAAACTTACTTACAGAAAATAAATCATTTATCATTTAATTGGAATTCACATATAGAACAAGTTTGCAAAAGACTTACTCAGAGCTCTTATGCTCTTTACAGATTGAGAAACACTGTCAGTCAGTCTGCACTACTAACTGTCTATCATGGATATGTTGCTTCAATCATACGCTTCGGCATCATATTCTGGGGCAACTCTGTGGAAAAAGAGCGTGCTTTTAGAGCTCAAAAACGTTGTGTGAGATCGATGTGCTACATACACCAAGTGGATTCATGCAGACCACATTTTACAAATTTAAAAATATTAACTCTCCCTAGTGTACATATAAGTATATATGAAACTGTAATGTTCATAAAATCAAATCCAAACTTAATTGAATTTTGCCCTAGGGCCAGACATAAAGACAAGCTGCGCACTGACTGTACCCAGTAAAACAAAGCTTTTGCACAAAAGTATCTTTTGTATGGGCACATGTATCTTTAATAATCTTCCACCTCTTCTCAGAATTATGAGTGATATAAATACCTTTAAAAAAAACTACACGAATTATTGATAAGTAAATGTTATTACTCTGAGAATTTCTAAATGACACACACACACACACTGAATCATAAAATTATTTGACATGACTAATTTGTAATTGTACATAAATATTATACTAATTTAATCTTAATGTATTGCATGACAATTTGATGTATTGTATTTTATTTAATTATGTACTAAACTTATGATATGAATTTTGTATGCCGCAATGGCGGGACATAGCAGACTTACCTGTAACTAACACACCATCTCATGAACCTATGATCCACAATAAATTATTTGAATTAGTTCCACTATCGGTCAAGAGATGGCTGTGACCTAAAACTGCAATATTCTACTGCGGAACCAATATTTGTTCATTGTCATTCATTGACTCAAAATTACATTAGTTTAGAACTTCGTTATTAAGGTTACATAAGAAAGGTTTATTATTTTTTGCTTTTCAGATTTTTCGACTATTTAATTTTTTTGATAAAAGTTTTTAGCCTTTTCATCGTGAGTTTTTATTTTATTTTATTGTAATACACAACTCAGCATTAAAATCTGTGAGTGAACAATAAATCACCCCTATTTTCCCACCCATAGGGTAGGATTTTTTTTTAATTTATGAGGAACCAATTTCGAGGTATACCCTTTCCAATAAAAAAAATATTATCAAAATCGGACTACGCTATAAAAAGTTATGCGTGATCATACATAAAAAAAAATACACGTCGACTTAAGAACCTCGTCCATTTTTGCGTCGGTTAAAAATCGGTGAACACACATAAAAAGAAACACATAAAGTCAAACATATAACCTCCTCCTTTTGGAAGTCCGTTAAAAATTAGTCAGCAATAAGTATTCGGTCGCGGCGTGAATTAATCATCGAATATAATTAAATATGATCTGTAGGTCTCGCCGGAATCCTCCCTCTCGCGGAACTCAAACAGACTTTACTTTTTACTTTTAGAATTTAATTATATCATAGAAGAGGGATAATGCCGACTTTCTTGTCGAAATTAATCAAAACTTTTGGAGGAATGAAAAATAAAAGGAATTTGCGATATTGCGTGGCATCGCCGGTGTACCATTATCATAACTTGTTTTATAGAGCCCCGCGGGAGGGTCTCACACCCGAAAGGTGCCGAAGGGAGGGGAGGGGGCGCTAATCGTTTCTCTTTTTGTGAGGATTTGGCCGCGATTAGAGAGGGGTCAGCGCCGGAGAGGCGCGCGGCGCACCCGCCATCCATCACCGACGTACTTTGCATAGTTGTCACCTCACGTTGTACGCGTCACGACTCGCGCGTGTGCCGCCCGGGGACACGCAGAGATCGATCGGCAGCTAGTAATTATTCCCTGGAAACAACAAAAAATAAAAATCAAATGGAATATGAACGAGTAAATGTATAACCCACGACATTTTCCACATTTAATATAAAGAAAAGTTATGCTATGTGCGCTTACAATTTGATAATTACAATAAAATTACATAATGTGTTAATGATAAAACTAAACAGGCATGCAAAATAAAAATAAAAAACAATAAATTATAAATACAGGCTTAGTGTCACGATTTCACGAACAAACAAGGCCTCTAAATATACTAGTTGAAAGTGCGAACGAAGATGTCAATATTTAAAAAAATAAATAAATATATGTATACTAATGTGTATAAATATATGTATACTAATGTGTAATAAATATATGTTCCTTCCTTAGCCCTTTATGTTCCGGGTAGCGGTAACCCTTTCGGACAATCAATGATTTTAATCCCGCTGCCCCGGCAGGCTTCGGTCCTGACGGGCCCCTTCTTTGATGCTGACATCTCTTTAAGGCGCGCGTGGAACACATACGCGCTGTCCGGCACGGGCCTCGTCCTGATCGGACAGTGCTACCCATTATCTCCATCCGCAGGCCCGTGCCTACGGTGGCCGGGAGTCGTCACGCGGCTCTCGACGCCCGGGCGGAAGGAATTCCTATGAATCCCTTTCATCTGGTGTCACAAAATCTCGCGGTAAGTGTATAAACACTATGCCGTTTCAATCGGGATTGTGTAGTAATACTTCCTGTGCCTTCTAGTTTGGATGCCAGTTCATTGACGTGACTTGATATTCTCGTCTGATAGCTTTCACTACATCTAGCGATCTCTTGTTTGACGGTATTGATCTTTAGGTCCTCTTAGGTACATATGTTTGTTTTCAAATTCATTTATTGGTTTGATTTTTGGTACATTTTACATGAGATCTTAACTATTGTCACGATATTAAAACTTTTGCCAACTGGTTCTAGACGGCTTATCAGTATTCAGAGTTCTAAGTAATCGAATACGTGGGCGAAGGATGTTAGGCTACGGTCTGGGCACAGTGTTATATCAACAGATACAAATTAACAGGAATTGCTTCGTTAATACGGTAAATCTAGGATTAAAATTAAGAGCACTGAACTGACTCACAGGACACAAAAACACTTCATTTTGCGGGGACACGGAGGACGTCTGATCCTGGTCGGTGCTGGATACGAGTAGGTCCGTAGAATGCGTCTGTAGCGCGCTGCCCAGTACCACTGCACAGTAGACAGGTGACGACCTGGATGAATCTCAAAAGGGCTCTGGATTGGCCTCTTTTGAGTTGGGGTTAGCTTCTCGTAGGCCACTGGAGTTGGCCTATTTCAGCCAGGGTTGGCCTGTTTTAGGCCGCAGATGGATAGTTGAGTTCGGGTCGTAGGTTTATGAAGCACACAGGATACACTTGGCACAAGGACACTTTCACTGGATAACACTTCACGAGACGTTCCGCGGGATAAAATCCCTTGCCGCTGCCACCAATGTTAGGACATGCTTCAGAAATCCCTTTAAAAAAAAAAAAAGAAGAATGAATAATTAATTATAATCAGTGAAAGGCACAAATACAGTCTTAATAGCAGGGAAACTTGGCCAATATTCTGACTTGCGACCTATCCGGTAGGAGTCTCAACCCGAACTGGCACTATTCCCTTACTAATGCACTAAGTCTAGAAGGGAATGATGATGCAGTGCTGATTAGGCATTTTAGGGTGCATTCTAGGGATGTAACAGAACGCATAATTCATGTCTATATTCTTGTTGTCTAATCATTTTATAGCAATGATCAGAAGTTTTTTTGAATAGATGCATGCTCTTTTTTTAACCGACGAAAAAACGGAGGAGGTTCTAAACGACGAAAAAACGGAGGAGGTTCTCAAGTCGACGTGTATATTATATATTTTTTTTTATGTATGACCACGCATAACTTTTTACAGCGTAGTCTGATTTTGATCATTCTTTCTTTTTTTATTGGATAGGGTATCCTCGAAGTTGGTCCTGTGGCAACTAACGCATCCTCCGCGCGCTGCGCATAGATACGGAACACTGACGTTTGGCGTTGACGTGTGTTATGAAAATTGTACATATTATAAGTGATATTTTAATACAAAATTAGTCAGTCTGAATTCGAGTTTTATTCTTAAGAATCCTCTCTCTTACATGGTAAATTGGTGACCCCGACGTGATTTGAACAAGTGCGACGATGGCGTCCGAGGAAGACATAGCGACCATCTCACTCAAGTCCCGCATTCCTATGTTTTGGCGAGACAAACCACAACTTTGGTTTGGCCAATTCGAGACTGTGGTCAACCCGCAGAAGCCTGGTGATGAAGCAAAGTTCAGCCTGCTAGTAGCTCACATCGAGAAAACGGACGTCGAGCAAATCAGTGACATCATCATGTGCAAAACACGCTCTGGGCGATACGAAGAAGCTAAAAACAGATTGTTGTCCGTGTATGAAGAATCGGAGACAGAGCAACTACAAAAGCTTCTTAATGAGATGGAGCTGGGGGATCAAAAACCTTCCCAGTTACTACGGCGCATGCGTGAACCGGCACGCGATAAAATGCCCGACAAAACTCTGCAAATCTTGTGGATGAGACAACTTCCTGCGTCCACGCGCGCCGTGTTGTCTGTGAACGAGGAGGCCACGCTAGACGTGCTCGCAGCTATGGCGGATAAAATGCACGAGCAAACACGCGAAGTCCATTCGGTCTGTTCGTGCCAGCAGTCGACATCTTCACGTCACCGAAGCGATCACCGTCAACCCGAACAAGATCTACGTGAAGCAGTTGCACAACTCACCAAGGAGATAGCTGCAATGAAAATGGACAGATCGAGACAAAGGAGACCGTCAAACAAACCTTTTCGTCCACGCTCACATTCGCGTTCCCGAGGAAGATCGTCGCATAAATACCAACAGAGATCAGACGACGTATGTTTTTATCACGCTCGATACGGTGACAAAGCACGCAAATGCAGATCTCCGTGCAAGTTCGTGAAGCGTCAGGAAAACTAGTCGCAACCTTGGCTATGACGGGATCCGAGGTTAACGACATATCATCATACCGTCTACATGTTTGCGACTATCAACAACATCTGCGATTCCTGGTGGACACTGGAGCAAACGTGTCAGTCATTCCATGCGAGAAAGGGATGAAAAGATCCGATGACGTATTGTATGCAGCGAACGGCACCCCAATACAAACTTACGGTGAGAAGAAGTTGAAGCTCAATCTCGGTCTGCGCCGTCCTTTATCATGGAAGTTTATTGTTGCTGCTGTGAAACGACCGATACTAGGCGCTGATTTCTTACGCCACCACGACCTACTCATCGATCTACGCGCCACGAAACTGGTCGACAAAAAAACCGGTTTAGCGATCAGCGGCTGTGCTGCGAGCAATATTTCTACCCCAACGGTACTCACCATCAACCTCACGGACCCGTACCACAGACTTCTCCAAAAGTATGCCGAAATAACATCTGTGAATTTCTCCAACGTGAAGAACAGTGACGTCGAACATCACATTGTCACTTACGGACCGCCAGTGTACAACAAAGCAAGACCGTTACCGCCACACAAGTACCATGCAGCCCAAAAGGAATTCCAAAGTATGCTCGAACAAGGAATATGTCGACCTTCAAAATCACCTTGGGCGAGCCCGCTACACCTCGTACTGAAGAAAAATGGCGAGTTCAGACCGTGCGGCGATTACCGGCGTCTGAACGCGGTAACCAAACCGGATAGATATCCGATTCCCCGACTTCGAGACTTCACGTACCACCTGGAAGGAATGAAGATCTTTTCAAAAATCGATCTAAGAAAGGCCTATAATCAACTGAAAATAAGAGAAGAAGATATCGAAAAAACAGCAGTCATAACTCCCTTTGGCCTATTTGAATTTCCCCGCATGTGTTTTGGCCTATGCAACGCCGGCCAAACTTTTCAACGGCACATCAACAATATGTTGAGGGACATGGACCATGTATTTCCATTCGTCGACGATCTGCTCATTGCCTCACCTGACGAAGAAACACACAGAAAACATCTAGAAAACCTCTTCAAAAGACTGCTAGACTATGGTTTACGAATAAACGTGTCGAAATGCGTTTTTGGTCAGAGAAAACTAGAATTTCTTGGATATTTACTCACCGAAGAGGGTATTCAACCTACGGAAGATCGAGTTAAAATTATAAAGGACTACCCTGAACCAACAACAATCCAAGAATTACGACGCTTTCTCGGCATACTCAATTTTTATAAGGAGAATATTCCACGGGCCTCACACTTACAAGAAAAATTATACAAATATCTACGAACAGCGAAGAAAAACGATAAAACAAAGGTGAACTTTGATACTGAAGAAAAAGAAGCCTTTGAAGCATGCAAAAACAGCATCAAAGACGCAGTGACTTTATCACACCCGTCAGTGCACGCTTCTTTATCACTGATGTGTGACGCATCAAACACCTGTGTCGGAGCTGCATTACAGCAACGTGTCAAAAACAGCTGGAGACCACTCGGTTTCTTTTCCAAGAAACTAACCGAGGCACAAAAAAACTACAGCACATTTGACCGAGAACTGCTAGCGATATACCTCGCAATACGTCACTTCCGGCGCATGCAAGGCAGAGAAATCACGGTCCACACGGATCATAAGCCGCTGACGCACGCATTACTTCGTCAAAACAGCAAGACTGAAACACCGTTACGTACAAGATACCTACATTATATTAGCCAGTTCACGACGAAAATATGCCATATCGACGGAAAGGACAACATTGTGGCCGATGCACTTTCCAGAATCGAAGCAATTTCTACTCCTTCACCGATTGATTACGGCGAGCTGGCTTGTTATCAACAAAACGACAAACAGCTGAGCGACGTCATAAAAAACAAGTCGCTGCGATTTGAACGCCTTCGCCCACAAGACGCGAACCAACCAGTTTTGTGTGAAACATCAACCGGTAAAGTACGTCCCTACTTACCACCGGAATTACGAAAAAAAGCCTTCGATGCGATGCACGGCTTTAGTCATCCTGGCACCCGAGCATCTAGGAAGATGATAGCTCAACGTTTCTTCTGGCCGAACATGAATAAAGATATCAACATGTGGGCAAAATGCTGTATAACCTGCCAACAAACCAAAGTGCAGCGACATACAGTATCACCGTTGGAAGAATATCAACTTGCTGATCGCCTGTCACACCTGCACATAGATATCGTCGGTCCACTACCTATATCAGAAGGAAGACGGTATTGTGTCACTATCATCGACCGAGCAACCAAGTGGCCGGAAGCATTCCCAGTGAGCAACATTGAAGCCAGCACCATAGCCACAATCGTCTACGAAGGGTGAATAGTTCGCTTCGGATGCCCTGAAAGGATAACAAGCGATCAGGGGAGGCAATTTGAATCCCAACTATTCAAATCGCTAATGGATAGAATGGGTATTAAAAAAACCAGGACTACTGCCTACCACCCTCAGGCTAACGGGATGATCGAGAGATGGCATCGAACATTCAAAGCAGCGCTAACCGCCCGATTGCGCAACTCAAGTTGGACTCGAGAATTGCCCACCGTACTACTAGGACTACGTGCCGCAATTAAAGAAAACACCGATGTGTCATCAGCTGAGGCATTGTACGGCAAAGCGCTACGGCTACCAGGCGAAATGTGTGGTGAATCATCGTCAAGCATAACAAGCACAGATTTCAGCGATAATATAACAACAGCAATGAAAAAGATGCAAGCCGTGCGCCGCAACACCGATCGCCGTGCTATGTTCATTCATGACGAGCTACATACATGTTCACATGTATTTATACGCAGCGATGCATACCGGCGACCGTTGACACCCACATACGAAGGTCCCTACCGTGTTCTGAAGAGACTAACTGACAAAGTGTACACGTTACAAATCCGTGATCGACAGATAAACGTCAGCATAGATCGATTGAAGCCTGCGTTCCTGCCTAATATCGAAGAGCCAGTCCGAGGTCGTGAAGAAGAGCAGCCGGCATACATTACTCGATACGGCCGAACCTCAAGACCGACCGTACGCTTCGCCTCGTGAGACTATACGTTCGACCAACACGGAGCACAGCGCACACTGAGGCACACCGCAAACAGCTCGACGGCGCACCACGATCGGCGTACGAGTCTGTTTCGTCACTGCAGTCCTCAGCGCTCGAACGATACTTACGCTTCGCTGGGAAGGAGCTATGTGGCAACTAACGCATCCTCCGCGCGCTGCGCATAGATACGGAACACTGACGTTTGGCGTTGACGTGTGTTATGAAAATTGTACATATTATAAGTGATATTTTAATACAAAATTAGTCAGTCTGAATTCGAGTTTTATTCTTAAGAATCCTCTCTCTTACATGGTAAAGTCCCATATAAATAAATAAAAATCCCTACCTTATGGGTGAGAAATATCGTCATATACTTAAGTAATTTTGAGTCGGCGCCAACAATCAAGGATCTTGTTGACTATCTTGTAAAGTACCTACCATTTACTAATACATAGCAAAAATATTTTTTCGCACTGCTGTGGCGACTTTAGATTCGTGCAGAAAATAAAATCATTTCGTCATATCGCTCATTTGGAGAAACATCGACGTAACTTGTACTTTTTTTTTTTGATTTTGTACATCTATTCTTTATTAACGTAAATACGCTTTCTTTGGCATATTTAACTTAACGGCACATGGCCATCATCAGTCAATTCTGGATTCATTGCGGCTGCCGAGCTATCGTGGGTAAGCGGGCAAGGAGAATTAAAACCATGTGTTGACGTTATGTAACGATACACGATTATTATTTTAACGAAATATTAACAGAATTGCAATCCACACTTTCAAATTAATTGGAATAAGGCGACGCTCCACCGAACACGTTTTGTTTGAGCACGATGCAAACGGATCTTCGCTCCGTCTGCTGGCCGTGTGCAAAAGAGCCCGGGGTTGCGTCAGAGTGAAGAAACGTCAACCCGCGCTTGTCAAAATGTCCACTGTTATTCTTGACGTTTCTTGACACTCTCAAAACGTTGAAGCGCCGTCAAACTAATTTTTGGGAAAAAATACATTTTTACTTACGTCGATTATGGGGAATTGCAAAATATTAGGCAAAGCTTCTGTAATATTATGGAAAGCTATCCTTTGTCTATTTCAATTCTTAACCTGCACATACCTAGTTAGCTAAACGGTTAGTAATATTAGTGCGGTTCTGTAGGTCAAGAATTCCGCAGCATGCTATGACTTATTAGTTATTCGTAGGCGGCATGTAAGGAATATGAAAAGCATTTACAAATGCCGCGGCAATCTTGAAATCGTCAAACATAATATTCTGTAAACTCTTTTAAAACGGCCGTTTATTACTTCAACGGTTCAACGGCAAATAGTGCAGCTTGATAGCTGATCCGTTGGCTCTGGGTTTGATATTGGCATTACAGTCTCATAGTCATAAGATTCTAGCTCGCTCACTACGTCCCTAAATCCCCTATCTAAAATCAAAACATCTACACTGTTTAAATACCACGGTATTACGCTATTCTCTCTTTGAAAGTTCTCTCTTAATATAGTTGCGTAATTTTTTGTAGCCGAGTCTATCGAAGGCCCTATAACATCCACAATGTATCCATCACAAGTGACTATCATGAAAGGTTTCTGTAGGTATTTATCATGGACTTATAATACGTCCATGGTATTTATGAGGACAAATAATTTTTAATCGATTTCAGGTTAGTATTGTTTTCGTAGAAATGTAATGTGAAATTACTACGAAAAACGAAACATACACTAAACGAAAAATACCTCTTAGTTATTTTCTTTTTTAATGCCTCCTAACTATTAACCATACCATAAATAATAAGCAGGCATTGATAATACGTTTATTTTGAATCAATTTCGCATAATCAAAAACAAGTTTAACCGATTTTATCTAATCAGTTTTTTTCTCCCTTAGGGTCCTATCTTTTTTTTACTATTAAAAAAAAAACAACCGACTTCCAAAAAAACTACAAAGTGATAAATAACTTTTATTTCGGAAGTCGGTGCCGTTGGTTCTACATTTTCGTTTATTGACACCGACTTCCGAAATAAAAGTTATTTATCACTTTGTAGTTTTTTTGGAAGTCGGTTGTTTTTTTTTTGTAAAAAAGTTTTTATTTTTCAGTTTTTTTTATTTTTCAAAGTTTTCACTTTTATTAAGTGAGAGAGTTTGTAATTTATCTAAGTTACAATAGCCTAACGTCAACTGCTCATCACCTTTTACAAAATATTGCTTTTCCCGATGCTGGGACGTTAATTTTTGAGGAGTTCTCCTGGTAAGAACCTGAAGAACTCCACTCCACCACCACACGCATTGTGACGAGCATAAATTTCTTAGCAACCATATTAAAGTAATCGAATCGCAACCCGTGAGATATTTATCATTGATTAGTTCCGATGGCCGTCGGTGGTCTTCATCATCAGCTCCACTTTACCAAAAAGTAGTTACTACTAAAGTAAAAGTTACTATTGACGACACGATCTATCAATTACCATTGGTTTCAACTTTGGGCAACATATTTCTAAAATTTAGACCAAGCTTCTAGGGAAGAGTTGCATTGTCCTTTATTTTATTGTCAGTGGTCAGTTGTGTCGAAGCAGTGAAAAGTTTTTCTACTTGGCTTATGGAGTAGTCGTTACAGGTATTTGCTATGTCTTTTGGTGTAGTGAATGTAACTCCGTCTTAATTTATTTCTTGCATATACTCTGGTGGAGAGTTGCTTCTATTTCCATTTATTATTTTCCATGTCATTTTCGATTTATTATATGCTGTCTCTATTTTATAATTATTCTTTGCTAATTGTGTCTATTTTATAATTTTCTTAAGTAGGTATGTTTGAATAATATATGATCAAACGAACTTCCAAGTGAAGTTCGATCATTATTATGATGAGTTGCTTCATTTGAAGATATGATTATAACAATGTAGTTTCCCTACTTACTTGGTAACTTCGCACATATTTTAAAGATTTTTAAAACTAATTGACGTAATTCCGGTCTCACTGCACCTCGGTTGACACTGTGACGGTTAGCTCATTTTTTAGAGTCCTGTAACTTTATGAGTATGATATAAAACTTTCTCTATATCTGGGAATCTTCAAGCGTCGGGGAGGGAGGGTGATCATATCTTCAAATGAAGCAACTCATCATAATAATGATCGAACTTCACTTGGAAGTTCGTTTGATCATATATTATAATTCGTTGCTTCATTTTTCAGATATGATTATAACAATGTAGATGTTAAGAGTCAGAAAGTTTTGAAATGGAAAATAAACAATAAGGTTTTAAACATTATGGTTTTATTTAAAGACAAATCAGCCTTATAGTAATAGATATATAAAGCATCGAGATTCTAGATGATAAAAAGAAGAATACATTAATGGTAAGAGCTACATAAAGTTGCCCGTTTAAAAAGCAACCCATTTACACCGGTTATATTTGACACCGGCCGCCATTTAAACTACGAAGATGAAACCCATGACGAAAACTTTAGACATGATTTTGATTTAGACCTTATACTGCCGAAAACCAGAAAAAAAAATTATAAAGCTTATTACAAAAAAATATAACCGACTTCCATAAAAAACCCTACAAAGTGCAAAATAACCTTAGTTTGGGAAGACGTTGCGCGTTGCCAAGAAATTACAGACTTCTGAAACCAAAGGTCTATTGCACTTTGAAGTGTGTTTTTTAAGTCAGTTGTATTTTATTTTATTTCACACAAAGTCGTGACGTAAGTTTATATTGAAAACCATGAAAACGACACACACGACTAATTTTTCAATTTGCAGCCGCCATCTTGTACTTTCATTTTAACCAGTACTGAAACGGTTTACCAACAGTCGATTGGTCCATGAACCGTTGGTCAACACCATTAACTTTTCATCCAAAGGACTTGTGACCCACGAACGTTTCCCCAACAGAACTCTACGTCAGGGAATGCTTAACCAACAGAATGTTTTGACCAATAACTTTCTTTTCACACAAAGAACATTTGACCCATGTCAAATAGAACTAAGGATGCAAGGGCGAGCGAAGCGAGCTCGGGACTTAGGGCACCCCGACTTGGACAGGTAAGGTTCGAGGGGATGATGGCGGCTCAAGTGAGCGAGCAAAGCGAGCGAAGGGCACCCCGAGGTTAGGCTTGGTTAGGTTACTTTATACCCTTTTCACAGAAATAAAGGACCACGTCTTATTATTATTTTACTTTCACCTTTCCCGGTGTCTGTTGGCCAATAACTTTTCACCCAAAGAACCCTTGTTCTTTGGGTGAAAAGTTATTGGTCAAAACATTCTGTTGGTAAAGCATTCACTGACGTAGAGTTATGTTGGCAAAACGTTCGTGGGTGAAAAGTCCTTTGGAAAAAGTTAATGGTTTAAAGATAATGTTCACCAACGGTTCATGGGCCAATCGACGGTGGGTAAGCCGTTACAGTTTCATTTTAACCTCACTATTGGCTTCAGCACTCTCAAAAACCAATAAAACGAAACCCATAAAAAAAAATTGCAACCTCCATCTTGGATTTTCGTTTTGACCTGCCTATATCGGCTTCAGCACCTTTGAATTCTATGAAAACGACAACCACGAAAAATAAATTGAAAAAGTTGCAGCCGCCATCTTGGATTTTAATTTTGACCTGATTGTCGGCTTCAGCACCTTCGAAAGCCATGAAAACGACAGCCATGACAAAAAATTTAAAATTTAGGCAACCGATATCTTGGATTTTCATTTTGACCTGACTATCAGCTTCAGCACAACGACACCCATGATGGAAATATTTAAAATTTAGGCAACCGCCATCTTGAATTTTCATTTTGACTTGCCTATCGGCTTCAGCACCTTCGAATACGACGAAAACGACACACACGACAAAAAAAAAAAGTAGCCGCCATCTTGGATTTTTATTTTGACTTGACTATCAGCTTTATCACCCTCGAAAACCATGAAAACGACATCCATGACAAAAAATCAAAACAAAATTGCAGCCGCCATCTTGGATTTTCATTTTGACCTGACTATCGGCTTCAGCACCCTCGAAAACTATCAAAACGACACACATGACAAAACATTTTAAAAAAATGGAGCCGCCGTCTTGGGTTTTCATTTTGACCTGACTATCGGCTTCAGCACCCTCAAAAACCATGAAAACGACAATTATGACAAAAAAAAATTGCAGCCGCCATCTTGGATTTTCATTTTGACCTGACTATCGACTTCAGCACCCTTAAAAACCATGAAAACGACACGCATGACAAAAAAAAAATTGCAGCCTCTATCTTGGATTTTCATTTTAACCTGACTATCGAGTTCAGCACCCTCGAAAACCATGAAAACGACACCCATGACGAAAAAATTAAAAATTTAGGCAACCGCCATCTTTGATTTTCTTTTTGACCTCACTTACCGGGGTCAGGATCCTCGGAAACCATGAAAAATAGCTCTCTCTCTCCCTCTCTGTGTGTGTGTGTCTCTATCTATCTATTACTATGAAAAATGAGGCATAGCGCTTTTTCGTTATTTGACGATTTCTTCTTTAGAACTCCTACCGCAAGCTCCATATAAGAACTTCGTTAAAAAAAGCTCTGCGTTACTCAACTTTCTACAACAATAATTATATATCTTCTTTATCGCTCAGAACACCACATTAATTATTATTATCTTACATTATATTTATTATATTATTAAATATAAAAAAAAAAAAAAAAACTGATATTAATTATGTGGAAAATGTTGTTATTTGGGGAGATAGAAGTCTTGAACAGTCTGAGTCTTACATGACGGCATGTCATGAAAGACTTAGACTTATTGATTTCCCTGATGACTTCAGAGTCTGTAGTGGCAAAAGTTGTAAACAAGTATGTCATCGCGCGGTTATAGATAATATGTATAAAGATATTGTTAGTGCTTTATCTGGGTCAGCTGTGGTGGGTCGGGGGCCCAACAAGCGTGGGAAAAAGAAAGTAGTGGTAGGTTGGAATACGCATGTTGGTGAGGCTTACAGGGACGCCAGGCAGAAGTTTCGCCTGTGGGAAGACCTTGGGAAGCCTTCTGCTGGTCCCGTATTTTGTGATATGCGTGAAGCAAAGCGAATGATTAAGTCTCGCTTGAAATGGTGTCAAAATAATGAAGACCAAATAAAAATGGATATTTTGGCTTCACAACATTCAAGCAATGATTTTCGATCGTTTTGGAAACACACGAACAGGCTGAGCAGTAAGCCTGGCCTCCCTGTATCGGTCAGAGCCGAGAGTGATCCCGTAGTCATTGCTGACCTCTTTAAGGAACAATTTAGGGTAAAGTCACCACTGGGTACCTGCGTATTTGAGCCTGATGTTGTTGACCATGGTGACCTTGGAACGAGATTCACAGCCAATGACGTTAAACGTGTTGTCAACAGTATGTCAAGAGGCAAGTCTCCAGGTCACGATGGTCTGAGCATCGAGCACCTCAAGTTTGCGGGCCCTCATTTACCAAGAGTGTTAGCAATGTTTTACAACTTTTGTGTGAGTCATGCGTATTTGCCTTGTCCTACGACTAAAACGATTGTAGTACCCATTATTAAAAATAAAACGGGTGATATCGCGGACGTAAATAACTACAGGCCCATTTCTCTCGCTACGGTGATCGCAAAAGTGTTTGACAGCCTGCTTAACAGACAACTTAATAGCTTTGTTCAGCTGCACGATAATCAGTTCGGATTTCGATCCGGACTATCTACTGAGAGTGCCATCTTGTGTCTAAAGTGGGCTGTGAGATACTATTCAGTTAGGAAAACACCTACGTATGCTTGTTTCCTCGACCTCTCCAAGGCATTTGATCTGGTCGCATACAATATCCTCTGGAGGAAGTTAGAGAAAGCTGGAGTTCCTCCAGAGTTGATAAGCACTTTTAAAAGTTGGTATGGAGGCCAGATCAATCAGGTACGCTGGGCAGGGGCTTTTTCAGAGCCGTATAGGTTGGAGTGCGGGGTGAGGCAGGGGGGGTTGACTTCACCCACGCTCTTCAATCTATATATCAATGAGCTGATCGAGGCGCTCAGCAGAGAGCGTGCAGGCTGTTATATTGACGATGTTTGTGTTAACAACATTAGTTACGCCGATGATATAGCGCTGCTGAGCGCCTCGGTTTGTGGGCTTAGGAGGTTGGTGACCATCTGTGAAAAGTATGCGTTAAATCATGGATTGGTCTACAACGTCACTAAAAGTGAAGTCATGGTCTTTGGTGTCAGCGGTCGATGTTCTGATACGATGCCCCGGGTCAGGTTGAACGGAGTATCGCTTATAAGGGCATATAAGGTGAAATACTTGGGACATATCTTGACCGCTGACCTCAAAGATGATGATGAGATTGAAAGAGAAAGAAGGGCGCTGTCGGTGAGAGCTAATATGATCGCACGAAGGTTTGCACGTTGTTCTAGAATAGTAAAAAAAACCCTATTTCGTGCATATTGTACCTCGTTTTACACGTGCAGCCTGTGGGTAGATTATACTCAAAAATCGTACAGCGCCCTTCGCATTCAATATAATAATGCGTTCCGGGTGTTGATGGGGCTGTTTCGCTTCTGTAGCGCTTCAGGGATGTTTGCTGAAGCTCGTGTCGATTGCTTCTATGCAACGATGCGAAAAAGATGCGCCTCTCTGGTGCGCCGGGTGCGGGCCAGCCCCAACATTATACTGCGGTGTATCGCGAGCAGACTGGACTGCTTGTATGTGAATCGCTGCTGCAAACTTTCCACATCGGTGTTGAGCTTGTAGCAGGGATTCGCATAAACTAAGTATTTTGCAGTGTTAGGTTAAGTTTACTAACGTAGTTGTTAAGAAATATTGTTACTAACATGTTTGAGTCTTATCCTCACTTTTTGTTTAAAATTCTTTTAGCGCCACAGGCGCCACTAAATAAACCATCAATGGAAAGCGATTTTTTTATATTATAATCATTATCATTACTTTTTAAAATAACATAGACATAAGTAGGTATCTGTGTTATTTCGTCATTTAGGTAAGCATAAACTAATAGGACGTGATTATTCACATCACAACAACAATATGTTTTCGTTAGTAGGTACTATATCGCGCCAATAGATGTCGTTACGTGTTACTAAAAAACGTAAAAGGTTGTTCTAGAATACTTTAAATTGATTATATCTTTTGATAGAGTGATCCGATTGCGATGAAACAAAAACTAATCACTGCTCCGAGTTCTACACCATATTTGAGTATAAAAAGTAACCGTATTGGTTTGGTACTTTTTACGTTGACCCTGTTCAAATCAATAATCTGTCACATCCAAACAGACAAACAGACAAAAATTCCAAAAATTGATGAAATGGCATCTGTTGGTTATCCTTTAACACCCCAACTATTTTTTTTGAAAATATTTTCAATTTACAGAAACGTCTCGTCTACAGATTTATTATATGTACATATATAGATAGATAGATATAGATAACGTTTTTGACATTTGTATTCCGCCAGAAAGTAAACATAATTATTAGGTCAAACTCAAACTCAAACTCAAAGCATTTATTTCAATTAAACCATTTACAGGCATTTTTGAATTGTCAAGAAGTCGGTCAGTCAGAAAATATGAAGCTAGTTGCCCATTCCAAAGCGTAGGTACCTATGGAGAAGAACGGGCAAGAAACTCCATGGACACTCTTTTAAATTATATTTTTACAAAAATATTAGTTACATCATTAATGTTGAATTTATAATTATATGTGAGAACGATGTAATAAAATAAAAAAGACGTACGTGTCAAGAGCGTCCAGAGTACAGCAAATAGTACTTAACAAAACAACAATCCAAAAAAAAAAAAATTTTTTAAATAAGCCGAGGCAGCCAATTGATGACCAGCCCCAACTGACGGCGCCCGTTCACGAACATGACGCATAGATCAGCACCATTCAGCTCAACCATTTTGAAGGGAGCTAAATGATCCAACACACACGCCACCGTCAGCGAGACATTTTAGTGAGCATGACATACTATCAGCCGCCAGGGCACATTCAAGTCAATGAAAGACATATTAATACCCGGTAAATGGTAGCTCACATAGAACTCACATCTGTGCTATGAAATTATACAATACAAAGGAAATTGAGTTTATACAATGCAAATATAATCTTCAGCAGCTCCAACAGTATGTTCAAGTGTTAATCAATTAGTTGTGGTTGTGGAGCAGGACCAGCATTGATCCAGGCATCTTTATCAACGATGTAATCCCCTATCTTATAATATGCAGCCTGCATAGTGTGCGTTTTATACAAGACTTGAATTTTGTCTCATTCAGTTGAAGAATGTGGGGAGGTATTTTATTATAACATTTTAAACAGTACCCCATAAAAGATGAGTCTACTTTAGCCAATCTGAAACCTGGTTGAACTAGTAGGTCCCTATTTCTAGTACTATAATTATGTCTGTCACCTCTTTTACTAAAAAGATGTAAATTTTTCCTTACATACATGATGTTTTCGTAGATATATTGACAAGGCATCGTCATGATGTTAATATCCTTAAACAGTTCCCTTAGAGAATCGCGCCTGCGGAGATTATATATGGCTCTGATAGCTCTTTTCTGCAGAATAAAAATAGAATCGATGTCTGCAGCCCGTCCCCAAAGTAAAATACCGTATGACATGATACTATGAAAGTAACTAAAATAGACTAATCTCGCGGTATCTACATCAGTAAATTGACGGATTTTTCTGACAGCATAAGCTGCTGAACTTAGCCGTCCTGCAAGAGATGTTAAATGAGGACCCCATTGTAGCCTTGAGTCGAGCGTGATCCCAAGGAAAACAGTCTTATCGACGAATTCTAGTTTTTCTTGATTCAATATTATCTCACAGTAGTGATTGTGAGATAATATTGAACCTTGACATTTGGTTAAGGAAATCTTATGCACTTAGTTTTTTTTCCATTTAGTACTAAATTATTAGCAGTGAACCAATTGTGGACCAGCAGTAGGGCATTATTTACGTCGTCAAAATTTGTAGCACGTCTATTTATCTTAAAAATTAAGGAAGTGTCATCAGCAAATAACACCATTTGTGGTTGATTTTTTAATAAATGGAGTAGATCATTAATATACACCAAAAAGAGGAAAGGACCCACTATCGAGCCTTGTGGCACACCCATTTTTACTGTTAAACTAAGCGAATTGACACCATTTATTTGAACTTGCTATTGTCTATCATTTAAATAAGAATTAACTAAACTGAGCGCAAGTTTTCCAAGTCCGTAATGCTCAAGTTTCAAAAGCAAGGTTTCGTGATCGACGCAATCAAATGCCTTGGAGAGGTCACAAAAGATTCCTATGGCATCTTGAGCCTCTTCCCACGCGTTAAAAATGTGTTTTAATAAGGTTACACCGGCGTCGGTCATACAACGTCCCTTGGTGAAACCATACTGTTGATCGTGAAGGATTTTATTCGTGTTAAAATGATTGAGCATCTGATTAAGCATTAACTTTTCAAACACCTTGCTGAAAACCGGCAACACGGATACGGGTCTATAATTATTAGTGTCTTTACTGTCCCCGGATTTGTAAAGTGGTATTACCTTACTGTATTTCATTAAATCGGGGAAGACTCCTTGATCCACACACGAATTAAATACTAAGGCTTAGTAAGGCGCAATAGTCTCAATTATGGAGGTACAGACCTTAATGGACATTCCCCAAAGATCTTCGGTCAATTTGATCTTAATTTGCTTAAAAGCTTTAATTACTGTTACGGGGTTAATATGCCTAAAGTTAAATTCAATCGGGCAGGCTGAAACGTTCGCCCTTACTAAATCAAAAGCGAGCGAGGGCGAGGAATTTAAGGTTTCAGTTGTTTTGAGTGGGATACTAGTAAAGAAATTTACAAATTCTTGAGCAACATTTTTGTCATCGCAAATGAGACCACTTGACGTCTGCAGTGTGTAATCAGAATTATGTTTTTTTTTCCTGTTCGTTTCGTTATTAATAATTTTCCATTCATTCAGGTCATTAAATAAGAGATACGTTTATCCAGTTTGGTATACTCGTACAGCTAAAATTATTAGAGATATAAAAGTTAAATATTTATTACTTAATATTTATTGCGGCCTCGACGACGTGAGCCCTCAACACCTCAAGGACCTTATTTGTTCAGACGCCCGGGAAGCTGGAGAGTTGCTTTTGAAGGATCTTACGGCATTGATTTACCTTTTAAAATTATTTTGATGTTTTTTTTTTTAATTGCTGTCTGGCAAGGTGAACGAGGCCGTCATCGACATTCTGTACGGAGCCAATCTATGCGCCCTGCGTAAAAAGGATGGCGGCATTCGGCGGTCGTATGGCAGCCAAAATTTGTTGAAAATTTTATGGTGAGGTTGTTTCGGAAAAATTTCAGCCCCTGCAGCTAGGTTACGGCTCCAAAGGGCTACAAATTTTGACGACGTAAATAACGTCCTAATGTAGGTTCAAAATTGGTTCACTGCTAATAATTTTGTATTAAATGGAAAAAAAACTAAGTGCATAAGATTTTCTTTACCAAATGTCAAAGGTAGTGATTGTGAGATAATATTGAATCAAGAGAAACTATGTAGAATTCGTCGATAAAACTGTTTTCCTACGGATCACGCTCGACTCAAGGCTACAATGGGGTCCTCATTTAACATCTCTTTCAGGACGGCTAAGTTCAGCAGCTTATGCTGTCAGAAAAATCCGTCATTTTACTGATGTAGATACCGCGAGACTAGTCTATTTTAGTTACTTTCATAGTATCATGTCTTACGGTATTTTACTTTTATTCTGCAGAAAACTACTACTTTTTTTATTTTTATTCTGCAGAAAATAGCCATTAGAGCCATGTATAATCTTCGCAGGCGCGATTCTCTAAGGGAACTGTTTAAGGAAATTAACATCATGACGGTGCCTTGTCAATATATCTACGAAAACATCATGTATGTAAGGAAAAATTTACATCTTTTTAACCGACTTCTAAAAAAGGAGGAGGTTCTCAATTCGAATGTTTGTATTTTTTTTTAATGTTTGTTCGCGCATAACTCCGTCGCTTGCCAACCGATTTGAAAAATTCTTTTTTTGTTGGAAAGGGTATGATTCCCAAATGGTTCCATGAAAATTTTATCGAAATTGGAAATGCGGTTTTTGAAAAATCAACAAAAATCTAAAAATTTCAAAGCAATATTTTGTAAACGGTGATGAGCAGTTGACATTAGGCTATTGTAACTTAGATAAATTACAAACTCCCCCACTAAAAAGTGAAAATTAAAAACTTTTTTATAAAAAAAAATAACCGACTTCCAAAAAAAAAACACTACAAAGTGATAAATAACTTTAATTTCGGAAGTCGGTGTCAATAAACGAAAATGCAGAACCAACGACACCGACTTCCGAAATTAAACTTATTTATCACTTTTTTTTTTTTTGTTTTTGTAAAAAAGTTTTTATTAGTAAAAGAGGTGAAAGACATAATTATAGTACTAGAAATAGAGACCTATTAGTTCAACCAGGTTTCAGACTGGCTAAAGTAGACTCATCTTTTATGGGGTACTGTTTAAAATGTTATAATAAAATACCTCCCCACAATCTTCAACTGAATGAGACAAAATTCAAGTCTTGTATAAAACTCACACTATGCAGGCAGGCATATTATAAGTTAGGGGATTACATCGTTCATAAAGATGCCTGGCTCAATGCTGGTCCTGCTCCACAACCACAACTAATTGATTAACACTTGAAAATACTGTTGGAGCTGCTGAAGATTGTAAGACTATCTTTGCATTGTATAAACTCAATTTCCTTTATATTGTATAATTGCATAGCACAGATGTGAGTTGTATGTACTGTAGTGCTACCATTTACCGGGTAATGATAATAATGTCTTTCATTGACTTGAATGTGCCCTGGCGGCTGATAGTATGTCATGCTCACACAAATGTCTCGCTGACGGTGGCGTGTGTGTTGGATCATTTAGCTCCCTTCAAAATGGTTGAGCTGAATGGTGCTGATCTATGCATCATGTTCGTGAACGGGCGCCGTCAGTTGGGACTGGTCATCACTTGGCTGCCTCGGCTTATTTTTAATTATTTTACTTTTGGATTATTGTTTCGTTAAGTACTATTTGCAGTACTCTGGACACTTTTAACGCGTACGTATATTTTTTTTTTACATCGTTCTCACATATAATTATAAATTCAACATTAATGATGTAACTAATATTTTTGTAAAATATAATTTAAAAGAGCGTCCATGGAGTTTCTTGCCCGTTCTTCTCCATAGGTACCTACGCTTTGGAATGGGCAACTAGCTTCATATTTTCTGACTGACCTATTGACAATTCAAAAGTGCCTGTAAATGGTTTAATTGAAATAAATGCTTTGAGTTTGAGTTTGAAAGGAAGCTGTGAGGCTGCCGTACACGCCTTATCGACCTACCTTAATGCTGGAAAAGGAGAAGTCATCCTGAAGGTTGGCATAAATAATGCCTTCAATTCTGTTAATAGGGACGCCTTGCTGGCAGGAACTAGAAAAGAAATACGCCAAAGGACAATGCCAAATATCGGCTCGAATCAAGGTAGCGTCCGACAGCCATTCTTTATTAATGATAATTCATGCTTTAAAACAGTAAGATTTATACAACATAGATAAAATCTGTAGAAGTACCCCGTCAAAAAGTAATTTTAAATAGTTCTTCACTTTATCAACACATTTCATAAGTTTCTTATCTACAATTTCAATTACAAATGTTGCCAATACCAAAATAAAATAATATCGATACGAAATTACACTTGCAAATCGATTACAGTTATATCAATATGAAGCTAAATAAGTTTATTTATTATTTACATATGTCGTACCTCGTAATTCTTAATAAATTGCGTTTATTTATATTTTTAATATATATTTTATATTAATGTTATATTTAAAAATAATTTAATTCGATAATCGATACCGCTTAGAATAGTTTATTCCTAATAATGTTATTATAGTACTGGCAACACTTGACGGAAAACTTTAACTTGTTTATGTCATTGCTAAAAAGTTTGACATCTCACAGTTCTCTCTACTTTTTTACTTGACTCTATTACTTTTACTACTTACGTTGACTCAATTTTTTTATTTACCTAAAAAATTGCTCCATTAATACTGAATCCAATGACATACATACTATTGTTCTTCCAAAGTTTATTTATACAATAACAATAACACCCACGCGATGACGCATTGCGCTTATAAGATTCATAATGGAATGGATGTGGTTTTTCTGCATAAAATACCACATCCAATCCTCGATCTAAGAAAAATAGAATGACAGCGATCCGCCCATAGACAAAATTACTAAAAATAAAAATACAGTGTGAACGGGCGCGCAAAAAAGTTTGTGTCGATTTTGGGCACTGGATCAGTCGGCCATGTTCCTTCCGTGTCGATTTTCGGAATTTGACAGTTGAGTGGGTAAA
Organism: Gortyna flavago; assembly: GCA_963669345.1. Lineage (NCBI taxonomy): Eukaryota > Metazoa > Arthropoda > Insecta > Lepidoptera > Noctuidae > Gortyna > Gortyna flavago. The sequence goes on from OY770133.1 coordinate 20,185,621, forward strand.
GAAACTTGAAGCCTATGGTGTTAGAGGCAACGTTTTAGAATTAATTAAATCGTATCTTCATAACCGTAAACAAGTTACAGAAATCAGTAAAATAAATAAAAAAGTAAACGTGAAGAAACTTCAAGATCAGAAGAACGCGAAGTTATATACGGAGTACCTCAAGGCAGTGTATTGGGGCCTCCATTGTTAACTTTGTATATAAATGACTTACCTAAAATAACTGAACATCCGATGACACTTTTTGCTGACGATTGCACTTTGACAATAGCTTGTAATGACATAAACACATATGAAAATGACATTAATAATTTACTAATATCTATTATTTATTTATTTTATTTATTTTTTATTTATTTATTTTCCAACTTACATCTATCCTTACAGGGAAACCTATTGCGATAGTGTACATTTATCTAAACTCTAAAACTGGTTAAAAATAAAATTGGTATTTGTATTGGTATTGGTTATTGGTTTTTATAAATTGGTTAAATGATAATAATTTAATAATTAATTTAAAAAACACTAACGTAATGCACTTTAGACAACGTACACAAACAATCAACAATCTTAAATATCAATGAAGCTGACACAACGAAATTTCTGGGACTAATAATAGATTCTAAATTGAACTGGAAACCTCAAATAGAGGCACTTAATAAAACATTTAGTAGTGCGGCCTACGCTCTGAAACAGCTTGCTGTGGTTCTCAACACATGCGCTAATTACTGCTTATTATGGATTAGCTGAATCAATTCTTAGATATGGAGTCATCTTTTGGGGGAATAACATGGACAATGAAATAGCGTTTCGGGCACAGAAAAGGTGCATTAGATCGATGTTTAGACTGCAAACAACGGACAGCTGTAAATCTTATTTTATAGAACGTAAGATATTGAGATTGCCCTCATTATACATCCTGGAAAGAGTAATATTCATTAAATCCAATGGGGATTGTCCAAAATTTCTAACCATTAGATTTTATTTTATTTTTTGAAAATTTAGAGCATTTTGAGAAACTAATTTGAATATTTTGATGGTTGGCTCAATAGTAATTTTTTTATAAATATTTAAAAATTTAAATTTTTAAGGTAGGTTACGTCATCAGTGGCACTAAAGATTAAGTGCTGTTGCCTCACTAGTACAGAAATAAAAAAATTCAATCTGTCAACACAACGTCATCCACACTTATCAAAGTGTCAAAGTATCAATCTATTAAAATATTTCATTCCATAGCATTTCATTCCATTTTTTTTTGTATTCCATAGCTCTTCCGATATATTAAATATTGTCGATTGTTGAAACAATGTAATCACATTTATAAACGAGATGAATAAGAGGCAAGTCGGAATGTTTATATTTAATATATTTTTGACATATTATAATTTTACACTTGACACTGACGGATTGTAGATAATACTTGCCACTTACTTTTTATTTTATTTTTGAGGTAACGATACTAAACTGTACGGTCGCAGGAGACGTAATTTGAAGGGCACAGAAGGTCAATCGTATTTTATCATAAATATCAATAAATATTAATATAGAATTGTAATTATCCCTAATCTTTAATGTAATGTTGATAAATATTATCACGGTTTAAGCACCATCTTTCCTACCAATTTGTACGCCACGATATGCGGCTGAGCATGAGAACTTTTCTGTATCCCATTATTATCCTGCATGCAATGTATACCATGTTTAAACAAATAAAAATGTACTTGCTTACTACTACGTACAAGTTTTATACAATTGTACCACTCCGGGCGAGCTCGTCAAAATATTTTCTGAGGTCGAGTACGTGGCCAGTAAAACCTAAGTACCGGTCAAGTCTGCGGAAAAATGAGTAAAGTATGCTTCGGTGGATCGAACCACGTAACATGCTTATAATATCCATAAGGTTGGCAAAGAAAGAAATTGTGAGAAACCGTCCTACACGTGTGTTAGTGGGGCAGGTCCTGCACTGCACGTCCTTGTCCAAACAAATACCCACAAGGAATGTTAACTTCAGTATAACGAGAGTTCCCGCTATCAACTTGAGTGTATTTTGCTCGCAGGAGTCGCAGGTCCCCTAGGTACCTAATCTAATGAATACTTAACTTAAGCAAACAAATAGTTCATTCATTTATTCACTCTGAATATGCTTTTGTTTTTCTGTAGAATTCTATTTATTACAGAAATCCATTTAGAACAAGCAAATCTGATCGACCTCCGAGCCACGAGGTAACTGTACAGGCTACCATAGATCGAGTCGCGCACACACTTGCAATTCATAAATCAGAACGTACTACACTATCTATGTTATAAACCTTAACTCATCAAACACAGCGTGCATTTACTAACCATCACCGTACCTACAAGTTACACAAAAACATCTGTCGCTATCGTGGTGCTGTGCAAAAGCCATTTATTTTACATTAGCTTCTGCCCGCGACTTCGTACGCGGATCCTGTTTCTTATGCCAGCGACAACGGGGTCGCCAAAATCTATGATCTGAAACGTTTCGAATCGTCTCGCGCATCTTTCGGCCGGTTTCGTAACATATTATGTGCACTTAGTGAGGTGTAGTTTGATTGTAAATGGTTGTAAATGTGTGCGTGTGAGCGTGTATGCACAGAGCGGAGGTGTAGTTTTGACATGCTTTATTGTATCGTTCTCAGCGCTCTGTCTTGGTTTTTTATTTGGTCTGAGGGTGCAATAAGCAAAAGGTTTGTTAAAATTTGTTACCCGTTGAGAGAGTCGTTTAATGCTTTCTCTTTCTAAGTTCGTATTATAATGAGGAAGGGATGCGTTTTGCGATATTTGCTAAACCTTAGTTTAGTACTTATCTCCAAGTGTAACTAAGTAGGTGAATTATTCATGTGTATTGTGAGTGGAATTTCTGATTGGAAGTTAAGGTAAGTTATTATTACAACCGAAGTTCCATTTTTTGTTAAATTAAATTTGTTAATTAGGTATTAAGCTAACGCCTCTGCCTGTAAGTGTTGAGGGCCTTAGTAATCCTAATGATATCGCCAACCTATTCAGCAGAGCCTTTAAGGTTGTCTCTCCCCTAGGTACGTCGTCTGGCGGGTCGGAGGTGGTGGGGGCGTTCGAAGACGTGCCTATTAGGTTTGCGGCCAGGGAGGTAGCTCTGTCATACGCAACTTAAAGAGGGGCAAGTCGCCGGGGCATGACAGCCTAAGTATAGAGCATTTGCTATATGCTGGTAAACACTTACCGCGAGTGCTAGCAATGTTTTTTACCTTGTGCGTGAGTCATTCGTATCTTCCAGCTGATTTACTTAAAACTATTGTTGTACCCATTGTTAAAAATAAGACTGGAGATGCGAGTAACAAGAACAACTACAGGGCTATATCCCTGGCTACCATCATTGCAAAGGTGTTGGACAGTCTGATTGATCAACAGCTGGATAAGCACTTAATACTCAACGACGCCCAGTTTGGGTTTAAGCCACGTTTATCCACGGAAACAGCAATACTGTGCCTCAAACAGACTGTTCAATACTATGCAAGTAGGAAAACACCTGTATATGCATGTTTTCTGGACCTCTCCAAGGCCTTCGACCTCGTGTCTTATGACTGCCTATGGAGGAAACTGTCAAATGTCAAGAACCTCCCAAGCGATATCATTGGGATGCTGAAATATTGGTATAAAAACCAATATAATTATGTTAAGTGGGCGGGTGTCCTGTCGGATGCATATGGGTTGGAGTGCGGTGTGAGGCAGGGGGGAATCAGCTCACCCAAGCTATTCAACCTGTATGTAAACGAGCTGATCTGTGAGCTCAGCAATACCAATATCGGGTGCTCCATTAACGGGCACTGCGTCAATAACATCAGCTACGCGGATGATATGGTATTGCTGAGCCCATCGATCAGTGCACTTAGGAGGCTTCTTCGCATCTGTGAGGACTATGCGGTGGCTCACGGCCTTAGGTACAATGCGACCAAGAGTGAGCTACTGGTTTTCAAAGCGGATAACAAATGCTATGATACTGTCCCACCAGTCACCTTGGGGGGCGCTCAACTTTCCAGCTCAACTTTTCCTTTCCGTTATGTTGGGACTGCCGCGCTTTTGCAGTGCATCGGCGATGTTCGCGGAGAATGGCGTGCCAGATTTTTACGCACTGATGCGGACACGGATAGCATCCCTGATGCGGCGAGTACGCGACAGCTCCAACAGCTTGGTGGCTATAGCCGACAGGATAGACAGTCCAATAATGTGGCACTGGATGACCACTCATCGTGCGTCATTCAATTATTTAAAATAAGTTGTTTTTAGTGTATATGTTTATTATATATATGTATGTTTTTGTGTATAAAATTGTAATGTGTATTGTTTTATGGACTTAAGGTCTGAAATAAATGTATTATTATTATTATATTCTATTATTTGTGTTTTATTATATTCTATTATTTGTGTTTGGCTGCTAATTCTGATTGAGTAAAATAAATTCTAGAGTCGGCGGACTAAACCATATTATAGTCTGCCGACTCTAGAATTATAAATAGCATCTTTTTAATCATTCGATTACGATGATACCTTTGAAAAGATAGATAGAGAATTAGTGACGCTTATGTCCACGCCATTTTGTTTACAATTGATGCTTTTTATATTTGTTGCAAAAATTTTGTGAATTTTACGAACTGACATGCAGAGCTGTTTCAAAGGTAAGGATGAATTATTTACGGTATATCCTTAATTTTTTAAGTTTTCTTTTTAGTCATGTAAGTGTTGATTCCTTAACTTTGATCTGTGATTTTTATTTAATTATCTATAAACCAAAAAGTGTAACAATATTTAATTGTTAAACATTGAAATGATTATGTACGTGATTAGATTCCAAATTACACTTTTTAACTCCATGTGCAGTTTTATGTCAATCTTCACCATTAAATCCCAAGATACACTATTGAAGTTTTAACAAAAAAGATTTATTTCAATAATTTAAAAAACTTGGAGTGCTGACAGTACTTTTAATTTACTAACAATCGGGGGCGATTTGGGGTATCTAATATTCAAGGGGGCGAGTTGCTGCACTTAGGCAATTAGGGGCAAGATCTAAGGGGCGAGCGGAGCCCACACCTCTGTGGCGCCTATGTTAAAAAGATTTTTGTTAAGGGGGTTATGGCCCGTAATTGTTCTTATTATTATTCTTAGGTTATTTCTACTCAAGCTGAGAAGTTTTTTGGTTAATCGCGGGTGTACCGTTATTAAAGTAAATTTTGACTGTCTACAGTCTGTTGGCGGGCAGAAGCTATAAATTGTAAAGATCGTTAACATAATTTTCGAAAACTACCATTCAAGGTGGAGAGGGTGTTAAAAACCACGCGGACGAAGTCGCGGGTGAAGTGCTATTTTACTTATATAGAGATATGAGGAACAGGGTGTAAAGTTCACTCATCCTCTATTGAAAAGGGAGGATCCTCTGACCAGACGGGTTTTGTGTCTGGCGGGCAACTGCCCGACGATTCATGTTGAGCAGTTGTATCTATGCTAGTTGCGCGGTAAACTCTGCTTGCGAGATGCAAGATGTTGCGTGACGTCAGAATGACGTGTTGTTCGCATGTGGCGTTGTAGATACCGCTACACTTAGTACATTACTATAAGAAGCTATTTTAGGTACATCACGCTATGATCAGTAAGAGTGGAACTATAGTAAACTTCGTTGAGCTACCGGTGGCCATTCTGATTTATTTTAAAACTATGATATCTCCTAAGATATTCATTGAAATCAAGTGATGTCAAGGGCAATTCTTTTCAAAATTATATACTTGTGATGAATAACTTATTTATTTGGATAAGTATTAATATCATGTTTATAAAAACACCTTCGTAAATAATGCATAATTTTAGAACAAATTTGATTACCATAAAAAAAGTTATAGTGAGTCAACCTTAAAAGATAGACATAATTATATATTGATGTCATCTATAAAATTGTAGTACATCACTTTGCTCTATTGTCAATAGCTTCCGAAGCGTACGCAATATTTAAGGATATTTTTGGTATTTTTTCACACCATTGATCGGTTACATTTATATAACCTATGTTCAGAATTCAGACTTATCTTTATCTAAATTATAATCGGTATTTTTATTTATTATTACATAAAGTATATGTTTTTTGTGTTCTTTATCTTTATATGTTCGACTTTATGTACATATGTTTTTTTTTTGTATGTTCACCGATTTCTCCGTCAATTGTGGATCGATTTTTAAATTTTTTTTTTTTTGTTTGAAAGGTTATACTCCTAAGATGGTCCCATTGTCAGCAAGTTGGAATCTGATGAGAGGATCCCATGGAAATCGAAGGAAACCCTCAATTTTTATTAGCAAACCTATAGCGATTTGGATATTTTGGTGTGGTTCAAGAATTTGCTGAATATTTTTATTCAGTATATAATGTAGAGAAACCTCGAATGGATGTGAATGCGGCGATAGTGGAAGCAGGCAGCCAGAATCTAGCAGGGCGGGTTCATCTTGACCGATTGGTGTTGGATGACGTACAACGAGCCCTGCAGCAACTTAAGCCGAAAAAATCGTCAGGGCCTGATGGTATTCCGCCGTACGTTTTTAGGGACTGTCGAATAGGATTAGCGAGATCACTGTTGCACATCTACAATCTTTGTCTTAAATCAGCTGTATTTCTCGAGATGTGGAAGATTACCCGGGTCATACCGGTACCAAAAATCAAAATCAATCAAAATCAAAAGTCATTTATTCAAACTATGCTGAGAATCAGCACTTTTCGAACGTCAAAATTACAAAAGACAGTCACCCAAAACGCCCGCCCTTCACCACTTCCTAGTGCTTTCGCTGGGGAGAAGAAGTGGCGCAACAAACTCCCCAGCAGCACAGCTGTCTGTTCAGTTATAAAAGACTCGATTGTATACAAAACTAGATCTGCAAATTATCTAATTACAGGACACAGAACATTCAATTAAACTATGTGCCATTTGTTAGATAGCCACGGCAATATACCAACAAATACCATAAAATCTATACCATATATACCATAAAAAAAATACTAAATCAAAATAAAAAATGTAATAAAAACAAAGCTTTACTACCTAAATAAAAGCCTCCAGGTATAAAGGGCGTGACAACTTACATATTTATGCAATGCTGGGTTCTGTTCACATAGCTGTCACTTGAATTCACAAATGATAAACTAGGACCATCAAAGTAAAACTAATAAACAAGTTATTACTAACTAGCGGTCGCCCGCGGCTCCGCCCGCGTGGATGTCGGTTACCGCTGCAAAAAGCCTACCCAGGAAAGACACGGTCAGCAAAATGATTCCCAGGTCAATTCACAGATTCGGAAGTTCTCAGATTTTGTTGTGCAAGGCGTTGTGAACGTTCAGGTGAAAATTCTCCCATACGACGTATTCTTGCTGCCCGTGCTTGAGAACTATGTTTAGAAAGTTGAGACTTGGCTCTCTTAGGCATTTTCAAATGTTTAAGAAAATGTTAATAGCGTGTAATATTCTAGCTCTGAAAAGAACTGTTGTTTAGCCCTGAAAAGAACTGTTGGTTAGCCCTGAAAAGAACTGTTGGTTAGCCCTGAAAAGAACTGTTGGTTAGCCCTGAAAAGAACTGTTGTTTAGCTCTGAGAAGAAATTTTGCGTAGGTGTAGTTTTAAGAACGAAATCTAAAAAAAAAACACCAAAATTATTAGACTTCGCGCACGACCGCTGCGTAGGGAGCCGACCTCGCGTCCAGTCGCGTCGCGTCGTTTTTCCACTTTTTAACTTTCTGGCATGATCTGCTGGCATTCACACGTGAGTTCTGGACACGAATCGATTTCTAGATTATAGTTCTGATATGAGCCTGTGAAAAACAAAAGAGTTCTAGCCATTCTAGCCTTTCACTATAATTTGAAACGATGAACTTGGTATTTTTCCACTTTTTAACCTTCTGACATGATCTGCTGGCACTCGAACATGAGTTCTGGACACGAATCAATTTCTAGATTATAGTTCTGATATGAGCCTATGAAAAACGACAGAGTTTTAGCCATTCTAGCCTTTTCCTATAATTTGAAACGATGAATTTGGTATTTTTTCACTTTTTAACCTTCTGGCATGATCTGCTGGCACTCACACGTGAGTTCTGGACACGAATCAATTTCTAGATTATAGTTCTGATATGAGCCTGTGAAAAACAAAAGAGTTCTAGCCATTCTAGCCTTTTACTATAATTTGAAACGATGAACTTGGTATTTTTCCACTTTTTAACCTTCTGGCATGATCTGCTGGTACTCGCACGTGAGTTCTGGACACGAATCGATTTCTAGATTGCAGTTCTGATATGAGTCTGTGAAAAACGAACGAGTTCTAGCCATTCTAGCCTTTCACTATAATTTGAAACGATGAACTTGGTATTTTTCCACTTTTTAACCTTCTGGCATGATCTGCTGGCACTTGCACATGAGTTCTGGACACGAATCAATTTCTAGATTGTAGGTCTGATGTGAAACTGTGCAAAACAAAAGAGTTCTAGCCTTTCACTATAATTTGAAACCATGAACTTGGTATTTTTCCACTTTTTAACCTTCTGGCATGATCTGCTGGTATTCGCACGTGAGTTCTGGACACGAATCGATTTCTAGATTGCAGTTCTGATTCGAATCTGTAAAAAACGAAAGAGTTCTAGCCATTCTAGCCTTTCACTATAATTTGAAACGATGAACTTGGTATTTTTCTACTTTTTTACCTTCTGACGTGATCTGCTGGCACTCGTACGTGAGTTCTGGACACGAATCAATTTCTAGATTGTAGGTCTGATATGAACCTGTGCAAAACAAAAGAGTTCCAGCGATTCCAGCCTTTCACTATTATTTGAAACGATGATCTTGGTATTTTTCCACTTTTTAACTTTTTGGCATGATCTGCTGGCATTCACACGTGAGTTCTGGACACGAATCGATTTCTAGATTATAGTTCTGATATGAGCCTGTGAAAAACAAAAGAGTTCTAGCCATTCTAGCCTTTCACTATAATTTGAAACGATGAACTTGGTATTTTTCCACTTTTTAACCTTCTGACATGATCTGCTGGCACTCGCACATGAGTTCTGGACACGAATCAATTTCTAGATTGTAGGTCTGATACGAACCTGTGCAAAACAAAAGAGTTCTAGCGATTCCAGCGTTTCACTATTATTTGAAACGATGATCTTGGTATTTTTCCACTTTTTAACATTCTGGCATGATCTGCTGGCATTCACGCGTGAGTTCTGGACACGAATCGATTTCTAGATTATAGTTCTGATATGAGCCTGTGAAAAACAAAAGAGTTCTAGCCATTCTAGCCTTTCACTATAATTTGAAAGGATGAACTTGGAATTTTTCCACTTTTTAACCTTCTGGCATGATCTGCTGGCATTCACACGTGAGTTCTGGGCACGAATCGATTTCTAGATTGCAGTTCTGATATGAGCCTGTGACAAACGAAAGAGTTCTAGCCATTCTAGCCTTTCACTATAATTTGAAACGATGAACTTGGTATTTTTCCACTTTTTAACCTTCTGGCATGATCTGCTGGCACTTACTCGTGAGTTCTGGACACAAATCGATTTCTAGATTGTAGTTCTGATGTGAACCTGTGGAAAACAAAAGAGTTCTAGCCTTTCACTATAATTTGAAACCATGAACTTGGTATTTTTCCGCTTTTTAACCTTCTGACGTGATCTGCTGGCACTCGTACGTGAGTTCTGGACACGAATCAATTTCTAGATTGTAGGTCTGATATGAACCTGTGCAAAACAAAAGAGTTCTAGGCATTCTAGCCTTTCACTATTATTTGAAACGATGATCTTGGTATTTTTCCACTTTTTAACCTTCTGACATGATCTGCTGGCACTCGCACGTGAGTTCTGGACACGAATCAATTTCTAGATTGTAGGTCTGATATGAACCTGTGAAAAACGAAAGAGTTGTAGCGATTCTAGCCTTTCACTACTATTTGAAACGACGAACTTGGTATTTTTCCACTTTTTAATCTTCTGATATGATCTGCTGGCACTCGCACGTGAGTTCTGGACACGAATCGATTTCCAGATTACAGTTCTGATATGAACCTGTGAAAAACGAAAGAGTTCTAGCCATTCTAGCCTTTCACTATAATTTGAAACAATGAGCTTGGTATTTTTCCACTTTTTAACCTTCTGACATCATCTGCTGGTACTCGCACGTGAGTTCTGGACACCAATCGATTTCCAGATTACAGTTCTGATATGAACCTGTGAAAAACGAAAGAGTTCTAGCCTTTCACTATGATTAGAATCGATGAATATGGTATTTTTCGACTTTTTAACGTTTCGAATGATCTGCTACGGCGAGTTGGCAGATCACTTTGCCTATTGACTTTTTTGAGGTAAAATAGTCAGAACTATTCCTGAAAAGCATCAGGAACTGTAGTATTCAACCGTATGCGAGAAGAACTCACAGTTGTTTTTTATCTGCTGCAAATGATCTGCTACGGGAAGTTGGCAGATCATTTTGCCCTTTGACTTTTTTTTAGGTAAAAACGTCAGAACTATTCCTGAAAAGTATCAGGAACTGTAGAACTCAGCCGCATGCGAGAAGAACTCACATTTGTTTTTGATCTGCTGCAAATGATCTGCTACGGGAAGTTGGCAGATCATTTTGCCAATTGAATTTTTTTGTTAAAAACGCCAGAACTATTTCTAAAAAGTATCAGGAACTGTAGAACTCAGCTGCATGCGAAAAGAACTCATTTTTATTTTTGATCTGCTGGACAATGATCTGCTAAGTTCACTGACATGCCGACCTCGCGTCTGAGCCGCGCGGGTACCTTAAAGCCTTATTACACTACACGATATTCAGGGACCATTTTCCTAAATCAGGATGGTGAAATAAGAGGAAGGGAGGAAGAGCCCATATGAAAAAAACACATCACCTAAATATCGGGCCCTAAATATCGTGTAGTGTAATAGGGGTTTTACTCATAGATCTAAATTCCCCTCCCGCACGCGCACCAACGGGCCGTGCAGCAGAAATCGTAATATTTAAATTTCGCCATAACTTCAAAACCAAACGTCCAATTTTAATCATTCAAAGACCAAATATTATCTACATAAACTGTACTTAGTGATGAAATAATTTATTTTGATAAGGATTAATAGCATGAGTAAAATAAACGCGTCTAAATGTAGTACAAAAAAAATTCAAGATTTTTAAATTAAAAAATAGTTGTTGTGCCTCACTCGACATAGATAGGTATAGTGTGTCGCGGACTTTTTTGTAGATATTTATAAGATCTACAATTAATTAGAACATTTTATGGTTCTATCTTTTATAGTTTAGGCAGCGTACGCAAAATAAGTAACTTTTCTGGTTGATTTTTTACACCTTGTGTCCGAAAAACCCGAATATCTTACGGAACCCTATTTTTCCAAAATAAAATATAGCCTATGTTACTCGTGGATAATGTAGCTTTCGAATGGTGAAAGAATTTTTTAAATCGGTCCAGTAGTTTTTGAGCCTATTCATTACAAACAAACAAACTTTTCCTCTTTATAATATTAGTGTAGATAACAACAATAAAACCATGGTCAGCAAGACGACCAGTCACCACAAGCAGCACCCGTTCACGAGCATAACGCAAAGATCAGCCATTATCCCCCTCGCCATATTTGAGGGAAGGAGGCAACCCGACCCCCGACGCTACCGCAAGCAGTGACATCTAAGGGAGCATGACGAACTTGCTGCCGGTTACTCAGGCAAGAATAAAATGATCAATCATAGAGGTCGCTAGCTAATCACTTATTGCAATCAACTCATTACAAAACATTGAAATGAATTGATTATGTCAATAATAAATTAAAATAAAATTAAACTGAATTGACTTAAGTATACAGTTAACAAAAAAATTAAATAAAAAACAATTACTTGAACTCATATAACCTGTCAGTAAGCTAATTCTGGAGAAAGAACATAAACATTGTCTTGAGTTAATCAGGCCGACCAACTATTCTTATACCGAAGGGAGGTTCGACAACTAAAGTGGAAGAATATAGAGCAATTGCTGTATTGTCTACAACGGCTAAAGTATTAGAATCTGCTATTTATAAGAAAGTCTGTCAGCAAGTTAGCTCGCAACTTACCGACGCGCAGCATGCATTTCGGCCGACTAGAAATACTACGAGCAATTTACTTAGCTACATGGAAGTGCGTTCTAGAAATACTACGAGCAATTTACTTAGCTGCATGGAAGTAGCGGAAGTGGTGCCAATAGTGGACGGTGGGGGGTAAGCCGATGCTGCTTATTTCGACTTTAAAAAGCGTTTGATTTAGTCGATAATGACGTATTACTTAAAAAGTTAGCAGGAGTCGGTTTCACCCCGCATTTACTTGTTTAATGCGGGTTATATGAGTAACAGGCAATAGTATGTTGACTATGCAGAATACCAATCAAAGGCATACTAGATCTGGTGTAAGTAAGGGAAGTAATATAGGGCCCCTTGGGTTTCTCTTAATGATAAATGACCTACCAAGTGTTGTATAAGATGCTATATGTGCCTACTATTTGCCGACGACCTCAAACTTTCTCTGCCCATAACAAACATGGATGACTGTGAAAGACTGCAGAGAGATATAGACAGAGTAGTAACTTGCAGCAAAAGGAATCTCCTGCAGTTTAACACATTTAAGCGTGTGACCATAAGTTTCTCGCGCGCGCGCGCGCACACCTATTAGACATAGTTATACGGTGGACGGGGTATCGATGGCTAGGGTCACTGAATTGAGGGACTTGGGTGTCCATTTCACCACTGGACTGACGTTTCGTGATCATATAATTAAGGTAAGCAAAAAAGCATATAAAAAACCTAGGATTTGTCCTCAGAATAGTTAAAGGATTCACAAATATGAAAGCTATAACGGCATTGTACAATGCTTTAGTAAGGAGCCAATTAGAATGTAATGCAGTTATCTGCGCTTTGCATGAAACTAAATATAGTCTTATGTTGGAGCGCGTACAAAATAAATTTATTAGATTTAAATATATGAGGGAATACGGGGTGTATCCATTTTATCCGTTGAGGTATCCAACACTATTTATCTTAGGTATGGTCGGATAAGATGAACTGAGGGTCAGGAGGCAACTCACACTTGTTACTTATATCTTTATGATAATTAGAGGGAAGATACACAATACGCATTGTGACGAGCATAAATTGCTTAGCAACCATATTAAAGTAATCGAATCGCAACCCGTGAAATATTTATCATTGAGTAGTTCCGATGGCCGTCTGTGGTCTTCATCATAAAATTAGAAAAAAAAATATCGACGCAATTTGAAGATAGCGAATATTAAAACTTTTCCCTCAATCCTCACCACCACTGACATTTTGCCTGTACTAGCTGCTAGACGAGAGGAATATTAGAAAGTCCAGCGTACTTATCTTTTAGTAAAAGGTTTCTACTAAATAATAGGTCTCTAAAATTGAGTATTTTTTACCTCTTAGCCGAGATAATATTATTTTTGTTAATCCTAAGAAAATAGATAGAGTAGTGTGACCACACAATGAAACAAGATGTAGACAGTTCTACTAAACTTCATTTAATATAGCATTAGACGAAACGAAAACAGGGTTGTACGGTTAATTTAATGTTAGATTACATGGCGTATGTGTATTTAATAAAAAAGTAGATTACAAAATTAACTCACTTATTATACTAGTTTTAATTAAGTGAAATTTGGATATAGCTTAATTAATGTAAGAATATTGGTTGGTCAGTACTTTCAATCATCTTGAGATGTTCAAATGTACAAATTCTTTACTAAATATCTGTAGGTATTCACAATACTTTTATTTTTCAGATACTTTCCGAGATCTGGCTGATGGTCTGTGAGGACTGAGGGACCATACTTTAAAGGCTGTAGTTTTTAATATATTTGTTGACAAATTCCCAGATTTGTTCTACAATTGTTTTAAGTCTACTACAAAATCCAAAATTTTTTTTTTTGCGAAATATCAATATGGTCCCTCAGTTCACACGCACATATTCTTTCAAATTCGCCCAAAGCGCAACAGTCAGAGATAATGTAGGATTCTAATGGTGAGAGAATGTTTCAAATCGGTCCAATAGTTTCGTCGGAGCCTATTCAATTCAAACAAACAAAGAAATCTTTCCTCTTTATAATATTAATTATATATTAGTAGTAGTGTAGATGTAGATAATAGCCCCACCGCCAACGTTGAAGCCGTGGTGGGGCTTGCGCGCTCCGAACTCTAGGCCTGTGCCGATAGAGTATACCTTGCCAGAACCAGCCGGAACAAGTCTAGGGTAAAGAGCCAGACCAAGAGAGATACAGAAACCCGCAGGGCAGCATATTGTGGCGAGTTATTGGGCAGCAGCGATCCCAAGGACCCTATCTCCCGGGAGAAGTCTTGTTCCTCATCTCTGGCTTGCCTTTATTGGCCGGCTGGAGTGAACAATAACGAGGAACAGAGCTCCCACCTCATTCTTGCCTTTATTGGCCGACTTGAGTGGTGATTCGCAAGAGCAATCTAGCTCGGGGGAAGGAAGTATTCCAGTAAGTGCTCGTAAGGATCTTGACCATCTTCAGGGCTCTGGGATTGTTCTGAAAGCCGTGGAATACCTCTCCACTCCTGAAACACCTAAGGACATGTTGCCCCCTTGTCGCTACGTCACTATGTGCTAGCGATCTTTTCCGGGGGCCCATTATTGAGTGTGTGCAAGTCACCCCCTGCCATTTTATCCGTGTATAATTATATAAAACATTGATCAGGCAGGGGCCATAGTTCTTCCATAGTTCTTGGTAACCAAGTTTTGAAGTAAGGTACAGTTTTGTACAAAAGTTGAGGTGTGTTCTCGTCGCTCGTGACGCCTTGTACCTTCCTCTGCTTGGGGCACTTCAGTCGGCAAAGTTCGGCTCGCGTTCCGCTGAACAAAATGTTTCCGAGCAAATGTGGAGTTGAGTTGGTCGTTTGCCTCCTGCTATCCCCCCCACCCTGCACTTACTTCTCCGTAACAACCAGAACAACGTTCTGCAACTTGGCTAGTGTAGCGTAAATATTACATGTAGTTCAAAAAAACTTGCTAAGCGCACAACTTCACGCAAAGATGTTCTATAAATATTGCGAACAACTTCCGCTACTGGAACGTGTTTATAATTAAAAGAGGACTAGAATTAAAACTTGATCCTTTTATAATAGTGTCGGTTAGCTCTCACTGCATGCTTTATAAAGTTTGAAGACGCAGTTTGTGATGCCATTACTTGAGCCAAGTACTTAGTGAACGAATAGATATTGGTCACGGCGCACAGTGGGCTGAAATTCGCGTTTCATAGACATTCAACATTTTTTTTTTAAGTGTCGCTTTTTTTACTTGGTAACGATTGGGAATAGGTATTCCCAATCGTTACCAAGCAAAAAAAGCGACACCTAAAAGTTCATTTTATAAGGCATGTAGTACCTACTACATGCCTTATAAAATGAACTTTATAATCGGAAACAGCGCACTCAGATTTTTTTTCCAAAAAAATTGTATGGAGTCGGCATAATAAATGATGATATCTCCATTATCGCACAATTGCGCCTAATATCCTCTTAGGTTATTAATATATGAATTATTTTGGATTTTTTGACATACTCCATGCCAAGGTCAAACGTGCGCTTTTTTTTTTAAATCTTTAAAAAACAAACAATTTTTTTTTGTTTATTGTCTTGTTTTAACTAGTATCAAACTTAACATGTATGTAAATAGACTAGACATTTACGAAAATAAATTGTGTGCAAAATTAGAAATTGAAATTCATTAAAAACCATAAGAAATTGGCTTAATACCTTCCTGCCTTAATACCTTCGTTCCTTTATTTGTTACCGGCATTCTGTATAATCCGGTATTCTATACCTAGGCAATTTATAGAATACCTAAAACGTGTAGGTAATTTGTGATGTCATTTTATAAGGCATGTAGTACCTACTACATGCCTTATAAAATGAACTTTATAATCGGAAACAGCGCACTCAGATTTTTTTTCCAAAAAAATTGTATGTAGTCGGCATAATAAATGATGATATCTCCATTATCGCACAATTGCGCCTAATATCCTCTTAGGTTATTAATATATGAATTATTTTGGATTTTTTGACATACTCCATGCCAAGGTCAAACGTGCGCTTTTTTTTTTAAATCTTTAAAAAACAAACAATTAATAGTTTCCTGCCTTAATACCTTCGTTCCTTTATTTGTTACCGGCAATCTGTATAATCCGGTATTCTATACCTAGGCAATTTATAGAATACCTAAAACGTGTAGGTAATGTATGAAATATTATTTATTTTATACTTTGCGTAGGTATTCTATACAATACCTTCTGATAATATTTATATCATAGAAACCTTTACACATAACGACTTAAATTTGATGAACAACAAAGTAGTACAAATGGTGAGCTGATAAAGTAATTATCTAACGGCTCTCAAAATCCCCAATTAAGTAAAATATTATTATTTAACAATACTTTAACTATCTACTGTCTTTTTGAATATCTGTTGGATAATTAGGCTTAAAATTACATGTAATTGGTAATATTTGTCATATATAAATTTTAAACATCATAAGACACATTTTGTGATTCTTTTGTGGTACTAGAAATACCCTAAAAACTAAATTTTAGTAGTTATGCAATACAAATAATTATAAAAATTAATGACATCTCATTATAATATATGATTGACGTGTAAAAGTGTTTGTACAAACCTACTTACAAAATAAAATCATTTATCATTTATCATTATAACCAAAAATATGATGAAAAAATTTAATATTAAAATGATTACAATAAAAATATATGACAAAATTAATAAAATAATGAATATATTATTTAAAATATTGCCTATTCTGAATCACTATCTTCAGAGTCGAACTCAGAGTCAGAATTTATTTGAGCAATATCCCTAAACTCGAATTCAGGTGTTTGTAGATTCAGCAGATCCAATGTTTCATCAAGCAAAGGTTTCTTTTTTTTTTGCATCCTTCGTTGGTCTTACTGCTGAAATAAGCGGATCGGACGAAAGAAGAAGGAAATTAAAAATATCTTCATTGGAACTCACTCTGCTCTTTTTACGTGAGTGATGTTCTTTGAATCTTCTGAAGTCCTTGTTCCTTGCTTCTGAAGCTTCTTCATATAAACTTCCAATCGGTACTATTGCGTTATAAGTAATAATTTCGGCTCCATGAAGCAGTATCGTGTACACTGTTGATGACATGTAGTACCAGTTGTACAATTCAACATATTTCTCAGCAGTTATGTTATGCATATTCTTTAAATTTTGAAATATTGATGGGTTCTCCTGAAGTTATGGCTTGCAAAATTACAGCAAATCTTCGGATCAGATCTTTATCTAGCCGCAGTCTTTTCAGGAAATTCAAAGAATCGTCGTGCAGTGTTGCCGTCGTTAGTGGTGCCATAACCTTGTTTTACAACATCGATTAATAGGTTGAACTCCGTTTTGAACCTGGCTTGGATAGTTTTCTTTCTTGCATCCACTGCAGCTTTCTCACTAACCCCTCTAGCAGACCACTTCTTAATATCTAATTTATATGCGATATGCAAAAGACATTCCATCATGTTTATGCGTGCATGTAGTGAAGAAAGTCCGAGCTCCATCAAGTCATCTTCTGTTGATTTCTTTTTAACTTCTTCCAAGTTGTTCATCTCCGAAGGTTTCGCCAAACAAATTTAGCACGCTGCATTCGATCTTACGTTAGGAGAAAGGTATGTTTTTATTTTAGCATCTACTTACAAGACATAATTACTATTTCAGATTTAAGCTAATGAGTTTTTAAGCGAATTTCACTTTCTAATATGGCACTTAATTTTATTGATTTGCGTAAATGTCTAGTCTATACATCCATGTTAAGTTTAATATTAGTAAAAAACGAAAAAAAAAAAAAAAAATTGTTAATTTTTAACGATAAAAAAATGCATGTTTGACCTTGGCATGGAGTATGCCAAAAAATCCAAAATAATTCATATATTAATAACCTAAGAGGATATTAGGCGCAATTGTGCGATAATGGAGATATCATCATTTATTATGCCAACTCCATACAAATTTTTTCGAAAAAAAAATCTGAGTGCGCTGTTTACGATTATAAACCTGAAAGTTCATTATATATAGCATACAGTAGGTATTCTCTATCGTTCCCAAGCCAAAAAAGCGTCACTTATAAAAAAATATTTGAATGTCTATGAAAATCGAATTTCAGCCCACAGTGCGGAGGCACCGCTCCTTATCGGCGATGATTACAATATCTCACAGAGCGGCCCGCGCCGCATTAATATGTAAGCGAACCCCAAGTTCGCGGTGAATACATAAAACAGAAGGCGGTAAGTGAAAGCCGCAGGTCTTAGCAGCTCTAATAATACAGGAAACGCGCGTCGGCGGCGAGCGGCGATCAACTTAACTGACCTCGTGCCCGTTGGCCGCCGTCCGTCCGTCTGACCGCTGTTGTTCTGTTTATGAGGAGATGTAAAACAGCGGAGCGCACACAGCGTCACCGGGAATCGTTACACTGAGCGCCGACAGACTAAATATGAAATACAAAACGCAGAACATAACTAATCCCGCTTAGTTTTTAATATCAACAGCAGAGCGAAGGAGCGATGACAGACGTGCTGTTATGAACTCGCCCACCCGGTCGCGCGTCTTCGCACTCGCCGGAGGCAGGGACGTGAGCGTAAGCTCGTCTACAGCCCGACTTCTCCCACTACTCTCTAATGCTAATCCTTATGCTCCTGTGCCAGCTCACTTATTAATCTAGTAGCCCACCCCAGAGACGTAGCGCCGCTTTATAACAGCTGTTACGTCGTACGTGTACCACCAGTCCTATCGTGCATAGGCCTAGAGAGGACCTGCTGTTGATATTAAAAACGACACGTTCGAGTCTTGCTCAATCCTAAGGTAAAGAATAATAGAATAGAATATTTTAAGAATAAATTGAAGACATATTTATTGAGGAAGGGCTATTACAGCGTCGATGAGTACCTACATGAAAAGCGACAACCGTAATATTATTGTTCTAGATTGGAATTAATTTTAAATGACATGTTGGCTATTATTAATATTTTTATACTTATTATTATTATTTTGTACCCTTGGCTGTTCCCTTGATGGTACTGTGGAAGATCAATGATCTTTTTATACTGAAATAACTTGATTTTCGTTTTCCTTTTCATTTGACTACTTGTTTTTATTGCATTATTAATTAATTTAAAATGAATGTGGATTATCATAGTTTTGAATTTGTTATTTTTATTAACTTTGACTTTTTTTTTTTTTTTTTCTCTCTCTCGTTTGTTATATGTAATTGAATGTACTGTTTTATTTTACAAAATTTCTACACAATGTATATTGTTCCGAAATAAATGACTTATGACTTATGACTTAAAGGACTGCGAAGTGCCTCTACCTTCAGTTTCCAGAAGTGCTGTAATAACAACCCCTTATAACGGCCTACCCACCCTTTACTAAGACAATAAAAAACTAGCGAAAGCGTACCGCATCGTCAGTTGGTTGCAGAATTCCTTACGATTGCCTTGCTATACGCCGAAGTGGTTTTTTTTTTTTTTCTTTTTTTTTTTTTTTTTTTTAAATCTTCACCTCACACTTCCTCAATCCCAGTCAATCTCAATCTCAGTAACCCAATTTAGAGGATGCTTGCAGGGTAATTGGCAGCCGTGCTACCAATCTTGTCTACCTATCTAGCAATTTGGCCTATAATTTGGATGCCCAGATAGAAAGGCCCCGTTCTATCTGGGCATCCAAATTATGTGTCTCGCTAAATACCTATTATTATATTGTAGTAATAATTGTAATGAAAAATGATTAGTTGTATCAAAACAAACAAAACAAGATGCTGACACGAAGTCGGGCACGACAGTTTCGTAACCCCACACACCCAACATCTCCGGGTTCGTCGCTCAGCTCCACCTTGCAGTTGTCGGAACCTGCTCCAGAAGTGAGTTCAGAGACACCGGCCGCTGCAGTTGCGTCGAGCTCGAGCGACGAATATTTTTCTCCGCCGACGTCGCCAACGCCAGTACGTCGGCAGGGGAGAGGCCGGCCACCGAGAAGCTTGGGACTTAGGGGCCAACCGGCAACCCCGAGCCGGGTCCCCGCTTCCGGTGGTTGTGTGCAGCGCATGAGATGGACTCAGTCTATGAACGAGAACGTCGCGCATATTACGGGTCTACAGAGGGGGGAACTAACCTCACTGCGTACCGCGATAGGATGCTGTCTCTGTTCCAGGAGCTGGAACCAACTGTCAACGTCTCGGCCCAACGACTGTCGGATCTAGTGCGGGTCATCCAACGCAATCACAGGTTGGATGATATCGCGCTTGATAGGCTGCGCTCAGAGGTACTGAGCAACCATATCGTCTCGGTTCTGACACAAACCGCGGCACAAGCGTCAACTGTTGATGCCATCCCGCCGAGGTCCAATCATGTTGAAGAAGAGTATGATAGGGTTGCCACAGTAAGTAGCCAGTGCAACGTCCGACTGAGGAGCGCACTGGAGGATGCATTTCGCGAGTATAGGTCCACTCCAACCGAACTTAGACCACGATTACCTCGGTTACCTATGCACAAAAAAATAGGGCTTTGGTGTGTGCCTTGGACTCGCAGCTCAAGAATTTCTTCAAGAGCAGCGAGGATCTTGTTGATACACACTCGATCCTGTAATGCGCAGCGGTTGCGGCATGTCGTTTAGCTAACGTCAAGTTCCCATCTTATGACGGAGCTACTCGACCAAAACAAACCGTACCAGTCTGGCAGCACAGGGTCGAGGGTCGTATCGATGGAGCGGGGTACTCATCGGCAAACTATACTGCTTCAGGGAGGGCAATACACGACTACGTGTGATGCGCTTTGTAAGGCGGGCATTCTCGGGGACTGGAATCAGCCCTCGAGAATACATGTCACACGTCACAGTGCGCATCGACTTCCTGAAGCAGAAAGTTTGTGCATGGGCAAGCCGAATTCGGCGGTATAAGCGGCGGGTGATCGATACACGCAGAATCGCATGTTCCAGAGCAATGAGGGGTGGGTGTATAGAGCTTGGGAGCGACCTGAACAAAATGTGACAGATGTATGCCGCCCGGATGATGCCGACACGAGTGCATTCTGGCGCAACATCTGGTCGGTACCCGTCTGTCACACTGAGGCTAGCTGGATTCGGGATGTCGAGCGAGTGTGTGAAACTATACCAAAAATGGATGCAGTCCTAATTACCCCATCAGACGTTGCCAAACCGGTCCGTCCGTTACCGAATTGGAAATCACCGGGACCGGACGGACTGCACAACTTTTGGTTGAAAAAGCTAATTAGTTCACACACTTGATTGGCATCTCAGTTCCAGTCATCTTTACAGTCTGGGTCATTACCGCAGTTTCTAACAACAGGCGTTACCCACCTGCTCCATAAGTCAGGTAGTCCCGCGGAACCCAAGAATTATAGACCGATCACGTGTTTGTCGACGGTTTATAAACTTCTTACATCCGTTTTGAGAGCGAAAATTAATACGCACATTTACAGTAATTCGATTATGTCTGCCTCTCAACATGGATGTAGGAATGGGTCCCGCGGTACTAAGGAGCTACTCCTCATAGACATGGCCAGTAGCCAACAGGTTCGTCGTTCCCGCAAGGATCTGTCGACATATTGGATAGATTACAAGAAGGCCTACGACTCGGTGCCACATACATGGCTCATAATGGTGCTGGAGTTGTACAAGATAGATGATGAGAGATGCAAGTCTACGCACCTTTCTTGAGTCGTGTATGGGACAATGGAAGACAGTCCTTCGTTATCCAGGGTGTCGACATCGAGTCTATCAGACAGTTATTATCTCTGGTTGTTCTCGTCTGTCTAGCGTAGCATAACCAAGTAGCCAGGATTATTCACCAGCAACTTGCTTTGAAGTATAAATTTGTGGATTCTGAGGTACCGTATTACAAGTATGTGCCCGACCCAGTTCTTGAAAATGACCATGTCACGTTGTACTGGGATCGGTCTATCATTACTGACAGGACTATTGTCGCCAATGAGCCTGATATTGTGGTGATAGATCGATTAGTGCGCCGTACAATGATTGTCGATGTTACCATTCCACATGACGGGAACCTCGTGAAAGCTGAGAAAGAGAAACAAATTAAATATCTCGACTTAGCACACGAGGTTGTTGACATGTGGAATGTGAGCTCGGCTGTCATTGTGCCGATTGTCGTATCGGCCAATGGCCTGATGGCCGAAAGCCTCGATCAACGTCTATCGAGGCTCTCGTTAGGCGGTTGGATCAAGGGCCTGATTCAGAAGGCAGTACTCCTCGATACGGCTCGCATTGTGAGGAGGTTCCTGTCTCTGGAGCCCTAACCACCGGTAGCTTGGACCCTGCTCCCTTCACAGGCGGATAGCTATTTTTTTATATTTTTTTATGTTTTTTTATCCTACTTATTTTTATATTTTAAGAAATATTTAAAAATGTAAAAAAATGAGATATGTAAATAAATAAACGAAGTAATAATAATAATATTGTAGCGTTTTTTTTTTTTAAGTCGGTTGTTTTTTTTTTTTAATGTTTTGTAAAAAAGTTTTTTATTTTTCACTTTTTAGTTTGAGAGTTTGTAATTTATCTAAGTTACATTAGCCTAATGTCAACTGCTTTTCACCTTTTACAAAATATGCTTTTCCCGATGCTGGGACGATAATTGTTGAGGAGTTCTGCTGGTAAGAACCAGGAGAACTCCTCAACAACAACTCACCATACGCATTGTGACGAGCATAAATTGCTTAGCAACCATATTAAAGTAATTTAACAGCAACTCGTGAAATATTTACCATTGAGTAGTTCCGATGGCCATCTGTGGTCTTCCACTTTACCAAATGATGATTTCCGAGAGCAATTTTTTTTTTAATTTGTATTCTCAAGAATACATTACTTTGCTGTTTTTACAATTTCACTCGCCAAACTTTCGAGTTTGGTGGCGAGAAGCGCCTGTTACATACACAATACATGTAGTAAAAAACTGACCCAACTATGCACTATTCACTTAGGGATCAGTCTCACAGTTTCCTGATCTTATGAAAAACAGTAAAATAATACCGTTGTTCAAATCGGGTAGTACATCAGACCCTACTAATTATAGACCAATTTCAGTACTACCTACCTTTAGTAAAATTTTTGAAAAACTTATTTTAAATCAAAACCCCATTCTTACTACAGATCCGGGTGACCTTCTCTGAATCCTATCACTTAAGTAAGAAGATCCAAAGAGGCGTTCCGGATTCCGTTATAGCAAGAATGGGGGTCCCCCAGGGCTCAATTCTTGGCTCATTTTTATTTATTATTTATATAAATGACTTGCCTTACCTAATAAGGGATAAACATGATAGCTTTGTTTGCAGATGATACTTCACTTTTATTTAAACTCAAACGTCAGCAGCTGGTTACTGACAATGTAAATAGCGCCCTTGCAGAAGTAGTTAACTGGTTTAATGTCAATAACCTCCCAACTAGCACCATAGCGTTAAAAAAATATATATATAATTCGTATATCAGTTCCATTTGAACATAAAAGTGTTAACACATACCTGTACAACTAAGTTAGAGCATGCTCTAATTCACTTATAACCACGAAAGAGGCCCACAGTTTTGCAGGTAAGAGTTATAGAAAGCCTATAGTACGGTGATACAAAGGTATTAAAGCAACTGCACAAGAGCGTTTAGTCATCGTCAGCTACTAGTTTAACCGGTATTACTGTTGTAATAGTCGGGTTGGTTGACACTACGGGAGGTAGGAAAGCTTCGGATTAGAATGATTTGCCACTAAAAACTTTATTAGACCTATTAAGAATAGTGTTTTGATACCATGACTCGTATTAGTTATCTAAAATGGACTCAGGTAAGTTTGTTACCGCTTCTTGAGTACATTATTAATCAAATGTATAATTTTTAGCGTACGTCAAGTTAGAAAAAGCCTGTTGGTTTAATAAAATTTGATCTGTTTGTAGTGAAAGTGACTATATCATCCATCATTCAACACAGCAGAATTATGTCAATAAAACTGGTAGCCGTTTTAAGTATGAGTTATTTAAGTTGGGGAAGTGAAAAATGACTGTCCTTGTGATTTCACAGTAAATGTATACCATGTTTCTCATTCAATTTTAATGCGCCTAGGATTTATTAAAGATTTAAAAGAAAAGTTATGAAAAAAAAAATAGACACTTCAAACTAATATTATTATTTATTTCTGAATCCTGAGCAGTAGCATGTAAAATTAAGTGGTATTCATGGAACGCTTCAAATAATATAAGAAATGTAGTATTTTGTAGTTAAATGTTGAATAACTCAAAGTAATATTTATAGTTAGTTTACCAAAACAAATATAAAATCTTCATCTTAAAAATAAATATTAAATCTTCACTTAACTCATTTATTCCACTCTTTGAACTACAACATCGTTAGTCAAGAATATTGTGTTGCGTTTGGTGCACTTAACAGTGTTATACTAGACTTAGCTAAATACATTTACTACAGTGAAGACAATACAACTGGCTAAAAGTTTTACAAACCGACTCAATTAGGGTTCTCCAACGAAATAATGAAAACCTACAAATACCTACGTAATCGCACAAAAATATTTTCTAGTGTTTCCTGGTATTCTAAGAACTAGTGAATGATTCATCTACACTAAATACGTAATATGAGGGGCATAAAAGCAAAATCGGCACTGTCCGATGCGTTGTTTAACACCAAGACCTTTAGAACGTCTTTAAAGAAAACTGCGTAATACAATAAGCTTTAGTTAAATTCTTTTATTACAGGTTAAAACTAGTTATAGGAGTTGTTCGACACTTTTAGTATCTCGTGTTACAAAACTCTCGACAAACTCTATTTCATAACCTGTGTCAGCAATAATAGTCAATATAATACCTTAAGGTATATAAGACACTTCATGGCAATAACTAAACAACAATATGCGTTAACAGGAGTCAGCGAACACTGTTGTTAAGACTTGGGTGTTACATAGAGGTTAAAGCTATAACATCTTAAGTATACTTGCTGTTACTAGCACTATTTTAACTGTCAAAGCTGTATTACATCGTCCATTAAAGTTCTAGTGCCGACGATGGGATTAAACTTGTTTGTTGACTCCTCTATGTCGCCTTTAGTTAGAACTGAGATAATTGTTACTCTGTAATATCACTTAAAGTCATAAAAAAACCTGTAACTGACACCAAAATGTTAGTTGGGCTACTTCTTAAGATTTACCATGTTGTTTCAAGATCATAGACTTCTTATTAATTTTCCTGTAATCTATAGGTATATAACTATTTTCTGTATTTTTTTCAAAATTTTAGGCTCAGTAGTTTCGGAGATAGGGGGTGGCAGTAATCGTAAATTTCCGTCTATTGTCTTAAATAACTTTAATACAATTTACTTTAAAATTATGAAAACAGTATATTTGAGATCCTCACGGTAAGCCCTTTCATTTGATATGTCACGTACGTTTTTTTTTAATTGTCTATTTACCCCTCAAAAATGACTCCCATTTTCAAACCTCATTTATTTACGTTACACGTCTGTGTTTGGGTCACAGACATTCATATGTGTACCAAATTTCAACTTAATCGGTCCATAAGATTCGGAGCAAATTGGCTGTGACAGACGG
This sequence comes from Gortyna flavago, assembly GCA_963669345.1. NCBI lineage: Eukaryota > Metazoa > Arthropoda > Insecta > Lepidoptera > Noctuidae > Gortyna > Gortyna flavago. The sequence continues at coordinate 20,211,358 of OY770133.1, forward strand.
ACAGACAGACACACTAGTGATCCTTTATGGGTTCCGTTTTTTCCTTTTGAGGTACGGCACTTTAAAAAACGAAATGTATTAAGTTTACGATACCCCACGTTAGACAAGTAGAAACTAGTGTTCTCATTAAGGATGAAGAGTTGAAACCCGAAGATACCACAGTATTCTTAGGCATAACTTTGGATGCCAAGCTTCAATGGGGCCCCCATATAGATAAATTGACAAAAAAGCTTAGCTCTGCAGCATACGCCGTTACGAAAATTCGTGATTTACCTGATTTAGAGACAGCCCGTTTAGTTTACTTTAGTTATTTTCATAGTGTGATATCGTACGGTATTCTGTTGTAAATGCCGCCGATATTCATACAATTTTTATTTTACAAAAAAGGGCAATTTGTTCCATTTATAAATTAAGTCCCAGACACTTCCTCAGAGACAAATTTAAAGAGATTAATATAATGACTGTGCCTTCTCAGTACATTTATGATAATCTTTTGTATGCACATAAAAATATTAATCTGTTTAAAAAATACAGTGATATCCATAACATAAATATTACTAGGAACAAACACAAATTTGTTGTTCCTACAACAAAGCTCAAGAAAATAGGTTGCTCGTTTTGAAGCCAATGTATACGTTTTTATAATAAACTTCCTAGCCACATTCAAGAACTAAGCCATAATAAATTCAAATCTTTTATAAAGCGAAAACTATGCCAGAAAGCCCATTATACTGTAAAAGACTATATTGAGGACAAAAAGGCTTGGGATTGAGCTGCTCCATAGACAGTGAATGTTGTTTTTCATTTTGCTATTTTACACTTTATTTATCTAAATCTATTTACTTTAACAATGACATGTACGAGTACATTTACTGTATAAAGTATTATATTATTTTTATTGTTGTGAATTTGAGGACTATGTGGGCTAATATTTCCGTTTTAATCATGGTCTGGCAGTTTGAGTAGTTTATGCGGCCTACCCAAATGTCCTTTCTTTGGTATTGTTCGTCGAATCGTTGAGCTCCTCAAGTTCTGAGTTGAGCTGCACGACTTTTGACAAATGCGTGCACTGACTGGACAGGTCCGCTCAATCTGTGTGGTTCTTTCCTCAAAAGACCATTTCAGACACTAATCTACATGGTCTTCACTTGATGTGACCAAGATTTTGTCTGGACTTTAAAAGAGACTGTGACCTCTAAGTTTGTTTTGGCCTTTCTTCTCAGAGTAGTCAGATAGGAAACGCCGACCTCATCTAGTTTAAAAAAATATGATTGACGTGTAAAAGTGTTTGTACAAACTTACTTACAGAAAATAAATAATTTATCACACCGGCACGGACAGATTGCGGACGAACCGCGAACACCGGACACTGACAGAATCTAAGTACACGCGTATCCGTCTGAAGATCTCCGTGTCCGGAGTCACGTCCGCAAGTATCCGCAACCCGTTCGCGCCGGCCCGACCAAGCCCTTAGCGTGATTCACACATATAATAACGATACCATAATACTAATTTTAATACTATTTTTTTCTCAATATCACCTACTAATGTTTGTCTCTGCATCACCCAAAGGTTGACTGGTAGAAAATGCCTATGGCATTAAGTCCGCCTCTGTACATTTTTGTGCTTCAAGTATTAATACATAAAGTATTAAATAAATAAACATTCAAGTTACTTTAAAAAAAATACCCAAATCGCTATAGGTTTGCCTATAAAATTTGAGGGTTTCCTTCTATTTCCATGGGATTCTCTCGTCAGATTCCAACTTGATGACAGTGGGACCACCTCGAGAATAAACACTATGAAACAAAAAAATTACCTACAAAAAAAAACACAAGTCGAACATATAACCTCCTCCTTTTTGGAAATCGGTTGAAAAACGGAACCCCTATAGGATCCCTTTGTTGTCCGTCTTTCTGTCTGTCTCGGGAACGCGTGTAGGAATCGATAGAAATTAAAACCATATACTCAAGTCTACAGTCTTTTGAAGCTGTGAAAAAATTAAACTTCTAGATTAACGTAAAAAAAAGATTATGCCGCAAAAAACGTATATTTCGACACACTTATGGGAATCAACTTATAAATAGGGTACTTCCCGTTGACCTTGAATCATGAAATTTGGCAAGAAGCAAGGTCATGTAGCACAAGTAAGGGAAAAAATTCGAAAACCGTTTTGTAGTTACATTTTTTTAAAAACCCGTGATAAACAATTTAAATACCTATTTGTATAATTATAATCCTGCAGTTAGTCAGTCCATAGGGGAAAGGTAGCCACCAGTAACGTTTGGTTGGTTTGTGTTCGTATACAACTACAAGGTAGCACTATAATTCAAAAAAATAGTTGGCCCTAACGACGAGTTGCGAATTCGGTTCAGCTTTCCATAAGCGGTGTGACTGCCCTAAGTGTAATGGTTGTGGTTGTCTATAGTTCGGTTCAGCTTTCCATAAGCGGTGTGACTGCCCTAAGTGTGTCCTTGTCGTGGTTGTCTATAGTCTGTTGGTAAGTGTCACACCCAATAGAGGGCTACCCCGAGTCCCTAAAACCACATGCATGTGTTGGATACCACGATCATGTCAGCGAAAGGAACAAGGAGTGATATAAAAAAAACTTTTTAACAAAAAAAACAACCGACTTCCAACAAAACACTACAAAGTGAAAAATAATTTTAATTTCAAAAGTCGGTGTCAAAAAACGAAAATGCAGAACAGTCAAAAAATTTTTCACTTTTTAGGGTTCCGTACCTCAAAAGGAAAAAAACGGAACTCTTATAGGATCACTCGATGTCTGTCTGTCTGTCCGTCTGTCACATCCAATTTTCTCCGAATCTAATGGACCGATAGGTGTTGTCTGAGAGTCATCACTTAATGCTGCTGAGCTGATGATAAGTGAAAGTCAAATACTTTTATTCAATTAGGCCTATTACAAGCTCTTTCGACAATTACAAGCCCTTACCATCATCAGATGCGGGACCAGGAGGCCTACCATGAACTATTTAAAAACGATTCAAAAGCAAGACATTTCAGTTTATATTCTTAAACTGTATCGCTCACAGTCGTACCATGACGTCCAATACGCTCAGCGGCATTTGGATCGTTGAAAGTGAATGAAAGATCGCAATTCGTTGCTGAACCGCGTTTGAAACGTTTCTGGTGAAAAATAGACAACGCTATTATTTCAATTAAGTTTGTTTTGCGCACATTTTAGTGTTAGACACGTTCAGAAGCAAGTAAAATTTTATTTGTTCATATCTCAATATCATTACTTTATAGTAAAATTCCACTAAAAATCTTTATTTTCATCAATAATTCACCAAACGTTTCAGTTGTTAGAGACATAGTAACTTTTATTGAATCGCTTATTTTAACAGTTAGCGTTTCAGTTGAGCTGCTATAAGGACGTCATGGTACCAAATACAGTACAAAATGAAATGAATGAAACCAAAACTTGCGACTCAGTTTGGGATAATCGCTGTCAGATGGCACGGCCTAAATTGAACCGTTAAACTGACGTCATGGTACGAATTAGAAGAACAGTTCAGTTTAGGTACTAAAGTGGATCGCGTTAAGAGCTCTTGGTAGGTATGCTGTTCGTCCCGTTACATCATTACGAGAAATGGAATGATGAAGACGATTGTCTTCAAGTGAACGTCTATCCAAGAACTGCTAAGTAGTTTCTGTCAACATATTGCCGTATCTCCTAACTCCTAACAGTTAAGGACTGCTGTGGCTACCATCGACGGTTCGATAGCATTATAGTCGGACTTTTAATTAGCTGCAGTAAAATGACAGCTTTATGTGTAACTTAAATGACTGAAATTGGCGTCTTTTTGTTTTTTCGCGGCCATCAACCAAACCATGTTTTTCTAGTACAGAATAGTGTAACAAACGAAATTAATTTGACATGCATTTCTTTAAATGCAGTCCGAAATCAGTTATTAAGAAGTGTCATTTTACTGCAGCTAATTAAAAGTCGGAGTATAGGTAAGTGATGACTCTCAGACTCAAACACTTGAATCATCAATAGGTTTCATTTGATTTGAGAGAGTTCAACTAACACACTGACTTGGTGACAATGGGACCACCTCGAGAGCATATTGTTTCAAACCCTTATGTCAACTGATCATCACCTGTAACAAAATATTTTTTTTCCCGATACTGGGACGTTAATTTTTGAGGAGTTATCCTGGTAAGAACCAGGAGAACTGGAGCTGATGGTGAAGGCACCATCAGCTCCACTTCACCATACGCGTTGTGACGAACATAAATTGCTTAGCAACCATATTAAAGCAATCCGTGTAATATTTGTCATTGAGTAGTTCCGATGGTCATCTGTGGTCTTAATCATCAGTTCCACTTCACCAAATTATACTTTCTGAATGCAAATGCTTGACTTGTTGATGAAAATACCAATATTGCTATATGTATGCCTATAATATTTGAGGAGTTCCCTCAATTCCTCATGGATCCCATCATCAGAACTTGATTTTGACAAAAATGGGACCAATTTGGAAGTATATAACTTTAAATATAAAAAAAAAAAGAAATCGGCTTATAAATGATATGTACTGAGGTAACAAACATAAAAATAAATAAATAAACATACAACCGAATTGAGAACCTCCTTTTTTTGAAGTCGGTAAAAAATAGTCAACACTCACCCGGTCATTCACAAACACACTCACTGCGGTTCACGCGCCTTACACGCTACTATCATTAACAGTAAACCTAGTCTAAAACAACGTAGGTATTAACTAACACTCTCGCCCTCGCATCTCTCAACAGACACACAATTTCATTGCTATTGCCTAAGTTCTAACTCTGCTAGTCTAGCCTTACGTCAACCGCTCATTCTCATGCTCTCTCTCCTCCTTTCCCTCGTTTCTTCGAACATCGACCTAAAATGCTTTTTGTTTATTTCTTAATTGTTTCTCAATACGAAGCGGTCCCGGCGGGGCGGCGCCACATTTACGACAATCAGATGTGGCTGCAATAAAGCGCGCTGCGATTTGGGCGTTCTTTGAATTTGTACAAAATACTGCATCTTAAGTGACGTAAAATATTGGTTTCGACTGATGCCTGGCATAAAGGCTCATATATACTGGCGCGACTTGTCGCGCGACGTATCGCATGGCGATTCTGCGATATTATCGCGACGTAACAGCTTTCACACTAGCGCTACGCGAATCGAAAGGAACATTTTGTATAGCGTCGCGGCGATATCGCAGCCGCGGCCGCGGCCGCAACGCGCGAGGCTACACGGAGAGTATAACTGCCAGAACAACCCAAGCTGAGCTCAGTAGTAGACGACCTTCGTCAGAGGACGAAGGCAGGTCTGTACGTGTTTGCCCAGCGGGGGTCCTAGGTTCTATTCCCCGTTCGGTCGACATAACCCTTTTTTTTAATTTCCGGAGTGGAAAATCCTCATGGATGTCCGCCGCCCTGGGGCGGACGGCGGGGTCTGTCAGATTCTTGCAGACTAAAAACCACCCCGGGGTGTTCCATCTCACACCCACGCCGGGGATCGCGGGAACGTACGATCCTCCTGCAACATCCTGCAATAGTCCTACACCAACCGGGGATTATCCTTGGGTGGACCCCATGGTCCCGGGATATAATTATAAAAACATAATCACACTAAAATTTGGTCGATCGAAACTTAAGCGGGTGAAACCGCGGGGTGCAGCTAGTATATATAGGGTGTCCCTCGAAGTATGGATCAAATCGAATATGGACGTGGGCAAGGTCATTTCCAAAATTTTCGACCCTGAGAATTTCGGTGAATTTTTTTACGGTTCAAAAGTTATGACCAATTTTTGTTTTTTTCAATCACTTCCCATAGTGCTCAAAGAAAAAAATCATTAAAAAAAACTAACCGGGTTATCAAAAAATTTAAATTGATAGCCCTGATAGTTTTTTTTTTATTCTTTTCTTCGAGCACAATGCGAAATGATTGAAAAAAACAAAAATTGGTCATAACCTTGTATGCAAAACAAAGTCGGGATTAGTTACACCATTATAACCATTTATAAGTCTAAACCTTAGTGGTTTTTGGTTGCTATTTAATATGCATATCCTGTATTCTTTTGTATAAGTGAAAAATAAAAAAACTCAAGAACGGCTGGACCGATTTTTATGATCTTTGATTTGTTGGATTTGTCTCCGCCCCGAACAGCAGAATAACTATTAAAACAAGGGCAAAATTCACGAAAAAAAAAAGATAATTCATTTTCTCATACATTTTGTATGGAACGCCTTTTTTGATGATATCTTGAGAACGGATTGTCTGATTTCGATAGATGGCGGCACTAAGTTCACCAGGTCAGGTAGTAATAATATTAGAAGCGTGTGTTTTTTTAAACTAATTACATACTTTATTTTTAACGTTTGCGTCTACGAAGTTATGACGATCAGGGGCTACTGGCAAACTCGAGGGTTCCCTACTTGTTTTCGAAAGTTGATGATTCGATTTTTATTATATCGAACACGGTGTGTCGATAATTCAGTTGTACGATGTTTTATTCCATCGATGCTTTATTGGTGCGATGTAACGTTTGTGCGAAAATTCTTGTTACGAAAAACCCTACAACGATTGCTCATTAGTTCGGTAATTTATTAGTTCGAAAGTATGTCGGTTCGAAACGCCTACTGTTGTCCTTGACATTTAATTAATAATCTTATTTTGCATTATAGAAGTTAAGGAAATACATTCCTTTTATTGAAAAAAAATATATAATTCCTAGTCTATTATTTACATCAAGTAAATATATTAAAATTATCCTAATCTACCTATACCTAAATAACTTAAATTAAAATATACATTTACAAAAATATGTTTTAACTATATGTTAGGTACCTACTTACTACTGTAAATTTTATTCTAAAAAACAAAATCAGAAAAAAAATTAGCATACGGTCTACAGTACCTACCACCTATTATTTAATGAAAAAAAAAAATTGTGCATCTTTTTGAACATTTCCTTAACTTTTTGCGGCAGGCGTGTCGGCTATAAAAATTACGATATAAAATATTTTTGTTTCTTTCAACAAAAATATTCAATATCGTAATTTTAGATTAGGATTATTTTAATATATTTACTTCATGTAAATAATAGACTAGGAATTATTTTATTTTTTTCAATAAAAGGAATGTATTTCCTTAACTTCTATAATGCAAAATAAAATTATTAATTAAATGTCACGGACAACAGTAGGCGTTTCGAACCGACATACTTTCGAACTAATAAATTACCGAACTAATGAGCAATCGTTGTGGGGTTTTTCGTAACAAGAATTTTCGCACAAACTTTACATAGCACCAATAAAGCATCGATGTAATAAAACATAGTACAACTGAATTATCGACACACCGTGTTCGATATAATAAAAATCGAATCATTGACTTTCGAAAACAAGTAGGGAACCCAAACTTGAGGGGTTTACTAGTCGCCACTGAAGAGATACACTATCCACCTCTTGGCCCCATCATCAGACCCTCGACACCAAGTGCAATCTATTGAACTCGTCAAAACAAATCATATAAGCCCAAATTTGAAGGATTTACTAGTACCCACTGAAAAGCTCCACTATCCACCTCTTGGCTCCATCTTCAATTCGTATCCGTGTTGCCGGTTTTCATCAAGGTGTTTGAAAAAATAATACTCAATCAGATGCTCAATCCTTTTAACACGAATAAAATCCTTCACGATCAACAGTTTGGTTTCACCAAAGGACGTTGTACGACCGACGCCGGTGTAACCTCATTAAAACACATTTTTAACGCGTGGGAAGAGGCTCAAGACGCCATAGGAATCTTTTGTGACCTCTCCAAGGCATTTGATTGCGTCGATCACGAAACCTTGCTTTTAGTAATAATACTAATAATAAGGTGGTATGCCTGAATGAATGTAGCTCAAATGCTATAAATGTTTTTACAAATTGTACGACGGAGGTTCCCTCTCCCTCACGCACGTATGAGCTCACTGCCTGGTGATAACATTGAAGTCTTGGGGTTAACTCCGGATAATCATTTAAACTAGTTTGTAAGACAACAGAAGGTACCAGTAATAATATTCTTAAGCCTAACAACAACAACAACAAGGTATCTTCTTGCTCTAAAATAAGTAAATATCAAAAAGGAGATCAGCAGAATGCCTTGAAATTATTTCATCAAAATATTCAAGGCATTTCTTCCAAATTATTAGAAATTTAAATGTTTTTAGAAAAAACAAAGTTTGACATTGTTTGTTGTACTGAACATTGGTTAAAGGATTACCAAATGTTAATCACTTATGAGAACTATAGTGTAGGCAGTTGTTTTAACCGTAAATCTATGCTGCGTGGAGGTTCTCTAATATTGATAAAAAATTGTTTAAAATCAAAGCAACGAAATGACATAGTGAGTTTATCAATTGAACATTGCATCGAACTGTCTTGTGTTGAGCTAGATAAGCATGTTGTAGTGTGCGTTTACAGACCCCCTAATTATCAGAACTTTTCTGTGTTTGAGTCAGTGATGGAGGATGTCCTGGCGAAACTTGCATCCAATAACAAAGCCGCAATTATTTGTGGTGATTTTAATATTAATATTTTAGAAAATAATTCAAATAGCAGTAGATTATTAAGCCTATTCAAATCGTTCAATTTATCTAATGTTTTTACAGAACCGACTAGAGTAACTCCTACTTCTGCTACTTGTATCGATAATGTCTTTTGCGACTGTGATTATTTAGATAAAGCCATCGTAAATTATCTGCCGTCTGATCATAGTGGACAAACGGTCACTTTTAAGTTTGAAACACCTTTGCAAAAAGTGCAAATTCAATTTAGACCAATTTACCAACGACTGGTAAACTAATTAGATTCAATAGTACCCTAAATAATAAAGTTAAATGATTTGTGCCATGATATTGGTGATGCAAATAAATTGTACGAGGATTTCTTTTCACTAGTGCGCACTCAATTCAATAAAACTTTTGAAAAGAAAACAAAAAACATTTGCCCTAATTTTATATTTAGTGACTGGGCAACTAGAGGTATAAGGATAAGTAGGGAAAGACTGTTCGAGCTGTATGGCCTTAAGCCTTACATCAATACTGAAACTTTCAGCAAGTATGTTACTACATATTCCAAAATTTTTAGAAATACTTGCAAAACTGCCAAAGCCCTGTACGTTAGCAACAAAATCAAATCGGCAGAAAATAAAATAAAAACAGTTTGGAAAATTATAAATAACGAAACTAGTAGGAATAGAAAACGAAACACTGATTACACGTTGGAGACTTCACGTGGTGCCATAAGCTCTAACTTAGAAGTAGCTCAAGAATTTGTAAATTTCTTTACTAATATACCATTAAAAACGACGGAAGCCTTAAATTCTTCACCCGACGTTTCAGTTGATTTATTAAGAACGAACGTTCAAGCCTGCCCGGTTGAATTTCAATTTAAACATATTAACCCTGTAACAGTAATAAAAGCTTTTAAGCAAATTAAGATTAAATTGACCGAAGATGTTTGGGGAATGTCCATTAAAGTCTGTACCTCCATAATTGAGACTATTGCGCCTTATTTAGCTTTAGTATTTAATTCGTGTGTTGATCAAGGAGTCTTTCCCGATTTAATGAAATACAGTAAGGTAATACCACTTTACAAATCCGGGGACAGTAAAGACACCAATAATTATAGACCCGTATCCGTGTTGCCGGTTTTCAGCAAGGTGTTTGAAAAAATAATACTCAATCAGATGCTTAATCATTTTAACACTTATAAAATACTTCATGATCAACAGTTTGGTTTCACCAAAGGACGTTGTACGACCGACGCCGGTGTAACCTTATTAAAACACATTTTTAACGCGTGGGAAGAGGCTCAAGACGCCATAGGAATCTTTTGTGACCTCTCCAAGGCATTTGATTGCGTCGATCACGAAACCTTGCTTTTGAAACTTGAGCATTACGGACTTGGAAAACTTGCGCTCAATTTAGTTAGTTCTTATTTAAATGATAGACTGCAGCAAGTTCAAATAAATGGTGTCAATTCACATGGTTTAACAGTAATAATGGGTGTGCCACAAGGCTCGATATTGGGTCCTTTCCTCTTTTTAGTGTATATTAATGATCTACTCCATTTATTAAGAAATCAACCTCAAATGGTGTTATTTGCTGATGACACTTCCTTAATTTTTAAGGTAAATAGACGGGCTACAAATTTTGACGACGTAAATAACGCCCTAATGCAGGTTCAAAATTGGTTCACTGCTAATAATTTAGTATTAAATGGAAAAAAAACTAAGTGCATAAGATTTTCTTTACCAAATGTCAAAGGTAGTGATTGTGAGATAATATTGAATCAAGAGAAACTAGAATTCGTCGATAAAACTGTTTTCCTGGGGATCACGCTCGACTCAAGGCTACAATGGGGTCCTCATTTAACATCTCTTTCAGGACGGTTAAGTTCAGCAGCTTATGCTATCAGAAAAATCCGTCAATTTACTGATGTAGATACCGCGAGACTAGTTTATTTTAGTTACTTTCATAGTATCATGTCTTACGGTATTTTACTTTGGGGACGGGCTGCAGACATCGATTCTATTTTTATTCTGCAGAAAAGAGCCATTAGAGCCATATATAATCTTCGCAGGCGCGATTCTCTAAGGGAACTGTTTAAGGAAATTAACATCATGACGGTGCCTTGTCAATATATCTACGAAAACATCATGTATGTAAGGAAAAATTTACACCTTTTTAGCAAAAGAGGTGAAAGACATAATTATAGTACTAGAAATAGGGACCTATTAGTTCAACCAGGTTTCAGACTGGCTAAAGTAGACTCATCTTTTATGGGGTACTGTTTAAAATGTTATAATAAAATACCTCCCCACATTCTTCAACTGAATGAGACAAAATTCAAGTCTTGTATAAAACGCACACTATGCAGGCAGGCATATTATAAGTTAGGGGATTACATCGTTGATAAAGATGCCTGGCTCAATGCTGGTCCTGCTCCACAACCACAACTAATTGATTAACTCTTGAAAATACTGTTGGAGCTGTTGAAGATTGTAAGACTATCTTTGCATTGTATAAACTCAATTTCCTTTATATTGTATAATTGCATAGCACAAATGTGAGTTCTATGTACTGTAGTGCTACCATTTACCGGGTAATGATAATAATGTCTTTCATTGACTTGAATGTGCCCTGGCGGCTGATAGTATGTCATGCTCACTAAAATGTCTCGCTGACGGTGGCGTGTGTGTTGGATCATTTAGCTCCCTTCAAAATGGTTGAGCTGAATGGTGCTGATCTATGCGTCATGTTCGTGAACGGGCGCCGTCAGTTGGGACTGGTCATCACTTGGCTGCCTCGGCTTATTTTTAATTATTTTACTTTTGGATTATTGTTTTGTTAAGTACTATTTGCTGTACTCTGGACACTTTAACGCGTACGTATTTTTTTTTTTTTTTACATCGTTCTCACATATAATTATAAATTCAACACTAATGATGTAACTAATATTTTTGTAAACTATAATTTAAAAGAGTGTCCATGGAGTTTCTTGCCCGTTCTTCTCCATAGGTACCTACGCTTTGGAATGGGCAACTAGCTTCATATTTGCTGACTGACCTATTGACAATTCAAAAGTGCCTGTAAATGGTTTAATTGAAATAAATGATTTGAGTTTGAGTTTGAGTTTGAGTTTGAAACTTGAGCATTACGGACTTGGAAAAGTTGCACTCAATTTAGTTAGTTCTTATTTAAATGATAGACAGCAGCAAGTCCAAATAAATGGTGTCAATTCACATGGTTTAACAGTAATAATGGGTGTGCCACAAGGCTCGATATTGGGTCCTTTCCTCTTTTTAGTGTATATTAATGATCTACTCCATTTATTAAGAAATCAACCTCAAATGGTGTTATTTGCTGATGACACTTCCTTAATTTTTAAGGTAAATAGACGGGCTACAAACTTTGACGACGTAAATAACGCCCTAATGCAGAAAATGAGGAAATAGTAATTTGTTTAAATACCGATAAAATACATACAACCATTTTTCTGTTAAAAAAAAAAGTAATTTTTCACTCCTCAATTATTATTTTTCATTTTTTTTTAATTCGCCCAAAGGGCAGGCTATAGTCTTTCGACCATACGCCTTGTCTTCCGTGTAGTTCTCAATTATCTCTATAGCTCAAAACAAGATTCAGAAAAATAATTATTCCCGTAGATAGAGAATGAACTATAGATCAGACACTAAAATAACAATAATAATCAGAGCGGGACACATATATTAAACCAGTAGTAGGAGTAAGGAAGACAGATATAGGGTTTTTCTATCCCTTTTTGCGACTCACCTTTTTTTGTTTGGAGCCAGTTTAGTTTGGCTCCCAACAAACAACAACTGTCAACTGTCAGCGACGTCGTGATACAATTTCTTCTGAAAACTGTGTTTGCGACGCTTTTCTTTTAATTGTGTGAATGTGTAATTGCAGAACATAATATATATTACTTATATTATGGGGCGCTGTAGTGTATTATGTTGTACAAATCGACCAGAACGAAAAAATGAAGACATAACCTTTCATCGGTAAGTGAGTTTGTTTTTCTATTAGAATAGTATTGTTTACGATTTAAAACGATTAAAGAATTCGTCATTCATTATAGTAGCACGTAATTATCACAATTAATCAAAAATTAAACGTGTTATATACGGTTTTATTTCATTGTTTCGTATTATTATTCTTGTAGTGTATTTTGATAAGAGTTTGAGGGATACCAGTGCCCGGCAAGTTTACCCATAAATCCAAAGTCCTATCAAATTTTTATTATAATAACGCTATTTCTTTTTTACCAGTTTCCCAAAGAACCCAAGAATACAAAATCTGTGGATTCTCCTTACTGGACGAAAAAATTGGCAGCCAAACCAAAATGCTCGGATATGTTCCAAACATTTTGAATCTTCTTGCTTTCGCAAGACAAAAAGCCATTTGACATACTTGAATCCAGATTCAATTCCAACACTTTTTATTCCTGTAAGTAATATAAACATAATTATAATATTATATTGTAGTACAGTCATGTGCTTATTTCAGCAACAATAATGATGCTGTTGTACTTCAAATTTGGACTAGTTCAAATTTGGAAGTTCTCAATTCGTAGGAATCTTTTATTTTTTATTTATGTTCCCCGATTATTTGCTAGCCCGATTTGTTTTTTTTTTTTATTTGAACTGGTTCTATGGATGGACAGAATCATTTAAAATTGGCAAATTTTCCACGTTTCATTGTCTGCTATGGGATTTAGAAGAAATTCATTCAATAATTTTTACCGTCCTTTCGTTTTTAGCCTCCAGAGAGAGAAGACAACTCTATCATACTTGAGCAACCTAATACTAGCAAAATGAGTCAAATGAAATTATCGGTAAGTTTGTTGCTATAAAATTAAAGTATGGCAACAACACATCAGTTCCTTAAAAGAAAATATTAATAATTTCCTTAAAAGTTCTGATTTTTCACACTTCTAAATTTTGTGTAGACTTTGTTTTAGAATAAACTAAAAAAACATTGCAATCAATCAAGTACCTACAAAATATACAAGTGTACAGATGGAAGTGGCTATGGTAACTTCTTTGGCTAATTATTTTTTTCACATGTATTACAGGGTCTGCGTGAAGATATTTTAAACACATCTTCTTGTACACCATCTGTTGACATTGAAGTGCTTATGGAAGTTGAAAGTTCTATTGTAAGTTAAAAATAAAATAGCCTGTTGTTAGCATGCATGCAATCACATCAAAATATTTATTTTGATTCTCGTATATATTTCAATATGTACTTACATAATTATTTGATTTCAGGTTGAAGGCGATTTATCCATTGCTGTTCCTACACCTTTGCCATTGTTAGAAACACCTCGGAAACGTAAATTAAGAAAACAATTGAACCGAAGAACTCTTCTAGCCGAAAGCAGGAAAAAGCAATTGGTTACTTTAAAATCAAAAAACAGGAGGTTGAAAAAGAAGACTGCCGAGTTATCAGATATGATAGCACAATTAAAAGCTCGTTCCATGATAAATGAAGAATCTGCTGCTATTTTAAATGATATAGAACCGGCCAATAAGGATTTTTTAAAAAGGTTTCTTTGTAAAGATGTCAGTGAAAGAAAATATTCTCCGGATTTACGGAAGTTCGCATTAACTTTAAATTTTATAAGTCCTAGGGCCTATAATTATGTTCGGGAACAATTTAATACTTGTCTTCCTCATCCACGGACACTATCGCGCTGGTATCAGTGTGTAGACGGTAATCCGGGGTTTAGCAGAGAGTCTATAGAAGCTGTCAAACTTCTAAATAAAGCCAGTGAGAAAAAAACAACAAAATTATTTTGTGCGTTGAGCTTTGACGAAATGGCTATCAGAAAGTTTATAGATTTTGATGGAAAAGATTGTGTTGGATTTGTCAATTACGGCAACAATTTAGACAATGACCAATTAGCGAAAGAAGCCTTAGTTTTTATGATGACGTGTGTAAATGGATCATGGAAGATACCACTCGGATATTTTTTAATCGATGGTATTTCCGCTGAACAAAAAGCTGCCCTAGTAAAGATTGCTATTGAAATGGTTAGTCGTGAATGTGGAGTGGATATCATATCCGTAACATTTGACGGTTGTCCAACAAATTTTGCAATGGCCAAATTGCTAGGGTGCAATTTAAAAATAAACGAAATAAATCCTTGTTTTAGCGTTGGGGATAAAAAAATTGTTATATTTCCGGACCCATCCCACATGTTAAAGTTAGTAAGGAATACGTTGGCACAAAAAAGTGAAGTTACTGACGGGCAAGGTAGAATAATATCTTGGGAGTACATTGGACGTTTACAAGAATTACAGGAAAATGAAGGGTTGCACCTGGGCAACAAATTAAAAAGAGCTCATGTTAATTTTAATAGACAAGTAATGAAAGTAAAATTGGCAGCCCAAGTTTTTAGTGAGTCGGTAGCCGATGCTATAGAATTTTGTAAAAATGAATTAGATCTTGTTAGCTTCCGAAATTCTGATGCAACTATTGATTTCATTCGGAAAATAAATAATTTATTTGATGTTATGAATACACGTAATATGAATGCCTATACGTACAAAAAACCTTTATTTAATGGCAATTTTTCCAGAAATCAATTTTTTCTACAAGACATGTTTAAATATATAACTGAACTGAAAATAAATGGAAGAAATATCTTAAATACTAATAGGAAAACTGGATTTTTGGGTTTCCTAATATGTATAAAAAGTGTTTTATGTTTGTATGAGAACTATGTTAGAAGTAACTCTCTTACCTTTCTCTGTACTTACAAATTGAGCCAAGACCATTTGGAATACTTTTTCAGTGCCATACGAGCTAAGGGTGGTTTTAATAACAACCCTACGGCGAGGCAATTTAGAGCTGCCTTCAAAAGGATGCTAGTACACGGGGAGCTTAAGCATATTACGACAGGAAATTGTATTCCTTTACAAGAAATAAATATTTTAACCTATACTAAACCTGAAGTGGCAATCAATAAAACAGTCGATCGGAATATATTAATTCAGGATTCCGATGATAACTTTGGGGAAAACCACAGCGGAGAAATAGATTTGATAAAAAATATGAATGATCATGATTATTTGGCTGATCCAAGTAGACTCACAGAGTTTTCTAAACAAGTCGTAATCTATATTGGTGGTTTTGTTGTCCAAAAACTCGAAAAAGATTTAAAATGCCAAGAATGTTTGTCTGCCTTAATTTCTGAAGAAAAGTACACAAGCTTACAATTAAAAAAAGATAAGGGAAGCTTGCACTATCCCAGCAAAGATGTTATAACAATTTGCGAAATATGTGAAAAAATATTCCGCCAAAACAAAAGCTTTAGCGAGAAAAACATTTTTCACAATATTTTGCAAAAATGTCTGAAGAATTGCTTGTCCGTCAGATTATTTTGTCAAATTGCCCAACATTTCCAAAATCAGTCATTTCTGGATTGCCATTTTCCACTTCTAATTAAAGCAATCTGCATGAAATACTTGAAAGTTAGAATACATTTCGCAACAAAAAAATTGTCTGAAGAGGATGACAAGGTCCGAAATTTTTATAACAAATTGGTTTTATTTAAGGGTCAGTGACTATCGTAGACTATTATATTATTATTATAGCTAAAACAGCAGGAATTGCAGTGTTATGTTTTTAACCGACTTCAAAAAAGGAGGAGGTTCTCTCAATTTGGATGTTTAGATTTTTTTTTGTCAATTTCTTTCACTACGTCTTTTACAGCCATGTAAACAGCAATTAGACACAAATAGAGATTTTCTATCTCTATTTGCGTATTATGCTATGTCCTGCTCACACATACACATTTTGACATGTGTCATCTCACTTTCGCAATTATTATTATTTTAAGAGCATGTCTACCTCTATTCTGTGTCTACGCTGACTTTGTATTTCGAATAAACGTTTTTTTCTTATAACTGTCTTATTTTATTTTTACCCAACTGCTTATATGCATAAAAGGCAATTTTTTAAGATACAGATCTTGTTTTATATAATCATGGGTAAAAGGTCGACTACCCATGAATATGGGTAATATTATTCAGCAGGCAACCTTCATTTAATGTCACAAGACTATAGCCATCTCATGTGGGTGCACGCTGATAGCGAATCTATAGTACATTCTCTATCTACGATTATTCCAGATTTTTAGGTTTGACAGAAAGTTGAAGTTTACAAAGCAAGTTTAATAGAAATCAAATCAAAGTAAATTTTATTTATTAATAAAATCATTGCTTACTGTTTTTTATTTGTTAATAGTTACTGAATGCATAATCTATAGTTGCCCATAGTGAAATACTCAATAAAAATCATTTATGTACCACTTAAAATTTTCTACCACGAATATCTATTTACTATTATTTTGTACCTAGCGTTCCCCGTATATACACCTAAAAAAAAACCCTTCCATACGGATCTGTGAATAGCGTTTTGCCGGTCCTTCGGTTTAGAAATCAGGTTATCGAACAAGTGTCATTGTCGATACGATAGTGAATCGTATGTTTGTGAATACAGGTGCAGGACGGTTAAGTTCAGCAGCTTATGCTGTCAGAAAAATCCGTCAATTTACTGATGTAGATACCGCGAGACTAGTTTATTTTAGTTACTTTCATAGTATCATGTCTTACGGTATTTTACTTTGGGGACGGGCTGCAGACATCGAGTCTATTTTTATTCTGCAGAAAAGAGCCATTAGAGTCATATATAATCTTCGCAGGCGCGATTCTCTAAGGGAACTGTTTAAGGAAATTAACATCATGACGGTGCCTTGTCAATATATCTACGAAAACATCATGTATGTAAGGAAAAATTTACATCTTTTTGGTAAAAGAGGTGAAAGACATAATTATAGTACTAGAAATAGGGACCTATTAGTTCAACCAGGTTTCAGACTGGCTAAAGTAGACTCATCTTTTATGGGGTACTGTTTAAAATGTTATAATAAAATACCTCCCCACATTCTTCAACTGAATGAGACAAAATTCAAGTCTTGTATAAAACGCACACTATGCAGGCAGGCTTATTATAAGTTAGGGGATTACATCGTTGATAAAGATGCCTGGCTCAATGCTGGTCCTGCTCCACAACCTCAATTAATTGATTAACTCTTGAAAATACTGTTGGAGCTGTTGAAGATTGTAAGACTATCTTTGCATTGTATAAACTCAATTTCCTTTATATTGTATAATTGCATAGCACAAATGTGAGTTCTATGTACTGTAATGCTACCATTTACCGGGTAATGATAATAATGTCTTTCATTGACTTGAATGTGCCCTGGTGGCTGATTGTATGTCATGCTCACTAAAATGTCTCGCTAACGGTGGCGTGTGTGTTGGATCATTTAGCTCCCTTCAAAATGGTTGAGCTGAATGGTGCTGATCTATGCGTCATGTTCGTGAACGGGCGCCGTCAGTTGGGATTGGTCATCACTTGGCTGCCTCGGCTTATTTTTAATTATTTTACTATTGGATTATTGTTTTGTTACTATTTGCTGTACTCTGGACACTTTAACGCGTACGTATATTTTTTTTACATCGTTCTCACATATAATTATAAATTCAACATTAATGATGTAACTAATATTTTTGTAAAATATAATTTAAAAGAGTGTCCATGGAGTTTCTTGCCCGTTCTTCTCCATAGGTACCTACGCTTTGGAATGGGCAACTAGCTTCATATTTTCTGACTGACCTATTGACAATTCAAAAGTGCCTGTAAATGGTTTAATTGAAATAAATGCTTTGAGTTTGAGTTTGAATCAGCTCCAAAATACCAAATCATAGTTTTCTTTTATGAAGTACCTACATATACTTACATACAATGTTTCATTTCGATTCGACAATTAGTAGTAGGTTAAAATTGACTACTAAGATTTTGTTACATTGTTAGTTACATGTAAAGCTAATCAAAGCGTTTTCAAAATTATATTCGACAAGCTAGTTAGGACCTAGCTTGTGGACCTATATACAAAAAAATCTACTGGAAGAGAATATCTTGGAACAGTGAAAAACATGAAAGCCTTTACCATCATTACTTCGTAGGCTCCGACGCGATCAAGTACCTACGTAGCAACGTTATCGCACACACGTCGCGCGTCG
The DNA here is from genome assembly GCA_963669345.1 of Gortyna flavago. NCBI lineage: Eukaryota > Metazoa > Arthropoda > Insecta > Lepidoptera > Noctuidae > Gortyna > Gortyna flavago. The sequence continues at coordinate 20,230,031 of OY770133.1, forward strand.
GCGTCGAGCGCTCGAATGGACGCGATGTGTGACGTCACTGACGTCTGGAGGTAATATGTCAGTGATCCGCTCTTTATTGCAAGCACGTTGCCGATATCCGGCGCCGCGCGCAAAATAATTATGTGAGGGCGGAGCGCCTCTTCGCCTCATACGGCTCACACGCCGCTGCTACGATATTGTTATACAATATCGACTTATCTGAGAAATACCACTACTGACTTAATGTGGGTGACACGACACGAGGCTCTCTTCTGTTTTATCTCGTTGATGTTTGAGTGAGGATATGCGGGGTGGGGGCCATGGGACGTGGGAGGGGGGGGGGGCGCGTCCGATGGGACTCGATGACACTCAAGCGTCGAGGGCCAATCCACACAATATCCTCTTGAATTTGAGCTCTGCATTGTTTCATCATCTTGGTATTGTCAAAGTAACTGCGCGCAACGTCGAATTAAATTATTAGTCCAGAGACTCAACCGACACATCAACAATACATAAACAGCCGTAGCCGTTTACTTTTAACATTAGTCCAGAGACAATCGACACATCAACAAGACATAAACAGCCATAAGCCGTTTACTTTTAACATTAGTCCAGAGACAACCGACACATCAACAAGACATAAACAGCCGAGCCGTAGCCGTTTACTTTTAACATTAGTCCAGAGATTCAACCGACACATCAACAAGACATAAACAGCCGTAGCCGTTTACTTTTAACATCAGTCCAGAGACTTAAACGACACATCAACAAGACACAAACAGCCGCAACCGTTTACTTTTCCTTTAATAGTCAAATCAAAATATTTTATTGACTGAAAATTAATTTAATAAATGAGCTGTTTGTTTTCTGTAAATAAAATAAAATTTTATTCGAGAACATGCATCGGTTTCCTAAATCCATCGGTTTACTAAACTTCAACTTATCACTTACTTATCTCATTCGTTGACTGTACATAAATCTACATTGGTATTGGCTCTCAACGTCAGAAGCTAGATGCACGGTTCTAATTGGACATTTCCTATGGAAAAGAGCCGGCGAGAAACTCCATGGTTATTCTTTTAAAAATATTTGGATTTTACAATGTTTTCAAACAATGTAGTGCTATTCTGTAAAAATCTCACCGTGAAAACTTAGGTGAAGTGAGCTGTCAATAGTGTTAATCCCATCCATTGAGATAGGAAAAGCATGGAGACGGCATATTCTACTACATAAATAATAGTTATACAACAATATCTATCATAGATTGACACACATGTCATAAAGCGTTCTGTTTCTTTTTATCTAGGGGAGAGTCCGGCAGTACCGTCACCTTAAGGTTTATGTAGGATAAAATGAAAATCCTTCAGGTTGTATGTTAAATATCAGCTAAAATGTGTTAGGGCATTCACGTGCTATAAATAAAATCAATAAAATACTATTATATTTAGAAATAATCAACTTTATTAATAAAATTTGAAGAGTATATAAAATCAACTTAAAAAAGTTTGGCCTCCAGTACCGGCCAGCATAAAAATGATCATTTATACCAGGCAAAAATCACAAGTGTATTGATTTGTTAGCTCTGATATATTTGCACAAGCCTCATGGACCCAAACCTTGCAGTTTCCACATTAAATCCAATCGTCTTCATGAGATTCAAGGCACAAAGGACAAATTGTCTCTTCCTGGTTCATTCTGTGGGGAGGACTCTGGTTTTCTTTCATCTTATTTCTTCCTTTCATGACATCTTTTCCTGAAGCCAAGTTCTAGCCTTTCTTACTGGTATCTTGTCCTGAAAACAAACTCCAGCCTCGCTTAGCTAGTGCTAGCTCGCTTAAATAGTGGCCGGTACTGGAGGACAATTTTATGGCCAGTACTGTAGGGAACGAAAAAATAATAATGTGCGACCCTAGAAAATAATTTACAAATAAATATTCAAATTAAACATATTTTATAATAGCTTTATAAATAATCAATACATACCAGGTTTAACTTCTTTCGAACTCGTTCTATAAATTTCTGTAATCACCCACAGAACTTTAGTTGTGTATCGTGCGTTCACCATGCGCAACACAAATCGGCGAACTGACAGTAAGCGTGTCGCGACAGGTCGCCGCCGCGCGGGGCTTATACTTGTAAGAACGTATTACTTTAACGGCAAAAATCATATCAGGGCCATCTTTTATAGAGTTCAGGAAACTCTAACTGGCCAGTACTGGATGCCGGCCGGTACTGTAGGACTTTCCACTAATCAAGAGCTGCATATGAAAAGAGAGACATCTAAGTGTTTGTGAAGTACTAAATTTGACAACACTTTTGTGTGACGTCAAAATCATGTCTAAGCGTGACGTGGCTGGTCGCCATGTTGAGTGCCAAGTTTTATGAATGTATTTGTGGTAGATGTGCTGTCAAACGATTGAATGCTCAAAATAATTTAATTGTTTTCGAGAGAAATACGTCTAGAAACTGGGTATTTTGGTGTCCATTAATAGGAAAACCATGCCCTCGTGTTGTATAAAACAGTATGGTGCGATAAAAAACAAAAACAACCCTACGAAAGGCGGCCATCTTAAGTGCCCGATTTTTGTAGGTATACACGCTAATTTTGTAGGTATGCCCAGTCCATAGGTTTATTTAGTCATTGATTCCATCAGGTGGAATCACAGCTCACTTCACCTAAGTTTTTATGGTGAGATGTTTACAGAATAGTTCGACTGGTATGGGAAAACAGTGTAGGGCTGACAAGAAATCCTGGTATTTCTTGTCATTATGGCATTACTTAAGAAGATAGAAGATGGTGTACAAATCTATAGGTTACAAGGCCTACAACGTTCTCACATTCACAAAATATAAAAGAATCTAAATAAAAACTAAATTCTTTGACGCTCGGGTCGGTTGGAAGGCGTAGGTACGAGTGGCCAAAGCCAACTCACAGAGGCTACAATTTTAAATGATGAGGAGCCACCAACCGACGATTATTCTTGTATGCACTATGCAAAAATAAAATTAATATTATTAATCATTTTATTTCAGAATAAAGGATGATGCGACTGTATGAATTCACATACTTGATCGTCAGCTCTTTATCCTCGCCGTAGTTATACGAGTATTTGTTTCAAGTTCTATTAATTTTAAGTGGCCTGTTTCGACCTGAACATAATCGAATCGAAGATAATTGATAGCTGTCGTCACAAAATATGCTGAATATAATTCACGTCAAAGGCAAAACTGTTGTTAAACGAAAAGTGAAGTAGCGGAATGAAAATGTGTCTCCGCTAATGGACGGCTGGCGAGCAGCGTGCGAAGTAACGCGGTGCGGTGCGATGCCGTGCGATTTGAAGACGCGCTGGCATCACACTAACGGCCAGTTTCTTCATTAATAGTTGCAGCTAAAGTAACGTCAGAAAGTCAAAGTAACGGTTAAATTTGTTTCTTTACTATTTTAGCTGTTGCTTTTATTGTTACTTTTGCCCCTAACTTTTACTGCTCATTAAGCAGATGTGAAAGCTACAGTAATGGTAATTTTGTCAAAGTTGCATTGCTGTGGGGTATCATGTGGTAATTTAAAACAACTGTCACCTAAAAAAAGTGTAGAGGGATCTTTTGTAACAAATATAAATATATTAAATTGAAAAAGCATTATGCACTTAAAATTAAACCAAACATCTAACATACAGCAGTATTGCAAACACTCAACTAAAAAAAACAACAATCGACTTCCAAAAAAACTTTTTTACACTTTGTACTATTTTACTATTTTGACTTTGTAGCTTTTTTTTCGGTCACAATTGACGGAAAAATCGGTGAACATACATCAGTGAACGAAAATAAACATGGAAGCATTCCTAGCTCTAAAAAATGACCCAACACAAATTGCGCCGCGGTGGGCGGGGCTTACCGATTGCGCCGCTCACGCTTTTAGTTCGTCTGCAACAGCGGCGGTCGATTATTATTTAACGGTTTTTGCGTGATAGGTATTTAAAAATGCCTTCTTGTGCAGTGAAGTGGTGTATAAATAAATCATAAATTTGCATAAAAAGAATGCTGGACACGTGAAAACTAATTCACGTGTAGGACATTTGGAATTGGGCATCAGACGTTTCAGATCTTCGATTTTGACGACCCCGCTGTCGCTGGCATAAGCAACAGGATCCGCGTACGAAGTCGCGGGCAGACGCTAGTTTTTAATAAAAATGAAATGTTTCACGAAGTCTATGGGGATGATGTTATGCCAACTAAACAATTTACTTTTCTACCTGACAATAATGACAAATTTTATTATTAAGACACAACATTTTTTTTCTATGGGGATGGCATTATGTAATTTATACTAAGCTATTGTAGGTAGGTACATAAAAGTTCCTTTAATAGCATGAAGAAAATAGATAATTATCGTTGCTGTATTCAAAAAAAATTTTTAAGAACGAAGTTCTTTAAGGCGGCTTGCGGTAGGAGTTGACGAAAGTATGAATTTGGTCATAATTAAAATCCAAGATGGCGGCTATTGCTGGAAAATTTTATGATTTTTCGCCATGGGTGTCGTTTTCATAGTTATCGAGGGTGTTAAAGCCGATAGTGACGTCAAAATACAGGGTGTAAGGAGAACGCTTCCGAAGCCAGAACGTAGATTATATACAACCTAAATACAAACGGATACCAATAACCTTTCGCTTTATATTGGTTATTTTCAAGATTTCATATTTCGTAAACGCGCAATGGAAACCGTACAACAAGTGAGGTCGCTGACACGCAAAGCAACGTCGCACTACCACGTGACCGCGCGCCCGGGCTTCGTCGGGGGCGCCTAGCGCTCCGTACGGCCGAGTCACGCCGAGTCACGGGATTTATACGGAATTTACAAACACCACTTTCAAAATGCCTACCCCTACAACACTTCACAAAATTATGAATTTTTATTGCATAAATAGCCCACTGTTAAAAATTAAAGTTGACAGAGCCATTTTACGTAATTACCTGTCTAAATCCTTTGCGACCTTATGATGTATGGCTCGAAGTCTCGAACTGCGCTCCATCCATTTCAATACAATGCCAGGCCGCTGTGTCGACCCGTGAACACGAGGCATTAGTGTAGGATCCTCAACACATTCTGCACGTAGTTTATTAGAAATGCTCAGTATTCTGCCCCGCATTTCATCAGCACTGTCACATTCTCGATCATCATGTTGCCGTATTCACAAGCACTGTACACGTATGACTCAGGCATTGATTAATACAACAAAAAATAATAACTAAAACACAATAAAACAGCACTAAAAACGTAACAATAACACAAATTAAGCCTGCCTAAGGTATTAAGTCCGCCTTTGTACCTTTTTGTGCGAAAAGTTTAAATAAATTGAAAACTAACAAAACAGTATTAAATACGATTCAATAGCTATTGATCGATATACGTAACGTAACGCACATTCGCTCACGAACCGAGTCGGAAAGGAACTAACTAAGTACTAACTAGATTACTAAAGAAGTACTAAGAAGATCAAACATGCCGCGGATGCCGCCTGCGTGCGGTGTCGGCTAACAAACGGTGCCGCCGCGCGGATGCCGCCATAGCGGTGTCTTTTGATGTGCAAAGATCAACAAATTACAGAGGAGAAAATGTTAAAGAATAATTATGAAATCAGAAACCAATTAATTTTAATTGTCAGGAAATTGTACTTATGCTTTACTAAACTGCTGAGCTTACTAAACTGTTTTCATTATCAAACTTTTTTAATAAGATTTAACGGGTTTCTAAGATTAAACTAATTTAATTGTCCACTTTAAATTGATTGGGTTTACTTACTAAATTAAGGATACTTTTATTGCAATAAACTAGCGCGTGTCGTGTGACTAATTACATTGACATAAAGTTCAAATTCAATTGATTCACGCGCACTAGTTGCTTCAAACTGTACCTACACGCGATGAAAATGTTTTAGTCAATCACGGCTAAAGTTGCGGTCGCGACTTTATTTTATTTACCATCGATTATCGACTTACATACAAAACAGTAATTGCACGACACAGTGCATCAATTTAAAACTGTTGACGCCTCTGTAATGTTTCTTCTTATTTATTTTGGCGAAGTAAGGATGCCTACTTTAAGGTCGCCGCCGCGCCGCCCCGCACCGCCACGCGCCGCATAGGAGCCGTGGTCGCCTCTCTCTCAAACCAAGTGACCCGGGTTCAAACCTCGGTATGGGTCTCAAGGTTAAGAAAAGTAAAATAAAATTGAAACCCTGTTCAAGGGGGAAATCATTACGCACTTTGAACTCTAGGTCATGCGCGAGCGTCAGATGATTTTATTTACGAATACATTGCTTGTTAGAGTTGTAAAGAAAAAAAATGTGTTTAATCGCAAATAATGGTTTAATTTAACTGTTCTCACAGCATAGTGTACGAAAAATGCGTGTAAAAAAAATAGGTAAAATTGTTCATTTTTTTTTTCCAATTTTTTTAATGGTATCGTATCGAGAATCACTAGCCCTATCACCTGTCTTCGTTTTCGGAAGCGCTGCCCTTACACGCTGTATATATTGACAATTCAAAAGTTAGCCTGTATAATGTTTAATTGAAATACATGCTTTGAGTTTGAACATTGGGATTTACATTCAGTATGTTCATGATAACACTGAGAAATAATAATGTCTGTAGTTCCGGCCTACCCCCATGGAAAGAATGCGTGAGTTTATGTATGTATGTAACTGATATTACTGTATAGATACCTAAATTGTCAATAATAAAAAAAAATAGACTACACATTTTTTTATTTACCTTATAATTTTAGCATACATACCTATTATATAATAGAATAGTAATAATATTTTTTGTGTGATTTAGCGAATCATCGACGGGTTTTCGATGTGTTAGTTTGTTTGGGATTTCGTGTTAAGTAATGCTTCCATGTTTATTTTCGTTCACTGATTTTGAAAGATTCTCTTTTAATGTCTTCTAGGCAAAAACTTAATAAATTAATCATATTTCGCGGGACATTGAGTTCATTGGATTGTAAAACGTAACCCAAAAAATATAGGTATATATATTACAAAAAAAAAACATTGTACATACAATAATATTGTTTTATAATTGACTTGGTCCGGTGCATTTATTGCATAACATCGTCCACGTCGCTATTATTCAGAGCAGCTGTCAAAGCAGACATTGCAGCACGCGCGCGAACCAATCCCGGCTTTCGTTCTGAATTTAAACCAATCACCAAGCATGTCTTCTTGCAACCTCGGATGTGATTCGTATTTTGAATCATACGTCATTATGGTTTGAAGTTGGTCAAGTAGTGCCACTTTTTGTGTGGAATTTGTTCTGAATAAGGCTTCCATGTTTATTTTCGTTCACTGACATCCATAAAAAAAAAACATACATAAAGTCGAACATATAACCTCCTCCTTTTTGGAAATCGGTTAAAAATACTATAATAATAATTGATAAATACTATAATAAATATAATAATGACAACACACCTAGGCGTCAAGTTTCTTTTACTTTATTTATTTATTTAGGTTAAACAGTAATCTATATTGAGAGAAGCCCGTGGCTAAATAATAACAGGCACGCAGGTCGATCTGTTATACTCTAAATATGTAGGGGTTAATGCTAGATCAGCGCCTCGTCGGCGCTGCCAGCTTTTATCTACTTCTCGGCTGGAGACATGTTCTTTGGAGTTGAGTTGACACTCAACCTCCGTAGCAGACGGTTCTGCCCAAGGGTCTCGCGTGCTATCCTAAAGTATAATATCCTAAAATTACGTGTATTATCCCAAACTATAATATCCTAAAATATAGTTATTATCCTAAAGTAAATAATTCTTTTTTTTAAAAAGACGAATCCGTGAAGACCTATAACAAATTGGTGGCAGCGGTGGGATACGAAAATCCCCAGTGTCCTTCAAACTCGCCAGTGTACCAGTACCAGTTGATATTAAAGTGTTTGCAAGTATACCAGTCGATTATCCAAGTGTTTGATAGTGTATCAGTTCATATTCAAGTGCAGTGAACGTGGACTATACCATCAGGTCAGCTATCCTGAGCATCGCGGTGCGCATAGCCGCTGTTCCTGTCATCCAAATTCCGTATCCAAGGCCGAGGTCAATACCAAATAATTGACCAGTTATAATTGCTCAAGATCCCGACGACTCAGACTCCGGCCGCAGCGACGCAGCTTATCGCAACGGAATGTTCCTGCTCGCCATAACATCCGTCGCCCACGCGTTGCTAGTACTGTGAGTCTTTGGTCATTGTTTTATCAAGGCTGAGATATTATTTAACACCCTATACAAGGTTATTTACTTGCGACTTATTAACTTAATTCATTTATTGTAAATATTATTGTAAGACCTTATACCACCGTGACCCGTTTTCATTCATTAATGGTCGAACAATATAATTATGCCAACAGTTCCTAAATCGGAAAGCAGTAAATTGAAACTTGATATCCCAGTTTCAGAACAATCTCAAAGTGATATAAAATCACCTACTAAATCTCCTAGTCCCAGGGTCACAAGGGCTGCTACTGCACGTAGCACAATGGCGGAATTAGACTTAAATACTTTGTTTAAATTCGTCAAATCATTTGACGGTAGCCGGGAAACTGTCAACTCATTTATAATAAATTGTAATAACGCGTATGACCTTGCATCAGAACCACAAAAACCCATTCTTTTCAAATACATTCTCAGCCAGTTGGGCGGAAAAGCGGAAATTGCCTGCTCCATAAAAGAGTTCACGTCGTGGGAACAACTCAGCGATTTTTTAAAGGCACAATTTAGTGAGCGAAAACATTATTCTCACTTACTCACCGACCTTCAGGAGAGCAAGCAAAGCCCGCAAGATAGTGTAAGCCAATTCTCGCTTCACGTGGAGACCTGCCTCTCACTACTGTTGACCGAAATATCCCTATCCAACACGAAGGCAAAGGAATTACCCGGTCGTATTGCAGCTATGGAGGACTTAGCCCTCCATCATTTCACTATGGGGCTACATCCCCGTATATCCAACATTGTGAGGTGTAGATCTCCCAAAACATTAAACGAAGCCATTAACTTTGCAATTTCCGAAGAACGCATTCAACAAAGCCTGTATAAGCGTCCACAGGCTGAACAAAAGTTTGTGAATAATAACAAACCAAAACCAGGGCCTTCGAAACCAAACTCTTACACACAATCTGCTATGTCAAATCCAAATAAAACCGACGCATTGTTTTGCCGGTATTGTAAAACTGCTGGACACGAAATAAAAGATTGTAAAAAACGCGAATTTTATAATAACAAATTTCAATTCAAACCGAATATTAATCGTAATAATAATAATAAAATCAGTCATATTCGCGAAACATCCGAAGATGAACTCACTGATGATTTCTCTCTACCCTATGTCCATGACTCCAATGATTTAAACGTAATGGAGTCTCGCGAGGGTGCCGCACGAGACGAAGCATAACTGCGGGCACCCAACAACAAAAATCAATATCATCAAGGACTAACCAACAGGGTAACCAGCCCCAAACTGACAGTCCTAATCCTTATTTTCATCCAATGAAGGTCAACCGACAGGGTAACCAGCCCCGAACTGACGACCTTAACCCTCACTCATCAAGGACTAACCAACAGGGTAACCAGCCCCAAACTGACAGTCCTAATCCTTATTCTCATCCAAGGAGGATCAATCGACAGGGTAACCAGCCCCAAATTGACGGTCCTACCATTACCACATCCCAGGTCAAACGAGAGGGTAACCAGCCCCGAATCGATAGTCACGGAACTAGAAACCCAGGAGTTTCGCCAGTATCTAACGAGACTAGTGCTAAGATATACGAAGTAAATCTAGACACATCCAAGAGGTATCTACCACATGTATTTTTAAACTCACATGTTTCAGATACTCCTTTATCCTTATTAGTCGACTCAGGCTCCGTCATATGCCTATTAAAACAATCCAGTATCAAGGAAAATCCACGACTAGTGAAAGAACCAATCAAGCTTAAGGGCATTGACCGCGGTGACGAGCCTACCCCAACCGAAGGTCATTTTCAATTAAAACTAAAATTAAATGATAATAAAGTCATACCATTTAAGTTTCATGTCATTAAAGACATAAGTTTGCCCTATGATGGTATTATAGGATCAGATTTCTTGACCTTTTTCGGCTGTAAAATCGATTATACAACCGATACCCTTAAATTGGGAGAATCCAAAGTTAAACTACATTTCCATGATCCATTCTATATTATCCCGCCACGTACTGAAACTGTTATTGAATGTTCAGTACAAGATACCGATCTGAAGGAAGGTATTATCATGGATCAACACTTATCAAAATGTGTCCTAATATCTAATTGTATCGTAAGAGTCAAGGATAACCATCGTGTTAATTTAACGATAGCCAATACCTCAGGGTCGTTCATAAAAATTGATCCCAATATAAAATTCGCAATCAAGCCTTTATATGCTGCCCTACAGGTCAGCATGAATACTCAAGAAACATCCAATCGAACGGTTCAAGTTTTAAATTCACTACGAACTGATCATCTAAATCAAGAAGAGTCTGATGCCCTCACGGAACTTTGTTGTCAATATTCTGATGTTTTTTATTTACCGGATGATCAATTAACTCATACTACAGCCCTTAATCACCAAATCAAGACAAGTAGCGATATACCTATCCATACAAAGTCATACCGATTCCCGGAATGTCATAAGAAAGAAGTTGAGACTCAAATTAGTAAAATGCTGAGTCAAAATATTATAGAGCCATCATCCTCACCCTGGAGCTCGCCGATTTGGATAGTCCCTAAAAAGGCAGACTCTCAAGGGCAACGAAAATGGAGAGTAGTAATCGATTATAGGAAATTAAACGATGTTACTATCGGTGAAACGTATCCTATACCACAAATATCCGAGATCCTTGATCAATTAGGAAGTAGTAAATATTTCACGACATTGGATCTCACATCCGGCTTTCATCAAATTCTTATCTCTCCTGATGATGCACCCAAAACTGCATTTTCTGTACCCCAAGGTCACTTCCAATTTACACGTATGCCGTTTGGTTTAAAAAATGCACCTTCCACTTTTCAAAAATTAATGAATAACTGCCTTACTGGCCTACAAGGTACAAGATGTTTTGTCTACTTAGATGACATTGTGATTTACTCATACGACCTAAATTCACACGTTGAAAACCTGAAAGCTGTGTTCGACAGACTCCGTAAATTCAATTTAAAGTTACAACCAGATAAGTGCGAATTTCTTCGTAAAGAAGTCGCTTACTTAGGACACATTATTAATGGAAACGGTGTCCAACCAAATCCTGAAAAGGTTCGCGTGGTGACAGAGTATCCAGTCCCTCAATCGCCGAAGGACATAAAATCTTTCCTAGGTTTAGTATCCTATTATAGAAGGTTTATACCTGACTTTGCCAAGTTGGCTAAACCTTTAACCTCCTTGCTAAAGAAGGATGCTACCTTCACGTGGCAGAATGAACACCAACTTGCTTTTGAATCCTTAAAGTCCAAACTCATTTCCGCCCCAATCCTCGCTTATCCAGACTTCACGCAATCTTTCCTTCTAACCTGTGACGCCTCAAATTACGCGATATCCGCAATCTTATCCCAGGGCCTGGTAGGACAAGACCGCCCTATTGCATATGCATCCCGCACGCTTAATAAAGCAGAGAGTAATTATAGTGTCACGGAAAAAGAATGCCTTGCCATTATTTTCGGCACCAAAACATTTAGACCGTATCTTTACGGAAATCGGTTTAAAATCCTTACAGACCACAAACCTCTACAATGGCTGTTTAACTGCAAAGATCCTGGATCTAGACTTGTCCGTTGGCGTTTAAAATTAGAGGAATTTGAATACGACATTCAGTATAAAAAGGGAAAGGTTAACGCTAACGCTGACGCTTTATCTCGTTTTCCAGTAAACCCTGTCCGACAAACAGACCCCGTAACTTCTAACCCTCCTGGAGAAGAAGAATCCACCCAAGAGTTAGATAGGGACCTAATGGATTTACTAATAGACCCACCTTCGTTTAATCCTGATGCAGATATCCGAACTTCCCCGAATCTTCTCGATCCGACCGAAGACCTCTTACCGTTACCTGATATAAACTTACCTTCTAATGTCCCAGACACCCTCAGAGAAGAAATCGAGAATGAAACAATCCCATTACCTGATCCTGTATTAGACGAACCAACAGCTCCCGATCCTCAACTTGCTCTTAATCCCAGACCGTCAACAAGTGTAAGTCCAAATGCCCCTGTTGACGACTATCCCACGTTCCTGAAATCTATGGCTAGTAAAGATAAATTATTTAACACAGAAATTGTAGAACACAATGAAAGCCTTTTAAAATGTCCTGCAAAGGTAATTCTAGTTCCCACGTCTATTGATTTGGATGAATCTAATCCGTATATCCAAGAAATATTGACTGACCTCGAAATCAGCACTAGAATACATAACTCTGAAAGAGAACTATTCTCGTCCTTGAAAATAGAAATTAATAATAAAATATATTACCTATTATTTACCAAGGTCCATCACTTTGACGAAGCCTCTTATCCGGAAATCTTCGAAACCCTGAAAAGAATAAGAAATGAATTAATAATATTTGGAAATGTTAACGAAATTGGCATAACTGATTTCAAAAATCCGTTCGAAAAGCATTCATTTGTTAAAGTTTATAATATCCTTACTTACCTTTTCCACGGCACGCAAATTAAGGTCAATGTATATCATAACAATATTATATATCCTGCTCCAATCGAAATTAGAAAGATCCTGCATGACAACCATGACATCCCTATAGCAGGTCACTTAGGCTCATCACGAATGTATAACAGAATAAAACAAACGTATTACTGGAAAGGTATGCGTAGTGATATAGAATCTTACGTAAAGCAATGTAAGTCGTGTCAAGAAAATAAAGCACTTAGGAAAATCAATCGCGCTCCGATGCAAATTACCAGCACTTCGACTGAACCGTGTCAACGAATTGCTCTGGACATTGTAGGTCCGCTCCCCGAAGCAGGTACTGCAAAATTAAAATTTATATTAACAATACAGGATGATCTTACCAAATTCTCTTCCGCATATCCTATTCGTAGTACCACAGCTGAAGAAACAAGTGAATGTCTGCTCCATTACATATCTATATTTGGTATCCCCAAAATGATTCTCACCGACCAGGGTACCAACTTCACATCAGACCTTTTCAGGAAAACATGTGAATTCCTTAAAATAAAAAATCTGTGGTCTTCACCATATCATCCACAAACCCAAGGCGCCCTGGAACGAAGCCATTCAACTCTTAAAGAATACCTCAAGTCTTATATTAACGAAGAACAATCAAATTGGCCTCGTTACGTATACACAGCCATGCTTGCCTATAATACTGCCGTTCATTCCACAACTCACTTTACACCATATGAACTAATGTTCGGTAGTAAACCATTCATCCCTAATTCTATTTATGATGAATCCCCAGGAGCTACTTACCCCGAGTATGTCCGTATGCTACAGAACCGACTAAAATATTCACGTGAAAAAGCATTAGACTTCATGAGGAAATCCAAGGAATCCTCAAAGTCTTATTACGATAACCATACTCGCTCAGTTAGTTATAAAGTCGGTGAATTCGTGTATCTCAAAAATCATTTGAGACTGCGTAAGGCTCTCTCCCCTCTCTGGAAAGGTCCTTATAAAATAGTAAAAGTTAATAATAATAACACACTTACCCTGCTTATTAATCGGCGTCATGTCACCCATCATTTTGATAGGTGAAACCAGCTGATGTCAAAAATTAACCTATAGTATCTTAAATAGTTATAAGTCTAAATATTAATACATAAGTAGGTATAGTTACTATATAAGCATTCAAATATTCGTTTAACGTAACTATTAATTTGCAGAACTCCGAGTCAGGCTCGAAGCCAGCAGGACCACTATGTCCAGCAAATAAAATCGAGTCCTGGCCTCTATTTCGATTACCTCGGCACACTGAAAATCAGCAGTGGACAGTTGAACGTCTTGATGCCCCTAGACATTGCACACATCGGCCCGCACATTGAAAATATAAAGTCCGCTATTAATACTACTAAACATTTATGTAAAAGAATTGGTTTGATAGAGAATGGTTGTAATAACATAATAGAACCCTTAAACGCCCGCTACAGTGACATGTACAAAGAGTTTTTGTCTATTTCACATTTGTTAGAAAAACGGTCAAAACGTGCCTGGGTAGGAGGACTAGGAACTTTGATTAAACAAATATTTGGTAATTTGGATGAAAACGATGGTCTCAGGTTTAATGAAGCTCTAAACATACTACAAAATAATGAGAAGAAGTTGATTTCATTAATGAAAGAAAATATTTTACTAACCACGTCGACAATTTCAAAGTTTAATGACTCCATTAATAAAATTAAAATTAATGAAATTAACTTAAATGAAGCTATCAACAAACTCTCGATCAATTTAATGAATGTAACTAACAAAACAAACGAATTATTGCTACGATTAAAAATTGTTCATTTACTCAATAATCTAGAAGTGTCAATCCTAACTATGTCATTTCAACTCGAAGACATAACGAATGCTGTTCTATTTAGTAATCAAAATATTCTACACCCATCGATGATTACGTCACAACAATTGTTCCGGGAGCTTGCCCAAAACTATCAATACTTACCTAATGACCTGAAACTACCTGTTAATTTAGATTTAAGTTCTATTCATTTAATCTTGAACGTATCTAGAATAATTAGTTATTATGCTAGTAATAAGATATTTTTCGTGTTACAAATACCTTTAGTATCCATTAAAGAATATGTATTATTTCATAATATTGCTTTGCCTACTCCTCACAATTTAAGTAAGCCCAATACCTTTAGTTTAATTTTACCCAGTTCTAAATACATTGCAATGACCAAAGATAAAACTCAGTATAGCACTTTAAACGATTTGGAAAATTGCAAAATCATCACTGCAGGAAAATATGTGTGCGACATAACAACCGTGTATGCGTCAGATATCAGACCTATTTGTGAAAGTGAATATATGTCAAAAGTGATCAGTGAAACTCCAAAAGTTTGTGAAACTAAATTTATTTATGGTAACTTAGATATGTGGAAACCCATAGAAAATAATAAATGGATTTACATACAGTCAGTGTCTAATAGAGTTTCAATAGAATGCCGAAACTCAAAGTTATTAGAAATTAAAGTTTTAGGCACCGGAATACTTACAATCCCTAAAAACTGCATAGGTTACTGTAAGGGTACCACTTTGATCCCAAAATATACCGCATTAAATATTTCTACATCCATTACCTTTCCTGACTTTAACTTATTAAATGACACTTGCTGTAATGTAATGAGATTGAATCAATCAATCAATAATGTATCCCCTATAAAACTACTAAATACTGACCTAGACGACCTGAAATCTAATAAACATATTTTTTTAAAACAGTTAAGTAATCTAGACAACGTCCTTGACAGTCAACCACACATCTTAAAATACGGGATGCATTATTCTATTATCACTCTGTTAATTACTGTCGTCATAGTATCTTATGTATGTTTTAAGGTTTATAAATGTATACGACCCGGCAGCAGAACCCCAGTTAAAGTATCTTTCTCATCGAAACCGGAATCAATTTGTAAAATTAATACAGAAAATAGTAATTCCGATAATGAGGAAATCTCCCTTCCAGCTATTAGAACTAGAGTTTAAAATACTTAATGGGTTTGTTTTTTTTTACATACATAACTTCGAAGTAACCCCGAAGTTATTTCTTAAAGGGGGAGGTGTTATACTCTAAATATGTAGGGGTTAATGCTAGATCAGCGCCTCGTCGGCGCTGCCAGCTTTTATCTACTTCTCGGCTGGAGACATGTTCTTTGGAGTTGAGTTGACACTCAACCTCCGTAGCAGACGGTTCTGCCCAAGGGTCTCGCGTGCTATCCTAAAGTATAATATCCTAAAATTACGTGTATTATCCCAAACTATAATATCCTAAAATATAGTTATTATCCTAAAGTAAATAATTCTTTTTTTTAAAAAGACGAATCCGTGAAGACCTATAACAGATCGATCTGGTTAAGCTACGCTTGCCGCGGTTGGTCTGTGGATGGGTGACCATCTTTACATACCGAGACCCCTCCGTGCCTCGGAAAGCGCAGTTGGTCCTGGCTGTCATTCGCGGATCTTTGGCAGTCGTTACGGGTAGTCGGAAGCTCGAAAGTCTGACAACCAGTCTCACCAAGGGGTATCGTATTACCCAGTAACTGGGTTGTGGAGGTCAGATAGGCAGTCGCTCCATGTAAAATACTTGTATTCAGCTGCATCCGGTTAGACTGGAAGACGACCCCATCATAGTTGGGAAAGGGCTAGGCCAGTGAACGAAAATAAACACTAGGCAGATAATGAAACACAGTGATCTATATTTTATGATACCATATCTACTTAAAAATTATGTTAATAACCACAATAACCAATACAACAACAATACTATTATAAGTAAATTAAATAATTGAAGTATGTACATAAGATCAAATTGTAAAATAAATACAGTACCTATTATCAGACCGGAATGAATCTTTGAATCTAAATTCAATGAAAACAATATACGACGACTAAATTGTGGTGCTGCCATGTATGAAAAAGCTCCCCACGATTCTTTGGGGAAATTATTAGGCCGTAATATTATAAAGGCGAAAGTTTGTGAGTGTGTGTTTAAAGTTTATGTTTGTTACTTCTTCACGCTCAAACGGCTGGACCAATTTTGATAACATTTTGAATGGAGGTAGCTGACAGCCTGGATTAACATACAGGGCACTTTATATTCCGATATTCCCACGGGATCGACAGTTACGCGGGGCGCAGCTAGTTGTTTAATAATTCCGACTTCAAATTTTTTATCCATTGAGTATTGCAATCATGCATAGTTCCGCAGTAGTGTTAGTGCGGCGACCTGCGAGGCGTCTTGCTTCTTGTCTTTGTTCACGCTCCTTCGCACATAAAATATTTTGAACGACCCCCCGAGCCCCTCCCGCCGCCCACGCCGCACACCCCCCATTGCCTCTTCGTATCATTACTACTTTCGTTTACTCCGATAGAAGTGCACATTGGTGACGTCATCTGTGTAGAGAAAAGTCAATAGATTAGAATCTGTTGGGAGTGCGACCTTCAGAATGTTATCGCAGGTGTACAATGCAGCAGTTTGTCGGGGGCTGCGACTGGCCACTAATGAATCTGTTGGGAGTGCGGCCTTCAGAATGTTATCGCAGGTGTACATTGTACAATGCAGCAGTTTGTCGGGGGCTGCGACTGGCCACTAATGCTGCTCACAATGAACAATTGTTGCGACACCGGAACCGTCCCGTGTGAATTGAGTCCGTTCCGGTTCCGGCGGTGACAGGTCGCGAGCTCGCTTTCGTCCCGCCGCCGCGCCGCGCGCCGTGCCTTCCCGGCCCTTTTGTATCTTCATACAACAATTCGCAAATATAGGATGTGTTTGTACTAATGCACGTATCGTACTACCGGAATAAATCTTTATTATCCCGCCTAGCCTGCTACACTAGTGCTGCAACACTATTCATCTTCGCACCTGCATCGTGCATGCCTACTGCACTGCATATTATCTGCTGTCATTTTGTGCCAGAGCATGGTGGGTTTATTCAAAAAATCTGAAACTACCTCCTCACTTGTCTTTTGAATTGGTCTATTTCTTACAGTAATCTGTGCCTAACACATTGTGACACTGTGCGACAGAAATGCTAGTGCCGCCGTCATAACATTAATATAGTCCAGCGGGTTAGTCGCAACGAAACAGCTCGGCTTCAGAACAGTAATTACTGAAGGATTTGAGGAGGCTGTAAATAACAACGTCAGATTGTCTAAATCGGGAGGAGCGATGTGACAAGAATATCAAATGTTACTACTCAGTGTGCAAGCGGCGGCGCGGCGTGGGGGCGAGCTCGGTTACATCTGCCGGAAGGTGGGGGGGGGGGGGGGGGGCTGTAAGTCGAGGATCTACACGACAACGCACGCTATCGGCTCCCGGGTGTTCCGCCGACACGTGTGATGTCTTCAATGAATAAACTGCGCAGCCACGAAGCGGCCGCCGCGCGCTTCTCGCCGCCCCCCGCACACAACTACACACGGGAGTCAAACCGCCCAACAAACGTTCCTACATTATTAAATCTTATTTCTTTATTTATTCATTTATTTCAGGCGACGCAGGCCCATACATAAATATCTTAACCTAAACATACATATTCTTATTATAAAATAGTCCTTCACTTAACTAGGTTGTTCTTGTGCTGTTCTGTGGTACTTGTCCGCGGAAGCGACGGAACACCGCGTCCTGCGGCCAGAAGTCTTCATCCATGACGACTGGCAGATAACAATGATATATATGTTTGTTACTATTCAAACTCTCCGTCATTTTCACGACATCGAGTTGAGGGAAGTCTGAAATCCTCTTTGCAATGTTACTGAGTTTTGAAGGAACGATCTTAGATGCTCAGTTGTGTGGCTACGAGAACATACTTTTGTCTAGCGACACATCTAAACAATACGCGACGGAAAGTTCTGCTTTTTATATCACACATGAGGCCGTTGTCGGGTAAGGCCGTAGATTTTGCCACTTTTTGAAGAAAAAAATATTGTTAAAGTTTGATCGTCAATAAATATAACGAGTTAAATTCATTCAGACACCCAATTTTAACGAAAAGTATGCTGTCTTTTTGGCATTCTAATACTATATATTTTTTCATTTTCTAATGAATTTTTAATTAATTGTGACTATATGAGGAGTTCCAAAGTTACGCTCTACATCGTGCCATTCGTGTCATTAAAAACGCGTTTTTTATAGATTTATTATTCTATGTTACTACTTTGTATGTTACCAAAACTTTTCCTTTAAAAAGCATTGAAAATAGTTGATAGAGTTTTGTACTTGCACTGGCAACATCAAGTATTCAGGCAAAATATTAAAAAAAAAGGACGCCATCTTGTCGTCTCTGGAGTCTGTCAAAGGTGCACACGTGTGTTTCGGCAGTGAATGTTAATTGTGAAGTTTGGTGATTTTAAAGGTAAATAAGTTTTTATTGTACACATCTTATGTATTATTATGCACGAGTAACTAATAAGTGCGTAGTAATTTGTCTATGTTTAACATTCACTTTGATGTCGAGTTATGACAATGTATAACCTTGAAAAATCACGCTTTAACGTTACTTCTATGTAGCTTCGGTGTTACTGGTGACGTTGATGTATGTTACGTAACGTTTTAGTAAAGGTTTGTGCATAATGTAATGTATTAAGTAAATGTTGAAATAAATCCCTTGCAAAAAATATAAGTACTTTTTTTTCAAATGGGAGTGTAGAATAACGAAAAATCCGCTCAGTAAATGTTTGATTTACAGCGGGTATTTTTTTTTTCATTTTCTAATCAGGTAAAAATTCCTTAACGATACTGTTTTTTGGTTTAGATTGTTTAACGAAATTCAAAACACAGTACTTTAATTACCATATGGTAAAAGCCCGTAGGGGCGGGCTTGCCCGGTCGTCCGGTAACAGCCCGGACCGAGCCCAAGCCGTCTACGGCGCGCATCGTTCCCGCGCGCCTCAGAGAGTTTGTCAGGGGAGTTTTTTTTTTATTGGGAGTTTGTAGGGTCCCTGCGGGGTCGAAGCCTACCGGGGTTGGCCTTGGTTACGAAAGTAAAGCCTGGTCCCGGTACTATGGGCAAGGAAGGAACGGGGTGGGTTGTTTAGTCAGTAAAAGTCTAACATACGACGAGCTTCTTGCGGTATAGGTATACATATATGTACCTGTATTGTTTTAATTTTTGTGATTTAAAATTTTATTGATCTCATTGTGAAGTTTATTTAGGTTTAAAACATATAATAATGAATGTAATTTAAATTTATTTTTATTGATTTTGCTAGAAGAGTTTTTAAAACACTATCTATGACATAAAATTATTTTTGTTACTTCACTATATCATAGTATTATTTTCCTAGTAATATTCGTTTATTTGGTAAACATGGCCAGATCTTATGGTTGTGTAATAATTTTACACAGGTGATAATTATAAATAGTTTGCATTCTCATTCTCGTACATTTTTTTTTCTATTGTTGAACTCATCACAGTTGGCGAACTGTACAAGTTAGTTTAGTTAATACATCGAAACCTCGCCTTTTTGAAGTCTGCTAAAAATAGTGCGTTGTGGAATTGGCCTTACAAACATTATGCGTTACTTTCGCGTTACTTCTATATTACCGTAACATTGAAGTGTCTATGTTACTCTATGTTACTAAGTGGCAAAATCTACGGCCTTACCCTGTCACGTCGCGCGTCGTTGCGTAATTTTCGTCTAGTGTATCACTCTGCTGTGATAAACATCAGTGTTTCTTCAGGACCGATGCGGACCTCATTGATGCGAGCGTGTTAGGTGACGTGTTCGAGATGCTGCTGGCTGCACGTGTGACGCGGCACGCAGCGCCGGCTACGTAACGCACGCGCCGCGTCGCATCTAGGTCAGGGGCGGGTCGTACACCCCCTCTCTCCCCCGTGACCCCCAACCACCAGAGGGCGCGGGGGGAGCCCACGATCTTGTCGCGACACTCCCGGAAGTCGCGCAAAATGACCCTCTGCCAGCCATCCTTCTTACCTTCGCCTTGAATTACTTGCCGATACCGAGTAGGGGCGGCGGCGTGACGGCAGTGTGGTTGTGGCGTAACGGTGGCTCACAATATGTAAAAAAACTTTTTTTACAAATAAAAAACAACCATCTTCCAAAAAAAAACTACAAAGGGAAAAATAACTATAATTTCGGAAGTCGGTGTCAATTAGCGAAAATGCGGAACCAACGACACCGAGTTCCGAAATTATAGTTATTTTTCCCTTTGTAGTTTTTTTTTGGAAGACGGTTGTTATTTTTGTAAAAAAGTTTTTTATTTTTCACTTTTTAGTGGGAAAGTTTGTACTTTATCTAAGTTACAGTTGCCTATATTATATGTATTGTCTACAACGGCTAAAGTATTAGAATCTGCTATTTATAAGAAAGTCTGTCAGCAAGTTAGCTCGCAACTTACCGACGCGCAGCATGCATTTCGGCCGACTAGAAATACTACGAGCAATTTACTTAGCTACATGGAAGTGCGTTCTAGAAATACTACGAGCAATTTACTTAGCTGCATGGAAGTAGCGGAAGTGGTGCCAATAGTGGACGGTGGGGGGTAAGCCGATGCTGCTTATTTCGACTTTAAAAAGCGTTTGATTTAGTCGATAATGACGTATTACTTAAAAAGTTAGCAGGAGTCGGTTTCACCCCGCATTTACTTGTTTAATGCGGGTTATATGAGTAACAGGCAATAGTATGTTGACTATGCAGAATACCAATCAAAGGCATACTAGATCTGGTGTAAGTAAGGGAAGTAATATAGGGCCCCTTGGGTTTCTCTTAATGATAAATGACCTACCAAGTGTTGTATAAGATGCTATATGTGCCTACTATTTGCCGACGACCTCAAACTTTCTCTGCCCATAACAAACATGGATGACTGTGAAAGACTGCAGAGAGATATAGACAGAGTAGTAACTTGCAGCAAAAGGAATCTCCTGCAGTTTAACACATTTAAGAGTGTGACCATAAGTTTCTCGCGCGCGCGCGCGCGCACACCTATTAGACATAGTTATACGGTGGACGGGGTATCGATGGCTAGGGTCACTGAAGTGAGGGACTTGGGTGTCCATTTCACCACTGGACTGACGTTTCGTGATCATATAATTAAGGTAAGCAAAAAAGCATATAAAAAACCTAGGATTTGTCCTCAGAATAGTTAAAGGATTCACAAATATGAAAGCTATAACGGCATTGTACAATGCTTTAGTAAGGAGCCAATTAAAAAAGCCAAAAAAAAAAGCTCTGCATGAAACTAGATATAGTCTTATGTTGGAGCGCGTATAAAATAAATTTATTAGATTTAAATATATGAGGGAATACGGGGTGTATCCATTTTATCCGTTGAGGTATCCAACACTATTTAATTTAGGTATGGTCGGATAAGATGAACTGAGGGTCAGGAGGCAATTCACACTTGTTACTTATATCTTTATGATAATTAGAGGGAAGATACACAATGCGGATATATTGCGAAGGGTGGAACTAGTCGTGCCAGACGGGTATGTGTGTCGTCGTCGTCAGCCGCGGTTGCTGGCGGTACCACGCGCGCGAACTAACTTGCTGCGTGAGGCGCCGCTGACGAGCGCGCTCCGCACTCTGAACCTCATTGCTGATGACGTAGACATATTCTGTTGCGCTTTGGGCGAATTTGAAAGAATATGAAAAATATAATATGCGAATAAAATGCATATATATGTGAATATGCGTGTGAACTGAGGGACCATATTGATATTTCGCAAAAAAAAAAATTAGGATTTTGTAGTAGACTTAAAACAATTGTAGAACAAATCTGGGAATTTGTCAACAAATATATTAAAAACTACAGCCGTTAAAGTGTGGTCCCTCAGTCCTCACAAACCATCAGCCAGATCTCGGAAAGTATCTGAAAAATAAAAGTATTGTGACTACCTACAGATATTTAGTAAAGAATTTGTACATTTGAACATCTCAAAATGATTGAAAGTACTGACCAACCAATATTCTTACATTCATTAAGCTATATCCAAATTTCACTTAATTAAAACTAGTATAATAAGTGAGTTAATTTTGTAATCTACTTTTTTATTAAATACACATACGCCATGTAATCTAACATTAAATTAACCGTACAACCCTGTTTTCGTTTCGTCTAATGCTATATTAAATGAAGTTTAGTAGTACTGTCTACATTTTGTTTCATTGTGTGGTCACACTACTCTATCTATTTTCGTAGGATTAACAAAAATAATATTATCTCGGCTAAGAGGTAAAAAATACTCAATTTTAGATACAGTATTATTTAGTAGAAACCTTTTACTAAAAGATAAGTACGCTAGACTTTCTAATATTCCTCTCGTCTAGCAGCTAGTACAGGCAAAATGTCAGTGGTGTTGAGGATTGAGTGAAAAGTTTTAATATTCGCTATCTTCAAATTGCGTCGATATTTTTTTTTTTTCTAATTTTATGATGAAGACCACAGACGGCCATTGGAACTACTCAATGATAAATATTTCACGGGTTGCGATTCGATTACTTTAATATGGTTGCTAAGCAATTTATGCTCGTCACAATGCGTATTGGTGAGTGGTTGTTGAGGAGTTCTTCTGGTTCTTACCAGGAGAACTCCTCCTTTTTAGTGGGAGAGTTTGTAATTTATCTAAGTTACAATAGCCTAATGTTAACTGCTCATCACTTTTTACAAAATATTGCTTTCCCTGATGCTGGGACGTTAACTGTTGAGAAGTTCTTCTGGTTCTTAACAGGAGAACTCCTCAACAACCAGTCAGCATACGCATTGTGACGAGCATAAATTGCTATAGGTTTGCCAATCAAATTTGAGGGTTTCCCTCGATTTCCATAGGATCCTCTCATCAGATTCCAACTTGATGAGAATGGGACCACCTCGAGAGTATACCCTTTCAAACAAACAAAAAAGTTTTAAATCGGTTCACAATTGACGGAAAAATCGGTGAACATACTTACATTAAAAAAAACATAAAGTCGAACATATAACCTCCTCCTTTTTGGAAGTCGGTTAAAATTTAAGAAATGTCCTTACTCAAAATCTACTGCCTAAAATACTAACTTTCCGACTACTAGGAATAATCCAAATCAAGCCACCAAAACTGCTTTCAAAGCGTATGCAAAGAAGTATAAAAATATAATTGGAATCACAAAAAAGTCTCAAAATGACTACTTTATTAAATCTGCCACAAATAAGAACAAAGCTACTTGGAAAGTAATAAACGAGATCAAATCTAAGTCTTAATGAAGGTGTAAATCAATTAATTATAAATGACGAAATCATAAATAATCCTCTAGACATTGCGAATTCATTTAACGATTTTTTTCTCGACATCTATGATAATAATACTAATGTACCTCAAAAATCTTTCAATAAACTGACATATAACTCTAATTCAATTTTTATGACACCGACTATCCCTGACGACATTAATAAAATAGTAATTGCTCTAAAAAATAAAACCAGTGCTGGCTATGACGACATTATGACAAATATTGTTAAAGATGTAGCTCATATTATATCTGAACCATTAAGCTTCATCATTAATTTATGCATAGAGGAAGGCATTTTCCCAGACAAACTAAAAATATCTGTTATAAAGCCAGTATTTAAAAAAGGAACCAAAACTAACATGAGCAACTGTAGGCCCATAGCATTGAT
Organism: Gortyna flavago; assembly: GCA_963669345.1. NCBI lineage: Eukaryota > Metazoa > Arthropoda > Insecta > Lepidoptera > Noctuidae > Gortyna > Gortyna flavago. The sequence goes on from OY770133.1 coordinate 20,254,387, forward strand.
ACCTATTTTTGCGAAAATTGCTGAAGAGGTAATGTTTAACTGTCTATATGCTTTCTTTGAAACACGCAACATTCTAACATCCAGTCAATATGGTTTCAGGAAAAACAAATCCATAAATGTGGCAATATATAACTTTCTGCATAAGGTAATGTCTAACTTGGACATAGGGCTGCCGGCTGTCGCGTTATACATGGATATGTCTAAGGCTTTCGACCGAGTCGACCACAAGATCCTCTTAAGAAAGATGTATGCATATGGTGTAAGAGGTAATGTGTACAAGCTAATAGAATCATACCTTAACAATAGACAACAATTTACAGAAGTAAGGAGGTTAAATCCCATTACTAAAACAGAAGAAATATATGCTTCTGAATCTGGACTGCTAAATTCGGCGTTCCTCAAGGTAGTATTGTGGGTCCTTTATTCTTCCTTGTTTATATAAATGACATGCCTTCGGTAACAAATCATGACATTACACTATTTTCTGATGATAGCACTATTTTATTCGTTAATGATAATACAATTGATCTAGAATCTGACATTAACCAAACAATATTATTAATTATAGACTGGCTTAAAATAAATAATTTAATGATTAACATTGACAAAACTAAGATAATGAATTTTAAAATACGAACTCGGCGTACAGGTACTTTAAAAATCCATTACCTAGATAGCGACATTGAAGAAACTGAAGTAACAAAATTTCTAGGTTTACATATTGACAACAAACTTAATTGGAAGTTACATATCGACCATGTATGCAATAAGCTGGGACAGTTTTCATATGCGCTTCGTAGATTAGGAAAAATAGCGAATCAGACTACTTTACTAACAGCTTACCACGGTTACGTTAGTTCTATCCTCAGATACGGTGTAATATTCTGGGGCAACAGTACAGATAAAGTGCGTGCTTTCATTGCTCAAAAACGTTGCATCAGGGCTATATTTAAATTATGTGAAACTGATACCTGTCGGCCATTTTTTTTTAAATGAACGTATTAACACTGCCATGTGTCTATATATTTGAGGCCGCAGTATTTGTCAAAAAATAATATTGACATGTATAACTACTACACGCGTGTACGTCGTAAGGACAAATTACGCACAGTAGCTAGCAAGACTCATCTAATGCATGAGAGTATCTTTTGCACAGCTTCACGCATCTTTAATAATATTCCGGGGCCTATCAGAAAAATTACGGAAATAAAACAATTTAAAAAGAATCTCCATGATCTGTTAGTAGACAAGTGCTACTACTCTGTAAAAGACTTCCTATTAGACAAATCACTGCTCCAACATAGTCTCCCTCAGTCATGATGTGTTCGGTGCCCACTGAAATGTATAAATGTGTACCTACTAAAATTCGTTCTATTTTCTTTATTTTATTTTTATGCGACATCTTAATAATTTGTAATCAATAATGAAAGTAAATTTAATTTAATTTATATGCACCTAACTATTGTATGCCCCAAGGGCGGGACATAGTTGATCACTGTAGTATGTATGTACCTACCTATGATCCACAATAAAGATATTGATTGATTGATTGATACTTTTGATCGAATAAAAATGACGAAACGACCGAATGAGATACTGAAATCTTCGAAAAATAAACATGACTGTTTATCTATACTTATAATAAATCTGTAGAAGTGAAAATTCTGTACATTGAAAATATCAAAAAAATTAATGGCAGGGGTGTTATTCGACCGACATCGAACACAAAAACTTGATTAAAAAAATGTTTGTCTGTCTGTCTGTTTGTTCAGGTATCACGCAAAAACTACCGGTTCGATTACGATCAAAGTATAATTATTCGTAGGTTACGTCACCCGCAGTGGAGTTCACTAAGGGGCGCTGCACACGGCTAAGATACTATAATATTTTATCTTAAGATACAATATCGCTCGCCATACAATTCAATGGACTATCCCACACGACGAAGATAATAAATAATATTTAATATTTTCGTATCTTAAGATGAATTTGTATGGCGAGCGATATTGTATCTTAAGATAAAATATTATAGTATCTTAGCCGTATGCAGCGCCCCTAAGGTATGCTGTAAATGTAGTGCTGAAAGTTGAATTTGGCTTGCACTGGCTTGCATCGTTCGCAGCACACGCGTGTCGCGCGGCCGCCACAGAGCGCTACCGTATATACGTAAGGACGGAGTCTGAGCGCGCGCATCAATGATCATACATTTTTTGAACTTTGATTTGAACGGACGTGTCGAGTGGCGAGCGTTCGTTCTTATTAGCATTCTATAAATTGTCTGTTTTAACTGCTACTTGCAATTCTAAACCGTGCTTTTCAGTGCGACCTTTTTATTCCTTTTAGTTTTTACTAAGTACAGTTTAAGGTAGAGTTATTTAGGTTTATTTTTATAAGTCGTAGATATAGATTTTAATTTTAAAGTATAGGTAGTATATTTGATACTTAGTGTACGTTGACCGTAGGTTATTTTATAATACTGTTAGGTAGGATTAGTCATTCGTATAGATATTAGTTTTTAAGGATTTTGCTTATTTATTGAGTTTAGATTAGTTATCATCAAAAATAGGCATTGAATTAAAAAAAAAAAACATTATTTTCTTCGTATTTACTTTTGTTTAGCAGTGTACCGATTTCACACCTTTTATAAAATTTCACAAAACATTGATTCATTTATTTCACATTAACCAATTACAGGCACTTTTGATTTATCAAGGGGGTATAGTTAGTGCTCACAGTCTAAGAGTAATACGGCTCTACGGCAACCAGACGGCCGAACAGACGTACATGACGAACTTATAAGTAATGGCTCTACGCAGTGGCGTGCATTTCATATAGGCATAAAAGCAGTGCCTACCTCGATAAATCACCATAAGCCTGTCAATTTTACATTTTACAATTGTAAATTAATTAATAAAGTATAATGGCTCTGCGGCATCCAGACGGCCGAACAGACCATGACGAACTTATAAGTAATGGCTCTACGGCATCCAGACGGCCGAACAGACCATGACGAACTTATAAGTAACTAGCTTCCGCCCGCGGCTTCGCCCGCGAGGTATGTCGATAAAAATAATTATCCTATGTCCTTCGACGGGATGCAATCTATCGCTCTGCCAAATTTTTTCGAAATCCGTTCAGTGGTTTAGGCGTGAAAAGGTAACATACAGACAGACAGAGTTACTTTCGAATTTATAATATTAGTATGGATGGATCTACGGCATCCAGACGGCCCAACAGACGTACATGACGAACTTATAAGGGTTCCGTATGTGCCATTTGGCTAAGGAACCCGTAAAAACGACCAAAAACAAATCAATCACTTTTAGGCTCTGCAGTGTTCCACGTACGGCCAGTACGATACTGACGACAGTCGTCCGTAGTATAGCATCCCAACAGAAATAGCATTTTACAAGTACGTAAAATTATCAAAGCCGACCGCATGTCATGATCATGGTAATGAGCTAATTAATGCAGATGGACGTTCCTTCGCTCATTATACCTACTTAAGTAATCATGGTGATCATGGTGATGATCCGTTGCTAACTTTTTGTATCGTACTTCGTAAGTAATCCTTCAAAGACAGTTTTGCAAAGATCGAAACATCAAAGGGCCTTCAATAACAGCTGCTCAATTATAAGCAACATGCCCGTCGAGGGCCTTATTGCCTTCTGTTTTGATGATGCCTGTTCACTCTAGGTGCACAGGCATCTTCTGGATGTCATCCATGGCTTACATCGAGCGAGATCGTGGTCAAGCAGGCTACTCGGTAATAAAAAATCACTTGTTCAAGTTCAGGAGGCGAATAGCGCTAGGAGCTGTATAGTGTATAGCGGGTGTGCGGGTAGCGGTACGGCAAAACGATCGATTTACGACGACAAAAGTATTAAAAACAAAATCATTTAAATACGCTTATTACATACGTTAGGTGTTCTCTACTCTTCAATGGTGAAAAATCAACAAAAGATTTTTTTTTGCGAGCGAGACCCGTTTACAAAAGCCGCTGTTGTTCGACCCTTCGCTTATAGTTAGGCGTGCTGCCAATATTCTACCAAAACCAAACTCGGTGCGAATTCGTTGTGTCTATGTGCAGTTGTTTTAAAGTGAAATCTTGTTTTTTAAATTCCAATATATTAAAAAAATCACTACTTATAAGTCCGTAGGTTGAGTTAGAAAACGACTAACTGCTTAGGATAGGTTATATTAGATAGGTGATAGGTAGGCCACTCAAAAATATGTTTAAATAATTAACTGTAACTCCATTATAAATATTATAATGGTATAACCTTAACATTTTGATGGCGTTAAAAAAATGAATTTTAGTTTTGTTCTAAATTGCCTTAGCATGTTCCTGATAGAAGTTTTATGTAGTTATAAAATACCGCCAATGCCAAGGAGAGACCAACCTAACAATTCCCGAAATTTTATAATACCCGACCCAATGTAATAAGTACCTACAGCGCCATCTCTCGGGGAATTGGTTTACTAATTAATACACAGACGTGCCAGAAGTTTTCGGTGGTAATTTTGGATTGCGAGAACCGATTTTAATAATTCTTTTTTTGTTTGAAAAAAATATACGTTCAGGATAATAAAATATGTAAACGAAGTTAAAAAAAATGCTTGCATAAGTATACGATTATACTACAAATTTGTCCAGAAATTATTTTGTACAACTATTTGTCTTTTTTGTACAAAAACTGTTGTTTCCATCAAGTTCAAAATGATTTTCCTAGAAATTCCTTATAAAGTTCTACTTTTCAGATTTTTTTCATATTTTCTAAACTTATGGTTCAAAAGTTAGAGGGGGGACACACATTGTTTTTTACTTTTGGAGCGATTATTTCAGAAATTATTGACATTATCAAAAATGATTTTAGTAAACCCCTATTCATTTTTAAATACCTTTCCAACAATATATCACACGTTAGGGTTGAAATAAAAAAAAAATCACTTCCCACTTTACATATGGGCTACCCTAATAAAACATTTTTTTCCCATTTTTATTTTTTTTCCCATTTTTATTATTTTTTCTAGTGCTAACGGTCACAGAGATTAAGCGAGGACGGACGGACAGACAGACATAGCGAAACTATAAGGGTTCCAAGTTGACTACGGAACCCTAAAAATGACCCAACACAAATTGCGCCGCGGTGGGCGGGGCTTACCGATTGCGCCGCTCACGCTTTTAGTTCGTCCGTACTCCGTAACATCGGCGGCGGCGGTCGATTATTATTTAACGGTTTTTGCGTTATAGGTATTTAAAAATGCCTTCTTGTACAGTGAAGTCTTGTATAAATAAATCACATTTGCATAAAAAGAAAGCTGGAATTAGTTTTCACGTGTAGGACATCATTATTTATGATATCATCACTACATAGTTTATAGCAAAGCCGCTTCCCGCGTCTGTCTGTCCCTATGTATGCTTAAATCTTTAAAACTACCGAACGGATTTTGATGCGGTTTTTTTAATAGATAGTGTGATTCAAGAGGAAGGTTTATATGAATACATGCATAACATAGTAGAGAAACACTGATAATTTTAGAGGTTTTTAATGTAAAGTCGTAAATAAACACAATTAAGTACCTTAAATAGATTGTGCATGTAATGTAGATTAGTATGGCCCTTTACAGCATGTAATTTAAATGAATATTTTCGAAGATATTACAGATTTAAAATGCATAGACATAGCGGTTGCCAAGCATCGACGGCGGCGCGCGGTACGGCCGGGGGGCCGGGGGACTCGTGCCTATAAATAGGGCGTCGAAGGCCGCGCTTGATCTTGATCCTATAGCACTTTATGATTAGCATCGATCGCACGCCTTCATCAGAGCTCTCTAGCGAGGAAAATAACAATTATTACTTAATATAAGTAGGTACGTTACGATAAAAAAAATAAAAAAATTCGAAATTGTTAAATACCTACTAAAGTAAATTCTTTTTAAGACAAAACGATTTTTTTTAGGAATTGTATGTTTGTACTTTAGTCTGTCGGGTCGTAAGATTAGGAATGAGGTCTTAGCAAAGTTGTTCAGCCTGATGAGTACTCTCCGTTGACGTATAATAATTGAAGATCTGGAACACCTGATGTGGAACACCAAGAGCCCAGCTACACTATAACATTTATAGGAATGATGACGTCTTAGCAAGAGTTGTTCAACCTGATGAGCACTATCTGTTGACGTATAAAAATTGAAGATCTGGAATACCTGCGGGGCTATTGCGTATCTCGGTGTCTGTGTGGTGACCATCAAATAGCTGTCAAAAGAGAAATTTCGTATTGGCTTTTGCATTTGCAATGAAACTGATAAATGTAAATGTTCCCTAAAATCAACTATTCTAACGCTCTTGAGGCACTCCACTCCTCAACTTAGCCTCATAACAGTTGTCAAGCCATCCAAGTTCAGGTTGACAACTGCTGGTCAATGACTATCAAGTTAGCCAATAGCCCTGCTGATGTGGAAATCAAAGCTATCACTAATTTCACTGTATAATTATAAAATGACATAAGCTGAGAGTACCTCCACGCGGTGAAGGCGGTAACAGTTTAGGACTGATTTTCGATGACGATGAATATATGAATAAAAATTTGACTCTACTGGCCAAAACTCCCATAATTTTTTTTTTTTTTTACCCGGGCTCTTGGAATTGGGCATCAGACGTTTCACATCTTCGATTTTGACGACCCCGCTGTCGCTGGCTTAAGCAACAGGATCCGCGTACGAAGTCGCGGGCAGACGCTAGTTTTTAATAAAAATGAAATGTCATGTTTGAGGTTGGTCAAGTAGTGCCACTTTTTGTGTGGAATTTGTTCTGAATAAGGCTTCCATGTTTATTTTCGTTCACTGTTTGCCGTACGTGCGGCGGCGGCGGCGCGGCGTGCTCACAGCGGATACTTAGCCGGCAACACTGCGCTCAAATCTTAGAGCCATCTATTGTCGGCACTACGTACCACGTCGTTGGTGATAAGAGCCGCGATGTGTGCGGGGCGCGGGGAGGGTGCGCGTCCGGAGCTAGCCTCCGATAAACGACCCTCGCGTCGTGTTATGACACTCAGATTACCGGCAGCAGCTTTATCTCGAGGTGCAAGCGAGGGTAGCCTTGTGCCGCCAATTATGACGCCGAACGCCACCAGCGACCATTGCTCTCCTGTGTCATCTATTCAGCCGCCGGTAACATAATTAAGTCGTTAACAATTACATTAGTCTCATTTTATCAAGCTTGACGACTAAACACAGTCCAGTGTAAAATATCTATTCATTATCTCTCAAATTAAACGATGATTATAATGATATACTTTTATAAACGTATTTAATTCTCACAAGTGTTCGGTTCAAGGGCACGCCACGATAGCGGCGGTAAGGCCCCTCTTTGAGGAGTGGCTAGAGAGGCGTCACGGCGTCCTCACCTACCGCCTGACGCAGGTCCTCACCGGACACGGATGTTTCGGGAGGTTCCTGCACATCATCAGGCGGGAGGAAACGCCCGGGTGTCACCACTGCGAGGATCGCCCAGAGGACACGGTGGAGCATACGGTGGAGGCCTGCCCCGCTTGGGCGGAGCACCGCCGTGTCCTCGTAGAGGCGATCGGCAGCAGCGGCGACCTCTCGCGCCCGGCCCTGGTTCAAACCATGGTCCGGAGCGAGAGGGAGTGGGAGGCAGTCACCTCCTTCTGCGAAGCAGTCATGCTAGCGAAGGAGGTGGCGGGATGGGCGAGGGAGAGAGCCGAGAGGGCCGCCCGTCCCAGCCGCCGCGGTAGACGCCCCGGGCGTCGGGAGCCGCGTGACGACTCCCAGCCACCGTAGGCGCGGGCCTGCGGACGGCGAGTAATGGGTAGCTCGCCGTCCGATCAGGACCAGGCCCGTGCCGGACGGCGCGTATGTGTTCCACGCGCGCCTCAAAGAGATGTCAGCATCAAAGGAGGGGCCCGCCCGTTAGGGCCGAAGCCTGCCGGGGCAGCGGGATTGTCCGAAAGGGTTACCGCTACCCCGGAACATAAAGGGCTAAGGAAGGAACACGGATGGGTTTTAGTCAGTAAGAGTCTGACACTCCCTTCCGCTCCACCCAGAGCGGGAGGAGTCATTGGATGATTTCCCATCCTAAAAAAAAAAAAAAAAAAGTGTTCGGTTCAACCGTCGTATAACGTGTATCTTCATTTCCGTTCCGCCAGTTTTCAAACATCAAAGAAATGTCATAGAAAGTGTTGTCATAGCTAACTCTGATTTGAGACCCGCCGACCTCATCTAGTTTAAAAAAATATGAATGACGTGTAAAAGTGTTTGTACAAACCTACTTACAGAAAATAAATCATTTATCATTTATACAATTAAATAATCGATTTAATATTTAATTACAGTAATAAGAATAAATACTACTTTAATATTTACTAAATTTAATACTAATACAACTGTACTCACTACTACTAATAATCATACTAGATAGGATTTTATAATAAAAACTTTTTTACAAAAAAAAAACAACCGACTTCCAAAAAAAAACTACAAAGTGATAAATAACTTTTATTTTAAAGTCGGTGTCAATAAACGAAAATGCAGAACCAACGACACCGACTTCCGAAATAAAAGTTATTTATCACTTTGTAGTTTTTTTTTGGAAGTCGGTTGTTTTTTTTTTTTGCAAAAAAGTTTTTATTTTTCACTTTTTAGTGAGAGAGTTTGTAATTTAACTAAGTTACAATAGCCTAACGTCAACTGCTCATCACCTTTTACAAAATATTGCTTTTCCCGATGCTGGGACGTTAATTGTTGAAGAGTTCTCCTGGTAAGAACCTGGAGAACTCCACTCCACCACCACACGCATTGTGACGAGCATAAATTGCTTAGCTACCATATTAAAGTAATCGAATCGCAACCCGTGAAATATTTATCATTGATTAGTTCCGATGGCCGTCTGTGGTCTTCATCATCAGCTCCACTTTACCAAATGATGATTTCCGAGAGCAAATGCTCAAGTTACTCTAAAAAATATCCAATTCGCTATAGGTTTGCCAATAAAATTTGAGGGTTTCCCTCGATTTCCCTGGGATCCTATCATCAGATCCTGACCTGATGATCATGGGACCACTTGGGAAGTATACCCTTTCAAACAAAAGAAAAATTTTCCATATCGGTCCAGGCGTCTTCGAGAAATCGGGGAACAAACATAAAAAAAAAAAAGATTCCGACGAATTGAGAACCTCCTCCTTTTTTTGAAGTCGGTTAATAAGTCGGTGTCGTTGGTTCTGCATTTTCGTTTATTGACACCGACTTCTGAAATTAAAGTTATTTATCACTTTGTAGTGTTTTGTTGGAAGTCGATTGTTTTTTTTGTAAAAATGTTTTTTATTTTTCACTTTTTAGGGTTCCTTACCTCAAAAGAAAAAATCGTCTGTCTGTCCGTCTGTCACATCCAATTTTCTCCGGATTTAATAGACCGATAGGTGTTGTCTGAGAGTCATCACTTCATGCTGCTGAGCTGATGATAAGTGAAAGTCAAATACTTTTATTCAATTAGGCCTATTACAAGCTCTTTCGACAATTACAAGCCCTTACCATCATCAGATGCGGGACATGTTCGTCCTGTTACATCATTACGAGAAATGGAATGATGAAGACGATTGTTTTCAAGTCCACGTCTATCCAAGAACTGCTGAGTAGTTTCTGTCGACATATAGCCGTATATCCTAACTCCTAACAGTTAAGGACTGATGTGGCTACCATCGACGGCTCGGTAGCATTATAGTCGGACTTTTAATTAGCTGTAGTAAAACGACAGCTTATGTGTAACTTAAATGACTAACATTGGCGTCTTTTTGTTTTTTCGCGACCATCAACCAAACCATGTTTTTCTAGTACAGAATAGTGTAACAAACGAAACTTATTTGACATGCATATCTCTAAATGCAGTCCGAAATGAGCTAATAAGAAGTGTCATTTTACTGCAACTAATTAAAAGTCGGAGTATAGGTAAGTGATGACTCTCAGACTCAAACACTGGAATCATCAATAGGTTTCATTTGATTTGAGAGAGTTCAACTAACACACTGTACATGCCTACCAAAGCGGATTTTCCTCGACTTTCATGGGATCCCTTCATCAGACTCTGACTTGGTGACAATGGGACTACCTCGAGAGCATACCTTTTCAAACCCTAATGTCAACTGCTTGTCACCTGTTACAAAATATTGCTTTTCCCGATGCTGGGACGTTAATAGTTGAGGAGTTCTCCTGGTAAGAACCAGGAGAACTGGAGCTGATGGTGAAGTCACCATCAGCTCCACCTCACCATACGCATTGTGACGAACATAAATTGCTTAGCAACCATATTAAAGCAATCGAATCGCTACCCGTGAAATATTTGTCATTGAGTAGTTCTGATGGTCATTTGTGGTCTTCATCATCAGTTCCACTTTACCAAATTATACTTTCTGAATGCAAATGCTTGAGTTGTTAATGAAAATACCAAAATTGCTATATGTATGCCTATAATATTTGAGGAGTTCCCTCAATTCCTCATGGATCCCATCATCAGAACTGGATTTTAACAAGAATGGGACCAATCTTGAAGTACATCCTTTCAAATAAAAAAATAATTTTCTAAATCGGTTCATAAATGACGGTGTACTGAGGTAAAAACTGGTAAAAATAATGGATTCCCAACAAAACTTTTTATAGGCAAAAATTATAGAAAAAAAAAATGGAAAATCCAAAAATGCACGACTCATAATGCTCATTTAATCGTATAAAAAACCATGTATATATTATATTACTTGGTTTTTTATTAATTACCACTTTGCATAAAAGAGCCATTTTCAATAGGGTTTCTCCTATGGGTGTAACGATCTTATAAAATAAAAATTACTCAATTAATTGATTTTTTCGCAAGCTACAATGTTTTTAGGTTTAATACTTGATTGTCGGGAAAATGTTTGGAAATATTTTGATGTTGCTTTTTTCTACTGAATTAATACATTTTTGAAATATACAGAATTAATCTCCATTAAATCCATACTAATAAAATAAAAACTTTTTTTACACCGACTTCCGAAATATAAGTTATTTATCACTTTGTATTTTTTTTTTTTGGAAGTCGGTTGTTTTTTTTGTAAAAAAAGTTTTTATTTTATTAGTATGATCGATCAAAATCGATCCACAATTGACGGAGTAATCGGTGAACATACAAAAAAAAAACGTACATAAAGTCGAACATATAACGTCCTCCTTTTTGGAAGTCGGTTAATTATAAATTCGAAAGTAACTCTGTCTGTCTGTCGGTATGTTACCTTTTCACGCCTAAACCACTGGTCGGAATTCTATAAAAGGCAGAGGGATAGATTGCATGCCGGGGAAGGACATAGGATAGTTTTTTTCGACATACCTCGCGGGTGAAGCCGCGGGCGGAAGCTAGTTATCTATTCAACGGTATATATATATAATATGTGTTACTGTTTGTTTGTCCCAAATAAATAAATATAAATTAAGTAGGTTCGGGTACTAGCAGGAGTATAACAATAGACCCAGTTGCAGAAAGGAGGAAAAACAATTCGATCGTAAAGCAAAGCATACAGGATCAGACCTCGGAACTGCAGCCGCTGCGCAGGTGTGAGACATGGAGACGTTATCTCTCCTAAACTGTTTACTGCTGCACTAGAGGATGTCTTCAAGGTTCTGGACTGGAAAGGGGCTGGCATTAACATCAATGGTGAGTATATCACTCACCTACCATATCGTAGCCATGGCTGGAGACAATGGAGGACCTCAGTAGAACCTTCGAAAGAGTGGGTTTTAAAATGAACATGGACAAAACGAAGGTCTTGTCAAATGCCCATGTAACACCCACTCTCATGAAAATCGGAGACGCTACACTCTGAAGTCGTGGACGAGTATGTTTAACTTCGACAAACTGTCCAGTTAGGTAGGTCCAACTTCGAGAAAGAGGTCAATCGTCGAATCCGACTCGGCTGGGCAGCGTTCGGGAAGCTACGCAATATATTCTCGACCCACATACCGCAGTGTCTCAAGACGAAAGTCTTTGACCAGTGCGTGTTGCCAGTGATGACGGCACTGAAACGTGGTCGCTCACAATGGGCTTTATTAGAAGCCTAAAAGTCACCCAAAGGGCAATGGCCAGGGCTATACTTGGAGTTTCCCTACGTGATCGAATCAGAAATGAAGAGATCCGCAGGAGAACCCAGGTAACCGACATAGCCCGAAGAATTGCCAAACTTATGTGGCAGTAGGCAGGGCCGCAGGGCACATTGCTCGCAGTCGCAGTACAGACTGTCGATGGGGCCAAAATGTTCTGGAGTGGCGACCGCGTACCGGAAGACGTAGTGTTGCAAGGCCTCCCACAAGGTGGACCGACGACCTTGTGAAGGCCGCAGGAACCCGTTGGATAACACAGAACCGGTCGAATTGGAGGTGCTTGGGGAAGGCCTATGTCCATCAATCCACGTCTTTCGGCTGAAATCATGAATTGCATCTGACAATTTAATAGATCAATTTATTTATTTATCATCATAACTTAGAGCTATCATTACAGGTTTGGTAGGTAGGGGTTGGTGGTTTGAATTAAATGCAATAAATTAAAACGCCTCTAAAAGGACCATAAACCTTTGTGACATAATATGGGCGTATCCACCCACAGCTATATTTTTTTTCAAAGTTTCAGCGATCTACGAAAGTGGTATAAATTTATGGGTACGGGACACTTAGGGCTGATTTTACCAAAGTCAGATAACTTTTATTCTTGGAATAAAATTGACGACTGACAGTTCTAGTATGGACTAACTGTCAAAAATTCAATAATTATTCTCAGGACTAGCTTCTGCCCGCGATTTCGTACGCGGATAGTAGACCGAATAACTTTTGCTAAGACGTCATTCCTATATGTGTTATGGTGTAGCTGGGCTCTTGGAGTTCCACATCAGGTGTTCCAGATCTTCAAATTTATTCTCTCAGCAGAAAATGCTCATCACGTCGAACAATTTTTGCTATGGTACCATTTTTGTATCTCTTATAGTTTAGCTGGTCTGTTGCGGTTCTGCATCAGGTGTTCAAGTTTCCAAGATAAATTATAGCCTATATGTTGCCCAGACAATACCTATACAACAACAAAAAAATCATTCACATCCGTCCAGTAGTTCCGAAGATTAGCGTGTACAAACAAACAGACACACAGACAAAAAGACAGCATTTTTTTTCGTGCTCTATAACTGTTTCTAAACTCCCCCTCAATATTTTTTTTACACAAACAAAAAATGTCGAGTAATAATATATGGTAAGTACCCTAAAGCGCCTCGTTCCCTAATTTGGAGGTAAAGATGCGATTTAATATCATGTAGCTAGAGCGGCTGTTTAGTGCAAATATTTATACTATCTTCAAATAGGTGAATAGTTTAATCAACCTGGGAACTATTTTTTTATTGTAATCGAATGTGTGTGCATGTAAATACTGCATTTGTAATTATTGCAATTGTTCTCATAATTGATCTTTACATCCAAACAGATCGGAAACGTGACATTTAATTTTAAACAACTTTCATCATGAGCGGTAGGACCTTGAAAAAACACGGCGGGTGCAATATGCCAGCTTCCACAGAAAAAAGCTAACTCGAAATGTGAAATGTATTCTTCTGAAATACTCGGAGATACGACGTCAAACAAATTCAAAAATGCGTATGGTCTTAAACGGTAATAAAGAAAGTTCGGAAACTACTTTTGAGTACTTAAGTAATTTGCTTTGTGTTGTGACTTGTGACAAAAACTCAGTTGTAGTTCGCGTCGTGCTTTAGCTCGCGCCACGTAAAAAGTTTGTGTACGGTAGAGGCGTGGCGAGTGCGTGGCGGTGCGCGGCGGCGGGCGCAGTCACGCAGTGCCCGCGCGCGGCGGCGCGAGTGCGGCGGCGCGCGGCCGCGGGGCGCTAGCGGCAGTACCCGGCGCGCCCCCGCCACTCGCGTACGCCTGCACGCCGCGCCGCTCCCCACGCCCGCGTGAGCCAGCATGCCCGCCGCCCGAGCCGCGGCCGCGTGAGCCGTCCCGAATCTTTAGGACACTGTGCCCCACTAATAATGAATTAACGTTTTGACTCGCTCACCAAAAACTTTCATTAAGGATCCGCTGCGTCCCGATCTGGTAAATGTCGATTGTTAAATTTGAGTTAACGGATAGTGTTGAGAAGCGCGCGTGACTGCCGTGAGTGGTGCAGCCCGTGTAGCCGTGCACGTCAGCACGCGCCCGCACGCCACTCGCGCCTGCTGCTCGACATCTCCAAATCTTGACCACTAATCGAGTGCAAAATGTTTTTCCTTCTACGCAAATACCCTTCAGTGAAACATAATTATTATGCTAATAAAATTGTGAAAGTCGCATCATCATCGTAAAGCAATAAACGGTGGTGTAAAAGTTTAGTGGTTCAGAAGTCTCGGGGCTGGATGGGACTGCAGACATGACTTTAACCTGAATATCACTCACGGAGCTTCTTTGAATGCAACGCAGCGTCTAAAGGTAGTGGTAAAGTAATACAAGAAGAACGTACAGTCTGCACTGGCGATGAGTACAGTGCGCCGATCTTCTGGCGAGGCCGCACGCGCCGCCCGCCGCCGCGCCTCGCCTGTCGCCTGCGGCATGTGCAAACGTTGCGCCTCGGTCTTCTTCTTCTTCTCCTCGGTTAAACGTTGCCAGGCCACTAGGTATCGTGATTTCGTGAGAGTCATCTCAGACTATACATATAAGTACCTACAGTGTAATGATAATTACTATCAAGTTTTATTCATTATATACTTTGAGTATCTTCGGTACTCTCAGTTGGATGTCAACTTATGATTGTTGAGCCATGTCCAACAGATTCAGCTGCGGCTGTCAGTACAGTATTCATAGTCAGTGCAGTATTTTATCAGCACCGTTGGTTTTGCTCCAAGCAAAAGCGAATGTCACATTACAAGAAACGATACCCAAATACACGATACCTAGATAGTCAATAATAAAAAACAAACGTTTGGTTGTGGTATTTCACACAAACTCTTGATACCTATGTGTTTATTTTTACAAATATGGTAAGTAGTGGACTAGTGGTGTTATACCCTCATCAACATAGATGAAGTTAGTTATCTAATTTTATTTTATAGTTCTTTACATAATGTTATATAAGCTAACAGTATTTGAATAATAATGATTTCTCCCTCTTTTTATAAGCTTTTATTTTTAACTTGACATGTATGTATGTGAAGGTGGACTCTTGCAAGTTAAATTTGACCCACTTCCCGTTATCCGATTGAGCTGAAATTTTACATACTGGTCCAGTCCTTCAGACCAATCTTATTATTTAATTAATTTTAAATGTTATTATTTACAATTAAATTTTGTAAAGTAATTAGAAAATTGGCTATTATTATATAAATTATTTCATTACCATTGCTCTCCAAACGGTGAAGGAAAACATCGTGAGGAAACCGGCATGTCCTAGAACCGAAAAATTCGAAGACATGTGACATCTAACAACCCACACTGGGCCCGCGTTGTGGATTACGGCCCACTCCCTCTCACAGAGAGGAGGCCTGTGTCCCAGCAGTGGGAACATTATAGGCTGATTATGTTATGTTTTTTTAATTGGAAAATGAATAGATTTTATGTAACTTAAATCTTATTTTTATCTTTTTAGGGCGTAAATAAAAGCTTTTTTTTTTAGTTTTTTTTTTTAAATATTAATTTCGTTATTTTAGACATGTACACAGACGAAGTAGAACCACTCCTCGGAACTGGAGCAACCTCGAGGTGTCGAGGCGGTGTGGAACCTGAGATAGAAACGCGCTTGTACGATACCATTACATACAGAAAGCAAAGCTAATAGAAATCTCTATTCCTGGACAGCACGTTTCGCCGAAAACTTTGTTGATAGAAAACATTGTTTGTAGATATCTCGGTCCATAGGAACACTGTTGACAGAGTTATCTGTTCATACGAGTAGCTATAGCACTTCTTGCCTTTAACAAAGTTTTCGCCGAAAACTTTTTTAATAAAAACCACTGTTTCCAGATACCTTGGTTCACAGAAAGCGCAACGTAGGATGCAAGCGCGAGCGAAGGGCACCACGAGGTTAGGTTTTTTCACAGAAATAGGAGTCCCGCAAAGCGGGGCTCTGTTGACATAGGATGCAAGAGCGAGCGTATGGGAATACAACTTACATACAAATAATTATCTAAGTAATTGGTTTCCGTGAACCAAAGGCACTTTCTGTGAACCAAGGTATCTTTTTTTTTTAAGGGTGGGAAATCAGGTGGGAAATCAATAAATGTCCCCTCCCGCTCTGGTTGGAGTGGAAGGGAGTGTCAGACTCTTACTGACTAAAACCCATCCGTGTTCCTTCTTTAGCCATTTATGTTCCGGGGCAGCGGTAACCTTTTCGGACAATCCCGCTGACCCGGCAGGCTTCGGCCCAAACAGGCCAACCAAGGTATCTGGAAACAGTGGTTTCTATGAACAAAGTTTACGGCAAGAAGTGCTATAGCTATGAACAGAGCTCTCTGACAACAGTGCTTCCTATGGGCCGAGATATATCTACAAACAATGTTTTCTATCAACAAAGTTTTCGGCGAAACGTGCTGTCCAGGAATAGAGATTTCTATTAGCTGTGCTTTCTGTATGTAGTCATATTGTACAAGCGGGTTCCACACTAGTGTCGAGGTGGGACGCGATAGGGTGCTTTACTTCTGAGAAGTATTTTTTACAATAAAAACAATTATCCAAATCGGTCGACGTGGTATAGAAATAACGCTGAACAATCTGAACATACTTACATAGACTAGGTTCCGACGAATTGAAAACCTCCTCCTGTTACCCGACTGCGCCAGAAGGACGGTTATGTTTTTCGAGTGTATGTATTGCAGTATTAACAAATCCTGCATTTTTTTTTGTCATTAATCCTCCTTGCAGGTTCATATTCAACCTCACTTTTGAACCATGGTCTAACCAGATATTTTACATCTGATATTTTTTAAACTACGAATTGTATTTACGTCAGATGGCATTTTTGATGGTAGCTATGGTCACTCAAAAATAACCTTGTGACGAGGAACGTTGTTGTTGGAGATGAATGCCAAAATTTATGGATTGATTTTAAAATTTCATCTGATGTGAATTTATTTCATTGTTGCTTTACTTGTTTGATCCGTCGAGGTACCATGCTACCAAATGTATTTGTTAAATATCTAATGTCGAAGTGAGGATCTATCTCTTTCTTTTTTTGGTATGTATCATTCTACTCTATTTCTTGGGTAAAAGTGATTCTGCTTGCTCCACGGGTACTTATTTTTAAATCTTACCTCAGGATAAGGCCCGAACTAACGGCAACCTAATTTATTCGGCTTCACCCTACCCTGACTCCCGTGAAGAAATTAAAGCTGTTCGCCTGAGGAGCGCCCGCAGCTTGCTGTTGCGGATCTATTAGTTGTTTATTGTTCTGCCCTATTATTCTACAAGGATTCCGTGAACGAAGACGAAGACCCCTTTTTTTGGAACAGATACTGTTTTTCACACTATTCTCATAGTAGATTGTCTAGATTTATTTTCCCTATAAAAATCGCGTTTATTTTATCCTTCAAATACGGCGGGTGAGCTATTTTAATTCTTTTTTACCATTGCCACTCGAAAAAGGGCATTTTATTCATCGATAACAATGAATAAAACTCTCTTTTAGTCATAGTGAATAAAAACATTTTGAATTTGGAACAAGCACGAATATACGAATTATGTACAAAAATAAATAAAACGTGCTGAAAGTACGTACTGGCTGGTTATATGGAGATATCCCGTAGAGCTATAAAATTTATTTTAAAAAAAATAGCCCGCCAATTTAGGTTCTTTTCTATCTGTTATCGTGGTTGTTTTAAGTAATTGGAAAATCTTAAAACATAAATTATAGTAAAATGAGTTCTTCCAGTGACGACAATGAGAAATCATTTCGAATTAATAATTTGTTGCCGCCAAAATCTCGGGAGTTGTACCTGAAAACATACCACAATGAGAATCAAACACAACATTGATATTTCAAACTACTCAAAGTGAGTGACATACTTAAGCGACTATCCGAGGGCATAAGCCAAAGAAATCTAGAGTGCTAACCTCCCAAAACATTGAACGTTTTCTAAATGATGCGCCTGACCACAGTTTTCTGGCCGTAATAGTAAGTACCTATTTATCTACAAACCTACTATACTTTAAAAGTTTTATTTTAAATACATATTTTAAACAGGTTGGGCTAATTTTTGGCGTGAATAGGGCCTGTCGCAGTTATGAATTATTAAAGACTAGCTTCTGCCCGCGACTTCGTCCGCGTGAAATTTCACCCTCTCCCATTCACCCTCTTAGGAGTGGAATTTCGAAAAACCCTTTCTTAGTGGATACCTTTATACACTTCACACAGAACACACTCCAAATTTAATGACCAGCGGTTTAGCCTGTGCATTGATATAATCAGTCAGACAGGATCACAGGACTTTGAATTTTTTATTAGATTATAAAAGTAAACCTAAGTACATACCTAATAAAAAAAAACTCAATAACAGAAAATAAAATACCTAAATAAACCTATTTCTGACGATAACTAATGAATGACTAATCCTACCTAACAGTTTTATAAAATAACCTACGGTCACTACGTACACTATCAAATATACTACCCATACTTTAAAATTAAAATCTATACCTACGACTTATAAAAATAAACCTAAATAATTCTACCTTAAACTGTACTTAGTAAAAACTAAAAGGAATAAAAAGGTCGCACTGAAAAGCACGTTTTGGAATTGCAAGTAGCAGTTAAAACATACAATTTATAGAATGCTAATATGAACGAACGCTCGCCTATTATTACTATCTTCGTCGTGTACTACGACAAACTTATTATTTGCGGTTGGTACAGTAATCGGGTCTAGGGATCGAACCGCAAAATTAAGTTTGTTTTTTATTGTATATTTTTTTCCGGGATAAAAAGTACCCAGTGTGGTGCCCAGGATATTAAAGAATAATTATACCAAGTGTCATCGTAATCGAACCGGTAGTTTTTGCCTGATACCCGAACAAACAGACAGACAGACAGACAGACAATTTTTTTTTAATCACATTTTTGGGTTCTGTGTCGGTCTAATAACACCCCCTGCCATTTATTTTTTTGATATTTTCAATCTACAGAATTTTCACTTTACAGATTTATTATAAGTATAGATTTGTAATTTGAACGAATATTTAAACACTACCAAAACAACTAATATCTATTTTATAAAATAACAACAAAAGAAATTCAAATAAACTATTTAAAGACTAAAAGTCGCGCTGATAAGCATGATTTGTTAATATCAATTATTGTCCAGCCAAATATTGAATGAAGCTCGCGCTCCGCTCGGACCTCCCGCCTTTCTATACATTACCGCCACGACCCGCGTCGAGCGCGGCAACCGTTACACAAAAATAATCCTTATGGCATGATTCAGTATTCACGCGCGATGGCGCGATGGCTTATTAGCGTATTTCATGTATAAGTTTGGTGTTTCTATACCGATTACTATGATTCTTTTTTTATTGAATAGGTAATAATATTAACTTCTTTTAATTAGGGATGAGTGAGAGTATTATAAACGTAAGAGTAAACAAATATAATCAGAAAGCTCCGAACTGCTAAGCTGTCGGAAGTTACACGTGTTATTGTGAGTCAACCATAAAAGATAGACATATGCTGTTGTGGGATATTTTTTAGATAATTTTATGTAGAACATTTCCGTCATAAATGATTTCTATGTAGCTTTAACCATTAAGGCTGCACACGCGACGGAAGCTTAAAATATGGAGCAACTTCTCCCGTTTTCCCAACATTTCCTTTCACTGGTCTGCTCCTATTCATTGTAGCATGATGAAAAGTATACTATAACCTCCCCAGGAATATGAAGAATAATTGTACCAAGTTTCCTTAAAATCCGTCGAGTAGTTTTTGTTTCTATAAGGAACATAGAGACAGACAGACAGACAGACAGACAGACAGACAGACAGACAAAAATTTTACTGATTGCATTTTTGGCATCAGTATCGATCACTAATTACCCCCTGATAGTTATTTTGAAAATATATATCATGTACAGAATTGACCTCTCTACAGATTTATTATAAGTATAGATAACTATGAACGACATTCAAAAACACTGAAAATTTATTACTGATCGTTTTAACTGATATGAAAACAAAAATTGATAGAACGTTCGTGATACGGCAAGAGTACGTAAAAATCGTCGAAAAATATCAAGCTTTACCTAATACGACCGTTTTAAAACCAAACAAGAATTCCAAAAACTGAATTTCGAAAACTGTTCTAATTTCACTATCAATTTCTAATGTTTATAAATTAATCCTTTGTTCTTTTATTACCGACTAGCAGCCCGTCCCGGCTTCGCACGGGGTAGACAATTATTTATTTTTGGAAATTTGGATATAAAACACTTTTTTTCACAAATATTTTTATTTATTAAAAAATTATTATTTATTAATTATATATTTAAAAAAATCCCACAGTTATATTTGTATGTAAGTATATTTATGTTCAATTTCTTTGATGACAACGGCCACGGCGCTATGGCGGTTTTGTTTACTGTTTGAATTTTTTAATTCGTAATATCTTTTGAATGGAAAGTCCAATTTAAATAATTTAAAAACTATTTTATAGGCAGTTTATTGATCTTGACCATAAAATAATTTATTTGGATAAGGATTAATATAAACACATAAATAGCATGGTTTGAATTTGGTTAGCATTTTCATTAATGTTTAAAATGAATAAAGTTGTTGTAGTGACATAACTACAATAGTTGGACATATGCTACCGCGGAGTTTTTTGTAGACATTATGATGTTCTTCAATATTGTTGTACATTATTTTGTTCTATCGCTAATAGTTTCGGCAGCGCATCCGACGAAAGACATTTTAAGACTCATTTTTCTACACCTTCGGTTACATTGTTCAAATTTTACCAAGGATCCCTAATTTTTTTCAAAATGAAATGTAGCCTATGTCAAATTGGAAGAATGTAGCATTCTACTGGTGAAAGAATTTTTTAAATCGGCCCAGTACTTTTTGAGCCTATTCATTACAAACATACAAACATACAAAAATAGGTACAAATCTTTCCTCTTTATAATATTAGTGTAGATTATAAAATAAAATGTGATAAATACTATTACTATTTATTTTCTCGCCGTCAATGGTAAAAAGTAGAGTACACAACTCGTGAAAAAAATAATTCATCTCGGTCCTTGTACCCCTCGAATTAAATTCCCTTTTTTTGCACTTGTTGTATAATCTACTATTTCTTTGGACCGCGCTAACTTTTCAATCTATTTAGTCTTTATACGTGTCTTGATTGCAATGAAGGAGAAAATAAAGAAAGGATTTTGTCACGCGTCGCGAATATGACGATTCGCGACGCGTGACAAAATCCTTTCTTTATTTTTTTATCCTTACAAAACCCAAAACCATTAGTATTTCCAATTTTTATACCAAACTATCGTCACAAGGTTTCATAATGTAGTCTTATATCTTGTTATTTTTATATTTATTTCTTGTATTTCGGATTTTTTAAATATTTTTATAACAAAATTAAACGTGATACTAGCGAAAGTGTAAAGTTTCATTGTTTTATTTCGCTACAGTATGTATGTATATTACGGCTTGATCGATTTTAGCTTGAGAGGTGCCGTTAGATTGGTCTTCATTGTGAGAGTGACACTGAGTAAATCAAAACTAAAAAAGAAGTGGCCGATTTTTGGCGCCCTATATTAAGAATTAAAAAAAAAATATATTTTCCTCAAAACCTGTCGAGTGGGGTATCAAAATAAAGGGTTTTAAAAGGTGATTACAAAAATACATAAGTACAACTTATGTGGTTAAAAGTAATTCGAAGTGATGACAAATCGTAAAAAATCCGTACCAAGAACTAAATCGTCTGCCAAATCTTTCACATAATTTGTAAACTAAACAGCTGGAAATAACAAAAAAAGTTATTAAAAAACTAAAAAATCCCGCCTGCGTTAAAAATCTTAAGTTACAAATAAAAAAATAATTAAAAGCTAAAAACAAGCCCACTTTATATTAAATAAAAGTTGGAAGCAGGCGGGCGGGACCCATACCATTTTTTTATTACTACTATATTTTCAAATTCAAATGGGTCCCGCCTGCTTCCATAAACCTACATAGGTACTCATGAAACCTCAGAAGGTTCTGATTGGTCGTTTTCTGTGGAGAAGAGCCGGCATGAACTCCAGGGTTAGTCTTTTAAAAAAAATTGGCTTTTACAATTTTTTCAAATACTTAACAGTGTAAATAGGTATCGGAAGTTACACACATTTGTCACATAGTTAACTGTAACGAAACTATGTCATAACTCATAATAGTCATAGGTAATATATGTTTCGGTGCGCGAACTTCCAGCTCAAAGTGAAATCGCTACAAGCCGCAAGGAACCTAGTCAATGTATTCTATAATCCATAACCATAAATAGTATAATACTTCGCTTTTCGTGTCTGCATTTGTGATAATGTGGAGGCACTTATTTCTTCAAACCTACTCAATGCATTTTGATGCGGTTGTCACTACCGTGTACAGAATTTTTTCGAACAGGTTTTGAGTATCATCCTATACCTTATACTATTTTACTCAAACAGCATAGAAATTTCGGTAATTTTGGCATGTCGCCACATCAGTACATAGCCCCGCGCTGAGCACGGCTGCCCGGCCGGGTCGCTAGGTGCGTGTGTTCATAATGGTCTCTCAACTTAATAATAATAATATCCTTGGACATTTCACACAACGCCATAATAGTCCCAAGCTAAGCAACCTAATGCTTGTGTTATGGTAACGAGATGGCTGATAAACTACTTATATACATTTTCTTTTGTAAATACATACATATTATAGATAAAACACCCAGACCCGAAACAAATACTTGTAGGTCGTACAAATATTTGTTCCGTGCGGGAATCGAACCCGCGACATGCTGCGCAGCAGACATTCGCTCAACCACTGCGCCAACCGTGTCGTCGTAATACTTGAAAGTAATCTCCGGGATGCGGCTCGCTCTCTCACTCACTGCATCCATAGGCTCTGCTCGCTGATGTTGTAGGGGTCTCGGTCTGTCTGCTCTAGCTGAACAATCTAACGAGGTGACACAAAAGCTATCCGCCCCGAGTGTGGAACCTAAGATAGAAAGACGCTTTGGTGCAACCGTGAGAATAGATACCAATGTCTTTAAAAAATCTCTTAGATAAAACCTAGCTGGTAAATTTATCGAACAGCTCGTTTTTGAAAGACAAATATATTTTAATTGTCAGCGGCTTTGCCCCACAGCAGAATATACCGTAGGACATAACGCTGTGAAAATAACTAAATAGACGAACCGAGCTGTATCAACGTCTGTGTACTGTCTTATTTTCCTGACGGCGTAGGCGGCCGAACTGAGCCTGTCCGATAGGCTTGATATATTATGAGGGCCCCACTGAACTTTGGCATCTACTGTTATGCCCAGAAAAACTGCCGACCCCACAGCTTCAACTTTCAAGCACCTCTTTATCTAAAGGATGATTTCCACCAAACGGCTCGTATCGCATCGGATCGGAAAGAATACGAACGGATGCAGCGACAGCCGATCGCGTTCGGCAGGATGTCGACGCATATGATCGGCTCCGTACCGTCCGCGTCGTTTGCGAACGTATCCGTTTCTGCGCCTGCCTGGTCAAATAGTTTCATTCCGACCGTGGTGACGTTTTCTAATTATTGAGAAAGGTTGAAGTTGACGTAGTATTGTTGGCTACTGCATTAGAACCAGAAGAAAATAATCATGAAAACTTTGGACGACAGCCGAAAGGATCCGATCGGATATGACGACGCATATTTCCATTCTATACAAGGCCAGATCGCAAGGGTATGAAACTAATCGCGTATGGATTGGAAATCACTTTTTTACTAAGGTCTTCCAATCTATACAAGAATAGTACGCAAATACTCGCGTATGCTTCGTAGTGACCTAACTAACTATCTTATTCCATAATACAGTGCCAGTACGCATACGGACTAATCGTGTGTATTTACGCGAGCAATTGCGTGCTCGCCATTTTGTTTTCATCTCCGTATATATTACATTACTCCCAACTAACATTAGGCGCTAATATAAGAGATAAAACAGATATATAAAAGAGCTAAACAGATCCTAAGGTCATCAATAAGTGCTATCACATGTGAGTTATAGCGAACTATAACTCTACTATACCCCTGGAATGGGCACAAATTCTTATGGTCTTAGGTTCCACTATGGCGATGTAGTGGAGTTACAGAATGAATTTAAGAGATATAGTAGAGCAATTGTGGAGGTACAGTAGCGCTAACTGAGACTTAAAGCGCTTTAAGAGTATAAGTATTTAAGTGACTAGTGACTCCTCAAGCGGTATGGTAGAGCTACATGCTGCTTACTGACACTTTGAGTGCTCTGTAGGGAGTTAATGTATGAACATAAACTCCGTAAGGGGTATACTAGATCTATGATGTATCTTACTTCCTGTTTGAGCGGTTAGAGGGTGGCAATAAGGTAACACCTTGAGTTGCAGTATAGATCTACAATAGGAAATTTTAGCGTCTAAGGATATAATTTTTTAATTTTTTTCATAGCCGGCATGCGGTATGATGTTTTTTATAACGTTGTTAGATGAATTTGAAATGCAGATATATCCCTTATCAAAAAACCAAACATTGTGTTTACGAAAATAAATGGCGGAGTTGAGTGCAAACATTTTAACTCATTGTTAGTGGAAGCTGAAGCGGAATTTTCATTGCGAAGGTAAGTAAACTGTGAATATGTGTATATATTATTAGCAAATAATTGAAGAGCCCACTCTTTGTTGTGTATTTACCTAAAAAAAATGTTTTGCTTCACATGGAGCAAAACATTTTTGTACTAAATATGTGACAAAACTTTGCCTATTGACTTAAAAGTGTCGTGACCTTGGTATTAGAACGCTAGGAAAATAATACCTTCATTGTATTAAGTTATCGTTTCGTACGTTTTACTGTTTTTATTTAAGTTCATAATCTTAAAATGGTGGGCGCATGAATTTGGGGATCCGTAGTCATCTCCCAAAACCACTACCTAGCCTACCCACGAGGCGACTAGTACACGTATCTCCTAGCTGAACAAGTGCACAATTGAAAAGATTTGTAATTTGAATACCTACTACGTCCCTGTTTGTCTACATATTTAAATACTGTAAAATTCTGCCAGCCTTTGAATATTTGTAGCAATGGAATGTATTTTTTTTAAAGCAAGGTTGGCTTTATTTCCAGCATAAACTCCTTACGTTTAAGAACGAAGCGTCAGTTGTCTTTACTTTGTATGTGATAATTCGGCAGATCAACCGATTGCGTTTCACGTGGGTACGTACGCAGCGAGAGCGAGCCCGCGCGCAAATAAGTACCAACCATTCAGTCTCTGCCCTCCACAGTTCGACGTGACGTGTGTTGTTTTTGGCGCTGTATACTTCAATTTCTATGCTTCAATTTCTAAAAGATGTTACAAAAATAACAAACGGATTGGAACGGATCTCTTTGGATTTATACTTACGAATAGGCAATAACATTATTTTGCAATACAAAGAGTGCATTGTTTTTTGTTTCAGACTACCAACCAATATGAACCACTCGTGATTTCTGCACCCAATGAGCCCAACGCGTCTTCCTCTGAATTTACAACATCTGACCAACAAAAAACCATTACCATTTTCGGTTAAGTACTAATATATTTTCTTATTTTCTATTATTATATTGTTAACAAGTAGATAAGGACCTAAACATCTGTATACCTACATAAGACTTTAAGTGCTAAGTAACTTACATGTTCCTATTTATAGCAGATAAAAGTATCAATTTTGTATAAAAAATTGTTTTACTTTTGTTAAGTAAAATTATCAATAAGGATGTTATTTTATATAAAATTATGACGTTGATTGAAGTACCTAATCTTGATGCAAATACTCTTTTTCTTAGATTAATTACAACAATGAGTAGATTGGTATATAATTTTAGTACCTGACCATCATGCATTAAACGTTCTTGCTATAGAATTTATAAGTACTTTAATTAAAATGCAAATGTTTTATTACAAGAACTAATTAAACGAATAAATACGTTAATGTTACATGAAAAAAAAAGTACTTGATTCGCATTAAATTATTGTATTTTTTATTTAATAACGTCAACAATTTCTGATCTTAATTTTCGTATTACCTTATATTGTTAATTTTGGAATAACAAGTTGATTTTGCACGCAATTGCGTTTAATTCAAAATCTCAGTGTGAAGTAAAGGAAAGAAGTAAAGAAAACTTCAAGCACAATACACACAAGTTTAAACTGGACATCTGATGATATCACAATTTCTTCTCAATTTTCAGCCTCCTTTGCAACTACAAACATATTCAAATACTAGCTGTGTCCGCGACTTCGTTCGCGTGGATGTCGGAAAACAATAAGTAATGTGTCGCTTAGGAAAGGTGTAATTGCCACTCCTTCATTGAAAAGGAAGAATCATCAGATCTTGCCTGGTAACGCTTTCCTTACCTAGGGTTCGCTACCACGGCCCTTTCGACTGCAATCACTGCGTCTTCATGGTTCATAATGACAATGCGACGAAGTGTCACTTTGATTTTTGAGAATAAATTAAAATAATAGCGCCTGCTCGAGGCTGATTATCTAACCAAACAGCCAGAATTATGTCCATTTTATTTTGCGTCTGTCTTAGAATACCAACTTGTAAAATCATATCACCATTTTATCTAAAGTATATCTGAGATTAGTAGGTGAAGTTTGAAGTTAGTTTTTCTAAGTCTTGGTTTCTTCTCTGTGGTAAATTTAGAATTTCTTAACTTGGTATTAAAGATATCATATATACCTACCAATATTATGCCTTATAAAGCATCGAGATATCTAGATGATAAAAGGAAGAATACATTAATGGTAAGAGCTTCTACATAAAGTTGCCCGTGTAAAAAGCAACCCATTAAACTTTGGTTATATTTGACACCGGCCGCCATTTAAACTACGAAGATGAAACCCATGAAAACTTTAGACATGATTTTGATTTAGACCTTATACTGCCGAAAACCAGAAAAAAAATTGTAAAGATAATTACAAAAAAATATAACCGACTTCCATAAAAAACCCTACAAAGTGCAAAATAACCTTAGTTTGGGAAGACGTTGTGCGTTGGCAAGAAATTACAGACTTCTGAAACCAAAGGTCTATTGCACTTTGAATTGTGTTTTTAAGTCGGTTGTATTTTATTTTATTTCACACAAAGTCGTGTACAAACACAAGAACATTTGACCCATGTCAAATAGAACTAAGGATGCAAGGGCGAGCGAAGCGAGCTCGGGACTTGGGGCACCCCGACTCGGACAGGTAGGGTTCGAAGGGATGATGGCGGCTCAAGTGAGCTAGCAAAGCGAGCGAAGGGCACCCCGAGGTTAGGCTTGGTTAGATTACTTTATACCCTTTTCACAGAAATAAAGGACTACGTCTTATTATTATTTTACTTTCACCTTTCCCGGCGTCTGTTGGCCTTGTTCTTTGGGTGAAAAGTTATTGGTCAAAACATTTTGTGGGTAAAGCATTCACTGACGTAGAGTTATGTTGGCAAAACGTTCGTGGGTGAAAAGTCCTTTGGAAAAAAGTTTATGGTTTAAAGATAATGTTCACCAAAGGTTCATGGGCCAATCGACGGTGGGTAAGCCGTTACAGTTTCATTTTAACCTCACTATTGGTTTCAACACTCTCAAAAACCAATAAAACGAAACCCATAAAAAAAAATTGCAACCTCCATCTTGGATTTTCGTTTTGACCTGCCTATCGGCTTCAGCACCTTTGACATCTATGAAAACGACATCCATGACAAAAAATCAAAACAAAATTGCAGCCGCCATCTTGGGTTTTCATTTTGACCTGACTATCGACTTCAGCACCCTCAAAAACCATGAAAACGACAAACATGTTAAAAAAAAATTGCAGCCACCATCTTGGATTTTCATTTTGACCTGACTCTCGACTTCAGGCACCCTCGAAAACCATGAAAACGACACCCATGACGAAAAAGTTAAAAATTTAGGCAACCGCCATATTTGACTTTCTTTTTGACCTCACTTACCGGGGTCAGGATCCTCGGAAACCATGAAAAATAGCTCTCTCTCTCTCTCTGTGTGTGTGTGTCTCTATCTACCTATTACTTTGAAAAATGAGGCATAACGTTTTGCAATGAAATAAAAACTAATCACTGCTCCGAGTTCTACACCATATTTGAGTATAAAAAGTAACCGTATTGGTTTGGTACTTTTTACGTTGACCCTGTTCAAATCAATAATCTGTCACATCCAAACAGACAAACAGACAAACCGACAAACAGACAAAAATTCCAAAAATTCATGAAATGGCATCTGTTGGTTATCCTTTAACACCCCAACTATTTTTTTTGGAAATATTTTCAATGTACAGAAACGTCTCGTCTACAGATTTATTATATGTATAGATAGATATAGATAGATAGATATAGATAGATAGATATACTCCGTGTATACTCCATAAATATTATATCATATACTCCGTATACATACGTCGTATGTACTCTGTATATTATTTACCTTCGTTAATGACTGGGTCATATCAGACATAGTCTAATTTCTTAGTATTTTTTGCGGTAAATATAAACGGGATATTATTAATTGGACATCAAATAAATAATCATTATTTCCATCATTTATATACTTTTTTACATCAAAAATACGACAATCATATCATAAATACTGACTGCACAGCGTAAGCGAGGGGCCACCCAGGGTATCAAGAACCTAGCTGACATAAAGGAGCGAGCGCTGGATAGCGCGAGCGGCGGGGACATGGCTGACAGAAAATGGAGACAATTCAATTGCGAGCGAAGCGAGCGCGAGCGCGACGAGCGGAGCGCGGGGCCAGAACAAAATATTCAACTCTTGTCAGGCGTAAAAAAGTTTTTTTTTTCACTTTTTAGTGAGAGAGTTTGTGATTTATCTAAGTTACAATAGCGTAACGTCAACTGCTCATCACCTTTTACAAAATATTGCTTTTCCCAATGCTGGGACATTCATTTTGAGGAGTTCTCCTGGTAAGAACCAGGAGAACTCCTCAACAACCATTCACCATAAGCATTGTGACGAGCATAAATTGCTTAGCAACCATATTGAAGTAATCGAATCGCAATCCGTAAAATATTTATCATTGAGTAGTTCCGATGGCCCTCTGTGGTCTTCATCATCAGCTCCACTTTACCAAATGATGAGCAAATGCTCAAGTTACTCTAAAAAATATCCAAATCGCTATAGGTTTGCCAATAAAATTTGAGGGTTTCCCTCGATTTCCCTGGGATCCTATCATCAGATCCTGACCTGATCATCATGGGATCACTTGGGAAGTATACCCTTTCAAACAAAAGAAAAATCTTCCAAATCGGTCCAGGCGTCTTCGAGAAATCGGGGAACATAAATAAAAAAAAAAAAAGATTCCGACGAATTGAGAACCTCCTCCTTTTTTTGAAGTCGGTTAAAAAGTATACGCGAGTAGATTCTTATGGCTGCGTTTTGGCCTTGTATTTATGTAGAATGGAAAGACGCGTATACGCGAGTAGTTGCGTACTACTCTTGTACAGATTGGAAGCCCTTTGTAAAAAAGTGATTTCCAAACCATACGCGATTAGTTTCACACCCTTGCGTTCTGGCCTTGTTTAGGATTTAAATACGCTGCGCCTCAAGCTGTTATCCAATGTCAAACTTGCCTTGTCAAACAAAACGACACACTGTCATGGACTTATAACATAGTAAGTCCATGCACACTGTAATACTTTCGTTTAATACATCATTGTTAATCCATGGATATTATTTTTTATATTGACACCTACCTGTTTTTGTTTGAAAAGTGATAAGTATAGGTAGAAGATAGCAGCGACTGGTGAGCTCTTCCGCGCCGCGCCGCACTGCGCGTTCGTATTCGATGAAACCGCATTCGAAACAATTGTTGTGAAGTAGCTGGGAAGTGTGAAGCAGGCGTTACATCTAACATAATTAATTCTTCTCCGTAACTATAACTTGTTCAAGACCCCTCCGTGCCTCAGAAAGCACGCTAAGTCGTTGGTCCCTGCCGTCATTAGTGGATCTTTGACAGTCGTTACGGGCCGAAAGTCTGACAACCAGTCTCACCAAGGGGTATCGTATTACCTAGTAACAGGGTTGTGGAGGTCAGACGGGCAGTCGCTGCATGTAACCTACTGGTATTCGTATTCAGCTGCATCCGGTGAGACTGGAAGCCGAGCCCAAAAGGATGTAATTGATTGAACTATAACTTGGTACTTATTTGCACAGAGTTCTTTGCTTCTTGTTGGTACATTTACCAGCACCTAGGTTATTTCGTTGCTGTTTTCTGTACTGTACTTACCTGCTACAATCACAGTGAGATCTAAACTATTGTTGTAACATGCAACATCGATTTTCAGCGTTGGGCAGGAGGCCGCGAACCATAGAGTGCCGCGAACCATCACTTCATGCAACGTTTATCTCGATGATGCCAGCGAACTTGTTGTGTGAAACATTTTACAAAACAATAGCTTCGCAAGTCTTATCATTTCAACGTTGCAAAGTCAGGTTTTTTATTTAAGGCATTTTAAGGATCTTCTGCTCGGGATTTAGTATGCGTGGGGTTACCAGAGGGTCAGGACTCAGGACTGGTGGCGCGGGAGCAAGCGACGTGCAGCTGTCATGTCAATCAAAATTAAATTTAAAGAAAACTTAACATCAAATCGAGAATTAAAAGAAAATAATAATAAAACTAGAAAAAGAAA
The DNA here is from genome assembly GCA_963669345.1 of Gortyna flavago. Taxonomy (NCBI): domain Eukaryota; kingdom Metazoa; phylum Arthropoda; class Insecta; order Lepidoptera; family Noctuidae; genus Gortyna; species Gortyna flavago. Next base: position 20,285,316 of record OY770133.1, read on the forward strand.
AACGCTATTATTATATTAATGAGTGTGTGATCATGTGTTGTGAATGAGTGTGAGTGTGTGTCATCATGTGATGATGAGTTTGAGAGTGTTTAAGCGTGAGTAAGAATATGTGTATGTGAGACAAACGAAGGAATTGTATGTGTGCAAAAAAATAAACTTTTCTGCTTCGTCATATGACAAGTTTAGTAACCAGGATGTTAGGGTATTTTTTATTTGTTTGTGAGTGCAAATTGCACACGAAATATGTGACTACGTAATAACTGCCAAAGTTGACTATACTCTCACTTATAACATTTGGTCTGCGCTTATAGTTTGAGTAAAACTTATATGTTTGGATAAAATTAAGTGGTATTCCACTCGTTATTATATTCACATGAAAACCTTAAAATCCACATCAAGACCGGCTGTCATTAGTTTTGATTGCTGATTCTTACATTACAGGCACTTTATGTAAGTGTTCCTAATAGAATCAATTTATTGAAAAATTATAATAAAATGATAAAAATTTACTAGTTTCTAATTTATTTCTTTGTGTTTCACCCTACTACCTATCTGGATGCCGAACTTTCTAGGTTGCAGATTTTTTTTGTGTACGAGTCGTGTATAAGTGGCGACACAGAAAACTAGTGTTCTGAGACGTTCTCGACGATCAGCATCAGCACGGCCCTAGACAGACACAACATAGACCCGTCCCTGAGCGGCTGGATCACCAACATGCTCAAACAGAGGGCAGTACAAGTGACCGTAAACAACACCACAAGGGCCATCGTGGCCGAAAGGCTGCCCGCAAGGGGGCATCCTTTCGCCGCTTCTATGGAACCTGGTCGTGGACAGTCTAATAAAAGGTCTCAACGACAAAGATTACTTTACCGTAGGATACGCCGACGACATAATAATAAATGGCACCCACGAAAACACACTGTGCAAACTAATGCGCCAGGCCCTGAAAATAATAGAGAATTGGTGTGGTAAACACCAAGTATCAGTGAACCCCACAAAAACCGAATTGGTTCTCTTCACAAAAATGAGGAAACTGACGACACTACAACTACCACGTTTCGTTGGTACAGTATTTTCAGCCTATGAACTGAAACCAAATACCTCTGCATCTTTTTGGACAAACAGCTGAATTGGGCAAAACACACCAGCTACATTAGATACTACGAAAGTCAGCATATCACTGTGGCAATGTAAGCGAATGCTTGGAAAAAATTGGGGGATTAGCCCCAGGGTCACTCACTGGCTATACACCACAGTTATCCGACCAATCATCACATACGGCTCACTAGTCTGGTGGCCCAGAACAGACCTGAGCACAGCCCAAAAAGACCTTGAAAAGCTGCAGCGGTTCGCGTGTGTGGCAATCACCGGCTGCATGAGAACTACACCCACTGCTGCCCTAGAGGCCATGCTTGGACTACCGCCTCTACCCCTCGTAGTGCGGGAAGAAGCGGCCTTGACTGCATTTAGGCTCTTTACATCAGGAACCCTGAGCAAAGACTCTAGGGTCAAACACATACGTTTAAAAGAAAATGCGATCAAACGGCAGCCAATGATGGCATCACCCTGCGACAAAGCCCCGAAACAATACTGATTCCAAAAGCACTACAACATAGTGCTTAAAGAGGAGCAGTGCGACTAATCAGGCTCGAAGGAACTGAGAATTTACATTGACGGTTCAAAGACCGACTGCGGAACTGGAGTCTGAGTGTTCTCACACGACCTCAACATAAAAATATCCAAACCGCTGGGAAGGCTCAACACGGTCTACCAAGCGGAGTGTGTGGGCATAACACAAGCGGCTTATGCCATAGCAGCCAGAGGAGTTGCGGACACCCATATTCGCATACTCTCTGACAGCGCCTCAGTCCTCCAATGCTTAGATAAAAAATGCATCACATCGAACCTAATACTAAAATGTCACAATGCGCTTGAACAGGCAACTGTATTGAACCGCAACATAGTGACACTACAATGGATAAAAGGACACAGTAGATCGCTAGGTAACGACGCAGCTGACGAGCTGGCCAGAAGGGCATCGAGTATGTCAGTCTTTGGACCGGAACCTATCGTGCCCATCCCCTTCAACCAACGCAGGTGGCTACAGGAGCACACCCACACACAAGCAGAAAGCTGGTGGACGTCGTCACCAGGCTGCAAGCAGTCCAAGGAAGCTATGCCATCACTGGATGGCAAGCTAAGCAGTCGCTTACTACGATTGGACACAATATGCATAACGGACAGCCCCTTGTGCAGAGCTTGCATGGAGGCTGATGAAACCATTGCGCATGTGCTCTTTGAGTGCACAGGCGTCACCCAGATTAGGTCACAAACCCTCGGGACACCCAGATCGTACACAGATGTTCTCAAAAGACCAGGAGACCTAATCAGCTTCTGGAGGGAGGTGGGCTGGTTGGAATAACCACAAACGACCGCCAGGGCCCACGCACAGTGTTCCACTGAAGGACTAAGTGCGGAAACCAAACCCATAACATAGAACATAGAACGTTCTCGACGATTTCAGAGAAGGAGCGGGCCGCGTGTGTGGCCGTTTTTTTTTTTTGTTTCTCGCTTTTTAGCGGGCCTATTTATAATTGTGTCTAAGTTACAATAGCCAGTACAATACAATTGACAATAGTTCAGGAGTTCTCGTGGTATTCCACCATCAGCTCTATTTCACCATTCGCATTGTGACGAGCATTAATTGCTTAGCAACCTTATTAAAGTAATCGAATTGCAACCCGTGAAATACTTATTCTTGAGTAGTTCCAGTGGCCACTGTGGTCTTCAGCATCAGTTGCACTTCACCAAATGGTTTTTTCCGAGAGCAAATGCACGAGTTAGGACTATAAAAGAACTTTTTTACAAAAAAAACAACCGACTTCCAACAAAACACTACAAAGTGAAAAATAACTTTAATTTCAGAAGTCGGTGTCGTTGGTTCTGCATTTTCGTTTTTTGACTCAGTTTGTAAAAAGTTTTTTATTTTTCACTTTTTAGGGTTCCTTACCTACCTCAAAAGGAAAAATCGTAACTGTTATAGGATCACTCGAGTATCTGTCTGTCTGTCCGTCTGTCACATACAATTTTCTCCGAATTTAATGGACCGATAGGTGTTGTCTGAGAGTCATCCCTTCATGCTGCCGAGCTGATGATAAGTGAAATTCAAATACTTTTATTCAATTAGGCCTATTTATTACAAGCTCTTTCGATAATTACAAGCCCTTACCATCATCAGATGCGGGACATGTTCGTCCCGTTACATCATTACGAGAAATGGAATGATGAAGACGATTGTTTTCAAGTCCACGTCTATCCAAGAACTGCTAAGTAGTTTCTGTCGACATATTGCCGTATCTCCTAACTCCGTGGCAACCATCGACGGCTCGGTAGCATTATAGTCGGACTTTTAATTAGCTGCAGTAAAACGACAGCTTATCTATAACTTAAATGAGTAAAATTTGCGTCTTTTTGTTTTTTCGCGGCCATTAACCAAACCATGTGTTTCTAGTACAGAATAGTGTAACAAACGAAACTTATTTGACATGCATATCTCTAAATGCAGTCCGAAATGAGTTATTAAGAAGTGTCATTTTACTACAGCTAATTAAAAGTCGGAGTATAGGTAAGTGATGACTCTCAGACTCAAACACTTGAATCATCAATAGGTTTAATTTGATTTGAGAGAGTTCAACTAACACACTACATGCCAACCAAAGAGGATTTTCCTCGACTTTCATGGGATCCCTTCATCAGACTCTGACTTGGTGACATAGACTCGAGAGCATACCGTTTCAAACCCTAATGTCAACTGCTCATCACCTGTTAAAAACAAAATATTGCTTTTCCCGATGCTGTGACGTTAATTGTTGAGGAGTTCTCCTGGTAAGAACCAGGAGAACTGGAGCTGATGGTGAAGTCACCATCAGCTCCACCTCACCATACGCATTCTGACGAACATAAATTGCTTAGCAACCATATTAAAGCAATCGAATCGCTACCCGTGAAATATTTGTCATTGAGTAGTTCTGATGGCCATCTGTGGTCTTCATCATCAGTTCCACTTTACCAAATTATACTTTCTGAATGCAAATGATTGAGTTGTTAATGAAAATACCAAAATTGCTATATATGCCTATAATATTTGAGGAGTTCCCTGAATTCCTCATGGATCCCATCATCAGAACTGAAAAAAATTGAGAACCTCCTCCTTTTTTGAAGTCGGTTAAAAAATACCCAAATCGCTATAGGTGTGCCTATAATATTTGAAGAGTTCCTTAGATTTCTCCAGGATCCCATCATCAGATCCTGAACTGATGACAATGGAAGGAACCCACCTGGAAGGTATAATTATCCTTTCAAACAAAAAATCATTTTTGAAATCGGTCCAGCCGTCTTTGAGTACCTAATCGGGGTAAATAAATAAAAAAAAAAAAGATTCCGACGAACTGAGAAGGAACCTCCTCCTTTTTTGAAGTCGGTTAAAACCAAAAGGATTACCTATGCCGACGCGTACTTCTTGTTACGTATAGAGCAATCAAAGAAAACTCGCACAGTATAGCGAGCAAGTGAGAATATAGTGACTGGGCGACTCCAGGTATTTGTAAAAGCAGGGAAATACTTTTTGAACTTTATGAATAATATAAATTTCCATCAGTATGTTGCAAAATATTCAAAAACTTTTAAAAGTGTGTGCCAAATAGCTAAAGCTCTTTATATTAGCAAAAAAAACAACCGACTTCCAAAAAAAACTACAAAGTGATAAATAACTTTTATTTCGGAAGTCGGTGTCGTTGGTTCTGCATTTTCGTTTATTGACACCGACTTCCAAAATAAAAGTTATTTATCACTTTGTAGTTTTTTATGGAAGTCGGTTGTTTTTTTTTTTTTTTTTAAGTTTTTATTTTTCACTTTTTAGTGAGAGAGTTTGTAATTTATATAAGTTACAATAGCCTAACGTCAACTGCTCATCACCTTTTACAAAATATTGCTTTTCCCGATGCTGGGACGTTAATTTTTGAGGAGTTCTCCTGGTAAGAACCTGAAGAACTCCACTTCACCACCACACGCATTGTGACGAGCATAAATTGCTTAGCAACCATATTAAAGTAATCGAATCGCAACCCGTGAAATATTTATAATTGATTAGTTCCGATGGCCGTCTGTAGTCTTCATCATCAGCTCCACTTTACCAAATGATGATTTCCGAGAGCAAATGCTCAAGTTACTCTAAAAAATATCCAAATCGCTATAGGTTTGCCAATAAAATTTGAGGGTTTCCCTCGATTTCCATGGGATCCTCTCATCAGATTCCAACTTGCTGACAATGGGACCACCTTGGGAGTATACCCTTCAAGTTACTCTAAAAAATATCCAAATCGCTATATGTTTGCCAAAAAAAGTTGAGGGTTTCCCTCGATTTCCATGGGATCCTCTCATCAGATTCCAACTTGCTGACAATGGGACCACCTTGGGAGTATACCCTTTCAAACAAAAAAATAATTTTCGAAATCGATCCACAAATGACGGAGAAATCGGTGAACATACAAAAAAAACATACATAAAGTCGAACATATAACCTCCTCCTTTTTGGAAGTCGGTTAATAAAATAAAATCAGCTGATGATAAAATAAAAAGTACCTGGCAAATACCTAATAAATAATGAAACGGACAGGAAAAAACAGCGTAATACTGAATTTAATTTAGAGACTGCACATGGCCCCATCAACTCAGATGTAGAAATAGTTTTTTGCTAATATTCTCATTAAAACTACTGAAGCTTTTTAAAATTCATCCCCTACGCTTTCTGCTGCCTTACTTAAAAATAATGTAAAGGCATGCCCTTTGGAGTTTATTTTTCAGAATGCCCCAGGCTGTTATAAAAGCTTTTAAAGATCTTAAAATTACCCAATATTATTTCTTACTAGCGGCCCGCCCCTGCTTCGCACGGGTGTTTTTTTTTTATTTCCTAAATTTTCTTTCATACAAACCTTGTCCTGAAAATACCGAGCACAACAAAAAAAGAATTAGCGAAATCGGCTGTTCTCGAGATTTGTGCTTAGCAACACATTTAGCGATTAATTTTTATATTATAGATAATACATAAATGACATCACAAACATAACCAAACATAAATTATTATTATTTGCCGACGATATAACCATTATTAGTGACATCAGATAAAAAGAAAAATACCATAGCTGATCAGAAGCTTGAAATTAATAACACAATAGATACCTACACTACTGAATTGGCTTAACATAAACTGTTTAAAAGTCAATTTTGAGAAATCTGTCTTCAGTTCAATCAATCGAATAATTATAATAACAATGTCAGTCTGAATATTAATAAAATTAAACAGCTTATACAAACAAGGTTTTTAGGCGTTATAATAGACAAAGATATCAGCTGGAAAGAACACGTAGATAATGTAAGCACTAGAATTAAATGTGGGGTAACAGCGTCCATCTGAGCAGTGCATTTGTGGCCCAATAAAAGGGCATTAGAGCTATGTATGGACTACAACCCGGATGACTCGTGTCCACCTATATTTAAAAAACTTGACTTGTTACCGTTGCCCTCTCTATATATTTATGACAGACATGTATATTCGTAGCTACCCAGTAACTGGGTTGTGGAGGTCAGATAGGCAGTCGCTCCGTGTAAAATACTGGTATTCAGCTGCATCCGGTTAGACTGGAAGCCGACCCCAACATAGTTGGGAAAAGGCTAGGCAGATGATGTATATTCGTAGCTAGAAATAAAAATCTTTTCAAGACAGCAAATGATGTATGCCCTCGCAACAGACGAGATCCCTAATTGGTTCTTAATGATTTGCCAAGAATAACCAAGTACAATAGAAACTGCCTAGCAATGTGTGTGCGTATATATAACCACATGCCAAGCAACTTTGTTGCTAAAGCTGAAATTGTATAAGTGGTAGTCTTTATTATAATTTGAAAGAGTTTATGGATACCTAGTAAATGTTGATAAGTTTCTTTATTGTTATAGATTTGCCAAAACGTGTTTGTACTTTTTATTTTATTTAACACCATTTTTATACCATGTTTTATGCAAATAAATGATTTATTATTATTACAAAAACAATCTCTTGAAAACTCACCAGTGTTGTTGTTTGTGTGTTTAGTCCTTTTATTCCTGCAGATTTACTTAGTACTTATGTCTTATTTTACTTTGCAACCATAATATTATTATGTTTACTTTTGAAATTGAGACAGCCTTGCGTGATAAGGCCGTGTCCAGACTTGTGTAATGTAACGCGAATTTTGCGTGTCGTTGCGAGATAATTATGTCGTCGTGCGTATACGAGCAAATATTATAGTTTATATTATAGCTGCCGTTTTTAGCGCGAACACAAAGGCTCTCGCAGTCGTACACATACAGAATTCACGCTGAGTTTGTATGCCGTCCACACTATTCGCATTGCATTCTATTTGCATACGATATATTACATTACACAGGTCTGGGCACGGCTTAAAGTACAAAATAAAAGAAACTAGAATGCCTAGGTGCAGTATGTATGACGTGTATTTATGAGAGTGCGTTGTGTTGCAGAGTGAGGGCAGGCGGCGCGCGGTGGCGGCGCGATGCGCTGACGTCATGCGCGGGCGGAGATGCCGCGCCGTGCCGCGCCGCACCCCGCGGCCCCGCTGCTGCTGCTCATGGCGCTCGCCGCGCTCGCCGGCTGCGCCGCCAACCCCGACGCCAAGCGCCTGTACGACGACCTGCTGTCCAACTACAACAAGCTCGTGCGCCCCGTGCTCAATGTCAGCGACGCGCTTACCGTGCGCATCAAGCTGAAGCTGAGCCAGCTCATCGACGTGGTGAGCCCGCTACCGTACACGCGATGCGTACCTACTGCCACTCGGCCGAGCCCCTCTTACATGAGTTTCGCTTCTGTTACAGAACCTTAAGAACCAGATCATGACGACCAACTTGTGGGTGGAGCAGGTAAGGTTCAGCTCGATAGCACAATTACCAACTGTGGAGCCGAGCTAATCGTCTTCTCGTACCACTTTTCCGCAGAGCTGGTACGACTACAAACTGTCGTGGGAGCCACGGGAGTACGGCGGAGTGGAAATGCTTCACGTGCCCTCCGACCACATCTGGCGGCCTGACATAGTTCTCTACAATAAGTGAGTGTGAGCGAGTCGTTGTCGTTGGATGAGCCTATGTCACCACGTGCTAACCGTGCTGTTGTCACAGCGCCGACGGCAACTTCGAGGTGACGCTAGCGACGAAGGCGACGCTGAACTACACAGGCCGCGTCGAGTGGCGGCCGCCGGCCATCTACAAGTCTTCCTGCGAGATTGACGTAGAGTACTTCCCCTTCGACCAACAGACGTGCGTCATGAAGTTCGGTTCGTGGACCTACGACGGCTTCCAGGTAACAGCCGCGCGCGCCGCCGCGGTGGCGCACTGACACCAAGTGCGACGATCTTGTCTCTTGTGCTACATGCGTTGTGTGCTCAGGTGGACCTGCGGCACATCGACGAGGCGCGCGGCACCAACGTGGTGGAGCTGGGCGTAGACCTGTCGGAGTTCTACACCTCGGTGGAGTGGGACATCCTCGAGGTGCCCGCCGTCAGGTAACGCGCGCTGTCGACTGTCTTTCCTCGATAAATACATTCTTATTCCTTCTGTTTTTAGGGTTCCGTACCAAAATGGTAAAAAGGAACCCTTATGGTGCGACTCAGTCTGTCTGTCTGTCTGTCCATCTGTCACAGCTGGATATCTCAAGAACTACTAATGCTATCCTGCTACCTTATGTACCATATTCTAGCAAATAAATATTTTTGATTTGATTTGATATCAACTTGAAATTTAGAATAGTTTTAGATGACGTTTGCCCAACTATTTTGCAAATATGAAAGATTTTTTTTTTGCAACGGACTGAAAGGGGGTCTGAAAAATTCGAAGTGGGGCTACAACGACATATGGGGTATCATATGAAAGAGCGCAGTTTGCACATTCTCAAACACTTTTTCTATTTTTTAGGCCATTTATTTTTTGACTCAAAAGTCAAAAACTAAATGGCCTAAAAAAATGTGTGAAAAGTGAAAGTGGAAGTGGAAGTGGAAGTGTCGGTCGTGAGTGTGTGTGAAATGTGTGAAAAGTGTGTAGTGTGTGTGTGTGTGTGTGTGCGTGTGTGTGTGTGTGTGTGTGTGTATTTTTGTTTTGGTGGTATTTTTTTTTAATTTTTCATCAAATGAAAAATTAAAAAAAAAATCGTTCCCCAACCCTAATCTCCAGTATGCATAGAGAAAAATCTGACATTGTTCTATGTGATACAAGTTTATGTAAAGTTTACAGAAAAAATAAAACGATGACTCTAAATACCACACTTTTCCAGAAATCATCAACAAAATTTACATTAGTCCCACTATCAGTAAAGAGATGGCGCTGACCTAAAACTGCAATATTCTACACCGCAGCGTGCAGTGCAGTGTTAAAATTCATTGACGAATATAGGCCTCGCCGATGAAAATTTAAAAACATGATGGTACGGAACCCTCAGTGCGCGAGTCCGACTCGCTCTTGCCCGGGTTTCCGGTCTTGGAAGCTTTCGCGCGACGCGACGTACGCGCGACCGTCGCGGTCCGAATTTCATATTATAAACAGAAGCGTGGCCGGCGCGGCCGCTGCGTCCGCTCATTTGGTTGCTGGGTCGCTGGAGTACTTTAAAAAGCAGGAGCAACAATGTTTCCCCGTCAGAATCCCTTTTTGGAATGTAGTGCGCCACACAGGACTAAATTTCGGCGCGGCAGCCGCGCTCCTGTCGCGCGGCTGTTCACAGAATGTGAAGGCATTTGCTTCTGCCGCGCTTCTATCACGCTGCTAACGTTTATTGTGAAAGCGGCTTTAACTTGTTATTCGCACACAACACAACACAACGTAACGTAACGTATTCCGCTTCGATTTAGTTTCCAAACATGTAAACAAATATTAATTTTTGGCAATAGTAGATTCTGTAGGCTCTACTTTTCATTTCGAATAGGTACCTATAGGGAAGATAAAAAAAAATGGAGAGGGAAGCAATTATTATGAGTCTTTCCCGCCCAAAGGTGGGAAGCAGCGTCTTCCATCCGCTATTCGGATCAAAAAACACTACTTTCAGAGTATGACAAATGAAAAATAACTTTAATACCTACACAATAAAGTTCAATTTACGCTATAACTTCAAACATTTTCATAACTTTTTCAATAGTACTAGTCACTGTAAAATCAACTTTATTTTCACCATTGTAAAGTTGATATTTGTTTAACTTGAAATAACATTATTTGAAATATAGACCTTACACTTTTTTTTTTCAGGAACGAGAAGTTCTACACGTGTTGCGACGAACCGTACCTGGACATAACGTTCAATATCACGATGCGGCGCAAGACGCTGTTCTACACGGTGAACCTGATCATCCCCTGCATGGGCATCTCGTTCCTCACCGTGCTGGTGTTCTACCTGCCGTCGGACAGCGGTGAGAAGGTGTCGCTGTCCATCTCCATCCTGTTGTCGCTCACCGTGTTCTTTTTGCTGCTGGCGGAGATCATCCCGCCCACGTCGCTGGTCGTGCCGCTGCTCGGCAAGTTCGTGCTCTTCACCATGATCCTCGACACGTTCAGGTACCTGTCTCTAGAGCCAGCACTGACACTGGCCTTCAATGTAGCCTTTTATACTGGACCTTTTTTTATTGTATGGAAAATAATAAGAAAAAGCGATACTTACACAAACATATTTGCTAAAAATCACAAAGACTTAAAAAATTACAAACACTACAAAAGTACACGAAAACAATTCTTCCTACACGAGCTTGTATTAATAATAGCGGCTGTATATATCCGCCAGCGTCGGCGCCGGCTTCAAAGAACAGCATCGCGAGCTTAGTTATACTTAAGAGCGTTTACGCCGTACGACATTTCATATAAACTTTCAAGCGATTGTTTTTCGAAATGAATGAACCGATTTTTATGAAACTTCACACGCATAAGCAGGATACAAAGTTCTAAAAAGTTAGCTGAGAACATTTTCGAAATGTCTTATTTAAAAAAAGATAACTGGAAATCTCTGTTTCTATGGAAACTTAAAAATCGGTCTAATTAGACTGTAACACAATTATTCGAAAATGTTCTCACCTAACTTTTTAGACCTTTGTATCTTGCTTATGCGTATAAAGTTTCATTAAAATCCGTTCATTCATTTCGAAAAACAATCGCTTGAAAGTTTGTATGAAAAGCCGTACGGCGTAAACGCTCTTAAAAGCGGAACAAATGCAGTGGCGTAACTATAGCTAGAGGGCCCCCCGGCCCGAGAGGGCCATGAGCACAGGAGGATCCTAACATAAGTTTCTTTTTAATTTTGAAAATGTGCAACAAATGACATAATTCAGGTTTCGAACATTTTGTACCTACCCAAAATTAAAGTAGCCAAAAATGTATTTAAAGTAGCCATTTCCGCTGAAGACAAGGTGCGATCTTCTATGATGTTGTGTTATCACTCTTTTTGTCATGTATGCTCACGTCAAAAAAGTGAAGTTAAAACACCCATTTGCACCATTGATGACAAGAGGAACACAGATGGCAATGCGACGTAGGGACCGCGCGTTTCGTAAATTTAAAAAGGATAATATCTACTCAAGGAATAGATGTAATCAGGCGATGATATGCAATGCTAAACGCCGCCACATTCTAGATTCTACCAATTCTTCCTCTTCTGCCGATATTTGGAAATTCCTAGGAACTCTTGGTATCGGTACGAGTAAACCGCGACATTTAGACTTCCTTAATTTAATTGATTTGGACAATCTCAACCGGAACTTCTCCACTGTTGCTATCATGAACCGTCTATCCAAGCACCAAACTCTGTCCCAATCTCAACCGGAACTCCTCCATTGTTGCTATCATGAATCGTCTAACCAAGCACCAAACTCTGTCCCTAATTTCTGGTTTAACGCGTTACGCGTCTTCCTATAATTTTTTTCAGTTTCATACCCGTTGAAACGGGAGAGATCCAAAAGATCATTCTATCTATTAAATCAAAAGCGGTGGGATGTTACACTGTCACCCGACATCCTGTTAGGCATTGTGGCCTATATTATAATCTCTCCCGAGGCAATGGAATGGATCTCCTCTTACCTACAGTCCGTTCATGTTGGGGATTCTTCATCATGCTGGTGTGATTTGGAAACTAGCGTTCGTCAAGGCCTTCCTTATAACTTCCGAACTTCAGTGTACATATCATCTGTATGCAGATGCCCCGGCTTCCTGAGCAGGACCAGACGACCAGATTTCCACAAAGTGGGAAACTGGCCCCGCTCAAGACACGCCGTGTAGAGTCCTCTCAGTTGGGGCTCAAGTTCCTTCAGAGCGAGGGCTAACACGCAGCCGTGGATCCCGTCGGGCCCCGGAGCCACGTTCTTGGCCCGGAGCCGCATCACGGCTGCCCCCGTCTCTGCTTGTGTCACCTCTGGGACGCTGATGGCGTTCTCTTCTGTAGACTCTGCGGCTGTGGGCAAAGCCATCGGCGGCGGAGTGTGCTCCGCTCTAGCCGGGAAGAGGGCTGCGACTACCTCCTCCAGCAGCTCGGGTTGGAGACTCTCCGTGTGTGGGGGTGCCATGGCTCGAAGTTTCCCTCGAACCGCGCGATAAGGGCGTCCCCACGGATCCCCGTCTAGTCTCCAACATCTCCTCCCTGGCTCGCGTCCTCGCCTCGCCGATGGCCAGCCTCAGAGTCCCCTTCGCCGCGCGGTACACCTCATACAGCGCGGCTTCTTCGTCAGGGACCCGACGACGTCTTCTCCGGTATCGGGTGTACTGGCGCCTGACCGCCACGCACGCGACGCGCAGCTGCGCGATCTCGGCGGTCCACCAGTACACCTGGCGCCTTGCTGACTGTGTGTGGACCCGGGGCATGGACGCGTCGCTGATTTGCGTCATCGCCCCGCGGAACCACAGCGCTTCCTGCTTGACGTCAACGGGTCCATCCGTTGCCGACTCCCGTACCCAGGCCTGGACAATAGCCCCCTGTCGATGCGCTTACGCGCCCAGCGCGGACCGTCCGTTCGCGGGGCCAGTGGACCACGGCCGCCGGCGGTCTGGGCATAGACGTCGAAACGGATGTATCGGTGATCCGACAACGTCTCCACCTCCGCAGCGACACGCCAGTCGCGGACACGGCTCGCAACAGTGGGGCTAGCCAACGAGACGTCCACTATAGACCCACCCCGCTGACGCACGCACGTGTGCACCGAGCCCCGATTTAGGACGGTCAAGCCAGTCGTGACCGCCCACTCCTCCAGCACCTCGCCCCTAGCATCGGTCACAGGAGCACTGGGCCGCCTTGTGGCCGGCCTGACCGCAGCGATAGCACTGCTCGCTGCGGTCTACGGAGGTGCACCGTGCCCTGACATGCCCAATGTCAAGGCAGCGGTAGCACCGCAAGGCTCTGGGTTGCAGCAGCTTCACCCTCGCTGCCACCCACCCGACCAACAGACGCCCAGCGTCGGCGACTTTGTTCGCCGCCGCCACCGGGCACCGCACCCAGATCGCGCCGAGCCCTGAGGCATCGACGCGAATCTCGCCCGTCCGCACGTCCGCGGGCGGACATCCACCGGCTCGGGCGACGGCCTCCACGACCTCAGCCGGAGTCGTCGAGTCGTCCAGTCCATAGACGCGCAGTTCCAGCGGTCTTCATCGGCCTGGACACCCGAACGTCCTCCGGGTTGAGGACCTCCCGCAGCTTGGCGGCCAAGACGTCCGCCTTTTCGCCGCTAGAGGCGCCCGACACCTCGAGCAGTCGCGCCCCCGTAATCGCAGGCCTCATTCTGAGGCCCGACGGTATGCCAAGGTCGGGGAACGCGACTTTGGCTTTCGCCTTCGTAAGGACCGCCTTATAGGAGACGCCCCTTTCGACGGCTCCGGGCTGCAGCAGCGTAATCACTACAGCCGCGGTGCGTGGGGCTCTGACCCTAGGCGGCCCCTGAGCCTTCTTGGGTGCCGGTGCTCTAGCGGGTACCGGTGGCGGCGGCGCCGTCTTCCTCTTACGGCGGCCCTTCTTGACCACCGTCGTCCAGGTCTCAGTGGTGGCCCCGGGTGCGGTCGCCGAGGGTGTGATCGCCGGGGGTGCGGCTGGCGGGGGCGCGGCCCGGGATGACTCCACAGGCTTTCTGGGCCCCTCCGCGGGCTTTTTGGCCCCCTTCGAGTTTCCCGCTGTCGGGCCCGGCTTTGCGGGCTCCTCCTTCCTCCGCCTATCCGCAGCGAGCGGCGGCCGGAGTCTCTGCCGGGAGGAGCCTCGACTCCAGGCCCTGTAGACGGGCATTCACCATACCCCCACACTGCAGCATGCAGATGCAAACGATCTTCTCAATCTCAGTATCCGCAGGTGCAGGGGTAGGGGCCGACGATGGGGCCGACGGTGGGGTAGACGGTGGGGCTGACTGTGGCGGGGCAGTGACGGGAGCGGAGCCGGTGGCCGCAGGACGCCTCTGCTACCATTCCGCCCTCTGTGCGGCAAGCTCCCTTTTGAGGTCCTCCAACTCGGATCGGAGACGGCCGTTCTCCTCCCAAAACTTCGCCGTCTCCTCCGTGCTCGTACTATTAAGGAGGACCCCAACCGCCTCCTTGATGCCGTCAGCCGCCTCCTTTAGGGCGCGCGTGAACGTGCCCTTCAGGCTGCCCGATTTGGTGGCAACCTTTAGGACGACATCCACGCCATCCATAACTTGGCGGCTGAGCGCCACCGCCGATACGCTCCCCCCGGCAGCCATCCGAGCGGATCGCCGCTCTCGGGCTTGTCGGGCCAACTCGCTGACTTCGTCAGCCGCGACAACCTTCCTTTGCGCCCGCTTGGCAGCGCTCGCCTCCGCCTTGTTGGACCCCAGCAAGGATAGCGAGGAGCCCTCGCACAGGTCCACTACCATCGAGGGCCCGGGGTCACTCTCCACGCTCTCCTCTCCTCGGTCACGGCCCGGCAACCGAACGGCGGCTCCACCCGCCATCGCGCGACCCCGCCCTCTCTGTGCCGTTGGCACCTTGGCGGCCGACAGGTTTTCCTCACTGGAGGAGAGGCCCATCGACCCCGAGTCCCCGCTTCGCGGGCGCTTCCTCCAACATTTGGAGGTGGACCCCTGCAAGCTTAGGTCCTTCTCAGGACATGAGCCTCCTCGGCTCTTGTTGCCGTCAACGACGGCAAACGGTTCTTTTGCGTCGCACAGGCGATCCAGGCTAACCCGGAGCTCCTTTTCTTACGACGCAAGTGGTTGACGTAGGTCGGCGGTGGTCTGCCGGCCCACGAGACTAGTGGTGCCCCCCCAGATACGAAGGGGCTGCCTTCCGAAGAAGGGCGAGATTGTCCCTCCTTGGGTAGGAGGGTACTCGCCTGGGGTTTTCTCATTAGCCTTTTCCATTTTTTTGTTCCTTTTTGAGGGTGAGGTCCCTTTTCGCCGCGCTAACGACCGGATCCCCTCCGGCCATACATCCCCTCGGCACGCTAGACCTTGGGATTGGGGTAATTTTTTTAGAGAGGTTGTCTTCCTCGCGGCCCGGGCCTCAGTGGCTCGGACCCCCGGTCCTGATCTCAGGATTACGGGGTGGCCGACGGCTGGGCAGAACCAACCGCCGCCCCGGCGTCCCCACGCTACCGCCGGATGCCGGACAGACGCAACGCGGACGTTGGACGCCCTCCACCACCCACACTCTCGTGGGTGCAGCGGCGCAAACCGCCCCTTCCCAGTCTACGCCCACTCACTTCCCTCTGTAAGCAGAGGAGGAGTAGACGTATGACCGTCCGTCTGAGCCCGATTCCCTTCACCGACCATCAAGGATGATCGATGATTGGACGTTTGACGTCTCTATCGGTGTAGCTCGCTGTCAGAAATTTTTTCAATTAAAAATACAAATAAAAGTCAAAGTGCATCGGAATCCGTTTATTAGTGATCATAGTGGCAATCAGCATAACTTACATTGTAGTGAGCAATAAATAGTGCGTTTATGGGCCGTAAAATCACAAAAACATTTTAACCTAATTGGTGAAATTATAATATAGTTACCCACAAACAACAATAAACGTCGCCTTGACAACTTATCCATCTGTCTTGGTTGCACCAAACAACCTATCGACCCGTGTCGGGAGTCGTTACTGCCATCTAGCGAACATCAACGACACCACCTGCTGAGCAAGCTCGCGAGACATCGTTAACCATGCCGGGCATCAAATGTGGAGGTTGCGGTCGTTTTATATCGACGTTAGAGGGCGCTAGATGTGGGAAGTGCCAGGTGCTATATCACAGAGTGTGTGTGGGCGTCCCTAAAAAGGCCAGCTTATCAACTAACTGGCGTTGTCCTGATTGCAAAAAAAATATTGCTCGAGACAATAGGTCCGAAACTCCTGTGAGAAGTGCTACACAAAGCCCCCCAACTGACACCACAGGGACATCAAGTGTTACGGGGTCTAGTACGCCAAATAGTCCTACGTCAAGTTCTAGATATGAACTCACGCAGACTGTCAGCCCCGTTAATGCGGCCTCTACCCCTCCGCCGCCTGAGATCTCAATTGCCGACGTCACCACTCGGGAATTATCGCCTGCAGCTGGAACCGACTTGCAGGTGATCATTGAGGAGCTGAGGATGGTGCGCGCAGAAATTCAGGTGTTTAGAAAGGAGATGGAGGTGGAAATGGCGGAGCTCAAAACCACCTTAAATACCTGCAGTACGCGCATCGACAGTCTGGAGGACAGGGTGGATGCGCTGGAGCGACGAGCTGCCTTGGGATCCACGAACTCAGCCAACGTGGACAAGATTGTGGAGGAGTTGAGGCAAGAGCTCAATGACAGGGACCAGGATCTCCTTGCTAACGACATCGAGGTGACAAATTTGCCGGAGGGAAAGGCGGAAAACCCTACACACATTATTAAGGTCATTGGTCACAAGCTGGGGGTCAGCCTTGACGATCGCGACATCGTCAGTGCGGAACGTATTGGTGGAAGGCAGCTCAACGCGACAAGCTCAGCAGGACCGACTGAATCTCGTCCGCGGCCGATTGTCGTGCGCCTTGCTCGTCGGGACCTGCGCGACCAGCTTTTAGCTGGTGCGCGAGTGCGACGTGGAGTGACCACTGCCGACCTCGACATGCCCGCTCCAGCGCAGCGGTTCTTCCTTAACGAGCGGCTGACGAAAGCCAACCGTCAGTTATTTCGTAGGGCACGGGATGCAGCCAGTCTCCTCGGCTGGAAGTTTGTGTGGACCAAGCAGGGCCGCATCCTCGCCAGGAAGATGCCAGGAGGCAAGGCGCAGAGGATCCGCACTGACGAGGACTTGTCCCGTGTCTTCGGAACTGAAAATGTCACGGCTTAATTATTTTTGTGTATTTTTATATGTTAATAGTTTTATTGTTCTTTATGCTTGGGGAAATGTGCGTCACGACCGTTTTCACAGTTTGCCCAGCCATAGATCGGTAGTGTATGAAACTTCTGTAACCCACGCTATCGCTATACCATTTTACTCCTATACTATATTTATTTTTATTATATATGCTAAGTCTGTTTTTACCTAATCTATTTAGTCCAAATTATTTAAAAGGAGTATGCTTAATGATAGCTTTTTTCTCAATCATAACTATATATTCTTACTATTATGCCCAACTGAACCTCCACACACCACCTTCATACATTCATTCGCACCATATTATCACATCTTCATATCTAATACCTACAGCTATCAGCACTGATGGCTCCCAGTAAATATATTAAGTTTGGTCTACTAAATGCGGGCTCTCTAGGTACAAATCAGGATGAGTTCTTGATTGCTATGGGTAACCACTCTGTGGACATCATGGCTATCAATGAGACATGGTTACGCAAGGGGGAAGAGGACCGCGCTCCTAGTGTACCTGGGTACAAATTTAGGCACGTACCGCGACCTGTGACTACCCGAGGTGGGCGTGGCGGGGGAGTTGCTTTTTATATAAAGAGTGGCATTAGCGCGCGTGTAAGAGCTCATCCTGACCACCCTGATGTGGAGCAGCTCTGGCTGGGCCTGACCATAAACAAACAAAGCTTCTGATTGGGACTGCGTACCGCCCGCCTTGGTAGGACTTGGAGCTTTTCCTTGACGCCATAACTGCCAGTATTAGTGCATTAGCTCCATATGATAATCTGGTACTGTTGGGTGACCTAAATGTTAATCTGTTGGATGCAAACAGCTCAAAGTCAAAGCAGCTTGCAGAGTTTTTTAATTACTTGAACCTTACGCAACTAGTTCAAACAGCGACACACTTTGTGGGAAACAGTAGTTCGCTCATCGACATCGTATGCACTGATGCTACAACGCGGAATGTTGAGGTGAACCATATCAGTGAGCTCGGCCACCACTCCTTCATTACATGTGAATCTGTTTTTAGGAAGCCCAAGGTTAAACCTAGAATGGTGGAGTTTCGCTCTCTTTCGGACATCGTGCCGGATCTCTTCAATAATGATTTGAGCATGATACCATGGTCTACTATAGGAGATATGTGTGATGTTGATATCATGGTAGATACTTTTAACACATACATGCTCCAGCTGTTTGATCTTCACGCTCCTATCAAGAAAAAGACCTTCTATAAGCGGCCAACGCCTTGGATCACTGACAATATTCGTCTGATGTCCGGACTGCGGGATGAAGCTAGAGATAGATGTCATAAAACTAAAGAACCGCATCATAAGCAGTACTACCTGGATCTTAAGCATGAAGCCGCCGCCGCATTAGTGAGGGAAAAGACAGCATATTACACTAAAAACATCAATGATCAAAGTAAGAACCCTAAACTACTGTGGCGTAATTTGAAGTCAGATGTACTTCCGGATCACAAAGACAGGCTACTGCCAAGTCATTTTGACAATCCAGGTAGTATTAATGCGGCTTTTTTAGATGTTCCAGGAAACTGTAATGACAATGTCTCAAAAATTTACATCTTTTTAGTAAAAGAGGTGACAGACATAATTATAGTACTAGAAATAGGGACCTACTAGTTCAACCAGGTTTCAGATTGGCTAAAGTAGACTCATCTTTTATGGGGTACTGTTTAAAATGTTATAATAAAATACCTCCCCACATTCTTCAACTGAATGAGACAAAATTCAGACAAAATGAGACAAGTCTTGTATAAAACGCACACTATGCAGGCAGGCATATTATAAGATAGGGGATTACATCGTTGATAAAGATGCCTGGATCAATGCTGGTCCTGCTCCACAACCACAACTAATTGATTAACGCTTGAACATACTGTTGGAGCTGCTGAAGATTATATTTGCATTGTATAAACTCAATTTCCTTTGTATTGTATAATTTCATAGCACAGATGTGAGTTCTATGTGAGCTACCATTTACCGGGTATTAATATGTCTTTCATTGACTTGAATGTGCCCTGGCGGCTGATAGTATGTCATGCTCACTAAAATGTCTCGCTGACGGTGGCGTGTGTGTTGGATCATTTAGCTCCCTTCAAAATGGTTGAGCTGAATGGTGCTGATCTATGCGTCATGTTCGTGAACGGGCGCCGTCAGTTGGGGCTGGTCATCAATTGGCTGCCTCGGCTTATTTAAGAATTTTTTTTTTTTTGGATTGTTGTTTTGTTAAGTACTATTTGCTGTACTCTGGACGCTCTTGACACGTACGTCTTTTTTATTTTATACATCGTTCTCACATATAATTATAAATTCAACATTAATGATGTAACTAATATTTTTGTAAAAATATAATTTAAAAGAGTGTCCATGGAGTTTCTTGCCCGTTCTTCTCCATAGGTACCTACGCTTTGGAATGGGCAACTAGCTTCATATTTTCTGACTGACCGACTTCTTGACAATTCAAAAATGCCTGTAAATGGTTTAATTGAAATAAATGCTTTGAGTTTGAGTTTGAGTTCTCGCAAATGGCCAGTTTCAATTCTCGCAGGCATGGTCCAGCTGAGTTCTCGCTCACTACAACCAACCAGGAGACAATTCTGAAGATTGTCAAGAGTCTACGATCAAACGCTCAGGGTGTTGATGGTATCAGTTTGGAAATGGATGTAGTGGGCAATATCCTGGAGGCAAGTGATAGGGAGGGGTCGATCCTGGTCCTGCTGGATTTCTCGCGGGCTTTCGACGCTATTAACACCAATCTACTGCTGTCAAAGCTAACATACTATGGCTTTGACCGTGACGCTGTGGATTGGTTTAATAGCTATCTAACTGGTAGGTCGCAGTACGTGCAGGTCCACAAGGAAGACGGATCAACTGTGTCTTCCCCTCCACTCCAGGTGTCTAGGGGCGTACCGCAGGGATCGATTTTGGGCCCTTTGCTGTACATCCTCTACAGTGCTGATGTTACTAGATCCTTTGTAAACTGCAAGTATCACATGTATGCTGATGATATCCAGTTGTACATATCCTTTAAAGGGGGTGATACAGCGCTGGCAGTGCGAAGGGAAAATGAGGACCTACATTGAGTGGTGACCTGGTCTGAGGAGAACTCTCTGGTTCTGAACCCACTAAAGTCCAAGTTCATGGTGCTGGGTACAAGAAAACAAGTTGCTGCAATACTGTCCGCCAAACCAGAGATTTTTATTAAAGGGGTGATAATTGAGCGAGTAGAACAGGCATGTAGTCTGGGTCTAATCCTAGATCCAGAGTTGCGTTTCGAGGCTCATATAAAGAACGTACTCAGAAATTGTTTTTATAGGCTTAAGGTATTATATGGTATACGTAATTTTCTTAGCGTACCACTTAGAAAACAACTAGTTGACAGTCTGATCCTATCGAAGCTCAATTACTGTGACACTGTTTATGGGCCCTGTCTGCTTGGTAGGACAGACAGGTTAATTCAGCGAATTCAGAATGCCTGTGTTCGTTTCTGCGTTCATGTCCCTCGCAGGCATCATGTGACGCCATACATTAACCAACTTAAGACACTAAAAATGGCGGCCCGGCGGAAACTTCATTTAGCGAGTCTAATTTTTGGCATTGTAACAACCCATAAGCCGCACTATTTATATGAAAAGCTCACCTGGCGACAAGCTAATTACAAATATGGTCTTCGTTCTGTAGTTGGCCCGCTAAACACGACGCGACATAAAACCACAGCATTCAGAGGTAGTTTCAGATTTGCAGCTACACGCTGCTGGAATGACCTTCTACCACCAATGCGAGGCCTAAAAACAATTCAGACATTTAAATTTCAACTTAAAAAGTTATTGTTGCAAGTACAGCTCTCTGAAAAAAAAATTTTTAATTCTTTGCTCACCTCATGGGTCATGGCCTGACGTGTTTGGTTTCTTGATCTCCAGCAACGCTGAGGCATGGCATTTGGTACCCTGTTTGCCAGGTCTACCTTCTGGCAGCGTTTCCCCTGTCCACTTTGTTTCTATGTTGACAACCTATTCATTTGAAATATATTTTGATTATATTATTTGTCCATGTATATTCTTAATATTTAGTTTTTTTAGGGTTCCGTACCTCAAAAGGAAAAAACGGAACCCTTATGGGATCACTCGTGTGTCTGTCTGTCTGTCTGTCCGTCTGTCACAGCCAATTTGCTCCGAATCTTATGGACCGATTAAGTTGAAATTTGGTACACATATGAATCTCTGTGACCCAAACACAGACGTGTAACGTAAATAAATGAGTTTTGAAAATGGAAGTCATTTTTAAGGGGTAAATAGACAATTAAAAAATAAAGTTTCACAATCTGTACCGTGTGACATATCAAATGAAAGGGCTTACCGTGAGGATCTCAAATATATTTTTTTCATAATTTTAAAGTGAATTGTTTTAAAGTTATTTAAGACAATAGACGGAAATTTACCATTCCCCCCCCTTATCTCCGAAACTACTGAGCCTAAAATTTTGAAAAAAATACAAAAAGTAGTTCTATACCTATAGATTACAGGAAAATTAATAAGAAGTCTATGATCTTGAAACAACATGGTAAATTTCTCAATATTGTGCGTACAAACTTACATTTTTAGTTGGAATGTATGGGAGAACATGTTTTTCAACTACAATGTTAAGTTTGTTCTTGGGATAAATTCATTCCAACTACGGAACCCTTCATTGTGCGTGGTCCGACACGTACTTGGCCGGTTTTTTTTTTTTTTTTTTTTTTCATCCATTTACAATCTAATCTCAAATTAAATTCCAATAATTATACCTATCATTTATTTAAGTTGTGTTTTAATTTGCATTTCTATTCGTGTCTGCTTCTTTTCTACTTAGTTTTTTTTTGGTATTCATACCTTCCTGTTTTTGCTGTTGGAAGTCGCGACACCTCGATATGGGGCGTGGTGAGTGGCACCAGGAATTCGCTCCCTGGCCGCAGATTATCATACGGCGGCCCGCTAACACGGGCCGCTGCCGCTCAGGCGCTCGTTGGGTTCGCGTCAACCGGTTTTTGGAGCTCTGTAAATAGCTCTGTAAATAGTTGGCATGTCGGGTCACCCTCCAGTTTCCAAGTTTCTGTTTTTGTCTTTTTATTGGGTCCATCTCATCTTGCACATTCACTCATAAACTCTATCAAAAAGTACTCTGTGCTCATAAACGCATATACCACTGACAGTGACACATAACTATTACATATTATTAACACATCACATTACATCTTATTGGCCATTTCGTAATTTCTTACATCACAATTTCTTTGCTCATTATCTATGAGGACGCTGCGAAATGTTGCCACTACATAAAGTTTAAAACGTTTACTGAGGATGATATTCTCATAGTATGTACCTATGCCTATTTCCTGTTTAACTTTATCATTCTATCACTTGTATATTAGTTTATATTATGTTTCTTTAAGTACGCTGTACGGGTATAGTATCTTATTAATTGTTTGCTGCACCGGGTGACGTCATTACGTCGGCGCCGGCTGTCGCTGAAAACCAGCGCTGGGGCTCTGTCTAGCATAGGGTCGCAGCATAATGCTGAGCGATGGCCGTTTTGCGTGAATGTGACGCATGTTTCCCCCCTACCTTTTATTATTTTTTGTATTTGTTCTTTTTTTTGCGTCATGTTCACCGCGAATAAACGTTTTTTCTTTCTTTCTTTCTTTATTGGAATCATGACCTTTCCCCGCCTGTTGAAAATTAGCCGCCAGCCCCAAGTGTCCACCAAAACCTGGTGGGCAATTGAAGCCGACGTTGCCCAGGGTGCGCCACGAGGAGGCTTTTCAACGTGCACCCCACGCGTCCGGCCCTAGTCCAAGCCATGGTTCCGGGCGAGAGGGAGTGGGAGGCAGTCACCTCCTTCTGCGAAGCAGTCATGCTAGCGAAGGAAGTGGCGGGATGGGCGAGGGAGAGAGCTGAGAGAGCCGCCCGTTCCAGCCGCCGCGGGAGACGCCCCGGGCGTCGGGAGCCGCGTGACTACTCCCGGCCACCGTAGGCGCGGGCCTGCGGACGGCGAGTAATGGGTAGCTCGCCGTCCGATCAGAACCAGGCCCGTGCCGGACGGCGCGTATGTGTTCCAAGCGCGCCTCAAAGAGATGTCAGCATCGAAGGAGGGGCCCCGCTACCCTGGAATATAAAGGGCTAAGGAAGGAACACGGATGGGTTTTAGTCAGTAAAAGTCTGACACTCCCTTCCGCTCCACCCAGAGCGGGAGGGGTCATTTGATGATTTCCAATACTTAAAAAAAAAGGGGGGGGACCCCATCCCTTGAATTTGCCACGGGCCCCAGACGGTATAGTTACGCCACTGAACATATGGTATGCTCTAACATCGCAATCACTGAAGCTGGGCTCGGTGCACAACTACATGCATCGAAACACACATCTGTAATCACAGTTGCAGTCTTACAGTTACCGATATAGACATGGGCAGAGATAGGATTCGACTCAGCCGTGATGAGTCGTGCGAGCGCAACCGCGTTAGCCGCCAAGTGTTTACGATTATGAATGACATTGAGGCAGTGTTAGAATCCCGCGATGCGTCGCATCGTGACTCTCACGCCTGTTCGGTATTATCTATCTCGCTCTCACAAAAATGACGAAGTAAACAATAAATAGAATGATAATTTTCAACAAATTAACATTTTCTGCTGTACAACTATTAAAAATTCAAAAGACTTCAAAAAAAAATTACTACAAAGTGAAAAATAACTTTAATTTCGGAAGTCGGTGTCGTTGGTTCTGCATTTTCGTTTATCCAACCAACCTTTACCAACTTCCGAAATTAAAGTTTTTTTTTTTGTAAAAATGTTTTTACCTCAGAGAAGCTAGTTACTCGTGGTCTTTGGCGTTCTTTCCGTACTATTACTAACGTATTCCTCTTCTTCTGTTTTCTCCCTAGTTCAAATATTTTAGCTTATTTTTTTTTTCTACAATTCAAGAAAAACAAAACATAGGCGCAAAATAGTGGAATATATGTACAACTATTTATTCTACCTACTTGTCTTTTTTTTTTAAACTTAAAACATTTTTATTTGGACGCCTCATCATCATGAATCACTCGATCAGTTTACTAGTACTTAATAATTAAGAGTTTCACTGTGTAGAACCCGGGTCAGTCATCAGGTAAAATGAACAGGACTCGAGATACATTTAGTGAGCCCACATTCGAGGAGTTTACTAATTGCTATTCAAGAGTTCCGTTATCTAGCGTCCAGGTCAGTTATGAGGACCTCGTCAATATGAATAGGACTCGTTGAGACATATCATATCTAATGAGCCCACACTCGATGGGTTTACCAGCAGTTATTCAAGAGTTCCGTTATCTAACGTCCGGGTCTATCATCTGACCAGCTCGACGGTACCATATTATTTTGTTATCATCGGAATGCATATATTTGCGATGCATATGTTTGAATATTCGCAAATATATTACTATTAAAGAATTCCCTTAACTTTTTTCACACAGCGACTTGATAAGAACCGCCAGAGTAGTTATTGCTCTTTATTAAAATGCCTATAGCTAATGACATAAATGTTTGGACGTTATTGGCCGTAGGGACCATTTTGTCCGGTCCTCCTTTATTTCTCTTTCCTAATCCATCATCAGCCCCTGGTCACCATCTATCTATAACCTATTCATTGAGACCATTCCAAGGAGCCCAAACACGATACCTCTGCTGTAGGTTAAGGGAGTTGGGAATCCTGCAAATTCCAGGTGAAATATGCTCACATCAATTCATCAACTAGAAAAGAGCTGGTAATCTTCAAACGGCTGAACCGATTTTCTTGAATTATAGCTAAGAACACTCTTGATCAAGTAACCTATAAAAAAAAAAAAAATCGGTTCAGCCGTTTGGAAGCTACGATGGCACAGATAGACACATAGATACACACGTCAAACTTCTAACACCCCTCTGTTTTTGTCAGGGGTTAAAAAAAGGGAAGAGCTCATAGGGCATCTAAAAATCGTCCGTTATTTCCATAGATATATACAAACATTGGAGGGGCCCGTGGCTAAATAATAACAACAGGTGGATCGATCAGGTTGAGCTACGCTTGCCGCGGTTGGTCTGTGGATGGGTGACCATCTTTACATATCGAGACCCCTCCGTGCCTCGGAAAGCACGTTAAGCCGTTGGTCCCGGCTGCCATTCGTGGATCTTTGACAGTCGTTACGGGTAGTCAGAAGCCCGAAAGCCTGACAACCAGTCTTACCAAGGGGTATCGTATTACCCAGTAACTGGGTTGTGGAGGTCAGATAGGCAGTCACTCCATGTAAAATACTTGTATTCAGCTGCATCCGGTTAGACTGGAAGCCGACCCCAACATAGTTGGGAAAAGGCTAGGCAGATGATGATGATATACAAACATTGAGTGCTGTGTAGTTCCCGCAACAAAATATACATACATGGTTTATCGAAATATATACGTTCGTAATTGCGTTTGTAGTTTTTTTCAGGTATTTGCTTTTTTAATTTATAGATTTAGTTATTTTAAGTAGATACAAATTTCAATATTTTGGTTTTCTAAGTATTAATTAATCTTAAATAAATATTCTAAAATGAGTTTTCTTGTGCCAAAGGCTTCTACTCTGTTTTGTTTCCAGACGGTACAAAAATCGGTGAATAATATTTGTAATGTGGTGCAGTATATGCGTGACGGTGGTGGTGTTGAACGTACACTTCCGGTCGCCGCAGACACACACCATGGCGCCGTGGGTCCGGCGCGTATTCATCCACGTGCTGCCGCGTCTGTTGGTCATGCGGCGCCCGCACTACCGCGTGGACCCACACCGGAGCCGCTTGTGAGTATACCGCGCGGCGCCCAGACGCTCGCATTCGCCGAGTGCGCAGCGTAGGTCATGTGTGCGGTTTGCAGTGCAGGGCTGGTGACGGCGGTGAGCGAGAGCACGCCGTGGGACGAGGGCTCGCCGCTGGGCGTAGGGCCGGGCGCGCCGGGCGGGCCTACCTGCAGCGCGTGCCGCACGTGCCGCATGCACGACGCGCCCGCGCTCTGCGACGCGTTGCGCCGCTGGCATCGCTGCCCAGAGTTGAATAAGGCCATTGATGGCATCAACTATATTGCTGAGCAGACGCGCAAAGAAGAGGAGTCTACTAGGGTGAGTTCTCCACTTGCACGGTGCCTACTTTAGATTCCTTCTCGGTGTACTGGCGTCAATCTTACCGGGTCTGTGTTCCGTAGGTGAAAGAGGACTGGAAGTATGTTGCGATGGTGCTAGACCGATTGTTCCTGTGGATCTTCACGCTGGCCGTGGTCGTAGGTTCGGCCGGCATCATCCTCCAGGCGCCAACGCTGTATGACGAGCGCGCTCCCATTGATGTCCGCCTTTCAGAAATTGCGTACGCGACGGCCAAACCGCGCCCGCCGCCGCCGCGCTAGACACCGCCGCGCTACACACGACGCCGAAGCGTCACACCCGACGTGCTCACGCTGACGTGCTCACGCCGACGTGCTCACACCGACGTGCTCACGCCGATGTGCTACACGCCGCCGCGAAGTCACTGCCGCGTAATGCGCACGTCTTTTTTATAATTTATTAGTTACGGTGACCCAGAGACACCACAAATGTCCGTTTGTATTTTCCCGGCGTCCTGGGTCTCCGCAAAACGTAATTTTACGATGTTGTAAATAATATACATACATATTATAGTTTATACGACGAAACGACACGATCGAAAATATGTCGAATTTCTTTTGATAGAGACGAAATAAAACGATTGTTTGTAAATTATGCAGTTTCATTAACTTACGCAACATATCCTCAACGAAACCCCATCCAAACAGAGCGAGGCATGCACTGCCAATGATGTGTTTTATATGTTCTATGGCTCAGCTCGAGGCAGCCGTTATGACACAAGGAAAGCAGGAAATTATTCTGGCCCTGTATGTTGACGACGGTCTATTGGCACATACCAGCGATAAAATGGCTAACTGTTTCCTGACTGAATTGAAAGCACAGTTTAAGGTAACAGTAAATCCCACAAGCTACTTTCTAGGAATAGAGATAACGACTCACACGCCCGAGTTTTTACGTGACGCGCTCTAGACTGTTCCCGAACACTTTTTTCTACGCGCCGCAGGTGGTCTCGCCACTTATACACGACTCCTACACAGGGACTGCATTCCTGTAAAATTTTGGTATCGATATCAAAATATCGATATAAATACTGATATTTGGATATTTCTTTATCGATATTGATACCGATATTTTTATTCAGTACACTTATATCTTTACTTTAATATGCCTTTATCAGTATCGATACTGATACCAAAATACCGATATTTTACCAACAAAATACTACGCACGCACGGGCCACGACAGCGGCACGCGCTACGTTTGATCAAATACTCGCTGCTTACTGCACGGTTGCCGTTCCGTTTCGCGTCAAGACCGCGCGCCGCCGCCGGCGCCGCGGCCGCCCGCTACCGCGCCGTTGCACGGCGGCGTGAGGTGACGTGCGATCTCGCAACGTCGCATTGGAGCCTGATATCAGTACTGAGTGTCGATAATTTTATCGATAATTTTATACCGATACTTAAGTAACTGATACAAAATTCGATATTTATTCCAGTTATCGATTCTGATATTGGTATTTTAAAATATCGATATATTTCGAGTATCGATATCAGTCCCTGCTCCTACACAAAAAATTCCATGGAGCGATACTTTACTGTTTATTGTTTCATCAAGGGGACAAAACAGGCAACATTACAAAGCTTGTTTCGTAACTTTAAATGAATTTGATTTTTTTCAATAAGTGTTTATTTTTTATGTTTGTTTACATTACATAAATTAAAACAAAGCTAATTTTCATTCAAAATCTAAAGCGACGACCCTATTTTTTTATTTACCTAAAAAATAGCCCCATTAATACTGAATCCAATGACATAAATAATACTTACCATTGTTCTTCCAAAGTTTATTTAAACAATAACAATAACACCATGCGATGACGCATTGCGCTTACGTCATCGCGACCATTTGTTTATTTTCAACTACAGATAACTTATTAGAATCTTATTGGATTCTTATTGGTTTTAGCATAAAAATACCACAAAGGTACTCTGATAGTTCCATTTTACTACGTCACTCGCTTGTTGGAGAGATTTGGCATGGACGAATGCAAGCCAGTGACAACACCAATTTTAAAGGCAAACAATACTCAGGTTAAGGAATCTAAGACATTTTCTTACCGTGAACCTGTTATTGCCTTGTCCCATTTAATGACAAGCACAAGGCCTGATATTGCCTATGCAGTAAGCGTTGCGTTGCGAAATTTGGAGAAACCTTCAAAAGAGAACATCCTGAACGTAAAAAGAATCATGCGATACCTAAAAGGAACTATGGATGAAGGTATACGTTACAGGACAGACAATGTACACGGTTTGGAATGATAAAGCGATGCAGATCATGGTGGTGATACATCAGGCTTTCTCTGTATTTACGCTGGAGGTGCTGTTTCCTGGTATAGCAAACGGCAGAGCACGGTAGCGATATCCTCGACAGAGGCGGTGTGTATATGGTTACAGAAGATATTAAAAGATCTTACTGGTACTAACTGCCTGCGACCTTAGGTGTTGACAATGAAAGTGCAATAAAGCTGACGAAAAAACTTGCAGAATTTCACCAGAAGACAAAACACATCAGGATAAGATCTTTCGAGGTATTTCTTCGTCAGACAATGCTTACAAGATAAGCATGGCAATCAGCCATGTGCCAGCAACCAGAAAGATAGCTGACATGTTAACAAAACCCTTTTATGGGCCCAGAATTGAAATGCTAAAGAAGAGGGCTAGCATTATCATCAACAGGGGTGGATGTTGAAGAATGCATACACCTTCTGAGTATACCTTTATTTCATTATATACACATATAAATTATATTTTTAAATATTATGATATAAAACATTTAAAAATATAAAAAAATAGTAGCCCACCGGTATCGGGAACAAGGTCCAAACTATCGGCGGTCAGGGCTCCAGAGAGAGGAACCTCCTAACAATGCGAGCCGTGTCCAGAAGTACCGCTTTCTGAAACAAACCCTTGATCCAGCTGCCCAACGAGAGCCTCCTTAGGTGTTGGTCGAGACTCTTGGCTATTAATCCATTGGCTGTCACGACCATCGGCATAATGATCGCTGAATCTGTGGATTGCGCAATGATTGTTGACATAACCGTTCCATATGTCGACAACCTCGCGAGCCAAGTCAAGATACTTGATTTGTTTATCTTTCTCGGCTTTCGCGAGGTTCTCATCATGCGGGACGGTTATGTCAACAATCATTGCGCGCCGCTCTGATCGATCCATCACCACTATATCAGGCTCATTGGCAACAATAGTCCTGTCAGTGATGATGGATCGATCCCAGTACAATGTGATATTACCATTTTCGAGAACTGGGTCGGGCACATACCTGTAGTACGGCACCTCCGATTGCATAAGGCTGTATTTCAAAGCAAGCTGCTGATGGATTATCCTGGCTACAAGGTTGTGTCTATGCAAGTACTCTCCTTTAGCTAGACGAGAACACCCAGAGATGATAGTGGGTGATGCATTCGATTTGCAGTCAGCAGTGTACGGACCCTTCTATCCAGGGCGTCGAGTTCGGTCTGAGTCCATTTGAGTATGCCGAAAGAGTACATCAAAACCGGCATGACCCAACCGTTGAAGGCGCGCACCTTGTTTCCGCCTACGAAGCCTTCCGAAGACTATTATGTATTTTTTTCAGGCGGCCAAAGAAGCGCTCCTTCAACGATTGCTTCATGTCAGTAACATTGATCCCTAACGCTTCCGACATACCCAAATACTTATAGGTATCGGATGCGGAGAGGGCTCTAAGGTTTGTGGAATCCGAGAGTTGAGTTCCCACGGATTCCACAATCTCCCCTCTCTTTACATGCATGACCGCACATTTGTCCATACCAAATTCCATTATAATGGCGTTACTGAAAGTTTGAGTTACTTTCAGTAGCTCCATTAGTTGTAAATTGTTGGGGGCAAAGAGTTTTAGGTCATCCATGTAGAGGAGGTGCGATATAACCTGACCACCTCTCCTATAGCCATATAGCCTAGACCTGAATCAAAAACATGTCATCATGAAAAAACGTGTTTTGCTAACAAAATGTATGTAAAAACCTGGAATAAATAACAGCTACCGAACGGGACACAAGCTCGCTGAACGCGCACCGGCGTACAGGTAAGGCAGGTAAGTAACGATTTAAATTATAACCAACGTAGATTTGACTGTAAATTTTGAAAAAAAATTATTAAAGTGTTATTCAAAGGAATTTTTGCCAAAGTTACGAAAAATGTTTTTCGAGTTTTCGTCAGTTTTCACTAAAGGGAAAGTTAGATGGAGCCTAAAAAGGATTTAATTCGATGAAAAAAGCTTCAACTTGCGTCACCGGGATGCAAAGTTCAGCGCTCAGGTTAGGTTTTTTTTTTTTAATGCTTCTACCTCCAACATTATCGGAGCCTATGTCTGCTTTACGTTCATTCCAGTTCTCGCATTTTTGCCTCTCGTACTTTCATTCTTTATACTTGTTCTTTCTTTCGTTCCTTCTCATTTGTATTTCATGGGTGGGATTTCCATCTATCGTCTACGTTCTATCTAATTACTTTACTTGTATTATATTTATTTTATTCTGTATGGGGTGATGCAATAAGTGGGGAGATAGTCTTTTGTTGTATGTTTACATTTACACTTATCTAACGTTATGTCTATTTTAACAGTTTATATTTATTTCTCATCTAGTTTTATATTATTTAACAGTTTCCATTTTTTTATTCTTATTCTAATTTTACAAAGGCGGAGCAGTTTTATTATTGCTCTTGCATATACATTGATACTTATTCTAATCTTATTTATATTTGTTAATACTAGTACATTTGGATTTTTATGTATACGGGGTGTATACATAAAAATCCTAAAGTATATCAATTTTTATTAATAGTAATAATATCTCTCTATTTTTGCCCGCTATTATTTGTCACATATTTTCATCATCGAGTTTCGTGTTCAGTACGTGTTCGGCCTCTAGTCTTTTTCTGTCAAAGACGGGACAGCTAAACAATATATGTGGCACCGTTTCATCAATTTCAGGGTCACTCATGCACGATGGGCTCCCCTTACACTTGAAACGGTTCAAGTATGCCGAGAACCCACCATGCCCCGTCATGATTTGAGTGACTACATTGCTGATTTTGTACTTACTGATTATCCTGTAAGCAGCCACCGCATCTGGGAAAAACAATTTGGTCACTGAAGCAGTTTCTCCGGAACTGTATCTCCGGTTCCACTCGTCTAGCGTTGCCGTACGAATGCATCGCTTGACGTACGAAACCGGGCACAAATCATAATCAGGCTTTCGTTTGGAACTCTCAGCGGCTCTCTTGGCTAATTCATCGGCCCTCTCATTTCCTTCCAACCCGGCATGAGCTTTGATCCAAAATAAGGTGACAGCCTTGTTTTGGATAGACAGAGATCTAATGTTAGCCCTTGCCTCCACTGCCAGTGGGTGGTGTCGGTCGTGATTTTGTATAGTTTGGAGAGCCGCCATGGAGTCACTGATAATTCCAAACGTACGGTTGCGCACGTTTTTTCAGGATCTCCCTGGTTGCGCCGCATATCGTCAGAAGCTCAGCCTGGTAAACGGTAGAGTAATGTGGAAGAGCAAGCTTGATAGCTTTGGTTTCAGCGTCACCGCACCACACGGAGAGCGCCGCCTCAACCTTGCCTCCAATCTTGCTCCCGTCCGTAAAGATACGAACCTCAAGTTCGTTCTGGGCATCAAGTTGCTCTTTGTTTACCAGGCTTACGAGCTCCAGCTCAGCGCGCTGCGCGGAGTGTGGGACCTCCATTGCCGGAGCAACCCGCTCAACGCTCCTATCGCAAAGTGTTGGCTGAGGCAATCCCCTCCTGGCCTCGTATAGCGATGCTGCCTCGCGGACGCGGAGATCGAGAGGTAATATCCCAGCTAGCACTAGCGCAGAGTTTAAGGAGACCGTCCGGTATGCCATGCACAACTTTTGTGCAATACCGCGCTGAACTGCTCCCAACCTCCTGCATGACGCCCAGCTTTCTAACGGCCGGGGCCCATACGCTGGCTGCGTACAGGATCACTGGTTCCACGGTTGCCACGTAAATTATTCTTATGACTTCAGGGTGAAGTCCCCAGCTGGTCTTTGCCGCCCTGGTTAATTGCTTGTGGATTCCTATTGCCTTTCTGCACACGTTTGCGACGTGTGTGTTAAAAGTCAGCTTTTCGTCGATGGTTACACCTAGGATTTTGATCTCATTGGACATGGCAATGTCGATCCCGCCAATGCTCAGGCGTGGGGTGTCGTATTTTAGTTTGCGAGTAGTAACCATTGCGTTGGTTTTTTGCGGGGCGAATCCACGCCCAAACATGTTCGAGAGCGGCATTGACACGTCCCTGGTTCTCCAGCGATGTTGCACCATCGAAGATCAGCACAACGTCGTCAGCCTGGCAATAGTCACCCCTAGCTTCTAGGCTCTTTAGAAGCGGGTCCAACAAAAGGTTCCAAAATATTGGCCCCCCCCTATGGAACCCTGGACACAACCCTTGCTTGTGGCCTTGCCAAACTCTTCACCTGCGTACCTGACCCTGACCCTTCGATTTTCGAGGTAGCTGTCGATGACCCACCTCAAGCCGATTGGACACTTTTCCTCAGCCAGACGGACTCTTATGGCTGGCCACCTTCCATTTGGCTGGTCCAGCTCGAAATAAAAGGAAACCAGCGTGATCCTCCAGGCACTGGTCCAGATCCCCACCACAGTGATGTTGTTCAAAAATCAAAACCAAAAGTCATTTATTCAAACTAGGCTGAGAATCAGCACTTTTCGAACGTCAAAATTACATAAGACAGTCCCCCAAAACGCCCGCCCTTCACCACTTCCTACTGCTTTCGCTGGGGAGAAGAAGTGGCGCAACAAACTCCCCAGCAGCACAGGCGTCTGTTCAGTTATAAAATACTCGACTGTATACAAAACTAGATCTGCAAAGTATCTAATTAACATTACAGGACACAGAACATTCAATAAAATTATTTGCCATATGTTAGCTAGCCACGCTAATATACCAACAAATACCATAAAAAAAATATATACGTACTCAAGCTAAAATAAAAATACTAAATAAAAAAAATAAAAATAAAATACTACTTAAACAAAAGCCTCCAGGCACCGAGGGCGTGACAACTTACATATTTATGCAATGCTGGGTTCTATTCACATAGCTGTCACTTGAAGTCACAAATGATATAAACTAGGACCATAAAAGTAAAAAATTCATAAACAAGTTAGGTTAGGTTAGGTTAGGGCCCCGGCGGGAGGCGGCCCCTCTCGGGGCGATCGCCGTTTCCGCGGTGGGCCCTGACCCGCCTGGACAGGGAGGCAGCGGGGGAGGCGGCGTTCATCCAGGACTGGCTGTCGCCGCCTACAGCCGGCCTGGATGTGGACGCCGCAGCGGGGCAGCTGCGCCAGTCTCTGACCGAGGTATGCAACTCCAGCATGCCTCGGTCTGGCCGGCCGCCAGACGGACGCGCCGTGTACTGGTGGTCGGCGGAGCTGGCGGGGCTCCGAGCAGCTTGCGTGGAGGCAAGGAGGGCCTACACGCGGAGTCGACGGCGGCGTCGACGGGACCCGGCCAACGAGGACCACCTCTACGAGGTGTACTCGGAGGCGAGACTGGTCCTCGATCGGGCCATCGCCGCCGCCAGAGACTCGGCGAGAGCCGAGCTGCTGGAGGGTCTCGACAACGACCCCTACGGGAGGCCATATAAGGCGGCGCGCAACAAGCTGCGCCCCTTTGGCCCCCCGGTTGCCGAGACCCTGGAGCCCTCGTTTCTGGACGGGGTGGTTCGGTCCCTGTTCCCGCGCAGGGACAGCTTCACCCCGCCAGAGATGCGCGGAGCCCCGCTGGAGGACGAGGAGGCTGAGGAGGCCCCTCCGGTCACGGAGTCGGAACTTGGCGCGGCGGTTTTCCACGTCCGCGCCAAGAAGACGGCTCCGGGACCCGACGGCGTCCCCGCCAGGGTGGTGGCGATCGCCGCCACTCTGATGGAGGAGCGGTTTCGGGACCTCTTCAGCGCATGCCTTGCGTCTGGGAGGTTCCCGAAACCGTGGAAGGAGGGGCAGCTGTGCCTCCTCCGTAAGGAGGGCCGCCCAGCAGACTCCCCCTCGGCATACCGGCCCATCGTTCTCCTCGATGAGGTCGGAAAGATGTTCGAGGGGATAATAGCTGCTCGCGTGAAGAGCCATCTGCGGGATGTCGGGCCGGACTTGTCGGACGCTCAGTTCGGCTTTCGGGCTGAGCGTTCGACGGTGGACGCGCTGGCCTGCCTCAAGGGGCAGGTGCAGGGGGCGATGGAGGCGGGGGACGGAGTGTTGGCGGTGTCGTTCGACATCGCCAACGCCTTCAACTCTGTTCCTCACTCCACCATCCTAGAGGCGCTCCGGTTCCACGGAGTGCCTCGATACCTGCGCAGTCTGCTGGCCAGCTACCTGGAGGACCGGGCGATCCTCCTGGTGGACAGAACTGGCCAGGTCCGGCGATATCCCGCCGAGGCCGGCGTTCCACAGGGGTCAGTCTTAGGACCTCTCCTCTGGAACGTCGGCTTCGATTGGCTCTTGCGGGGAACTCTCCTCCGAGGCACGGGGAGAGTTTCAGGGAGGCGGCCAACCTGGCCTCGGCGGGCGGATCCTTGGTCGCAGCGAGGATCCGCCGCCTAGGTCTGAAGGTGGCGCTGCACAAGACCGAGGCCGTGTGGTTCCACGGGCCTCGGCAGCGCCCCCCGCCTGACGCCCACATCTTCGTGGAGGGCGTCAGGATCGAGATCAAGGCCCAGATGAAATATCTGGGCCTCGTGATCGACAGCAGGTGGCGCTTCGGCCCGCATTTTAGCGGGCTGTCGGCGCGCCTGCTGAAGACAGCGGGGGCGCTGTCGTGGCTTCTCCCCAATTTGGGGGGGCCCAGCGCACGATGCCGGCAACTCTACGCCGGCATCCTGAAGAGCATGGCCCTGTACGGGGCCCCCATCTGGGAGGACTCCCTCCGAAGGAGGGAGAACGCCGCCGCGTTGCGGGCGCCCCAGAGGGCCATTGCTCAGCGGGTTGCGCGGGCCTACCGCACGGTCGGCTGTGCAGCGGCGTGCGCTCTGGCCGGCACCCCGCCTTGGGAGCTCGAGGCGTGGGTGCTCGCCAGAGTGCACGAATGGACGGCGGGGCGGAGGGCGAGAGGAGAACGCCCCGCCCCGGAAGAGCGGGAGGCCGTCCGGCGGGAGGCGAGGGACGCCATCGTCGTCCATTGGACGGCGGACCTCGCCACCGCAGCCTTCGGCCGCCGAACCCTCGACGCGCTCGGGCCGGTCCTGCGGGACTGGCTCGAGCGGCGGCACGGGTTCCTCTCGTTCCGTCTGGTGCAGGTGCTGTCCGGGCACGGCTGTTTCGGATCGTACCTGCACCGGATCGGACGGGAGGAGACACCGTCGTGTCACGGCTGTGGCGCGGCGGAGGACACGGCGCAGCACACTCTCGCGGTGTGCCCGTCGTGGTCCGAGCCGCGCCGCAGTCTCACGGCGGCGATCGGAACGGACCTCTCGCTCCCCGGCGTGGTCAACGCCATGCTGAGGGACGAGGGGTCCTGGGCGGCAGTCGCCTCCTTCTGCGAACACGTCATGTCCGAGAAGGAGGCGGCGGAGCGCGCGCGGGAGGAAGACCCTCTCGCGGCGCCGCTCCGAAGGCGGAGGAGGGGTCGGAGAAGACGTCTGTATGACGGTCATCTCCGACTCCTCCCAGGTGGAGGCCAGCAGGCGACGGGTGCGGGGGCACCCTCGCTTGCATCGCACGCGCCTCCACCAGTGTCGGACGGGAATGGCCAGGTGTTCTCGGCCATTCCCGTCGCCCCCCAGCTCCCGCTCGGGGGGCACGCGGGGCCCGCCAGCTAGGCGGGCATGCGCCGGGAGGGTCGTGGAAGTAAAGGCTGAGCCGGTTTCCCATGACCCTCCCATCACGGCGCCGAGGGAACACCGCTGAGTTTTAGTGGGTATACTGCCACTCTGGCAGGGAGTCCCACATACTCCGTCTCGTCCCCCGACGAGCGGAGATGCGTAATGTCATTTCTCAGCGACAAAAAAAAAAAAAAAAAGGTTAGGTTAGGGCCCCGGCGGGAGGCGGCCCCTCTCGGGGCGATCGCCGTTTCCGCGGTGGGCCCTGACCCGCCTGGACAGGGAGGCAGCGGGGGAGGCGGCGTTCATCCAGGACTGGCTGTCGCCGCCTACAGCCGGCCTGGATGTGGACGCCGCAGCGGGGCAGCTGCGCCAGTCTCTGACCGAGGTATGCAACTCCAGCATGCCTCGGTCTGGCCGGCCGCCAGACGGACGCGCCGTGTACTGGTGGTCGGCGGAGCTGGCGGGGCTCCGAGCAGCTTGCGTGGAGGCAAGGAGGGCCTACACGCGGAGTCGACGGCGGCGTCGACGGGACCCGGCCAACGAGGACCACCTCTACGAGGTGTACTCGGAGGCGAGACTGGTCCTCGATCGGGCCATCGCCGCCGCCAGAGACTCGGCGAGAGCCGAGCTGCTGGAGGGTCTCGACAACGACCCCTACGGGAGGCCATATAAGGCGGCGCGCAACAAGCTGCGCCCCTTTGGCCCCCCGGTTGCCGAGACCCTGGAGCCCTCGTTTCTGGACGGGGTGGTTCGGTCCCTGTTCCCGCGCAGGGACAGCTTCACCCCGCCAGAGATGCGCGGAGCCCCGCTGGAGGACGAGGAGGCTGAGGAGGCCCCTCCGGTCACGGAGTCGGAACTTGGCGCGGCGGTTTTCCACGTCCGCGCCAAGAAGACGGCTCCGGGACCCGACGGCGTCCCCGCCAGGGTGGTGGCGATCGCCGCCACTCTGATGGAGGAGCGGTTTCGGGACCTCTTCAGCGCATGCCTTGCGTCTGGGAGGTTCCCGAAACCGTGGAAGGAGGGGCAGCTGT
The DNA here is from genome assembly GCA_963669345.1 of Gortyna flavago. Taxonomy (NCBI): domain Eukaryota; kingdom Metazoa; phylum Arthropoda; class Insecta; order Lepidoptera; family Noctuidae; genus Gortyna; species Gortyna flavago. The sequence continues at coordinate 20,322,752 of OY770133.1, forward strand.
GCCTCCTCCGCAAGGAGGGCCGCCCAGCAGACTCCCCCTCGGCATACCGGCCCATCGTTCTCCTCGATGAGGTCGAAAAGATGTTCGAGGGGATAATAGCTGCTCGCGTGAAGAGCCATCTGCGGGATGTCGGGCCGGACTTGTCGGACGCTCAGTTCGGCTTTCGGGCTGAGCGTTCGACGGTGGACGCGCTGGCCTGCCTCAAGGGGCAGGTGCAGGGGGCGATGGAGGCGGGGGACGGAGTGTTGGCGGTGTCGTTCGACATCGCCAACGCCTTCAACTCTGTTCCTCACTCCACCATCCTAGAGGCGCTCCGGTTCCACGGAGTGCCTCGATACCTGCGCAGTCTGCTGGCCAGCTACCTGGAGGACCGGGCGATCCTCCTGGTGGACAGAACTGGCCAGGTCCGGCGATATCCCGCCGAGGCCGGCGTTCCACAGGGGTCAGTCTTAGGACCTCTCCTCTGGAACGTCGGCTTCGATTGGCTCTTGCGGGGAACTCTCCTCCGAGGCACGAGTGTCGTCTGCTACGCGGACGACACTCTCCTCACCGCCCGGGGGGAGAGTTTCAGGGAGGCGGCCAACCTGGCCTCGGCGGGCGGATCCTTGGTCGCAGCGAGGATCCGCCGCCTAGGTCTGAAGGTGGCGCTGCACAAGACCGAGGCCGTGTGGTTCCACGGGCCTCGGCAGCGCCCCCCGCCTGACGCCCACATCTTCGTGGAGGGCGTCAGGATCGAGATCAAGGCCCAGATGAAATATCTGGGCCTCGTGATCGACAGCAGGTGGCGCTTCGGCCCGCATTTTAGCGGGCTGTCGGCGCGCCTGCTGAAGACAGCGGGGGCGCTGTCGTGGCTTCTCCCCAATTTGGGGGGGCCCAGCGCACGATGCCGGCAACTCTACGCCGGCATCCTGAAGAGCATGGCCCTGTACGGGGCCCCCATCTGGGAGGACTCCCTCCGAAGGAGGGAGAACGCCGCCGCGTTGCGGGCGCCCCAGAGGGCCATTGCTCAGCGGGTTGCGCGGGCCTACCGCACGGTCGGCTGTGCAGCGGCGTGCGCTCTGGCCGGCACCCCGCCTTGGGAGCTCGAGGCGTGGGTGCTCGCCAGAGTGCACGAATGGACGGCGGGGCGGAGGGCGAGAGGAGAACGCCCCGCCCCGGAAGAGCGGGAGGCCGTCCGGCGGGAGGCGAGGGACGCCATCGTCGTCCATTGGACGGCGGACCTCGCCACCGCAGCCTTCGGCCGCCGAACCCTCGACGCGCTCGGGCCGGTCCTGCGGGACTGGCTCGAGCGGCGGCACGGGTTCCTCTCGTTCCGTCTGGTGCAGGTGCTGTCCGGGCACGGCTGTTTCGGATCGTACCTGCACCGGATCGGACGGGAGGAGACGCCGTCGTGTCACGGCTGTGGCGCGGCGGAGGACACGGCGCAGCACACTCTCGCGGTGTGCCCGTCGTGGTCCGAGCCGCGCCGCAGTCTCACGGCGGCGATCGGAACGGACCTCTCGCTCCCCGGCGTGGTCAACGCCATGCTGAGGGACGAGGGGTCCTGGGCGGCAGTCGCCTCCTTCTGCGAACACGTCATGTCCGAGAAGGAGGCGGCGGAGCGCGCGCGGGAGGAAGACCCTCTCGCGGCGCCGCTCCGAAGGCGGAGGAGGGGTCGGAGAAGACGTCAGTATGACGGTCATCTCCGACTCCTCCCAGGTGGAGGCCAGCAGGCGACGGGTGCGGGGGCACCCTCGCTTGCATCGCACGCGCCTCCACCAGTGTCGGACGGGAATGGCCAGGTGTTCCCAGCCATTCCCGTCGCCCCCCAGCTCCCGCTCGGGGGGCACGCGGGGCCCGCCAGGTAGGCGGGCATGCGCCGGGAGGGTCGTGGAAGTAAAGGCTGAGCCGGTTTCCCATGACCCTCCCATCACGGCGCCGAGGGAACACCGCTGAGTTTTAGTGGGTATACTGCCACTCTGGCAGGGAGTCCCACATACTCCGTCTCGTCCCCCGACGAGCGGAGATGCGTAATGTCATTTCTCAGCGACAAAAAAAAAAAAAAAAAAAAAAAAAAAAAAAAAAAAAAAAAAAAAAAAAAAAAAAAGGTTAGGTTAGGTTCCTCGATCGGGCCATCGCCGCCGCCAGACTCGGCGAGAGCCGAGCTGCTGGAAGGTCTCGACAACGACCCCTACGGGAGGCCATATAAGGCGGCGCGCAACAAGCTGCGCCCCTTTGGCCCCCCGGTTGCCGAGACCCTGGAGCCCTCGTTTCTGGACGGGGTGGTTCGGTCCCTGTTCCCGCGCAGGGACAGCTTCACCCCGCCAGAGATGCGCGGAGCCCCGCTGGAGGACGAGGAGGCAGAGGAGGCCCCTCCGGTCACGGAGTCGGAACTTGGCGCGGCGGTTTTCCACGTCCGCGCCAAGAAGACGGCTCCGGGACCCGACGGCGTCCCCGCCAGGGTGGTGGCGATCGCCGCCACTCTGATGGAGGAGCGGTTTCGGGACCTCTTCAGCGCATGCCTTGCGTCTGGGAGGTTCCCGAAACCGTGGAAGGAGGGGCAGCTGTGCCTCCTTCGCAAGGAGGGCCGCCCAGCAGACTCCCCCTCGGCATACCGGCCCATCGTTCTCCTCGATGAGGTCGGTAAAATGTTCGAGGGGATAATAGCTGCTCGAGTCAAGAGCCATCTGCGGGATGTCGGGCCGGACTTGTCGGACGCTCAGTTCGGCTTTCGGGCTGAGCGTTCGACGGTGGACGCGCTGGCCTGCCTCAAGGGTCAGGTGCAGGGGGCGATGGAGGCGGGGGACGGAGTGTTGGCGGTGTCGTTCGACATTGCCAACGCCTTCAACTCTGTTCCCCACTCCACCATCCTAGAGGCGCTCCGGTTCCACGGAGTGCCTCGATACCTGCGCAGTCTGCTGGCCAGCTACCTGGAGGACCGGGCGATCCTCCTGGTGGACAGAACTGGCCAGGTCCGGCGATATCCCGCCGAGGCCGGCGTTCCGCAGGGGTCAGTCTTAGGACCTCTCCTCTGGAACGTCGGCTTCGATTGGCTCTTGCGGGGAACTCTCCTCCGAGGCACGAGTGTCATCTGCTACGCGGACGACACTCTCCTCGCCGCCCGGGGGGAGAGTTTCAGGGAGGCGGCCAACCTGGCCTCGGCGGGCGGATCCTTGGTCGCAGCGAGGATCCGCCGCCTAGGTCTGAAGGTGGCGCTGCACAAGACCGAGGCCGTGTGGTTCCACGGGCCTCGGCAGCGCCCCCCGCCTGACGCCCACATCTTCGTGGAGGGCGTCAGGATCGAGATCAAGGCCCAGATGAAATATCTGGGCCTCGTGATCGACAGCAGGTGGCGCTTCGGCCCGCATTTTAGCGGGCTGTCGGCGCGCCTGCTGAAGACAGCGGGAGCGCTGTCGTGGCTTCTCCCCAATTTGGGGGGGCCCAGCGCACGATGCCGGCAACTCTACGCCGGCATCCTGAAGAGCATGGCCCTGTACGGGGCCCCCATCTGGGAGGACTCCCTCCGACGGAGGGAGAACGCCGCCGCGTTGCGGGCGCCCCAGAGGGCCATTGCTCAGCGGGTTGCGCGGGCCTACCGCACGGTCGGCTGTGCAGCGGCGTGCGCTCTGGCCGGCACCCCGCCTTGGGAGCTCGAGGCGTGGGTGCTCGCCAGAGTGCACGAATGGACGGCGGGGCGGAGGGCGAGAGGAGAACGCCCCGCCCCGGAAGAGCGGGAGGCCGTCCGGCGGGAGGCGAGGGACGCCATCGTCGTCCATTGGACGGCGGACCTCGCCACCGCAGCCTTCGGCCGCCGAACCCTCGACGCGCTCGGGCCGGTCCTGCGGGACTGGCTCGAGCGGCGGCACGGGTTCCTCTCGTTCCGTCTGGTGCAGGTGCTGTCCGGGCACGGCTGTTTCGGATCGTACCTGCACCGGATCGGACGGGAGGAGACGCCGTCGTGTCACGACTGTGGCGCGGCGGAGGACACGGCGCAGCACACTCTCGCGGTGTGCCCGTCGTGGTCCGAGCCGCGCCGCAGTCTCACGGCGGCGATCGGAACGGACCTCTCGCTCCCCGGCGTGGTCAACGCCATGCTGAGGGACGAGGGGTATTGGGCGGCAGTCGCCTCCTTCTGCGAACACGTCATGTCCCAAAAGGAGGCGGCGGAGCGCGCGCGGGAGGAAGACCCTCTCGCGGCGCCGCTCCGAAGGCGGAGGAGGGGTCGGAGAAGACGTCAGTATGACGGTCATCTCCGACTCCTCCCAGGTGGAGGCCAGCAGGCGACGGGTGCGGGGGCACCCTCGCTTGCATCGCACGCGCCTCCACCAGTGTTGGACGGGAATGGCCAGGTGTTCTCGGCCATTCCCGTCGCCCCCCAGCTCCCGCTCGGGGGGCACGCGGGGCCCGCCAGCTAGGCGGGCATGCGCCGGGAGGGTCGTGGAAGTAAAGGCTGAGCCGGTTTCCCATGACCCTCCCATCACGGCGCCGAGGGAACACCGCTGAGTTTTAGTGGGTATACTGCCACTCTGGCAGGGAGTCCCACATACTCCGTCTCGTCCCCCGACGAGCGGAGATGCGTAATGTCATTTCTCAGCGACAAAAAAAAAAAAAAAAAAAAAAAAAGGTTAGGTTGGGGGACCACCCCACAGTGCTTGCGTCCACGTCGCGTCCCCTGGAAACGGCCCAGTTCTGACCACCGTAACGGAGTGGCAGACTGGGTACGGCCAAAGTGCACTGTGACTCGCAGACATCGATGCGCTCTGCGATTAAGATGCCGAAACAACCAAAGCGTGACGCCTCCGGGCGTTTTATTGTAAATACAGATTTTAACCCAGTTTTTAACCAGAATCGCTCTACCCAGGGCGATTCCAACGGCCCTTCTCAGGGCCACGCCGGTGACGCCTCGGCGTCGGAGGCTGACCGCGCACCGTCTGCGGCCAGCCTGTTCGGCGCGCCGGAGTTGGTGTCGGACTCCGACAGCTCAGTCGTCGACACGTCGGCGGCTGAGACGGACCGACTCAACAGGAAGCGGGCCTACCTGAGGCTCGGGTCTGGGGGCTCCTCGGAGTCAAACAAGGCGAAGAAGAAGTCGAAGCCTAAGAAGGCTTCGACTTCTGCTTCGGCTCCTACCCACGATGTGGGCCTGGCGGACGCCGAGCGGCAGTTGGGCCTGGCGAAGAGAGAGCAGCTCCAGAGAGACCTGGAGGAGAGGGTCGCTGCAAAGGAGCAGCAGGCGCGGGCTGCCAGGTCGAGGGCTGGCTATGGCACTTCCACCGTGCTGTACGCCGACCACTCCCTAGCAGAGCTGGAGCGCATGGCGCTCCAGGACAAGGAAGAGGTTTTGGAGGTCGCCTCAAAGTCCTCCAATTTGAAGGGGACCTTCCAAAAGGCCCTCAAATGCCGGGCAGCCAGTCTGCACGGCATTGTCCTGGAGCTGGTGCGGCGGACGGCCAGCGACGAGACGCGGCAGCTGCAGGCGAGGGTGGATCGCCTGCAGGCGGAGGTCAGCCAGCTTCACCAGAAACTGGCTGAGGCCACGGCTCGGCCTGCCCAGTCCGCTCAGCCTGCCCAGCCTGTCCAGCCTGCCCCGGTGCCGGTGGTAGGAAGCCCCTCCCCTACTAACCTTGAGGAATTATTCCGAAAGGTTATATTGGAGGAGAGGGCCTTCACCAGAGCCTGTTTCGCAGGCATTGAGGACCGGCTCTTGCCGGAAAGGCGGCTTCGCCCGCCGCTAGCGGCGGACAAGCCGCCACCGCGGGAGCCGGAACCTGCGCCTGCAGCAGGCCCGGCATCGGGAGCGCAGCCCCAGGCCCAGAAGCCCTCCACGGGCAAGGGCAAGGGCAAGGGGAAGGGCAAGGGGAGCAAGGCGGCTCCTCAAACCCCCCCCACCACGGGCACGGAGGGTGCGTCTGGGGCGGCTGCGTCGGCTGCTCCTCCAGCAGCAGCCCCCCAGACATCGCAGGCGGAGGACGTCCTCCTTCCCTCCACCACCCCGGCCAACATGTCGTGGTCGGAAGTGGTCAGGAGGGGAAGGAAGAAGGCTGGGGGAAAGGCGGCCCCCAAGCCCGCTGCGACTGCGCCTGTAGCGCCAGCGAAAGCGGCTCCAGCCAAAGCCGGCGGGAGGAAGTTAATTCCTCCCAAAACCGCGGCCGTCGTGGTGACCATCACCCCGGAGGCCGCGGAGCGCGGCGAGACGTACGAGACCGTCCTTAGACGGGCTCGTACGAATGCTGATCCCTCCCGGCTGGGGATCGGCGGCATTACGTGCCGCCGAACCCAGGCCGGAGCTCGAATCTTCGAGTTTGCGGGGGGGAAGCGCTGCGCTAACGCGGACCTCTTCGCAACAAAGTTGCAAGAGGTCATCGCGGATGTGGCGACGGTCGTCAAGCCCGTCAAGACCGCATCCCTGGAGGTGACCGAGCTGGACGACTCGGTCACCAAGGAGGATGTGGTGGCGGCTGTCGCCACGGCTGGAGGCTGCGTCGCTGGCGCAGTGAGGGCCGGAGCCATCGGGGTCGGTCGCCGCGGCATGGGCATCGTCCGTGTCGAGTGCCCTGTTGCCGCGGCTGCGGCCGTCCTTGCTGCGACCAAGGGACGGCTGCTCGTGGGGCTCAGCTCGGCTGTGGTCCGAGCGCTTGAAGACCAGCCTATGCGCTGCTTCAAGTGCTGCGCCCTCGGCCACACCCGAGCCACGTGTCCCTCCAAGTCCGATTGGGGAGCCTCGTGCTACCGATGCGGACAGGAGGGACACAAGAGTGCCGCTTGCAGCGCCACCACGCCTCACTGCAAGGCGTGCGCTGCAAGTGGCCGCCCCGCGGACCACAGGATGGCGGGCCGGGGCTGCAAGCCCCCCGTCAAAAAGGGCATAGTGCCGGCGCAGGTTCGCCCTGTCGCCACCACCGCTGCCGTCGTCGCCGCCGCTGCAGCTCCAGCGGCGGCAGCCGAGGAGGATCGTGCGATGTCGGAGTAATGGGCTCCGACTACCACATCCTCCAGGCGAACACCAACCACTGCAGAGCGGCCCAGGACCTGGCAGTGCAGGTCATGGCCGAGTGGTTGGTGAACGTAGCGGTGGTCGCCGAGCCGTACTCGATCCCCAGCACCTGGCTGGGTGACGAGGACGGCTCGGTGGCACTAGCGGCGCGGTCTTCCACGGACTCCCCTCCCCTCTCGCTATTAGAGAGGGGACCGGGATACGTGGCCGCCGCGTGGGGAGAGGTGGCGCTCGTGGGCGTCTACTTCTCCCCAAACCGTCCTCTCCAGGACTTTGAGAATTTTCTCGGAGTCCTGGCCGCAGTGGTCGGCAGGGCGGTTCCGCGTCAGGTCTCCGTGCTGGGAGACCTGAATGCCAAGTCGGTGACCTGGGGCAACCCGGCCACCGACGCCCGCGGGCGGGCGGTCGAGATGTGGGCAGCCTCCTCTGGACTCTCCCTCTTGAACAGGGGGAGCGTCCAGACATGCGTGCGGCGGCAGGGTGGGTCGATAGTGGACGTCACTTTCGCCACCCCTGCGTTGGCCGCGCGCGTGCTGAACTGGCGGGTGGACCCGGTGGAGACCATGTCGGACCACCGCTACGTGCGGTTCGACATCTCCGCCGGTGGCCCCGGCGGGAGGCGGCCCCTCTCGGGGCGATCGCCGTTTCCGCGGTGGGCCCTGACCCGCCTGGACAGGGAGGCAGCGGGGGAGGCGGCGTTCATCCAGGACTGGCTGTCACCGCCTACAGCCGGCCTGGATGTGGACGCCGCAGCGGGGCAGCTGCGCCAGTCTCTGACCGAGGTATGCAACTCCAGCATGCCTCGGTCTGGCCGGCCGCCAGACGGACGCGCCGTGTACTGGTGGTCGGCGGAGCTGGCGGGGCTCCGAGCAGCTTGCGTGGAGGCAAGGAGGGCCTACACGCGGAGTCGACGGCGGCGTCGACGGGACCTGGCCGACGAGGACCACCTCTACGAGGTGTACTCGGAGGCGAGGCTGGTCCTCGATCGGGCCATCGCCGCCGCCAGAGACTCGGCGAGAGCCGAGCTGCTGGAGGGTCTCGACAACGACCCCTACGGGAGGCCATATAAGGCGGCGCGCAACAAGCTGCGCCCCTTTGGCCCCCCGGTTGCCGAGACCCTGGAGCCCTCGTTTCTGGACGGGGTGGTTCGGTCCCTGTTCCCGCGCAGGGACAGCTTCACCCCGCCAGAGATGCGCGGAGCCCCGCTGGAGGACGAGGAGGCAGAGGAGGCCCCTCCGGTCACGGAGTCGGAACTTGGCGCGGCGGTTTTCCACGTCCGCGCCAAGAAGACGGCTCCGGGACCCGACGGCGTCCCCGCCAGGGTGGTGGCGATCGCCGCCACTCTGATGGAGGAGCGGTTTCGGGACCTCTTCAGCGCATGCCTTGCGTCTGGGAGGTTCCCGAAACCGTGGAAGGAGGGGCAGCTGTGCCTCCTCCGTAAGGAGGGCCGCCCAGCAGACTCCCCCTCGGCATACCGGCCCATCGTTCTCCTCGATGAGGTCGGAAAGATGTTCGAGGGGATAATAGCTGCTCGCGTGAAGAGCCATCTGCGGGATGTCGGGCCGGACTTGTCGGACGCTCAGTTCGGCTTTCGGGCTGAGCGTTCGACGGTGGACGCGCTGGCCTGCCTCAAGGGGCAGGTGCAGGGGGCGATGGAGGCGGGGGACGGAGTGTTGGCGGTGTCGTTCGACATCGCCAACGCCTTCAACTCTGTTCCTCACTCCACCATCCTAGAGGCGCTCCGGTTCCACGGAGTGCCTCGATACCTGCGCAGTCTGCTGGCCAGCTACCTGGAGGACCGGGCGATCCTCCTGGTGGACAGAACTGGCCAGGTCCGGCGATATCCCGCCGAGGCCGGCGTTCCACAGGGGTCAGTCTTAGGACCTCTCCTCTGGAACGTCGGCTTCGATTGGCTCTTGCGGGGAACTCTCCTCCGAGGCACGAGTGTCGTCTGCTACGCGGACGACACTCTCCTCACCGCCCGGGGGGAGAGTTTCAGGGAGGCGGCCAACCTGGCCTCGGCGGGCGGATCCTTGGTCGCAGCGAGGATCCGCCGCCTAGGTCTGAAGGTGGCGCTGCACAAGACCGAGGCCGTGTGGTTCCACGGGCCTCGGCAGCGCCCCCCGCCTGACGCCCACATCTTCGTGGAGGGCGTCAGGATCGAGATCAAGGCCCAGATGAAATATCTGGGCCTCGTGATCGACAGCAGGTGGCGCTTCGGCCCGCATTTTAGCGGGCTGTCGGCGCGCCTGCTGAAAACAGCGGGGGCGCTGTCGTGGCTTCTCCCCAATTTGGGGGGGCCCAGCGCACGATGCCGGCAACTCTACGCCGGCATCCTGAAGAGCATGGCCCTGTACGGGGCCCCCATCTGGGAGGACTCCCTCCGAAGGAGGGAGAACGCCGCCGCGTTGCGGGCGCCCCAGAGGGCCATTGCTCAGCGGGTTGCGCGGGCCTACCGCACGGTCGGCTGTGCAGCGGCGTGCGCTCTGGCCGGCACCCCGCCTTGGGAGCTCGAGGCGTGGGTGCTCGCCAGAGTGCACGAATGGACGGCGGGGCGGAGGGCGAGAGGAGAACGCCCCGCCCCGGAAGAGCGGGAGGCCGTCCGGCGGGAGGCGAGGGACGCCATCGTCGTCCATTGGACGGCGGACCTCGCCACCGCAGCCTTCGGCCGCCGAACCCTCGACGCGCTCGGGCCGGTCCTGCGGGACTGGCTCGAGCGCCGGCACGGGTTCCTCTCGTTCCGTCTGGTGCAGGTGCTGTCCGGGCACGGCTGTTTCGGATCGTACCTGCACCGGATCGGACGGGAGGAGACGCCGTCGTGTCACGACTGTGGCGCGGCGGAGGACACGGCGCAGCACACTCTCGCGGTGTGCCCGTCGTGGTCCGAGCCGCGCCGCAGTCTCACGGCGGCGATCGGAACGGACCTCTCGCTCCCCGGCGTGGTCAACGCCATGCTGAGGGACGAGGGGTCCTGGGCGGCAGTCGCCTCCTTCTGCGAACACGTCATGTCCGAGAAGGAGGCGGCGGAGCGCGCGCGAGAGGAAGACCCTCTCGCGGCGCCGCTCCGAAGGCGGAGGAGGGGTCGGAGAAGACGTCAGTATGACGGTCATCTCCGACTCCTCCCAGGTGGAGGTCAGCAGGCGACGGGTGCGGGGGCATCCTCGCTTGCATCGCACGCGCCTCCACCAGTGTCGGACGGGAATGGCCAGGTGTTCCCGGCCATTCCCGTCGCCCCCCAGCTCCCGCTCGGGGGGCACGCGGGGCCCGCCAGGTAGGCGGGCATGCGCCGGGAGGGTCGTGGAAGTAAAGGCTGAGCCGGTTTCCCATGACCCTCCCATCACGGCGCCGAGGGAACACCGCTGAGTTTTAGTGGGTATACTGCCACTCTGGCAGGGAGTCCCACATACTCCGTCTCGTCCCCCGACGAGCGGAGATGCGTAATGTCATTTCTCAGCGACAAAAAAAAAAAAAAGGTTAGGTTAGGTTAGGTTTTTTTTTTTTTTTTTTTTTTTTATTTTAATTATTACCGCGGACATGGCGGTCCGCGCCCTTTTTTATTACATTTATTAAATTATTTTAAGTTGGTGGCAGTTTTTGTACTCCTGCCTCGGACAATTTTTGTTTACATGCTGTTTTATGGTATCTTAGAATCTACGTGAGTCCATCTATATGCTTATAAATATGTATATATAATTTTTTTTTTTTTTTTTTTTTTTTTTTTTTTTTTTTTTTTTTTTTTTTCCCCTTATTTACTATTACAACTTTTTATTATACATTTAATTTTACATTATATTCTTAAAATTGTTGTTAGTATTGTTTAGGTTAGGTTAGGTTAGATTTTTCTTAGTTTCTTATTACATTTTTTACTTAGTTTAATATCTTATATACTATTACAACTTATATTACATTTTTATTATTATTATTATTTTTTTTTTTTTTTTTTACATTTTACACACTATACATTGTTGATTTTTGTTAGTATTGGATGAGGTATCTCTTGGGTTAGGGTGTCAGTTTGGATATGGGTTAGGGACATTTTGGGTGGTGTTTTACTGGGGTCTAATGACCGCGGACTTCGCTAGCCCCATCAGGCCCTCCACGACTGCTGCGTCTCGGTGCTGCATGGCCATCTTCAGGTTGTACTCGATGACCATTTTAGTCGGCGCACCCATCGCTTTCCTGGCAAAACGGCCCGTGGCGTCGTCGGCGTCGTCGGTGTAATAGACGCAACTGACCGTATGTCTCGACACCGCCACTACCGCGTGGGAGATGCTTTCGTGGATTTGGAGCCTCCTGGACTTGGTGTTAATGATGATGACGCTGTCTGTGCCATTTCAAGGATCTTGTCGTCCGGCATGATTTTGGTACATTTGGCGGTAACCACTATCGGGTCGTCATTTGGTACTTGGAATTTGAGTTTGCCTGAGCGCTCCGTTTCCTCTGTGTCCAGGGCCACAAAACCACTCCCCGCGCTGTAGGCTACCATGTACGACCCCGTCATTTCCCCCGTGATGACTTGAGATGTGACGTTGTCGTACACCGCTGCCTCCGATTCCTTGAGTAGTACCCTTAGCAGACCTTCTGAATTTCTATGGAAGGTCTGTAGGATCTTCTTGCATGTCATGAGATTGACCTCCCTGGTCGCTCTCACGATCGCTACGTACTCAAGGAACGCGCTCCGTACGTGGTCCGTGATACCAGACCTCTCTGCGAGGGACGGCGGGCTGACTTGCCCTTTGTCGGCTCTTGTAGGCTTAGGCTTCTGTGGGGTTGGTTCCTGTGGAGTCTTTTTGAGGAACCGCTGTGTTGCCTTCTCTTGTTGCGATGCTCGGCTGGTGCCTGGGAGCAGTGCGCTGAGGAAAGTGCCGAAGGCTTTCAGGCGACTCCTCGACTGGGCCCGGTGCTCTGGGCTTGTGGTGGTGCTCTGCTCCTTTGCAGCTTTTTCGGCTGCCGCCTTTTGCTGGGCCCTCTCCGAACCGCTTAGAGTGGTGGTGGGGTTTGTATTGGGGCTCGTCGCGCTGGCTGTTGGTTGTCTGGGGGCTTTGAGAAAGCTTAAAGTTTCCCCTCGGTCCTCATAGACAACTACCTCGTGATGTTCCGAGGCTTTTAGACAGCCGAAGCGGTCTGCGACGTCTCCTCTCTCTCCTCCCACCGTCATTGCGTCCACACTAATGGTTCGGGCTGTTGCTGCCGTGTACTCCCCTGCCTCCCTGATCCTCTGAAGCAATGAGCTCGCCTGAGCAAATGGAGTGGTCTCTCCCCACTCGAATAGTGCGATCGTCTTTCCTTTGAACCGCACTAGACGGCATCGGTGAGAGGCCACTTCCACCTGGGGCAGTGCAGCGTACTTGCTGCCTTTGATGCTCGTCTTGGTGGTACTTCCGTTGATCAAGGCGGCGAGGCCTGGCGAGATGGGTATTCGGGCCGCAGCTCGACTGAAGCCGATGCAGAAGCCTATGCCCAACTTCTCCTGGTCCCTGTTCATGAACAGGGCAACGCCGCGAAGTCTGATACCTGGAACCACCCCGTCTCCTCCGCATGCCAGGAATTGTGTGACGGACATGGTTGTAGGGGCTGGTTGCAGGCTGGCTCCCACTGCTACTATTGCTGCCGCTGGCACTTGTTGTTGGGTGGTGTTAGTGTGTGAGGTTTGTGGGTCAGTTGATGTCGTGCGTGTTGTGGTTTGAGTAGTAATTGGTGTGATTGTTGATGTTTGTGTGGTCATTGGTGTGGTTGTTGTTGTTAGTGTAGTCGTCGGTGTGGATGTTGTTATTGTGGTGTGTGTTCGTGTGGAAGGTCGACTACGCAGGGTTGCGTCTGTTTTATTGGCCGCCGCTGCTGTTGTGGCGACTTTGCTCGCGAATGCCAGAAATGGAGCCCTGGTAGCCAGTCTCCCCATGATGGTGTGGAGTGTGGACTGGCTAAGTGGGGTTTCAAGTTTCACCTCCATCTCCATTCTTTCTTGACAGAATCTTGGGCATTCGAAGAGCAAGTGCCAGACTGTCTCTTCGCAGCTGGGATCGCAGACGCATGAGGGACTATCTTTGAGATGGAATCTGTGGAGGTACGCTGAGAATCCTCCATGTCCTGTGAGGACCTGCACATGGACCGGTGTGAGAACTGCGTCTCTGAGTGTTCTTTTCGCCGCAAGGACGTTTGGGAAGAACACTTTTGTAACCGCTCCCGTGCTATAGGACTCGTACCGCGCTTGCCACTTTTCTATAGTCCCCTCCCGTATCTTCCTCCTCACGAACGATACGGGGACCCTGTTGTAGTCGGCTGTCTCTGTGTGTAGGGCTGCCTCCTTGGCCAGCTCGTCCGCTCTCTCGTTCCCGGCAGTTCCCGCGTGAGCCTTGAGCCAGAAGAGTCTCACCTCTCTGCCCTCCTCTCTGATTTCTCGGACGCTCCTCTTGATTTGGAGTGCCAGGTGGTGAGTGACGGACGGCCTCCTCAGCAGGTCAAGTGACGACCTTGAGTCACTTAGAATGCTTACGGAAGCCGCCCTGGATTCTCTTGCCATCCTGACAGCTCTAAAGAGTGCGTACATTTCAGATTGAAAGACAGTGTTGTGAGGCTCCAGGCCGAATGTGCTGAACTTTGACTCCTTCCCGTTTTCCCACCAAGTTAGGGCAGCTCCGACTTTCCCCTCTATCTTGCTGCCATCGGTGTAGATTTGGGGACCGATTACTTGATGGGTTTCCAGGGTTTCGGGAGTCAAGTCCTCCAGGCACGCATACTCTGTTGTTGTGAGTAGTGCTGGATGGGGGTTTTCCGTGTAGCGCACGTTGCGCTCCAGCTCTCGACCCGGCGGTATGAACTCTCGGGAGTGGCCCTTTTTGATCTTGAACAGGGCGGCGGCCTCTAGTACCCGGAGATCTAGGGGGAGTTGTCCTGACAGAATAAGTGCCGATGACAGAGACACCGTGCGGTACGCTTTGCAGATCTTCTGCGCGAAACCCCTCTGCAGTGAGTCAAACTGATTCCTTGTCATCAGTTTCTCAGCCGCAGGGGCCCACGCGCTCGCCGCATACATCACGATAGGCTCTATCACCGATACATATATCGTCCTGATGATCTCTCCGTTGAGACCCCAAGTCACCCGCGCCGCGCATGCCAACTGCTTGTAGATGTCTGCGGCCTTTTTACAGGTCGCAGCCACGTGCGCGTTGAAGGTGAGTTTAGCGTCTATTGTGAGACCTAGCAGCTTAACCTCTTGGACCAGGTTCAGCCGTGTGCCCGACATGTAGAGTACCGGAACGTCGTACTTAAGCTTCCTCGTTAACACCATCGCGTTGGTCTTGTGCGCGGCGAAACGTAGCTTATTTTGGACGCCCCATTCCGATACTTTGTCTAGCGTGTGATTGGCTGATTGCTGCAGGGGACCGGTTGTTAAGTCCGAGAAGACCAAGACGACGTCGTCTGCGAATGCTTGACAATATACCCCCATACTTGCCATTTTGTGTAAGAGCGAGTCTAGGATAAGGTTCCAAAACGTCGGTCCGGCAATTGAGCCCTGGACGCATCCTTTCGTTGTACCCTTCTCACTAGACGCTCTGGCGTAGTTGACCCTGATGTTGCGGTCTTCCAGGTATGAGGTGACGAGAGAGTAAATGTTTTTGGGGCAGTTCTTCGTGATCATTTGCCTCTTCAGTGCTGGCCACCACGCGTTGTCGAAGGCCCCCTCTATGTCCAATGATATCAAAAGCACGATCTTTTTGGCTTTGATTTCGGCTCGTAAGTGGCCCATTAAGGCATAGAGGGCGTCCTCGGTTCCACGCTGCGGCATAAACCCGTATTGATTTGTGTTAAGTGTTGGGAGGAAGTGCCACTGGAGTCTGCCCACTAGGAGTTTCTCCACGATTTTCCCCAGGACCGAGAGCAGACCTATTGGTCTGTACGACTTTGGGCTGGTGTAGTCGTCTTTTCCAGGTTTGCGGAGGATGCACACGTGGGCGACCTTCCACTGCCTCGGGAAGTGTGACAGCGATAGGCATCTATTGGCCATCGCCAAGAACGCTTCCCTATCGCAGTTTATTGCCGCTGTGCAGATGTCCGCCGTTAATCCGTCGGGACCGGGAGCTTTCTTCGGATTTTGGTTCTGGAGGACCATTTCCAGCTCCGCGGTTGTGAAGGGCGGATCATCGGCAGACAGTCCTTGCGGGTGCTTCTCCTCCGCTAACCTCCTGAGCTCTCTGTGGTATGGCTGTTCGGCATCCGTTGAGTCGTCTGGGTAGAAGGTTTTTGCCAGAAGATCCGCGGATTGCTCTGGACTGAGCGTCTCGCCTGCGGTGTTTCTCAGGAGCGCATCGTCCTGTCTTCTGGCTGTCTTCCTTAGTACCCTGTAGATGCCGTCCCACATGCTCTCCCGGTCCTGCCTCGAGCAGAACTCCTTCCAGTTGGCTGTGGCTTCCTCCGCTGCTGCTGTGGTGTATGTTTGTTTTGCCTGCACGTACTCCTGGATGGTGAAGTGTCTCCGACTGGCGGCCGCGTTCCGGATCCTTCTCTTCTTTCTCATGGCATCTTTTTTGAGCCGATCCAGAGAAGGCGTCCACCACGGCGGCTTAACGTCGTGTTTAGGCGACCCCAGTCTTGGGATCGTTTCCTCGCATGAACGGTGGATGTTTTCGGTGTACATCGTGATGATGTTCTCCAATTCTTCAGGGTTTGTAACTTCCGAGACTCTGACTTTGGTGATGTTGGTGTCCGCTAGGCTTGTCTTGAAGTGGGAGTTGAAGTCAGACCACTTTGCCTTCTTAGTGTTGTAGATGCGCGTCGAGATTGGCCTTAGGGGTTCCAAGGCCTTTTCTAGGCGCATCGAGAAGGTTATTGCGTTGTGGTCTGAAGTTGTCAAGTTTCTTTCCACTCGCCACTCCTCGATCTTACCCAACAGCGACGTACTGCACGCAGTCACGTCAACGACACTCGTACACCACCTGTCTCCTCTGTACGTCTCGAAAGTTGGTGTTTGGCCTGTATTCAGAATGTGGAGATCCCGTTCATTGAGGAAAGAGCTGTACGCCGCCCCGCGATGGTTTTCGGAGACACTTCCCCACCACTGGCTCCAGGCGTTTACATCTCCTCCCACCAGGATGTTTTGTGTTTTGAGTTGTTGTGATGTGTGTTGTGTTTCCGAGAGGTATGGTTCGATGTCCTGGTCCCCCTCGAAATAGACCGATAGCACCCCAAAGCTGAGCTGACCCACTTTCAGCAAAACAGCGGCGACGTTCTCAGTCACAAGCTGAGGGTCATGGATGACCTCCAGGTTGCTGCCGAAGACGACGATCGCTGCTTTTACTGGTTTTTGACGGTTGAGGCTGCACTGGAGGACTTGTGTGCCGGGACTTTGTTTCATCACACCTGTTCTTCCTACGTAGGGTTCTTGAACAAGTGCTACTGAAATTCCCCTAGCCCGAGCCGCCAAGTGGAGTTCTTCCGTGGCCAGCTTGGAGCGCTGAAGATTTACCTGGATGAAGCGCAATCTTGCTGTCGGTCTTGGAGCGATTCCGGGGGTGACCAGTTGGTTGGTTGGTGTGTTGAGGGTGCCTTCAGCAATAGGAAACGCGGGATCTTGCTATGCCATCCCACTTTTGGCGTTCCTGACAGTCTGCGCTGAACGCTGTGTGTGCCAGGTCGCCGTCCTTCCCGTGGGCCAACTTGCAGTTGGCGCATGTGGGCTGTTTGCCGTCCACCCGAGTGAGGCAGTCCCTGATGTTATGTGCACCGCTGCAGTATCCGCAGACTTCTTTCGCGGCCTTGCATATGGCCTTATTGTGACCATATGCGAGGCACTTGGTGCACTGCACAAGAGGGGACTGGTCCTCAATCGAGCATCTCTGGATGCCCAGGTGTACCTTTTTCACCGCGGTGAAGGACTTCCAGAGCTCCGGGGAGAGCTCCAGAACGGGATGGCATTCGTGCGGGTTTCTGGCGCGCTTCCTGTACCGCATCTTAATGAACTGTCCTTCCACAGCGGCGTTTTGCAGAAGATGTTGGTTCTGCGCTTTTAGGAGGTCTACGATCTCCCCGTCGCTGTAGCTGGACAGCACACCTCTGATGCACACCAACGGGTTTTGGGGTCTCGGCTCCTGGACCTTGAGCCCTGGGTTCAACTCCATTTGGTCCTTGACCTTTTTCAGGTCGCCCTTGCTGGCGCACCTGAGGACCACTTTTTGGTTGCGGGCCTTACGGACCGCGTCGACCCGGGCTCCGCTCGTTTTCAGATCCAGTGCGGTCCTGATCCTCTCGATCACGTTGTCCCCTGTGTGCTGGGGGTCCGTCGACGAGACGATCAGGGTGTGGTTTGGTTGTGTCAGTGCTGGTTTGGGGGGCTTGGGTGTACTAGCGACCTGAGCAAAGGTTTTGGGCCCCTGCTGATGTTGAGGCGGTCTATCCGCTTTGCTCAGGTCCTCCACCCCCTTCTGTATGTGTTGGAGTGTCTTCTTGACCTCCCCGACTGCGAGTTCCGCTTCCAGATTCAACGCCGGAGGCGCCAGGATTGGAGGCTCTTTGTCGCGCAGCTCGCGGAGGTCCGCCGAGACAATCTCCAGCCTCTCGGAAATGGGTTTTAAATGTTGTGTAATGTTTATGGGTGGGTGTGGTGGTGGAGGGGATGGTACAGGCCTGTTGGCAATGGCCTGAAGTTGGTGCTTCAGTTTTTCAACCTCCTCTTCGAATTTGGTGGTTTTCAGCAGGTCTGACGTGTCCTGGCTACTCGGGTCCGTCTCGGTGTTTCTTGGCCGGGCGAGGTCCTCTTTGAGCCTCTCTAGGGCCTGCCGGAGCACGTCCAGCTGGTTTGAAATGCTGGTCATGTTTTTGTCGAGGCGTGAAAAGTTAGCTCCCGTTGTATCCCTCTGGGTATCCCCGGGGGCTCTTACACTTTCTTGCCTCGTCCTCTCATGCTCCTTTAGGTTTTTGAGGCTCGCCGATGTAACCTCGTCTTTAACCTCCTTGATGCCCTTGAAGGCTTCAAGGGTCTCATGCCCGAGCCATTCCCGGATCCCTTTTGCCTCTTTTTTGGTGTCCGTCACGTCAGTCCGCATGAGGGAGAGGTCCACCTTTAGCGCCATTAACTCTCGAGTGTGAGCTCTCTCGACCCG
Organism: Gortyna flavago; assembly: GCA_963669345.1. Taxonomy (NCBI): domain Eukaryota; kingdom Metazoa; phylum Arthropoda; class Insecta; order Lepidoptera; family Noctuidae; genus Gortyna; species Gortyna flavago. The sequence goes on from OY770133.1 coordinate 20,340,821, forward strand.
CAAAAGCTCTTTTGCGTGTCGAGAGCGCTCCTTCTCGAGGTTGAACTTATGGCGCGCCCTCGAGTCTGCCAGTGACAGGGCCGTCTCGTACAGGCCCTGTAGGCACTCATGGGCTGTGGCCTTACACTCCCTTTTCATGTTACCCGCTTGTTCCAGTGCATCCTTGCCCTTCTGGAGGAGAGTGTTGGCCTCCCTGGTGGCCAGGTCCATCTCCACCCCTGTGCCCCTCCTTGGGGTTCGGTAGAGAAGGCTCGGTCGCCCACTCTCAGTTTGGCTTACTGAGGAGGCCACCGAGCTTTCCTCGTCCGAGATGATCTGTTGGGGGGGGGAGATGTCACACTGCTCCCAGTTGATTACGATTTCGGAGATTCTCCTCCGGTCCTCCGTCTGAGACGCCCCAGGCGCCGAAGGCAGCGGCGGCGTGATGCTCGTGACATCCGGTTCCGACGCTGCCCTCGGCGCCTGAGGCCTCTGCGGCGGGTGGGCCGACTTCTCCGAGACCACAGATTTTGCCGTGTTCTTGAGCACTTTTTCCCTAAGGGATTTCGGGGCCTTTACGGCTTCCGTGGTCATTTTCCGAGATGTTGTGGACTGGTTTGATGCCATTTTTGTTTTTGGAGATGTTGTGGATTGGGTATTTTAGACTGTTAGAGTTATGTTAATGTTGTAGGTTAGGATTATATTTGATTATATTGGGTTAGGGTTAGGTAAGGTTAAGGTTATGTTGGGTTAAAGTTAGTTAAGGTTAAGGTTACGTTGGGTTAGGGTTATATTATGTTATAAGGTTAAGTTTGGTTAGGGTTAGTTTAAAACTAAATTAGACTTAATATTACTTGAATGTGATATTTACTACAAATTTTTTTTTTTTTTTTTTTTTTTTTTTTTTTTTTTTTTTTTTTTTTTTTTTTTTTTTTTTTTTATATGTAGATGGACTCACGGATGATGGTGGATGATGCGCTGATGTTCTGCTGCTGCTGTCCGTGAGGAGTCCGAAAACTGCTCGGGACTCGGATGGTCTGAGTCCTGTGTGCACGCTGGTAGTGGTTCCAGTAGAACTTTCGGGCGTAACCGGATGAGATGTTGGTGTGGGCTGTGAAAGTCAGGGTTCCGTTGGGGCCAAATTGAAGAGCGTTTTGCGCCCTTTCAAATGAGCCCAATCTCGACTTCCTAGGTCCACGGGGTGCGAAGATAGACCGCGGGGGGGTGAGGTAGCCGAGAGGGGGGTGAGGGGGGGAGGGGAGGTCTCGTGGGGAGACTATAGAGGGGGGGTGAGGGAGGGGGGTTGGGGGGGGGAGTCTAGTGGGGAGACTATAGAGGGGGGGGTGAGGGAGGGGGGTTGGGGGGGGGGGAGGTCTCGTAGGGAGACTATAGAGGGGGGGTGAGGGAGGGGTTGGGTGGGGGGTCTCGTACAGAGACCAGAAGGGTAGGGAGTGAGGTTAAATAAGGGAGGGGGGGTGATGAGCGCGGGGCGGAGGAGGGGTAAGGGGGAGGGGTAGCCTTGCGCGGGTATCAGAAGGGTATATGGGGGTTTAGGAGTTCCCTCGGGGCTTACCTCGCGATGAGTCGTGAAGTCGTCACACTGATGGCTGGTCTGCAGACAGATTCCTCGGCCGGCTTCGGAGTCTCCAGTGAGGGCTGGGATCGCTGGTTGTATGTCTCGCCTCGTGGTTTGAAAGCACGTGGTGCTAAAAGTGAGGTTATTTTCACTGAAACCACGTGTTTTTGGCGTACTTTCGCACCTTAATAAATCCCAAACCGCTACTCCGATTTTCCTGGTCCTGGTGTTGTTGGATAGGGCTCTGCCGCGACTCTTCGGTGTATTGTAGGTAAGACGGCTCCACTGACCTGTGGTGACTTATTCGCTGTAGACTTTGCGAAGGTCCTGCTCTTCGACCCGTGGAGGTAGACACTTGCCCACACGTTTCCTGGTGTTCGGTAACTGCACAATTCCACTGGTACCGTTTCCGCGTACGTAACTCAACGCGTCTATTTTTAGTGAATTTTTTTACGCGGAGCAGATGTTGTACGTGCGAGTGTAAGTCGGTTACTGGGTTAGGTTAGGTTAGGTTAGGTTAGGTTAGGTTCACGGAGTCGGAACTTGGCGCGGCGGTTTTCCACGTCCGCGCCAAGAAGACGGCTCCGGGACCCGACGGCGTCCCCGCCAGGGTGGTGGCGATCGCCGCCACTCTGATGGAGGAGCGGTTTCGGGACCTCTTCAGCGCATGCCTTGCGTCTGGGAGGTTCCCGAAACCGTGGAAGGAGGGGCAGCTGTGCCTCCTCCGCAAGGAGGGCCGCCCAGCAGACTCCCCCTCGGCATACCGGCCCATCGTTCTCCTCGATGAGGTCGGTAAAATGTTCGAGGGGATAATAGCTGCTCGAGTCAAGAGCCATCTGCGGGATGTCGGGCCGGACTTGTCGGACGCTCAGTTCGGCTTTCGGGCTGAGCGTTCGACGGTGGACGCGCTGGCCTGCCTCAAGGGGCAGGTGCAGGGGGCGATGGAGGCGGGGGACGGAGTGTTGGCGGTGTCGTTCGACATCGCCAACGCCTTCAACTCTGTTCCTCACTCCACCATCCTAGAGGCGCTCCGGTTCCACGGAGTGCCTCGATACCTGCGCAGTCTGCTGGCCAGCTACCTGGAGGACCGGGCGATCCTCCTGGTGGACAGAACTGGCCAGGTCCGGCGATATCCCGCCGAGGCCGGCGTTCCACAGGGGTCAGTCTTAGGACCTCTCCTCTGGAACGTCGGCTTCGATTGGCTCTTGCGGGGAACTCTCCTCCGAGGCACGAGTGTCGTCTGCTACGCGGACGACACTCTCCTCACCGCCCGGGGGGAGAGTTTCAGGGAGGCGGCCAACCTGGCCTCGGCGGGCGGATCCTTGGTCGCAGCGAGGATCCGCCGCCTAGGTCTGAAGGTGGCGCTGCACAAGACCGAGGCCGTGTGGTTCCACGGGCCTCGGCAGCGCCCCCCGCCTGACGCCCACATCTTCGTGGAGGGCGTCAGGATCGAGATCAAGGCCCAGATGAAATATCTGGGCCTCGTGATCGACAGCAGGTGGCGCTTCGGCCCGCATTTTAGCGGGCTGTCGGCGCGCCTGCTGAAAACAGCGGGGGCGCTGTCGTGGCTTCTCCCCAATTTGGGGGGGCCCAGCGCACGATGCCGGCAACTCTACGCCGGCATCCTGAAGAGCATGGCCCTGTACGGGGCCCCCATCTGGGAGGACTCCCTCCGACGGAGGGAGAACGCCGCCGCGTTGCGGGCGCCCCAGAGGGCCATTGCTCAGCGGGTTGCGCGGGCCTACCGCACGGTCGGCTGTGCAGCGGCGTGCGCTCTGGCCGGCACCCCGCCTTGGGAGCTCGAGGCGTGGGTGCTCGCCAGAGTGCACGAATGGACGGCGGGGCGGAGGGCGAGAGGAGAACGCCCCGCCCCGGAAGAGCGGGAGGCCGTCCGGCGGGAGGCGAGGGACGCCATCGTCGTCCATTGGACGGCGGACCTCGCCACCGCAGCCTTCGGCCGCCGAACCCTCGACGCGCTCGGGCCGGTCCTGCGGGACTGGCTCGAGCGCCGGCACGGGTTCCTCTCGTTCCGTCTGGTGCAGGTGCTGTCCGGGCACGGCTGTTTCGGATCGTACCTGCACCGGATCGGACGGGAGGAGACGCCGTCGTGTCACGACTGTGGCGCGGCGGAGGACACGGCGCAGCACACTCTCGCGGTGTGCCCGTCGTGGTCCGAGCCGCGCCGCAGTCTCACGGCGGCGATCGGAACGGACCTCTCGCTCCCCGGCGTGGTCAACGCCATGCTGAGGGACGAGGGGTCCTGGGCGGCAGTCGCCTCCTTCTGCGAACACGTCATGTCCCAGAAGGAGGCGGCGGAGCGCGCGCGGGAGGAAGACCCTCTCGCGGCGCCGCTCCGAAGGCGGAGGAGGGGTCGGAGAAGACGTCAGTATGACGGTCATCTCCGACTCCTCCCAGGTGGAGGCCAGCAGGCGACGGGTGCGGGGGCACCCTCGCTTGCATCGCACGCGCCTCCACCAGTGTCGGACGGGAATGGCCAGGTGTTCTCGGCCATTCCCGTCGCCCCCCAGCTCCCGCTCGGGGGGCACGCGGGGCCCGCCAGCTAGGCGGGCATGCGCCGGGAGGGTCGTGGAAGTAAAGGCTGAGCCGGTTTCCCATGACCCTCCCATCACGGCGCCGAGGGAACACCGCTGAGTTTTAGTGGGTATACTGCCACTCTGGCAGGGAGTCCCACATACTCCGTCTCGTCCCCCGACGAGCGGAGATGCGTAATGTCATTTCTCAGCGACAAAAAAAAAAAAAAAAAAAAAAAGGTTAGGTTAGGTTAGGGGGTCCCCCCACAGCGCATACGTCCCCGTCGTGACCCCTGGGCAACGCCGTGTCTGACCACCGTAACGGAGTGGCAGACCGGCGGCTAAAGTGCGCTGTGACTCGCAGCAATCGATGCGCGCTGCGTTTAAGATGCCGAAGAAGATGACTCGCGACGCCTCCGGGCGATTTTTAACCCGTCGCCCCTCCCAGGGCGATTCAAACGGCCCTTCTCAGGGCCAATCCAAAGGCCCTTCTCAGGGCCTCGCCGGCGACGTTTCGGCGTCGGAGGCTGACCGCGCACCCTCTGCGGCCAGCCTGTTCGGCACGCCGGACTTGCTGTCGGACACCGACAGCTCCGTCGTCGACACGTCGGCGGCCGAGACAGACCGGCTCAATCGAAAGCGGGCCTACCTGAGGCTCGGGTCCGGGGGCTCCTCCGGATCGGTGGGCAAGTCGGGGAAGAAGCCGAGGTCCAAAAGGGCCTCGACTTCTGCTCCGGCTCCCACTCACGATGTGGGCCTGGTGGACGCCGAGCGTCAGTTGGGCCTGGCGAGGAGGGAGCAGCTCCAGCAGGACCTGGAGGAGCGGGTCGCTGCGAAGGAGCAGCAGGCGCGGGCCGCCAGGTCGAGGGCTGGCTACGGCACGTCCACCGTGCTGTACGCCGACCACTCCCTGGCGGAGCTGGAGCGCATGGCGCTCCAGGACAAGGAGGAAGTTCTGGAGGTCGCCTCAAAGTCCTCCAATTTGAAGGGGACCTTCCAGAAGGCCCTCAAATGCCGTGCAGCCAGCATGCACGGCATTGTCCTGGAGCTGGTGCGGCGGACGGCCAGCGACGAGACGCGGCAGCTGCAGGCGAGGGTGGATCGCCTGCAGGCGGAGGTCAGCCAGCTTCACCAGAAGCTGGCTGAGGCCACGGCTCGGCCTGCCCAGTCTGCCCAGCCTGCCCAGCCTGTCCAGCCTGCTCCGGTGCCGGTGGTAGAGGGCTCCTCCTCCCCTACTAACCTTGAGGAATTATTCCGAAAGGTTATATTGGAGGAGAGGGCCTTCACCAGAGCCTGTTTCGCAGGCATAGAGGACCGGCTCTTGCCGGAAAGGCGGCTTCGCCCGCCGCTAGCGGCGGACAAGCCGCCACCGAGGGAGCCGGAACCTGCTCCTGCAGCAGGCCCGGCATCGGGAGCGCAGCCCCAGGCCCAGAAGCCCTCCACGGGCAAGGGCAAGGGGAAGGGCAAGGGGAGCAAGGCGGCTCCTCAAACCCCCCCCACCACGGGCACGGAGGGTGCGTCTGGGGCGGCTGCGTCGGCTACTCCTCCAGCAGCAGCCCCCCAGACATCGCAGGCGGAGGACGTCCTCCTTCCCTCCACCACCCCGGCCAACATGTCGTGGTCGGAAGTGGTCAGGAGGGGAGGGAAGAAGGCTGGGGGAAAGGCGGCCCCCAAGCCCGCTGCGACTGCGCCTGTAGCGCCAGCGAAAGCGGCTCCAGCCAAAGCCGGCGGGAGGAAGTTAATTCCTCCCAAAACCGCGGCCGTCGTGGTGACCATCACCCCGGAGGCCGCGGAGCGCGGCGAGACGTACGAGTCCGTCCTTAGACGGGCTCGTACGAATGCTGATCCCTCCCGGCTGGGGATCGGCGGCATTACGTGCCGCCGAACCCAGGCCGGAGCTCGAATCTTCGAGTTTGCGGGGGAGAAGCGCTGCGCTAACGCGGACCTCTTCGCAACAAAGTTGCAAGAGGTCATCGCGGATGTGGCGACGGTCGTCAAGCCCGTCAAGACCGCATCCCTGGAGGTGACCGAGCTGGACGACTCGGTCACCAAGGAGGATGTGGTGGCGGCTGTCGCCACGGCTGGAGGCTGCGTCGCTGGCGCAGTGAGGGCCGGAGCCATCGGGGTCGGTCGCCGCGGCATGGGCATCGTCCGTGTCGAGTGCCCTGTTGCCGCGGCTGCGGCCGTCCTTGCTGCGACCAAGGGACGGCTGCTCGTGGGGCTCAGCTCGGCTGTGGTCCGAGCGCTTGAAGACCAGCCTATGCGCTGCTTCAAGTGCTGCGCCTTCGGCCACACCCGAGCCACGTGTCCCTCCAAGTCCGATTGGGGAGCCTCGTGCTACCGATGCGGACAGGAGGGACACAAGAGTGCCGCTTGCAGCGCCACCACGCCTCACTGCAAGGCGTGCGCTGCAAGTGGCCGCCCCGCGGACCACAGGATGGCGGGCCGGGGCTGCAAGCCCCCCGTCAAGAAGGGCATAGTGCCGGCGCAGGTTCGCCCTGTCGCCACCACCGCTGCCGTCGTCGCCGCCGCTGCAGCTCCAGCGGCGGCAGCCGAGGAGGATCGTGCGATGTCGGAGTAATGGGCTCCGACTACCACATCCTCCAGGCGAACACCAACCACTGCAGAGCGGCCCAGGACCTGGCAGTGCAGGTCATGGCCGAGTGGTTGGTGAACGTAGCGGTGGTCGCCGAGCCGTACTCGATCCCCAGCACCTGGCTGGGTGACGAGGACGGCTCGGTGGCACTAGCGGCGCGGTCTTCCACGGACTCCCCTCCCCTCTCGCTATTAGAGAGGGGACCGGGATACGTGGCCGCCGCGTGGGGAGAGGTGGCGCTCGTGGGCGTCTACTTCTCCCCAAACCGTCCTCTCCAGGACTTTGAGAATTTTCTCGGAGTCCTGGCCGCAGTGGTCGGCAGGGCGGTTCCGCGTCAGGTCTCCGTGCTGGGAGACCTGAATGCCAAGTCAGTGACCTGGGGCAACCCGGCCACCGACGCCCGCGGGCGGGCGGTCGAGATGTGGGCAGCCTCCTCTGGACTCTCCCTCTTGAACAGGGGGAGCGTCCAGACATGCGTGCGGCGGCAGGGTGGCTCGATAGTGGACGTCACTTTCGCCACCCCTGCGTTGGCCGCGCGCGTGCTGAACTGGCGGGTGGACCCGGTGGAGACCATGTCGGACCACCGCTACGTGCGGTTCGACATCTCCGCCGGTGGCCCCGGCGGGAGGCGGCCCCTCTCGGGGCGATCGCCGTTTCCGCGGTGGTCCCTGACCCGCCTGGACAGGGAGGCAGCGGGGGAGGCGGCGTTCATCCAGGACTGGCTGTCGCCGCCTACAGCCGGCCTGGATGTGGACGCCGCAGCGGGGCAGCTGCGCCAGTCTCTGACCGAGGTATGCAACTCCAGCATGCCTCGGTCTGGCCGGCCGCCAGACGGACGCGCCGTGTACTGGTGGTCGGCGGAGCTGGCGGGGCTCCGAGCAGCTTGCGTGGAGGCAAGGAGGGCCTACACGCGGAGTCGACGGCGGCGTCGACGGGACCTGGCCGACGAGGACCACCTCTACGAGGTGTACTCGGAGGCGAGGCTGGTCCTCGATCGGGCCATCGCCGCCGCCAGAGACTCGGCGAGAGCCGAGCTGCTGGAGGGTCTCGACAACGACCCCTACGGGAGGCCATATAAGGCGGCGCGCAACAAGCTGCGCCCCTTTGGCCCCCCGGTTGCCGAGACCCTGGAGCCCTCGTTTCTGGACGGGGTGGTTCGGTCCCTGTTCCCGCGCGGGGACAGCTTCACCCCGCCAGAGATGCGCGGAGCCCCGCTGGAGGACGAGGAGGCAGAGGAGGCCCCTCCGGTCACGGAGTCGGAACTTGGCGCGGCGGTTTTCCACGTCCGCGCCAAGAAGACGGCTCCGGGACCCGACGGCGTCCCCGCCAGGGTGGTGGCGATCGCCGCCACTCTGATGGAGGAGCGGTTTCGGGACCTCTTCAGCGCATGCCTTGCGTCTGGGAGGTTCCCGAAACCGTGGAAGGAGGGGCAGCTGTGCCTCCTCCGTAAGGAGGGCCGCCCAGCAGACTCCCCCTCGGCATACCGGCCCATCGTTCTCCTCGATGAGGTCGGAAAGATGTTCGAGGGGATAATAGCTGCTCGCGTGAAGAGCCATCTGCGGGATGTCGGGCCGGACTTGTCGGACGCTCAGTTCGGCTTTCGGGCTGAGCGTTCGACGGTGGACGCGCTGGCCTGCCTCAAGGGGCAGGTGCAGGGGGCGATGGAGGCGGGGGACGGAGTGTTGGCGGTGTCGTTCGACATCGCCAACGCCTTCAACTCTGTTCCTCACTCCACCATCCTAGAGGCGCTCCGGTTCCACGGAGTGCCTCGATACCTGCGCAGTCTGCTGGCCAGCTACCTGGAGGACCGGGCGATCCTCCTGGTGGACAGAACTGGCCAGGTCCGGCGATATCCCGCCGAGGCCGGCGTTCCACAGGGGTCAGTCTTAGGACCTCTCCTCTGGAACGTCGGCTTCGATTGGCTCTTGCGGGGAACTCTCCTCCGAGGCACGAGTGTCGTCTGCTACGCGGACGACACTCTCCTCACCGCCCGGGGGGAGAGTTTCAGGGAGGCGGCCAACCTGGCCTCGGCGGGCGGATCCTTGGTCGCAGCGAGGATCCGCCGCCTAGGTCTGAAGGTGGCGCTGCACAAGACCGAGGCCGTGTGGTTCCACGGGCCTCGGCAGCGCCCCCCGCCTGACGCCCACATCTTCGTGGAGGGCGTCAGGATCGAGATCAAGGCCCAGATGAAATATCTGGGCCTCGTGATCGACAGCAGGTGGCGCTTCGGCCCGCATTTTAGCGGGCTGTCGGCGCGCCTGCTGAAGACAGCGGGGGCGCTGTCGTGGCTTCTCCCCAATTTGGGGGGGCCCAGCGCACGATGCCGGCAACTCTACGCCGGCATCCTGAAGAGCATGGCCCTGTACGGGGCCCCCATCTGGGAGGACTCCCTCCGACGGAGGGAGAACGCCGCCGCGTTGCGGGCGCCCCAGAGGGCCATTGCTCAGCGGGTTGCGCGGGCCTACCGCACGGTCGGCTGTGCAGCGGCGTGCGCTCTGGCCGGCACCCCGCCTTGGGAGCTCGAGGCGTGGGTGCTCGCCAGAGTGCACGAATGGACGGCGGGGCGGAGGGCGAGAGGAGAACGCCCCGCCCCGGAAGAGCGGGAGGCCGTCCGGCGGGAGGCGAGGGACGCCATCGTCGTCCATTGGACGGCGGACCTCGCCACCGCAGCCTTCGGCCGCCGAACCCTCGACGCGCTCGGGCCGGTCCTGCGGGACTGGCTCGAGCGGCGGCACGGGTTCCTCTCGTTCCGTCTGGTGCAGGTGCTGTCCGGGCACGGCTGTTTCGGATCGTACCTGCACCGGATCGGACGGGAGGAGACGCCGTCGTGTCACGACTGTGGCGCGGCGGAGGACACGGCGCAGCACACTCTCGCGGTGTGCCCGTCGTGGTCCGAGCCGCGCCGCAGTCTCACGGCGGCGATCGGAACGGACCTCTCGCTCCCCGGCGTGGTCAACGCCATGCTGAGGGACGAGGGGTCCTGGGCGGCAGTCGCCTCCTTCTGCGAACACGTCATGTCCCAGAAGGAGGCGGCGGAGCGCGCGCGGGAGGAAGACCCTCTCGCGGCGCCGCTCCGAAGGCGGAGGAGGGGTCGGAGAAGACGTCAGTATGACGGTCATCTCCGACTCCTCCCAGGTGGAGGCCAGCAGGCGACGGGTGCGGGGGCACCCTCGCTTGCATCGCACGCGCCTCCACCAGTGTCGGACGGGAATGGCCAGGTGTTCCCGGCCATTCCCGTCGCCCCCCAGCTCCCGCTCGGGGGGCACGCGGGGCCCGCCAGGTAGGCGGGCATGCGCCGGGAGGGTCGTGGAAGTAAAGGCTGAGCCAGTTTCCCATGACCCTCCCATCACGGCGACGAGGGAACACCGCTGAGTTTTAGTGGGTATACTGCCACTCTGGCAGGGAGTCCCACATACTCCGTCTCGTCCCCCGACGAGCGGAGATGCGTAATGTCATTTCTCAGCGACAAAAAAAAAAAAAAAAAAAAAAAAAAAGGTTAGGTTAGGTTGGGGGTCCACCCCACAGTGCTTACGTCCTCGTCGTGACCCCCGGGCAACGCCGTGTCTGACCACCGTAACGGAGTGGCAGACCGGCGGCTAAAGTGCACTGTGCTTCGCAGCTATTGATGCGCGCTGCGAAAATGACGAAGAAACCATCTCGCGACGCCTCCGGGCGCTTTTTAACCCATCGCCCCCCCCAGGGCGATTCAAACGGCCCTTCTCAGGGCCAATCCAAAGGCCCTTCTCAGGGCCTCGCCGGCGACGTTTCGGCGTCGGAGGCTGACCGCGCACCCTCTGCGGCCAGCCTGTTCGGCACGCCGGACTTGCTGTCGGACACCGACAGCTCCGTCGTCGACACGTCGGCGGCCGAGACAGACCGGCTCAATAGGAAGCGGGCCTACCTGAGGCTCGGGTCCGGGGGCTCCTCCGGATCGGTGGGCAAGTCGGGGAAGAAGGCGAAGTCTAAGAGGGCTTCGACTTCTGCTCCGGCTCCCACCCACGATGTGGGCCTGGTGGACGCCGAGCGTCAGCTAGGCCTGAAGAGGAGGGAGCAGCTCCAGCAGGACCTGGAGGAGCGGGTCGCTGCGAAGGAGCAGCAGGCGCGGGCCGCCAGGTCGAGGGCTGGCTACGGCACGTCCACCGTGCTGTACGCCGACCACTCCCTGGCGGAGCTGGAGCGCATGGCGCTCCAGGACAAGGAGGAAGTTCTGGAGGTCGCCTCCAAGTCCTCCAACTTGAAGGGGACCTTCCAGAAGGCCCTCAAATGCCGTGCAGCCAGCATGCACGGCATTGTCCTGGAGCTGGTGCGGCGGACGGCCAGCGACGAGACGCGGCAGCTGCAGGCGAGGGTGGATCGCCTGCAGGCGGAAGTCAGCCAGCTTCACCAGAAGCTGGCTGAGGCCACGGCTCGGCCTGTCCAGTCTGCCCAGCCTGCCCAGCCTGCCCAGCCTGCCCAGCCTGCCCAGCCTGCCCAGCCTGCCCAGCCTGCCCCGGTGTCGGTGGTAGGAGGCTCCTCTTCCCGTTCCGACCTTGAGGAATTATTCCGAAAGGTCGTAATGGAGGAGAGGGCCTTCACCAGAGCCTGTTTCGCAGGCATTGAGGACCGGCTCCTGCCGGAAAGGCGGCTTCGCCCGCCGCTAGCGGCGGATAAGCCGCCACCGCGGGAGCCGGAACCTGCGCCTGTGGCAGGCCCGGCATCGGGGGCGCAGCCCCAGGCCCAGAAGCCCTCCAAGGGCAAGGGGAAGGGCAAGAGGAGCAAGGCGGCTCCTCAAACCCCCCCCACCACGGGCACGGAGGGTGCGTCTGGGGCGGCTGCGTCGGCTGCTCCTCCAGCAGCAGCCCCCCAGACCTCGCAGGCGGAGGACGTCCTCCTTCCCTCCACCACCCCGGCCAACATGTCGTGGTCGGAAGTGGTCAGGAGGGGAAGGAAGAAGGCAGGGGGAAAGGCGGCCCCCAAGCCTGCTGCGACTGCGCCTGCAGCGGCAGCGAAAGCGGCTCCAGCCAAAGCCGGCGGGAGGAAGTTAATTCCTCCCAAAACCGCGGCCGTCGTGGTGACCATCACCCCGGAGGCCGCGGAGCGCGGCGAGACGTACGAGTCCGTCCTAAGACGGGCTCGTACGAATGCTGATCCCTCCCGGCTGGGGATCGGCGGCATTTCGTGCCGCCGAACCCAGGCCGGAGCTCGAATTTTCGAGTTTTCGGGGGAGAAGCGCTGCGCTAACGCGGACCTCTTCGCAACAAAGTTGCAAGAGGTCATCGCGGATGTGGCGACGGTCGTCAAGCCCGTCAAGACCGCATCCCTGGAGGTGACCGAGCTGGACGACTCGGTCACCAAGGAGGATGTGGTGGCGGCTGTCGCCACGGCTGGAGGCTGCGTCGCTGCCGCAGTGAGGGCCGGAGCCATCGGGGTTGGTCGCCGCGGCATGGGCATCGTCCGCGTCGAGTGCCCTGTTGCCGCGGCTGCGGCCGTCCTTGCTGCGACCAAGGGACGGCTGCTCGTGGGGCTCAGCTCGGCTGTGGTCCGAGCGCTTGAAGACCAGCCTATGCGCTGCTTCAAGTGCTGCGCCTTCGGCCACACCCGAGCCACGTGTCCCTCCAAGTCCGATTGGGGAGCCTCGTGCTACCGATGCGGACAGGAGGGACACAAGAGTGCCGCTTGCAGCGCCACCACGCCTCACTGCAAGGCGTGCGCTGCAAGTGGCCGCCCCGCGGACCACAGGATGGCGGGCCGGGGCTGCAAGCCCCCCGTCAAGAAGGGCATAGTGCCGGCGCAGGTTCGCCCTGTCGCCACCACCGCTGCCGCCGTCGCCGCCGCTGCAGCTCCAGCGGCGGCAGCCGAGGAGGATCGTGCGATGTCGGAGTAATGTGCTCCGACTACCACATCCTCCAGGCGAACACCAACCACTGCAGAGCGGCCCAGGACCTGGCAGTGCAGGTCATGGCCGAGTGGTTGGTGAACGTAGCGGTGGTCGCCGAGCCGTACTCGATCCCCAGCACCTGGCTGGGTGACGAGGACGGCTCGGTGGCACTAGCGGCGCGGTCTTCCACGGACTCCCCTCCCCTCTCGCTATTAGAGAGGGGACCGGGATACGTGGCCGCCGCGTGGGGAGAGGTGGCGCTCGTGGGCGTCTACTTCTCCCCAAACCGTCCTCTCCAGGACTTTGAGAATTTTCTCGGAGTCCTGGCCGCAGTGGTCGGCAGGGCGGTTCCGCGTCAGGTCTCCGTGCTGGGAGACCTGAATGCCAAGTCAGTGACCTGGGGCAACCCGGCCACCGACGCCCGCGGGCGGGCGGTCGAGATGTGGGCAGCCTCCTCTGGACTCTCCCTCTTGAACAGGGGGAGCGTCCAGACATGCGTGCGGCGGCAGGGTGGCTCGATAGTGGACGTCACTTTCGCCACCCCTGCGTTGGCCGCGCGCGTGCTGAACTGGCGGGTGGACCCGGTGGAGACCATGTCGGACCACCGCTACGTGCGGTTCGACATCTCCGCCGGTGGCCCCGGCGGGAGGCGGCCCCTCTCGGGGCGATCGCCGTTTCCGCGGTGGGCCCTGACCCGCCTGGACAGGGAGGCAGCGGGGGAGGCGGCGTTCATCCAGGACTGGCTGTCACCGCCTACAGCCGGCCTGGATGTGGACGCCGCAGCGGGGCAGCTGCGCCAGTCTCTGACCGAGGTATGCAACTCCAGCATGCCTCGGTCTGGCCGGCCGCCAGACGGACGCGCCGTGTACTGGTGGTCGGCGGAGCTGGCGGGGCTCCGAGCAGCTTGCGTGGAGGCAAGGAGGGCCTACACGCGGAGTCGACGGCGGCGTCGACGGGACCTGGCCGACGAGGACCACCTCTACGAGGTATACTCGGAGGCGAGACTGGTCCTCGATCGGGCCATTGCCGCCGCCAGAGACTCGGCGAGAGCCGAGCTGCTGGAGGGTCTCGACAACGACCCCTACGGGAGGCCATATAAGGCGGCGCGCAATAAGCTGCGCCCCTTTGGCCCCCCGGTTGCCGAGACCCTGGAGCCCTCGTTTCTGGACGGGGTGGTTCGGTCCCTGTTCCCGCGCAGGGACAGCTTCACCCCGCCAGAGATGCGCGTAGCCCCGCTGGAGGACGAGGAGGCAGAGGAGGCCCCTCCGGTCACGGAGTCGGAACTTGGCGCGGCGGTTTTCCACGTCCGCGCCAAGAAGACGGCCCCGGGACCCGACGGCGTCCCCGCCAGGGTGGTGGCGATCGCCGCCACTCTGATGGAGGAGCGGTTTCGGGACCTCTTCAGCGCATGCCTTGCGTCTGGGAGGTTCCCGAAACCGTGGAAGGAGGGGCAGCTGTGCCTCCTTCGCAAGGAGGGCCGCCCAGCAGACTCCCCCTCGGCATACCGGCCCATCGTTCTCCTCGATGAGGTCGGTAAAATGTTCGAGGGGATAATAGCTGCTCGAGTCAAGAGCCATCTGCGGGATGTCGGGCCGGACTTGTCGGACGCTCAGTTCGGCTTTCGGGCTGAGCGTTCGACGGTGGACGCGCTGGCCTGCCTCAAGGGGCAGGTGCAGGGGGCGATGGAGGCGGGGGACGGAGTGTTGGCGGTGTCGTTCGACATCGCCAACGCCTTCAACTCTGTTCCCCACTCCACCATCCTAGAGGCGCTCCGGTTCCACGGAGTGCCTCGATACCTGCGCAGTCTGCTGGCCAGCTACCTGGAGGACCGGGCGATCCTCCTGGTGGACAGAACTGGCCAGGTCCGGCGATATCCCGCCGAGGCCGGCGTTCCGCAGGGGTCAGTCTTAGGACCTCTCCTCTGGAACGTCGGCTTCGATTGGCTCTTGCGGGGAACTCTCCTCCGAGGCACGAGTGTCATCTGTTACGCGGACGACACTCTCCTCACCGCCCGGGGGGAGAGTTTCAGGGAGGCGGCCAACCTGGCCTCGGCGGGCGGATCCTTGGTCGCAGCGAGGATCCGCCGCCTAGGTCTGAAGGTGGCGCTGCACAAGACCGAGGCCGTGTGGTTCCACGGGCCTCGGCAGCGCCCCCCGCCTGACGCCCACATCTTCGTGGAGGGCGTCAGGATCGAGATCAAGGCCCAGATGAAATATCTGGGCCTCGTGATCGACAGCAGGTGGCGCTTCGGCCCGCATTTTAGCGGGCTGTCGGCGCGCCTGCTGAAAACAGCGGGGGCGCTGTCGTGGCTTCTCCCCAATTTGGGGGGGCCCAGCGCACGATGCCGGCAACTCTACGCCGGCATCCTGAAGAGCATGGCCCTGTACGGGGCCCCCATCTGGGAGGACTCCCTCCGACGGAGGGAGAACGCCGCCGCGTTGCGGGCGCCCCAGAGGGCCATTGCTCAGCGGGTTGCGCGGGCCTACCGCACGGTCGGCTGTGCAGCGGCGTGCGCTCTGGCCGGCACCCCGCCTTGGGAGCTCGAGGCGTGGGTGCTCGCCAGAGTGCACGAATGGACGGCGGGGCGGAGGGCGAGAGGAGAACGCCCCGCCCCGGAAGAGCGGGAGGCCGTCCGGCGGGAGGCGAGGGACGCCATCGTCGTCCATTGGACGGCGGACCTCGCCACCGCAGCCTTCGGCCGCCGAACCCTCGACGCGCTCGGGCCGGTCCTGCGGGACTGGCTCGAGCGGCGGCACGGGTTCCTCTCGTTCCGTCTGGTGCAGGTGCTGTCCGGGCACGGCTGTTTCGGATCGTACCTGCACCGGATCGGACGGGAGGAGACGCCGTCGTGTCACGACTGTGGCGCGGCGGAGGACACGGCGCAGCACACTCTCGCGGTGTGCCCGTCGTGGTCCGAGCCGCGCCGCAGTCTCACGGCGGCGATCGGAACGGACCTCTCGCTCCCCGGCGTGGTCAACGCCATGCTGAGGGACGAGGGGTCCTGGGCGGCAGTCGCCTCCTTCTGCGAACACGTCATGTCCCAGAAGGAGGCGGCGGAGCGCGCGCGGGAGGAAGACCCTCTCGCGGCGCCGCTCCGAAGGCGGAGGAGGGGTCGGAGAAGACGTCAGTATGACGGTCATCTCCGACTCCTCCCAGGTGGAGGCCAGCAGGCGACGGGTGCGGGGGCACCCTCGCTTGCATCGCACGCGCCTCCACCAGTGTCGGACGGGAATGGCCAGGTGTTCTCGGCCATTCCCGTCGCCCCCCAGCTCCCGCTCGGGGGGCACGCGGGGCCCGCCAGCTAGGCGGGCATGCGCCGGGAGGGTCGTGGAAGTAAAGGCTGAGCCGGTTTCCCATGACCCTCCCATCACGGCGCCGAGGGAACACCGCTGAGTTTTAGTGGGTATACTGCCACTCTGGCAGGGAGTCCCACATACTCCGTCTCGTCCCCCGACGAGCGGAGATGCGTAATGTCATTTCTCAGCGACAAAAAAAAAAAAAAAAAAAAAAAAAAAAAAAAAAAAAAAAAAAAGGTTAGGTTAGGTTGGGGGTCCCCCCACAGCGCATACGTCCCCGTCGTGACCCCTGGGCAACGCCGTGTCTGACCACCGTAACGGAGTGGCAGACCGGCGGCTAAAGTGCGCTGTGATTCGCAGCTATCGATGCGCGCTGCGAATAAAATGAAGAAGAAACAAACCCGTGACGCCTCCGGGCGGTTTTTAACCCATCGCCCCTCCCAGGGCGATTCAAACGGCCCTTCTCAGGGCCAACCCAACGGCCCTTCTCAGGGCCAATCCATCGGCCCTTCCCAGGGCCTCGCTGGCGACGCTTCGGCGTCGGAGGCTGATCGCGCACCCTCTGCGGCCAGCCTGTTCGGAGCGCCAGACTTGATGTCGGACTCCGACAGCTCCGTCGTCGATACGTCGGCGGCCGAGACGGACCGGCTCAAGAGAAAGCGGGCCTACCTGAGGCTCGGGTCCGGCGGCTCCTCGGAGTCAAACAAGGCGAAGAAGAAGTCGAGGCCTAAGAAGGCTTCGACTTCTGCTTTGGCTTCCACCCACGATGTGGGCCTGGTGGACGCCGAGCGTCAGTTGGGCCTGGCGAGGAGGGAGCAGCTGCAGCAGGACCTGGAGGAGCGGGTCGCTGCGAAGGAGCAGCAGGCGCGGGCCGCCAGGTCGAGGGCTGGCTACGGCACGTCCACCGTGCTGTACGCCGACCACTCCCTGGCGGAGCTGGAGCGCATGGCGCTCCAGGACAAGGAGGAAGTTCTGGAGGTCGCATCCAAGTCCTCCAACTTGAAGGGGACCTTCCAGAAGGCCCTCAAATGCCGTGCAGCCAGCATGCACGGCATTGTCCTGGAGCTGGTGCGGCGGACGGCCAGCGACGAGACGCGGCAGCTGCAGGCGAGGGTGGATCGCCTGCAGGCGGAAGTCAGCCAGCTTCATCAGAAGCTGGCTGAGGCTACGGCTCGGCCTGCCCAGTCCGCTCAGCCTGCCCAGCCTGTCCAGCCTGCCCCGGTGCCGGTGGTAGGAGGCCCCTCCCCTACTAACCTTGAGGAATTATTCCGAAAGGTTATATTGGAGGAGAGGGCCTTCACCAGAGCCTGTTTCGCAGGCATTGAGGACCGGCTCTTGCCGGAAAGGCGGCTTCGCCCGCCGCTAGCGGCGGACAAGCCGCCACCGCGGGAGCCGGAACCTGCGCCTGCAGCAGGCCCGGCATCGGGAGCGCAGCCCCAGGCCCAGAAGCCCTCCACGGGCAAGGGCAAGGGCAAGGGGAAGGGCAAGGGGAGCAAGGCGCCTCCTCAAACCCCCCCCACCACGGGCACGGAGGGTGCGTCTGGGGCGGCTGCGTCGGCTGCTCCTCCAGCAGCAGCCCCCCAGACCTCGCAGGCGGAGGACGTCCTCCTTCCCTCCACCACCCCGGCCAACATGTCGTGGTCGGAAGTGGTCAGGAGGGGAAGGAAGAAGGCAGGGGGAAAGGCGGCCCCCAAGCCTGCTGCGACTGCGCCTGCAGCGGCAGCGAAAGCGGCTCCAGCCAAAGCCGGCGGGAGGAAGTTAATTCCTCCCAAAACCGCGGCCGTCGTGGTGACCATCACCCCGGAGGCCGCGGAGCGCGGCGAGACGTACGAGTCCGTCCTAAGACGGGCTCGTACGAATGCTGATCCCTCCCGGCTGGGGATCGGCGGCATTACGTGCCGCCGAACCCAGGCCGGAGCTCGAATCTTCGAGTTTTCGGGGGAGAAGCGCGGCGCTAACGCGGACCTCTTCGCAACAAAGTTGCAAGAGGTCATCGCGGATGTGGCGACGGTCGTCAAGCCCGTCAAGACCGCATCCCTGGAGGTGACCGAGCTGGACGACTCGGTCACCAAGGAGGATGTGGTGGCGGCTGTCGCCACGGCTGGAGGCTGCGTCGCTGCCGCAGTGAGGGCCGGAGCCATCGGGGTTGGTCGCCGCGGCATGGGCATCGTCCGCGTCGAGTGCCCTGTTGCCGCGGCTGCGGCCGTCCTTGCTGCGACCAAGGGACGGCTGCTCGTGGGGCTCAGCTCGGCTGTGGTCCGAGCGCTTGAAGACCAGCCTATGCGCTGCTTCAAGTGCTGCGCCTTCGGCCACACCCGAGCTACGTGTCCCTCCAAGTCTGATTGGGGAGCCTCGTGCTACCGATGCGGACAGGAGGGGCACAAGAGTGCCGCTTGCAGCGCCACCACGCCTCACTGCAAGGCGTGCGCCGCAAGCGGCCGCCCCGCGGACCATAGGATGGCGGGCAGGGGCTGCAAGCCCCCCGTCAAAAAGGGCATAGTGCCGGCGCAGGTTCGCCCTGTCGCCACCACCGCTGCCGTCGTCGCCGCCGCTGCAGCTCCAGCGGCGGCAGCCGAGGAGGATCGTGCGATGTCGGAGTAATGGGCTCCGACTACCACATCCTCCAGGCGAACACCAACCACTGCAGAGCGGCCCAGGACCTGGCAGTGCAGGTCATGGCCGAGTGGTTGGTGAACGTAGCGGTGGTCGCCGAGCCGTACTCGATCCCCAGCACCTGGCTGGGTGACGAGGACGGCTCGGTGGCACTAGCGGCGCGGTCTTCCACGGACTCCCCTCCCCTCTCGCTATTAGAGAGGGGACCGGGATACGTGGCCGCCGCGTGGGGAGAGGTGGCGCTCGTGGGCGTCTACTTCTCCCCAAACCGTCCTCTCCAGGACTTTGAGAATTTTCTCGGAGTCCTGGCCGCAGTGGTCGGCAGGGCGGTTCCGCGTCAGGTCTCCGTGCTGGGAGACCTGAATGCCAAGTCGGTGACCTGGGGCAACCCGGCCACCGACGCCCGCGGGCGGGCGGTCGAGATGTGGGCAGCCTCCTCTGGACTCTCCCTCTTGAACAGGGGGAGCGTCCAGACATGCGTGCGGCGGCAGGGTGGCTCGATAGTGGACGTCACTTTCGCCACCCCTGCGTTGGCCGCGCGCGTGCTGAACTGGCGGGTGGACCCGGTGGAGACCATGTCGGACCACCGCTACGTGCGGTTCGACATCTCCGCCGGTGGCCCCGGCGGGAGGCGGCCCCTCTCGGGGCGATCGCCGTTTCCGCGGTGGGCCCTGACCCGCCTGGACAGGGAGGCAGCGGGGGAGGCGGCGTTCATCCAGGACTGGCTGTCACCGCCTACAGCCGGCCTGGATGTGGACGCCGCAGCGGGGCAGCTGCGCCAGTCTCTGACCGAGGTATGCAACTCCAGCATGCCTCGGTCTGGCCGGCCGCCAGACGGACGCGCCGTGTACTGGTGGTCGGCGGAGCTGGCGGGGCTCCGAGCAGCTTGCGTGGAGGCAAGGAGGGCCTACACGCGGAGTCGACGGCGGCGTCGACGGGACCTGGCCGACGAGGACCACCTCTACGAGGTATACTCGGAGGCGAGACTGGTCCTCGATCGGGCCATTGCCGCCGCCAGAGACTCGGCGAGAGCCGAGCTGCTGGAGGGTCTCGACAACGACCCCTACGGGAGGCCATATAAGGCGGCGCGCAACAAGCTGCGCCCCTTTGGCCCCCCGGTTGCCGAGACCCTGGAGCCCTCGTTTCTGGACGGGGTGGTTCGGTCCCTGTTCCCGCGCAGGGACAGCTTCACCCCGCCAGAGATGCGCGGAGCCCCGCTGGAGGACGAGGAGGCAGAGGAGGCCCCTCCGGTCACGGAGTCGGAACTTGGCGCGGCGGTTTTCCACGTCCGCGCCAAGAAGACGGCTCCGGGACCCGACGGCGTCCCCGCCAGGGTGGTGGCGATCGCCGCCACTCTGATGGAGGAGCGGTTTCGGGACCTCTTCAGCGCATGCCTTGCGTCTGGGAGGTTCCCGAAACCGTGGAAGGAGGGGCAGCTGTGCCTCCTTCGCAAGGAGGGCCGCCCAGCAGACTCCCCCTCGGCATACCGGCCCATCGTTCTCCTCGATGAGGTCGGTAAAATGTTCGAGGGGATAATAGCTGCTCGAGTCAAGTGCCATCTGCGGGATGTCGGGCCGGACTTGTCGGACGCTCAGTTCGGCTTTCGGGCTGAGCGTTCGACGGTGGACGCGCTGGCCTGCCTCAAGGGTCAGGTGCAGGGGGCGATGGAGGCGGGGGACGGAGTGTTGGCGGTGTCGTTCGACATTGCCAACGCCTTCAACTCTGTTCCCCACTCCACCATCCTAGAGGCGCTCCGGTTCCACGGAGTGCCTCGATACCTGCGCAGTCTGCTGGCCAGCTACCTGGAGGACCGGGCGATCCTCCTGGTGGACAGAACTGGCCAGGTCCGGCGATATCCCGCCGAGGCCGGCGTTCCGCAGGGGTCAGTCTTAGGACCTCTCCTCTGGAACGTCGGCTTCGATTGGCTCTTGCGGGGAACTCTCCTCCGAGGCACGAGTGTCATCTGCTACGCGGACGACACTCTCCTCACCGCCCGGGGGGAGAGTTTCAGGGAGGCGGCCAACCTGGCCTCGGCGGGCGGATCCTTGGTCGCAGCGAGGATCCGCCGCCTAGGTCTGAAGGTGGCGCTGCACAAGACCGAGGCCGTGTGGTTCCACGGGCCTCGGCAGCGCCCCCCGCCTGACGCCCACATCTTCGTGGAGGGCATCAGGATCGAGATCAAGGCCCAGATGAAATATCTGGGCCTCGTGATTGACAGCAGGTGGCGCTTCGGCCCGCATTTTAGCGGGCTGTCGGCGCGCCTGCTGAAGACAGCGGGGGCGCTGTCGTGGCTTCTCCCCAATTTGGGGGGGCCCAGCGCACGATGCCGGCAACTCTACGCCGGCATCCTGAAGAGCATGGCCCTGTACGGGGCCCCCATCTGGGAGGACTCCCTCCGAAGGAGGGAGAACGCCGCCGCGTTGCGGGCGCCCCAGAGGGCCATTGCTCAGCGGGTTGCGCGGGCTTACCGCACGGTCGGCTGTGCAGCGGCGTGCGCTCTGGCCGGCACCCCGCCTTGGGAGCTCGAGGCGTGGGTGCTCGCCAGAGTGCACGAATGGACGGCGGGGCGGAGGGCGAGAGGAGAACGCCCCGCCCCGGAAGAGCGGGAGGCCGTCCGGCGGGAGGCGAGGGACGCCATCGTCGTCCATTGGACGGCGGACCTCGCCACCGCAGCCTTCGGCCGCCGAACCCTCGACGCGCTCGGGCCGGTCCTGCGGGACTGGCTCGAGCGCCGGCACGGGTTCCTCTCGTTCCGTCTGGTGCAGGTGCTGTCCGGGCACGGCTGTTTCGGATCGTACCTGCACCGGATCGGACGGGAGGAGACGCCGTCGTGTCACGGCTGTGGCGCGGCGGAGGACACGGCGCAGCACACTCTCGCGGTGTGCCCGTCGTGGTCCGAGCCGCGCCGCAGTCTCACGGCGGCGATCGGAACGGACCTCTCGCTCCCCGGCGTGGTCAAGGCCATGCTGGAGGACGAGGGGTCCTGGGCGGCAGTCGCCTCCTTCTGCGAACAGGTCATGTCCCAGAAGGAGGCGGAGGAGCGCGCGCGAGAGGAAGACCCTCTCGCGGCGCCGCTCCGAAGGCGGAGGAGGGGTCGGAGAAGACGTCAGTATGACGGTCATCTCCGACTCCTCCCAGGTGGAGGCCAGCAGGCGACGGGTGCGGGGGCACCCTCGCTTGCATCGCACGCGCCTCCACCAGTGTCGGACGGGAATGGCCAGGTGTTCCCGGCCATTCCCGTCGCCCCCCAGCTCCCGCTCGGGGGGCACGCGGGGCCCGCCAGCTAGGCGGGCATGCGCCGGGAGGGTCGTGGAAGTAAAGGCTGAGCCGGTTTCCCATGACCCTCCCATCACGGCGACGAGGGAACACCGCTGAGTTTTAGTGGGTATACTGCCACTCTGGCAGGGAGTCCCACATACTCCGTCTCGTCCCCCGACGAGCGGAGATGCGTAATGTCATTTCTCAGCGACAAAAAAAAAAAAAAAAAAAAAGGTTAGGTTGGGGGTCCACCCCACAGTGCTTACGTCCTCGTCGTGACCCCCGGGCAACGCCGTGTCTGACCACCGTAACGGAGTGGCAGACCGGCGGCTAAAGTGCGCTGTGACTCGCAGCTATAGATGCGCGCTGCGTTTAAGATGCCTAAAAAGTTACCTCGCGACGCCTCCGGGCGATTTTTAACCCGTCGCCCCTCCCAGGGCGATTCAAACGGCCCTTCTCAGGGCCCCGCCGGCGACGCTTCGGCGTCGGAGGCTGACCGCGCACCGTCTGCGGCCAGCTTGTTCGGCGCGCCGGAGTTGGTGTCGGACTCCGACAGCTCCGTCGTCGACACGTCGGCGGCCGAGACGGACCGGCTCAATCGGAAGCGGGCCTACCTGAGGCTCGGGTCCGGGGGCTCCTCCGGATCGGTGGGCAAGTCGGGGAAGAAGCCGAAGTCTAAAAGGGCTTCGACTTCTGCTCCGGCTCCCACTCACGATGTGGGCCTGGTGGACGCCGAGCGTCAGTTGGGCCTGGCGAGGAGGGAGCAGCTCCAGCAGGACCTGGAGGAGCGGGTCGCTGCGAAGGAGCAGCAGGCGCGGGCCGCCAGGTCGAGGGCTGGCTACGGCACGTCCACCGTGCTGTACGCCGACCACTCCCTGGCGGAGCTGGAGCGCATGGCGCTCCAGGACAAGGAGGAAGTTCTGGAGGTCGCCTCCAAGTCGTCCAACTTGAAGGGGACCTTCCAGAAGGCCCTCAAATGCCGTGCAGCCAGCATGCACGGCATTGTCCTGGAGCTGGTGCGGCGGACGGCCAGCGATGAGACGCGGCAGCTGCAGGCGAGGGTGGATCGCCTGCAGGCGGAGGTCAGCCAGCTTCACCAGAAGCTGGCTGAGGCCACGGCTCGGCCTGCCCAGTCTGCCCAACCTGCCCAGCCTGTCCAGCCTGCCCCGGTGCCGGTGGTAGAAGGCTCCTCCTCCCCTACTAACCTTGAGGAATTATTCCGAAAGGTTATATTGGAGGAGAGGGCCTTCACCAGAGCCTGTTTCGCAGGCATAGAGGACCGGCTCTTGCCGGAAAGGCGGCTTCGCCCGCCGCTAGCGGCGGATAAGCAGCCACCGCGGGAGCCGGAACCTGCGCCTGTGGCAGGCCCGGCATCGGGAGCGCAGCCCCAGGCCCAGAAGCCCTCCAAGGGCAAGGGCAAGGGGAAGGGCAAGAGGAGCAAGGCGGCTCCTCAAACCCCCCCCACCACGGGCACGGAGGGTGCGTCTGGGGCGGCTGCGTCGGCTGCTCCTCCAGCAGCAGCCCCCCAGACCTCGCAGGCGGAGGACGTCCTCCTTCCCTCCACCACCCCGGCCAACATGTCGTGGTCGGAAGTGGTCAGGAGGGGAAGGAAGAAGGCAGGGGGAAAGGCGGCCCCCAAGCCTGCTGCGACTGCGCCTGCAGCGGCAGCGAAAGCGGCTCCAGCCAAAGCCGGCGGGAGGAAGTTAATTCCTCCCAAAACCGCGGCCGTCGTGGTGACCATCACCCCGGAGGCCGCGGAGCGCGGCGAGACGTACGAGTCCGTCCTAAGACGGGCTCGTACGAATGCTGATCCCTCCCGGCTGGGGATCGGCGGCATTACGTGCCGCCGAACCCAGGCCGGAGCTCGAATCTTCGAGTTTTCGGGGGAGAAGCGCGGCGCTAACGCGGACCTCTTCGCAACAAAGTTGCAAGAGGTCATCGCGGATGTGGCGACGGTCGTCAAGCCCGTCAAGACCGCATCCCTGGAGGTGACCGAGCTGGACGACTCGGTCACCAAGGAGGATGTGGTGGCGGCTGTCGCCACGGCTGGAGGCTGCGTCGCTGCCGCAGTGAGGGCCGGAGCCATCGGGGTTGGTCGCCGCGGCATGGGCATCGTCCGCGTCGAGTGCCCTGTTGCCGCGGCTGCGGCCGTCCTTGCTGCGACCAAGGGACGGCTGCTCGTGGGGCTCAGCTCGGCTGTGGTCCGAGCGCTTGAAGACCAGCCTATGCGCTGCTTCAAGTGCTGCGCCTTCGGCCACACCCGAGCTACGTGTCCCTCCAAGTCTGATTGGGGAGCCTCGTGCTACCGATGCGGACAGGAGGGGCACAAGAGTGCCGCTTGCAGCGCCACCACGCCTCACTGCAAGGCGTGCGCCGCAAGCGGCCGCCCTGCGGACCATAGGATGGCGGGCAGGGGCTGCAAGCCCCCCGTCAAAAAGGGCATAGTGCCGGCGCAGGTTCGCCCTGTCGCCACCACCGCTGCCGTCGTCGCCGCCGCTGCAGCTCCAGCGGCGGCAGCCGAGGAGGATCGTGCGATGTCGGAGTAATGGGCTCCGAATACCACATCCTCCAGGCGAACACCAATCACTGCAGAGCGGCCCAGGACCTGGCAGTGCAGGTCATGGCCGAGTGGTTGGTGAACGTAGCGGTGGTCGCCGAGCCGTACTCGATCCCCAGCACCTGGCTGGGTGACGAGGACGGCTCGGTGGCACTAGCGGCGCGGTCTTCCACGGACTCCCCTCCCCTCTCGCTATTAGAGAGGGGACCGGGATACGTGGCCGCCGCGTGGGGTGAGGTGGCGCTCGTGGGCGTCTACTTCTCCCCAAACCGTCCTCTCCAGGACTTTGAGAATTTTCTCGGAGTCCTGGCCGCAGTGGTCGGCAGGGCGGTTCCGCGTCAGGTCTCCGTGCTGGGAGACCTGAATGCCAAGTCGGTGACCTGGGGCAACCCGGCCACCGACGCCCGCGGGCGGGCGGTCGAGATGTGGGCAGCCTCCTCTGGACTCTCCCTCTTGAACAGGGGGAGCGTCCAGACATGCGTGCGGCGGCAGGGTGGGTCGATAGTGGACGTCACTTTCGCCACCCCTGCGTTGGCCGCGCGCGTGCTGAACTGGCGGGTGGACCCGGTGGAGACCATGTCGGACCACCGCTACGTGCGGTTCGACATCTCCGCCGGTGGCCCCGGCGGGAGGCGGCCCCTCTCGGGGCGATCGCCGTTTCCGCGGTGGGCCCTGACCCGCCTGGACAGGGAGGCAGCGGGGGAGGCGGCGTTCATCCAGGACTGGCTGTCGTCGCCTACAGCCGGCCTGGATGTGGATGCCGCAGCGGGACAGCTGCGCCAGTCTCTGACCGAGGTATGCAACTCCAGCATGCCTCGGTCTGGCCGGCCGCCAGACGGACGCGCCGTGTACTGGTGGTCGGCGGAGCTGGCGGGGCTCCGAGCAGCTTGCGTGGAGGCAAGGAGGGCCTACACGCGGAGTCGACGGCGGAGCTGGCGGGGCTCCGAGCAGCTTGCGTGGAGGCAAGGAGGGCCTACACGCGGAGTCGACGGCGGCGTCGACGGGACCCGGCCAACGAGGACCACCTCTACGAGGTGTACTCGGAGGCGAGACTGGTCCTCGATCGGGCCATCGCCGCCGCCAGAGACTCGGCGAGAGCCGAGCTGCTGGAGGGTCTCGACAACGACCCCTACGGGAGGCCATATAAGGCGGCGCGCAACAAGCTGCGCCCCTTTGGCCCCCCGGTTGCCGAGACCCTGGAGCCCTCGTTTCTGGACGGGGTGGTTCGGTCCCTGTTCCCGCGCAGGGACAGCTTCACCCCGCCAGAGATGCGCGGAGCCCCGCTGGAGGACGAGGAGGCTGAGGAGGCCCCTCCGGTCACGGAGTCGGAACTTGGCGCGGCGGTTTTCCACGTCCGCGCCAAGAAGACGGCTCCGGGACCCGACGGCGTCCCCGCCAGGGTGGTGGCGATCGCCGCCACTCTGATGGAGGAGCGGTTTCGGGACCTCTTCAGCGCATGCCTTGCGTCTGGGAGGTTCCCGAAACCGTGGAAGGAGGGGCAGCTGTGCCTCCTCCGTAAGGAGGGCCGCCCAGCAGACTCCCCCTCGGCATACCGGCCCATCGTTCTCCTCGATGAGGTCGGAAAGATGTTCGAGGGGATAATAGCTGCTCGCGTGAAGAGCCATCTGCGGGATGTCGGGCCGGACTTGTCGGACGCTCAGTTCGGCTTTCGGGCTGAGCGTTCGACGGTGGACGCGCTGGCCTGCCTCAAGGGGCAGGTGCAGGGGGCGATGGAGGCGGGGGACGGAGTGTTGGCGGTGTCGTTCGACATCGCCAACGCCTTCAACTCTGTTCCTCACTCCACCATCCTAGAGGCGCTCCGGTTCCACGGAGTGCCTCGATACCTGCGCAGTCTGCTGGCCAGCTACCTGGAGGACCGGGCGATCCTCCTGGTGGACAGAACTGGCCAGGTCCGGCGATATCCCGCCGAGGCCGGCGTTCCACAGGGGTCAGTCTTAGGACCTCTCCTCTGGAACGTCGGCTTCGATTGGCTCTTGCGGGGAACTCTCCTCCGAGGCACGAGTGTCGTCTGCTACGCGGACGACACTCTCCTCACCGCCCGGGGGGAGAGTTTCAGGGAGGCGGCCAACCTGGCCTCGGCGGGCGGATCCTTGGTCGCAGCGAGGATCCGCCGCCTAGGTCTGAAGGTGGCGCTGCACAAGACCGAGGCCGTGTGGTTCCACGGGCCTCGGCAGCGCCCCCCGCCTGACGCCCACATCTTCGTGGAGGGCGTCAGGATCGAGATCAAGGCCCAGATGAAATATCTGGGCCTCGTGATCGACAGCAGGTGGCGCTTCGGCTCGCATTTTAGCGGGCTGTCGGCGCGCCTGCTGAAGACAGCGGGGGCGCTGTCGTGGCTTCTCCCCAATTTGGGGGGGCCCAGCGCACGATGCCGGCAACTCTACGCCGGCATCCTGAAGAGCATGGCCCTGTACGGGGCCCCCATCTGGGAGGACTCCCTCCGACGGAGGGAGAACGCCGCCGCGTTGCGGGCGCCCCAGAGGGCCATTGCTCAGCGGGTTGCGCGGGCCTACCGCACGGTCGGCTGTGCAGCGGCGTGCGCTCTGGCCGGCACCCCGCCTTGGGAGCTCGAGGCGTGGGTGCTCGCCAGAGTGCACGAATGGACGGCGGGGCGGAGGGCGAGAGGAGAACGCCCCGCCCCGGAAGAGCGGGAGGCCGTCCGGCGGGAGGCGAGGGACGCCATCGTCGTCCATTGGACGGCGGACCTCGCCACCGCAGCCTTCGGCCGCCGAACCCTCGACGCGCTCGGGCCGGTCCTGCGGGACTGGCTCGAGCGGCGGCACGGGTTCCTCTCGTTCCGTCTGGTGCAGGTGCTGTCCGGGCACGGCTGTTTCGGATCGTACCTGCACCGGATCGGACGGGAGGAGACGCCGTCGTGTCACGACTGTGGCGCGGCGGAGGACACGGCGCAGCACACTCTCGCGGTGTGCCCGTCGTGGTCCGAGCCGCGCCGCAGTCTCACGGCGGCGATCGGAACGGACCTCTCGCTCCCCGGCGTGGTCAACGCCATGCTGAGGGACGAGGGGTCCTGGGCGGCAGTCGCCTCCTTCTGCGAACACGTCATGTCCCAGAAGGAGGCGGCGGAGCGCGCGCGGGAGGAAGACCCTCTCGCGGCGCCGCTCCGAAGGCGGAGGAGGGGTCGGAGAAGACGTCAGTATGACGGTCATCTCCGACTCCTCCCAGGTGGAGGCCAGCAGGCGACGGGTGCGGGGGCACCCTCGCTTGCATCGCACGCGCCTCCACCAGTGTCGGACGGGAATGGCCAGGTGTTCTCGGCCATTCCCGTCGCCCCCCAGCTCCCGCTCGGGGGGCACGCGGGGCCCGCCAGCTAGGCGGGCATGCGCCGGGAGGGTCGTGGAAGTAAAGGCTGAGCCGGTTTCCCATGACCCTCCCATCACGGCGCCGAGGGAACACCGCTGAGTTTTAGTGGGTATACTGCCACTCTGGCAGGGAGTCCCACATACTCCGTCTCGTCCCCCGACGAGCGGAGATGCGTAATGTCATTTCTCAGCGACAAAAAAAAAAAAAACAAAAAAAAAAAAAAAAAAAAAAAAAAAAAAAAAAGGTTAGGTTAGGTTTTTTTTTTTTTTTTTTTTTTTTTTTTTTTTTTTTTTTTTTTTTTTTTTTTTTTTTTTTTTTTTTTTTTGCTTTTCCCCGTTCATGGTGGAACAGGACCTTACTAGTCTAACTTTCTCATTCATTCAATTTCTCGCATTTATGCCTCTCGCACTTTTATGCTTCATACTTTGTCTTTCTTTTACTCGTCTCTTATATTCTTTGCCGGGTGGGACTCCCGCTATCCAAACTATTCTCTACTTTTTTATTTTTATTTCTGAGGGATTTAGGGTTCTATCTCTACACACTTTATTTTATTCTCATGATTAACATGACAATTGACAATTTGACAATTGACAATTTTGACAATTTTTCTTATAGCTATGTTGATTTTACATTTTTCCAATTTTAATACATTTACTTTCTTAATATATTCTTACACCTTATTTACTAACATTATTTATTTTATTTACCTGTTGACATGACAATTTCTTTTATAACAATGTTGGTTCTACATTTTCCAATTTTAATACGTTTACACTCTAGTTACATTTTTACACCTTATTTACTAACATTATTTATTTTCTAGTTTATTTTAGTTCTTACATTAGTTGTTTACATGTCTATTTTATTCTATATTTTTTTTTTTTTTTTTTTTACTGTACGATCTTATGATACTAGCTATGTTTATTCTACTTCAGGATGTTTATTACTATACTTAATACATTTAAATACTGCCATTACACTTATGTTTTGAGATTTCTGGGTGCTTGTACATGCTCATTTGCGGTTTTTTGGCTTACATTTTTTGGACCTTCTTACTGATACTTGTTCCTAAGCAAGGGAAGGGGGGGAGGGGTAAAGGGGGGGATGGGAGGAGGGGAGGGGGGATGAGGAGGGGGGTAAGTTCCTATCTTGTTGTTGCTTTATTTATATTCAACTTTTGCGGCAATAATATATATAATACTTAAATATTAATATTTATTCGCCTTTCTTGGTCTTACTTATTTGTTCTGAAGTTTTTTAGGGGGCTTTGGATCGTGCGATATGTTTTTATATATTTATTATATAATTGTATATCTGGGGGGGGGGGGTTGTTTAGGGGGTTGTTTAGGTGTAGGCCGTTGTCGTCCGAGCCAGGTAGTCCCATTTCTTGCGGACCGGGCACTCCGCACTGAAGGCGTTGTGCTCTGTCCTCTGGAGCTTCGAGTGCATACAGTTGCAGCACTGCGGTTCACTGCCCGCCACAAACTCCGCGCACTTTTCGCGGAGGTGCGGTCCTCCGCAGTGGCTGCACCTGTCCACACTCTCCGTGCAGAATTTCCGGCCATGCCCAAATGCTAAGCATTTCGTGCATTGGATGAGCGGTGACTGGTCCTCTACCCTGACCCTTTGCATGTCTAGGTAGAGGGCTCCGGCCTCCGTCATCCTCTGCCATACTCGGGGACTGACCTGGAGGACGACGTGTGCTGTGTTAGGGTTCCTGGTCCTTTTTTTATACTTAATTATTATATTTATCTCTTCTTTGCTCATGTCCCTGAATATACACTCGTTTTGGGTGTGTAGCGCCTGCACCATCTCGTCGTCATCGCCGTCTAGGAAGACGTCTTTTAGGACGACGAGTGGGTTTTTGTTCTTCATAGACGCCACAATCAGCCCTGTCCCCCGGCTCTCTATTCTTTCTCTCACCTTTCTGAGTTCTGCTTCCGAGTCACAGCCCAGTATTACCGTCTGGTTTTTGGCTTTGCGGCATTTGTTAATTTTCAGGCCAGCTCCCCTGGCATCGACCGCCTTCTTCACTCTGGCGAGCACCTCGTCGGCGGTATCCAGACCGCTCTCGTAGGTGACCGCCATCGAGTGAAGTGCCGGTCGGTGCACAGGTTTGGCTGCCGCAGCACTGGCGTATGTTTCTGGGCTGGTTTTTGGCTCGCTGGCCACCTGCCTCAGGGCCTCCTTTATGGAATCGGTGTTGGCGGCGATTCCGCCGGCGACTTCGCCGATCTTGCCCTCGAGGTCGACCACAGCACGACTGTTGTGCGTTACCCCGTCGGTCACGTGACTCAAGGTCTTACTGACCTCGTCGATCTTGTCACCGACCTCGAAGACCTTTTCAACGATGTCGGCGCCGCTGTCAGAGACGTAGCTCTCCATCTCCTTGAAGCCATTTGCCACCTTTGTTTCGAGGTCTCTAAGCTGTGCCTTGAGATTCGTCTCCGCCTTTTCTAGCCTCTCTATTAAGTACTCCGACGATGATTCGGGTGGCGTAGGCATGGTGTTAGTTTTGGCGGATGGGACTGCTTTAGACGCAAGTTCCAGATCCTTCATCCGTTTGCTGAGCTCGAATAGGGTCCGTAGGCAATTGTCCGACTTCATCTCCAGGAAGGTCTTTATGTCCTTCCTCATTTGAGGGTACTCCTTGACTTTATCTGGGATTTCTTCAAAAGTCCTCATGACCTCCTGGAGAAGCTTGTCGTTTGTCATGGCGGCATAGGTGTCGGTCCGCGTTTTGTAGATCTCCATATTGTCTATGGATCTCCTCTTTCGCTCCGGCCTCCGGATGAAGGTCCTGGCGGCGTCCAGCGCCTGTCCAGACGGTCTTACTGGACTGGGGGTGCGAGTGGGGGCGATAGTGCCAGAGGTCCCCGCCGTCGAGGACGATGGCGTCGACGTCGACTCTTGAGGTCCGCTGGCACCTGCTCCTGGCCCTTTTCCTCTTACAGGGGTGTGTCCTAGCACCATTCTTATATCTGCTTGTGATTTCTTCCTTCACTTGTGTGTAAAGGCACAGTGAAGGGAACGGGGAAAATTCACGTCAACGAAGTCAGGTAAAAATAGCTTAAAATAACTAATTAAAATAAAATAGATAATAAAATAAAATAGATAATAAAATAATATAATGACCCTATATTTCGTCGCGTCCTGTATTGCTCAGCCTCGGTCCTGTAAATGGGGAGTCAAAGTAGAACAATACAAATCCGCGATCAGAAATTTTTTTATCTATCTTAGGTTCCGAGATATCAATTTTTTATGTAAAAGGGGGTGGGGGAGGGTCCAAACCAGGGGGGAGGGTTCCTCTTATGTGACTTTTGCCGTGGTGTCTACGACACCACAATGGCTGAATTTGAGGTCGGTTTTACTGTATCTCCCTTGGTTTCCGAGTTATGGCCCGTCACGTGATCTGGAAGGGTAGGGAAGGGAAGTTATGAGTTTAATACGAAAGGGGGGGAAAAGGGGAGGAGAGGGGGGGGATGGATGCCTCAGTAGGGGTCTGAATCAGAGGTCGAAAAGTGCCTAACTCCTCTTGTTCAAAAGATAGCCACCTTCCAAGGATTAAGGGGGTGAGGATGGGGTGGGAGGGTATCTGACTTAAAGGGTGAGCAAAAGGTAAGGTGTATTGAGGGGAGAGAATTGGGTGGATGTATTTGTTGGTTCTGGTTTACGGGGGAGGGGTTGGTATCCCGGTGAACAAATTAGGTGTCGTTGCGTGTCTAAGGGCCACTTACTAAATAACTAATTCTAGCACAAAAAATTTTTTGTCAAAATTTTTCTAAGTCCCAGGGGTGACTTCGTCCTAGGGGGTTGAAATTTTGACCATAGATGCGGAGGGTCCTGGGTGGTTGAGTTTAGCTCACAGCTCGGAAGAATAAATATATATATTTTATGTTACCTCGAAGGGGGAGTGTTTTTCCGCGATTTTGTCGCGGCCAAACGAAAGGTCTTTTTCTCCCGCTTCCGGAGACCCCAAACTCGGTAGGTCTGTGACCTCTGGGTACGACGTTAGGTCCCGGGGGGTGAGGCAACCTGAAGGGTTAAATGGGGGAGGGGGGACACACACTTGGAGTGTATATATGTATATATAAATAGATAAAAGGGTGATTATAGGTAGTATATGGAAGATATTGTGTGATTGGGGTCAATAGCGGAGGGGGTCAAAAAAGGGGGCTGGGGGTCTTATCCTAATCTGAGTACTATTTGAGAGGGGGGTTATAGGGGGGGGGGAAATTTTGTCAAAATTGCGAAATTCCCAGCCGTTTTCGAGATATGAGGGATTTTTGGGAATTTTAGGGGATCCGGTCTGGGTTTGTATAAATAAACTAAATGTAATGATCCAAATGTAATGGAATGGTACTTGTGTAATGATATTATTAATGGAAGTAAATATATTGGGATGTAATTAAATGTACGGGAAATAAATAAATGTACGTAAATGTATGAGACTGTGGCTAGCTGTGGAGGGTACGCACGGTCGGCACCGGGGTTCGGACTTGGCTGGGCCACGATGACGTATTATCGCCAGCAGGTCACGCCACTCGACACCACCGAGTTTCCCCAAGCAACTTTGACCCTTATTGCAACAGCAATAAGGTCGAGATTCTTATTATATAAAAAATGCGAACAACCAGTTGTATGGGTAAAACAGTGGGGAGAAGCAAGCAAATGTGGGGAAACTACACTTACGATAACGATTTTTCCCCGAGCTTTTTCCAGGGACGTCGTAGGGGAATGGGACAAAGTGCGTAGGAGTCCCAGCTATGGAAAAGTATATGTCCAGCTGCAATTTTCCCTCTACGACTTCCCGTCACATAGATATAGCCTGTTTCTACACGGCCTGCAAACAGGCAAAATCGGGGAAAAAGTCGCAATCAAGAAACAGACTATATCTCCAGAACCACTGATCGGATTTCCCTGTAAATTGTTTTGGCCACTAGCTGTTGTCTGCAGGCTACCTTCCCAATCAGTAGCTCGTCTATATCACCACTGCATCACCCAGATTCTTTATACTAAATACGACCGGAAACAATTTACTTTGCGGTCGAGTCAAAATTAGATGTTCACTAATAACTACTTAAATCCTAAAATAATTGTCCAAAAAATTTTTCTTATTACCGGTTTCGGTTTGGGGATATCCAGGCTGTCCTCCACAGAAAATTCGCACTAGGTCGTCGCTGAAAATCCTGATTTTTCGTGTTTGGAAAATTGTACCAACTTTTTCACGACCGCACTCAATGTTGTATTGTCAATAAACTGGCTTTTCCAAGGTGGAATTTGGGTTCCGTGGTACCTCCAGGCTCGCCTGCTCGTGCACCTTCTCGGGAAGTTGTCAGATGTCCTGGATGTAGGTTGGGGGTAGCTTTATACCCCTATGAAGGGACGTCGTCTTGCTGACAACTAGTTTCCTTTGTATTTCCGCGCGCCTGCGCGGAAAAATTCTGGAATTTTCTCTGAATCGTGGGGCTCGAGGAGGGTGTACCGATGAATAATAAAAAACCCTATGTCGCCGCTTTAGGTTTAAAGTTATAACACTTTTGGTGGGACGCGTTCCCGAACTGTCAGTTTTTTGGTGATAGTTTTCACATGCTTTCACTGATCACAAAACTTCTTTCACCACCGTGACGGCCTCGTGATTCCGCGTGTTTTAATATACGACACTTGTATTTTTGAGCACTTTTTACCACTTTTGTGATTTTTTGACTGCGGAGCGCGGTTTTTTCGTGGCGTTCGGGGCGGCGGTTGGAGCCAGACTGGGTTAGGTTAGGTTAGGTTAGGTTAGGTTAGGTTAGGTTAGGTTAGGTTAGGTTAGGTTAGGTTAGGTTAGGTTAGGTTAGGTTAGGTTAGGTTAGGTTTTTTTTTTTTTTTTTTTTTTTTTATAAATAATTATTACCGCGGACATGGCGGTCCGCGCCCTTTTTTATTACATTTATTAAATTATTTTAAGTTGGTGGCAGTTTTTTTTACTCCTGCCTCGGACAATTTTTGTTTACATGCTGTTTTATGGTATCTTAGAATCTACGTGAGTCCATCTATATGCTTATAAATATGTATATATAATTTTTTTTTTTTTTTTTTTTTTTTTTTTTTTTTTTTTTTTTTTTTTTTTTTTTTTTTTTTTCCCCTTATTTACTATTACAACTTTTTATTATACATTTAATTTTACATTATATTCTTAAAATTGTTGTTAGTATTGTTTAGGTTAGGTTAGGTTAGATTTTTCTTAATTTCTTATTACATTTTTTACTTAGTTTAATATCTTATATACTATTACAACTTTTATTACATTTTTTTTTTTTTTTTTTTTTTTTTTTTTTTTTTTTTTTTTTTTTTACATTTTACACACTATACATTGTTGATTTTTGTTAGTATTGGATGAGGTATCTCTTGGGTTAGGGTGTCAGTTTGGATATGGGTTAGGGACATTTTGGGTGGTGTTTTACTGGGACATTTTGGGTGGTGTTTTACTGGGGTCTAATGACCGCGGACTTCGCTAGCCCCATCAGGCCCTCCACGACTGCTGCGTCTCGGTGCTGCATGGCCATCTTCAGGTTGTACTCGATGACCATTTTAGTCGGCGCACCCATCGCTTTCCTGGCAAAACGGCCCGTGGCGTCGTCGGCGTCGTCGGTGTAATAGACGCAACTGACCGTATGTCTCGACACCGCCACTACCGCGTGGGAGATGCTTTCGTGGATTTGGAGCCTCCTGGACTTGGTGTTAATGATGATGACGCTGTCGTAGGTCAACCCCTGAGCTTCGTGTATGGTCAGGGTGCGCGACCCTTCGCCGGACCCGTATCCCTGGCTGATGAGAGAAGATTTCTCCTCTTGTGTATGAACCAGGAATAGGGTATTTTGGGCGGTACTGGGTATTTGCGCTCCCGTGTAACCTGTCACCCTCAGGGAGTGGACCCGCGACAGCGACAACTTAGAGGAGTATATACCGGAGTATATCTCGCTCAGTGCAAGCGCTACGTCCATCGGATTGCGGTGTGTGCACAACAACTCCTGGGTGATGCCAGCCACCGAGTCTGGACGGGTATACCTTAATGGAAATAGGTTCTGTCTGTCCAAAAACGGAAGCTGGTTTACGTCTCCGATGAGGACAATCTCGCTCGCCCCAGACAACTTTACTGCCATAACTATAGCCCCAAAGTGGTTCATGAGAGCCTCGTCTACCGTGAGCCGGTAGCACCTCTCTTGCTGTCGGAACCCGTTTGCTAGTATTGAGGCCATAGTGCGCACCTTTGTCTTGACTCGATCTCCCAAGCGGCGCGCAAGCTTCTCCCTGAGATCTTTGGCAGCTTCAGTTGTCGTGGTCGCTATGACGTCCTTCTCCTCATCGAAGTTTTTAACCACCCACGTTGTCTTGCCACACCCCGGAACCCCATTTACCCACCTGATATTGGGTACCGCCCAACTTTCCTGCGATGCCAGAACGTCCGAGCTCCCCAAAATGGTCTGTGCCATTTCAAGGATCTTGTCGTCCGGCATGATTTTGGTACATTTGGCGGTAACCACTATCGGGTCGTCATTTGGTACTTGGAATTTGAGTTTGCCTGAGCGCTCCGTTTCCTCTGTGTCCAGGGCCACAAAACCACTCCCCGCGCTGTAGGCTACCATGTACGACCCCGTCATTTCCCCCGTGATGACTTGAGATGTGACGTTGTCGTACACAGCTGCCTCCGATTCCTTGAGTAGTACCCTTAGCAGACCTTCTGAATTTCTATGGAAGGTCTGTAGGATCTTCTTGCATGTCATGAGATTGACCTCCCTGGTCGCTCTCACGATCGCTACGTACTCAAGGAACGCGCTCCGTACGTGGTCCGTGATACCAGACCTCTCTGCGAGGGACGGCGGGCTGACTTGCCCTTTGTCGGCTCTTGTAGGCTTAGGCTTCTGTGGGGTTGGTTCCTGTGGAGTCTTTTTGAGGAACCGCTGTGTTGCCTTCTCTTGTTGCGATGCTCGGCTGGTGCCTGGGAGCAGTGCGCTGAGGAAAGTGCCGAAGGCTCTCAGGCGACTCCTCGACTGGGCCCGGTGCTCTGGGCTTGTGGTGGTGCTCTGCTCCTTTGCAGCTTTTTCGGCTGCCGCCTTTTGCTGGGCCCTCTCCGAACCGCTTAGAGTGGTGGTGGGGTTTGTATTGGGGCTCGTCGCGCTGGCTGTTTGTTGTCTGGGGGCTTTGAGAAAGCTTAAAGTTTCCCCTCGGTCCTCGTAGACAACTACCTCGTGATGTTCCGAGGCTTTTAGACAGCCGAAGCGGTCTGCGACGTCTCCTCTCTCTCCTCCCACCGTCATTGCGTCCACACTAATGGTTCGGGCTGTTGCTGCCGTGTACTCCCCTGCCTCCCTGATCCTCTGAAGCAATGAGCTCGCCTGAGCAAATGGAGTGGTCTCTCCCCACTCGAATAGTGCGATCGTCTTTCCTTTGAACCGCACTAGACGGCATCGGTGAGAGGCCACTTCCACCTGGGGCAGTGCAGCGTACTTGCTGCCTTTGATGCTCGTCTTGGTGGT
Organism: Gortyna flavago; assembly: GCA_963669345.1. Lineage (NCBI taxonomy): Eukaryota > Metazoa > Arthropoda > Insecta > Lepidoptera > Noctuidae > Gortyna > Gortyna flavago. The sequence continues at coordinate 20,376,945 of OY770133.1, forward strand.
ACTTCCGTTGATCAAGGCGGCGAGGCCTGGCGAGATGGGTATTCGGGCCGCAGCTCGACTGAAGCCGATGCAGAAGCCTATGCCCAACTTCTCCTGGTCCCTGTTCATGAACAGGGCAACGCCGCGAAGTCTGATACCTGGAACCACCCCGTCTCCTCCGCATGCCAGGAATTGTGTGACGGACATGGTTGTAGGGGCTGGTTGCAGGCTGGCTCCCACTGCTACTATTGCTGCCGCTGGCACTTGTTGTTGGGTGGTGTTAGTGTGTGAGGTTTGTGGGTCAGTTGATGTCGTGCGTGTTGTGGTTTGAGTAGTAATTGGTGTGATTGTTGATGTTTGTGTGGTCATTGGTGTGGTTGTTGTTGTTGTTAGTGTAGTCGTCGGTGTGGATGTTGTTATTGTGGTGTGTGTTCGTGTGGAAGGTCGACTACGCAGGGTTGCGTCCGTTTTATTGGCCGCCGCTGCTGTTGTGGCGACTTTGCTCGCGAATGCCAGAAATGGAGCCCTGGTAGCCAGTCTCCCCATGATGGTGTGGAGTGTGGACTGGCTAAGTGGGGTTTCAAGTTTCACCTCCATCTCCATTCTTTCTTGACAGAATCTTGGGCATTCGAAGAGCAAGTGCCAGACTGTCTCTTCGCAGCTGGGATCGCAGACGCATGAGGGACTATCTTTGAGATGGAATCTGTGGAGGTACGCTGAGAATCCTCCATGTCCTGTGAGGACCTGCACATGGACCGGTGTGAGAACTGCGTCTCTGAGTGTTCTTTTCGCCGCAAGGACGTTTGGGAAGAACACTTTTGTAACCGCTCCCGTGCTAGAGGACTCGTACCGCGCTTGCCACTTTTCTATAGTCCCCTCCCGTATCTTCCTCCTCACGAACGATACGGGGACCCTGTTGTAGTCGGCTGTCTCTGTGTGTAGGGCTGCCTCCTTGGCCAGCTCGTCCGCTCTCTCGTTCCCGGCAGTTCCCGCGTGAGCCTTGAGCCAGAAGAGTCTCACCTCTCTGCCCTCCTCTCTGATTTCTCGGACGCTCCTCTTGATTTGGAGTGCCAGGTGGTGAGTGACGGACGGCCTCCTCAGCAGGTCAAGTGACGACCTTGAGTCACTTAGAATGCTTACGGAAGCCGCCCTGGATTCTCTTGCCATCCTGACAGCTCTAAAGAGTGCGTACATTTCAGATTGGAAGACAGTGTTGTGAGGCTCCAGGCCGAATGTGCTGAACTTTGACTCCTTCCCGTTTTCCCACCAAGTTAGGGCAGCTCCGACTTTCCCCTCTATCTTGCTGCCATCGGTGTAGATTTGGGGACCGATTACTTGATGGGTTTCCAGGGTTTCGGGAGTCAAGTCCTCCAGGCACGCATACTCTGTTGTTGTGAGTAGTGCTGGATGGGGGTTTTCCGTGTAGCGCACGTTGCGCTCCAGCTCTCGACCCGGCGGTATGAACTCTCGGGAGTGGCCCTTTTTGATCTTGAACAGGGCGGCGGCCTCTAGTACCCGGAGATCTAGGGGGAGTTGTCCTGACAGAATAAGTGCCGATGACAGAGACACCGTGCGGTACGCTTTGCAGATCTTCTGCGCGAAACCCCTCTGCAGTGAGTCAAACTGATTCCTTGTCATCAGTTTCTCAGCCGCAGGGGCCCACGCGCTCGCCGCATACATCACGATAGGCTCTATCACCGATACATATATCGTCCTGATGATCTCTCCGTTGAGACCCCAAGTCACCCGCGCCGCGCATGCCAACTGCTTGTAGATGTCTGCGGCCTTTTTACAGGTCGCAGCCACGTGCGCGTTGAAGGTGAGTTTAGAGTCTATTGTGAGACCTAGCAGCTTAACCTCTTGGACCAGGTTCAGCCGTGTGCCCGACATGTAGAGTACCGGAACGTCGTACTTAAGCTTCCTCGTTAACACCATCGCGTTGGTCTTGTGCGCGGCGAAACGTAGCTTATTTTGGACGCCCCATTCCGATACTTTGTCTAGCGTGTGATTGGCTGATTGCTGCAGGGGACCGGTTGTTAAGTCCGAGAAGACCAAGACGACGTCGTCTGCGAATGCTTGACAATATACCCCCATACTTGCCATTTTGTGTAAGAGCGAGTCTAGGATAAGGTTCCAAAACGTCGGTCCGGCAATTGAGCCCTGGACGCATCCTTTCGTTGTACCCTTCTCACTAGACGCTCTGGCGTAGTTGACCCTGATGTTGCGGTCTTCCAGGTATGAGGTGACGAGAGAGTAAATGTTTTTGGGGCAGTTCTTCGTGATCATTTGCCTCTTCAGTGCTGGCCACCACGCGTTGTCGAAGGCCCCCTCTATGTCCAATGATATCAAAAGCACGATCTTTTTGGCTTTGATTTCGGCTCGTAAGTGGCCCATTAAGGCATAGAGGGCGTCCTCGGTTCCACGCTGCGGCATAAACCCGTATTGATTTGTGTTAAGTGTTGGGAGGAAGTGCCACTGGAGTCTGCCCACTAGGAGTTTCTCCACGATTTTCCCCAGGACCGAGAGCAGACCTATTGGTCTGTACGACTTTGGGCTGGTGTAGTCGTCTTTTCCAGGTTTGCGGAGGATGCACACGTGGGCGACCTTCCACTGCCTCGGGAAGTGTGACAGCGATAGGCATCTATTGGCCATCGCCAAGAACGCTTCCCTATCGCAGTTTATTGCCGCTGTGCAGATGTCCGCCGTTAATCCGTCGGGACCGGGAGCTTTCTTCGGATTTTGGTTCTGGAGAACCATTTCCAGCTCCGCGGTTGTGAAGGGCGGATCATCGGCAGACAGTCCTTGCGGGTGCTTCTCCTCCGCTAACCTCCTGAGCTCTCTGTGGTATGGCTGTTCGGCATCCGTTGAGTCGTCTGGGTAGAAGGTTTTTGCCAGAAGATCCGCGGATTGCTCTGGACTGAGCGTCTCGCCTGCGGTGTTTCTCAGGAGCGCATCGTCCTGTCTTCTGGCTGTCTTCCTTAGTACCCTGTAGATGCCGTCCCACATGCTCTCTCGGTCCTGCTTCGAGCAGAACTCCTTCCAGTTGGCTGTGGCTGCCTCCGCTGCTGCTGTGGTGTATGTTTGTTTTGCCTGTACGTACTCCTGGATGGTGAAGTGTCTCCGACTGGCGGCCGCGTTCCGGATCCTTCTCTTCTTTCTCATGGCATCTTTTTTGAGCCGATCCAGAGAAGGCGTCCACCACGGCGGCTTAACGTCGTGTTTAGGCGACCCCAGTCTTGGGATCGTTTCCTCGCATGAACGGTGGATGTTTTCGGTGTACATCGTGATGATGTTCTCCAATTCTTCAGGGTTTGTAACTTCCGAGACTCTGACTTTGGTGATGTTGGTGTCCGCTAGGCTTGTCTTGAAGTGGGAGTTGAAGTCAGACCACTTTGCCTTCTTAGTGTTGTAGATGCGCGTCGAGATTGGCCTTAGGGGTTCCAAGGCCTTTTCTAGGCGCATCGAGAAGGTTATTGCGTTGTGGTCTGAAGTTGTCAAGCTTCTTTCCACTCGCCACTCCTCGATCTTACCCAACAGCGACGTACTGCACGCAGTCACGTCAACGACACTCGTACACCACCTGTCTCCTCTGTACGTCTCGAAAGTTGGTGTTTGGCCTGTATTCAGAATGTGGAGATCCCGTTCATTGAGGAAAGAGCTGTACGCCGCCCCGCGATGGTTTTCGGAGACACTTCCCCACCACTGGCTCCAGGCGTTTACATCTCCTCCCACCAGGATGTTTTGTGTTTTGAGTTGTTGTGATGTGTGTTGTGTTTCCGAGAGGTATGGTTCGATGTCCTGGTCCCCCTCGAAATAGACCGATAGCACCCCAAAGCTGAGCTGACCCACTTTCAGCAAAACAGCGGCGACGTTCTCAGTCACAAGCTGAGGGTCATGGATGACCTCCAGGTTGTTGCCGAAGACGACGATCGCTGCTTTTACTGGTTTTTGACGGTTGAGGCTGCACTGGATGACTTGTGTGCCGGGACTTTGTTTCATCACACCTGTTCTTCCTACGTAGGGTTCTTGAACAAGTGCTACTGAAATTCCCCTAGCCCGAGCCGCCAAGTGGAGTTCTTCCGTGGCCAGCTTGGAGCGCTGAAGATTTACCTGGATGAAGCGCAATCTTGCTGTCGGTCTTGGAGCGATTCCGGGGGTGACCAGTTGGTTGGTTGGTGTGTTGAGGGTGCCTTCAGCAATAAGAAACGCGGGATCTTGCTATGCCATCCCACTTTTGGCGTTCCTGACAGTCTGCGCTGAACGCTGTGTGTGCCAGGTCGCCGTCCTTCCCGTGGGCCAACTTGCAGTTGGCGCATGTGGGCTGTTTGCCGTCCACCCGAGTGAGGCAGTCCCTGATGTTATGTGCACCGCTGCAGTATCCGCAGACTTCTTTCGCGGCCTTGCATATGGCCTTATTGTGACCATATGCGAGGCACTTGGTGCACTGCACAAGAGGGGACTGGTCCTCAATCGAGCATCTCTGGATGCCCAGGTGTACCTTTTTCACCGCGGTGAAGGACTTCCAGAGCTCCGGGGAGAGCTCCAGAACGGGATGGCATTCGTGCGGGTTTCTGGCGCGCTTCCTGTACCGCATCTTAATGAACTGTCCTTCCACAGCGACGTTTTGCAGAAGATGTTGGTTCTGCGCTTTTAGGAGGTCTACGATCTCCCCGTCGCTGTAGCTGGACAGCACACCTCTGATGCACACCAACGGGTTTTGGGGTCTCGGCTCCTGGACCTTGAGCCCTGGGTTCAACTCCATTTGGTCCTTGACCTTTTTCAGGTCGCCCTTGCTGGCGCACCTGAGGACCACTTTTTGGTTGCGGGCCTTACGGACCGCGTCGACCCGGGCTCCGCTCGTTTTCAGATCCAGTGCGGTCCTGATCCTCTCGATCACGTTGTCCCCTGTGTGCTGGGGGTCCGTCGACGAGACGATCAGGGTGTGGTTTGGTTGTGTCAGTGCTGGTTTGGGGGGCTTGGGTGTACTAGCGACCTGAGCAAAGGTTTTGGGCCCCTGCTGATGTTGAGGCGGTCTATCCGCTTTGCTCAGGTCCTCCACCCCCTTCTGTATGTGTTGGAGTGTCTTCTTGACCTCCCCGACTGCGAGTTCCGCTTCCAGATTTAACGCCGGAGGCGCCAGGATTGGAGGCTCTTTGTCGCGCAGCTCACGGAGGTCCGCCGAGACAATCTCCAGCCTCTCGGAAATGGGTTTTAGATGTTGTGTAATGTTTATGGGTGGGTGTGGTGGTGGAGGGGATGGTACAGGCCTGTTGGCAATGGCCTGAAGTTGGTGCTTCAGTTTTTCAACCTCCTCTTCGAATTTGGTGGTTTTCAGCAGGTCTGACGTGTCCTGGCTACTCGGGTCCGTCTCGGTGTTTCTTGGCCGGGCGAGGTCCTCTTTGAGCCTCTCTAGGGCCTGCCGGAGCACGTCCAGCTGGTTTGAAATGCTGGTCATGTTTTTGTCGAGGCGTGACAAACTAGCTCCCGTTGTATCCCTCTGGGTATCCCCGGGGGCTCTTACACTTTCCTGCCTCGTCCTCTCATGCTCCTTTAGGTTTTTGTGGCTCGCCGATGTAACCTCGTCTTTAACCTCCTTGATGCCCTTGAAGGCTTCAAGGGTCTCATGCCCGAGCCATTCCCGGATCCCTTTTGCCTCTTTTTTGGTGTCCGTCACGTCAGTCCGCATGAGGGAGAGGTCCACCTTTAGCGCCATTAACTCTCGAGTGTGAGCTCTCTCGACCCGCAAAAGCTCTTTTGCGTGTCGAGAGCGCTCCTTCTCGAGGTTGAACTTATGGCGCGCCCTCGAGTCTGCCAGTGACAGGGCCGTCTCGTACAGGCCCTGTAGGCACTCATGGGCTGTGGCCTTACACTCCCTTTTCATGTTACCCGCTTGTTCCAGTGCATCCTTGCCCTTCTGGAGTAGAGTGTTGGCCTCCCTGGTGGCCAGGTCCATCTCCACCCCTGTGCCCCTCCTTGGGGTTCGGTAGAGAAGGCTCGGTCGCCCACTCTCAGTTTGACTTACTGAGGAGGCCACCGAGCTTTCCTCGTCCGAGATGATCTGTTGGGGGGGGGAGATGTCACACTGCTCCCAGTTGATTACGATTTCGGAGATTCTCCTCCGGTCCTCCGTCTGAGACGCCCCAGGCGCCGAAGGCAGCGGCGGCGTGATGCTCGTGACATCCGGTTCCGACGCTGCCCTCGGCGCCTGAGGCCTCTGCGGCGGGTGGGCCGACTTCTCCGAGACCACAGATTTTGCCGTGTTCTTGAGCACTTTTTCCCTAAGGGATTTCGGGGCCTTTACGGCTTCCGTGGTCATTTTCCGAGATGTTGTGGACTGGTTTGATGCCATTTTTGTTTTTGGAGATGTTGTGGATTGGGTATTTTAGACTGTTAGAGTTATGTTAATGTTGTAGGTTAGGATTATATTTGAATATAGTGGGTTAGGGTTAGGTAAGGTTGAGGTTATGTTGGGTTAAAGTTAGTTAAGGTTAAGGTTACGTTGGGTTAGGGTTATATTATGTTATAAGGTTAAGTTTGGTTAGGGTTAGTTTAAAACTAAATTAGACTTAATATTACTTGAATGTGATATTTACTACAATTTTTTTTTTTTTTTTTTTTTTTTATATGTAGATGGACTCACGGATGATGGTGGATGATGCGCTGATGTTCTGCTGCTGCTGTCCGTGAGGAGTCCGAAAACTGCTCGGGACTCGGATGGTCTGAGTCCTGTGTGCACGCTGGTAGTGGTTCCAGTAGAACTTTCGGGCGTAACCGGATGAGATGTTGGTGTGGGCTGTGAAAGTCAGGGTTCCGTTGGGGCCAAATTGAAGAGTGTTTTGCGCCCTTTCAAATGAGCCCAATCTCGACTTCCTAGGTCCACGGGGTGCGAAGATAGACCGCGGGGGGGTGAGGTAGCCGAGAGGGGGGTGAGGGGGGGGGGGGAGGTCTCGTGGGGAGACTATAGAGGGGGGGTGAGGGAGGGGGGTTGGGGGGGGAGGTCTCGTGGGGAGACTATAGAGGGGGGGTGAGGGAGGGGGGTTGGGGGGGGGGAGGTCTCGTAGGGAGACTATAGAGGGGGGTGAGGGAGGGGTTGGGTGGGGGGTCTCGTACAGAGACCAGAAGGGTAGGGAGTGAGGTTAAATAAGGGAGGGGGGGTAATGAGCGCGGGGCGGAGGAGGGGTGAGGGGGAGGGGTAGCCTTGCGCGGGTATCAGAAGGGTATATGGGAAGCGGGGAGCGGGGTTAGTATAACTAGCAGAGGGGGGGGGGGGGTAGATTGACCGGGGGGGGGGGGGGGTTGGTGGTGAAGGGTGTCTTTGGAAGGGTCTTGGAGTCCCGAGTCGGATGAGCCCAAGCTCGGGGGGGGTGGGATGAAGGGTTTAGGAGTTCCCTCGGGGCTTACCTCGCGATGAGTCGTGAAGTCGTCACACTGATGGCTGGTCTGCAGACAGATTCCTCGGCCGGCTTCGGAGTCTCCAGTGAGGGCTGGGATCGCTGGTTGTATGTCTCGCCTCGTGGTTTGAAAGCACGTGGTGCTAAAAGTGAGGTTATTTTCACTGAAACCACGTGTTTTTGGCGTACTTTCGCACCTTAATAAATCCCAAACCGCTACTCCGATTTTCCTGGTCCTGGTGTTGTTGGATAGGGCTCTGCCGCGACTCTTCGGTGTATTGTAGGTAAGACGGCTCCACTGACCTGTGGTGACTTATTCGCTGTAGACTTTGCGAAGGTCCTGCTCTTCGACCCGTGGAGGTAGACACTTGCCCACACGTTTCCTGGTGTTCGGTAACTGCACAATTCCACTGGTACCGTTTCCGCGTACGTAACTCAACGCGTCTATTTTTAGTGAATTTTTTACGCGGAGCAGATGTTGTACGTGCGAGTGTAAGTCGGTTACTTGGGTTAGGTTAGGTTAGGTTAGGTTAGGTTAGGTTAGGTTAGGTTAGGTTAGGTTAGGTTAGGTTAGGTTAGGTTAGGTTAGGTTAGGTTAGGTTAGGTTAGGTTAGGTTAGGTTAGGTTAGGTTAGGTTAGGTTAGGTTAGGTTAGGTTAGGTTAGGTTAGGTTAGGTTAGGTTAGGTTAGGTTAGGTTAGGTTAGGTTAGGTTAGGTTAGGTTAGGTTAGGTTAGGTTAGGTTAGGTTAGGTTAGGTTAGGTTAGGTTAGGTTAGGTTAGGTTAGGTTAGGTTAGGTTAGGTTAGGTTAGGTTAGGTTAGGTTAGGTTAGGTTAGGTTAGGTTAGGTTAGGTTAGGTTAGGTTAGGTTAGGTTAGGTTAGGTTAGGTTAGGTTAGGTTAGGTTAGGTTAGGTTAGGTTAGGTTAGGTTAGGTTAGGTTAGGTTAGGTTAGGTTAGGTTAGGTTAGGTTAGGTTAGGTTAGGTTAGGTTAGGTTAGGTTAGGTTAGGTTAGGTTAGGTTAGGTTAGGTTAGGTTAGGTTAGGTTAGGTTAGGTTAGGTTAGGTTAGGTTAGGTTAGGTTAGGTTAGGTTAGGTTAGGTTTTTTTTTTTTTTTTTTTTTTTTTTTTTTTTTTTTTTTTTTTTTTTTTTGCTTTTCCCCGTTCATGGGAACAACGGGATCTTAGTATTCTAGGTTTCGCATCCAGTCCAGTTCTCTCATTTATTCCTCTCGCACTTTTATGCCTCATACTTTATCTTTCTTGTATCCTTCCTTTTTATTCTTAGCCGGGTGGGACTCCCGCTATTCTATCTAGTTTTTACTTTTCTTTATTTCGGGGGGTATTAAGTTTACACCTTCATTTATTAACATAAATATGGTCATTCACCTTATGCTAGCTACTTATACATTAGTCCTATTTCTGAACATTTCTATATATTACTCCAAGATAACAGATTGTTCTTATATACTTTTCTTATTTCTATAATATAGTTAAACTATTGTATGTATTCTTACTTTGTTAAATTCCTACTTTGTCTATTTCTTAAATTTATTCCATATTGATTTTTACAATTCTATCAACTTTTCTTATATAATTCTACTTATTTCTATTTTTCTTATATAACTTTACTTATTTCTATGATATAGGTATTTAAACATATGCGTTCTTATTTTATTACATTCGTATTCTATTTATCTGTTACTTATATTTATTTCACACTGAGTTTTACTATTCTATCAACTTATTGTAGGTTTAAACAAAAACAAGGCTTATACTTATGTTTTACTTGTCCTTTTATTTTCTAATACGATGCATTTATTTATTTATATATTAGGTTTTTTACTCTCCATAAACCAGGTAGTTACTTTCCATTTTTTATGGCCCAGGGTTTAGGTTGGAGTTCAGGGTTTTATAGTTGGGACTTAAGGATTGGACCTATTTATTTATCTAGATTTATTGTGTTCTCTCCATTTTATTTGTTACAATAATATATGTATATATACTTAGATTACACATAATTATTGCCTTTTCTTGCACTAAGGTTTTATTTCTTTGACTTTTTGGGTGTGTATTTGGTATCCTGTGTGTGTTTAGTGTCCCGTGTGTGTTTTCGATATATACATACATATTTAAAATACATACATTTATATATCTAGGGGGCAGTTTAGGCGTATGCTGTCGTCGTTCGAGCCAGGTAGTCCCATTTCTTGCGGACCGGACACTCCACGCTAAATGCGTTGTGGTCGGTCTTCTGAAGGTTCGAGTGCAGGCAGTTGCAGCACTGCGGTTCATTCCCCGCGACAAAGTCCTCGCACTGCTCACGCAGATGCGGTCCTCCGCAGTGACTGCACCTGTCCGCACTCCCAGTACAAAATTTCCTGCCATGTCCAAATGCCAAACATTTGGTACATTGGATGAGCGGTGACTGGTCCTCCACCCTGACCCTTTGGAGGTCCAGGTAAAGGGCCCCAGCTTCCGTCATCCTCTGCCATACTTTGGGTCTGACTTGGACGACCACATGCGCTGTCCTGGGATTCCTAGTCCTTTTCTTGTATTTCACCGTCACTTCCATTTCTTCCTGGTTTAAGCCCCTAAAAATGTCGTCGTTTTGGGAGTAGAGCGCCTTCACCATTTCCTCGTCGTCGCTGTCCAAAAAGACATCTTTAAGGACAACGAGCGGGTTTTTGTTCGTCATGGCCTCTGCTCTGAGTCCTCCACCTCTGCTGTCAATGCGGTCTTTCACTCTTCTGAGCTCCGCCTCTGAGTCGCATCCTAGAATGACCGTCTGGTTTTTCGCCTTCCTGACTTTATTTATTTTTAGTCCAGTTCCCCTGGCGTCGACCGCCTTCTTCACCCGGGCGAGCACCTCGTCAGCAGTTTCCTGGTTACCTTCCATGGTGACCGCCAACGAGTGAAGCACCGGCCGACGTCCTGGTTTGGCTGCTGTGACTTTGGCGTAGGTCAGCGAGTCAGTCTTCGGCTCGCATACGACCTCCCTTATGGCCTCCTCTATTCTGTCCGACCTGGCAGCGACCACACCGGCAACGTTTCCGATTCCATCCTCGAGGCCCTCCGCGGCTAGACCAACTATCTTCACCCCCTCTCTTGTGTGGTCTATGCTCGCTTGCGCTACGTCGATCTTGTTGCTGACCTCGTCAATTTTGTCGATAACCTTGTCGATGATGTCGGCACCACTGTCGGAGCAGTGTTCGGTCAGGTCCTTGAGACCTTTTGCGACTTTCTCTTCAAGGTCGTTGAGCTGCATCCTTAAATTCGTCTCTACCTCATCCAGCCTTTCCAGGATTTCCCCGGGCATTTTGGTTGATGTAGGGATATCGACTTTTGCGGGCGGGGCTGTTTTTGGCGCTGTCTCTAGATCCTTTAATCGCCTGCTAAGTTCGAACAGGGTCCGTAGGCACTTGTCCGACTGTGTCTCCAGGAAGATCTTAATATCCTTTCTCATCTGAGGGTAGTCTTTTACTCTGGTTGGTATGTCCTCAAAAGTCTTCATGACCTCCTGGAGAAGCTTGTCATTGGACGATGTGGCGTAAATATCCGTCTGTTTCTTGTACGCCTCCATTATGTCTATAGACCTTCTCTTTCGTTCAGGTCTCCGAATGAAAGTCTTGGCGGCGTCCAGCGCTTGTCCAGGCGGGCCCGCGGGGCTGGGAGTAGTGGCAGGAGCGGCAACGCCAGAGGTCCCCACCGGCGACGACAGTAGCTTTCCGGCTGTTTCCGCCAAGGTTCCTTTAACAGCGTCTTTTCTGCCGAATGTCAGGGCTAAACCCTTCGGCGCTGTGCAGGTTCCGGAGGGTCCCTCATTTCGTGGGTGGGTAGGCGACGTAGTCTCTTGCGGTCCGCCGGCGATGGCTCCTGGCCTTCTACTTACTGGGGTGCGAATTCCGGGAATCATTTTATATTTTGTTCCGTTGCTGGTAATTTGTGTTGTGCGAATGTGTGTATAGGGCACAGTGATAAGAACGGGGAAATTTGTCAATAATATAGAATAATAAAATAATACTTCTAAAGTTTCTGACCCTGTATAGGGGGGTGAGTATTTGTGTCAATGTGTATATTAACTATATATAATATATAGTTCCGTTTTTGTGTGTCTTTAAAACACACGTGTAAATGAGGGGTCGGAGTCGTTTACTCTGATCCGTAGTCCAAATTTTTCTAACCCCGTAGTTTTTGGTCTATTGGTGTTTAGTACGTAAGGGGTAGGGGAGGGTCCAATCAGGGGGGGAGGGTACTTCTAATGTGACTTTAGCCGTGGTGTCTACGACACCACAAAGGCTGATTTTGAAGTCAGATCGGTTCTATCTCCTCTCGTTCCCGAGATATGGCCTGTTAAAGGATGAGGGAGGGGAGGGTTCAGGAGAAGGGGGGGGAGGGTATCTCGTATCCGGTTTTTGCCGTGGTGTCTTCGACACCACAAAGGCTAAAACCGTGGTCAAATTTTGCCTATCTATTATAGTTTCAGAGATATCCCACTTTTTAGGGTTGTGCCGTACCGTACCGCGCCGCGTCGTGTCGCAGGCCTTGAAGGGTAAATCTTCCAGTTGACCTAGCTGGGTTTTCCCTGTTCCGATTTTGGCGTGATTGGGCTCGTTTGTTTGGTCTTGTTGAGCTCTTTGTAGGCAGGTCAGTTTCAGGGGTAGCTACGGGAGGGGAGGGGTTGGGGGGGGGGGGGATTTGTGGGTATCAGGGGAGGGGTCTGGAGTATCAGGGGAGGGGTATGGGGTGTCAGGGAAGGGGTTCTGGGGTCACGAGGAAAGTAGCGGGGGTCTCGGGGGTCACCGGAGTCACGTGAGAGCGGGCCTCGGGGATTTTAGTGATGTAAAGGGGGCTGTATAAATTACATAAGTGTATAAATATGGGTGCTAAGCAGTAATTGGGGTCAAAAGACGGGGGTCAAAAAATGGGGGTCTTGGGGTCTTATATGAATGTAGGTTCCAGCTGAGAGGGGGGTTAGTGGGGGGGGGGAAATTTTGTCAGAATTTTGATATTCCCAGCCGTTTCCGAGATAATTGGGGGCCAAAAAATTTCGGGGGAATGGAGAAAAGGGGGACCAAACTAGGTGTCTGGGGACTGCTGCAGCATACACATAAATATGGTATAATTAAAGTGCAGGCAGGCGGAGAGCGAAGGGGAGCGGAGGGGGGATTGGATATAGGTGATGGTCCGGGGAGGGGGTGGGGGGATTTCAATTTGATGGGTTATAACATACGTATTATATAATAGTGATAGTATTCTTGGTCCGCGGAAGGTGCTGGGTGGGAACCGGGGGGGGGGGTTTACATATGATTTAACATAGAGAAAAATAAATAAAAAGAAAAAGGGGGGGTTCGAAAGAGGGTGGCCAGTACAGTGTTGCAGTATGCTGGCTGGCGTTAAAAATGGGCTAACTGGCTCCGTTTCCGAGATATGAGCGTTTTTATGTTATTTAAGGTCTCGGGTTCGCTTCCCGGTTGGTGAAATACAATTTTTTGCGTTTCCTAAGGTTCTGTAAGTGCTAGGCTAACATGCGGGGTGTCAAAAGACGCGTCTCCTTGCGGCCTATTCAACTATGGAATAATTGACTATTAAAAATATAGTAAAATAAAATTAAAAAAAAAAAATGTTTTTTTTAATAAATGCAATTTAAAACAAAAATAAAACAAGATATAAAATTTTTAAGAACCTAAAGTTACGACCACCAGACAGAAGTCGGCTGAGAGATACACACCAACACACCGGAATTTAAGTATGCTGCCTTGTTCCTATCGGTTTATTAAATATTTAGTGGATAATTTTGTATTGAAGGGATTTGTTTTACTTTTTCTCAAGTTTTATTGGCGTGTATATATTTTGCGTGGGTTTTTTATATGTCACTGGATAGGGGAGGAAATTCCCTATCCGGTGGTGTCAAGTTTGAATTTTTTATTTGCCCAGAAGGGGTGTAGATTTGTACTTTAAAGGAAAAAAAAAAAATTTTTACAGGAAGAATTTTGTTTTTATTGTTATTGTTTATTAATATTGGTTTGTATATGTTGCGGGTGGGTTTAATATATGTTACTGGATAGGGAACGAAATTCCCTATCCAGTGATGTTAATTTTGGATTTTTTGCTAAAAAATTGGGGGTGTATTTTAAAGTTTTAAAATTGTGAGGGTCAAGAGAAGTGCTGAAAAGCCGGTTTTTATAATTAAATAAGGAATTAAAAATATAGGAACTATATGGAATTTTTGGGTGTTAGGAGTTCTTGCTATAAAACTTTTTCCCAAGTAATTGGGGTTGAATTGTCCAACCCCCAAATTTTTTAAACTTTAAATTTGTAATAACTTTGAAACTACTTGACTAATTTAAACAAAATTTAAAACGTATATAGGGGTGCCAGGATACAATTTTTGAGACTAATAAAAAATATAGGTCACCGCTTTAGATTCCTGGTTATTAATTGTCTAAGTTTATATAAATCTGTAACCTTGTCTTATAGGGTGTTCCCGGGTGGTTTTCTTCCAGGTCGAGGTAGCTCCCGGCTCCTCGTCCGTATCGCCTCCAGGATTCACTCCTAGATTTTGTCCAATCCCTCGGGATCTCCGACCACGTTCCACGTGGCTTTTAGTTTTCCAGCTGTATCTCCTGAACCCCAACTCGCAAAATTACAAGTGAGGTGTCCAGGGATAGGTCTCTGTAGGGCGCACCCGGCTGCAGTCACCAATTTTTATGTTGCCACTCAAAATCGAGCAGCGTTGCGCTCCGAAGTGTTTTCTGAGTGGTTTTTCTTGATTAACTCGCACAATTTCGCACTTTTTTCAAAACTTTTTTCACATTCACATGCGCCTCAGCAGCGCGCTTCTAACGATATATCGCACTTATGATTTTCCGCGAAAAAACCGATTTTTTAGAATTTTTGAGCGCGGAGCGACTTTAAAATGATCTGCTCGCGGTGAGGGGTGCCGCGCGACTGGGTTAGGTTAGGTTAGGTTAGGTTAGGTTAGGTTAGGTTAGGTTAGGTTAGGTTAGGTTAGGTTAGGTTAGGTTAGGTTAGGTTAGGTTAGGTTAGGTTAGGTTAGGTTAGGTTAGGTTAGGTTAGGTTAGGTTAGGTTAGGTTAGGTTAGGTTAGGTTAGGTTAGGTTAGGTTAGGTTAGGTTAGGTTAGGTTAGGTTAGGTTAGGTTAGGTTAGGTTAGGTTAGGTTAGGTTAGGTTAGGTTAGGTTAGGTTAGGTTAGGTTAGGTTAGGTTAGGTTAGGTTAGGTTAGGTTAGGTTAGGTTAGGTTAGGTTAGGTTAGGTTAGGTTAGGTTAGGTTAGGTTTTTTTTTTTTTTTTTTTTTTGAAATATTCACCCGTCATCACAGGGCGTTTTCGTCTTTTTTCCTCTGACATGATCAGAGACCTTTCTTTCCTTTATTAATTTTTAAAAACATATTTACTTCTTACCATTTATCCCACATTACTGCATTCATGTAATGGTTTTAAAACAGAGTTGTTTTGCATTTCCTATTTTCAGGTTTCTCATCTTATCGTACACATTATCCAACTTTTATTTCCAACACAACTTATCTATTTATTCTATATAGTTCCAACAGTTTGCCTACATTTACTCGTTTCAAATAACATTTTCCGACTAATTTCTTAATTTTCAGCTTACTTATCCTATGTTATCGCATATATTACATAATATATAACTAACATAATTTGAATGACATTATCCTTTATTGTCTATTTTTAACAATTTTTGGTCCTTATTTCCTGGCTTACTTTGTAGCTTATTTTTATTTTCAGCTACTTATTTTTATATGTTTATGATACGTATTTTCCTAAATATATATTAACATAACTTATTTATCTATTTCTGATTTATTGTTCTTTTCATCGGTTTGGGATACGTGTTTTGTGTATGTGCGTGTGTTTTACTATTATTTTTAAATACAAGGTGATTTGCGGCAATAATATATATATATATACTTAGATTATACATATTTATTGTCATTTCTTATTCTGGGGTCTTTACTTTTCTCATTTGTTTTAGGGGTTGCTTAAGGTACGTGTTTGGTGATCTGCATATGTTTTTGATATACTCGTATATATTTACTATATATTTTATATATCTGTGTTTTTTGATGGTGTTGATGTTTTGGTGTGTTCTTGTGTGTGTTCCTGTGTGTGTTGCGTGTGTTGCGTACATTCTTGGGATCTGTTTAGGCGTATGCCGTTGTCGTCCGAGCCAGGTAGTCCCATTTCTTGCGGACCGGGCACTCCACGCTGAACGCGTTGTGGTCGGTCCTCGGAAGCTTCGAGTGCGAGCAGTTGCGGCACTGCGGTTCATTACCCGCAATAAACTCCAAGCACTTCTCGCGCAGATGCGGCCCTCCGCAGTGACTACAACTGTCCGCACTCTCGGTACAAAATTTCCGGCCATGCCCAAATGCTAAGCATTTCGTGCATTGGATGAGCGGCGACTGATCCTCCACCCTGACCCTTTGCAGGTCAAGGTAAAGAGCCCCAGCCTCCGTCATCCTCTGCCATACCTTGGGCCTGACTTGGGCGACAACGTGCGAGGTCTTGGGGTTCCTGGTCCTCTTTTTATATTTTATGGTCATTTCTCTGTCTTCTTCTGTTAAGTCCCTGAATATGTTTTCGTTCTGGGAGTAGAGCGCCTTGACCATCTCGTCGTCTTCACTATCCAAAAAGACGTCTTTCAGGACGACGAGCGGGTTTTTATTTTTCATGGGCGCTACTATTAACCCTTTGCCTCGGCTCTCAATCCTGTCTTTTACTTTCTTCAGTTCGGCCTCTGAATCGCACCCCAGTATCACTGTCTGGTTCTTAGCCTTACGGACTTTATTTATTTTTAGGCCGGTTACCCTGGCATCGACCGCCTCCTTCACCCCAGCGAGCACCTCGTCGGCAGTCTCCAGGCTACCTTCAGAGGTGACCGCTATCGAGTGAAGTGCCGGCCGACGCCCGGGTTTGGCTGCCGCAATGTCGGCGTAAGTCTGTGGGCCAGTTTTTTCTCCGCATGCCGCTTCCCTAAAGACTTCTTTAATTTTCTCGGTTCCGGCGGTAACCTCCCCGACAACGCCACCGATTTGCTCCTCGAGGGCAGCTGCGGCATGGCCAACGGTCCTCACACATTCCTGCGTGTGGCCTATGTCCGCTTTAACTGCGTCTACCTTGTCGCTGATCTCGGCAATCCTTTCGGTGACCTTGTCGAGGATGTCAGAACCGCAATCGTCGTAGTGTTCAGTCATGACTTGAAAGCCTTCTGACATTTTTAGCTGAAGATCGTCGAGCCGCGTGTTTATTTTGGTCTCCACCCTTTCCAGCCTTTCCAGTAGCTTCTCCGGTGATTCGGGTGATTTAGGCGTGATGTTGGTCCCTGTGGGCGGAGCTGTTTTAGGCGCTGTTTCCAGGCCCTTCATCCGTTTGCTCAATTCGAACAAGATCCGCAGACTTTTATCCGACTGAGTCTCCAGGAAGGTCTTTATGTCTCTCCTCATCTGAGGGTAATCTTTGACTTTTGTTGGGATGTCCTCGAATGTCTTCATGACCTCCTGGAGAAGTCCGTCGTTGGATAGTGCAGCATAGGTGTGTGTCTGCTTTTTGTAGAGCTCCATGTTGTCTACGGATCTTCTCTTGCGTTCTGGTCTCCGGATAAAAGTCCTGGCGGCGTCCAGCGCCTGTACAGGCGGACCTGTGGGGCTGGGAGTGGTGGCGCGAGCGACGGCGCCAGAGGTCCCCGCCGACGGTGGCGTTCCGGCCGTTTCCGCTAGGGTTCCTCGAGCAGCGTCTTTTTTGCCGAACGTCAGGGATAACTCCTTCGGCGCTTCGCGCGCTCCAGAGGGACCCCCATTTCCCGGGCGGGTAGGCGACGGAGACTCCCGCGACCCGCTGGCGCCGGCCACTGGCCCTCTTCTTTGTACCGGGGTACGAATTCCGAACACCATTCTTTATTGTTTGGGTTCCGCCTGTGATGTACCTTGGTTATGTGGCTTGTGTGTATAGGGCACAGCGAACGGGGAAGTTGTCAAAATGTAAATTTAGTAAACAAGATAATATAATATTAATAATGTGTTAAAAACCATACGGTTTGTCAGTATCTGACCCTGTATATGGGGGCGGGTGTCAATTATTAATTACACTGCACTATAGTGTGCAGTCTCGTTTCAACCCTGTAAAGGGGAGTCAAAACCGAACAGTCTAATTTCGCGTTTAAAAGGTTTTCCCATCTACTGTAGTTTGTGAGATACTGGTCTATTTGTGTGAGGGGAAGGGGGGGGGTCCAATCAGAGGGGAGAGGGTACCTCTCGTGCGACTTTGGCCGTGGTGTCTTCGACACCACAAAGGCCGATTTTGAGGTCAAAATGGCTCTAAGTCCTCTCCCTCCCGAGATAAGGCCTGTTAAAGGATGAGGGGGGGAAGGTTTTTGTTTTAGATTTAAGGAGGGGCGGTGTTCCGCGATTTCGGTGCAGTCAAAGGAAAGGTCTCCTCCTCCCGCTTACGGAGAGCCCAAACTTGATAGGTTTATGACCTCTGGCTATGTAGTTGTGGCCCGGGGGGGTGAGGTAACCTGAAGGGTTAGGGGGGGGGGGTATGTTGGAATGTGTATATAGATAGATTTGTAAGGATTATGTGTGTGGTCTATGGAAGTTTATTGTATGATTGGGGTCAATACGGAGGGGGTCAAAAAGGGGGTCTAGGGGTCTTATCCCAATCTACGTTCTAGCTGAGAGGGGGGTTATAGGGGGGGGGCAAATTTCGTCAAAACTTCGATATTCCCAGCCGTTTCCGAGATATTGGGTTTTTAAAGTGGGAGTTGTTCGGGATACGGTGTGTGTAAATTTATTATGTGGATAAATGTAATAAATGAAGTAACTGTAAATAAATGAAAGTAATTATAATTATGAACTGTAATAATTGATGGTAAGTGTGTGTATCTGGTAAGAGTAGAGTTACGGGGGGGGGAATTGCCTAAGGGGGGAGGGGGGGATCGGACTTGCTCTGGCTTAGATGACGTACAGACGCTAGACGTCAGCAGGTCACGCCACCCGATACCGCCCAACTTCCCAAGCCGACTTTGAACCTTAATGCGTTAGCGATAGAGTTGAAAATCTATTGACAAATTTTACAGACTGTGGCAGCTTATGTGCTGTTTAAATGTCTATCAACTTAGCAGCATACACTTATTTTAATAAAAGTTAATTAATTAATATTAAAGATACACATTAATTTAAACTAACATAAATATATAATTAAAATTGGGAAAAAACAGTGGGAGAAACCGTAGGGAGAATTAATGTGGGGAAAAACTCGTAACTTTACCCCGAGCTTTTTTCAGAGACGTCACAGAGGGATGGGGTAAATTGTGTAAGTTGCCCCTCTTTGAGAAACTAATTATTGTTTGATTACTTTCCCCCTAGGACGTCCCGTTTCGGAGCTATAGCCGTTCCCGTGCAGCTTGTAATCAAGTAGGAATCAAGGCAAAGTCACAACCTGGGAGTGCCTATATCCCGAGAACCACCGGTCAGATTGAATTGGGGCTTTGTTTAAAGTGGTGATATTTACTAAAGGCCGTTTTTCCAGTTAATATTTTATTATTAAATACAATTTTTAATTTTTAATTTCGACCGACAAAATTATGTTTTGCGGTCGGGGACTATTTAGATTTCCGAGAAGATGTTGAATAGTTGTGTAAATAAATGTTTCGGGTGGGTTTTGTTTATATCACTGGATAGAGGATAATTTTCCCTATCCAGTGATACTGAATTTAGAATTTTTATGTTACCCTGAGGGGGTGTAATTTTTGATACAAAAAATGTGTATTGAATTTTAAACTTTCAAAGGCTATAATACGGCACTAACTAAGAACATAAAATATCACAATCATACAATAAAAACAGCTAGCTACCGGGTACTTGTAACTAAAAAATTTTGGAACTTATTGGGGTTGATTTAACCAACCCCCGAATTTTTAAAATTTTTTAAAACCAAATAACTACTAAAATAATGAACCGATTAATACAAGATTTAAAACTCTAATAGGGATACTTATAGCAAATTTTTTAAGTCCATAAAAACTATATGTTAACACTATCGTTTCCCGGGAAAAAATTCTTGAAAATTACCGTAATTTTTGTCCTTAGTTTTCTAGGTGTTCCTCGAAGATTTTCCTCGATGTCAAGTAGCCTCCCGGCTCCTCGTCTGTGTCACTAACCGGGACAGTTCCCGGATCCAGTCAGAACCCTCGGGATCTCTAACCACGTTCCACGCGGTATGTAGTTTTTCCTTTGTATCTCCGGAACCCCTAGTCGGAAAATTCCAAACTTGGTGTCCAGGGATAGGTCTTCGCGCGGCGCATCCGGCTGTAATCGCCGATTTATAAGTCTCCACTCAAAATCGAGCAGCGTTGAGCTCCAAAGTGTCCACGAGTTAGTTTTTCACTTATAACTCTTCGAGTTTTCCACTTTTCACTATAAAAATTTCACTATGACATTCCTTTCGTCAGCGCGCTTCCAATGGTGTATCACACTTGTAACTTTTCACTAAAACGCCGATTTTTGGAATTTTTGAACGCGGAGCGACTTAAAAATGATCTGCTCGCGGTGAGGGGTGCCGCGCGACTGGGTTAGGTTAGGTTAGGTTAGGTTAGGTTAGGTTAGGTTAGGTTAGGTTAGGTTAGGTTAGGTTAGGTTAGGTTAGGTTAGGTTAGGTTAGGTTAGGTTAGGTTAGGTTAGGTTAGGTTAGGTTAGGTTAGGTTAGGTTAGGTTAGGTTAGGTTAGGTTAGGTTAGGTTAGGTTAGGTTAGGTTAGGTTAGGTTAGGTTAGGTTAGGTTAGGTTAGGTTAGGTTAGGTTA
The DNA here is from genome assembly GCA_963669345.1 of Gortyna flavago. Lineage (NCBI taxonomy): Eukaryota > Metazoa > Arthropoda > Insecta > Lepidoptera > Noctuidae > Gortyna > Gortyna flavago. The sequence continues at coordinate 20,397,146 of OY770133.1, forward strand.
GGTTAGGTTAGGTTAGGTTAGGTTAGGTTAGGTTAGGTTAGGTTAGGTTAGGTTAGGTTAGGTTAGGTTAGGTTAGGTTAGGTTAGGTTAGGTTAGGTTAGGTTAGGTTAGGTTAGGTTAGGTTAGGTTAGGTTAGGTTAGGTTAGGTTAGGTTAGGTTAGGTTAGGTTAGGTTAGGTTAGGTTAGGTTAGGTTAGGTTAGGTTAGGTTAGGTTAGGTTAGGTTAGGTTAGGTTAGGTTAGGTTAGGTTAGGTTAGGTTAGGTTAGGTTAGGTTAGGTTAGGTTTTTTTTTTTTTTTTTTTTTTTTTTTTTTTTTTTTTTTTTTTTTTTTTTTTTTTTTTTTTTTTTGCTTTTCCCCGTTCATGGTGGAACAGGACCTTACTACTCTAACTTTCTCATTCATTCAATTTCTCGCATTTATGCCTCTCGCACTTTTATGCTTCATACTTTGTCTTTCTTTTACTCGTCTCTTATATTCTTTGCCGGGTGGGACTCCCGCTATCCAAACTATTCTCTACTTTTTATTTTTGTTTCTCAAGGGATTTTGGGTTCTATCTCTACACACTTTATTTTATTCTCATGTTAATATGACAATTTTTCTTATAGCTACGTTGATTTTACATTTTTCCAGTTTTAATACATTTACTTTTTAGATATATATTTTTACACCTTATTTACTAACATTTTTAATTTTATTTACCTACTCACATGACAATTTCTTTTATAACTATGTTGGTTCTACATTTTCTAATTTTAATACCTTTACTTTCTAGTTATATTTTTACACCTTATTTACTAACATTATTTATTTTATTTACCTATTCACATGACAATTTCTTTTATAACTATATTGGTTCTACATTTTCCAATTTTAATACCTTTACTTTCTAGTTATATTTTTACACCTTATTTACTAACATTATTTATTTTCTACTTTATTCTGGTTCTTACATTAGCTTTTTACATGTCTATTTTATTCTATATATCCTACTGTACTTATGATATTAACTATGTTTATTCTACTTCAAAATGTATATTACTATACTTAATACAATATTTGAATACTACCATTACACTTATGTTTTTAGATTTCTGGGTGCTTGTACATGCTCATTTGCGGTTTTATGGCTAAAATTTTTTGGACCTTCTTACTGATACTTGTTCCTAAGCAAGGGAAGGGGGGGAGGGGTAAAGGGGGGGATGGGAGGAGGGGAGGGGGGATGAGGAGGGGGGTAAGTTCCTATCTTGTTGTTGCTTTATTTATATTCAACTTTTGCGGCAATAATATATATAATACTTAAATATTAATATTTATTCGCCTTTCTTGGTCTTACTTATTTGTTCTGAAGTTTTTTAGGGGGCTTTGGATCGTGCGATATGTTTTTATATATTTATTATATAATTGTATATCTAGGGGGGGGGGGGGTTGTTTAGGGGGTTGTTTAGGTGTAAGCCGTTGTCGTCCGAGCCAGGTAGTCCCATTTCTTGCGGACCGGGCACTCCGCACTGAAGGCGTTGTGCTCTGTCCTCTGGAGCTTCGAGTGCAGACAGTTGCAGCACTGCGGTTCATTGCCCGCCACAAACTCCGCGCACTTTTCGCGGAGGTGCGGTCCTCCACAGTGGCTGCACCTGTCCACACTCTCCGTGCAGAATTTCCGGCCATGCCCAAATGCTAAGCATTTCGTGCATTGGATGAGCGGTGACTGATCCTCTACCCTGACCCTTTGCATGTCTAGGTAGAGGGCTCCGGCCTCCGTCATCCTCTGCCATACTCGGGGACTGACCTGGAGGACGACGTGTGCTGTGTTAGGGTTCCTGGTCCTTTTTTTATACTTAATTATTATATTTATCTCCTCTTTGCTCATGTCCCTGAATATACACTCGTTTTGGGTGTGTAGCGCCTGCACCATCTCGTCGTCATCGCCGTCTAGGAAGACGTCTTTTAGGACGACGAGTGGGTTTTTGTTCTTCATAGACGCCACAATCAGCCCTGTCCCCCGGCTCTCTATTCTTTCTCTCACCTTTCTGAGTTCTGCTTCCGAGTCACAGCCCAGTATTACCGTCTGGTTTTTGGCTTTGCGGCATTTGTTAATTTTCAGGCCAGCTCCCCTGGCATCGACCGCCTTCTTCACTCTGGCGAGCACCTCGTCGGCGGTATCCAGACCGCTCTCGTAGGTGACCGCCATCGAGTGAAGTGCCGGTCGGTGCACAGGTTTGGCTGCCGCAGCACTGGCGTATGTTTCTGGGCTGGTTTTTGGCTCGCTGGCCACCTGCCTCAGGGCCTCCTTTATGGAATCGGTGTTGGCGGCGATTCCGCCGGCGACTTCGCCGATCTTGCCCTCGAGGTCGACCACAGCGCGACTGTTGTGCGTTACCCCGTCGGTCACGTGACTCAGGGTCTTACTGACCTCGTCGATCTTGTCACCGACCTCGAAGACCTTTTCAACGATGTCGGCGCCGCTGTCAGAGACATAGCTCTCCATCTCCTTGAAACCATTTGCCACCTTTGTTTCGAGGTCTCTAATCTGTGCCTTGAGATTCGTCTCCGCCTTTTCTAGCCTCTCTATTAAGTACTCCGACAATGATTCGGGTGGCCTAGGCATGGTGTTAGTTTTGGCGGATGGGACTGCTTTAGACGCAAGTTCCAGATCCTTCATCCGTTTGCTGAGCTCGAATAGGGTCCGTAGACAATTGTCCGACTTCATCTCCAGGAAGGTCTTTATGTCCTTCCTCATTTGAGGGTACTCCTTGACTTTATCTGGGATTTCTTCAAAAGTCCTCATGACCTCCTGGAGAAGCTTGTCGTTTGTCATGGCGGCATAGGTGTCGGTCCGCGTTTTGTAGATCTCCATATTGTCTACGGATCTCCTCTTTCGCTCCGGCCTCCGGATGAAGGTCCTGGCGGCGTCCAGCGCCTGTCCAGACGGTCTTACTGGACTGGGGGTGCGAGTGGGGGCGATAGTGCCAGAGGTCCCCGCCGACGAGGACGATGGCGTCGACGTCGACTCTTGAGGTCCGCTGGCACCTGCTCCTGGCCCTTTTCCTCTTGCAGGGGTGTGTCCTAGCACCATTCTTATATCTGCTTGTGATTTCTTCCTTCACTTGTGTGTAAAGGCACAGTGAAGGGAACGGGGAAAATTCACGTCAACGAAGTCAGGTAAAAATAGCTTAAAATAACTAAATAAAATAAAATAGATAATAAAATAAAATAGATAATAAAATAATATAATGACCCTATATTTCGTCGCGTCCTGTATTGCTCAGCCTCGGTCCTGTAAATGGGGAGTCAAAGTAGAACAATACAAATCCGCGATCAGAAATTTTTTTTTTTTTTTTTTTATCTATTTTAGGTTCCGAGATATCAATTTTTTATGTAAAAGGGGGTGGGGGAGGGTCCAAACCGGGGGGGAGGGTTCCTCTTATGTGACTTTTGCCGTGGTGTCTACGACACCACAGAGGCTGAATTTGAGGTCGGTTTTACTGTATCTCCCTTGGTTTCCGAGTTATGGCCCGTCACGTGATCTGGAAGGGTAGGGAAGGGAAGTTATGAGTTTAATACGAAAGGGGGGAAAAAGGGGAGGAGAGGGAGGGGATGGATGCCTCAGTAGGGGTCTGAATCAGAGGTCGAAAAGTGCCTAACTCCTCTTGTTCAAAAGATAGCCACCTTCCAAGGATTAAGGGGGTGAGGATGGGGTGGGAGGGTATCTGACTTAAAGGGTGAGCAAAAGGTAAGGTGTATTGAGGGGAGAGAATTGGGTGGATGTATTTGTTGGGGGGGGGGGGGGAGGGCTGGTTTACGGGGGAGGGGTTGGTATCCCGGTGAACAAATTAGGTGTCGTTGCGTGTCTAAGGGCCACTTACTAAATAACTAATTCTAGTACAAAAAATTTTTTGTCAAAATTTTTCTAAGTCCCAGGGGTGACTTCGTCCTAGGGGGTTGAAATTTTGACCATAGATGCGGAGGGTCCTAGGTGGTTGAGTTCAGCTCACAGCTCGGAAGAATAAATATATATATTTTATGTTACCTCGAAGGGGGAGTGTTTTTCCGCGATTTTGTCGCGGCCAAACGAAAGGTCTTTTTCTCCCGCTTCCGGAGACCCCAAACTCGGTAGGTCTGTGACCTCTGGTTACGACGTTAGGTCCCGGGGGGTGAGGCAACCTGAAGGGTTAAATGGGGGAGGGGGGACACACACTTGGAGTGTATATATGTATATATAATAGATAAAAGGGTGATTATGGGTAGTATATGGAAGATATTGTGTGATTGGGGTCAATAGCGGAGGGGGTCAAAAAAGGGGGCTGGGGGTCTTATCCAAATCTGAGTACTATTTGAGAGGGGGGTTATAGGGGGGGGGGGAATTTTGTCAAAATTGCGAAATTCCCAGCCGTTTTTGAGATATGAGGGATTTTTGGGAATTTTAGGGGATCCGGTCTGGGTTTATATAAATAAACTAAATGTAATGATAAAAATGTAATGGATGGTACTTGTGTAATGATATTAATGGAAGTAAATATATTGGGATGTAATTAAATGTACGGGAAATAAATAAATGTACGTAAATGTATGAGACTGTGGCTAGCTGTGGAAGGTACGCACGGGCGGCACCGGGGTTCGGACTTGGCTGGGCCACGATGACGTATTATCGCCAGTAGGTCACGCCACTCGACACCACCGAGTTTCCCCAAGCAACTTTGACCCTTATTGCAACAGCAATAAGGTCGAGATTCTTATTATATAAAAATGCGAACAACCAGTTGTATGGGTAAAACAGTGGGGAGAAGCAAGCAAATGTGGGGAAACTACACTTACGATAACGATTTTTCCCCGAGCTTTTTCCAGGGACGTCGTAGGGGAATGGGACAAAGTGCGTAGGAGTCCCAGCTATGGAAAAGTATATGTCCAGCTGCAATTTTCCCTCTACGACTCCCCGTCACATAGATATAGCCTGTTTCTACACGGTGTGCAAACAGGCAAAATCGGGGAAAAAGTCGCAATCAAGAAACAGACTATATCTCCAGAACCACTGATCGGATTTCCCTGTAAATTGTTTTGGCCACTAGCTGTTGTCTGCAGGCTACCTTCCCAATCAGTAGCTCGTCTATATCACCACTGCATCACCCAGATTCTTTATACTAAATACGACCTAAAACAATTTACTTTGCGGTCGAGTCAAAATTAGATGTTCACTAATAACTACTTAAATCCTAAAATAATTGTCCAAAAAATTTTCTTATTACCGGTTTCGGTTTGGGGATATCCAGGCTGTCCTCCACAGAAAATTCGCACTAGGTCGTCACTGAAAATCCTGATTTTTCGTGTTTGGAAAATTGTACCAACTTTTTCACGACCGCACTCAATGTTGTATTGTCAATTAACTGGCTTTTCCAAGGTGGAATTTGGGTTCCGTGGTACCTCCAGGCTCGCCTGCTCGTGCACCTTCTCGGGAAGTTGTCAGATGTCCTGGATGTAGGTTGGGGGTAGCTTTATACCCCTATGAAGGGACGTCGTGTTGCTGATAACTAGCTTCCTTTGTATTTCCGCGCGCCAGCGCGGAAAAATTCTGGAATTTTCTCTGGATCGTGGGGCTCGAGGAGGGTGTACCGATGATTAATAAAAAACCCTATGTCGCCGCTTTAGGTTTAAAGTTATAACGCTTTTGGTGGGACGCGTTCCCGAACTGTCAGTTTTTTGGTGATAGTTTTCACATGCTTTCACTGATCACAAAACTTCTTTCACCACCGTGACGGCCTCGTGATTCCGCGTGTTTTAATATACGACACTTGTATTTTTGAGCACTTTTTACCACTTTTGTGATTTTTTGACTGCGGAGCGCGGTTTTTCCGTGGCGTTCGGGGCGGCGGTTGGAGCCAGACTGGTTAGGTTAGGTTAGGTTAGGTTAGGTTAGGTTAGGTTAGGTTAGGTTAGGTTAGGTTAGGTTAGGTTAGGTTAGGTTAGGTTAGGTTAGGTTAGGTTAGGTTAGGTTAGGTTAGGTTAGGTTAGGTTAGGTTAGGTTAGGTTAGGTTAGGTTAGGTTAGGTTAGGTTAGGTTAGGTTAGGTTAGGTTAGGTTAGGTTAGGTTAGGTTAGGTTAGGTTAGGTTAGGTTAGGTTAGGTTAGGTTAGGTTAGGTTAGGTTAGGTTAGGTTAGGTTAGGTTAGGTTAGGTTAGGTTAGGTTAGGTTAGGTTAGGTTAGGTTAGGTTAGGTTAGGTTAGGTTAGGTTAGGTTAGGTTAGGTTAGGTTAGGTTAGGTTAGGTTAGGTTAGGTTAGGTTAGGTTAGGTTAGGTTAGGTTAGGTTAGGTTAGGTTAGGTTAGGTTAGGTTAGGTTAGGTTAGGTTAGGTTAGGTTAGGTTAGGTTAGGTTAGGTTAGGTTAGGTTAGGTTAGGTTAGGTTAGGTTAGGTTAGGTTAGGTTAGGTTAGGTTAGGTTAGGTTAGGTTAGGTTAGGTTAGGTTAGGTTAGGTTAGGTTAGGTTAGGTTAGGTTAGGTTAGGTTAGGTTAGGTTAGGTTAGGTTAGGTTAGGTTAGGTTAGGTTAGGTTAGGTTAGGTTAGGTTAGGTTAGGTTAGGTTAGGTTAGGTTAGGTTAGGTTAGGTTAGGTTAGGTTAGGTTAGGTTAGGTTAGGTTAGGTTAGGTTAGGTTAGGTTAGGTTAGGTTAGGTTAGGTTAGGTTAGGTTAGGTTAGGTTAGGTTTTTTTTTTTTTTTTTTTTTTTTTTTTTTTTTTTTTTTTTTTTTTTTTTTTTTTTTTTTTTTTTTTTGCTTTTCCCCGTTCATGGTGGAACAGGACCTTACTACTCTAACTTTCTCATTCATTCCAGTTCTCGCATTTATTCCTCTCGCACTTTCATGCTTCATACTGTATCTTTCTTTTATTCATTCTTACATTCTTAGCCGGGTGGGACTCCCGCTATTCTATCTACTCTGACTTTTTTATTTATCTTTATTCAGAGGTATTCAAGTACACAACTTTGTTTTATTAACATTTGCATTGATGTTTATATACATATTTACTTATATCTATTCCATAATTGTGTTTCTAAGTGCTATTTTTATTTAATCTTAATAATCTTAATAACAAAACTTATAATATACTGTTTATTCATATCTTGTTTAGACATTATTTCTTATTTCTATTTTATACTATACCTTTACTTTCTTGTTCTAATACATATTAGTTACTGGATATTTCTAGCATTTAGGGGTATTTAAGTACACAACTTTCTTTTATTTACATTTGCATTGAAGTTTATATACTTATCTACTTATATCTATTCCATAATTATGTTTCTAAGTGCTAATTTTTATTTATTCTTTGCAACAACTTATATTTAAACATTATTTCTTATTTATATTTTATACTATACCTATACTTTCTTAATCTATTACATGTTTGTTACTGAATATTTCTAGCCTATTTTCTAACATTATGGTTTATAGTTAAGTTATCTATTGATTTTCTAACACAATTAAGGTTCCAATTTATTGTTCTTTTCATCGGTTATGGGATACGTGTTTGTGTATGTGCGTGTGTTTTACTATTATTTTAAATACAGGTGATTTGCGGCAATAATATATATATATATACTTAGATTATACATATTTATTGTCATTTCTTGTTCTGGGATCTTTACTTTTTTCATTTGTTCTAGGGGTTGTATAGGGTACGTGTTTGATGATCTGCGTGTGTTTTTGATATACTCGTATATATTTACTATATATTTTATATATCTGTGTTTTTTGATGGTGTTGCTGTTTTGGTGTGTTCTTGTGTGTGTTCCTGTGTGTGTTCCTGTGTGTGTTGCGTGTGTTGCGTACATTCTTGGGATCTGTTTAGGCGTATGCCGTTGTCGTCCGAGCCAGGTAGTCCCATTTCTTGCGGACCGGGCACTCCACGCTGAACGCGTTGTGGTCGGTCCTCGGAAGCTTCGAGTGCGAGCAGTTGCGGCACTGCGGTTCATTACCCGCAATAAACTCCAGGCACTTCTCGCGCAGATGCGGCCCTCCGCAATGACTACAACTGTCCGCACTCTCGGTACAAAATTTCCGGCCATGCCCAAATGCTAAGCATTTCGTGCATTGGATGAGCGGTGACTGATCGTCCACCCTGACCCTTTGCAGGTCAAGGTAAAGAGCCCCAGCCTCCGTCATCCTCTGCCATACCTTGGGTCTGACTTGGACGACAATGTGCGAGGTCTTGGGGTTCCTGGTCCTCTTTTTATATTTTATGGACATCTCTCTGTCTTCTTGTGCTAAGTCCCTGAATATGTTTTCGTTCTGGGAGTAGAGCGCCTTGACCATCTCGTCGTCTTCGCTGTCCAAAAAGACGTCTTTCAGGACGACGAGCGGGTTTTTATTTTTCATGGGCGCTACTATTAACCCTTTGCCTCGGCTCTCAATCCTGTCTTTTACTTTCTTCAGTTCAGCCTCTGAATCGCACCCCAGTATCACTGTCTGGTTCTTCGCCTTGCGGACTTTATTTATTTTTAGGCCGGTTACCCTGGCATCGACCGCCTCCTTCACCCCAGCGAGCACCTCGTCGGCAGTCTCCTGGCTACCTTCGGAGGTGACCGCTATCGAGTGAAGTGCCGGCCGACGCCCGGGTTTGGCTGCCGCAATGTCGGCGTAAGTCTGTGGGCCGGTTATTTCTCCGCATGCCGCTTCCCTAATGGCTTCCTTTATTTTTTCGGTTCCGGCGGTAATCTCCCCGACAACGCCACCGATTTGCTCCTCGAGGGCAGCTGCGGCATAGCCTACGGTCCTCACACCTTCCGTCGTGTGGTCTATGTGCGCTTTCACTGCGTCTACCTTGTCGCTGACCTCGGCAATCCTTTCGATGACCTTGTCGAGGATGTCAGAACCGCTATCGTCGTAGTGTTCAGTCATGACTTGAAAGCCTTCCGACATTTTTAGCTGAAGATCGTTGAGCCGCGTGTTTATTCTGGTCTCTACCCTTTCCAGCCTTTCCAGTAGCTTCTCCGGTGATTCGGGTGATTTAGGCGTGATGTTGGTCCCTGTGGGCGGAACTGTTTTAGGCGCTGTTTCGAGGCCCTTCATCCGTTTGCTCAATTCGAACAAGATCCGCAGACTTTTATCCGACTGAGTCTCCAGGAAGGTCTTTATGTCTCTCCTCATCTGAGGGTAATCTTTGACTTTTGTTGGGATGTCCTCGAATGTCTTCATGACCTCCTGGAGAAGTCCGTCGTTGGAGAGAGCAGCATAGGTGTCAGTCTGCTTTTTGTAGAGCTCCATGTTGTCTACGGATCTTCTCTTCCGTTCTGGTCTCCGGATAAAAGTCCTGGCGGCGTCCAGCGCCTGTCCAGGCGGACCTGTGGGGCTGGGAGTGGTGGCGCGAGCGACGGCGCCAGAGGTCCCCGCCGACGGTGACGTTCCGGCCGTTTTCGCTTGGGTTTCTCGAGCAGCGTCTTTTTTGCCGAACGTCAGGGATAACCCCTTCGGCGCTTCGCGCGCTCCAGAGGGACCCCCATTTCCCGGGCGGGTAGGCGACGGAGACTCCCGCGACCCGCTGGCGCCGGCCGCTGGCCCTCTTCTTTGTACCGGGGTACGAATTCCGAACACCATTCTTTATTGTTTGGGTTCCACCTGAGATGTACCTTCGTTGTGTGGCTTGTGTGTATAGGGCACAGCGAACGGGGAAGTTGTCAAAATGTAAATATAAAACAAGATAATTATAATATTAATAAAGTGTTAATAACCATACGGTTTGTCAGTGTCTGACCCTGTATATGGGGGCGGGTGTCAATTATTAATTACACTGCACTGTAGTATGCAGTCTCGTTTCAACCCTGTAAAGGGGGGTCAAAATCGAACAGTCTAATTTCGCGTTTAAAGGTTTTCCCATCTACTATAGTTGTGAGATACTGGTCTGTTTGTGAGAGGGGTAGGGGGGGGGGGTCCAATCAGAGGGGAGAGGGTACCTCTCGTGCGACTTTGGCCACACCACAAAGGCCGATTTTGAGGTCAAAAAGGCTCTAAGTCCTCTCCCTCCCGAGATATGGCCTGTTAAAGGATTGGGGAGGGGGGGGTTAAGGAAAAAGGGGGGGATGGATACCTCTGTAGCGGTTTCAACCGTGGCGTCTTCGACGCCACAAAGGCTGAATCCGTGGTCGAAAATGGCCTATCTCTTTTAGTTCCAGAGATATCCGCTTTTTGGGGTTCTGCCGTACCGTACCGTGCCGAGCCTTGCCGGACAGATGTTCCAGTTGACCTAGCTGGGTCTATACCGCTCCGATTTTGGCGTGGGTGGGCTCGTTTGTTTGGTCTTTTTGAGCTCTTCTTGGTAGGTCAGATTCCAGGGTCAGTTTAGGGGAGGTGGGGTGGTGGGGGGGGGGGGGGGGGGGTATGAGGGTGTTTCTGCGATGTGGGGTTTGCTGTTGCGGCTGAGGGCCTCTTAGTTAGGTTTAAGGAGGTAATCTTTGTAGGGGGGGGGGGTTAAGTGTATGGGGGGGGTCTGGTATGGGCTGAATATAGGTTTGAATATAGGTTTGATGCTATGTTATGCTATTTTTAGTCTATGGGTATAACAAATTTTTTAGTTCAAATTACTACCAAAATAATTTTTGGGGTCAACAACGGGGTCAAAAAGGGGGTCTAGGGGTCTTATCCCAATCTACGTTCTAGCTGAGAGGGGGGTTATAGGGGGGGGGCAAATTTCGTCAAAACTTCGATATTCCCAGCCGTTTCAGAGATATTGGGTTTTTAAGGTGGGAGTTGTTCGGGATACGGTGTGTGTAAATTTATTATGTGGATAAATGTAATAAATGAAGTAACTGTAAATAAATGAAAGTAATTGTAATTATGAACTGTAATAATTTATGGTAAGTGTGTGTATCTGGTAAGAGTAGAGTTAC